>CAXHTJ010000017.1:5400517-6765805 GCA_964019445.1 Populus tremula
TACTCACTTACCTGGACCTATAAAATACGCTTTTCGAGAGGTGGAGTTTCCTCGAATAAAAAAAAAAAAAAAGTTATCTCTAATGAAGTTTGGACAATCGTGAACGTATCCGATGATTTTAGTTGGGGTTTGTTTCATTACAAGCAGGACAGTCCTATTTAGTCCAGATGGGGCCTACCCTGCAGAAAAGGAGAGCAAGAGATTGGTTTCTGGCGAGGCAACTAAAATTCTTGCAGATTGGCGAGTATAGGATAGTTGTCAAGATGTAATTTGCGATTGAAAGATCACATAATCAGATTTTAATAGGCATAACACCAAACTCTTGCATGTTAATTTAATATACAAAACGCAGATTGATTGTTCCAAATGCTAAACTAACAGCACATCACTGAAAGAAATGGGAATAATCATTACTGAAGAAACCTCTTTGTGCCGTTTTAGCTGGAGATTAGAGATCGAATTCCACTCATACTCTGAGGTGGAGTACTGGTAAAAGATTAGAAAATTTATCTCATTATGTCAATAGCCAAGCGACTGAAGAAGAAAATGATACTAAACAAATGATAAAAGCTTACAATACCAATGCGTTAAATTGGTATTATGAGGCTGATGTTATTACATCAGGGAGAAAAATGCCAACATTAATCCTGCAATGATGCTTACTCCATATGCCAATTCGAGCCTCTCTCCAGCTCCTACAAGCTGCAATGGGAAAAGACAGTTTCCCCGAGAGGCATTTGTTTTAACTATCATAGCTAATCCATTGAAATTGCATGCATAATCACCTTGATCCTGCATTTGGAAGTACATGTTAAAAGCATAAGAAACATTGCCATTAATGTTCATTTGGCTGCATGATGATCCATAACCCAAGCTTGTGCAATCAGCCGAAGAGCAAGCATAGCTGATTTCATCTGCTATCATGCTCAAAGTTCTTGTTCTCCTCATTAAGCACACACCATCGAGGTGACATGTACTGAACTCCCTTTGCTGCTATGAGCATCTTGTCGTTGCCTTTTCCGGATAAATCTATTGGAAACTTTGGCTTTCCATCATAGTAAAAGAGTCCCCAATGTCTCTCAAAATGTCCTGGTTCAATGCTCTTCTGATTCTCGTCGATTAGGCTAAAGAGATACAATTCCAATTCGCCTGGTCGGAGAGGGGTTCCCTGCTTTGCGACCAACTTTTTTAGGAGACCGTCATAGAACTTCTTAGCTAGTTTGTTGTTAGCATTAAAGTTACCATTTGTAGGCCAACCAACTTCTCCAATTATGATCTTCAAATCACCAACACCATTCTTCTTCAGCGTCCAAACTAGTGTATCGTAATTTGCATCAAACACATTGCTGTATGAAACATTTTTATCCGAGATTGTTTTGCCACCATCAAAGAAGGCATAATCGAAGGGGAAGCCAGCGTTTTGATACAGACTAAGGAATGGATAAATGTTGACAACGAAGGGAGCCTTATTTTGATGGAGAAACTTGATAATCTGAATCATGATATCCTTTACGTCCTTACGGAAATCACCACCGGACGGTTTGTCCGAAAGGGATTCATAAACATCAGCATTAAGAGCAACTGTGGCTTTGATTTTGTCCCCGACTCCAGCTTTGTCCAAAGCCTTTTGAACGTTTTGCAATGCTGGGAATGTAATATTGTCATATTGTGTTATTATAGCTCGACAAGAAAGGCTCATTCCCAACAGCCACATATCTACGAAGGCAGATTGAGCAAGGATCAATTCAATGCAACAACAGCAAGCAGAATTCATATAGAACAGAGATGAAAAGCATGAACAAACAGAGATGGAAAATAAGATTTCAACTAACTTGATGTCAACACCCCCATTATGAAGATACGCGGTGATATTTTCTTTCACCCAAGCTTCGGCATCCTCTATATCACCGGCTACTATGTACATCTGGTTATTAGGGATGCCAACCATGACCTCAATGCCTGTGCCAGCCAAGGCCTTTAAGGTCGGAGAATCAGAATCGAAAAGCTTAACCTTAGCGATGCCATTGTCTTTCAACATGTTAACCACTATATTACGCGGCAATGGATTCGACGCCATCGTGCCCCAGTTCACGCCTATACCTGGTAAGACTGTTGAAGAAAGGACGTGAACAACATTGACTGATGCCAGAATCAAACAATATGACCATACTAGCAGCCCGGTTCTGGACATGGTCTGAACCAGATCAAACTGCAAGAAAATATTACCAAGGTAATGTTAGAAGCAATGGGAGTTGAGAGACTTGAATGAGAAGGGATGGTTAAATGAGAGTTTAGAGGGGCTCGGTTTTTTCGGCCTTTAAACTCAAATGACAAATGATGCACCCAAAAATTAGATACAATTCTGACAGATTTGCTGTTTTTGAAGAAGTTTTATGCGGCCACCAGAAATGGGAGGGAAAGAAGTTAAATTTAGTGTATGATTGTCATGAGGTGAAAGGGGTGTAACGTTTGCCAAGATCCATCTCTGCCCCCCTTTTTTTCTACTGGTATTTGACTGATCATGTCATTAGGTAATAAGTATTATTAGAGAATATTTCGAGGAGAAGATTATGGAGCAATCAGAAAGCAATCATAGGAGACAATCATTATTCTGATTAATTGCTACTTAAATCTTCTCCTCAAAATACTCTCCAGACAAGTCCTTCTCTGCTAGCTAGCCAATACAGCTTAGCAAGTCATGATCCTTACAAATATAATATGCTCTCCCCTGCCTACCTCACAGGCACCACCATTCGCAGCAGCCGGTTCCCATTTTGAGAATTTTGGCTACACTTTTCCTTGATGGAAGGCTCCATGTTTTAGATTGTTTTTAGGCTAATTTACTCAAGAGAATGCACCTGTATATGAAAATAACGCAGATGACTGGCAGAAAGGCTACAAGGATTCCATATAAATCTATCTACCTGTATGATTTTAGCATTAAAGAATGACGACACCATATACAATACCATGCTTCTTTAACCATACACAGACATAAAATAATAAAAAAGGAAGCTATTCTCTAGGTTTAAGGTTGGATTGTTTTGGTAAAAAATAATGATTACCAAGAAAATCAAAGTTATTAAATAGTCATTATACTTTTTAAATGAGAAAAAGGTCATTTTAGTCTTTATAACCTAAGGTATCTTTTACTCTCTCTCTCTGTATATATATGTATGAAGAAGATGACTATAAATACCATCGTGTGATTAAATATAGTATTGATAAATTCAGAAAAAAGTTGGAGACTTTTGCCAATTGCTAGCATAACTAAGAACTAAGGCGCATTGGAATAATGGAATTTGCCTCGTCTATATACAGACCTCAATCTATATATAGTTTAGGAGAATTAATTAGTTAGTTTTAAAATAGAAAAACAAATAAAATAATCCCCTGGCTAGAGTTCAGTAGTAGTTTTTTTCTTTTCTTTTCCTTGACACCTTTGTTGAGGTCCCTCTTAACAAAACAAGGAAACTAGAGAGAAAGGAGAGAAATAGAAGAAGAACTAGAGAGAATAGAGTTGGTAAGTCAATTCTTGGTAAGGCTACATTGTATGTCCTTCTCTGAACTTCTTGATTTCTCCCAACATCTTCACGTTGCAACCTCTAGAAATGGTAATCACACCATCAGGAATGGAGTTGTTTACTCTGTTCTTCTCGGCTGTTTCTTGATTTTCCCTAACATCTCCACGATTGCAACCTCTAGAAGTGGGAATCAATCAATCAGAATTGGAGTTTTTACTCCTTCCTTCTCGGCTGTTTCTTGATTTCCCCTAATATCTCCACGATTGCAACCTCTAGAAATGATAATCACACCATCAGGAATGAAGTTATTTACTCCTTCCTTCTCGACTGTTTCTTGATTTTCCCTAACATCTTCACGATTGCAACCTTTAGAAGTGGGAATCAATCCATCAGAATTGGAGTTATTTACTTCATCCTTCTCAGTTGTTTGATTAGCCATGAAAGATTTTAATGTAACCATCAATGCTTCCATCTGTAGATTGGTTTGCTTCTGGTTTTCAACTATAGTTTTCTTAAGCTCTTCATGAACGCCTTGCAGTTTTAATATAGGTTGATATCGACAGAAACAAAAAATAAATCTATAAAACCGATAACATAATATTAAAAAAAAAAAAAAACTAAATAAAGTAAAAGAAGATTGGATTGTTAAGGAGTTGTATTAAAAATAAATCAAAACATTATTTCAATTAATATTTTGTGAATATATTTATTAATATTAATATAATGGATTCTTTGAGTCATTACAAGGACATCCGGATTTTAATGCATTTAAAACTTTTTATATCAATAAATAAATTCAGATTAATTTGCAAAAAGTTAGAAAGGACCTTCTCTTCAACATAATCTTGTAGGACCCCATGTCACCTTAGGCCCCTCTTCCTCACGAACCAACATCAGTAGACGGCACGTTAATCTGTAGGCATACTCAGATCACCACACAATGTCTCGTCAAAAAGAATTTTGCAACTTCATATAGACATATTGTACACAATTGTTACAAAAATGAACTTGGCCTCGCTCATGGCATCAATGGGAAATAAAACTACCCCCAAATTGAACACCACCACAACGCAAAAAAGAACCAATCCAATTTACACTGTTTCAGTTGTATAAACTAATTGAGCTGATCTTTGTATATTCCTAGTTCTTCAAACTCTTTTGCTAATTTACAACTGGGCCAATTTCCGGTCCATCACAAGACATTACAAGGATATAGCATCTAGCTGTTATCACCATATTTTCAATCACCTTCCATCGTAATCAAGTCAGGAGTTGCTATAACCACCACCTTTACACTGCCATTTTTCACATCAGCGGAAGGTAGGCGCCGCCGTGACCTTTCCTGAGGACTAGTGGCGCAGCATTGTCAGGGACCTTGTCCAATGCTTTCATGCAAACATCAAGGATATCACTAAAACCAGTTGCCGTGGTGGCCAGCTGCACCCTTAACCTCAAATCCCGAGTCCTCTTTAACAAGCATCTAAACGATCTCTCCAGATATTTAGCCCATTCTGCAGGTAAACCTCCTCCAGTCAGCCAAACTGAGAATTGGGATTGGTCACCTCTGGCTGCTATCTCAGCCCTGTAGAACCTTGCCAATTCAACAAGCATTGATGGCTGAAGTGGAAGAACAGCCACAAATTCAGCGACAAACTCTTCTGTTAGTTCTGGTTTTAACATCTGATTCCAAAGCACCAGTGCCCACTCACTTGGCTGGTTAAGACCATAGGCTTCAGCAACAATTAAGGCCTCCTGGAAACGGGATTGCTCAACTAATAATCGCCTAGCATTGGTTGCAGACAGGTTCAGCCACTTGCAATCTGGCATTCGAATTTGCAGGGAAACAAGGGATGCATGAGCACAAGCTCTGCGAGTTTTATTTCCAGCATCAATGGAAGAGTGAACTCCAGCTGCTTCAATGAAATATCGCATTGATTCAAGGAGGTCTTCATTTTGGTCTTTATCATAACGGTGAAACCACTGCTCAGAAGACTGCCATGCTCGTGCCTCTAAAAGAGCAGCAGTTTCATGCTTCATGTCAAAGTGGTTATAGACCTGAGAAGGAGAAGAACATGCTTTATTCAAAATGAAGAGATGGATAAATAACCAGGTCTTACAATTTAAAATGCATCTTATTGAAATCTCATTCAAAGCACCAAGCCATGTCACTTACATGCAACAGATAGTAAAATAAAATCAAACCTAGTCTGTCCTGCCAAAGCAGGTTGCAACTCAAACCTGCAAGCTTGCCAGTGGCAATCTGAGACGCATTCAATTATACCCAGAGAATGGCCCTTTAGAAAATAAATATTGTGCAGTGCATGGACAAAATAAACCAAGACAAGCTGGGACAAGTAGAATTGCAAAATAGGGTGACATTGTAAGCGATGCACTTTTATTCAATAAGTTGTGATATACCTGCATAATCTATTCAAGAGACTTCATATCCTAAATGTAAGAGTCCTGCACTATAGATTTTTAAAAGAAGCAGATGATCAAGTACTGTCGCAGCATATAATGTGGATAAAAACTAGGATTCTCAATCTCTAAGGTTACAGATGTAAACTATAGAGAAATTTAGATAAAATTCTCTATTGTTTATTAAAAGTTTGAATAATAGTCTTCAATCTCAAATAAACTAAATATCTTTATTTATATTAGTCTAATATACTTTATAGAAAAAAATTCCTAATTAAAACTAAAAACATTTATAGGAAAAAATTTCTAATTAAAACTTGCCTAGTTAATAGAATCCATCTAGCATTAAGATTCATAAATATTAATTAAAAACAAATAAATAATATCCAAAATTAACTAAGAAAATAATTAAAACAGCAATCTCAAGCTTCATATTAGATGCTGAGAACTTTTTGTCAAGTAAATATAGATGTAAAATGTTCCACGTCAATCTCCTCTACTTAAGAAAGACTCAACCTCAAGTCATCTCCAAGCTTTGGATACAAAGGTTGATCATCATAGAAAATATAAATTTCCGACACTAAAAGTTTTGGAATACTCATATTATTGAGTAAATCGATAACATTGTCACTAATCTTTTTCGAGACGGTGTAAGGATCATATTTCTTCTATTGTAACTTGCTATATGACCCCACCATAAATCTCTCTTTGTAAAGGAACACCATTATATTATCTCTTTCCTTGAACAATTTGGCATGGCAGTGCCTATCAACAACTTCCTTGTATTTGGTAGTGGTCTTCATCAACTTCTGCTTCACATCCTCCACAATAGTTTACGCATCCATAGCCATCTTCTCAGCAGCCATACTAAACTCAACACCCTTTTGAACTGACACAAGATCTAACACATGTTTAGGACATTGTAGAAACACAATCTCGAATGGTGATTTGCCAATGGCACTATGTCTAGCACTGTTGTATGCAAATTCTATTTGTGCAAGGGCATAATCCCATTGTTTTGGCTTGTTACCACAAATGATTCTTATCAAGTTTTCAAGTGTCTGATTCAATAAATATATTTTCTCATTTGTCTATAGATGTGTTGTACTACTAAATTGTACTGAAAAGTCATACAATTTCCACAACATGTGCCAAAAATGACTAAGAAACTTATTGTCGAGGTCAAAAGTGATGGTATTTAGCACCCCATGTAAACAAACCATCTCTCGCAGACATATCATTCATCTTTTTGCAAGGAATAAAATGAGTTATCTTTAAGAACTTGTTAACTACAACAAATACAAAATCCATCCCCGTACAGGTTATTTCAAATACAAAATTTATAGAAAAGTTTTCACATATGTTTCAGGGATAGGCAAAGGCATATATAAACTTGTATTATGTGCTTGTCCCTTGACAGTTTGACAAATATAACATTTTTTCAAAAAGTTACCAATATCTAGTTTCAAGTAAAGCCAATAATACATGTCAATGACATCATCAATAGTCTTTTGCCGTGACCAATCAAACCTCTTTTATGCAAATCCCGAATCACCTTCTCCCGCAATGAAGACCGAGGAATGCAAAATTAATTACCTTTCATCAAAAATCCATCATAAATGTAAAAATCATTAAAGGGTAGATTCTAACACTTCTTCTACACTTTACCAAAATCCTCATCATGCTCATACAACTCTTTCAAATAGTCATATCCAGTGATCTCTCCCATTAGAGTTAACCATCAAGGTTACTCTTCTACTCAAAGCATTAGCAACTCTATTCTGAATTCCAGCCTTATAAACAATTTCTGATTGGAAACCGTTGTAGGTAAGTGACACATCTTGCATGCATGTTATTACTCATTCTCCTTTGATTATATAAAAATTTTAACACCTCATAGTCAGAATACAACACAAACTCCTTACAAATCAAATAATGCTCCCACTTCTTAAGAGTTAAAAAAACTACATAAAACTCTGTCATATGTGGACCACATTAACCTGGCATCACTCAACTTCTCACTAAAAAATGCCAATAGGTCTCTTCTCTAGGGTTAGAACTCCACAAATCCCAACACCATATGCATCGCATTCTACCTCAAACAGTTTGTCAAAATCTAGAAGTGCCAAAACAAGAGCATTGCTTAGTTTTCCTTTGATTAAAGCAAAACACTTTTTGTCTCTTCTCCCCAATCAAGTTTCCCCTTCATACATTTAATAATGGGTGCCACAATATTACTGAAGTTTTGGATGAATCACCAAGAGAAAATAGTCAACCCATGAAAACTACGAATTACTAACTGTTTTAGGGGCTGGCCAATCTTTAATGGCCCGAACCTTTTTCTCATCAACATGTATGTCATCTACACTAACAATAAAGCCTAAAAAATAATTGCTTATCAATCATAAAACTACACTTCTTCAAATTCACACATAATTTATTTTCCAGCAACACCTCAAACACTTTCCTTAAGTGTCGCACATGATCAATCTCAGATCTACTATAAATCAGAATATCATCAATAAAAAACAACCACAAATTTATTTGTTAAAGGATGTAGAACCTAATTCATCACCCTCGTGAAAGTGCTCAGCACGTTAGACAATCCAAAAAGGCATAACCAACCACTAATACAACCCCTCCTTTGTCTTGAAAGTTGTCTTCCACTCATCATCTGGCTGAATATAAAATCTAAAGTTAACCATTTCTCAAGTCAATTTTCGAAAAGATTGATGTCCCATATAACTGATCAAGCATGTCATCTAATCGAAGAATCGAAAACGTGTATCCCACGGTTATTTTGTTGGTGGCATGATTGTCCACACATATATGCCAATTATCATCCTTCTTTGGAGTCAATAATGTTGGAACTACACAAGGACTTGACTATCCTGAATCTGCCCCTTTCACAATAGCTCTTTTACCTTCTCCTTCAATACCTCACCATTATTGGGACTCATTCAATAATGTGACAGATTTGAAAGGCTAGCTTCCATCACCAAATTAATCTGATGTTGAATGTCTAACTGGTGACAATTCATTAGGTAGAATCTCGAATCTCCTCAAACTCAACAAATAAAGGTTTAATTGCTTCAAGAATGTCTGCTCTTTTCTCTTTTGATTGTTCATCCTCAACAAATAAAGGTTTAATTGCTTCAAGAATGTTTGTTCTTTTCTCTTTTGATTGTTCATCCATTAACGCCTTCACAACCAATGTATAAATCTGCCTAGTATCTTATACCTCTACTTACATCTCCAGTTCTGAACTAGTTATTGTAAGGAAAACCTTCCCCTCTACTTTAAACGTTTTAGGGTTGGATTCTCTCTTCAAAGGCACAAGAGTATAATTCACATCATTCTAATCTTGTACAAATTATCTCTACTCAGGTGTTTAACATCCACATCATATTACCACGGCCTAATCAAAGATCATACAAACTGCAAGATCCATATCAAACACATCACAATACATCTCATTCGTATACTTTCCAAAGGAAAAAGGTGCTCTACAACATTAGTTTAACCTTATCTCTCTTATTGACTTAATCCACCCAATCTTGTAAGATTCAAGGCTCGCCCTCATTGTTGGAGGGTTTTGGCTCATACTGCCCTTCGATTAGATTGATCAAATTTTGCCTCCTACAATCACTAGAATGTCTTCTTGGTTCTCCATATTTAAAGCATTTGGCATTCATTGGTCTGGCATATAGGAGTTAATTCAATTTGTTCGTTTCAACTTGTTTTCCTGAAGTCTTGTTAGATTTAATAGTATCGGGTCTCACTAAAGTTAACCTTGATGGTTGTGCTATCTTCCCCTTATCAATAGGACCAAATCCATTTGTCTCATTATACAACCTCCTAGAAGGATTAGGCCTATCAAATCTATTACCACTACCAGTCTTCTCTTTCATTAGCATTTAAGCTTTTAACATCATTCCTCTTCTTAGCAAGTGTAAACAACATTTGTACTCCGATCTTATCTTGGATTGTTGGTTTTAACCCCCAAATAAACCTTGCAACTTGTTGATTCTGTCTCGTGGAGCCTATTACATTCTACCAGCCTTTGAAATTTAGCAGTATACTCATTGATAGATTTATTGCCTTGTGAATAATACTAGTATTGCTAAAAGAAATATTGCTCATAATTAGGAGCAAGGAAACTCTCATGCAACAATTGTCTCATGTACATCCATGATGTAATAGGTTGTCTCCCTTTTGTTAACAGTGTATCTACTTGACGTTTCCACTGGGAAGAAGCTTCACCCTTTAGGTTATATACGACCAATTTCACCTTCTCTTCCAAGAAACTTGAGTACTCCTTAACCCTATCACATTTGGCAATCCAATCAAGAAATTCTTCTATGTCCAAATCTCTATTGAATGTCGAGATTTCTATCTTGATGCAAAAATCATGTGTTTGTTGCAATCGTCTGTCTTAGAATGTTAAGGCCCTATGCCCCCCATCAAATTTATCTCCACCAACGCCCTCCATATAGACAAATGATTGTTTGGGTGGATCTTCAGGAATAGGTCTGGGATGTGGCCTTACTTCCAAACAAGTTCCTCACCTTTTCGCGATCCTTGTTTGTGTTACCCATTAGACGAGCTAGTTTGCTCTAAA
Organism: Populus tremula; assembly: GCA_964019445.1. Lineage (NCBI taxonomy): Eukaryota > Viridiplantae > Streptophyta > Magnoliopsida > Malpighiales > Salicaceae > Populus > Populus tremula. The sequence goes on from CAXHTJ010000017.1 coordinate 5,411,081, forward strand.
TGATCTAGTTTCTAATCAAGAGCCCCCACAACACCTTGAAGGGCCTCCACTCCTGCATTGCGGAGTGGGTTGCTACCCTCTTTGTCTATTAAAGAAGCCAATCTGCTCTGATACCAATTGACGCGGCGTATTGCATGGATAAAAGCTAGGGTTCTCAAGCCTTAAGGTTACAGACTTAGGTTATAGAGAAAATTTTAAAAAAAAAAACTCTGGTGTTTTATTAAAAATCTAAATAATAGTCTTCAATCTCAAAATAAACTAAGCATCTCTATTTATATCAATCCTAAAATTATTAATAAAATTCTTTATAGAAATTAATTTCTAATTAAAACAAACTTAATTAATAGAATCCATCTAACAATAGAATTCTTAAATATTAATTTAAGACAAGTAATTAAAATCCAAAATTAACTACAACAATAATTAAAACAACAATTTCAAGCTTCATATCAAATGCTTCCGGGTTTCTTCACGGATTGTTTTCAAGCTTGGTCTTATCTATTTGGTTTATAAATATAGTTGTAACATGCTCCCCATCAAGTACAAATATGAATTGCAACATAATATGAAAGTTATTCCCAAAGAATAAATATGAATTGCAACATCATATGAAAGTTATTCCCAAAGAATCTAATAATACGACCCATAACCATAGATACTCAACTAAATGGCTTAATCACAAAAGAAATTTGGAGTCACCCATAGAGATTCTCTTCCCACAATTATCCTATTTAAAACCATATTCTCTAAAGATGCTTAGAAACAAAATTCTTTTTTACAACAACCTAAGCCATTTTAGGCTGAGCTTATACCCTTTCCATCCATTCCCCTTGAATTAATTTTTTTTCTTTTTAAGTATCTTACTAACTGATTTAATAATTTTTCACAGCCTATATATAATTTTCACTCTAGAAAACAGTGAAATGAAGAACACACGCACCATAGCAAATGCATCATGATCTTTGGGGTTAAAATGCTTCAGTGATGTAAGAACAGCCATCCGAAATCCTCTGACAGCCTCTGCAGTTTCCACATTTGTCTCTGCAGCAGCTGAATATTTCTGAAGAAGAAGATCCAGCTGACCATTTTCTATGAGAATGCCAAGAATGAAATTAAGGACATGGAAATTTCGTACTCCAGTTATCAGGCGAGCCAAACATGGAAAATCACCCTCAGAAACATAAGCTTCCACCCTGGTGGCAGCAAGGGATACAAGAACATCAACTGCATCCAGGCATGCTGATGATTTGTAGAAGTGGTGTGACAGGATAAGAAGTTCAACCTGAGAAAAAAAAAGAGATTTCCCAGTAAAATAAAAGCTTTGGATTATCAATAACTGGTTACACAAAAGTCAAATTCATCTTTTTTAGCATCCATTTTCTACAAGACCGCAGCTACGGTTAAAAAGGTCATGGTTGCTGAAAATTATAGCCATTTAGGCACATAGGAATACTATCAACCCTCACTTATAATGGCAATACCTCACAGGCATGTGGTATTTCTTTCCCAGTAATCACCAAACGCATCAACGCGTGACCAATTTTAGGTTCAGAAGGACAAAGCTCTGCCCATTTTAAGAAGTCTGAAAATCTCCACAATAGAGGAGCAGGTCCTTCCTCCTTCTGAGAATCCATGTACCCCCCACGATGTGCAGCCAATAGACCCTGTAATATGTCAGCAAAGCAAATAAATTATAACATAGAAAACGAGTAATAGATTGCATAGGACTCAGTTAACTTCATGCAAAACTGGGCATGAATAAGATATACATTCTCAAGGTATATAGCTCAACACATGAAAAGAAAAAAGTCCCTGAACTTATTTATTGCACCAGGTCATCAAACAGTCTACAAAACCAACTTGGATCAAACCAGAAATATCATTTTCAGTCTACTGACCAAGCAGAATCTCGCCCTATTGCAAAAGACAGAAACCTATGATATTAATTTAAGAATCAAATAGGCCAAAGAAAATAAGGTACACAAGGGAAAAGGACACCAGACCTTTAGAAAGGATTCTGCAAGAATTTGAGCAATACTAGCAGCTGGCATGGAATGAGTTTGCACTATGAGAGATGCTTGTTCAAATGACTCTTGTGCTTTAAGAGCAAGCAGCTGGAGCAAATCGATTGGCTGCTTATCAAATGCCTCTGAAAAAGAAAGACCCAAGACATTTGCAGCTCTTACAACTGCTATGATTCTCTTGCACAGTCCGCGTCCACCACCTTCAGTAAAAACAGTTACCAATTTCTCCAAGATCTTCATTGGCATAGTCAAAAATTCCAATCCATGCATCCGATATGCAACAAGACATCACATTGGGCATAGTTAGCTACAAATAGGCACTTAGAAGGGAAAACAGAGATTTAACATATTAATAAACAAGCATATTTATATAAAATAAACTGTCAAGTTTGAGAAAAGAAGAAACATCTGATATCTGAACAATAACCTGCAGTGGATCAACCAGATGCTGCTCAGTTAATATATTATGTGACTTGACCACAGAACGCACTTCCTCATCAAGCATTGATATGGATATTTTGCTACCAGGAGTAGACAAAGTTGCAACCTTTAGAGTAACATCAACAAGTATAAATTCATGAGGGGTGTGTGCTGGAGACAGCTTATATTGAAGTTGCTTGGAAGCTGTTATTTGTGCAAACTCCAATAAAGAAAGAACAGCTCTTTCCAGCTCTGCAGGTCCAACCCTTTCCTCCCACTTGGAAAAAGACATTTCTATCTTTAAGTTTTCATCTAGCAACAGCAAGTCACTTCTAGAAAAGAGGTTAGTAGAAAAATCTTCAGGCTCAGTATTTTTATCAATGGGGTCCATTAATGGTCGTCGTGATAGTGCATTGCCTTTGGCCCTCCGTTTTGGCCTTGTACTACTCCCTGTTGTCTGAGTGATGGAATCCAATACTTGGTTTTTGTGCTGTGTCAAGTTATTTTCCCTTGCATCTTGTTTCTCTATAGTTCTGCTCCTCATTGTATTGATATGATTGTCCATCTTCATTATTAAACTTGCAGTCCTGTCAATGATATTGGAAGTATTTCCAATTAAAGGATCCCGACTCCAAGTGGTTGAAGTAAGGTCTCTATCACTCTTTGCCTGAGCTTCTGATTCTACTGCCAAGAGCCACACTCTAGTCTCAATTTCTCGCAGAAGGGGCACTGGATAAACTCTAATAAAATCACCACATAGGTCAGAAACAAACAACGAGTACGAGAAATGGAAATTGAATTTGTGATTGAAGACTCACGGATTAGACAGAGTTATCATCCCACTTAACCATTGAAGAGAAAGCAGCAGCAATTCATGAAGCTCTCTTGCTGGAAGATCCTTCTCAACAGCTTCAGCATGTTTAAGGAAAAATAACCCAGCCTGTAAATCATACGCAAACACATGATCATGATCTGAAAGTATTAGTAGCAAGTTGCAAAACATAATTCTCAAAGGTGAAAATTGCTAATAAAATACACCTGTAAAGGAGGGAAGGAATATCTGACGAACAGTGTCTGGCAGTGGCCCCATAAAGCAACTCTCTCTTCTGGAACATCCCAAAGGAACTCCTTCCACTCAGCTACCATGGATTCAGCCTGAAATTTAAGAGAGGGGACCAAGAAAAGTGTGTACATCAAGGGTTTAATAATAATACTACTACAAACACTTAGGACTTCTGATTATGAACATGAAAAGTAGCTGGTATATGTTAATCACATCTATCCCAATCAAGGCATAATCAATTTCAAACTTTTAACATTGTAGCCAAAGTAATCAAACATAAGCTGATTCAAGGAAACTACTCAACTGGTTTAAAGCCTTCCAAAAGAGAAACTTATTTTATTCAAAGACATGGAAATTCATTCTAGAGCAATAATATTCTTAGTAACATTGACTGGCAAAAATAACAAAATAAGAGGGCATGTGCCCATCTATTGATTTATCAATTCACATAAAAAAAAATCATTAAAAAATCAGAGCAAATTAGAAATTTTCCAAGTAATCCTAAATTAAGTATTTAAAGGGTAAAAATTACCTTCAGCAATCAAAATCACTACAAAATACTTGCATAGACAAAACACTTTTGATTCTTTTGAACGTTTTGTATCTAGTACTTCAACTTATTCATAGGGAGACTTTTGTTGAGTGGAGACCATTTAACAATTTTACTCACTCATATATATATATATATATGATTGCAAGTTAAGTTACATCGCGAATAGCCACTTGTTGTATTATATATATAGATTTAATTTTCCATTTCTCTCTTCATATTAAAGAATTCTCAATTAGGTAAAAGATATGTCTCCATTTATCTCCATCTCAAAAAAGTTACACCTCTCTCATGTATAAAAGACTAATTTTTCTCCTTTTCAAAATATTAATCCGCTCCTCTCTTAATAACCTATTTGATCCAAAATAAGAAATGAATTATAGAACCAAATAATCAACAATATATGAGTGTGGAATTAGCATCTCTCAAATTTTTGGCAAGTACTGGTGGCAACTCAACTGGGCTTTCAATCAACTTTATATTGTGAATATTAGTATACAAATGCAATTTTTTTTATTAAGATACAACATGTGATCCATAACTTGTACGAGTCCTGTGTGAGATGATGACGAGAAATTTCTGTTTCAAACCAAGTTGCTTTTGTGGATGGATGTATTACATATTACTTCTGTAATTACGCTTGTTTATGAGAAGAAAAAAAAACATAAAAACATTAAAATAATTATTTTTAGTCACATTCACAGAAAACTTTGGAAACAACCACTATTTTTGTAAACAAAGTATACCTGAATTTCAGTAACATGGTGAACAGAAGATTTCCAAGGTCCGCCACTGGCATCCAACTGCCTGGCCCAATTACGTGCTTGCTCCCAATGCCCGTTCTCTTCCAATGCTTCTAAAAGTGAAGCATCATCTAGAGCCTGATTTCCTAGATGTAGAGTGCCATCCTTCCGCAGTGAAGGCTCCGCTAAATTGATTTTCCAGTAAAGTCTTCGATAATATGTTGCGGCAGATCCACCATCACCGAAGTCCGTTGCAGCAAGAAGTTGTAACAAACATCTTTTTTCATAAGGAGATGGACAAGTTACAAGCATGGCATTGGCAGCTTTTACAGCCGTGGAGCTTATCCACGAAGTTCTGACCTGCCCTTCAATTCCTATGTTTGCCTGCATACTGGATTGTTCATCCTTTATCCTGACAGAAAAGGAACTCAGATGGGCTGAAGCTTCGGATAGACGCATTTGGGAAAATGCCTAAAAGGAAAAAAAGAGTTTCTATCAGAACAAGGCAATCCCAACAATTTCATTTTTTTTTCACGACTCGAGCCAAGCAAAAGAAAAATTTGACTCAAAATACAAATATTACCAAAAAAAAAAGAAAAAAGAAAATAATTATACATGATATGGTTGGCCAACAAAGGCATTCCATGACAAAAACAAACCCCATTGTTTTAAATTTTGTTTTTAAATGAGTTTCATCCGTCTCATCTTGTTCAGGTCAAGTTGCTTTACAGTGGTCCCAAGTTTCTTCCATGCCCATGCAAACAAGACATGCACAAATACATGGCACACATAATATGATGAGAACTTCCATCGGCTTCGAATGTGTTTGGGACAAGATGAGAACAGATATTAAGAAAGAGTACATTGACAACATGCAGAGTTTTGTTCATGCTTTAATACACATGGCGTTCGTTTTGAGCAGCCCTACAGGTATCAATCTGAAAAGTTTAGATTTCAGCTTGTAAGATTTTTTTTTGCATGTGTAAAATAGTCTTCACCTAGTATTCTCTAAGTATCTAAATCTGGCCATGCATTGGACCTCATGTGAAATAGTGGTGGTAAGAAATCAGGAAATGAACCTTTGGCCTGCCTTTGTGGAATCAGGGTTGTGTATAACGATTGTTAGACAAGTGGAAAAAAGGAGAGAAAGAGAGGTCAACTTCTAAATTCAAAGGATTCAAAACCTGTGACTAAGAGAATGCAGTTCTCTTCATCCAAACAAATCATAAAGATGGACAGGAAATTGGGTTATAAATTTGTTCACGGACCTGAAGAGAGCGGATGAAAGGTAACAAAGAACACGAAGGAAGAAACATCTCAAAAGCCCTTAACAAAGGTAGAAACAACTGTTGTTCACAAAGCACTGCCACCATCTTAGAGAGAGACACAGGTCCTTGATCAGAATCACTTGAAACATTTACACTTTCACGAACATCTACTCTTCTTTCATCTTCAGCAACTGTGCCTTGGGCAACAGACCTTGTTGGTCCACCATTAGTAGTCAAAACATCCACATAAATTGGCTCCATAAGACGCCTGCGTTTTGCATTATGCCGATTGTAATGAACTGTCAGGACCCTGCTACCAGCTGGCAGGGAATTTATAGCTTCCACAGCTGCTCCAACATTATTTGCAATCTGGGATGCAATGTCATTCACCTTGATGGATGAAGTTTCCCTGTAAATATAATTCAGCTGTGAAATTTTCAAAGCATGGAAATATAATGAATTCATGAGGAAGAACAAAGTCATGAAGATCTCCATATCAAATATGAAACCAAATACATAAAGTGAATCCAAAACAATTCTTGAGCATCTAAAAGCTTGAAAAGGTGTAAGAATATGGATCTGCAAAGCACTATTTCATTTGGACTACAGGATAACCTTGCTGCAGTAATTTCCAGCCAAACTGTTAGACAGGACAAGGGAGACACATCAGGAAAGCATGATGCAATCAATGCCAAAATTGACCAGGACATCTCCTTCGCTTTCTTCAAGAGAGACTCTCCAGGATTTTTCTGCTTCTCACAATCTGCTATGATTCTAAAGAGCTCAGCAGGAATAAGTATGTCCTCCTGGAAACAGTAAGTTTCCCTTCCACTTTCCCCAGCATCTGAATATGCTGGAGAACCAGATTTCTTCCTTGACTGCATGCCTTTTAAGACTGTTAATATATGAATTTTGAGACGCAAGTCACTGAACTCCTTGGCTGCCTGCAATATATAAAATCATAACACCATCAATAGGAAAATTCCATCAGAATGTTTTGTAGCATAACTTGGATTCAAAGATTAATTAGGGGTAGATGACACTTACTACTTGGACGACTGTATCAAAAGGGTATCCTCCAATCTGAGCTTCAGACAGAAATCCAACCTTGTTGAAGACAGAGGCCACATAAGATGGAGCTTCTTAAAAATCAAAATGAAGGAAACATGCCATAAACAAATCAAATGAAGGAAACATAATACAGGCAAATCCAAATATTATATTTCTATTTATTTTTCCCTATGAAGAAGGGGAGAGAGAGCTACCCAATCATTGTCTCTTGCTAAGACAGCAAGGTACTTTGTGCTTAAGGGAAGTTGATGCATCTGACAGAAAGCTGTAACTAAATTCCAGTGTTGACTTGCTACTTTTTGTTGATCTCTTAATTCAGTTCCATCACCACTACCAGTCAGTAGCCAAGATCCACAAGTCTTTCCATCCATCACTATTGGAAGACTAGCTTTCTCCAAATGCTGCAGGACTAGCATTGGAACTCTTGAAGATTGTTTTCCAATGAATGAACTTGAAGTCCCCTTTAACTTAGTGTTGGTTACACAATCCTTGTGCAGATATTTATCTGCAAGTGATCGAGCCAGAGACTCTACTACATTACCTTCACGCGATACCACATGAAGTGCAGAACCTTTACCTTTAGGCGAAATTTGGCTATATCTCTCATTGTTCTCACTCAATTTGTAAAATGAAGATATCCGTCTCAAGGCAGAAACATCCACATGAAGAATGCTGGCAGATAAACCACAAAGTTCAAGGAGAAAAGCACATGATGCAACCAACACACAATCCTCAAAATGAGCGACACCAAGTGGAATGACCTGAAAAATTCAAGTCCCAAAAGTAGCATTAACTTAGTTTACAAGGCATCATTTAGGTCAGATAAACAAAATTAGTATTAACATAAAGTTTTCAGCATGGATAAGTATGCAACAGTAAATGAAAATCAATTGAATTGGCTTCATTATTGCAAGTCATAAATTATTGTAGTATGTAAATCATTTACACTAAAATAACAATCAGAAAATGAAGCCACAATTCAAGTGACTCCCCTGATATTTATGTACAACTTTTAGTTCTCTCATTCAAACTGAAGTTTCTGTGACTCACATGAGCACCATCCCCAACTTTGCTCTAGTTTATTACACGTAGATCAGTTTTTGCAATTGTATTTTCTGTAGTTTTTCCCTTCTGGGGCATGAAAGAGGATTGCAAAAGATGATAGAACAGGCAGAGACTATGGGATCTCATTTGTCTAACCAAAAATGAGGTATCTTTGTGCCTCATTGGGAATTATGGACAGAGAGATTGCCCAATTATCCAAACTTTAAGACAACAATAAGACAAGTGTGGAAACCTTTGAGGTGTTTAGATATCGATCAGACAGACAAGATTATTCCGCATACTATTCTTTCACTAGAATATGAACAAAAGGTATTTGAGCAAGGGCCCTGGAATTTTGATAAGCAAGTTCTAGTTTTAAAGAAGCTTTGGCCGATTGTTCTGTTCAAGAACCTTCTCAGGGTCAGGGCATATGATATGCCTCAAACAGTTTTACCAGTCATAAGATTAAACTTCCAGCAAAGAAGGTTGGCCTCTTTATGAGTATGGAGGAGGGGTTAATTACATGGGCTTCCACAAACATGTTAGTTTTCAAACTATCCCTGAAAAACTCCATCTTTTCAGGGATCTATGGCCAGCTGTCAAATGGAAAATCATACTGGATTTTATTTAGCTACAAATGATTGCCCAATCTTTGTCGTTACTGGCAGTACCCAGGCCATATTGCTTGTCATTATCAACCTGTTGTTGATGATGATGATATAGAACACCCTAACCAAATAGGGTATGGAGATTATGGATAAGGGAGTCCCAAAAAAAAGTCCAGCAGCATTAGAAAATGGTAGTTAAGGTAGTGGGAGCCCTGCAAGATGGTACTCAATCCAACTAGAAGCCACACAGGATCTGGAAGCAAATCTAACATTGAGTCACAGGTGGTAAAAGTAGGAATGATGACAAGGAAGAAACAAAGTCTTAGTACATGAGAGACACAGATTGAGGGGCACTCACAAATGGATGAAGAAAATCAAGGCACAAAATGAGTTAATCAGGTATTGAAAGGTGCAAGTTTGTTTGGATCAACTCCAATGGTAGTGAACAATTAGTCTCAGATGAAAAAAAAAAGAAAAGAATCCTATGCTGTCAGCTAAAGGATATCAGTTTATCAAGGGAAAATGCTCTCAAAAGCCACAAATATTATCACTGAAAAACCATCCTAAGCTCAAAGCATCACCACAGCTTCATCATCAGTATGACCATGATTTAAATCAAATGGACACCTATACTTACAGTAGCAAGCCCAAGATTTCTATTATTACACTAAGCAATAGCCACATAACTAGTTATATTTGAAAAAAAATACAATTCTACTCATAGTTAATCCTTACCGAAGAAAGAACAGCCTCTTCACTTTGTGTCAAAGGTGCAAGAAGTGCCTGAACATCTGATTGAAAATTTTGTTGACCATGTGACAAAGCAACAGATTGGCCTTCTAATTTCAACTTTTGAACTCTAACACTGAGGATATGATTAAAAGCTGCCAGTGCACGCCCACGATGTAAATGGTGCTCAAGCCCAAGTTTAGTTTCCTGAAATAAGTGCAACACCATCAGATATTCATCACTGTGAGAAACATGATGATCAAGACATGGGAATGGAGGTGTCACCTAACGGAAGATTCTGTTTTTTTTGTTCCAGGAACAAGAAAAAAAAAAAACATGAGGAACAAAAAGTTGAATGCAGTGCAAGCAAACAAACACAAAGCCCACACATTACAACAGCTCTTTGCAACAAACTAGTCAGCACCCAAACAAGACTGCTTAAACAAAACTCTCAATCAACTGATGTTCCTGTATCGATTTTATTGGCTCATATTTAGAATTCAGGAATACTACAATTAGGCACTACAATGTGTCAGTGGCAAAAATGAGACAAGAACAAAAGGTGGGAATCATTGTAGCATAACTTGCATTGTCAAGTCAGAGCGTGTGCATTCAAGGACAAAAGTTGCAGAACATAAGCCAAATGCTTGATACAATTCTAACACACTACAAATAAAATATCAGTTCACTTTCTTACCATTAGTATAGTAGTTGCACCAAGGAAAGCATTTTTTAAAGAAAACTACAGTGAATTTCTTTCCACTACACAGAAGCCTGTTGTAGGGAAAAGAAGAATATAACAACTAAAATATATTCTATAGAAAATAGCATTTCTAAATAGAAAATGGCTACCCCTCTTTTTCACAAATTCTCCTACATATAAATTTAGCATTGCACATGAGAAATTACCTTTTAAAGTTCCATCACAAATTGCAACTGAAATTTCAAAATGCAATGCCTATGATAAAATTGAATTTTCTAACAAAACTACAAGAAGTTTTCTTTGATGGACTTGAAAACAATATGTGTGTGTGTGAGAGAAAGAGAGAGAGAGAGAGAGAGAGAGAGCATGAAGTTTTATTTTATGGATGTGAAATCAATATACATGTGTGTGTGTGTGTGTGTGTGTGGATATATATAGATAAATAGATATACCTCAAGTGAAGAATCATAGAGTTCCTCTTGAACATGATTTTGGATAGTTGTCTCCCAGTAGACAGCATTTAGCTCTGTATGTTCATCAGAATGCATGTAAAAATCAAAGTCTCTGTACAACAAAGTGTCTCCAGTAGGCAGACCTGACACTGATTGCCAACCAAGAGGACCCTGCAATATAATGCAAAGATAAAGATACATGTAAGCATTTCCAACAAAGCAAAGGAACAATATTGTAGGTCCGCAGAAGTACCATGATATCTCTTAGGTAATCAGCATGGCATAGAGTTTAGTATGATACCGATTTATATATTCATGTGTGACAAGAAAGCTGGAGATCAATCATAAAAACAGTATCAAACAAGATTCAGATTTCAGAGACACAATGAAGCTCAAAAGCAACCTGAATATAAAGTTGAATCAACCTCCGCACGGTCTTAGGAAACCAGTATGGCAGCATTTGGAGAAGTGAAGTATCATGTGTAGTAGAGAAGAAGATATTGTCACGCCAATTTAGATAGTCTGCTAAAGCTGAATTGCCAGGTATATATAGACAGCATACAGTTAGGAGAATCAACTACAGAAACCAAAAGCATCATTTGGCCGATTCATGTCTCCAAATGGATTAACAAATCAAAGAAATATAAGAGGTTAACCTACCATTATTTCCCTTAGGACCCAAGAAATTAGATGTTGTATCATGACCAACACTTGCTGCAACAAGTGTGCTCCACAGAGTAGGAAATCGCTGCAAAGTGGGCCTGAGGTTTTCTAAAGTGCACTGAGCTGATGTGCTACCATGCCTCTTCACACTACCGCTGCTCAAGCAATTTTGTATTGGGTCAGGGGCATACATTAGAGTTGCTAAAGCTGCCATTTCACCCCCACCTTCCGCTATATCATCAACAGTATGAATTATTTCATCGATCTCCAGAACATTGAGGTTGCTATCAGGAACTAAATTAGGTGACATTATTGTTCGAGCATTAGAGAATGATGCATCGTATTCCTTCCCCTTAATCCTAGATAAAAGCAACCATTTTGCCCATTGACAACCACCCTGAACAAGAAGCATCAAATAAAGCATATGAAACAGGTCAGTGCATGTGTATTTTGTTAAAGAATAATGATAAAGTAACAATTTCAGAGAGATCCAGCATGATAACCAACACAATAATGAGAGATAATATAAATATTTGTCACAATTAAGTTATACTAGGAAGAATTAACTCTTGCAGTCCACTATTGAAGTATAGTATTCAAACTAAACAATAGCTTCACCAAAATAAACCATTTTGGAGTAAATTGAATTTGGAAATTGGGATAGCAAAGTATCAATTTAGTGGAAAGAGTTTTGAAGAAAATGATAAGATCATGGAAGAGGAAAGAGTGACAGCCTCACAGGCGTAAATGCAGCCTGTGGAGCTGTAAAACCCTGCATGTAGAGGCAAAAGCACACGAGCACAAATCCAGACTCTGTTTATTACATAAAGACCATGGATGAAGCAGAAAAAGATTCTGCTGGACAATTATAAACCATAAATATTAAGCATTGATTTCACAACTTAGTCAACACACAAATCAACTTGAGGACAATGATCTATCCTTTGTTAGATATCTTTGCCAATGTAAACTGTGTGTTTTGATTGGGTAATACTTTACTTATTACACCCTAGAGGATTTATCCTGAAACCACATCTGAGAGCCACTAAAGGAAGAAACTATTTACAATTTTCCTCATAAACATGGGTTGCAGAACATCACAAGCAAAGCAATGATGCCTCTGCTCTTTGGCTCTCTCAACATGCCCTAGTCTAGCTTGCTCACTCATCATCCTGTTTCCGATTTCCCCCATATCCACACCATGCACTCTGTATTGTAAGTCCTTCCTACTTAAGAATCCCAATCTGGAATGATCTATGTTAAATATTGTACATATACAGGCCTACAGTGTGCATTCAAACTTAGGTGTTCAAAAGGAGTAAACCAACATGCTGTATGATGTTGAAACATAATAGTGAGCTTTGAAATGAGCATCAGATGCAGATATTTTCAAGGGTGAAATCCAAATTTTAACGCACAGACAAAGATTTGAAAAATTTGATACATGGGAATCCCTGGCAAAGGACAAAAGCATGCTTGAAGACTAGCTTTATGTTTTTTGCTATCTATCTTAGTGGACAGAAACATAAAGCTTTGGCAGCGTGTGAGAGAGTGTTAGCATAATACCATATGGAAACACGCCCGATAGAAGTGTCTGACTTATAATTTGAAAAATGAAAGTTGTCAAGTAAAAATGCTGACTATATAACATCATATGACAAGGGGCCTGATGCAATGGAGGACGAGCTAGAATTAAAACACAACGAGAAATTTCAGAACTTGAAAGTAGCCACTTCAAAAAAAAAAAAGGAAGGATAGGACTGTCTCCAAACTCTCCCTTCAATTCCATGAGTTTGGTTGGACTATAACTGAGTAATGGCTTTTCAGGTCACCATGTGACAACATGCAATCCAGGGCAGATATGCTAGTCACCATTTGTCATAAAGAAGCACAAGGAAGATAAACATGTTTTCTCTTAATCACTCTTCTACCATCCTGACTTGCCCATCCCCACCCACTCTCTCGTGTCAAAAAAGATTTTTCCTTCTTATTTTTCCATTCTCCCTTTTCATTTAGCTATGTAAAGTACTTAGAAAGATTGGATTCCGCAACAAACACAAAAAACAGTAATGTGAGGATAATACAGATAGAGATAGGGCTGGGATCGTGAGTTTTTTGACATAATAGGCAGAAAGACAAGGAATCACTAATCACTGAAACATCAAAGGCCCAAGTCCGGTCACTAGCAAAGAGGAACACAACCTCTTAGCTTCATAAGCACAAAGCCAGTAAGGTTGAGAGAGAGAGAGAGAGAGAGAGAACAAAACTAACAGCAACCAGAAACTAAATCCAATAAGATATTTTTTTCAGACAACACTGATACTGAAACAGCCAGAGATGAGCAAAGAGGTTCAGAATTTTATAAGTTTCACGGTTTAACAAGTCCCTCATGAAAAAGACCATGATTCCTCCAAGTTCTATCTTTTGTTGTCCATAATGTTTCCATACTCCTTAAACAGGCCCAAAGATGACTCTTTGTAATGCGCTATCTGTAAGAAACAAAGTAGTTTGCTACAACAACTGAGCAAGCTATATATGTTTGGACCTACAGCGTGACAGATGATTAAATTTCCCAGGAAAAAAAGTGTCGCCTAATTAAATAGAAGATTGACACACCGGACATACATAAATATTCAAAATGCCATACTTGTCCATCTAGGTGACAACAATTTATGAAGGTAATGGCTTCCAGGGCATCGTTAATGAACCTATATGGCAAGGGGGAGAAGAAATTGCAAAAAAAAAACCCATACAAATGAACTGTACATAAGCAAAGAATCAGAGATAATATGATGTAAAGAACAGCTAGACTCAATGGACATGAGGAAACTTACTGCAGCTTCTTGTAATGAACCAACTGAATCATTATCTAGAACCAACTTGCAATGGTCAAGATAAAGGTCCAAAAGATTTGGCAAATTATATTGCACACAGTAATGTAAGAGTAATTTATGCAAAGCTTCCATGGGGACAGCATCATCTGTTATATTGAGATAAGATGAAGCCTCAACAGAATAGTCCTCCAATGTCATTTTATCAGACCTGCTAGTTATGATGCCTGAACGAGCAAGCAGAGCTACAATCTCAGCAGTGTCTTCCCAGTATTCCTTCAAAAATATAAATTTCTTTGCAAGCTCCTGCTCCATGAGCATTCTTAACCACATAGAGCAAAATGCATTGGCAGGAAACCTGAAAATCTTGACCCCTGGAATATCAATGCACACTGAATCCAATTCTTCAATGGAGCATATATAACTGTTGTACTCAGGAATTTCACGATTGCATCCAACCTCTGGAGCATGCTGTAAGTTGTCCAAAGTGATCTGGAGGCTTCCATCTGATAAAACAGATGTAGGTATGAGGTACAAAAGTTTGGAAACTTCCTCACAGTCATTGTGGCATAGATAGTACTCTAGTTGAGATTCCCACAATACATGAATGCCCATAAGGAAAGGTTGATCCAAAACTATCTGTATAAGATCAAAAAACAATATGAAAGAATTGAAGTCCATGGCCAAATTAAAGCCTCACAGAAACTAAAACAAATGCAAGCACAAATGACAGAAAAGAGAGCCTTAAAGTTCACTGTATATAAATTCTGGCTCGTAGTCTGCATTAATAGCCGTATTTTTGGACTGAGTGACAAATAGAACATGCAGCATAGAGGTATGGAAAGCATAAAGTGAAAATGGGGAAAGATCATTGAAGAGCTAACATAGTATGACAAGACCATCAGCTGAATTTGCCAAAGCTGCTGAAAAGATGTCGTTGACTTCCTTTTTATTGTTCGAGTGCTAATGCCTCAACACTCTCAATTTTTGTTGACTGTAGCATTTTGTGACTGGGAAAGTCAAACATCATAAGAAAGTATAACTTGCACATTGCATGTCTTGTGCAAGAATACCAGTAATAAATAAAATATATAGCTTCTAAATGGCATCCTTCTATTTCCAGAAGTTCAATCTTCACTTGTTTGAACTAGACAAGTGCTAAATTTGGCTTCTTTGCAGCAGATTCCAGTGAAACAAATTAGTGCCCACATCCTTGTATGTTTTACTTGACCATCCAAAGAAAAGTTAATAAACTTGAAACTATAATTGGCACATGCTGTAGAAATTCAGTACGGAACAAAAACTTCCACATCACATGGGACATGACTCGCAGCTTTTAGCAAAGACCAGGTCCCATCTTATTGCAGGATTTCATTTTCCTTCACTCTGGTTTCAGTGTGACCTGCACCATTTCAAAGATTCATAGTACAAAGAAACGCAAAGGAACTAAAGTACTTACACGATCAATGGTTCTCTGGTCCCAGGCACTAGACCAAGCTGCTGCAGCAGCCCAGTATCCAGCATGAGCAGTATCTTCATCAACTACAGGATCAGGAGAGTTTCCATTGATGCTTGTCCATGAACCTAAAACTACTCCATCAATTTCACCACACTCAATGATAATATTGCTAAACAGATATGAAGGCAATAGCTGCAGCTTAATTTGGCAAGGTGAATTCAAAGTCGATGTGGCTCTCTTTAATGCCTTCTGCCGGCCGACAAAAGTTCTCCAGAAACTACTGCTAGGGTACAGCCTCTTTCCAGTAAAAAAGAAGAAAAAAAACTCTTCTCAGATATGAAATTCAATGTTAAACCACTAACAATAAAATGAAATGGAAGATGACAAATTTCATGTACCTCGATGATTAATATCTTCTCCAATGTTTCCCATTCATATGGTCCCAGATAACCATATCTTCTCATATCTTCTGCCACTTGAAGTTGAAGAGATCTCCTGACCGTGCCAAACAATAGCTGCTTGAGGCAGGTTTCAACATCCTCCCCAAGCCTTTGCAACGTTGCAACAGCAAGTTCAGTTTCCCCCTGTTTATCATGAATGATTATCACAGAATATAAATCAATGCACCTTTGGCTTCACCTACTAAACAAAATTAAGCTACCTTTAAAAATAGGTCATAAGCAAAGGCTCTTCCAATGTCACGAACTTCACTAAAAGCATCGGGTGGCTCTTTATTAGTCTTTGAATCTCTAGAACGATGAAGATGCAATTGCAAAACTGCCAAAGGAAGACGACCAGATAGTAGTGCATCTTTAACGACAGTTTTTACGTCTAAATTATCCATTTTCCATCGTGCAATCATCTCCTTAGGGTTTTCAGATGGAAAAGCCTTTTTTCCCCAATTACCACCTTGTGGCACAAGAACAGATACTCCATTTGAATCTTCGATATCCAAGTAAGTTTTGAAATCCAAGGAATCATGATGCATCAAAGCAAGCTTCTCATTATTAGAACCATCAGAAGATGCAGAAACCAGAAGTTCTTGTTGATTTGGTGTGTCTGATGATGTAGCATCTGCTGAAAGAATTGAAAGCTGAGATTCGTCCTGCAATAAATTTGCCTCCACCAAGCTCAATTCCTCCCTACCATCCACCTGTAGCATTCAAATAGACAAAGTGGTTAGCAGCAGATAAGAGACAAACAATTCAAAAGTGTGTAAGCACACAGAAGCATACCAATCCCACACCCGTAGTCTTCAATTTTGAGCTCAGTCCAGATTGAAGATTCCGAATAATCTCCAAAAGGTGAGCCATATCATGAAGACTTCTGGAGTCCCCCATTTCATTCTGTAATTTATGCGGTAAAACTGGTGGAAGAGAGAGCAAAGGGATCATCCCAAAACCAGGTAATACATATGCATCTTTCTTATGCTGAAGTAACCCACATTTCCGGATCATTTTAGTTGTGAAGTGGCTGGCTAATGCAAGGAGCCTGTGACACAGATTTGAAGAATTAAAAAATAAATAAAGAGATAGAATGACACAACAAGCTATGCAATGGTTAACCAGAATATGATGTAGAACAAAGAGGGATCCAGGAAAAGAATAACAGAAACCCAAGAAATCCACAAGTTCAGGAGAGGAAGAAAAAAAACCCACAAGCACTAGGTGTACAAAGCAGATTATTGATAATCTGTTAATTTCATTCATTAATAAACATAAGAGTTGCAGAATCAGGAAGGCCAGCCAGTCCAGGTTAAGAAGAGCCTGGCTGATCTAGAAGATTACAAAATTATTTTCTCATGGTCAATATAAACAGTTACTGATGAAGTATCTATTGCACATCTCTTTGTTTTTGTTATTCATTATGTTAAGGAGAAGAAGCAACATCCATTTTCTCATATTTGTCAGAGACAAGGAATCAATAATTGAATGTGGAAAAGTAGAGAGTAGGGTAATGTACACCTGCACACAAACCAAGAAACACCACAAAAGGCTCCTAAATGCCATAATGGTCCAGTTAATAACCCATTTTCAAGAATCAAGTTAAAGAATACACTTAATCAAACTATACAAGCCAGAGACTCAAGATCCCATCATTGAAGATGTCAAGAAAGAGCAGGTTATACAAGTTGATAATATTTTGATTCCATCATTCATGCAAAT
This sequence comes from Populus tremula, assembly GCA_964019445.1. Classification (NCBI taxonomy): domain Eukaryota; kingdom Viridiplantae; phylum Streptophyta; class Magnoliopsida; order Malpighiales; family Salicaceae; genus Populus; species Populus tremula. The sequence goes on from CAXHTJ010000017.1 coordinate 5,428,874, forward strand.
ATAATAGTGGTATTGTGAAAAACTTAGTTGTTTAGCTAGAATTGTAATCGATCATGGTGTGATTGTCTATTCCATACAAATCAACAATCTCTTAACATTCTCAAACATATTCTTAAATATCAAGTTCCAGAAAAGTTGATGAATTCTAAAAAAGTACAATATTTTGCACGAACATAAAATTTGAAACACATTAGGCTAGCCATCTGCTTCATTAATCACAAAAAACCTGTCACCCTGGCACATTTAAGAATATGAACAACAACTGGTACAAAAACTTTTACCTTGATGCAGCAGAGACCTCATTATCATTGCTATTTCTGTGAGACATCAGATAAGCTGCAGCAAATAGCAATCTCAAAATGCCTTCTTCTGCTAGGTTAATGCTGACAAGCATCTCCAGAGATCTGTTTAACCATTAACAAAACAAAAATAAAAATAAAAAGATCGAATTTGAATAACTCTCATCCAACCTACGTCATTGCTACTGCCAACAGAACACCCATATTTTGATCCTTTCTTTAGATATAAATAATTGATACCCATAATTTGGGATTGAATTAGTTGATTTGTGTACAAAAATAATTTCATTAATTGTAGACAGAACATTAGAGTAGTTTGGTCTTTAAAAACCCTATATCCTACTTGGATGTGCAAGGCAATTAACTCAAAAATCCAACCCAAATCCCTCAATCCTCTATAACGGAATGGTTTTTGTAATTACTCTTTCAATATCAAAAGCTTTTATGAGAGTAAATACAAAGGATACATTTTCCAATAAAAATTACAGACCATGGAATAAAAAAAAAATGTAATATCAACGAAATGCAGGGTAATTCATAATCAAGAGGGTCAGGTCCTCCTAAAAGAGGAAGAATACACAACATAAGTAATATCTGCTCACAGAAATTAACTATGCCATTTCTTAACACCTTAGCATTTAGACTAACTGGTGTTACATCATTTGTATACTTGTCAGGGTAATTATTTTTAGTGAGAAAAGAAATTGTATCTGAATATGAAAAAAGTTTAAAATTGAGATAAATTACTTCCACCCTCTCCATTACATTAAAATTTTAGCAACTTCTACAGCACACCAGTTCAAGTGAAATAACTTCGAGAATGTATCTTTTGGTCATTCCAGAATGAAAATGATCACAGAAAACCAATATCCACCTACATTCATGCAACAGTGATGCACTTCGGTGAGTTATGATCATGTTAGCATTTCTAGTGAAATAAAACCGGCCCTTGATTTAGAAACTTTAGGCACCTCCCACACCCAGTAGACAAAGTGTGCATATGTGCACAGATATAATAATAAACTTCTTGAGAATTTACTTATGGCCCTGTTTGCTATTGTGATGGCTTATTAGCCACCACTGCTTCAATGCTACAATACAAGCTTTTTCTGCAAAGCATCTATTTGAGCTTTTTTCACCTGTTGGATGCTTTACAGAAAAAGCTTGTACGCTAAGCTTCTTACATGAAACCACAGGAATGCCAAATAATACTATGAGTTTGTGCATGAATGTGCCTTCGACGGTGACACATAAATAAATCTATCATTGATGTATGTACTGTGACAGATCCAAGCACAGGGGTGGCCAAGAACATAACACTCCTTCAAACCCTTTTGGTCCCCAGAAATAATATTTACATGCAATGGAACCCCTAAAACATAAAAGCTAACCATCCCTGTGAATGAGTGTGTGGCTGTTCATACATGCAAGTTCATGAAAACACACATACACAAGCTTCTACCATGAACAAAGATATAAACCATACGATCATAACCTTATAAACAGCAGTTACACATAATAAAGACAGTAAAAGTTCTCATTTTTAAAGAAGATAAGAAATGAAAGTGATAGAATATATAGAATCTTACCGCTCTATTTCATCATATTTCAGGTATTCCAATGCCATTTGTAGCCACCGCAACCTAGAGATTTTCAACTCCCACCCTGACATGATAGTGATTAAAATGTTGTATGTCCATTCAAACTTTAAAAAGAAGCATATTTATGACAATTTGCAATCACTTTTATACAGTAAATCAGAACCCAAAAACTGACTACAAGACAACAACTGAAACTGCACCTCTAAACAAATTTTAGAAACTGGAAGACAATTCGTACAGATAAGAAAGGTCTTCAAAGGTAGCAAATACTATAACAATGTCCGCATGTTTGTTCCCTGACATTAAACCAGTTGTTGGGATACTAAAGAGACCATTAGCTCAACAATGAAGCACTCATCGGCTACAGCAAGTTTAATTATCATTGACCTAGCATATCTTACTGTAACCACGCCCTCCTCGTAATATGAACAGTCATCCTTTCCAAGTTTGGGAAAAACAGTACTCAAGTAATAAGTAAATAATGATTGGATTCACATAAAGCAATTCAGGCTCGATGTCATGAACAAATACTATTTGTGCTCCCCATACAGATTCTCAATGCAAAAGGCAATTACTAGCATTTGAATCCATACTTCTTCACTATCTAATTTTACATTAAATCTAAATACCTAGGTACACATAAATCATAATATGCATTTTGATCAAAGAAAACAATGAGACAACTTTCAAATCATAATATTATTAGTAGCCAGCTAGAATTCAGAAACTTAATTTGTGACCTTAACATTTATGCTTTACAACAACATTAATTAATTGCTATCTTCATTACGGTATGATGCCTTTGCCTCTTCTGCATATATGTTAAACTCAACACAAATAAAACATATCCATATAAAGCACAAGGCACCCAACTGCCAGCTCCCCGCATTACCTCAGGAGAGTGTCAAAAAGCAACTTGCTCATGTAAAGAAAGGCACCTTAATAAATGTATACATATCAAAACTTCTATTTGAGAAGTGAACACAATACGAACATATCCACCATCATTATTTCATATTGTCTCTCTCATAATTAATTGCATGCTAAAAACACAGTAACAAATCTTTTTAGCAGAATATATTTTAATTTTTTTAAGAAAGAACTTTATTGAGGAAGAAAATAAAATTGCAGTACATCATTGGAGGACAAAACATCCTCTCAAAAAAAAGAAAACAAAGAATACTGACTAAAATAAAAGACTCCCCATCTCCAGAAATTCACTAAGCAAAACTTCCAAAATCTCCTATTAGAAACACCAAAAGGAAGCTAATAAAACTATTATCCCAAATATGTCAAATAAACAAATGCATTTGATAAGAGATTCTTGAAATAGTGTTTCATCTAGATACATTTATGCCATATTATTTGCAAACATACCACATTTCCCATAAGATTAGCCTCTCTTTATCCTCCTAAAATCCAAAACCATATAAAAAGAAACTCCTCCAGGTTAATTCAATACACCCATGCTCCCAGAAAAATCTGAGGGAACCTGTTCCACAGCCTCCGAGCAACTGGGCAGTAAAAAAGTAGATGAATTGATTTGCTAAAACATAAACACAAACACAAACACAAACGTCTAGAAACAATGCCTTGTGAGGCCTAGCACATGCAACATGTCGTGAGTATTAACCTTGTCGAGAACTAAAATGCAAACAAACATCTTCACCTTAGAAGCTACCTTAGCCTTCAAAATATAAACAAACAAGAGGCATGTGAACTAGGAAAAATTTGCTGGCATAAGAGGCAGCATTCAAAAACAGAACGCTTCTTGAAGAAATTCAAACTCCCATATATTAAGATTCCTCAAAAACAGAAATGTCTCAAGAAAACATCTCCCCTGGTAGGTAAATTGTTAAGAGTTAGAAAACCATTTTTTTCAACTTTCTAATTTATTTTTTTAGTTTTTCAAAAATGGGTTTAAAAAGTGAAAGCTCTTTTCAGGGAGAACCAAAAGGAAGTTCAACTTCCATTCCCCAAACTGTTAAAAAACAAAAATCATTTTTTTGTCTTTTCTTTTTTATTGGATCTTTATAAAGGAATTTAAACTTAGATCTGTGCCAAGGTTGTAGTCGAAAAGGAAATACGATCTTTATTTGAATAGCGCCTGCTAACCAATTTTTTGGAAATTATATTTCTGATAATTGAACTCCATTATAGGTGCATTTAACATGCATTTTTCTATTCCAATCTTTTAAATCCGGACCATTCAGGAATTTGAAATAATAGCATACAAATGATATTTTGAGCTATTATTAATGAAGTAAGTTTTGAGATAGGAGACCTGTGATACAAATAGCATTTATGTCCACCATCAAAAAATTTCCCAAAAATGAATGCAAGATCCATCCCCTAATTACAAGAAGCTAAAAGGACACGAGTAAACAACTCATTTTAGGTATATTGGTACTAATCTTAGCATTACAAATGTTCAATTAAGGATCTGAAGGACATTCTCAGTCTCAAGATTTCCCAAGCAAACTTTGCTCCCCTACTATCTTGGGCCTACAAAAACATCTTAGCTTACCAAATGATCCTACCTGGTGTCACCAATTACTGACTGTCGAAATTCCCACATTAATTTTTAAAGTTCTATTTGCCACCCATACAAACATTGATGATACAAAAGGATATACATATTTGTCCAGCTAAGAATTGATTAACCAACTCACCAAATGATCCCTATTTATTGCACCTCCACCTAATCAGAGAAAATCCTGCATCATTTTATTCAATTCTATTACCCACCCAAACAAAGGTTGACTCAAGAATTAAGGACATGCTTTGTCTAGTAGATAAACAATCATCTATTAGTACTAATAATACGTTTCATTTCTTTCAATTGGGAATATGAAGCAGAAATAGCAAGCAAAAAGCATTGAACCACAAAAGAAAATAATAATGTACAGACATGCATGCGAGGGGGAGGGGGGGAGGGAGGGAGAGTTCAAAAGGTAGACAATAAACAATAAGAAATAGTATTTTTCTTTGTTTTGGAAAGGATGTCAAAAAAAAATATTCAAATGATTTTGGCATGCTAGAATAAGAGGCCATTTCATATGTCTCACATTGGAAGCCACAAGTGATCCTCTTTAAATGAATATGACATATTAAAAAGAGGACCAAATGTATATTAAATAACTAGGACAGGAAGAACAAACTCACAACTAGTTGTTATATATTGAGATTCCCAAACATAAAGTCAAAGATTTAGGACCATTTATGTAAGTTTGCATGTCTAGGATCTGACAAATTCAGCAGAATGCTCTGTTTGTATGTCTGGGAAATGCCTTGCCTGGGAGCCTTAAGACTGCCTCGCCACTACAATAAGGCAAGCAATTGACTACCCTAAGTGAACTCAACATAATATTATCTGCTAAGACTTGTAAAATTCTCATGGAAAAAAACAATTGCTAGTGCATGGGATTCAGCATTTTGAATATGATTATCTTGAGTAAAAATAACAAGACATAGGCATGTATCACAATCATAGCTTATATTAGTGAGCCGGGATCTTAATTTAAAGCAAAGCTATGACAGATAAAAGAGATGTAGTATGAATCTAGAACTTATCAAAAAATAATAGAGCATAATGAAATGTGCACACACAAAATGCATTTTATACAGTAAACTGTAAAAGGAAAACTACTTAGTAACCAAATATAAATGCACAAGTAAAATTTTACAAGTTAACAGAGTCATTGAAACAATGAAGTAGAATATATTGGTGGACAGCATATCATTACAGATATAAATATGCTATATAATGGCAGGCTAGAAATTGCAAAACTTGAACATTCATCTCACCATTTGTCAAACATAAGTGATCTGCCTCTGCGGGGCCATCATAGAGAAGCACTCTATCCAAAACTTCTACTTTCCAAGGTGAGAAGGATTCAATTGACTCTCTTATTTCCAGCATTCTTCTTGCTCGCCATCCAATATCTGTGTTGATAAGGTGCTGCTGATATCCAATGGTTTCAACAGGAAGGAAATCTGATGTAGCAGAAACAGAGGGAAGAACAACTGAAAGACCAACTTCAGTCACCAAATAAAAGAATCCTTGGAAGGTACAACCAACTGCTTCTCCAAAAGAAGCTTCTCCCTTTCCCTGGCTATTACTCATGTTAACCCTAGTATTCAAGCATCTGTCATCAAGAACTGCTGAACTTGTGTGCATATTAAAATGAAAAAGTTGAGTAGTGCTTTGACTTTTAGCATCATGCTTCTTAATGAGTCGAGTGATTCCCATAGGAGAAAAACAGATGTAATCATCTTCACTAGATCTCTTTGTGGGAAGAAAGACTTTCCGCATCAGGTGCGAACATACTTCAGAATCATGAAATGTGTGAGTGGCTATCTCAGAAAAACCACTCAACAACTCCTCACGCCCATGGCAATTCGAGATTTGGATTTTATGAAGTGCATTTTTTCCAGCATAATCCAAAAAGAAGACCTTTTCATTCCTAGTGGATGGATCATTAGAATATACCCATTGGTGCCCAATGTCAGAACCACCAACCTGCCAGCCAGCCAACATCCCAAGCCCTAAATGTTGAAAATGTGGAAGCAATTTATCACAAGTGTAGGAGTTGTTTGAGAAATAGTCACCAGTACGCATGACATACACTACTCCATATTTATCAACTACAGCTAAAAAGGACGTATGGGATCCAGTAAGCAATTTTCTAAACATTCCTTTACCAAGGAGATCAATACATTGGGAAGTTGACTTATCATGAACTTCTTCAACTTGTTTGATCTGAAAATCAGCAGCCACAGTCATTTTTTCTTGCTGCCGTGGGACTGAATGAGGGTTTAACCCAGAAGCTTGTAAAATATCTACATAAGCAACAAGCTCACCGGACATTGCAGCATAAAAGTAGATGAAGCCAGAAGCATTTAGGCAAACAAGAAGGTTATCAGAAAAGCAAAAGTCTGCCCACTCAGACACATAGTCTACATGTACACTTTGCGTAAGCTTCACTAAGGAAACCCATTGGATTCCCCAACTGTCTAACTTTCCAACAAGAAGTATACTTTTTGTCTTGCTTCTTTCACTTTCATTCCCAGTACTCTCAAAAGCAGAATCAACCAGTGTTAAAACAAATCCAATTAGGTGATGTGAATTGCTGGAGAAAACTCGGGAGCATTTGTATGAACTAATACAAAAATCATCAGACTTGGTTATAACTCCCTCGTTCTTTGGATTGAACATGGATTCGCACTTGCTCTCCTCCCCATTTGTTGTGATGGAATTGTCATGATAAAGTAGGTTCAGTAGCGGTGAAGTCCTGTCAAAAACGCTGAAGGAAACAACCTCCGCAGAGCCAGGAAAAGATGCCTTCTCTGGAAACCTGGTCCAGATATTACCCTCAGATTTGATAGTCTTGACTTTGATGGAGAATGAGCGCAACCACTTCTTTGAAGCAACACCTCTCAACAGCTCATCAGCCCCACTATCCTTCTCTATGTCTTGCAGACTTCCTCTATTTCCATTGGCCCTGTCATCAGCCACAACGGTAGATCTGCCTTCAGAACACAAGCCTGAAGAGCCCCGGTCCTTCAAAATTTGAGCTGGTGCAGATGAAGGGCCCCAATCAACCCACCTCCCTTGACCAAACTCATCCTCAAGTGCAGATTGAGTTGTTCCGCCATCAATATCAGGCTTACGGAAAGCATGCACTGTAACACCATTGCTACTGGACACAAATAGAAACTCTCTAAATGAAGCCTCCTTGTGCTGATTATAAGTACCCCCACACACACCCCAAGCCAGTGAATTCACATCACAAACAAAACGAGAATTATTAGATCTTGAAAATTCGTGTTCAAGAGAAAAACCATTATCAAAATCCTTTACTGATGCAGAAGTGCATGGAATATCATCCTTCAAATCTGACCTACTAGGTTCTGTCCATGATTCGGAGCTGAAAGCTGCTGAAGATCGACATTGAAGCCTTTCATCATTCAAAGGTTCTGAAACACGATTACTTACAGATTTCCCTGCCAAAATGATTACAGAATAACAACAAACCAATATGTAACGAAAACCACAACCACAGCATACCGTAACAAAATACAGAAACATAAGGATTTTTCGAGGTATATTTACCGGCAACTAAAGGAAGGAGCAAGGCTTCACATTGATAAGACAGTAACAGCAAAAGCTCCCTCGTCGGCGATATAAAACCCTCCCGAAATTCCGACAAGTCAATATTGAACTGAGAGGGGCCCCATTTATGGAGCTGCAGAACGGCCGGGCTCTCACCGCCAAGACAGTAATCCATCTAAAACGGTAAAAGAGAGAATATTCAACCATTTTATGCAATAATATAAATTAATTCACTAATCGCAACCCAAGCTCGCCGGAAAACTTCAACTATTCCACTAGATTAATCTGATTCCTATTGTTTAAATTTATAATCATAATCAGCAAAAAAGAAAGGGAATAATGATAATGAAACGAGAAATAATTAAGGAAAAAAAGTTTACATTTCTTCTAATCGGAAAGAAATAGATAAAAATAAAATAAAAACCTGGACCTGTTGAGCGAATCGGTTTTACTGGAGTAACGCCATCTCTGCAAATTTCTCTCTCTCTCTCTCTAAATTTTTAGATTCTCCTACAGCAGACTGTTATTTTATTTTATTTTACTGCTCTGTTTTCGTTTCTCTTTTTTTTTTTTTTTTTACAGGATTTGAAGATGCGTGCGCTACTTGTGCTAACGAGGAGGTGAGGGGGCAGTTTGGCTAATTTGTTAGTTGTTTACAACAGTCCAGCGAAGCTGGTTCTGACTTTCTCGGAGGCGGGATACTCTGCGGCTTCAATTTGCTGTGCTCATTATGTTTTCTGGGCGGTCAGCCAATTTGTTTTTAGATTTTAAAACTGTTTTTTTTTTAAATATTTTTTAATTTTTTATTTTAAAAATCATTATTATATACTCATATCAAAAATAAAATTTAAAATATTAAAAAATTATTATTTTAATGCATTTCCAATTTAAAACCACTTTAAAAAAATAACAATTACCACAATGTAAAATGGGCTCTGAGCTTGTTTAAAAGTGTGGTAATAATTGTTTTTTAGAGTGTTTTTTTGCTTGAAAATTTATTAAAATAATATTATTTTAATTTTAAAAAATTATTTTTGATATCAACATATCAAAACGATCCAATAACATAAAAAAATTAATTTTAAGCAAAACAATTCAATTTTTTTAGAAATACAGTTTCAAACACATTCCCAAACTAGCTTTAAATCATGAAAAATTTTGTTTCTAATTTTTTTTCCTTTAAAAAATAAAAGGGCAACCTGTTTTCGAATTAAATTTATTTTAAGATAATAAGGAAATTGATTGGTTTAGAATATTAGAGTCATTTTTCATTATAATTTAATTGATATTTTTTTAAAAAAAATAGGTGTTGATAAATGTCACACGTGTGTACATGACGTGACAAGAAGTCGAGGTCAAAGAGTCGCTACTTAATTGTTTCGGTTTAAGGTTACTAGAAAACCAAATGGACTGGTCTTATTTCAAATTCTAAGATAAGAGGTTGATTGTAGCTAGGAAATGTATTACCACCCCTAGCACACCTTACCTAAGATAATCTGCATTGTATGGTTCGGATGTGGTATAAAGGTGTTATTCCCCTTTGAGCTATCAGTAATATTTGGGATTGCCTTCTCTTATTAATTGTAATAAGTGAGTTGTGTTTGCATACCTTCAAGATCGTATGTGGAAGAGGATTCATGACTAGATATGTCATATACTATCTAAAGCAAGTAAAACAATTATCCTTAATTTTGTTGCCTAAGCTTTTTTTATTATAAGAGTTTTCCTATTACCTGTTACTTTATGCTAGGAGCTTTTAAAGGATGATGAATTGTTATTGATGGAGCAATAATCACCAGAATGGTCATTAAATAAATTAGAAAAGGTGAGGTAGATTATGCAAGAGAAAAGACAATGGTTGTCTAGGTTTTTGCAATTTACATTACTTCAATTTGGTGCTTCTTGGTAAGTTAGGGTGGAAATTATTTGCCGAAGCACTCTCTTTGGTGATAGGATTCTTAAAGCAAGAGTTTTCCTAGAAATGACTTTTGGAATGCCAATATAGGACATGGCCTTAGTTATGTTTGGCAAAGTATTATTAGCTTTAACCAGTTTTGCGAGATTAGACATATCTCTCAAAACATACATCAAATTGAGCTGAACTTTTACAATGAGATACTAGATATATAGAAGTATATTTGGGTAAATTTTCAAGTCAAATAAAGTTTGGAAACATATTGTTTTAAAGGGTCGAAGTTACTAAATAAATCTTATCAAATCTGCTATAGTAGACATTTGTATACTGTTTAGGACATATATGGATTTACAAGTGGAATATTGTTGTGATTCAAGTTGAGCTGGAAACTAGGCATCACAAAATTTTCAACCGTATATGGTAGGCTCAGTAATTCATCTACATAAGAGAGAATAATGTGTTTGAAATCAAAACTGAAAATCTACCAAGAATGAGCGAAAATTAGAGATTCGGGCTACATACAGGAATTTTAGCATGAAGACTTTGTTTTTATTATCCTATTTTATTTATTTATTTATTTTTGAATAATTATTTATTTATTTGGGTTTGTTTTGGCCCATTACATATTGTTAATGAGTTTATTTCATTATTGAACTTATGTTAATTAATTACTAGTTTAAGCTCATTAGCTTGCAACCCAAAAAGGATCTATTAATATTAGTTAGAGAGACTATATTATGTTTTTTTAGCTGCAAATTTTGTCAACAAGCTGGAGAATAAACATGAGTTTTTCTTTTGTTTATTTGTGGCAAAACAACCTTTTTTTACAGAAACAAAGATCATACACTAACTTATCGAAGATTAACTAACTTCGTGATGTCATTCGTATACTTAGGATTCTTAGATACAAGGTTTCTTAGATACAAAGTTATCTCTGAGTCCAACTTCTTTTTCAATATATTTGGTTCTTAAATACAAATTTATCTCTGGGTTAAGGTTCTAGCAAACATAATTTTTTTATTTTCCAGGTTTTTATCTAAAATGGTGGCTTTGGTGTCAAGAGAGATTCACATAAATAGAGGAGGAGTTGATTTGGCACTATAGTAAAAATGGCTTCTATAACTCAAAATCTGAACACTCTGTGGCTACAGAGGTTGTTATTCCAGATTTTGGTGAGGCTGAATGGAGAAGATTATAGAATCTCAAGGTACCCCCGAAGATCAAACATTTGTTTTTTATGGAGAGCTTGCCAGGATTGCATCCCTACACAATTTCGACTCCTTCAGAGGGGAATTGAGATCAATGATGTTTGTGTTTTTTGTGCTTCTGCAGGTAAGACTAGAGAGCATGTTTTGGTGACTTGTCCATATGCTTGTGATTTGATGAGCATGTTTCTGTTGGCAGTAGTTGGGCCTGGCTTTTAATATGACTACCACCGTGAATATCCAACGGTGGTTCTTCACTCAATTTTCATTTGTTTGATGAGGATTTGATGCCGAAGGTGACCTTTACGGTGCAACCGTATTTCTAAAAAAATTTAATTTTTTTTGTTAAAATTTAATATGATTTGTATATTTTAAATCGTTTTGATATACTAATATAAAAAATAATTAAAAAAAAATATTATTAACATACATTTCAATACAAAAAATTATTTAAAAAATAACTACTGCTAGTGGTTAATGCTGGTCTGGATTTTTTCTATGGAGATGGAAAACTGCATAGACCACTCTCTTGTCTTCAGGATCTCGTCAGACTCCTTCGCATAAATAGGAGAAACCTCTAGTTGGGTATCTAAAGTGTAACGTGGATGCAACTGTTCTCGAAAGGACATGGTTTTCAAATAGTATGACTGGCCCCAACATTCCAGATTCCATAATCCAAATCTGATTTCATTTATTCTTTCTATCCATTTCTTGAAGTTCATTTCTTTTTTCGAAGATTCTGTCAAATTTCGTTCCAGAATACGATCTGAGGCAGTAAACCACTATGGGATTGATGGCGGCATAGAGCCACAATTCCAAGTCAAATGAGAAGCAAAGAGGACGACATGAAATACTTGAGGAAATTCTGATAAATTTAAGGTCTGCTGCAAAGCATTTCCATACATTTTTGCATGTTAATCCAAGATTCACTACCCCAAAAACACATTGTCGAGATGAATCTACATTTGGAATCATCCTGGCATAGTTCAAAATATTAACAGCATAGACTATGAAACAAATACTACCAATCATAAACAAGTAGAGAATCAACCTAGGAAACAAATTCATGAAATTAACTGGAAGAAATCCAAAAGTTAACAAGAAAAGGGCTTGCAGAGGAAACCGTGCTAGTACTATCATATGGAAACAAGGTAGCCACCATTGAAGGTGTCCTCTGCTTAGATAATCCTACTAGTCAAAAGTCCAACTTGCATACAAACACAAAAACAGCTCATATTATCTTAAGTACCATCTCCATCGGTAGTCAACACAAGTAAACTCCCACTCCCCATAATCACAACAGCATTGGACAACGACAGAATAACAGCATCCAATACCAAAATGGGCTGATCTGCCAATCCCAATTCATTGCTTAATTGCTTCTCGAAGAATCAAGTTTTTCCATTTAGCATCCCATTATAGGAAGAATAGGACAGCACAGCGAAGTAGTAGCACCAAAGCAATTTAGTGCATGAAAAATATGAAAAATAGGCAATAATTTCGGGTACCGTAGACATAGCAATGTATAATCTATTCTCTGTTACAGAACACAGCATAAAGTTTCAGCAAGCATATGGGAGGTATGGGCTAAGTTCATCCTAGTCTTACTTTACCAGAGCCTTCCCTGCTGCAAAACTGTACAAAGTCATGATAATCTGTACAGAAAACAAGTAGAGAACCAATTCTTACAGCAACTATATTAGGAAACAACTAGAAACAAAGGCCAAAACCAAGACCAACAAACGACTTATGACTTGCAGCTATAAATTCCTAATTTCTATACTCTCGTGCTGCTGCTTTCCTAGAACTGATAGAAAAACTCTGGTATTCAACAGCCTGCATCCAATGAACCTGCATTTTTAATCCATCCCACCAGCAGGTCTACACACTATAGCAAAGCAAACTCCAAAGTGCATCATCATGGTTTCTTCCCCTCCATACTAGAGATAGATATGTAACTACAGAAAAGATTACTAATGGCCCAGATAAAGATTCCTTCGAGACACCAGTCTCAAAACAGATTAGTGATAACTACTGGCTAAATTTAATCTAAAATTGTCTCATTTATGCGACTAAACTACAAGAGAGAAAAATGATTAAGCAACACGACAAAATAATGGCAATCAAACTGCTATATAAAATCACTAATTCACAATAGAATCATTAAACCCCAAATTGTTAAACACGGAATAAGCAAAGCAACCAAACTGTACATAAAGACACGAACAAACAAATAAATATCCAATGAGAGAACATTATTCTCCTTGACTGACGCATAGAATCATCTTGAAAGAAAATAGAAAGTACATACTAACATGTCAATTATGGATCATATCTTATCAATTTTATCTGCCTTGACAATAGGATTGGCTTTAGCAATAGCATCCTGTCCAGCACTCTTGTAATCGAACACACAGTTATGCTTGTCCGAATACCTGTGCTGCGAACAGAAAGTGTGTCCACAACGGCACTTGAACCCTGTCAAGCCCACTTTTTTCCTGCAGGAGTTGCACCTGTTTGCCACCACCACCGGCCGCTTCTCCTCTTCACCTCCTTCTTGTTGCCCTTCAACTTCTGCTGCTGCTGCTGCTGCTGCTGCTGCTGCTGCTGCACTGTTTTCGGCAACATGAACTGGAACATCAATTGTTGTTGTAGTTGTGTCTTGTTGGGTTAGAAGGAATTCTTTGTAACATTTAGAACAGAGATTATTAGTGTTGGGGCTTCCAAAAAAACCACAGTTATTCACACAAAGAATTGGTGTGTTTTGTGCCTCGTAACTGCTGCTGTCTTCTACCTTTCTCTTTTGGGATTCTTGCTCCATAATAATAATTAAAAAAAAAACTCAAATTTTAGGGGAAAAACAACTTTTTTCAAGAAACAGAACTGATCTGGTAAGAATATGATAATACAAGAAAAACTAGAAATCCGAATTATATTATAGGAAAAAAGAAAGAAAGAAAGAAGACAACCCTTTTGAGATTGGAGATAAAACACAAAGGAAAAGATATGAAAAGGTAGAACAAGAAATCAATATGAGATCTGGGAGGATACGGGTAGACAAGTGAAGAAAACATATATATATAAAAAACGGGAGACAGAGATTGTGCCTTCGTGTGGTTTTGTGCGTAGTGACTTTGTGGGGTGGGTTTGGTTCATCAGAAAAAGGACAAGGAAAGAAAGGTATGGTTTTTAGTTTTTACCGAAGAGATGACGTAAGAAAGGAAAGGATACGGTCTTCATATTTCCTCTGTAGCTTCTTCATCAATATTTCACTTCTATATAGTATTTATAGTTCTGAATTTCTCAATGTTACCCTCTTAATTTCCAAGAAGTTCTACCCTTTCCCCTAATTGTTAACTAGCCTCACTTTTCAATATTGACATTTGAACTATGTATTTCAGGTTTTTAAGTGTTTCTCTTACAATATTTTTTGTGGGTTTTACAGGGCGTGACTGAAATAAAAATATGGAAAAGATTATCATTTTGTTAGTTATTTACTTATTTTTTAATAAATTAAATTTGAATTTAAAAAAAAAAATTATAGAGGTAACATTATGAAATCTTATACTACGAGGGTGGAAGTTAAACATTGATAAATTATAAGGACAAAAATAGATTTGTCGGGAGGATAATATGGAACTTTCAAGTGAAGTATATGTATGTATAAAGTTGTATATACATGAGCGCATAGATACATTGTGTGATGATGTGCTGTCAATCACTAAAAGTTCATTAATTATATTATAAAATATTTTTTTTATTTTTAACATAGTTAATTTTTTTTTAATAAATAACACATTTTATAAAATATTTTTAAAAATAACATAATTATATATATATATATAACTCACAAGATTCACTTTAAATTTATAAAACAATATGCAAAAAAATAAATTGAGAAGAAAGGAAAGAAAAAGGAAAGAAAAAGAAAAGAACACATATTAAATAAATATAACTAACAAACATTTACTTTAATTTCAAAAATTATCACCCCCCCTCTTAAATAGTAGACTCTATTTTTATCATAAATACCTAATTTTTCTTCTTTAATTATATTTTATTTAAAATCATTTACATCATATTTCATTCTAAAAGCATCACATTTTTATAATTTCATTTTTTCAATCCTAATTCAAAATTTAAGAATTTTTCATAAATTTTATTAATCTTTACTTAAACTTGTATAATTGAGTTTATAATATTTTACTCGATAATAACATAAACTTTGAATTTTAACCTGTCAAAGTTTTTTGTTTTTTTCTCTCTTTTAATGTCATGGGTTTTCGAATTTCCTCTCTCTACTCAATTCCTTCACTTAATTTTCTTTTTAATTCTTGAGTTCAGTGTGTTCAATACTGACTTCCTTATATATATTGTTTTAAATCTTAGTTTCTCTTTAAGGTTTTAGTGAATTTTTTTTTTCTAATTTTTTTCCTGCACTAGGCGGCAATTTAAAAGGAAAGAAAAGGCTGAATTTCTAGTTTTCCAGCTTATTTATGAAAACATCATTAATGAACCTACAAGTTATTTTGGCCCAATTGTTGATGTTCTTAAATGGCATTTCCAAACTTTGATTATCCTAAAGTTTTAACCCATAACAAAGCAATGTATTAAGAAGCTCCTCGTAAAATTCAACTCAATTCAACAATCATATTGAAAGCCATGCTTGATGACATAAAATTGGTCAATATGTGGTTTTATGTCAAAATCTGAATTTTCTTATTCAGTCGTCATATCAGTTATTTTACTAAGCCCTTGGAACCATTTTCTTATTCCAAAATATATTTATTTTTCTTTTTATCATTTGTTTCATTTATAGACTTACTATAATTTCACGATAACGTTATTGATTTTTAATCGGGGTTTACACCAATACTTTTTCAAGCACTTCCTTCTTAACTTTTATTTCTCATTTCTATTATAATTCCTTGAAATTATTTTTTCATTCTCAAAATACATCTATTTGAAGTTTTTTCTAATCTTTCTATCCGTCAAAACCATTTACCAGTTCCGGCATGATACATATTTCATTTGATTTTTTTGGGAAGTGTGAGCAAGTTCCTACATTGCCCGTATATTGGACCCATCCATGCTAATGGGGGCTAGAGTGGACCACATGAACAATAAAAAAATAATAGGGCTCATTTGTCTTTAAACAACCTGTGTGACCTACTCTAACATCGAAGCAATTGCCAACTGTTGCCTCAGCGGTTGGGAGCTAGACGTGAAACACTAGGAGTGGAGATCCATTTAAGAATAATTGGATTTATCTCATTGAGATCTTTATAATAATAAATATGATGTTGTTATCAGAGTTTCAGTGTACCTCAAAATCGTTTTGTTTTTTTTCTCTTTGTTTTTTCTTTATTTTCTCTTCTCCTTATAATTTGTGAAGATTTATGTTGTACTTTCCTAGCCTACTAATTATTTTACTATTTTAGACTATCAATAAAGGAATTTGTTTTTAATGTTATTAAACTCAACTAAACTTAATGAGATTCTTTTTGTGGCATTATTAATCCCGATCAAAGTTTGATTTGATTTTAAAAAATAATCAAAACAATATCGATTTAATGTATTTCTATTAAAAAAAAATTAAAATGATAACATTTTAAATTGATTTAGGTCAATCTGGATTAAACCACCTAACTCTACCATATATCATATGCTGGTTAAATTTAATAACTTTACTCTTTAAAATTTATTTTTTATTTAATTATATGATAATAGAAATAGAAATTTGTAGGAAAGTCACTATATAACATTATGGAGTAATAACGTTTTTTTTTCATTAAAATTATCTTTTCAAATTCATATATTTTTTTATTTTGACAACAAAACAATTTTTTATTAGCAACATAGTTCATTAAATAGAAAGCAACAATAATCAGGAAAAAAAACTATAAAAATTTCAACTAAAGGAAAAAAGTATATTTTAACCAAAAAATTAATTTTCTTATCAAATTATTAATTTTTTATTTTGATTCAAATATGTTTTTTTTAGGAGAAGTATTGTTTTTAAGCACACACTTGTTATAATCGTGAAAGCAAATTTAAATTAAAAAATCAAAAAAAAATCATGAATTGATTATTTTTATGCACCCATGTGAAAAAACAAATGTGAGAATAATAAATTTCAGAAAATTATATTAAAAATTACAATAAAAAATAAGAAAAGATATATTTTATTCTCAATTAATATTAATGAGAAATTATTTTAATATTTTTTACCATGCTAATACATGATTATCAACAAAACAGTGGATAATATCAACATAAAAGCCCTAATATTCTTAACAAAAATGACATAATTTATTGTTAGCATTATGTTATTTTAATAAAGGTTTAATAAAATCTTAATCATAAAAAATCAATGGAAAAAATATATTTGTTCAATCTAAACTTCATTTTCTTATTAAAATATCTCTTTATTGTTTTAATGAACTATTTTTTTTTAATTAAGAGCATTTTTTCTCAAAATAAAAACTTATTATAATCTCAAAAGCAAGTTTAAATAAAAACAATATCTCAATATTTTATATGGCATACCATTTTTTGACATGATAAATACTATGTAGGAGGTGAACCTTTGGCACTACAAATATGATATAGCGTGTGAATCAAAGCAAATTATCTGACTTTAAACCATGTGATCATAATAATAAAACAAAATAATAAAAAATAATTCAGTTATCATAAAAAAAATTGTTTAAGAATTAAAAAAGGAGGCAGACATATACACTGTAACGGTCCACAATATATAGAACAACAACTAGATGTCATGTCTGTGCAATGCCACGGGCTTATAGCATGCTTATACTTTGTCGTGGGTTTGTGAAAAAAAATAGATTGAGAAAAATTATTGCAATTCACAATGTTTTCAAGGAAAAAACTATAAAGTTAAATTTTTAACCAGCTTAATATTAAAAAAACATAAAATAAAAAAAATCAACAAAGAAAATTTTGGAAAAAATCATAACAAAAAAAAACGAAAGGAAAAAAACCATGCAGGGAAACACTGTAGCAATTTATAGTGTTTCATGAGAAAATCTACAGTTATAATTCTCAACCAGCTAAATATTAAAAATAATAAAATCGATAAAGATAATTTTAAAAAAAAAATCACATGGGGGGACACTGTAGCAATCCACAGTATTTTAAAAAAAACTACGAAGCTAAATTCTCAACTAACTCAATATGAAAAAATAAAATGGATAAAGACAATTCTGGAAAAAAAAACATAAGAAAAAAACTATGTGGAGAGATACTATATCAATCCACATTGTTTTTTTTTTTATATATATATATATAAAAACTACAAAGTTAAAGAACTAAAAGTAAAATATAAAGAAAATAGATGATCAACCATGAATGTACAACAAGTTTAATTTTGACAAAAAAACTTAATTTTTTTAGTCCCTGATTTAGAGAGTAAAGAGAAACTTATTGAAAAACAACAAAAATAGAGAAAAGTATCGGTTTGTCTAGTTTTCAACAACGAAACTCTTTTTTTGTGTTAACGAGTTTTGTTCAACGAAGAGAGTTTGATGATAGTTGTTTATTTTTAAACATCCTTGAAAAAAAGATTAGGCTCGATTTGAATATTTTTCTTTCATTTGAATTTGATTTTTTTTTATATGGTTTAGGGTTATTAAATGGTTTAAGGAGGTTTTTAGAGTAATTGAAAGGTGATTTTAGGTGAAAATAGATTGGAAAATGATTTTTTCACCCTAAAAACTCAAGCGGTGGCTAAAATTTAGATTGTAGCCTAGTAGACGACATATCATCTACCATAGTAGGAAACACGCCATTTGATGCTTATATTTTTTTTTAATAAATAGGGGGCAAACCCAAAGCAAGAAAAAAAAACTTGGCCCAATCATATAGGACTGGCTTAAGCCTACACACTTGGGCCGCCCATGATTTGTGCCCATGAATTCTTCTTCTTCTTTTTTAATTCAATTATTCAATTTTGGAATTTTATGAAATTTTTGTTCAATGTTATTCTTTGATATTTGGTTAATTTTGAATTGATTTTTTTTTATCTTATCATAAAACAAAATAAAAATTAATTGAACCAAGTGGAATCCATGACCTAGATCATAGGTTTTGCAAGCTAACACTTGTTAACCTATATTTTTTTTTTGTCTCTTTTTTTTTCTTTAGACCTACCAATTTAACTAGGCTACGTCAAGATAGCTCCTACACTATTTAATCTAAAACTCGGGCTAGGTGAAGAGTTAGAAACTTTTAAATTAGATCTGTTACTCTAGTAGTTTGCTGTTTCTCCATGGTGAAAGCTCTTTGATAGGCTTCTAAAACCATCCATAAAGATTGTAAGCATAGTACATCCTAAATGAAATATTGTAATCCACTAAGTATATGGTCATTAACTTCTCCATTATTATTTTTGACAAATTATTCCTTGCCACCAGTTGATAGAAATTGTTAGTTTATTCATTAACATACTTCCTTTTTTTGTCTTAATATGTGGAGTTGTTGGTATGAAGTATGAGTGTATCCAAAATGAAGTAAGTGCTCCTTCATATTCTACTTCATCTTTTTCCAATCACTAATTTTTAATTTTCATTGTCCCTTTTGAGTCTTTTTTATTTGTTCCCACCAAACAAAAGCTTTCCATTTTAATATAATGATGATTAATTTTACCTTTATTTGCTCCAAGACTTACTTACAGTAAAAAAACTTCTCTCCACTTCATTTATCGAGTCAATGAATTCCTTGGCTTTGTAGCATACCTG
The DNA here is from genome assembly GCA_964019445.1 of Populus tremula. NCBI lineage: Eukaryota > Viridiplantae > Streptophyta > Magnoliopsida > Malpighiales > Salicaceae > Populus > Populus tremula. The sequence continues at coordinate 5,448,768 of CAXHTJ010000017.1, forward strand.
ATAACTATAGAATTTTTAATCCAAAACCTTAAATCTCCATGAAATTCAACCTAATCAAGAGGTTGCATTCTTTACTCTTGCCTTTGAAACAAATTTATAAGACTAGATATGGATTCATGATCACTTTCTTCACAATTCTTTAGGTTTCTCATCATCGCTAATGACAGAATAATTTTTCAATTTGTCTCTACATATTTTTTATTACTAGTTCCTAGATGTCTCTTTTCTTAGGAGAAATCTCGTCATCCCCTCCTAAATGAACACCTCATGTTTTGTGACCTTTTAACATCACATAACAAACAACTAACTATTAAGAATCGTTGGACTCTGATACCAACCGCCACACTCAAACCTAACAAGAAGAAAGCAAGCACAAAGAAAGACATAATTTTATCCAAAAGGTGTCTCAATAACTAGAGCCTTAATTTTTGTTTATTACTTAAATTTTTTCTTTGATGCAGTCCACTGAAATACAAGCTAAACAACCATATTTATAATAGTCCCAAAGTCTTTCTTAAAAAAAAAATATGATTCCAATAAATAATTATAAAGTGATAATATGGATTCCTAAATTAAATGCAAAAAATAAAACTACCAATATAATATTTGATTTATTAAATTAAATATAAAAAATAAAAAAATTATAAAAAATTTATCTAAACTAAATATAAAAAAAACAAAAAAAAATAATCTCTTCTAAAAATCTCTTGTATAAGTTTCATTCTTAAAGGTACTTGGGACATTACCTTTGATGGAATGTTCTTACTAGCCCCATTCATTCCTATGGTCGAGCTTATAGAGATAAAGCTTAAAGGATGAGGTTTCTGTTGACTCTCTTTAGTTCTTTTTCTCTTCTTGTTTTTTTTTTTTGGACGCTCAGCTTTTAATAACAACCAGCTTTCGACTTGTTCTTTATTTCTTGCAAGTGGTATGTATTGATGATTTTCCTTCGTGTCCTTGGTGATTTTCCTTCACTCCATGAGTTTGAGCCTATTTCTTGAGGTCCAAAAAAACCTTTTACTAAAGAAGGCCAATCTTTAAAACTAACTAATGCCTCTTGGATGAGCTTGAGATCAAATCCTAACAATTGAAATATTTAATAAAACTATTAAAACTTGTATATGAACCCTACCGTTACAATATTTGTATTTGCAACTTTGACTTTTATAAAATCAAGATCAAATTTGAAGTTGTAAGCTATGACAAGCTAAAAATGAAAATAGAGGTAAAAAAGCTAGGAAAAAAATATTAACAAAGAAACATAAAAGATCAATTACATATTGATCACATGATATTCTACAAATTAAGCAAACATACCATGGATTCAATCTACACAATTCAATCTTTATTGAAAGGTACCTTTTAAAATCAACATCTATTAAATATGCATAAACAACTCACCTAAACTATCATTTTAATATTTTTTTTATAGGTTCTTGATTTTTTAATTTTAATGGATCAGTCTTTCTTTAATAGTTTTGGTTTCAATCTAATATATATTTAAAATACCTATCCCCTTTAAGAAATGTGACTTCATAAATTAGCTTTATATTTCTTACACTCATCTAAATATAACAAAATAAATTAAAAGAGAAAGGAGGTATGAATATTGTCTTTATTATAGCTGCATACTCAATTTTATTACGGAGTATAATAGTAGATTTACATTTTTTTTCCATAAACAAAAAAACAATTGGGCTTGCTAATTAGGGTAGGAAAGTCTTTTGCTTTTTTAATAAACAGTAAAAGGATGAAAATATCATTGGAAAAAAAAAAAAAACTTAGACCAGCTGTGCATGGACAATTTTGGGTTTTCATTTTCCAAACATAGTTAAATTACTGAATGCCCTTAAAGTCAAAGAAACATTTGCATTTGATCCAAGGTTATTTTCATTTTTAAATTATATATTTATCATGCTATTTCAGGTTGATTCAAATTGATTTTTTTAATTCAATTTTATTATTTAAAAGTTTTTTTTTCAAGTTGTCATGATTTTTTTTATTTTTAATCCTATCATTATTCTTTTTTTTTTTTAATTAAAATAAAACTAATTTATTAAACATTATTGAGCTTGTAGTCCAAATCATTGATTTTTTTTCATTAAAATGCAATTCACATTTAGTAAAATTCTATTATGATAATAACACGTGAATTCCACTTTATATGAAAAAGAAAAATAAAACTTTAAATATATTAATTTTTTTTAATAAAAAGATATTATAAGTTTCAACACTTGTATAAATAAAAAGAGATAGCTAAAAACACTCACTAAGTTTGAAAAACATAATTTAATTTTGAGATTCATAATTATTAATGAGTAGTTTAATTAAGGCTGGTTTAGATATGCAATTAACCATATTGTTGGTCGCAGGTCATAGTCCTAAATAAACACTTGTACACCGAACATTTTTCAACAACAAATAGAAAAACTAAACTTTCCATTTACTTCTTGAGATTTCAAAAATATAAATCAATTAATAGGTCATTTGAAAACTATATTATAATTGAATTTAAATTTAATTAATAAATAAGTTAAATTTACATGTTCAAAAAACAACAAATTTGATTTATTTTATTTTTTATATTATTCTTATTACCTTATTTTATTCATTCGTTTAAATTTTTTTTTAAGTAGATAATTACTTTAAAAAACTTGTTTTAACATTAATTTCTACTATTTAGTGTATTAAAGTATAACGGTTGCCTTATATTTACTTTTATACTATTTTTATAGATTAAATTCCATTTTAAAATTTAAAATTTTACACTTATTTTAAATTTGCGATTTCATTAAAGTTTAATTAAGAGGATTTGAAATGCATGAGATTCTATTTTTTTTTTTAATTCAACTGCAGTTAAGATTTTTTCAAAGAAAAACAAAAAAAATTGCTACCAGCCATCCAGGGAGTCCACAAACTGCAAATCCCCACCCACAGGCCACAATTAACCAACCAACCAAATCTAACCCACCCAAAATCCCTCCCTCCCTCTTCTCCCCCCTCACCAGCACCAGCACCAGCACCAGCACCAGCACCAGCACCGCCCCCCTCTTCAATTCGAATCAAACAATGCAATCACGCTTCACATCCCTGGCAACCCGCACCCTCAAATCCACAACCACCAAAGCCAAAAATTGCAATTTCTCCTCCTCCATAACCGAATCCTCGACCAAACAACACCCACAATCCCCCGAAACCCTAGCCGGTCTGCGAGCTCGATTAGCCGCCGAATCCCCTACGCTCGGAGATTTCATCGACCTTCAATCCAACAACACCTACTCCGTCGAAGTTGGAACAAAAAAGAAATCACTCCCAAAACCTAAATGGATGAAAGAAGCCATTCCGGGGGGCGAAAAGTACGTTCAGATTAAGAAGAAATTGAGAGAATTGAAACTCCATACTGTTTGCGAAGAAGCTAAATGTCCTAATTTGGGGGAGTGCTGGTCCGGTGGCGAAACCGGCACTGCCACTGCTACGATTATGATTCTCGGCGATACTTGTACTCGTGGCTGCCGGTAATACGAATAACTGTAAAGTTTATAAGTATTTGTTGAATGATAGTTGTAATGAATGTAGGATGTTTGGATTTATTTTGTGGTAGGTTTTGTAATGTGAAGACATCGCGAACGCCTCCTCCGCCCGACCCGAATGAGCCTACTAATGTGGCAGAGGCAATTGCGTCGTGGGGTTTGGATTATGTTGTGATTACGAGTGTGGATCGTGATGATTTGACTGATCAAGGGAGTGGTCATTTTGCGGAAACTGTGCGGAAGTTGAAGACACTCAAGCCAAACATGCTTATCGAAGCCTTAGGCATGTATAATTAGCATGGCATTTTGGATTTTGTCAGGTTCTAACATGTTATAGTGCTTTTCTAATGTTGCTTGCAATGTTTTGGTGTAGTTCCTGATTTTCGAGGAGACCGTGGTTGTGTAGAGAAAGTTGCAACATCAGGACTGGATGTCTTTGCTCACAACATTGAAACAGTTGAAGAACTTCAAAGTTCTGTACGGGATCGTCGTGCTAATTTTAAGCAATCTTTAGATGTTTTAGTGATGGCTAAAGAATATGCTCCAGCTGGGACACTTACCAAGACCTCAATAATGTTGGGCTGTGGGGAAACGCCTGAACAAGTTGTGAAAACAATGGAAAAGGTGAGAGCGGCAGGTATTGATGTGATGACGTTTGGCCAGTATATGAGACCATCTAAACGTCATATGCCTGTATCTGAATACATTACCCCTGACGCTTTCGAGAAGTATAGAACACTTGGCATGGAAATGGTATGTTTCTGCCTTGTATTTTTTTAAATTGTGATTTATGCATATGGTTTCAGTTTTGGTTAAATTGCAAACTAGAAATCCCCATGTATTGTGTGATCTATATTGTTTTTTATGCCATTAACAAAAATAATGGATCAAGAAATGGACTGTTTTGTCTATTTGTGAGTTAGTTACGCTCTTTTTTTAAGTTATGAATTGCTGTTCGTTCACACAAAAATATTTTAATAGCAGCTATTGTTAACTCCAGATTCTCTTCATTTTAGTTCTATATTTGGTGGCGAATCTGATTTTGTTCCATGAAGGAAAACACACATGGTGTATCAATCTATTTGACTTTTTAAATAACTGATTCTATGTATGCTAGAGGATGAATCAGTGGCAGTGTGTTAGGGAGGTGGGCGGCTGTCTTCCATGCTGAAATTAATTTCGCTACATAGATTTGGGTTTTTTATATGAGTAACAGTGCAATGGCTTCTTAGGGTTTTATTTTGTTCCTATTTCCCTTAATTTTTATAAATTTAAGACTTTGTGCATCTTTTGATGTTTATTGAAGCTAAGTTTTTGGCTGTTATTGTTAATGTTCTTGATATTATTGTCAATTATGCTTTGAGGTTTATCTGGATTCATTAAAGTTAGATTGCATGCATGTACATTGCTGTATCTTTGATATTCCTTTAAAATATGTCCTTTCTCTGCCACTTGCACCAATCTATTTGTAATTTGGACAAGTATTGTATGTCAGAAGGACTATTCAAGCATTTCAGATGAAAGCACCATTTTGAACACAGTCGACTTTTATATATATTTTTTTCTGTTGCTTCCCTCCTGTTTCATTGTCTGGTTTCAATTCTTTGATTGAGAGCTTGAGGTTTGTGGGTGACCTAATTTGGTTGCCTGGAAGACGCATCCACATAAATTAATTTGTGATTATTAGATACCAATTCATTTGTTAAAGTTGGATGCTATATATATATATATATATATATATATCACTGATTAGTTTCCTTGATCTCAGTCTTTAGCTCTGTCGGGAACTAATTTTATGGGACTAGGTTGTAAATCTGAATATGTTTGCAATTTCTTCCCTGCCATTGTCTGACTGTTTGTACTGTGATAAACTGGATTTCAAGCTGTGCGGTTCTTTAATCCTAGTATTAGTGGTAACAGCTGAACTCCTGATAGGGCCCACCTTTATCTATATGTATGTACAAGCATTGCTGGTTTAATGCATTGAGCACAGTGGATGCTGTCATTTACCTGGTCAAAGAAATATGTTCAAAGTTCTTTGGCTTGTCCGTGGTGTGCCTGTTTTCTTTTATGATAAATCAGCTGCCAGCATCATGTATGACACAACTGTTGACTGTCAAAATAACCCTTACAAATAGAATTGATATTTAGCCTTCCGAGTTTCTCAGTATACTGTGGAAGTATGACTACATCTAATGATATTGATCTGATCTGTGGATGTTCCATGTACTTGTATTAATATTTGATTAGTGATGCCAGCCACAATACTGGATATTCATTGATTATTACTTGGGAGATATGCTTGTTGGCAGATGCAGCATCCTTTGTTGAATTTGCCAAGTAGCTGGCACTAGAACTTCTTGTGTGATTCTTATTATCTTTGGATGATTCAGGGATTTCGATATGTGGCTTCTGGTCCCATGGTTAGGTCATCATACAAGGCAGGTGAATTCTACATCAAATCCATGATAGAATCCGATCGGTCTGCCTCCTCGCAGCTTCCTATCTCCTGATGGATGCTCTTTTAATTATATTTCATTGAAACTCAATGAGCCTTGTGCATTTGGTTATCATTTATAGGGACCCGAAACTCAATGAACCTTGGCAGATGTCTAAAGCAATTTGTTACCAGGTTGTAAGAGGCCAACCTCGTAGATCGTCCTCAAGGTTGCATGAGCTCGAGGTCTTTCTATTCTGCTGCTGTTGTAAATTCAGTCTGTTGTGCTTAACCACTTATCCTTTGTTCTCATTATTTTTCCTAATAAAATTTATCTTTTTTCATCCATTGGCACTGGCTCGGAGTGTACATGTCATGAGCGTTTGGCACCTCCAAGTAACAGGTGGTCTATTCCATCCTCTGATGGTCCATTACTTTGTGCACCTTGTTTCCTCATCGTTGGAAAGTGGGTTTGTTTTTAGTTTTGGAAATTGGTTTGGAATTGCAGTTTTCAAGGCCGACAAGAAGAAAAAAGAAGAAAACTTTGATTTAGGATACAGTTTCTTTGTTTAGGTAATATACCTTACATGCAATGCAAAAGGTCTCAAACTACAAGTCTAATAAAAATTTGATGTCCCCACTTTACTCTCAATTGTCCAATCCAGGATCTTAGCCCTTCAAAGTGGAAGCAAAGTTTGATGTGTGGATCCATGAATCCTCGAAAGGAGAGAGCATCAGGATAACAGACAATTAGCTTGGGGCAATAATAGGACTTTCAAGTCTTAACTTTTAGCATCCTTTTCATATTTTCAGTTTTGTGTCTTAGGCTTCTATAGTGTTTGATAGGGAAAAGTTTTTGTTGTTTTTTAAAGTATTTTTTTTTTGAAAAATATATATATTTTTAATTTTTATAAAATTACTTTTAATATTATTATAGTTAAAAAAAACTTTAATTTATATTTTTTAAAATCACAACAGTAAAAAAAATTTATTGCAATGTCAAATTCACTCGTGAAAACATCAAAGCTTCCGTTTTTATTGAGATGTAATGTGCCAAGAGCCTAATAAAATCTCTTTAATAATAGTCTTCACATAATTACATCTGATCTGTCCCATCTATCTCTCAGAATACCCACCAGGCTCCCCACCCCCACACTCCGTGGAGCTTCAATCAAAACCCCACAGCAACTTCATTAGCTCACTCTTATCTGTCTTCCTCTTTTGCCTACCTTTTATCTCCATAAATTATACAATTAGCATGTAAAATGTAAATAAATTGTGAGATAACATATATAAAAAATATTTAGTAAAATAACATATTTTTTAATGATGAGGTTGAGAATCATGAATTATTTTCAATTCATATCGCGATCTATAAGATATTTATTTAAATTTAGAACTAATTAATTGACCGGTTTATAAAGAAAATAAAAAAACTACCTAAACAGACTCAAGACTAAAAATTTGATAGTTGAAGTAGTGATTTTATACTATAAAAAAACTAATTTTTAAAAATTTTTGTATAAATTTAAATCTGATTTAATGATCGAATAAAAAATTATAATTCTTTTGAATTAATATTTTAGTTTGAAGCTAAACTCATAAATATCATGTTTTAAAAACTTGATAAGATAAAAATATAAAAATATACTATTTTACTATTTATTTTTCAAATGATATTATTCTATTAAAACTTTTAATTTATTATAGTGAAAAAAAATCCCTTTTATCTATCTAGTACGTATCTATTATTATCATACCCCATTTTAAATGTCTGGTAGTCCTTCTCAATTGTCATTTCTAGCTTAACCACCAGTAATTAGAAAGTGTACATTTAATAGCCGTTAAGATTTCAGATTTTCAAAACTATACAAACTGCAAATTCCGACATTATCTCATTCTCTCTCTCTCCGCCTAATGGGTTGCTGTTTTAGCTACACCGACACCACCAAAAGAGGGCCAAGTCACCCAAAACCACCAAGCCGCCACCATCACCATTCACCGCCACAACCCCACAAACCCAATGTCACCGCCACAAGAACCCCACCACCACTTGAAGAAGAAACAGTCAAAGAAGTCCTCTCAGAAACCCCCATTATCGTCAAACCACAGAAAACTACTCCAGTATCAACAGCAGCAGCAGCAACAACAACACAAACCCAAGAACCAAAAATCCTAACACAAAAAAACAATAAGAAACATCAAGAGGACCAGGAAATCTCTCAAGCATCAGAGATATGCAGCAATATCACTGACACTCTCTCAGAAGCAACTACGACAACTGCCGCCGCCACCACTACAATAACAGACATAAGAGAAGATGAGGTTACAGGCAAGAAAAGGGTCAACAAATCTCCTGCCAAAGTACCAAAAAAGCGTCCGCACACCGGAGACAGAGAAAGGGTGCCAAAACCTCCGGCGAAGACGACCGGTCAGGTGATGATCAGGACTGCAGCTGGGCAGAGTAATGTGGGGTCCAGTGGTGTCAGGAGGGATTTTGGAAGGTCACCGGGGACTAGGACGGCAGGTGGGGTTGGGAGGGGTCGTGTGGGAGCGAGTCCTGGAAAGGTGACTGGAGCCGGTGGGAGGTCAGTGGAGAGGAAGAAGAATGAGGAGTCGGTAAACGGCGCCGTTCTGAGGCTGCGGCAGCAGCAGCAGCAGGAGGAGGGGAATGAGTCTCTTGAGAACCCTCTTGTTTCCTTGGAAAGCTTTATCTTTCTTTAGATATATTTATTATCTATTTACTCTTTCTGTATTTTGCATGCGAGTTGGATGCATATTCAACATTTCTATTATGCAAACAATTGGCAATTCATACCGATCAGCTCCATTTCTTTATTTCTATGTTTGTTTGTTTATATATATATATCAACATTACATTGATGTTGTCTTTCTTTACTTTCAATTGAATTTAGAAATGTTGGAAAAATTGTATAAGTGCTTAATGAGTTTATTGGAGATTAAATTCAAAATAAGGTCCAGTCATTTTTATTATAAAAACTTTGTTAAAATCAAATTTTTAATATAATTTTTTTTAATATATAATGTCGATATGTTTAAAATAAATTATGGGTAAATAAAAAATTGATCTCAATTTTTTTTTAATTTACATGTATTTGGTGAAACTCGAAACTTCTTGAAAGAATTTTATTCCACATATGAAAGAAACAATTATATATATATATATATATATATATATATTTATAAAATAAAAAGTTGAGAAGTTAAAATTGAGTTTGAAAGACAACAAAGCTTTAAAAGGGAATAAATTCTAAGTGAAGCAGGTTTTGGATTTAAATCCACACACATGCGTGTGTTTGCTCGTGCTCGAGGATCAGACTTGAGTTTAAGTTTATTGTAAAATAATATTTTGAGCTACAAAATATTATTTTTGTCAACTAAAATTTGATTTTGAGTCTGATCACATGATTTAAATTTTAAATTTTCTTCTTATCTAAAGCTTAGATTCAATCCTTGTAGAGGGATAATTGAGTCCTATTTCTTAAAGAGAAAAGGTGTTGGTGCTTACTCAAAACATGCTAGCGAGTGGTGATGCTTGTGCCATTTAGACAACACGTGTAACTCCACCTGGTGGCCGAAAATGGCTTTCCACCGCCTCTCTGGATGCGCCATCGTTCCTCTTCAATTTGAAGTGGTGCATGGTGTCTAAAGGTGGTCAGATTCTCGTCGGTGGTCCTTTGATTTTTCCCTTCTTTTCCCTATCTTGATAGATAATATATATAATTTTCCTTTGTGTTTTTTAATTTTCGATTTCAGTTTTTATTTTTTTTAATTTCATATTTTCTTTTGAGTCCATTTGTAGAAGTTTTTTTCTTTTCATTTTAGTCCTTTAACTACAATTTTCCATATGTTTTTTTTTTAATTTCAATATTCATTCTTTTGATTTCTTATTTAGTTCTAATTCCTTGTATAAAAGTTTTTTTTTTTTTTTTCCAATTTGGATGGCAATAGGCACTTGTGAGTCCGCAAGTCAAATTTCTTGATATTTATACCCTACGCATTATCTATAGGGTAAAAAATTTAGATATCGATAAACTATCCATCAAGTTTTGGGTATCCAATAAGTATCCATTATCTGTTATCATTTATTAATCAATAAAAAGTAAAGTAGTTACTATATATATATATATATATAAAGGTTAGGTTCTGAAGGGTTTTGGGTTAGGCTCGAGTGAGTTTTGGATCGCTTTTGACAATATCCATCCTCTATCCATTATCCATCGAGTTTGGATTAAATTGCAATCCCTACTTAATTGCAATTTCTCATATATTTTGTTTTTTTATTTGGGTACTTATTATTTGTTTTTGGTACTGCTGTTGAATTTTTTTTAGCTTTTAATTTTATCATTCAATCAAAGTTTTCTTTTGAATCCATTTGTAGAAGTTTTTTTCTTTTCATTTTAGTCCTTTAACTACAATTTCCCATATGTTTTTTTTTTTTTTTAATTTCAATATTCATTATTTTGATTTCTTATTTAGTTCTAATTCCTTGTATAGAAGTTTTTTTTTTTTTTTTCCAATTTAGATGGCAATAGGCACTTGTGAGTCAAATTTCTTGATATTTATACCCTACGCATTATCTATCGGGTAAAAAATTTAGATATCGATAAACTATCCATCAAGTTTTGGGTATCCAATAAGTATCCATTATCTGCTATCATTTATTAATCAATAAAAAGTAAAGTAGTTACTATATATATATATATATATATAAAGGTTAGGTTCTGAAGGGTTTTGGGTTAGGCTCGAGTGAGTTTTGGCTTGCTTTTGACAATATTTATCCTCTATCCATTATCCATCGAGTTTGGATTAAATTACAATCCCTACTTAATTGCAATTTCTCATATATTTTGTTTTTTTATTTGGGTACTTATTATTTGTTTTTGGTGCTGCTTTTAATTTTATCATTCAATCAAAGTTTTTGTTGTTTTATATTTTCTAGTTTGACCACTATTTTTTTATTTATTTTTCCTTTTATTATAGCTATTGTTGAGGTTTTTTATTTTTATTTTTATTTTTTTTAATCTTCTTTAAAAACTAGTTATGACATCAATTTTTTTAAAAAGAAATTATTTGCAATCTTGATTAAATAAATTCATATAAAAAAGAACAAAAAAATCACAAGAAAAGAAATTTTTAAGGTTTGTCGCAAATCTTGATTCAAAGAAACATAGATTTCTACCACTTACTTTAAGTCTAATAAAAATCTTCATTCTTAGGGATTTTTGGAGATAAATATTGATTTAGGATATTTTATTTTTAATTGGTTTGGCTTTCTTGAAAAGCATATATAAAAAAAATTAGTAGTTTGTTTTTTGTCATTGTCTTTTTTTAGTTTCAGCTACCATATACAAATTTTTTGAAAAAGCTTGTCATAACCTGATTTTTGAAGTTCCTTTTTTTTTTTTTTGTGAAAAATCCAAAAAATAGCAAACATTAAAAAAACATCCAAAAAATATATTTTGATATAATTGTGTCGTTTTGGTGTTTTTAGCGTCTTTTTAAAAGAATTAAAAAATCAAAAAATTGCTTTCAACGTGTTTGGTTTTTGAACTCGCTCGTTTCAAAATCATTGATCAATTTTATTAAGTTGATGTTGACGTTGCATTTGTTCAATAATATTAAAATAAATAAAAAAAAGAAAAGTTAAAAACAAAAAAAATATTAGGACTAGGGGACCAAAAGTGCAAAAAATAAAATAAAATGAGGGACCATAATTTTTTTAATTGCTTGGGGACCAAGGAATTAGGAGGAAAATGACAAGTTTGTTTTTCATATAAATAAATGGTTATACCACACAAGAAATAAGGGAGGAATTTTAGGAGATAATTAGTTAGAAAAAAAATCACCCACACACCCAAAGATCATCCTACCTACTAGCTTACACACACCCACACACCAAAAAATACTTAGCCTCCCTTTTTCCACAAAAAGAACAACCTAACCGTTACTCAGCCATAAAAAAACTAGTTGTACTTCATCCCCACCCAGACATTCAACAACACAATAAAGATTTATCCTTCTTTTTGAAAAAATAAAATAAAGAACTTGTGACCCTATGTGAAGACAAGGTTTAAAAAATAAAATAAAACACCGAAATAACTAATTCTCCTTCCCCCTAGCACAACCCCTCTCCCTCTCAAACCAATCCAAACCACTAGCTACCTCTCCACCAACATTACAAGCAAGACTCACTTCCTCCTCTCATCAAACCCATCAGGTCAGCTCGTCGTCAGCGACGATAACCAACATCATCAATTGCAACCCCAATCAACCTCCTCACCACCTACATCATCCTCACCTGTAGCATTACCATTTGCTTTCATCTGTCAGCCTCCCTTCAAAAAAATAATCCCTACCATCATCCTTACAACCATCCTTCATAACAGCACAAACCATTATCAATAACCACCTTTCTCTCTTGTCAGCAGCGTTGCACACTACCTTTAATGCCACCCTCCATCTCCATCTCCATCTCCATCTCCACTTTCCACTTTCCATCATCACCAAAACCATCATGGACGAGCCATGAAGACTCTCTTTCCCTATTTTCTTCCAAACTAGTACAATTAAACTCAATTACCAGAAACCTCAATTGTTTTTTTTCTTAACTCTACAACACCACTGCTAACAACCATCTCAGTCTCCTTCTTAACCATCAAGTCATCCGGCATTGAAAAAAACCTTCTCATGGTCTCCCTCTCTTTTCATCTCTACTGTGTCCTTGTAGCTATCATTAACAGTAACAAGACTTGCTTAGACCCTTACTTTCTCATGTCTCTTGGCAATAACCACCTTTTATTAATGACCTAGTAGCAGTAAGAGACATTGTTAGAAACAATCATGGTGAGGGAGAACTAGGGAAGAGAAAAAATTGCGAGAGAAAAAAGAAAGGAAAAGATGACTGAAACTTTAAAAGGCTAGATCTCTTTCCTCAAAGAGCAAGAAGGAGAACCACCGGTGTAAGGGCAACAATGGGACCGCGGAGCATCAGATCCACTAGCTTGCTCCCCTTCAGTAGTGGTGGCACGTGAGTTTATGTTAATTTAAACATTAAATCTTAATTCATGGGTTGTGCTTGGATTGAAGTTGATTTATTTGAACCAACATGGAAATTGAATATAAGTTCATGAATTTAATTAGATTTGTGTGGATGTTTAGCATTGTTTGGTTTTAAGTTGATGAGCGATAATTTGCCTTGAATTGATATCGTAGTTAAAATAGCCTTAATGAAAACATTTTATTTGCATCTTGTCTAACACAGTCTTCGTCCATTTTTTAATAAAGTTTTATTTTTTGAAATATCATTTTATAATTAATTTTGAATTCCTCACTTTTTTCTTCTCTCACATATTTAACATTTGGAATTGTGACCTCTACGCGAGGTGTTTTTTTGATATTAAACAAATTGGTTCCCTTCCACAAAAACAACAATAGAAAAATATTTTCTTAAAAAATACAACTTTATTTTAAATTGTTTATGGTCAACTCTCAAAAGTAAATTATATTTGCATATTTTAACATATTAAAAATCCACAAAAATAATCTTTTTTATTTTTACATGCATTTTTGAATTTAGTAATCAATTTATTAAAGCCACAAGAACCTGTCTTACATTTTAAAAATACCAAAAATATTATTTTTTTGTCCCAATATCAAGGATTATAAAATTATATGTAAGATGTATTTTTGACATTAAAAAAAAATGTTGATTCTAGAATAAATAGGCTTTAACTTGATAAGATAAATACTTTTTTTATTATTATTAAGGGGAGCTTTTCTTAAACATTAGATAGACCAATGATTATAAAACACAACAATATCTTAGTTTATATCAGACAAATAAACAATACAACTTACTTTAGGTAATGTGCACTGGAGGTGATACGTCATCTCTATACATAGCCAATCCTTTTATCCATATTCTAAAACCAGTTAGAGATTGTAGTGATCAAAATACTAGGGGACAACTCCATCCTTTTTTTTTTTTTTACTGATATGAAACAAGAATTCCTTGTTCTTCCCCCCATCACAAAAGAGATCTTAATCCGGGAGGACAATCATCGCGATGCTGCACACGTGCGGCATAATAACAACTTCATTGGGGAAGAGTGGACTAAACTTTATTTGTTTGTCTAATTATTATGTTTTATATTTATTGGTTTGTACTTTATCTTTATTATTAACATGCATCCTTTTATGCTTTAAATTTAAACTACTTTTGTCTGTCATTTGTATTTTCAACTTGAGTTCGTTTATGTTTTATTTTTATATTTCACATGCATTTGTTTATTGTACAATTAATTCCTTCATACATCACGTGCTTTAATTTTTGAAAGCACACACAAACTTTTAGGTTAGGTGGAGAATTAACAGTTTGCCCTTTGAATATTGGTTAAGGTTCAGATGCGTGAAACATTCAACTGATAACTAAGTTTTTGCTTGGTAATGGTGAACATTAGGGGTGTTCATGGTCCGGTTCGGTTTGGTTTTAACATAAAAATTCAACCGAACCGGAAAATACTATTCCTTGTTAATATAACCCGAACCGAACCGAGAACCGGTTCAAACCGAACCGGTTTTGTTCGGTTCAGGTCGGTTTTTTAGCCTTAGAAACCAGAAAAACCGAAATCAATTAAATAAGAGAAAACTTGGCCGAATCACAATCACTTGACAAACTTGGCTGAATCACATTAAAAAAAATCGTTGTTGAAAACTTTGAATCCAAGCTCTGCAGTTGAGATCTGAAAGATCTCCCTTAATTGAATCATAATCACTGGATCTATCCATATTAGAACAACTACATGTTAACAAAAATTTCAATAGCATCCCGTAAAGTAGAGAGTAGAAAGGCAACAATATAAGAGAAAATGAGTTGCTTTAAGCCTTCCTTGTGCACAGAGGAGAAGGAGAGAGGGAAGGGTAAGACCACTGGAAAAGGGGAAGGGGGGAGATAGAGCGGGGAAGGGGGAGAGAGAGCAGGGAAGGGGGAGAGAGAGCAGGGAGGGAGGGATGGGTGGGGTTGCTGAAAAGGGAAGGGGAAAGGGGGAAAAAGAAAGGGGAAGGGGGAGCAGCTGGAAAAGTTTTGGGGAGGGGGGCGGGCTGGAAAGTTTTTTTTTTAGGGGGGGTATTTATTATTAGGTTTAGGATGTTTTCTTTTATATATTTTTTTAGATTCAATTAAACCAGTTCGGTTTGGTCCGGTTCAATCGGTTTAAGCCTTCTTAAACCGGAACTGAACTGGATCGGGTGGTTTTTTTAATTTTTTAATCGGTTTATTCGGTTTTTTCTATCGGTTTGGTTTTTTTGGTTAATTGTTTCTCGGTTTTTTCGGTTTAATAGGTTGGTTGGTTTTTTTGAACACCCCTAGTGAACATACATGCCTTAACCATGCCTTAACCATACCTTGCAACACCCCTATGCTATTTTTATAAAGATCGTCACTGGGCAGTTCTGATACCTTTTTGAGACAAAGTAGAAAACATACTTATGATCACTTAAAAATTAGATCTTATTCTTAGGTTGTATGTGTTAAAAGTAAATTATGTTAAGGAAAACAAGCATGTTGTATCCTAAATTCCAGGACTTTTTAGGTGGAAAATAGTCATCACATAGATTATACAAGAGTCTTATTTATTACAAATTAATTGACATGAATATGAATTCCCTTGTCGGTGTAATAAAACATTAGGCGACGACCACTGCCACCCCTTGAAGGGAAAACTCGTATTCAACCTACCTTATTTTTTCTTCACAAGTATATCATATTTATTAGCTTTGCAACATTGCACATCTTTCATTTGTAGAAGAAATATAGGACCACCCTAAAATGCCAACCCTTACCAAGATCTATAAAAAGCATAGTTTTGAAACCCGACCCGATGGTCGACCTGGTCGAATGATCGGGTCACAGGTCAGAAAAAAATAATCAAATATGCAAAGTATTTTGATATAAGCACTAACATATAACAATAGAATCTATAGTTGAAGAAACTTAAGGGAATGATATAAAAATATATTATGCAACATAAGAGAGATATAGGTACCCTGAAGTATGCTCACAGATAGTAGTCGATCTATATTGTCAACACGCTTCTGTATTGATTTTAGAACAGAATTCAATGATGAAACTCTCTTTCGAACACCTGAAATCTTTGCTGCATGATAAACAACAAAGATGCATCTTCCAACAACTGATCAAGCTTTGAGAACACAAATTTTTTTTCCGATGATCCAGACTCAAATGCTCAATAACATGGAATAATCAAACACTTTAAGGATCAATACAGAAAAAGAATAAAGACCAGTAGAAATTGCATCCACTATAGGAAGCTTTGTCCGTCTTTATTTAAACTGCTTGATACTGGAGCTCAATGGGCTGCTCCATTCTTTCAATATAATTATAGATGTTGTAGCTGTACATTTATTTATTAAATATTACATACTGCAAGAGATAACTAGGTATGTGGGCATGAAAAAACTCATGTTAAATCCATCAAATTATCATTAATAAAGAGAATAAGAAACTCTAATAACTATCCCACTTGTTGCTAATCATGTTACAGAGACAAGATTAAACTAACCATTTATGATACTGGGTTCATTTCTAAAATGATCAAAAGCATTTCTCCAAAAGACGGATGATGCTTACCAAGAGCTGGAGCACTTTCTAACAGCCACTTCTGACTTCCCTCCCTCCAGGAACATCAAATCTCTTTGGAAACAAAACCCCATCAAAAGGGTCTCATTTTAGCAACCGAAGAAGGCCTAAAAAGAAAATTTTATAGCAAATCCAGGTGACTTGCAAACATTACAAGTAGAAAAAAGCCAAGGTGAAGAAGCTATTTATCTTATCTCAAGCATCTTTTCTAAAAGCACAGAATTACAAGACCATAATGAGATTTTCACCCGTAGAAACTGATGGGTCCATCTATGATGCCTGTCAGTAAGAGAGCCCATTGACGGAGGGGACATTGTGTTTGGGATAGAGGCGATTGAAATTGTTTTTTCTTTAATTAGGTTTTTTCTTTCTCTGCAATTTTGTATGTCCAATTGTTCATCTTCATCGTTTTGGCCTTTTAAAAGGCCAAAACGACGTCGTTTTAAGGCTATGCATATATATATATAGTCTGGGTTTTCCCGGGTCACTCGGGTTTCGGGTTGACCCGCCGGGTCGACCGGGTTTTTGCTTAGACCCGGACCGATCTTAGGCCCGGGTCGGCCGGGTCCCTGGTCAACCCGCTGGGCTGGTCCGGGTTTCAATACTATGATAAAAAGCAAATAAGAAAGTCCAACTTCATCAAAAGCTAGATAATTTCATGAGAAAGTAGATGACTTAGTTAACCGATATGATAAGATAAACCATTCGCTTCAAAAGGAAGCCTCCATACATGGAAACAAATACTGAAAAGATCATTAAGAAGATGCCCCTTTATCCATTTTCACACCTACATCAAAAGATTGTTTCTAATACTTATCTGATTTATCGAAGTTTGCAAATTATTGCATTCAATGCCCCGAGCTCATCAAAAGATTTATGATGCCTCACCTTAAAATTCACTATAATTTTCTACAAACTAGATACATCAAACATTCTCATTTTTGTTTAAGCCTGAATATCATCCAAGAAGAAAATGCTAAGAATAGTTTGAGCTTTTTGATTTGTCATTGGTATGAAAGATTCATTGACATTGAAATATGGTCGACGCCTTCTTAAAATAATTGGAGTATGACTTAAAAGAGTATTTAACCAGATTTAACCTTCAAAGAATATGGATAAGTCGATTAGGGAACATGCTCTAAGGTTGTGCAAAATAGCAAATTCACTCATTTATAGCTAAAAATAGTACTCATTATCACCTTCATTAATTTT
The DNA here is from genome assembly GCA_964019445.1 of Populus tremula. NCBI lineage: Eukaryota > Viridiplantae > Streptophyta > Magnoliopsida > Malpighiales > Salicaceae > Populus > Populus tremula. The sequence continues at coordinate 5,466,628 of CAXHTJ010000017.1, forward strand.
TAAAAGCTTTGGTTACTTGACCAGTTACTTTTTAAAAAATTTACCAAAGTAAAAAAAAAATCATCAAAATAATAAAGATTAAATCTGATAGAAAAATAAAAATAAAAAGAGGATGAAATCGTAAAAAAAAGGTTCAATTTTAAAAATTATCTCAAATAAAACAAATGACAATGAAAAGAATGAGACTAAATTTGATAAATGAAAAAAATTAAATGATGATGAAATTGAAAAAAATAAATTTTATAAATTTTATAAATTATTTAAAATAAATAAATAGTAATCAAAAGAACATGAATCAAATCTGAAGGAAAAACAAATTAGTGGGTTGCTTTGAAAATTTAGAGGGTCAGTTGCGAGAAGGAGAGAAAAAAAAGAAGAGAAATGATCATCGATGTCAAACTAGAGGTTAGTAAGCTACACATGCTATATAAGGAGGGAGGGGCCACCAAGACGATTACAACGACTTCAAGGAAGGCCATCTTTGGTCGTCGTAATCTACCGTATGCACCGCCTAAACATAGCAGAGCAATGGATGTGTTGTCGTATATAATGCACATATATTTGTTTTTTAAATAATATTTTATATTTATTAAAATACCAATTTTTTCATCAGTTAACTTGATTATAACTAAAATAATAGGATGAAAATATAAAAAAGCCACTGGATATCAGTTATTTTTTTTTCTTTTAAAAATAATTTTGTTATTTTACTATGCTTTAAAAAGTAAAAATTCAAAAAAGCCTATAGACACCAATTAAATAAATTTTGCTTTTAAAAATAATTTAATCATTTTACTATGCTTTAAAAATATAAAAAGATTGAGTTGTTGAGTTGTCGTTTATCAATCTAATAATAACTAACATATCTTATAAAAAGATAATATTACCTTAATTAGCTAGCTCAATGGTTTTGTTTGAGAAGGGTAAAATCACCATTTTTATTTTTTCAATCTATAATATTACCCTCAAAATGTTTTCTCTTTTTATCACGAGAAAAAAGAGGTAATTTTTATTTTTATTTTTAATGAATTGCACGTGAATAAACACAAGTAATAAATATCCTAAAAGTTGAACGAATTCACATATCATTAGATCTTCTCGTGTGGATCTGATGAATTAATTCATATATTTTGATCCAACAGAAAACTGCTCCAAAGGCTAAAGAACAGAAAAGAGTAAATCATGAGCCACTGGAACCCAACATAAAAACCCAGACCCAGTCCATTTAACTTAAACTATTCCCTTAGTCCATTCATTTCACATATAAATAAATACTCAAAACGCATTAATTGACAAAAAACTCCTTTTAAAGACACAAAGAAATATTCAAACACAGATCTGTTCACAAGAACTTCCGGTTTCTCTTGAATTATTTCTATGTCCAGTGAAAGTTATTGGAAGTCTAAATGGTTTTTGTGAATTTTAATAAATAATTTCCTCACATCAGATCACAATGGTTTTTGAATTAAAAAAAAGAAGAGAAAATCAAATTTTACCTTAACTCGAATTCATAGTTTAAAAAAACATACCCAGCTGACTTTCATGAGGGAATAATAAACGTCCAGCAAATCAACCAATATGCAAGAATCAAGATATAAATCCATGCTTATGCATTTCAAGCCTCAAAGATAAACCTCAACAAGTAAGATTTTTTAGCCAATTTTTTTCTTAAAAAGAAAAAAAACCGGATTCAGAGTAGAGAAAGTTATATATCAACGAAAAGAGGTGTGTGTGTGTGATATTTATCAGGTCAGGAAATAACAAAAGAAGACTTGGAAACTCAACCGAGAGACTTTATCAATTTAAATTGGTGTAACCCCCTCTTGTCCTATAGATAAAAGTCTAGATTCGATATTACCCGCTACTGTTCCAATCAATTTTTTTAAAACATATATATATAAAATCAGATATTGCTAATTTTTTCTAGTAATTTTTTTTTTAACTTTTGATATAACCTGATATGATCTAATTAACATGGTGAGTCCAAAAACAGTCAATATAAAATAGTTTAATTCATAAAATTTCAAGACAACATTTTCTTCTTTAAATAATATTGAAAAGATAATATATTAAATCAATATGAGTCAACCTGGACTAATTTATCGAATTCTCGATCTGGATCATGAGATCATGATAACTCTAAATAAAGCAAATCTAAACAAATTATGAAGTTCAGTTCTCAATCAACCCAATATTAAAGAATAAGATTTTAAAAAAATTAATTAAAAGATAAAAAGAAAATTTAACCTGAGTTAACTTGCCAAATTCATGACCTGAGTTATGAAATTAAAATAACTTTATAGAAAATAAATAAAAAATAACCTAAGTCAACCCATGTTAAATTTCCAAACCTACAACCAAGTCATGAAGACTATGATAACCTTTTAGAAAATAAATAAATAAAATTATGAAATTTAATTTTTAATAAAACCATTTTAGATGTTGAAAGTTAAAAAAGATTAATCTAAAACCATGACAAAATAAAACAACCTGAGTCTATCTGTATTAACCCGCAAAACTCGTGACCTGAGTTATAAAATCAGGACAACCTCATAGAAAGCAAACTAAAATGAATCATGAAGCCTAATTCATAATCAACTTTATGATGAAGGATGAACTTGAAAAAATACTAATTAAAAAAAAGATAAAAATCGAGTCAATTGGTTAACCTGTCAAACTCGTTAACTGAGTTATAAGATCAAGCTAATCTGATAAAAAACAAACCAAAGTAAATTATGAAGTCTAATTCCCAATCAACCAAATATTGAAGATTGAAATTTTAAAAAAAATCAATTAAAAAATGACAAGAAAAAACTCGAGTCAATTGAGTTAACCTTCCAAAACTATAAAACGAGTTATAAGACCAAGTTAATCATATATGAAGCAAACCACAATAAATTATAAAGCTCGATCTCCAATAAACTAAAAGAAAAATATAATGTTTCGTAGATTTAGAAGAAAAAAAAACCAAAGGCAAAGGCAAAGAAAAATTAAACACTATTAAAATAAATAGTGTTTTGTGAGGTGGTGCACAATAAAAGCACCATATCTTTTAGTTTATACTACCTATTTGACTTATGCTTTGCCGATTGTTTTTTTCAATGTGACAAGATTTTCTACTTGTTTTTTAACATAAAAAACTCTTAATCACAAATCAAAAAGTTCATGTATATGCATTTAATTAAATAAACACAAACTATTAATGCAACCAAAGAAATTATAAAACTCAATTTTTAACTAACCAAAGTTAACCAATTAAACCCATGACCTAGGTAATGGACTTAATTGAGCTAAACATTTTTTTTTTCAATAATTTCTTTTTATCTCAAATAGAAACCTATAAAATCAAGAACAACCCAAATACTAAGGTAACTAGATAAAAATTCCAAACCAAAACAACTTATGTTGCTTAATTAATAAATAATAAAATATTAAATGATGAAATTAAAATAAAATTAAGTAAGAAAAAAAAAGGTCAAATTGTGATGGGTAAAATTTTGAAAAAAAAAGGGGAAGAAGGAAAAAAGCTTAGGCATGACGGTCAATCCTCTTAAATTATTTAAACATAGATATCTATTCACAAAAACTTCTGGTTTCTTTTAAATTATTTCTTTGTCCAATGAAAGTTATTGGAAGTCTAAATGAAGGTCAATCTTCCGTATGAAAAATAATCTAGATATTGCTAAGTTTTTTCTAATAAAAAAGTTTTACTTGATATGACTTGATAGATCTAAATGATATGATGAGTCCAAAGATAACTAGTAAAAAGTAGTTTGATTCATAAAATTTCAAGACAACATTTTCTTTTTTAATATTGAAACAATAACATATTGAATTGATATGGGCCAACCTTGGTTAACCTACTAAATTCTCAATCTAGATCATGAGATCATAATAACCCTATATAAAACAAATCAAAACAAATTATGAAATTCAATTTCCAATCAATCTAATATTAAAAAATAAATTTTTTAAAAAATTTAATTTAAATATAACAAGAAAATTTAGCATGAATTAACATGTCAAACTCGTGAACTAAGTCATAAGATTGAGATAACCTTATAGAAAATTAAAAAAATAACCTAAGTCAACTCATGTTAAACTTTCAAACCTACAACCAAGTCATGAAGACTATGATAACCCCTTATAAAATAAATCAAAATAAATTATAAAGTCTAATTTTCAATAAATCCATTTTGAAGGTTAAAAGTTAAAAAGCTCGATCTAAAACCACGACATAATAAAACGACCTGAATTTATTTGGGTTAACCCACAAAACACATGACTTGAGTTATAAAACTATGACAACCTCATAGAAAGCAAACTAAAATAGATCATGAAGCCTAATTCATAATCAACTTTATGATGAAGGATAAAACTGAAAAAATACCAATTAAAAAAAAGATAAAAAAAATCAAGTTAACTGGGTAAACCTGCCAAACCCATGAATTGAGTCATGAAATCAAGATAATCTTATAGAAAGTAAACCAAAGTAAATCATGTAGTCTAATTCTCAATCAACCAAATGCTGAAACTTGAAATTGAAAAAAAAAATTCAATTCGAAAATGACAAAAAAAACTTGAATCAACTGAATTAACTCACAAAAACCAATAAACGAGTTATAAGACCGAGCTAACTATATATATAAAAAAACCACAATAAATTATGGATCTTAATCTCCAATAAACTAAAAGAAAAATATAGTGTTTTGTAGATTTAGAAAAATAAAAAAAACCAAAGGCAAAGGCAAAGAAAAATAAAACACTATTGAAATGAATAGTATTTTGTGAGGTGGTGCACAATAAAAACACCATATCTTTTTGTTTATACTACCTATTTGACCTACGCTTCGTCGATATTGTTTTTTCCAATATGAAAACATTTTCCACATGTTTTTTTAACATAAAAAACTCTTAATCACAAATCAAAATGTTCATGTATGCATTTAATTAAATAAACACATAACTATTAATGCAACAAAAAAAGTTATGAAACTCAATTTTTAAGCAACTAAAGTTAACCAATTAAACCCATGGTCATTGACTCAATTGGGCTAAACATTTTTTTTTCCAACAATTTTTTTTTTCTTAAATAGAAACCTATAACATCGAGAACCAACCAAATACTGAGGTAACTAGATAAAAATTCCAAGCCGAAAAAACTTACGTAAGTTAATTAATAAATAACAAAATATTAAACAATGAAATTAAAAAAAATTAAGCAAGAAAAAAAAGGTCAAATTGTGATGGGTAAAATTTTGATAATATATATATATATATATCCCTAAAAATAAAGCTAATTTATATAAAGCATAAAAAAATAATCATGGAAAATGAAATTATGCCTCGCAACCATGTTCAAAATACAACGAATTGAAAATCATATGCCCACATCATATCAATTAATTTAATTTAATTAACATTCGGGTTTTACATATTAACTATGGCTTGTCTGGTCAATTAAATGTGTCTCCTTCTTAATATGCCATCCAATATGTTTCAATTTTAGTATTTAAAAAATATTGTTGTCTAGTTTGCATCAAATTTTAGACTTCTTAACATCTTAATATTTTTCTTTATGTTACAAAAAAAAAAAAAGATTTGAAGTTGGTGCACGTGAGCTTATTTGTTTCTAAACTTTATAAAAATGTTTAGAACAAATATGAAGATGATGGCATATAATATGATATATTTAAGAAAAAAATGATTAATTTAAAATTTGAGATAGCTTGGGTTATTTTTAAAATTAGTAAAAAAACAATAGATCATAATCCCCCAAAAAATAAAGTATTAAAAACCAAGAGAATCTTCAAAGCTTAGGTTAATCACTACATTGTGGGTAGAAAAAATTACCCTAAACACAAAAAAAATTCATATGACGCTAGAGTTTTTAAAAGACTCAGAGAGCATTTGAGACTCGGGTCATTGAATCGATTAGGTTGAACAATTTCAAATAACTTAAACTGAACTTATAATGTAAGGAATGAACATCTACTAACATCTACTTATATATATATATATATATATAAACAAAATAGAATAGACGATGTGTTGTCTATAATTCCCTTGATTTTGACCATTATAACGGCAAAAAAATAAGGTTCTTTGTTTTCTCAACTCAGAAACTCATTTTTAACCTAGAACACCTATCAAACACCTTTGGAATCTTGTTAAACAAATTCATGTCTTTCAAAAACGCAAAAAACCGTCCTATAATCAATAATCAACCCGAGAATAAATCTTCTTGAGCTAAAATATGTTTTTTCAGACGCTTTCAAGATAAAAAGAAAATACATAATCTTAGCTCTCCTCGTCATATATAGCCATTTGACATAAAATTTGATCGTTTTAGTAGTCAAAATCATCTCCAATGAAAACTTTCACTCTACTTTCCTTCAAATAATAGCTTCAAATGCTTAACCAAATCTATAATTTCCAACATGAAATGGATAAATTGCCTTCTAGTATGACGTAGTATTTTGTATTATAATAACAGTTATTTTTTAAAGTGTTTTTCTCATAAAAATATATTAAAACATTTTTTTTAAAAAAAATTAATTTTCATACCAACATATCAAAACATTTTTTTTTTTTTTAGATAAAGCTTCATTTTTTTCATAAATGCGGTGCCATCACAAAATAAACACACCCTGAATTAAGCTGTTTTATTAACTAAATAAAAGCAGGGTCCATGGAAATGTCCCACACATTAAGGTCTCCCAAGTCAACGGCTTTAGACCCTTTATATAATGTTAGCCCTTATATATATATATATATATATATATATATATATATATATATTGACATTCTTGCTCATTAAAGTATCAAGGTACATGAACTTGAAGAGAATATTTACTTTGCTTTGTCACGAAATAATATGCTCTTGGATGAAGGTGTCAATATCAAATCTTATAATATCAAGTAGAATTACTTTGTTAGAAAATCTTAAACATGGTAACTTGTAATGGCAAACATTTGTAATAATAGCATGGACTTTTATGGCACAGATGCCTCTCTTTAGGTAGGTCCCCAAATCAAATAACCGTAGTAATGTCCAAAACCCCAAAAAGAGTAGAGCTGGCGTGATTTTGTTGCTGTCTCCAATCATTTGTCAGCCACCGAGCTAGTAGTGTCTTTCAATTCGGTAGGTAATTATTTTGACATATGAACGGCTTCGAAAATGAAAGGATTATGAAAAAAGTGTTCTTCACTGAGCACATTAATGCTGAACTGACCCCATTGCCTTGCACAAAATAGAGATCAATACAGATTAGGTTTAAAGCATTCATAATATTAAAGCACAATACGCAGACACCTAACCTCTCCAACCAGAAAAATATAAAAATGGTATAAAATTCGATAAAAATCTTATAACGAAGCAATGTCCTTCATCTAGAAGCTTGGTGCCTTTGCTGCAAAGCTATGAAGAACTACTTTAACTTTATGGTGCTCATCTTAGAGAGCCCCACGTTGCCTTTTTGAGCCTACAAGCTTCAAATAAAAGGAGAAACAACTTTCAGCAGAGATTCAATTCCAAAGAACATGGATTTGTTCAAGGTGGAGGATCAGGTAAAGGGAATAGATTAGAAGAACAGGCAAAGCATGTCACAAGCAACTTCTCAGAGTAATCAACAAGACGCTGAAAATTTGAGCGAGAATGCAAATGGAGTTCGTCAAATCGGTGATAAACATGGGAATACTTATTTGAACTACTTCAATAGTTATAATCATTCCTTTCAAGCTGATGATATCCCACAAGCATTAGAATCTCTTACCATTGCATCAGATTTTTGAATGGTTCCAAGATACTGTAACTTTAGCACACATGATTAGGAATGATGGTAAATTACAGAACCTCAAACCTTACATTGGTAATGACTCTGTCATGATTGCAAATGGTGCATGATTATCTTGTAAAGAAACATGCGTGTTATGCTAAGATTGATGCAACTCTTGAAACTATTCTTTTAAAAATTCACTCCTTGCTAATGATATTGAAAGGTCTACTGGTATAACAATGAAATGTTGATATAACGATTAAGATATTCTTATATTTTTGTAAGGATAAAAACACAAATTCAATCTTTAGAAAACATATTTATTAGAAGAAGCAACCACAAACTCTAAACGAGATCAGTCTCATTCTCTTTAAAAGGGTGTGAGGATGCCAAATAACAATGAAAAAAATTCACTCCTAGGTAATAATATTGAAAAAAAGAATTTAATCTTTATTGGTTTACTGATATAATAATGAAATGTTGATTTAGTGGTTAATGTATTTTTATATTCTTGTAAGGATAAAAACACAAGTTCAATTTACAAGAAACACACTTATTAGAAGGGGCAACCACAAACCCTAAACGGTACTAGTCTCATTCTTTAAAAAGATATGAGGATACTTGAGTAAAAAAAAAAAAAAACTAACTATTGATATGCCGTACTTTATTGAATTATTCTCAAATGGTTGCTTTGTTAAGGACATGAGAACGGGAAAGATAGTGGCAACCAGGAGAAGAAAGGCATGACTATACGCTCTTGATGATTGAAAAATGGCTTTACTTGCAACTTGCTTTGCCAAGATGACAGAAGATAAAAATGGCACCAGCAACTTGGATATCCTCATCATCAAGCTGTTCAATCTCTCTTTCGCATGAGCCCTAATAAAGTCTACTTCTTCGAAAAAAACTCAACTCTATCCACGAGAGTTGTCAAATGTGAAAGAAAGTCTTGTCGACTTCCGTTTATCAATTCAAGTAGTCCCAGTGACAAGCCATTTATGAAAGTTTATTCAGACAAATGAGGTCCTGCGCCTTTTTGTTCCACTAAAAACTTTCGGTATTCTGTCATTTTTATTGATGAATTTACTCGATTCACCTGGCTCTATCCATTAAAGAAGAAGTTTGATGTTGTCACTTGCTTTATTCATTTTCATAAATGTAAGGAGCGCCAATTTGAAAGGAAAATTCAAACCTTTCAATCTGACGGGGGATGAATATTTAAATGCTACATTTGCAGAATTTTTAGACGGTCAAGGGATTATTCATTAATTTCAGGTCGTAAAACTTCCGAATAAAATAGTATTGCTGAAGGAAAATATAAGAACATACAGTAACTTTTTCGAAAAGGTACTGGTGTGGTTGTAGATAAATAGACTACAAACACCAACACATGACATGGATTGACCTTTTTCCCATCTCTTTGATAAGAAACTAGATTATTCATCTTTGAGAGTTTTTGTTTGTAAATTATTTTATACGTAAGTATAATAAAACCAAGTTGGATCCAAAGTCTTTACCTAGTGTTTTTTTGCACTACCAGAAAATCAATAAATACAAACGGAAATACCGAGGGAATATTTCCGTCGGTAAATTTCCGAGGGATTTTACAGACAGAAATATTCCCTCGGTATATACCGAGGGAATTACCGTGGGAAAAAAAAATTAAAACAAAGCAAAAAAAATGACGACGTGTCATTTTTTACCAACGGAATTACCGACGGAATTAATCTGTCGGTAATTCCGTCAGTAAATTCGTCGGGAAATCCGTTGGTAAATCGTGAACATTGTTCATCATGTCAATTACAAAGGGAATTACCGACGGAATTTTCCATCGGTATTTTCCAGAGAGCTCCAAAACTGTTCATCTTCCAATTGCACTGTTAATTGTTTTACTTTACGGACAAAATCACCGACGGATTGAAAATTTGTCGGTGTGTTTTGGCGGTTTTCTGAAAAAATTCAATTGATTTAAAATTTTCATTTAAATATTACAGACGGAATCACCGACGGATTGAAAAATCATCGGTAATTTTTGGCGGTTTTTGAAAACTTTTTATGAAATTGAAAAGTTAAATTAAATATTACCGATGGAATAATTAAAAATATTAATATTCAATTATCTGTCGGTAACGCGCCCCAATAAAAAACCTGAATCCGCTTATTTCACAAGAGACAGACTCATTATTTCTTTTTCTTCTTCTACTGCTTCTACTTCTTCTTCTTCTTCTTCTTCACTATATGTAAAAAACATCAATATCTATTTCTTTCTCTTCTTTTCTCTCCTCATCTCCTTCTCTTTTCCTCCATGCTTGGGTATGTCTTCTTCTTCTTTCTTCTTTTATCCTCTTAGTTTTTTTTAATTAATATGCTATACGAATTAATTTTTTCCTTAGCCTCACTTGCAAGTATATTAAGGTAAGATTTTTCTTTTTTCTTATTTTTTCATGATTTTTTTCACTATATTTGTTTTTTATTTAATTTTAATTGATTTTGTTCATAATAATTGTATAAATGTTGTGAGATTTTTTTTTTCATATGAGATCAATTTTTAGTTGATTTATTTATAGGATTTTTAAATTTTTAGCAATTGCAACTTCATTTTTTTCATATGAATTTTTTTAGTTGAATTAATTTTTTTGTTTTATTTATTTGTTGCAAATTTGTTTGAGTTGATTTTCTTATTCTTTTTTCCAAGCATTTTGAGTATATATTATACAATGTTGATTTATGTTAATTTAATTATTTTATAATTTTATAAAATTAATTTTTTTTTAAAATGTTTTTAAATAATTACCGACGGAAATTTCCGTCGGTAAATCCGTCGGTAATAAAAAAAATTACCGACGCGTCTGTTCCGCCAGTAAATCCGTCGGTAATATTATTACCGACGGACAAAAAATTACCGACAAAAGATTCACCGACGGAAATTCTCCGTCGGTAATTTCGTCGGTAAATTAATTACCGATGGAATATGTGTCTTACGCCGACGGAAAAATTCCGTCGGTAAAACTGTTAAATCTTGTAGTGTTGGGATATACTAACAAATATAAAGATTTATTAGAATTAACAAGAAATTTGAACAAAGTTCGTGAAATTAATAAAATTCATGTGGACTTTTAGTGTTGCTCGGTTTTGAGTTAATGAATGATTTTTCATCTTGTGTTGATATCATGTTTAAAATAGTTTGATAAAAATATTTTATACGTGTCTTGCCAAACACGGTCTTAGTATATTTTGTAATAAATTTTTAATTTTATAAAGATTATTTTGCAATTAATTTTGAATTCCTCACTTTTTTTTTACCCTCCCATATTTAATATTTTGAATTTTAACGTACACGCAAGAGATTTTTTCAGTATTAAATAAATCGGTTCTCTTCTACAAAAACAATAAAAATCTTTCTTTTAACAAAAATGCAACTTTATTTTAAATTGCATATGACCAAGTCTCTTCAAAATAAATAAATAAAATATATTTTCATAAATAATAAAAATTAAAAAAAAATACATGGCATGATTTAGCATTTTTAAATACTAAAAATCAAGAAAAATAGTTTTTTTAATATATTTTCATGTATTTTTGGATTTAAGAACCAATTTATGAAATCCATGAGAATATGGTCTACATTTTAAAAATAAAAAAAAACTTATTTTATTTGTTCCAATATCAAGAATTACAAACTTATATGCAAGATGTATTCCTGATATTAAAAGAAAAAAACAAAAAACATGTTTTGACTCTAAAATGACTAAGCTTGACCCTAAAGTTATGGTCCACTCTACAGGGGTGAACCGCGTTTAATAATTAGACACATCAATTGTTAAAAAACACAATAGTAGCTTAGCTTATATTAGACAAATAAAAAATGCAACTTAACTCAGATAAGATGTACTAGGCATGATACGTTCTTCATATATATAATCAATTCTTTTATACAAACTCTGAGACCATTTAAAGTTTTACTAATAAAAAACATGAATTCTTTTTTTTTTTCCACCCATCATCATAAAGATTCCAATCTGGAAGAATGATCATCACAACGCTGCACATGTATGACATTGATGACATGATTTTAATAGGGAATAATCTTGACCATCTAAATTGGTTCATTATTTGGCTTGGCAATGCCTTTGCAATCAAAGATCTTGGCAATTTTCACTATTTCCTTTGTATTGAAATTTATCCATTCTCAGGTAGGTTATTTTTAAACCAAGCCAAATGTGCTCATGATATTTTGATTAAAGCGTCAATGTTATACTACAAATCCATCTTCACTTTTATAATATAATCATGATTTACGCTAATTGTATTGATTTATGTCCTTAATGTAATTAAGTTACTGGTTATGTTATCAATTTGTATCATTTTAATTAGTCCCACAATCATACATATTATGCATGAATCATAAGATCATGATTTGTAATTGTTGCAGCACCCATATTGAAATGTAAAAACATCTCCCTTAAAAATAATTAATATACTAATATTTCAATAAGCTATCTCAATCAAACAAACTCCACCACTTCTTTAATAAGGAAAGTGTTCTTAATGCATTCTCCTTAAATAAGTTTATTATTTTTGCTATTATTTAGAATTTAAATGCAATTATGACAAATAACATTTTTAAAAAATAATTAATAATAGATTTAGTTATATTAATTAAATTGATTTGATCTGACAAGTTAATTCAAGAAATCAAGAATCTGAAACCAAACCATGCTAGGTTTTTTATTAAACTAAAAAAAATATTAAATTGATTAAATCCGTTTAACTCAACCAAGTTTTTAGTATTTTGATTGACTTAACTATATTTGGTTCAAATATAACCAAATCAATATCAATAAAAAAAACACAAAAAGTATTATTTTAATAAAAATAATTAATCCAAAAACTTAATTTTTTTATTGATCTCTAAATAAAATAATTATGAATTTAATCATAGCTATTTCAACCAAATTAAAACTTAAAACTAAAAATAAAATGTAAGTGATCGTTTAGTATTGTTAGAATAACTTATATAAAAAAATTATTTGATTAGTTAAATAATTTATATTTTTTACACTAAATTTTATATATAATTACATTTTAAATTTTAATTTTATAAAACTAAAATAATCTATTTTGTTTCTCGGATCACGATCTCTTTTTTATTTACTATCCAATTCCAAACTTCCACTAAAAAGTTGAGAAATGAGCAAGTGTCGGTCATAAGCAGAAAACCAGAGCCCAGAAACAGTAGAGTACATATATATAGGCTAGTCAGTAGCACTGTAGCAGTACAGAAGAGGAAGGGTCTGAAGCACGCGCCACCAATAAGACAGAAGTACGGTACCAATTGTTCAGGTGAGTGGTACCTGCACTGCTGCACACATGTCATCTAATTCTGTCAGAAATGAAAAGAGACCGCCACTCTCTCTGTCACCGACGCACTCACCATTCATTGCCTAAATTAAAACATCCTTTCTTTTACCAATTGGACTGGGAACAATCATTTTCCATTTTTTTTTCTTTAAGAAAAAAAGAAAAAAGAAATTCTTTGATTTGATTTGATTTGATGTGATGCTTTCTTTACAAAGAATGTTTACAGTACCAAAATGTTTTTCGTTTTGTACTGTTATATCTGTGATTCTAGAATCTGGATAAGTATTGAAACCTGGAATTTTATGAGTAAAAATTGCAACCAAAAAAAGAAAAAAAGAATTAACTATAGTAAGGAAAATTGATAACGTCGCATTACCTAAAAGGCTATAGTATGGAAAACATATGGGTCTTTAGTGTTTTCTTTCTTCTAAAAAGTAAATTTTAATTTATCCCATGAGATTTATATGCTATTTCAATTTTATCTAAAAATTTTAATTTGTTTTAATCATGCCATTATTCTTTTATTAATTTTCATCTATTTTTGCTACAAATTGAACAGAAAAGATATGTATATTTTAATTTGATTTATAAACAAATTAATGGAATATGTCAAGGTAAATAGAAATTAAAAAAATTCATTAAAGAGAGATATTTTGAGCAAAAAATAATAAAAAAGATTTTTTATTCTCGAAACTGTCTACCAATTCTTTAATAATATAAGAATAAGTATAACATAAAAACACAATTTGATAAACAAAAAATCAATTTCCATTATTATTGCCTCTAATAAAGTATCCCACTAGCTTCTACACGTTTTATCCAAAAAAAATTTATATCAAAATCGACATCAATTCTAGAGTTAAGAAACAAATACTAAACATTTCTTTAAACTTCAAATTCAATCCTTGAAACTCTAATTATTTTAAATAAATAAAATTGAATTTTGTTTTACTAAATCAAGAATTAACTAAGCAACATAATATTTTCTCAACACCTTGAGATCCCTATATGCAAGCATGAAAAATAAATCACCAAAACCATTAGCAAATCAAAGAAATATAAAAAGACCAAATAAAAAAATAAATTGAAGGACGAAATTGTAAAAATATATAGGGAAAAAATGTTCAAATAAACAGTACTTCCCCTCATAATTTATAGTGAAAGACTGAGCACCTTTAGCTTTTTATATAATTATAGAAAACCTTGGCAAGAGGTTTATGATGATGTCTCAAAAAATCAAAATAGCTTGGGAGCAAGATTATGTGTTGGATAAATGGTTAATCTCTTAGTTCTAGCAATCTGATTCATTTTCTTAGCCATGGTGGCTGGTAGTTAAAACTTGTTACCTAGAAAGCTAAGGTGGCTAATACTTGCAAATAATTTCATTTGGTAGATGTGAAAACTCTCATATGCTTAAGTATTTTTATAAAAAAAGAAAGTGTTGTGATATTTTTATTAAGATAGACTCTGAAAATATATATGTTAAAAATATTAAGATTGAAAAGATTGTGAACCTGAAGCATAAAGAATTCATAAGGTATTTATAGCCCTTAAGTCTTATATTTTTATGAAGATGAGGGGATATATTGTTATTTTTCTCTAATAGTATTTAATGATGGATAAATATCCTTATATATGCATTAATGAGAGATAAATATGGAAGGTCCTTCAGAGATCTTTATACACCTAGGCGTTTAAGCAGAGTATGATACAAAATGTAGTTGAGCCAATGACGGCTAAGCTCTTCCTGTAAGCTGAGTCCGACTATATTGGGTATGACAACTTGCTAGATTCATGTTGTCTTGAGCTCAGCACATGGCTGAACTCAAGTGTGTTGGGTTTAACAACTTTCTAGACCCACGTTGCATTGAACTCGGCATATGAATGAACTCAATTGTATTGGCTCTGGCAATGTGTTAGACCCACGTTGCTTGGATGAAACCAAGTGTATTGGGTCTTGCAACCTATTAAATCCACGTTGTCATGGGCTCGACACATTGATGAATTCAATTATATTGGGTTTGAAAATCTACCATACCCATGTTACCTTTGGCTCAGCACATGATTAAACCTAAGTATATAAAAGTTGGGTTTGATAAGGTGATAAGCCCATGGTGTTGGCGCCTGGCCATTGAGCCACACCTATTAAACCGATATCAATGAGCCATAGGGTTACAGGGCCAAGGAGCCACAAGGCCACAACTAATATGATAATTCCTGATAAATCTTAGTCCATCAATTTGTTATGACAATAATCTTGTAGTTAGGAATTCATGGAAAGAATAATATCACAAGCAAATACATCTATTATGTTAAGGAAAGTTATGAATTTTGTATATAGCGATAGCCATAACTATAAATATTCTTTATTGCACCAAAAATCATAACTAAAAGCAAGAACTATATCAATAAACAAATAGCGTATTACCTAAGTGCAACTCTAGGTAAGAATTAATCCAAACTAGAGTGCTTTAGAAGGCTAGAATGTAATATTTCTATTTTAGGGTGGTCATTTCATTAGGACTTGTTTGAAGTTTTTCTTACAACAAGAAGGGGTTTAAAATCTTCTTTTACCTTAGAGGAGTTATGGTTGCCCTGACACCTTTATATTCACACCTGATTTTAGATAATAAAATGTGACTCAATATTTTTTTTTAAAAAATACAGGGCATGAGAGAAATATTGTAGTTATAAACACAAAACACTATGGATTATAATAGTGATTTGGCAATGTTGACCTTCACCAAATCAACCTAGAAGGCTAAACTAAGAGGTAAAATAAACTTTTCCATATAATACATTTGTCATTAATAATTTCATTAGGGTATAGAAGTCTTCTCACATTTTTTAGACTAGTGAAATACCTTCACTATCCTTAAAGGCAAAAATTAAATAATTGGTTACTAGGGGTTTTTTAAGATTTCAAATTTTTTTTTTGTATAGTTCACTGTTGGAATAAAAAAAAAATTAGGCTTGCTTTAGGAGCATTTTTGCATTTTTCACGTTGGCTTTTGCATTGTAAGCAAATTAGTAGCGTGGTAAATTGGTATTTTGCATAAATTAAAAATTATTAAATTTTAAAATCTATTAGGTGTGTGCTAGTAAAGTGGAAGCGCATAAAAGGGTTCCGCAAAGCTTAGATGACATCCTATGGCAGAAAAAAATTATCTTCCGCCATGTCATTAGATTCCTCGTGATGTCCTCATCCTCTAATGGCGGCACATGTTCGGTTTTTCTCAACGAATTGTTGCTTAAGCCATTTTCATATGTTTTGCTCTCATTCTCTCTCCTCCCTCCAAACTCATGTCTGGAAATTAAAATTACAAGGTGACTCCTTAGTTGAGAATATTTTTATATCAACCCCCATTCTTTTGATTTATTATTTTTATCCTTGGCTCTTTTGTAAGTTTTTTTTTTTAATTTTATCATTCAATCTAGATTTTTTGTTTTTTGATTTTTCATATTTGGTCTTGGCTTTTGTTTTCTCTCTTCATTTTCCTCTTATCTCTTTTATAAATTTCAATTGTTTTCAATTACATCCTTTAATCAAAATATTTATTTTATTATTTTTTAAAAAATTTGGTCCTTTTTTGGGTGGTATCTTCTTTTAATTATTTTGTAAAATTTATTTTTTATTTCAATTTAGCCCTTCAATTCAAAATTATCCACATTTTTTTTTTGTGATTGAATGTTTTATTTTTTTTATTTCATCTTTTTCCTTATCATATATTTTGACATTGGTTTATATATATATATATATATATATTGGGTTTCATAATTGTTTTTATTTTTTTTTATGTGGAGTTATCCCGATCTCATAACTTGACCCTTGGGTTGACTTAAGTAGGCCCATGTCTTTTTTTAGTTTATAATCTCTCTCTCTCTCTATGTCTCTCTCTATCTATCTATCTATCTTTTCATATATTAGGTTATATTTTTTTAATTTTATCCTTCAATATTTAGTTTATGAGCTTCAATGTTTTTTCAATTTAGTTACTTTTGGTCAAATTGCTCTGGCTATGGGCTTAATGGATTCATAGAGGTTGGGATTATTATTTTTTGCTTATTATTGTTTTTGTCATTCGAAATTGCTTTTTTATGTTTTTGCATTAGCTTAACATCATTTTTTTTTCTTAAAATTATTTTTATCCAACCCGTGATAGAGCATAGGTCACATATCTAGTTATGTATATAGTGTGTAGTGATGGCTATAGGTCAGGTCATGATTGTGTTTTTACAAACCATTAATGAGGAGAAAATTTTGAAATATAGTTTAATTTTGAAAGGCTAAAATCAAAAATTCTAAAAACCATTAAAGAAAATTGAATATAATTTTAGATCATGGGGTAATCGTTTTTAACCTTGGAGCCAATGCTCTGGATCCGACATTGCTAGTGATGTTGCTTATTGTTATTAACACAATCGACTTAGCTTAAACCAAAAGCTCGGTTTCTTTTCAAAATCAGTGAAAAATTCTATTGGAAGAAAATTAATAAAATAACATAGCTTAAACCGAAAAGACATTAGCTTAAGAAAAGGGAAAAAAAATTAAGCAAGCCCTAATGAATCTTCTAAACTCGAATTAAACTCCTAAACTGGCAATACGTGAAATTCTAGACTCGGACTCAATCAAGAAACCCAATTTCCAACAAATTTAATGTTGAAGGATGAAACTAGATAAAAAAAATATCAATTTAAGAAATTGGCCAAAGTAAAAAAAATAACAATAAATAGAATAACGGTTGAATATGACAGAAAAAAATTGAAGGGTGATGAAATTGAGAAAAAAAAAATCCAATTTTATAAATCATTTCAAATAAAACAAATAGTAATCAAGGTTTTTTCCAAATCTAAAGGAAACAAATTGAAGCGCTGATTTGAAATTTGGTAAGGTTAGACGCAAAACTCAAGGTGGAGAGAGAGAAAAATAAAGCTCATCCACACCAAATCGAAGGTCAATAATCCATATGCCCCGCCTAGAGATGGAAGGGCTACCGAAACAATTTAAACACCAACATGGAAGCCACTGTTTGGTCACCTAAAGCCCCCCATTTATTGCCTAAAGGGCATAAAAGTAGCCCACATGTTCACACATACAGTGCATGCGTCAAACCCCTTTTTAAAATAATATTATATTCTTAAAATACTAAATTACCCTCATGTTAACTTCATTACACACACACACAAATTGTGAAAAATACCAAAACACCTTGATCACTTATGAATGAGATTTAACCTTTTTAGGGATAATTTTGTCATTATACTATATACAAAATTAAAAATAAAAAAACCCCTAGGCATCGATTTCTTGTTTAAAAAACAATTTTAAAAGTAATGTAGTTATGTTTTTGTGCATCAGAAATAAAAAAGACTGATGTATCCCTTATCAATGTGATAATGACTAATAGATCTTTATGAAAAGACTATTAACTCTATTAGCTAGCTATTTGGTTTGTTTTGAGAAGGTCGAAAAAGTCCCCCCTTTTTTTCTATGGATTGCTAATGTGGTTTTCTAGCACATTTTAGATTTTCTTATAATGATAAAATAAAGTTTAGTATCTAATGTAAAATTTTAAAATTGAAAGGACCAAAAAAAGAAAGCAAAAAAGTTCATGAAAAAAATAAAAAATTTTCACTTGAAATTGATAAAAAGTTTCTATTATTTTTTTTATTTTAGTTATTTTGTACGCTATAAATTTAAAATTTAATTTTTTACTTGGCATCTAATTTAATTTGAAATTTGATATAAAAAAACCCTTAAATTCTCAATAATGTGCCAAGAAAAGAAAATATTAACACATTAAATATCATAAACAACATATTAAATAATAAAAATTTAGAAAAAAAATTAGAGACCAAAATAAAAAATAAAAAAAACAAAACTTTCATTAAATAATGTCATTCATGGTGCATGATAAAAGGATACATAGATATCAACAATAAAAGAAAGGTTTTTTTTTTTTTATCTATAATGTATAATATAAAAAAAAGTTGACTATTAGTAATTAAAATAAAATAAATAAAGACATAATATTAAATGGTTAACATACAATTAATCTTAACTAATAATTTAAAATTTTTAAATGAGATAGTTAGTTGATATTATATCTAATTTTTTATAGCTTAGACTCTTAAATTAGATTGTTATTCAATACATAGAATAAATCTATAAATAATTAATTCAAGATTTTAATTCAAAAAGACTGAAATTAATTTAATTTAAAAATTTATAAGTTTTGATGTTTATATCATCATGTTTCGGATACATCAACAAATTCTTAAATTTGATAAATCATTTGATAAAAATAAAAATATAATATATTTTTTTTATCTCATAATCTGTTGTTAAGTGTGGTGTGATGCATTCACGTAGTTAAATTTCTCTTAAATTTGAAAGCAAACATCAGCCAAAGAAGGGAAAAGGAGGCACATGTTTGAGCGGTCAGACGCCGTCAAGGCACGTGAACTTGAGAAGTTTGTAGGAATGCAGCAGGACCAGCAATCATGTCTCTGGTAAGAATACAGAAGTTCACTCCCCAAAGAGAGAGAGATAAAAAAAGGAAGGGTCATCTCATGACAGCTTGCTGGGTGGTGGTGATCATGGCATGAGATACGTATCTCTGATAAGGCATGCTCTACGTCCTGAAACACCTAATCAACTTGTTAGGGGTGTTTCGCGATAATATATTGGTTGTTTTTTAATGTATTTTTTATTTAAAATTTTATTAAAATAAATTTTTTATTTTTAAAAATTATTTTTGACATTCGAATATCAAAATGAATCTAAAAACATAAAATAATAATAATAATTTGAAGCAAAGAAAAAAAATTAAAAAATTAAAAATGTTTTCAAAAAAATTTTAATAACATCAAAACAAACCAGCTTTTAATTTAGAACTTAGCTTGTGAAAATATCTAATCTTTTTAAAGAAAAGTTTCAAACAATATTATTTCAAGAATTTTTTTGAAAAATTAAATTGATGATTATTTACTCAATTGGCAAAAATTTAATTTTTTTAAAAAAAATTTAATTTGTTTTTTTGTTATGTTAAGTCATTAAGCAAGCATTGGTTCAAGGAAGAACAAACAACTAAAGAAGAATTCATCATATGAAAATGACAACAGATGAGCAGTTAGATAGTTGGGGAAGAATAAGTCATGTGCAAAGTTAATTGGTTAGGTGTTAGTTAATAACTCCGATAGTTAGTTAGGTAGTTATAGGTTGCAAGTTGTATATAATCCTTAGTGTATGAAACATGAGCATTTTAGCAATAAGAATTGTTATTTGACAGTTAATTCTGTTATATCTTTTTTTTTCTTTTCTCATTCTCAATCTTCTTCTTAATTCATTATTGTTGTAATATCTCATGTTGACGGGTGAAGATTTGGTAATTGTCTTTATTAGTAGTGTTGATTGCTGACTTGTCATCAAGAGTAATGAAGGCTGACATAAAGAGAATAATTAACACAAATATTGATGGAATTCTTCCTCATCATATAAGTAATCAAAGAAGAGAAGACATAGTAGGTAAAATGATCCAGGGGGGAGGATATAATGTAACTTCGCCTAAAGTAAAGTTGTCAAGCTATAACGAAGAGGATGCAAAAGACTGGCTTAAGAAGTGTAGGAAATTCTTTAAGTTGAATTTCATTTCAATTAAGCCATAGGTAAAGGTAGCTTATTTATACTTGGAAGCAAGATAGAGGTATGGTATGAAAGGTTCTTATTTGGAGAAGAGGATCTGGCTGGTTGGGAAGAATTTACTAAAGGACTTTGTATGAGATTTGGCATCAAAGAGGATGTGGTAAAGGAACTCAACTAACTAGTACAAGACAAAAGTGTGGAAGAATATGTGGAGAAATTCAAAGAACTAAAGTCCCTCATGAATGCTTTAAATATGGCATCACTTGAAGCATATTATATTTCAAGTTTCCTAAGCGGATTGATACATGATGTAAGACATATGCTTAACATTCTAAAACCTACTACATTAATACAAGCATTTGAATAGGCAAAACGACAAGAGGAATCGAATTGGGTAATAACAAAAAGGGCCAAAATGCTTTCAAGAACAAACTTTTCTTTTGGAGCAAAGAACATCAGGTAATGTGCCAACGAAATCTTTTATTCCTTCTAAGGTTGATTCCATAGTAGGACCAAAACACACTGAGTCTTTATATGAACAAAAAAGGTCGTTGGGCCAATGTTGTAGAGATAAGTTTGTGTCTAGACATCAATGTAATGTGAGGGGAATTGATATGATAAAGGGGTTAGAAGAAGATATAGATGAATTATTGGAATTAACAAAAGGAAAGAACAATAAAATATAGGATTAGATAGAAAAATAAATTAATGTGAGTTATCATTGATTCCACTAGATGATAATTATACCCATAACACCATTAGAGTAAAAGGTTGTTGTTAGGGAAAGAATTTGATTGTTCTTATAGATAATTGAAGCATCCATAGTTTTATAAATGTTTTTTTGGTTGAGAAAATTAAAGCAATTGTGCTTAAGACTACTATGTTGACAGTAATAATAGCAAATAGAAATGTGATAAGATGTAATTCACATTGTCCAAAGCTTACTTGGTTTATACAAGGTCATGAATTTCAAGTTGATTTAAAGAAGGCAGTCTATGGGTTTATATGTTAGTTTTTTTTAATAGAATTGGTTAATGAACCAGCAATAACTAAACAAGATGAAGTAGATGAGGTTTTTATTTGGAAGAATTTGAGGCTATTTTTGTAAAACCTACATAGTAACCACCAGTTAGAACTTTAGATCACAGAATTCCATTGATTTCTAAATCTAAACCGGTAAACATCAAACCTTATATGAGTTCTTATATGCACAAGGGATAAATAGAAAAATGGTAAAGGAAATGTTATAAAATAGTCATACAACATAATTGCAGCCCTTATGCTTCTCTAGTTTTGTTAATTAAAAAGAAAGATAACACCTGGAAATTCTGTATAGATTATAGACAACTCAACAATATGACCAATAAAAAACATTTCTTAGTCCCCTAATCGATGATATATTGGATGAGCTATAAGTTTCATAGTTTTTTTCAAAACTTGACCTTAGAGTACCATCCAGTGAGGATGAATATCGAGGATACATAAAACATTTCCTTCAAGACACCTTATGATCATTATGAGTTTAAAATGATGTTATCTGACTTTATAAATGCTCCTGCTACATTTCAAAACTTAATGAATATAATACTAAAACCTTTTCTAAGAAGATTTGTACTTGTATTTTTTTATGCTATACTGGTTTATAGCCCTTAATTAGACCCATATTTTCACCACTTAATAGCAATATTGGAGGCTTTGAGGGAAAAGCCAATTGTTTTCTAAAAGAACAAAGTGTTCCTTTTGTGAATAAAAGATTGAGTGTCTAAGACACATGATTTCCATTGATGGAGTCTCAATAGATCCTAAAAAGATTGTTGCTGAAAAGATTATTATCAAGGAAAATTAGCTTGAGCATTCATGGGCACGTGGAGTTCTTAGAAATAAAACTAGAATTGTCATTGGTAGTACATTAGAGTTGAAGAAAAGTTGGTTAGTCTTGTACATGATCCACAATTTGGAAAGCATATAGAAGTGAAAAATTCATTTAAAAGGCTCAAGATGGAGTTCATCTAGGGAAATGGATCCTTAGCCCATAACATCAATAATAGCAGTGGAAGAAATAATTCAATAGTGAGTAGCCTTGGATCAATGGTTACAATTTTAATTAGAAAGGGCAAGGAACATAATGAAGCAATCAACAAACAAAAAAAGATTAGAGAGGGAATTTCAAGTTGGAGATATGGTGGATGTGAATATTTGATTAGTAATTAAAAGTGTATTTTTATCAAGATTTTATATCATCATTTTGCACTTGAAGTATCAATAACTCCTTAACTAAAGCATGTTTTATAATAACATACCTAATAATATAAGATACCTTTAATTTATGGTAAATGTTCATCTTAAATACAGGCCTATCACATAAATGAAAGGATTGATTGATGAGTTTAAGTATTGAAATTGAAAGGACAAAGAAAGGGCCAAACTTAGAAAAGAGATGTTGGTGCAGTCCAAATTGGAACACTATTCGGTAATTGGGCCATATCTCGAGTTCTAGATGTCCAAATGATCTCAATTTTTTAGAAACATTTGGTAAGACATAGGCCTACAACTTTCATGTGCAGTTTAAGATTTACAAATGTCGTTTTCAAGTCCAAATTATAGCAACAACGGAGAAGTCCGAATCTGTCCTACAACCCATACACTGTTTAGTGTTTAGCCCATATCTTGAGTTCTAGAAGTCTAAATGAACTCAATTTTTTTTTCTTGGAAATATAAGACAATTTCCTAGAACTTTCATGGTATAGGTGGTTCCAGTTCTGATGTTAGTAATGACTTTTTATTCAGACAAAAAGATAATGATTTTCACCAAGTCAAAAGTTGGTCACCTACTCAACAATTAGTCATCAAATCAATAGTTCCAAATTTTGGCCTATAAAAGGAGGCATTTGCCATGCATTTAGGCATCTTGGTGTTCAGATCAAGATCATGCTCTTGCTCTCTTTCTATGTATTTTGTAATGTTTAAGTTTTATTTGATGTTATATTAATCTCTTGTTTATGCTTTTCATTTCCTTTCCTTTA
The DNA here is from genome assembly GCA_964019445.1 of Populus tremula. Lineage (NCBI taxonomy): Eukaryota > Viridiplantae > Streptophyta > Magnoliopsida > Malpighiales > Salicaceae > Populus > Populus tremula. The sequence goes on from CAXHTJ010000017.1 coordinate 5,490,435, forward strand.
TTTATATAATTATGTTCTTATCTTATTTATTTATGTTTCTTTCTTTCATTATATTTAGCTAAATCTATTATGTCAAGGTGAAAAGGTTACACTGATGGTATAAGAATAAGTATAGTATAAACTCAACATGAACTTTAATGCTTGACATGTTTTATATTTATTATCTTGCTCACTCTTAATATCTTGCTTGTTAAATGGTTAATCTAGATTTGTGTTGAACAACCCTTGGTACAACAAATACTTGGCACTTTCATAGCCCAACCGTATGGTATAACCTACAACTGTGCTATGAAAGGAACTTGATTTGTTGTTAACATAAGTTATCACCATGAATACCTGATAATATTTACAAGTATTGACATTACTTGAACAAGATAATTAATGTAATCATGTTAACAATTATAATCTGATTGGAACCTCCTTTATGGTTTCCAGTTGAGTAACAAGAGTTTATATTATACTTGTTTGAAGTACCATTAGTGGATCCTTTAACCTTGACATTTGTTTTTATTATTGTTTAATCCTCACACTAATCTTACATCTCAAAGTCCTCTTTATTATTACTATTACTATTATTAATATCAGTACTACCACTACTACTATTATTACTATTATTGTTATTACTACTATTAATTATTGTTGTTGTTGTTATTGTTATTATTATTGTTGTTGTGTTGTTGTTGTTATTTATAATTTATATGGTTAACCTCACTATGGTTCAACCCCGGTCTTGCCGGGTTATTTATTACTTTGACACTCCTGCACTTGTGAAAAGATATTAATCTTTTGGTCGTGTCAATATTCAACCTTTAAAAAGTTCAGCCTTACACTCAGAAATAATTTCAAGTTGAATATGAGGTTCTATGGACCATACAAGGTTATACAGAGAATAGGAACAATAACCTGCAAGAGCTTCCATTCGCCTTGTATTTCATGTGTCACTATTTAAATGAAAAGTAGGAATAATGCAATAACAACTTCAAATCTACCAATAATAGAAGAAGGAGAAATAGTCAAGGCCAGGCCTATGGTAATTTCATACAAAAAGTTAATGAGAAAAGGCAATCAGATTATGGTGATGGGGTTAGTGCAGTAGTCAAACCTATTCAAGAAAGATACAGCCTAAGAAGAACTAGAGAAAACTTTTGAGGTTAGAGGTTGGTTCAAACTTTTGACATTTTATAATTTTTTTTTAACTCTAACTTTTCGAAGGACTCGATGTGTCGATAATTTTTTTTCTAACTCTTTAGAATTTTTCAAGGGACTCCGTTTATCAATCATTTTGTTTGTGATTAGAGCCTCGTTTGTTTGGCAGAAAATGGTTTCCTGAAAACCACTTTCCAAACTTTCTTGTGTTTGTTTGTCATTAGAAAAAATTGATCAACGAAAAACACTTTTCGGTCAAAAAAAAAATGGCTTGGTGTCTAGGAAAGTGTTTTCCTTTTATTTTGGGCGGAAAACACTTTCTATAAATTGTGAAAAATTTAAATATATCATATTATTTACTAATTATAACAAATTTGATTCTTAAACTTTTGATTGCTATATATTTTGTTTTGAATATTTTATTTTTCAATTTCACCTCTTAGAATTTGATTTTTATATTAACTTTGGTACTTCTTTTTATGATTGTTATTTGCTTTTTTCTTATTATTTTTTAATTGGAATTTTTTATCTATCAAATTTGATCTTTATTCTTTTGATTATTACTTATTTTAATTGAAATAATTTATGAAATTATAATTACTATTATTTTAATTTCATCATCTTTTAATTTTTTTTTATCTATTAGATTTGATCTATATTATTTTTTTTATTATTTATTTTATTTAGATAATTTATGAAATTATATTTTTTTTTCAATTTCATTCTTATTCAACTTTTTAATTTGTAAGATTTGTTCCTCATTATTTTAATAAACTTGAAAAAAATATTAATAAGTTATTTTCCAGCTCATTTTCCATGACATAATCAAATACTGAAAAGTGTTTTCCAACTTATTTTCCATGACACTACCAAATATCGGAAAATAATTCACTTTTCAGGAATCTACTTTTCAAGAAAACCACTTTCCAAAAAGAAATTACTTTTCAAAAGGAACGGGGCCTAGAATTTCATTGGTAATTTTGTCAATATTGTATTTAATATTTTTTTAAAAAAAATAAATTAAATAAATTAAAAGAGAATTAAAATAAATAAATAAATAAATAATTTATTATTAATTTTAAAAATATTATTGAATACAATTTATCTAGTGGAAAGAAGCTGAAGGAGGAGGCGAATATGAATCTTCGTCGAAACCATGAGGGCGATGAGGTTGCCCACAAGCATTAGTAAAGGTTGTCAATAGCTTCTTAAGAACATTCATTCTATCCCTCAAGTCGGCCATCTCAAACCTAAGTTGAGTCATTTAAGCTTAAACTTGTTTTCGTACAATCTCTAGGACAACCAGAGATTGATGACTCGATCTCGATTAAAAGGAACCATTGGTCCATACACTACTGCTCATCCACACATCCTTGGTCGTACTGTTGGAGATACCATAAACTCGTTTTTTATCTGGTCCACCGAACAATACAACCTTCAACCATAAATCCAGATCAAGTTTTGGAAAGGTTAAAGGATTTTTCCTATGTTTCTCCTACAATTAGGTGTTGTATGTTTCTTCAACAAAAAAAAAAAAAAAACAAGTCATCAAGTTTTTTAAAAAATAATAATAACTTAAGAAAAAAATTATTAAAACCCAACTTACCATAAACTTCTGAGCTCAGCTATCCATGATCTGTTATACCCCTTTTCAACAGTCCTTATTTCCCATGTGAGTTTCAATAAAAAGCTCCATCAGTCTTGGATCACGTCCAAACATCGTAGCCTTAAAAAAGAAGCTATTATTAGTTAAATATTTTCATATAATACAACATTTAAAAAAAAAAGTATCTTGTAAAATAAAATCTTACCATAAGTTTCGCATGTAAAATGAATGGAATGGATCCGCTGATGTGCATGGTAATAGAACAATGAATCTTTTTTTGTCCAATTTTGTGCACTAAACTACGATCACCACAAGAAATACTTAGAAATCACATGTTGCATATAGCATCCTAGATACCCTTTAAGACGTTCAGCGGTCTGAAATCTCTCCCAATGACCATGTCTTTCCAGCCTGGAAACCTATTTCTTTTGCATATCTCTTTGATTTATTTTAGGCCTCGTACCAGAAAGTATGCAATCTGATAGAAAAGGATTATTGGTTAAGATTGTTGTTACTTATTTTTGGACCCCACGTGCTGCAGATGGTGTATACCTCTTTTGAACCGAGTGCAGGAGTGTAGCTCATGTTTGCTACAAGATTGATAAAAGCAGAGAAGGAAGAAATGTTTGTCAAACCCTGGTTGAGTTGTTTTTCTACCCTCTATATCCTTCCTCTTTATTGCCAAAATTGTCAAGTTTCTTAGGCTGATATGGAGTCTTCATAATGCTAAATCCATTCCTACTTTATCTAGTCTTCAAGGTTAAATAAATCCCTTAGAATTTGCACTACAAAAAAACTGATTATACTTTGTCGTAATTTTTTGTTCCAACTTAGGCTTTGACTCTGACTTGGTTTCGTACAATATCTGACCATCCCAGCTATATTATATCATTCATGACATATTGAAAAATTGACCTACATATTTATTGGGTCCTCGATCTCACTGTTCTTATGGCATTCCTTACTTAGGCAAACGACTTGACCGAACCTATCGCTTCCATTTTTTTCTTCAAAAAAAAAAAAGAAAGAAAGGGAGAGAGATTTATGATTTTCTAGCATATATAAATATATATAAGAAATGTTTTCTTGTGTGTTGCAAACGATCAATACCCTAACATGTTTTGAACCTTATTATATATATATATATATATATATATATAATAAAAAATAAAACAAATATTTGAAGTTTTGAAAATGTGTTGTCGCATGGATTTTTTAAACACAATAAAAAAATATTTTCTTGCATTTTGGAATTTACAACATGTTTGTAAAACTTCAAACGGTATAGGTCAATATTCCAAAAAAATACAAAAATCTTATTTTAGGGAGAATTCATTTACTGTTCACCGTTAATGTTTGGATGAAGAAATCCTAAATGGATGAATATCTAAAATATTATTGGGAATAACTTGTTATTATTCACTGGTAACATTTGGATAAAGAAACCTTAAGTGATAAATATCCAAAATAAGTCATCGATCACTCATCTTTGAAAGAAGCATTGATTATATTTGAGGACATTTTAATTTTTTGTTCCACGGTTTATGAGTCGTGAGAGTAAGGGCTATTGCTTCTAGATTAGAAAACAGCAACACCACAGCAATTATAAGGCAAACCAAACACTAAAATGGTCATTGACTGTGATTTTCTTCAATTTAACCCTTAATTGACCCCAAAAGTTTGATTTTCTTGCAATTTTACCCATGATTTCAATCAATTGACTTGATAAGAATTAAACTTGGTCCTCTAAGATTCCAATTTTTTTAATTAAGCTCAAATTAGGCTCCCAAACTTAATTCTTCACCAATTAAGCCCCTAATAAAATTAATTTGACTCATTTAAAGTATAATTAATTCCTTGCACCTAATTAAACCTTCAATTGGACCCAAATTAATTCTTAAGCATAATTAAATTTTAATTTGGCTCATGATTAAATCAAATTAGTTTATTAAAAATCTAAGTATATCATTAGACTTAATTTTTATGCAAATTCATCCAATAATCATGTAACTTGACCTTGAATTTGTATAGTTTTGGCTAAAATATGGTACAATTAGGCGCTTGATTCCATCCAAAATTATAGCTTGATTTTTTATACATATGAAATCCTCACAGCTTGCTTTTGCCTATTGATTTTTTATACATATGATTTTTTATACAATTAGGCTCTTGATTCCATCCAAAGTTTGTCTATTGCTATAGGAAATATCTCATATCTTTTAGTATATTTGTTATATTGTACAATAAAACATGTTTTCTAATATGTGTTGCCTTATGAGAATAGTTGCCTTTAAAACAATAAAAAAAAAAAACACTATTAAAACTAGCAGGGGCTAAGCATCGAAGCCAAGGTCTAACTCCTGTAAATTGTGTTTATCTATATGGGCTTTGATTCGTAGAGACAATTAGTGACATCTCTCCTAGGAAAGCTTAACTATATGTTTAAAGTTACTATTTATTTTAACACATAAGCTTGCTTTTGAATGGTATGGGTGTCTTACACCTTCCCATGTTGTCATGGTCCATGAATTTTAGATTATTTTACTATATTTGTTACCATCACTTTGTTATGGGTACACCAATTTTTTTCAATGAAAAAAATTGTTACTGTAAGAAACAATCCAAGTCCCGAGTCATTCGTTCAAGTATTAACTTAAACAACACAAAAAAAAAAAAACAACAACAATAATAAAATAACAAAAAAAAAGTGAAAAGAACATACCTAAATCTATTTCGATTATCAAACAACCTAATGTTAATCTAATAAAAGGCAATCCATAAAACATAACATAGCAAAACTAAAAAATAAAAAACATAAGCTTTTAAAAAAAAAAAAAAACTACCAAGCAAAATTAAATGAGCCTTTTAAACCTAGTGCAATCTCAAAAATTTGCAACTCATTAAATCATAAACCCAACTTTAATCAAGAAGAAAATATCAGCTTAAAAAAAAATTAAACAAACTTGGACAAACCTCCCAAACTAGATATAATCTCTAAAACCTACAATTTATTATTCTCTTTCAGTGTAATCAATCTCAATGGATTAAGAAGAAGCTATCTTTTTCATTCCACGCTAACGGCCGGGAAAGAGGTTACTTTATCGCTTTTGTCTTTATAGTCATATGTAAGTAATAGTAATAAGAAGAAAAGACTTTTAGTTCAGCCCTGGACCTATACCCAAGGGTATCTTTATTACTCTATTTTGGAAACTCTCGTGAACTATAATCTCTAAAACCTACAATTTATAAAATCTCAGATCTAAGCTCAATCAAAAAGTTTAACTTCAAAAAAAACAATTAATTTTGAATGATGAAAATGTGGGAAAATATTAATAAAAAAAATTTATAAAAGAAAAAAAACAACCAAAAAAATAGAAAAAAAATTTGATAGAAAAAAACCGAAGGAAAATGAAATTTGTCAAAAAAAATTAAAAACTAATCCAGAACAAAATAAACAGCAACTAAAAGAATGAGAACCAAATTTAAATGATAAAGAAATTATACGGGGAATTAAATAACATTTGGAATTTGATATATATATATATATATATAATAGAAGCTGAAATTGAAAATAATTTATAATTTGATATATTATTCATAGATTAAAAAATAGTAGGGGGGTCAAATTGAAAATTTCTTGTAATTTCATAACTTATTCCAAAATAAAAATAAAATAGTGATCAAAAGGATGAAGACCAAATGTGAAGGAAAAAGAAATGGCGGGGGCTGCTCTAAAATTTTGCATGGATAATGCAAGTTTCGAGGCGAAGAAAAAGAAGATGAAGGAAAACAAAGAAATATTCTACGGTGCCAAACGAGCGGTGCTTTGCCTACACGCGCCACATCACCAATTAAATGGTGTTGAGATCTTCCAAACATAAGAATGTTTTTGGTAAATGGACAACTCTACATGTGCCGTTTAAATGGTGTAGAGGTCATCCACATGCTGGCACACGTATCAGAAGGTTTTTTTTTAATAATATTAAGTATATGATAATTACAACAACACCCCTAATAAACCTCAAAACCTACATCTAAACGAATAAAAAATGACCAAAACATCCATATGAGAGAGTTTTAATTTAATTTAATTATTTTTATCTTTTAAAGCGGCAAAGTAATTGCACTATACCCAATAAAAGGAAAGTACCTAAATACTCCTGATCGTAAAGCATAAGAATTTTTTAATCATAAGCTATAGTAATGATTTTACTATGCATAAAAAAAAATTTAACAAATCTAACCCCATATAATATATTAAATATAATTATATCATGGTAAAAATATATTATTGCCCCCAATGCCCAAACTAATGTGTTTTTCTTGCAAGACCAATTTCGCACCTTCACTACTACAAAGAATAGCCATTTGTGTCTTAAAGCACAATTAAACCTCAAGAAAAATTAGGTTTTTGGATAATTGTGTGAGATTATTGTTTTCTTTTCCTTGAGCAAAATTGAATCAAATTGCCTTTTCTTTTGAAAAACTTGTTATCAAAATAAGGCTGGACTCTTTGTTTTTCAGAATCCTTACGAGGACCAACCCTTTACCTTTGTTAAGTGTCATCAAATCCAAAGAATGATGTGCATGGGAGACCACTTGAAGAAACAAAATGGGAACCGAATGAAGCAAATTCCTTGGCCAAGGCAAGAATAAAGGTGATTAAAGCAGCAATGTATATATTTATTTAATTATTTATTTATTTCCCTACAGAAAAAAAAGAAAGTAAGAAAATAGGGAACGAATCTAAGTGGCATAATGGCCCCCAATAAACAGAGACAAAAAAGGAAATGATGGAGTTTGCCACCCCGTGCCCTATCTCTCACTTAATTAGGGCCCAAAAGTGAAAGTGATAAACATGTAAAGTATTATTTTAACAGTCTCTGTGGATTATGGATATTATATTTATCAATGGGACGTCGCCTTGTGACATCATGGCCACATCATGTCCACGCAAGAATATGCCCCTCCAGCATTTACCATCTTTACATGATACTTAGATATTGTATTTTTTTAAACAAGAAAAATCTAATTAGACAGGCTATTTTAATATATTATTTTACATTAAAAAAAATCAAAGTATAGATAAAAAACATTTATCCAAGCATTTAATAAAATAAAATGATAGTCATCAATGTAAATAAATAAATAAATAAATTATTAACAACAACTAAAACAAAAACTAGAAAAAATAAGAAAATGATATAAATCAAGATATTTAATCTTATAAAATGAGATATTTATTCGTTTATGTTAACCAAATTTATTTATTAAAATTAATAAAAAAAATAATAGAAATAGAAACATATTAGAACTAAGTGAATAAAAGAAAAGAAAAGAAAATTATGCAAGGAAAGACATGTCATAAATATTATTTCAAAATAATTATTTTTTAAAAAAAATAAAGCTCGTCAACATAAAATAAAATAAAATAAGCATTCCAACATTAAATAAAAAACCAATCTTTAAAAAATTAATAATAATGCATAATGATAAAATTGTAAAGGCAAATAAGAAGGGAAAAAAACAAAAAGAAATCTCTAACCATACTAACTATTATAATTCATGACATGTTTCATTAGATAGAAAGCATAACAAATGAAAAAAATCATAAAGTCCAATCTGCAACAAATCAAACGTCAAATGATAAAACTAGAGAAAGAATCTATGACATCAAAAATTATAATTAAAAGAATGAGGGCATCACAAATTTGAGAATCAAAATAAAAATTAAATTAGAGAGCATAAAAAAATCTAACATTAGAGGGCATCAATAATTTATTTTATATATCATTATCAAATACAATTTTATCTCCATTTTCTTTTTTATCTTATCTTTTTTTTTTTTTTTTTTTTTTTTTCTATTTTGGAACAATAATCGAACACTATATAAGTATTCTGATCATGATAGGAATTATAAAATTAAATAAAAAAAATCAGTCACTTTATTTTGTATATCATTATTAATACAATTTTATCTCCATTTTCTTTTTTATCTTATTTTTTTTGTTTTAATTTTCTTTGTTTTTTTTTTTGTTTGGAACAATAATCAAACATTATATAAGTATTGTGATAATGATATGAATTATAAAATTAGTCGTTGTTGAAATAACTACAAGATTTCATTTTATTTCGAGGAAATTGACTTAGTAATTATGTTTAAAAGGTTTTCTATTCAATATCCTTTGCATGTCTGGTTAATCCACGACGTCTTTAATTTAGGATAAGGTTATTATTAACTTCTTATGTGGTAAATATCATCCAAATTAATGATGAGTTTATTTTTTAATACCAAATTACTTTATTATTTATTGAGATCTTAAAAACACATGATACATTTCATAATCAGTATCTTTTTATGTGTACTATATATTTAACAAAACATATAAAGCATGTTGATGTTTCATTGCTTGGATCATTGTGCATGCAAGCGAAGTGCTTTTATTATGGACAGTGATAGTGTGCTGGCAAAATTGTCCTTTGATCTTTGGGTTGTTCAGGGCTGGGTTTTAAGGGGTTTTTTTTTAATGTTTTTTACTAATCATTTATCATTAAAAAATTATTTGAAAATATTTATATTTTTTTATTTTTAATAGTAAAATTACACAACAAAAATTAAAATAATTGACCAAGAGCTTTATTAATTTTTTTGTAGTGTTCTTAATAATAAAAGTATGTATTTAACCTCGTATAAGATTAAAAAAAAAAAATTTAGTATTTTGGGGTATTTTTATATTTTTATTCGGGTATTTAGTATAATTATCAAGGTCATAAAGGGGGCGCTTTGTTATTTTTACATTGTTTATTAACTTTTTAAAAAAGCAAAGTTGTTTATGCATTTTCAGAATACGCCAGTAAATGTGTGGCATTCGCGTCATTCAAGTGATGCTTGAGATGCCACTCGGCAACTAAAACAACCTTTAATCATCTCCCTTCATGCTTCGTCGTGTCCCTTTTAATGTGGAATGGCACATGATGTCTAAAGGTAATCGGATTATCACTGGAGGTTATTAGATTTTTTTTTCTCTATCTTGACAAGTAATGTACAAATGTTTTCTATTTTTTTTTATTTTTCAATTGTAGTCCTTATTCTTTTAATTTCTTATTTTCTTCTTAGTCCATTTGTAGAATTTTTTTCCTTTTTAATTTAGTAATTTAATTACAATTTCTCATATGTTTTTTTTTTAATTTCAATCTTCATTCTTTTAATTTCTTGTTTAGTTCTAATTTCTTTTATAGAAGTGTTTTTTTTTTCAATTTAGTTATTCAATTGTAAGGATGTAATAGGTATTTACGGGTTAGGTTTCTTGTTATCTATACCCTACCCATTATTTATCGGGTAAAACATTTAGATATTCATAAATTATTCATTGGGTTTTATGTATTCAATCAATATTCATTATCTATTATCATGTATTAATCAATAAAAAGTAGAATATATATATATATATATATATATATATATATATATATATTAAGTATGTATATTTATATTAAATGATAAAATTGTAAATAATGTTCATATATGTGTATTTTATGTAAATATATATATATCGTTAGGTTCGTGTAGGTTTGAGGTTAGGTTTGAGCAAGTTTTTGTTTGGTTTTGACAATATCAATACTCTATCTATTATCAATCAAGTCAAAAAATATATAACTTATCCATTTGGGTCGGGTCGGGTCTGGTCGGTCAACATCCATCAGGTTCGGATTAAATTACCATCCTCTTCAATTGCAGTTTCTCATAAGTTTTGTTTTTCATTTAAGTACTCATATTTTTTTGCAGGCATTGTTGTTAAAGTTTATTTAGCTTTTAATTTCATCATTCAATCAATTTTTTTGTTATTTTATTTTTTTTCTATTTGACCATCATTCTTTTGATTTGTTTTTCCTTATATTTTAGCTATTTTTCAATTCAATTTAACCCTTCAATTGAAAATTTTTATCCCTTTAATTAATTTGTTTCCACCCTAATTTGTTTAGATCATTTTCTGTAATTAATGTTTTTTTCTTGTTTCATCTTTTAACATTTGATTTCTTGGAGATTCAACTTCGTATAATCTTATCATTCTAGATTATTATTTTTTTAGTATTGGTTCTGTGATTATCTTCAAAAAAAAATTATATGGGTTTTTTCAAATCTCATCACTTAGGTTACCATTTTCCATGCCTTTTTTCATCTATGATTTTTTTTTTATATATAAAAATTAAATTTATTTTTTAAAATAAAAATATTCATTTTAAAATAATATTATTGATGTGTTCAGGCTTGCATAATATGTTTTATGGCTTGAGTATATCCAGTCAATTTTATTTGTATTTACCTTTTAAGTTGTTGGTTTTTTAGGGTATAGATTTATCTTTCATTGATTTAAATAAACAAGTTCAATAAATATAAGTAGATGAATGTCTAATTTTATGTGATTGAATATATTGATTTATATTTATCTTTTAATTTTTTAAATTTGTGTATTGTTAATGAATTTTTTTTGTTTATTTAAAAAAATTATTATCAATTTATTTGATTAGATATTTACATAAAATTTTTAATTTACATTAACTTGCATATCTAATATATTTTTCAATGATTAAGAAATTTAATATATATTCCAATGAAACACGTGGAACTTATTGGAAGCAAACCTCTAAAAACCCAAATTTAAGGCCATTAACTCCTCATAAAACTCATTAATCTTGTGCTCAGTTAAGAAAAAAAATTATTTTTTTTAATGCACGGTCAAAAAAAGGATCTTATCTCTCTTGACCTCAGATAAAGGAATGACTAACCATCTCTTGGGCTCAGCAAAAGAAAAAAAAGATATATTTATTTTTGGGAAAATTTATATTTTGAATTTTACTTTTTATATAGTCATTAGTATATAAAAGTAGTCCAAAAATTTATATATTTTTATTGATATTAATATTATATAAAGAATAGTGTGTAAAAGTTTTTTAAGAATTCACCATATTTTCATCGACATTAATATATATTTGAGATATTGTTCATTAACATTAATACATATATATAAGAGGTATTTTTTTTATTAATACATATGCTAGTGATATTTTCATCAATGTTAATACATATGTTAAAGATATATTTTTTTAATACTATCAAGAAAATATTACATTTTTGTTCCTCCTCTCCATTAAAATACTCATGAGTTATAAATAGATCATAAATCATTTAAATAAAAGGTTAGAAATTTTCATTATCTACTGCATATTTATTTCTAGAGTATATTACACTTTTGTTAAAGATATTAAAATATCTTATTTAAATAAAAAAATTTAAAATTTTCATTCTCTACTACATATTTATTTCTTTAGTGTATTACACTTTTGTTAAGGATATTTTAAACATCAACGTTAATACATATGTTAAAGATTTTTTTTTTAATACTATCAAGAAAATATTACATTTTTGTTCCTCCTCTCCATTAAAATACTCATAAAGGTTTGGAATTTTAATTATCTACTGCATATTTATTTTTAGAGTATCTCTATGTACTATTATTATATTTTCTCTAAAAAAATCACTGATATAATCATTAGAGAATCCTCAAATTCATATAAAGAACCTTTTTATAGAAATCATGCGTCCATCTCTAAAAAAATAAATTAGATTTTTAAAATTAAAAGATTAATCAATTATTTAAGATATTATCCTTGTCCCGAGCTACTTAAATTTTTTAAAACATCATCATTAATAAAATTATTTTAAAAAAAATTAGTACTGGATGGACGAAGGTAGTTATTGAATTCAGTACCTCATCCTTGATTTTATTTTGCAAGAGTAATGTATATTGATCCACAAGGGCATCTTGAGTTATTATTAAAAAAAAAAGTACGCAATTAATAGTTATTTCTCTCAAAACATATTCACTGCAAATTTAGCCATGGACAAAATTTCCTACTATATTTTCCGTAACTTTCTTTAATCTATTTTTTTTTAATTATTTCAAAATATGGATTATATATCATCCTTTTCTTCTTCTTCTTCTTCTTCTTCTTCTTTTAAAAAAACTTCACTCTTCCATTATAGATTTACGAATTTTAACCATCATATTGAGTCTTAGGTGATCTCCTTGGCTCACTCTTTTCCACTAAATGAAGTTAATCATTCAATCCGAGTTAAACTTCATTGGCCCAAGTACGGCGACGACATAATTCGTTTGTACGTTAAAAGAAATATAATCTGATCATGGCCATGGCCATGGCCTGGATTGAGAAACAAAAGGAAGAGAAATATTATGATAGCAATAGAATTACGACCCCCAAAAGAGTTCATTTTTAACTATGAAAAACTCAAGAAAGCAACGAGGGCTGTTGTGTTTAATTGAAGGGATCATAGCAACATAATAGGTGGATGGTTTGGAATTTGAGAAATGGTGGGTTGATGTGTGGGGTTGGTGCAAGTATAAAAACACACAAACACATGTATATAAATATTTATAAGGTGAAAAAGGCTAAAAGTAATGACAAGGGAGAAAGCTGAGAAGCTTTTTTTCTTTTTTTCCTATGCAAAAAGTTAATAGGGCCTCTCTCTCGTCAATCATAATGATATCTTCACCGTCGTTTCAGAGTGAGAGATTGGCACCTAAGATTCATCATCATTGCTCCTGATATTTCTTTTTGGTGCCCGGAAGAAATAAAACCCTAGTGAAAACAATTTAGCAAAAGAAACCCTAGATAGTGATAGCTTTTTATCCTATCATTTAGGTATCATCTCCTGTTTCTTCGCTTTCTGGATATATGTAGCTTGTGAGTAATAATTTTCTCATGGGTTCACATGTATTTGATGGTTTTTCTCTCCTCTTGAACCCTTGTGTTTCTCCATTTCTAATTCCTTCGCACTGAACAAAAAGAATGAGTGTTCGCAGAGAAAATCAAGCAGCCAGCAAGGTATCGTTGGCATATACGCGATTAAATAAAATTAAGACTTTTTTAAAATACTTTTAAAATAAAAAAGAAACAGATGCCAAGTTTCTTCCGGGTGGATTCAACCATTTGTCATCTATTGTTGACCTCTACGCTCTGGAGACAACAGGAAAATTCCATTTACCCGCTAAGGACACGGAAATTCCAATTCTTTCGAGGGCAAACAGTAAACGTGGTGCACAAAATCACTTAGAAAGTGAAAAAACCAACTTCATTTTGTAGAAAGTCTATGCACTTTTTAGTGTTATACTGTATATCGAAGTCACAGGCTTGTTCCCTTTTTATATATATATATATGTTGTCTTCCCACCCCCTTCCTCAGCTACATCAACTAAATAAAAAGTTCAAATCAGAGGAGCTAGAAAATTTTAAAAGGCTCTTTTGCACAGAGAGAGATAAGAGACAAAAGGGAGAGCTAAAAGGGAAAGTGGCTGGTCATATTTATAGGCGCACTCGGGTTCATATCTTGATAATTCTCTCTTACATGTTTATAGGAGTTTGAGAGAATAACCCTCCTTGTTTTTTGTTTTGGTTATTTAATTTAGACTCCTTTCACACCTGTGATCATCTACAGATCTCCCTTGCCAGATTTTTCTCCTATAAAAGGAACCAAAGGTCACTGGTGTTCTATCTTCAGGAGAGAGAGAGAGAGAGAGAGAGAGGAGATGGCAGCCGCTCCCCAAGCTACACTAAACCAGCAGCCCTTGTTTGAAGATCAAGAGATGCCTACACAAATGGGTTTCTTTTCTTTTCCTCCACACTTGACCTATCCTCAACTAGGCAGTTGCCACCAATCTTCCAAAGGCTTCATAATACCTCCTTCAATTGCAGCTGATGCACCTTCAACCACTGATATCGCTGAAACCCTACTACTCTCGTCCGCCACTCACAAGCAAAGAGAGGGCACTATTGCTTCTGATTTGGGAGGACACCCTCTTCTTTCCTTGCAAAGATCTCGTGCAAATCTCTGGTAAAAAAGATCACTCTTCTGAGAAGAGAATCATGCAAATCATTCCCCTCCTTTAACTGTTAAAGAAGCAACTATACTGCATGAATATACTCTAGGTCTTGGATTACCATTTAACCTCCTTGTTTAGCACTTTTAATATATCACATATTATAGAAGTCAAATGTTAAAGACATAAGAAGAATGGATGTTTAATTAATCCATGCATAGATAGGTAGTCTTTCAATTCATAAACTTTGTTTCACCCCACCAAAGTAGGTATGTATATATTCATGCATGCTGTACTCTTTCTCTGATGAACTAGGGTCTGTTGAAATGGTTTTCAGGGCATGGGGAGAGGTAAATGAGTGCTTGAGCAGAAAAAGGAGTGGTTCTGGAGAAGATCATCTAGGGCTGTCATCAATAAAGATGAAGAAGATTAAAGCAAGGAGGAAGGTGAGGGAGCCCAGGTTCTGTTTCAAGACTATGAGTGATGTAGATGTGCTGGATGATGGTTACAAATGGAGGAAGTACGGCCAGAAAGTGGTAAAGAACACACAGCATCCCAGGTTAGATATTCAAATTAAAGATCAGTACATACTATCACCTAATAAAGTTGGATATCACTTTGGATTTTAGCTTTGCTTTAGTAATTGTATCCCACATACACATGTGTTATGTTCCTCTCTCTCTCTCTCATCATTGTTGATGCTGCTATCATTGTGGTTAGGCTTTACAGTCTTGGCCAGGAGATTTTTATTGATAAATAGTATGTGAGATATCGATCTTATTGATGCATCATTAATTGTCAATAAAAATAATTGAAGAAAGGGGCCAAAAAGAAGTAATTATTAACTTTTTAAGACAGAAAACTGATATAAAGTAACAAAAAATGTGCAACAGCTGATCAATTATAATGGCGTTTGCCAAGGAAAGTAGAAGATCTAATTTAAGCAGGAATTCTAAAAGTTAGATGATATCATAATAGCTGAATCCTTAGCGAACATTTTGGTCACATCGAGCTATACATTGTTTCATGCTGTATACTTCAAAGGAATATGGCCGGAAGGTATGAAGAAATCCACCACCAGTTGCCGTATAATGAGAACGTATGGATCTGAGTCAGTGAAGTGTACTGTCATATCCTTATTCCTTACATTACATTGTGTTTATGTTCATCTATGTCCCACCTCTTCATCACTAAATTTCAACTCAGCATGTAGAAGAGATGGTAAAGTAAACATTTTTTTTACCAAAACAAAGGCACATGCGCGTTCAATTCGCAGCCTACATGTGCGCAGTCAGGTTAATTATGGAGGTGCAATTTTTTTTGTCTGGTGCATTCTCTTTGTCCTCTTCCCTGACATGGTTTACGACGGGGATGGACATTGCAATGGAGAGGTGAGAGAGGATGAGAGACAGCTTCAGACGAACACCTCTAGAAGAGCGCCTGTTTTGCAGTGCATTATAGCTAGTGCTTTTAAGCAGTTGCATCTTGCTTTTCTTTGGTGACTACACGTATCAAATTTTCTTACAATGCAGAAGAAAATTCTACAGCAATGATATCGGTTTTGAATTTCTAAATCCTGCATAATCATTTGGACAAAAATCAATTCAATTATGTAGTTTAGAATAAATCACTTTACAGTCTTTGGATTACTCGATATTTGTATATTTGATTAGAATAGATCTTTGAGAGGAACAAAAATATATGTCACTCTTTTTCTTTGTGGAAGCAAACGGCTGCCTGAAACCAAAATCCTAAATTTGAAAATCTAGAATCAGCAGATTAGGGGTGAAATTATGCACACTCTTTTAGCTGCGTCAAATCTCTAGTTCATAATATTTTGGGAGTTCAAGGCCTTAGTGTTATGCCATCCTCTCAAAAACATCATTTGGAGAGGATGCTCTGAACTATAGCATACACAAACAATTTCGTTTGCCCAGAACCTTTCCTCACTGTTGCTTATATATATATATATATCTTGAAATCCCCCATCTGATCATTAATTCTTGGGCTAGCCATGTGCCACGATTGAATTTGCACAAACTTTTCATGTTCTAAAGGTGCCTGCCAAATTGTATAAAGTTTTCTTGATGGTCATGATTGTTGAAAATGGACGCAAGTAGTGATGCTAGTGATGTGTACGTGCATACATACCCTTAAGATTCTTTCATTTTCAGGCAACTTTCTGCATTTTTCCAGGACAAAGAAGGTGTCTTGTTGCATCACTTCCGTACAGTATATATCTCAAGGGACAGTCTAAATTGAAACAAGGATCACATGCAAGTGCTCTAATCATTTCTTTCGGACCATGTCTTTCAAGTCCTATAACCATAGCACAAGCACAGCTATAACCAGTCGCATCACTCACTTTCTTTCTAATCAAGTCAAGATGACAGAAATTATTCTAGGAAAACCATGCCTGCATAATACATAAATGTCGCTAGCTAGGCTTCAAGCATTTCGTCTTGCACAGTGAAGCTTGCTGCTAGTTAAATGCAATCAACTGGATGACTATTTTTTATGTTTTTCCATGCAGGAGCTACTACCGCTGTACGCAAGATAATTGTCGTGTGAAGAAACGCGTGGAGAGATTAGCTGAGGATCCAAGGATGGTTATTACAACCTACGAAGGCAGACATGCTCATTCCCCGTCTCTTGATCTGGAAGATTCACAAGCTCCTTCCCAGCTTAGTAATTTCTTCTTTTAGCATGTTAAAAGAAGTCATCTTAATCGAGCCTCTGCAAATGGTGTGCATGGGGTTTTCTTCGATGGTGCAAGGATATGGAAAAAACAAGAGAGTGATGTAGGTACCGGCCGTGTTTCTCAGGCCTCCTGCTTCCTTTGCCTAATTTATAATAAATAAAAGCTTACTACAGTTCATGTTCTAGGGTTTTTTTATCCGAATTGGTAGTCTACCGGGTCTCGGGTCGGGTAAAAAAGAAGAATCAAGTGTGAATACCTATGATTAGTCGTCTTTTTAGCTCTCTCTAGTAAGAATTCTGAGTGCTTTCTATACCCATTTTCATGTGCAACTTCCTATATTCAGAGACTTGAAAAATGATTACGCGTCTGAGTTCCTCCCCTTTACATTTGATGATGACATGAGATTTTACTTGCCACGCGCCATACACGATTTTCCTTGCTGCGTTTCTGTCTTCTTTTTCCTTTTTTATGGGCCTGCTATCTAACTTTCAGCTGGCCCATTGGCCTGTTTACAGTCTTAAGGCCAGAGTTGCCTCCGGTCCCTCCAGCCCACTACTAATTGTAAATTGTAAAGAAAGCCTACTTGATTAGTGGTAAAACCACTTAAAAGTCACTTAACTTCATAAATTACTTCTATACTACTAAAAGACTTGGATTTAATTATGAATTCAGCCCCCTCCATTTTTTTTCCATTTTCCCTTTTGTTTTATTTTAATTTTATCTTCTTTTTTTGCAATTTCATCTTCAATTCAAATTTTTTTATCAGTCATTCATGTTAAATTTTATCATTTTTTTTTATCAATTGTATCCCTAGATTTTTTTTCTCAAATTTATTCCTAGATTTTTTTTTCAATCAGTTAAGTTGCTTTAGAAACAAATAAATCAAATGGATCATGTTGGGAAAACTCTCACATGCAATTTCATTTTTTTTTTCAATTTAATTTTTAGATTTTTCTTATCAATCAAACAAGATATCTTTGGGCCGACTAAATCGATTAAATTATTTAAAAAAAACTCTTTTATGGTTTAATTTTAAAATCAAGTTAAACAAAAATTCTCTACAATCTAAATATTTTTATTATTATATTAAACAAATCAATTTAACCCTAATAAGATAGCTTAGTTAACTGTTGCTTTTATTCCTTCCCATTATTATCTAGGATTTGAATCCTAATAAAACCTATATATATAAAAATAATTACTTTTTATTTCAATAAAATGAGTTTGGACAACTTATTAAAAACTCAACAGGAAATAAACCTAGCTGAAACTATCATTACCAATTAAAAAAGAAAAAGAAAAGAAAAACGAAAAAACAAACAACACTTGGTAATAATAATAGGTGGCACGGATTGGCGTGGGTCCACCGCCTCCAAAGGCCTTTCTTCTTTTCTTTGTTGTTAACTGACGGAAGCTGAGAACTTGACCCCACTGTATAATTGGGCTGAGAGACTATGACGTGGATTCTGATTAACGACGGTGATGCAAGAAGAATTGGGCCCAGGTCAGCTTAAGGACAAATGACAAGTGATCTCCATCCACGTGTAAGTGTAAGCCCTTCGTCCCCAGAAGAGGAAAGCCTTGGCTCGTTACTGTTCTGATGTTAAATTCTTCAGAATACTGATAAATTGGTACTTTTGGAATAACTTTATAGAAATAATGTACATTGAAAGTGATAAATATCTAACGTCAAGAGTTTATAGAAATAATTTGATCCTTTTACTGAAAAATATTTCATAATATTATATATTTCTAATTAAATTTTAACTCTAAAATAAATATATTTCAGTTTATATTCACTTAACACTTATCCTTATCCTTTCTTGGTATAATTATACTTTGGACTTGTTTGAAATTATGGTAATGGTGATGATTCAAAGTATTTTTTACTTAGAAATATATTAAAATAATATTTTTTTATTTTTTTTAAAAAATTATTTTTTACATGAAAACATAAAAAAAAATCATTTGAAGCAAAAAAACAATTTAACATGCTGATGTTTATGATTTGAAATGTTTCCAAACATTCCCTTTATTTATTTGGGCCAACCGCATGGTTTTTTGGAAAACAAACGAAACCTTAGGTGTTTATGATTTGAACCGTTAGATAGAGGGTTCCCTTTAAATCTCCACCTCTTTATAACTAAAAATTAATGGATTGTTTGTTTGACCACGTGCCAATTTCAACGAGAGAAAAGTGTTGAATGCCCCTCTATTTTTAGTTCTTCCACAGCTTCATCAAGTCAAGTGACAAGCAAGAGGACAAGCATATAGAAAATCATGAGGATGAAATATTTCTTTTTGTGTGTAGAGAAAAAATTACTAAATGTAGTGTTGTTCGTATTCTTTTCTGTCTCTCTCAAAACATGAAAATATATGAAATTAAAAAATATTTAAAAAGATACAAGTAAAGAAAACACTATTTATATATAGAACCATGCATATTATTATTTATGGATAGTAATGACTAATAATAAATAGTAAGTTGAGGTCAACCAAAGTAGCTTGATTAGACCAAAACTCAAGCTTGAGCTTGATTAAACCTGATGAAGAAAAAAGAGAGAAAAAAATAAGAAGGATGGCTCGATTAGACCATAACCCAATCAAGTTTTAACATACTTCTTTTATATATATTATTACTATTAAATATTTATTTTTTTACTTATTTAATACATCATATATGTTATTTTTATAGTAGAAATGCATATGCAAGAAAATCTTAAATTAATTTTGAACGATATATAGTTTTTTCATATAATTTTATTTAAGACTTCTCAAGTTTGAGCTCAAATGATTATATATACAAAATAAAAAAGTAAAGTAAAATTGTAAAAACAAAAGGATGATGATTATCAAACAAACTAAAACCCAAATTTTCGTCTTCTTTTTTTAATACAACAAAACTAGTAGAAAAATTATTCGGTTTGTATTCTATGACAATTTTTCTCAGGAGTTACAGTTTGATTAATACAAGATTTATAATAAAATAAATAAAATATTTTCATATATAAATTCATCCTTGAGTCGTGCCATTTCTTTTCCAGTTTCATCAAAATGTTTTCATGGCTAGTTTTTGCCCAAGTCATTGTCAAGCTCATATATAATGCCCTCATTTTCCAGTTTAAAAAATCACAAGCAATGAGAGGAGGTGAGCATCCTACAAGTCGTCCCCATGTAAATTAAACAGCAATATCCCACAGATTAATTAAATACTAATTAGGTTTAAGCTGCATATTTGTGAAGGAAGATGAATAAATCAAACCATTCTGGGGTCATATTTTTGTGGAAGAGACCAGAAAACGAAAGCAGCCTATGATAGAAGGCGACGTTGCATGCAGTGTAAAGCACTCAGACAGAAACAGATAGCCCATTGACCAACCTGTGAACCGCCATGCGCGTGTCTTTGTGGAAGCTATTGTTTAGGCTATTTTAGCCACAAAATTCTCAGGAAAATTGGCCCTTCCTCCAACAATCTGTGTCTCGCACACCACGCTTGTCTTTCGAAAATGTCCCGTGTGCACACACGAGCCAAATTGAATGCTCTCTTTCAGAAAGCTACTGCCTGTTTCTTTTTCTTTTTTTCTTTTTTTTTCCAAGCAAGCAATAATGTGTTAGGATAGGGAATTCTGTTGGGTATAGGGTGGATTATGTGCAGTTTTGGATCCGGAAATAAGAACTTCGAGGAGTTACAAAATCTTTTTTTCCTTGAAACAGTAATATGTTACGCTTTTGGAGATTAAAATAAACTTTTTAAGAACAAAACAACCATATTTGCTGGTTTTGAGAGAGAGAGAGAGGTTGAACATGTGAGGAAATGTCGTTTAGGAGTAAAGGTTGGAATAAACTTTAATTTGAAGGGATCAAATTAAATATAAGGGACTAAATTAGATATATCCTTGCCCTAGAGAGTTGCAAAGACTGTAAGGGGGGGAAGGGTGGAGTTGTTTTTATTAGGATGCATTTGACATTGAAAAAATAGTTTAAAAGAAAATAGATAGTGTAAATTTTGATGGGGCATGGTGGGCTAAAGGCCACAGTCTACAGACACCAAACACCAGAGCTACCATGTCCTTGGTGCTAGAGCCAGTCCTGCGTGCTTGGCTCAAACACAAGCGAGCGGGTCTCTAGGCCCACGCACCTAGGGTTTGCAGTCACGCGCGCTGAATCTGTAGACCCGCTTGCTTGGGTCTGCAAAACCTCTCGTCTGGATCTCTTCTTACCCGCACCTGGAGTCTACAGACCGCCCAGGGTTGCAAACTCATGCTGCTAGGTCTAGAGACCCTGCAAAGAAAAAACAATAATATATATATATATATTATTGTGAGATGGATTTTTACACAAAGAATAAATAGAAATTAGGTCTATAGTATTGAAAAGCAGGTTATTTCAACTTCTACAAAATCAAGGTTTTAAATGTATTTATATGTGGGGTCTTGTGCAAAAATATACATAATAAGATTTTATTTGTTTGTGTGAAAGACTTCTTGTAATTTCTCTCAATATTTATGTAAAAGAGAGAAGAGTTTATTTTTGTTGCTTATTAAAATAAGTAGTATAGTGATAAGAAGTGAGTTTAAAAACAAGTAATATGATTTATATGTGCGTTCAGGATGCAAAGAAATGTTTTGTAAGTAGTGACACAAAATAGAGAAAGATCTTTGATTATTTTAGAAATAAATGGTCATAAAGACTAAGAGATGGATCACAACCCTTTAAGATTTTTATTAGGGATATTGGAGATACAGAGAATTGAATGCTTTTATTGAAAAGTTTAAAAGATGTAGATACAATTCTTGAAACAAATTTAGAGATTTTGATCTCAAGCAGATCATCAAATGTGCAGTCTTTCTTCCTTTCATGTTTAGGGTTTGTTTAAAAAAAAAATTGGAAATATCCTTGTGTAATCAGTATTTTTTTTTCAAGGCATGACATTCCTTATTTTGTGTTGTGTCCATGGTCATAGGAAAAAAGACAAAACTTGTTAGAGATCCTTGTATTTGAGCCATTTTTCATAAGAGGTGGACTTTACATTAAGTCCTTTTCCTTAATGACGACTAATATCTTAGCACGTGAGGTGATAAGAGGTATGGTAAGAAGCTCGAGAAATTTTATATAATCACAACGTTCTTTTTTTATGTTACGGTAGAAGATTGACGTTGTGAAGATTAAGCTAACTGAAAATATCAGTGTCCTTTCCTGGTCACACTTGTTTTCTTTACTTGAATATGGTTCTCCATTACTTATTTCATGTTGAGAAGAGTTATGTCATAAAAAATATATAGGTGTTCTTATTATGAGTAGATGTAAACTTAGGTTCAAGGTTGTGATACCACGCCTTAGTAGATCCATGAAAAGTTAAAGGAAAACTCTTACACGTCATCACAAGCTCTGTGATGCTTCTTACATTTTATATATGTTCCTTAAAATCAATGAGGTCATCATAGTTATCTAGATTATTCTTCGCATTGACATAATCTTTGGAAAGGTGAATGTGTAACACTCTATAATAAAGTGAAGATTCTCCAACATGATGGGAATGGTGTTTAAAAGATGGTGCGATGTTGCATCTACGATTTTATTTTTTTTGTTATCTACGAATGCAAGTAAGAGTTAAAAGAGGATTGATTGAGATAGTCATGCTTATGGCTAGGATTTGTGAAAAGGTTCTTTTTATATCAAGAGCGATTCCTTTGTAAAGGAAGTATTATGCATACTTCGCACATCATTTTGTCTCGTTCCTTTATAAAAATGGAGTTGTCTTTGTGTATCTGGTGAATGCAATGGAGTTGCGTGTTAAAAATTTTATTAATAGAATAAAAGAGTGTGAAGATGTTTTTGTATGGCTAGAATAGCTTTGTTACACACTTGCACTTAATAAATGAGTTGTTAGAGATCTAAAGGAGCTACAATCTTTGTGGTAAGGAGATCAATAATCTCCCTTGTCCTAAAGTTTTGTCAGCCATGGAAAGAGTTTTAGTGAGTAGTGATAGGGAATGAACTTACTTTTTATTCAATTTCCACGGATAACTTCACAGATGAAGTTGTGAAAAAACATCACATAAAAAATGGGCTTTTCATAAGCTGCGACCTTGGGCCAAGACATGTAAGCTTGATATGAGCTTTATACTTGAGCTTATTGGCTGTTGGGATAAAATAATGAGTGAAAGCTTGCTTGAAAAGCAAGTCCCTCGTGGGACAAATGACTCTCTGATACTTTAATTTAGTAGTTGTATGAGATAATTAAGAGAAAATATAAGTGTAGAGAAGTGTTGAGTTTTGAGAAAATTATAAACTATTGTGTTCACCTAGTGACCCAAAATATTTATGGATCTTAGTCACGTCATCTCACCTTAAGATTTGCATGAAAATTGATTGATGAAAATGTTGGTGTCACTAATGTTTTTTGGCGGTTCTCTGAAAAATAACATTGAATTTTGTTTTTATATTAATTACAATAATACAGTATAATTTTCTCTTTATAGAATATCCATACTAATTAATTAAGTAATAATTCAAAGGATGTGGAAAAAGTATTGTTTTCCATGCTATTGTTCAACTATTGATATATCATTATGGATTGACATAATGATTTGTCTTTTTTCCTAGTCCTCTTTGTTTTTCTTGATTACATCCTTATAAGTCTAAATTGATGTTCAATTAAAGCAAATTTATTAATAAATAAAAATGTTTAAAGATAGGGGACTAAACTGAGAAATACAATAAAAGGAGATGGTTTTTATAAACTTGGTCCTAAATATACACTTTGATCCCCCAACTTTGTAAATTATAAACTTTTAGTCCCTTATAATTTATTAAAATTAATTTTGATCCTAAACATTATTTTTTTTTATTTTTTTATTCATTTTTGAGAGATGAGAGAAAAAGTGGCTGAATTTTTATGGTAAAAAAAATCTCGATTGAGACCGATTTTAATCATAAAATGAATAATTTTGGTGTCAATAAATTTTTGTTAATGATATTATTTTAGTTTATAGGGAAAAAAAAAGAAATTAATTAAAGCATCAAAATTCAAAAGTACTCTATCTTGGGATCCAAGTTCTTGAAATGGGTCATTGAGGAGGTTGACTTGAACATTTAAGTACTCACTAATACCATGCAGCAACCCACTACCAAAATGATTGATCGTCAAGAGGGATTGCTTTTGGAAATATGGAAGAAGTGAAGGAAGGATGTTGGTTTTCTCTATTTGGTAAGAAGAAAAGGAACTTCTCAATGTGCACTTGAGCATTCATTTCAAAAATGGAAAGGAGATCAAGTTAAATGCAAACCTTGTTATTATTCATAGTAATTTTGACTTTGAAAGCTTCGCGGATGCAAATTAATAGTCACGAGATTATAATAACTACTAGAAAAATCAACTGAGTTGGTATTATCTAGTATGTAAAAGAACTAGTTAAAAAAAGGGGGTGCCATACCGTGAAATTAAAAATAAAAAATCAAAATGGTCCAGATATTATACTAAATAGTATCACGTATAATATATCACAAGTTGCTAGAAGCCAAGATGCGAGCATTGAACTTCTAAAAATGCCCATCTAGGACAGCATGCAAGAGTTGTATGCATACAAAGGCTCCAAAAAGAGGCACACACTTTCCAAAGCCAGAAAGGGAATTATAATTGCTTGGTCCAGAGCAACACATTATCCATGGAAAAAGAGACAAATGTAATTGATTGCTTTTTTTTCCGAATCCTGAATTCCCTACACTCATGCCATCATTGATGCTCATGTTTATTATTATTATTATTATTATTATTACTATTTATACAAGATATCAATTAATTTTATATATTTTAAAATTAAAATTTTTTAGTAATTCTAAGATTTATAATATTTAAATTAATAATAAAAAATATTTTTTATTATATTTTGTTGTGTGAGTAAATGTGTGTATACGGTTTACAATTATGAGATTGAGATTTGATTGTGGATTTGGATGGTCCTCGTCCTGGTCCTGCCTCGATGTGCCCAAAAAAAAAAACCTTCAAATTGTAAGAGAAAGCGTTAATAGAAATGGTCCAGATATTCTCCTACTCACAGTGATTTTTAGGCTGTCGCATCCTCCAATGTTGCCCCCTCTACCCCTTTGTTTCTTTCATTTTTTAAGGTTTTTTTTTAAATATCAATTGTTTTGTACTTGTAATGTAAACGTTAGAATAGAAACGCAACAAATGCCCTAGGTTTTGATGCTTTGTACCTTCTGTTATAATTGCTAACATTACAAGAGAAAGGAAAAGCCATTTTATAGGCAGTGAGAGATTTCGGAACATTGGAGATTCTATCTGATTGATTTCATGTTACCATTTATTGTAAGGAAACATTTGAGAATGAATTTCCAACTTGTTTTTTTTTTATTTTAAATTATTTATTTTAATATTTTGAAAAGGTGGAGCTGACGTGCGAAAACTTGCACAGGAATATCCTACATGTTACCGGAAAGAGAGATTTTGGAATGCCGCAATGCAGCTGAATTTTAAGACAAGCGAGGAATATCATGAAAGAGAGAACAAGCATGGAGAAAGGGGCGAGAGATCCAAACCTCTACTAGGTCACCATCGCTGAGATCACAACAGATATATAATCCAGCAGCTCTTTTTCTTCTTCTTTTTTTTTTTTTCCAGGCAGGTTTGCAACAGAAAATTAAGTAAAAAACCAAAGCTGCATAACAACATATGAGACTGTATATTTACACCTTTTTAACAAGTTAAACAACCTTTGTTTTATGTATAAAATCACAAGAGTTTGCTAGGAGGATACAAGACATTATACATACATCAAATGGTAGAAGCCATGCAGGCAGACAGGCAGTTTTACGCCGCCATTTTCAAGGTGGTGGAAAATTTTGTTGGAGTTGAATGAATCATTTCTATGATCACCACCTTCACCTCCTTTCTTCTTTCTGTGTTCTGAGCTCGATGGAAAATCGACAAGACTTGTTTACCTACTGCTTGCTTAGCTCTGGCCCTTCTTTTATGCTCATCTCTACCATTTCAACTGCACTAAAACCTCCATCTTCGGTGGTAGTTGTGGATTGTGAGTCAAGGCCGGACCCTGCTTGAATTTCTTTAAACGTTGCCATTACTTGAATCATTGTGGGTCGTCTCCATGGCCGATCGTCTAGACAAGCACAAGCTACCTTCAAATGTTGTAGGAGCTCCATCTCAACGTTTGGATCCTCTTTTAAGAGCACTGGATCAAAAACATCGCTTATTCTCAATTTGGCATGCTGCTTCACCCACCCAACAAGATTATTGTCACCAAAATCAGATGAATCTGTTGGCCTTTTTCCTGTCAGCAACTCAAGCAAGACTACACCGAAACTGTAAACATCCCCCCTGATGGAGCACCTAAAGCTTTGGTAGTATTCAGGCGGGACATAACCAGGTGTGCCTGCTAATGTGCTAACACTCAAATGAGTGTCCATTGTACTCATAAGCCTCGCCATTCCAAAATCAGAGACTCTGGCCTCCAAGTTCTCATCAAGCAAGACATTGCTAGATTTCATGTCCCTGTGAATTATAAGTGGGATGCAACCATGGTGAAGAAAAGTTAATCCTCTGGCAGCACCGATGGCAATCTTTCTTCTTGCAGCCCAGTTCAGTCTGATCCCAGTTTTCTTTTGGTCATGTAGAACATCTTCTAAACTACCATATTTCATGTACTCATACACCAAGATTCGCTCTTCTCCTACCTTGCAGTAACCAAGGAGTGGAACAAGGTTCCGGTGCTTGATTTTGCCAATGGTCTCCATTTCAGCAGTGAATTCTCTATCTCCTTGTCCACTGATATGTATCAGTTTCTTGATGGCTACAATGCTTCCATCCTTCAGTTCTGCTTTGTACACGTCACCAAAACCTCCAGAGCCTATAAGGCTATCATTGTGGAAGCCATTTGTTGCTTCAAGAAGATCTGGAAAAGTGAGATTCCGCAGGGGCTTTGACTCAAATGTGGCGATACTGATGCTTAATGCTTCACGACCAGTCAGCTTCCAGGCAGTATTTGCGGTGCCAGAGTGTGATCGGCTGTCTATATATACATCAAGGGCTGAATCCTTCTTTTTCTTCCTCTTCTTCATTTCCACAACAACAATAAGCAAACCAAAGATGCAGAAAAGCGAGAACAGCAATCCCATTGCCACACTCCCTGCCAGAGATGCCAGTCTCCTATGAGACTTCTGATGCTCAATATTCGAGCTTGATCCTGAAGCTGACCCACATGGAGGAAGAGGTATCCCACAGAGGCCTGAGTTGTTGACGAAACTATGATTTAAAAATGTTACAAACTGACCCCCTTCAGGAATCATTCCAGTGAGGTGATTGTTGGACATATCAATCTCCGAAAGCAATGAAAGGCCAGTCATCGACGGAGGAATCATCCCTTCAAGCCTATTGTTGGAGAGGTCAAGAATGTCAAGACGAGTCAACTTTCCAATCTCTTGTGGAATGTTTCCAGAGAAATTATTATGACCCAAGATCAAGACATAGAGGTATGACATACTCCCAATCGCTACTGGAATACTGCCGGACAACATATTGTAAGAAAGATCAAGGAAGATCATCGATCCATTATCATTAAATGTGGGCTGGGTGTATTCTCCATATACTCTGGAAAAGTTGCAGGGGTGGCTGCTGGAGATTCTGCTCAGCTGCTCCAATCTTATTCCGGCAAACTCAAGCAAATTTCCCTCCCCGTGACACTGTTCGCTCCTTTCATTCTTCAGATACACGTACCTCTTTCCTCTGATAAAATTGACAGCAATGCTGCCAGACTGTTTGAACAGCTCGGGTGGGATTGTTCCATTGAGGAAATTGGAATTAAGATCCAACCAAATCAAGCTACGACAGTCTCCAAGCTCTGGTGGGATTCTACCATAGAAGGAGTTGTTGCTCAGCTTGAGAATTGCCAGACTCCCGAGCTTGCCAATCGAAACTGGAATCTCACCACTTAACCGATTGTTAGACAATGAGATCCAGTTAAGGTTGGTGCAGTTGCTTATTCCTGAAGGTATCACTCCTGTCAACTCATTGAAGTCTAGAATCAGAGTCTCCAATACTTTTATGTTCATTAACTCAGGTGGGATTTCTCCATGGAGCTGATTGAACCAAAGGTTCAAGTCACGAAGCTCGTGGAGCGATCCCAAGCTCGAAGGGATGGTTCCAGTGAGGTAATTGAAGCTCAAATGGAGTGCCGTGAGTTGAGAGCAGTTACTGAGGGTAGCAGGAACAGACCCAGTAAACTTATTGTTTTGAAGATACAGCTCCTTCAAGTTGTTACTTGGACCTTGACACAAACCAGTAGGGATTGGCCCAAATAAACCATTAGAACTCAGATCTAAAGATTCCAAACTAGCGTGCTGTGAGAAAGAATCAGGCAAACCACCAGTAAAAGCATTATATGCCAAATCGAGCCTCTTCAGACTTGTCATTTTCAATACAGTATCAACAGGCAATTCACCAGTGAAGTTGTTGGTAGAAACATCAAGAGTTTCCAATGAAGTGCAAGAACCAAGACTACTAGGGACAGAACCACTTAGATTATTGAAGGAAAGATCAAGCATAACAAGACCTGGGCAAGCATCCACGAGATGCAAAGGAAACTCCCCTTCAAAAAGGTTTCCACTAAGTGAAAGTGACTGCAAACTCGCGGTTGGAAGCACTGGAATTGGACCTGAAAACTTGTTGCTTGAAACATTCAAGAAGTTGAGCTTAACACAAGCACCAATTGCACGACCAAGATCACCATGAAACTTATTGGCAGAGATATCTAGATGCTCCAGAGCTAAACATTTACCAAACGAGGGAACACTCGAAGAGAAATTGTTTGCAGAGACATCAAGATACTGGAGATTCTTGCAACTTGAAAAATCAATATCTCCGCTCACTTTATTTCCCTTCAAAGCCAAGTGCTTCAACTCATTGCAGCCTTCAGATAAAATAAAAGACACCGCGTTTGAGCCTACAATCTTATTGAAAGAAAGATCGAGAAACTCAAAGCTGAGCCCTCTTAGCCCACTTGATTTCTCTTCATGCACTGAAAACTCAATGGAGTTGCCAGAAAGGTCCAGGGATTTCAAGGCTGGACAGGAACGTAAAGTGGCTATATCAGAAGCATTTCCTGAGAGGCTACTCTGAGATAGATCTAAGTAGCTCAAAACGGAGCTGCACTTAGATCCAAGTGGGAAAGAAATAGAGCCAGAAATGTTGGCTGATTTCAAAGAAAGGCTCTCTAAGTTCTCAAGAGTCAAAAGAAATGCAGCCACAGGGTGAAAATCACAAGATAAAGAAATGTTAGCGAGGCCAATAGAGGTGACTCTGTTAGTGGTTTCATGGCATTTAACTCCAGTGAAGGTACAAGGGTTTTGGTTAGGAAGCCAGTTTTGAAGGAGAGATGAGTTAGGGAGAGTGTTCTTGAAGTTGATAAGGTTCTGGGTGTCTTCGTTTGTTGAGCTAAGGAAAGGTGGTGGTGAGGCTTGTAGAGAGAGAAAGGTAAGAGAGAGAAGCAAAGCAAAGAAGTGGGCTTTCATTTTTGTCGATGGGTTCATAAGAGAGAAAGAAAAAGGTTGAGTCTTTAGGGTTTGAGAGCAGCCATTAGAGAGGTAGAGAGCTTCAAGTTCTGGTTTTATTTTGTGTAGAGAGAGAGAGAGCTTGGTTTTACTTCAAGGGTGAAGGAAGAAGGAAGGAAGCTGAGAGACTCAAAAGACCTAGTACTGACGGTAAGAAGGGTATTTATCAAGTGGGGAGTGGACACAGCTGTTGCTCACATGCCATGTGCCTCTCTGCCTTCTCTCTCTCTCTCTCTACAAAACCATAACCCAATTCTTTATCTTTGTTTCGCGTCTCTAACCAAACCCCATTTCTCTGTCTACTCGAGTCTGTAAATTATCTCTTTGTCTCTACGGGTGTTTCGCTTTTCAGGGCTCATGAATAATTGTTTAATCTACTCTCAACTTCTTCTTCTCATCAAAAGGAAACAAAACAAATCAAAGATTAATTAGCCATCTTCGAAGTGATAAGAGGAGTGTTTATTTTTCTTTCTCTTCTCTCTTGGTTTAAACACAGCTAGTCTTGTTCAAGTGAATTATTTGAGAGAGAAAAACTTGAAATTGGAATCCGCTAGTCGCAACCTATCTAGTTTTAACTGTGATTGTTTGAAATACATTTTACTGCATAGAAAAAAAAAAAATCTTGTGATTACTATTGAGGTTTTCTCTCTAGGGCCCCTCTCATCGTCTCTCTAGCTTCTTCTTCTTCCTCCTCCTTTTTATTGCCAGTGTACGTGTGATCAACGATCGAACCATCACTGTCAATTAATGGAATGGAGGAAGATTCCATCTCCTTAATTTAATTATTATTATCAGCCCCTTTTTGCTCCCGAGGATTAATCGATGTGGTTTTGGCATTTATATAGGGAGGAGGGAGTTCTCTTTTCTTTTTTTTTTCTTTTCTTTTTTTCTTTTTTCTTCTTCTTAAAGCAAGCAAGAGCAGCAGCAGCCCTTTTGTTACATTGGGAAAGTTAAAAGGGTGGAGTTGTAAACGACAGTAATTAGTACTATTAATTATTAATTAGAAGGAGCGAGGGCCACGTGCTAGCCCTTATGTCTCCTACACGTTTTCGTCGCACGTGTGGCTCTAAATTTTTCTCCTTTTTCCCTACAAAAAGTTCGAGTGGAAATCACTTCATTGACCTGGATGGGTTATGATCCAGTAATGGAAAGGCATTTATACACACTCGTGCCTGTTGTTTCTTGGGGTTTCCGCTTTAAATGTCAAATCTTGCGAGCTTGACATTAGGGCTCAGCTGTGACAGACACCATAAATGGCTTGAGCTGGCATTGATCCACAGCTCATGGTTCTCATCTTTTAGCACCATAAATTAATATTAATATTATCGGGAGAATTTAGCTGATTGGTGGAGTTTGGATGGTTAGTTGATCAAATCAAGAGGTTGGAGGACTTGATTGCATTAGTCTGATTTATTCCCGTGCTGGATCGCAAATTAAGGAAAACCCTCCTCCATATGGGATGTGGATGATATGGGAAAAAAGGGTTTAATTTAAAGTAAGTTTTCTAATTTGGCATGGAGCTTTACATTTCCCGAGGTTATAAATGAAATTCCTTAAACAAGAAGGATTAGAGGGGAGGAAAAAAATGTTCACCGAAGCTTCCAACACCAAAATAAATCTAAAGATGTCATATAATGGTATTTTTAATTGCTAAGATCAATTGCATGTGTTTTTCAAAAATGATATAGTATCTTATGCATACTCAGCACGCATCAATAATTTTTGTTTGCATCTTTAATTTATTTAAAAACAAAATTAACTTTTACTTTACCTTTACCTGATAACAACAAAAAACAAATAGTGTAATAGTAAAAATATCTTCGAATCCAAGACGTAAAAAATTAAACCCTAAGAGCAAAGAGGTATTTTGATTGTGCAAATAAAAAGAATAAGATAAAAACACTCCTCTTTAGCTGTCAAGTTATTTTTGTATATAGAGGCAAATTAATTATTTTTTGTACTCTTTATAATTTAAAATGAAAATATACCCCTCAATAACACCAAACAATGTATTAATCTAAATAATATTTATGATAATATAATGTGCAATTTAAAAGACAAATACCCGTCATGTCTTCTTCGGTCAATTTAAAAATACCAAAATGCCCTCATTGCAGATAAAGTTTTTTTTTAAAAAAAGGAAGATAATAAATTCATTTTTCTTATCCAAAGTAAAACATTTGTAAGGGAGAGAATTCAACACATATGAATTAGAATAATCAAATTTAATTTCTTTTCAATTTTAAAATAATTTTGTTAGAATATGTAGTGAAAAACAACTAGAAACGAACAGATTATTATTTCTCTTTACTGACATTCTCTTCTCGTGAGTGCACTTATAACTATAACAAATTGATTATAAATAAACCATAAGTTCACGACACGTGCGACTAATAAACTTCCGCCCGTTACCGGAAGATATTCTCCACGACACCGTAATGAGCACACACAAAAAATAAAGAGAAATCTTCTAGGGGCGGCCTCTTCTGGTAACAGGTTAAACCACTGAATTAACCTTTGAACGACAACTTCGTTTGAACAACCTCCTAGATACGACAACATTCTCTCCCTGATCATTAGTAGCTGTTAACTCGCTGTCTGGAACCACCTTGGCTCCTAGTTTCCTCTTTGAGCAATGAAACATGGAAGGCTGGATGGATTTAAGACCCTATAGAGGTTCTTTCTGCAAGGATACTGAAATCTGTCTCTAAGGTTACAGCTTGAGGTAAACGTGACCACCCCCACAAAAATTGCACGCAGTTTTGCCCTTGTTAGCTTGTTGTTTCATCCAATTTCGAGTCTTCTACAAATTTTCCTTGAGCAATGCCACCTTCTGAGTTTTCTCTTGCAACAATTCAGCCAAAGAAATCCATTTGTGCCACTGTTTATACCCCTGGAAAGTCAAGCACCTCAAAAAAGTTAGCAAACTTCTATTCAACTTTTTTGTCTGCCCATCTGACTGGGTGATGTGTTGAACTAGAACGCGACTCGGTGCCCATTAGTCTAAAAAATTCTCTCCAAAACAAGGTAACGAGTAACCTGTCGCTGTCAGTCACTTGCGAGCTGGAACACCATGCAATTTATAAACATGCTTGAAAAAAACTTGGCCATATTCAAAGCTGTAAAAGGATGACTCAGAGTAAGAAAATGGGTATATTATATGAACCTGTCAACCACCTCCTTCAATGAAGTCCATAGTGATGTCACTCCAAGAACGAGGAGGAGTGGGTAGAGGTTGCAGCAACCCGGGGTATGCTACAATCTCACTTTTGTTTCTGGCACATGGATCACATTCTTCCACCACTCTCTTTACACTATCTTTCAATTTAGGCCAACAAAAAAGAATTCTTCACTCTCTTATAGGTGTTGTGAATCTCATATTGGATCCCCTACAATTTCTTGAGCCCTTTCTTTTGGATAGAAGTGTTGATGCGCTGCTCTAACATGTATTTCAAGCTCTCTTGATAATAAATTTCTTACTCTCCAAGTAGTACCTCCATTTCTGAACTGCTAGCAATATAGCCAAGAACTCTTTCTCATAAATTGAGAGTGCCATGTGTTTTTGATATCCAGCTCATAAATCGATCTTGGAAAACCATTCATCACTGTATAACTCACAGAATCTCCAAGTGTTGTCTTTCTTCTGTACCAGTAGTACTGGTGAAGAGAAAGGGCTGTGACTCACTTGAATTATGGAGGAATCTAGCATTTTCTTAACCAGTTTCTCCATCACATCCTTTTGGCCATGGGAATGTCTATGTGGTCAAGGATTGACTGCTTTAGTGCCTTCTTCCGGTGGAATCCAGTGATCACACTCCCTGCTTGGTGGTAGCTGAGTAGGTTCAGCGAAGATTGCATCGAATTCCAGTGACAAATCATGCACCACAGGATGAATCTCCTCAAGCTTCTGTTCTTGCCCATGGATAATAAACGATTGAGCCACCAGTCCATAGACATCCTGGTACAGAGCCTTTTCTACTTACTCTGCGATAATCATTTTCAATCCAAACCCTGATCACCAATAATTCCCTTAAGAACTATTTCTTGCCCGTCCTTCTAGAAGGTCAAGCTCATCTTCAAGAAATCAGACAAAATTGGGTTGCATGCCTTCATCTAATCAGCCCCAAGCACCATGTCATTGCCCCCTGACTGCAGAACTAGCAGATTAGTTTTAAAAAAATATGTCATTGCACCTGTCATTCAGAATTTGGACACTTGGCTCCACACTGAATCACACTACCTTCAGCTACTATTACACTGAGAGGAACAGCGGTAGTGGTTTGTCATTTTTTTATTCACTTCCCCCGACAATGAGAATTGGAATTCTATTGACATCTACAAAACTGTGCGCGCTTCCACTGTCAATGAGGATGGCTAATGGTAGTTTATCAGTTTCCCCTTCAATTACAATAGTGTTGCAAGTGATGCTGCCAGGAATTGCATTCACTGACAACCCATACTCCTCCACGACCTACTCGTCAATCTCAATCAAATCATCCGCTAACTCTCCATCCTCAAACTCCTCTACCATGTCTTCCTAAAACTCAAGAATATTTAAATCCTTCCCTTTGCATTGATGACAGGAAAATATGGATACCGCACTTGAAACATTAGGGTTTCTGAGTGGAAAAATGAGGAAATGGTGGTTTGTTGCAAGTGCTATGATTATGGGTACTGGTTTGGGTTGTTGTGTGAGAGTTTCGATTGGGAGGTGGTGATAAAAGGATGGAGAGCCTCGATGGGTAGATGGTGTGGTTAAAGCCCTGAAACCAAATGTTTTCCTTCCCCTCCAAAAACATAGCAGCTTACTCCTGTTCCTCTGGAATTTGGTAAATCTGTAAGCATTTGCGACATTTTCTAACCCTGAAACCACGAGGATTTTCCCCATCAAACAAAGGCGGATCAATCTTGGGGGTGTATTTAAAGCAAAAAGGATCTAGAAAACTCACAGAGAAAACGTGGTGTAGCGGTGAACCCAAATTGACAGGGCCAGAAGGATTGAATTTCAGGCCAATCTGTACTGTTTCCACCACATTTAACCCTTTTTAGCGCAGTAACAAATCAAGCTTCTGTTTCAGCTCAGCAAGTTTGGTCTCAGTCCCTCCAGTGTGTTTCTTGAGCCCCTCGTTGATTTGACCTAGCTAAAAGCTTCAACGCGAGAGAAACGAGACTCCAGTTGTTTAGCTTGCTCTTATAGAGCTGCCGTTATCCACCATGGTTGTGAAGCGGCAGTGGCAGGACCGCCGCTTTGATACCACTTGTAGCGAAAAACAACGAAGACTAGCCATTTAGCTATTTTTATGCTGTTGACATTCTCTTCCTGTGAGTGCGCTTATAATGGAAAGAAATTGGTTTTGAATAAACCTGATCACTAACTTCCACCATTTACCAGAAGATATCCTCTACGACATCGTAATGAGCTACCAAAACGACAGCATAGCATAATTAAAATACCAAGGGTTGTCACCCCATACTAGGCTTAGTAGCTTGAAGATTATTATTGTATTATATTATTATCGAAATAACTAAGTTTTGATTGTTCAATTATATTTTTAAAAATTCTTGATTGTTTTAGTTTTAAATTAATATTTTATTATTTTCTAATCATTTTAATATATTAATATCGAAAATGGTTTTTAAATCAATAAAAAAAATCATTATTTTGATACAAAAATGACTCCAAATACTTGGAAAATTAATTTTATTACATTTCCCAACAAATTATTATAATTTATCTTCAATTATTTTTTTCTTATATTTTATATAAACTAACTGGATTTGTGCATTTATAAAAATAAAAATTGATTTGCAATGAAAATCAATCTCTAAGATAAAATAAATGAAGATATTTAAAATATAAAAAGAATAGTTGGTGCAAAATATTTATATTTGTATTCATCTTTTATTTTTGTATGAATTTACCTTCTTGCTTTATTTTTAACTGAGATTAATAACAAGGTCAAAAATAGAAAGTTCAAGCTAAAAGATTTGATATCGAGAAAGTTAAAAGCTATGAGTAACAGACAAAGCAAGGGCAAGCTAACTCTAGAGTGGGATGGTCTGTTTAGAGTCATTAGAATTGTCAAGGCAAATACTTATCACCCGCAAGATATGGATGAGAAGACTCTTCCTCACACCTGATGTTTTGATCAATTAAAATTATATTATGGATAATTTGAATAGCAATTTAATTATCCCATGAATGAAGTGTTATTTTGTGAAGAAGTGCCATAAAATCCATCACTCTTTATATGATGAATTTGTTCTTCTTAGTGCAATAACATCACTCTTTAAAAGATCAACCACAAGTCTTTCTAATTACTATGTAATGGATGAAACTTCAAGATATCGGTCAGAGGTCTCTCTAGTACTATAATACCACTCTTCAATAAATAAACTTAAAGTCTCTCTAATGTAATAGCATATTTCCAATAGATTGGCAAGTGGTTTTTCTAATGCGACAGCACCACCATCCACGATAGCTTGGGATGGCTACTATCAACAAAGCAATAGGATCACCGTTCTATGATTAATCATATACCACTGGGACTAATTAGGATCCATATCTAATTAAAAAACAAAAATCTTAAACTAAATAGGAAGAGAAAAAATACCATAAAATAAAATATTTTTCTAAACTAAATAAAAATTAAAAAAAATATTTTCCTCTAAGAATCCTTCCGCATCTACTTCCTCATTTGTTCTAGCCTTTTCGATTGACAACAACTTTCTTAAGAAAATCCCAGTTGAGGAAATTTGAAAGAATTTAGGAAAGATCACTACAACTCTGAGTTTTTCTATTGGCATATCAAACCTATTTCCATTAATTCCAAAGATGCTCGTATTTATTAGAAAATGCAATCTGAGCAAATATGTGATGGCTTTGAAGAACCGACAGTGTTTGAACATTGAACTCTTGATAGAAACATCAAGCCACCAGCCCATGTGAGGACAGTACAAGGTAAAAGACAAGAAAGCTTGTTGACCATGGCTGCCAATCGATAAAAAGTAAGTAATATCAGGTTTATTTTTGTATTTATAAAATAGTTTTGAAAAAATTTTAAAAAAATTATTATTTTTTAAAATTAATATATTTTTTATATTTTTAAATTATTTTAATACATTAATATCAAAAATAATTTTTAAAAATAAATAATATATTATTTTAATATATTTTCAAATAAAAAATACTTTAAAAAACAATCTTAAATACAATTCCAAACAACAAACAAGGTATGATATTCAAGCCTGAAGCCTAATAGTGTAAAGTATTCCATGCTCATCGAGAATTAGCAATTAGAAGTTGTGGGACTTGGCAGAGGCGAAATTTCAACAGCTTTGCTTCTCTTAATATCTTCATTTTTTTGTGGAGATTATCGCTGCCATAGATACCATCACATCAACCCAATTCCTGAAGGATCCAGAGAATTAACAATATAATAAATTATAATTTCAATACTTTTTCTATAGAAGTTGTCAATGTGATCCTTATAAATGAAAAAAAGGATTTTCCATTTTTTACCCCTAAATAATACTTTCTCAATCATATTTAACCTCTCAAACGATGGATTGTTTCCCCTCTCCCTTAAAAAAAATGCCATACATATGGCTTGTTTTGGTTCAAAAAGTTTTAATTTGATCCCTTGATAGAAACTTTTATGCATTTCCATCCTTAAAGAGATATTCCTTATAATGTATATTGTTGAAAAAATCCCTCCATTTGAGGTTATGAAAAAAATAAATCGTTTTTTCTTCTATTGATTCGCTGATAAGGGCATCTTTGAGCCAACTTAGATATTAATTGATACTAATTTTCTTCTTAGATGATTTTAAAAACACATATCTCACGTTGATTTAACTATAGTATTAAGACCTGGCTGATCCGAAACTGGAACCGGATCGAGTTGAAAAAAAACAAGGAAAGAAAAAAACATGGTTTAACCCGGCTAACTTGGCGGGTTGACTCGGCAAAACCCGGTTGCAACCCATTGACCTTTTTTTTTTTTTACAAAAACGATGTTGTTTTGATTCAACATAAAAGCTTAAGTTATTAGGTGAGATCTCAAGATATGATTATATTATTTTCTAACGCACTCTCTCAAGTAAAAAGCCTTTTAGACTTGAAACTTGTATAACCTCATATTACTTTGTGTATTTTTTTTTTATCAAATAAATAAAGATGAGAAGATTCGAACTTGCGGTTGTTTTGTCATTAAAACTCTAATATCATGTCAAATAATCTTTTCAACCTAAAAAAATTTAACTGTGCCAAAAAAATCCATTTCTTAGAGTCTTAATTTATTTATAATAAATAAAATAATATAGGGTTTTATTAGAAATAATGAAGTAGATTTCAGAAGAGGCAGGCAAGAACATGATCAATGCTCATCTATGATCACGATTGCAACACCAAATGGCACCTCTGAAAAGGGTGGTTTCAATAGCTTCCCACCCAACCCAAATTCATTACGGTCAAATTTTGAAATTTAATATAGAATTCAGTCTCCAAGAGCAAGAAGAACATACACTGATGAATTAAAAAAACATGAAAATCCTCAATCAAGATGGGTAGTAAGTAAAAACATGGAGCGTTGAAGTAGCAAGTGAGGAGTAGTTGCCATCAGCACCTGTTCATTCCACTTATTTTTATTTCATGAACAGGAACTCAAAGTGTTTGGTTGCCAAGAAAAAAGGTGCCATTATTTATTGATGGGGTTGCATTTTGACTCATGCTAACACGTACATATTGTAATAAAGAGGGGGGGGACAGCACACGTGCACAAACAACTCCTACACAATCAATTATTGGGGGGAGGGGGGTCCGTCTCTTGAAATAATGTATCCAAATCTCTTTTCTTTTTACGTGATCTATTGGAAAATCCCTTCCTCTTCACTGCGTGTTTATACACACACTGTCAGGCATAGCCTCAGGCACTCCTTGTCTTTCAGGAGAGAGAAAAATACTTTAATGGAGGAAAGGTGACCCTCTGGTTTCTTAAATAAACAGTGGCATGAGGATAAGAGAGGGCGGGAGCTCCGAGGGAAGGCGTTCATTGGTTAATGAGAGGTTATATGATTAAGCTAGTGAGAGATGTTGGGTTGGAGAGGCGTGCGAGTGGGTCTCCCTCTCTTTTTGGTCTTTCCCTGAG
This sequence comes from Populus tremula, assembly GCA_964019445.1. Classification (NCBI taxonomy): domain Eukaryota; kingdom Viridiplantae; phylum Streptophyta; class Magnoliopsida; order Malpighiales; family Salicaceae; genus Populus; species Populus tremula. The sequence continues at coordinate 5,529,516 of CAXHTJ010000017.1, forward strand.
TTGAATGGAAAGTAACAAGAAAACGATAGAAAATCAATGCCACACGGGAGAGAAGATGGCTTTCAAAGGGACCGACCCTACCAGAATTATTATTATGGTGTGAATGAGAGGGGAGAGAGATGGAGACGGGGAGAGAGAGAGAGAGAGAGAGAGAGAGAGAGAGATACCTCCGGTGTGTAAGGGAGTGGACAGAAGGCCCATAACAGCAGCCCCTACCAATACTGAATAAAGCCCATGCCAGCAGCCCTGCCGGAGCTATGGCAGTGCGGGCATTGTTATACTACAGTAGAAGAGGTAACAGCCTCTTTCAATTCTTGACCTAGAGCTACAGGTTTGCTGCACAAAGGTTCATTATTGTGCCAGCAAAAGAGCATGAAGAAGCTACCATAGAAAGGTTCGCCAATTCCTTCACCCTTTTGTCGTCTTGTAACTTGGAGGAAGGCTTGAAGATGAAAAACCGAGATGCTTTGTAACGTAAAATGAGATGTATTTTTTCTCGATGCGATTTTTATAGAAGGGATTGCCTGAATGCTAGCTATTCCCAGTGTGGATCAATACAAGGTTCACAGAAAGTCTTGTTTTCTGTGTTTCAAGCGTGAAGAGGCATGCCTGCTTTGGGACCATGTCGAGAGAGAAAAAACTACAGCACAGATGCATTAAAGAGAGGCCAGAAGGAGAGTGAGAGGTTGATTTTCACAAGGAAATAAATTACTATAGAAGATGATTGTGGACGTAACTTTGGGGAATTAGTATCCCACTCAACAGCATCCTTTACGTGAATTAATTCAAGAACAAGAAAACAATCTGTGATGAAAAAATTTAGTAAAGTACTATGACCTCCCAAGTGTAACGAGTTCCTGAAATCAGCTGATCTAAAATGCCGAGTGCATGTTTGTCTTTTTCCTCCTTTTCTTTTCCAACCTTCAACTGAACTCTAAACCTTATCATCCACCTCGGTGGATTCTGGTAACCCATCATGTTTTTGTGATTTGTTGCCATTCATTGAAAGACTACGGCGCTCCTTCCCTCCCGGCTTAGATGAGGCGTTGCCATACCAGATCATTCCTGCTACTGCAATGATCATGCCTACAACTACATGAAGATTGAGACCCTCTTTCCCGAAGAAAATAAATCCTAAAATCAGGACAAGAATTGTCTTCATATGTCCAAGCACTTGGAATGACACGGCTGTAAACCTGCCAATGCAGATGAATTGGCTGAGGTTTGTCCCTACTGCAATGCTGCACGACACGACTATGAACAACTGCAGACAACAAAGTGCATGTCAGATCATCTAAAGTAACCACAACTAGCACACAGCTTCTTGGTAGCTTTAAAAATCAGGCATGCTACTGAGTTTTTGAACATCGTTGGAAGAAAACCATAACTATAATAGCTATATAGCGAGAATTTAGTAAGGTGCTTCAGTATCCACAAAAGTATCTACACAAGCATTTAATATCCATGGCACAGAATAGAAGCACATGAATAGGTGTTGCTAGACCATATTAGATATATTTTACCACATTAAAAGTGTAAAAGAGAAAATTCAGAAACTGAAAGTTAAGTGCTGTATGTTTTCTAGAAATAAACAGGAATTTCATAACTAGAATTATCAACCTGTACAGTCCTGGTATGAGATTTTTGTGATTGTTCAAGTGTGGAGACAGAGAACTTCTCCATGCAGTTTCTAATATCTGACCAATTATTGGCAGGGATTATAAGACATTAATTTTCTTTTGGGTCCTTAAAGGCACTTCACCAGATTGAGTACACCCTACAAGTATTATTATTATTGTATCATTCTTGTTATTTATTCTGTTAAAACACCAAGATTTCCCCTTAGGCTCAATTATTCAACTGAGCCCAATGTTCAGTTTTAGTCAGTTTAAATCATCCTCAGCTTAATCAGTCATAACACATGTCCACTCATGTAATCAAGTACTCATCTGGTGTATAAGCTAGATGCTTACACTTTCCTTTTGGGGCAACAATGTAAAAGCATATTTGCAGCCACTGTTTAATGGCATACAAAAGGATGTTAAGACCGTAGGCCGCTAAACTCTCTTCGGTGCCTAAGCATTAAACAAGTTGCTATTTTCTTGCTCTTGTAGTGATCAAGCATTGGCTTGAACCCTCTGTACGTCCTCTGATGATCTAATGGGAGAATTATGCTAGCTCAAAGTAGTCAACTTCAGTGCAAAGTAACTATCCCTCAAATAACAATCCAAAACCAGATAACAGAAAGACAACTTACAGTGGATGTTAAAGTGTAGGCGTAAGCATCAACTCTATTGTTTGTCAACCAATAGTCCAAAAAGGGCCCTACTACCAGCAGAGATGCAGCTTGTGCTGGAGCAGTGTGCCCCAATAAGTTGAAAGATCCTAGAGAATACCTCCGTTGAAGATAATGTACATACTGTGCAATGTGAAAACCCAACAGCGTTATAGATAAGGTATCCAAACAAATATTAGAAACGGACAGAAACTAAGATTTGGAAGAATCAAAACCACAATTAACATGCCCCAACTGCACCCATATGGGCATAAAATGGTGCAGGTCAAAACAATTTTCTAATTAAACCATTGACTAATTTTTCTAATGAATGCAATTAAGCATATCTGCATAAATATGAGAAGAAAAGATGCATGTGGGAGGGGGGAAAACTAAATATGCAAAGAACCTGTGCTTGTCCCATCCTAGAACTTATCGAAATTTGAATTTAGCACCCAAAAACGATCCCAGCTTTTAATGCCAATCATATGTAATAACAACGTGTCCAAATAGAGTTACTTACATACTGCTGCAAGGCAGTGCTCCAAACTGCTATTACAGCAGCTACAAATCCTTTGGCATTAACACTCACATCTGTAACAGTACATACTGCCACACCAAGAAGAACTACTAGTATACTAAGCTTTGTGTCCCTTGAATACCGTACTTTGTCCAAGACAACTTCCAGAAAACAAGATACTGGGATCATACTCAGCTTTGCAATCTGACAATAAGTTTTCAAAGGAAAGTTGTAACTTCTAAAATTGACATAATAAAGAGCAAACAGACATGTAGAAATACTCTGAAACTGACCTGATAAAATCCAACTGAGTTCCACATCAAACTCACATTCATTCCAACAATAGAACAGTTTGCAAACAAAACAAACTTCAGAAGATCAGGCAGTGGTAGATGGGAAGGCTGGATATAACCCAGCCACCTAAGGACAACAGTTAACAATGTTGTTGTGGCAAAATGCAGACCCGTTAATGTTGTAGCTGCAAGAAAGCATTAGATTTTAAAAATTAGGCACGGCAAAAAAAAAATCGGAATGCCCAGGACTCCTTTATCAGCTAATAGGAGGCATTATCCTCACTCCTTGGTGAAATTGATAATCGAGTTCTTCATATCACATACAAAATGGATCACAGTTAATTTTCCAGTTTTACAACTTGAACCACATGAATAAACAATACTAGATAAATTTAATTCTTATGATATTACTTGACAAACATGTATGCATTAGGTGATTGCATAATATCACGCTGTTAATTAACTTAGTTATAATTATTGTTTTTTTTTTTTATATAAACAACTTAATTATTGTTTTTAGAAGTCCCAAGCTGTATTATGCACTCTCCTTGAAACTAGTGTCATGTATGGGCAATTCCATGTGCATATGTATCAATAGAAGGAATTGTAGCAAGAATGTACACTGCGAGCAAAATGATAGCTTGATTGGACCCCATTTTCATGCTTCAAGAAGTCGGTGATTAGAACATTGAGTGGAAAAAAGTGCGATTAAATATTTATCCCAGATTTGGTCCACAAAATTGTAATACATTTTACAATATAACTAAGTGGGTAGGTAATAATGCGCAGGCATCCAGCATAAAAAAGTAATGCAGATATGTAATAGTAGGCCAATGGAAATGAGATAGTGATGCCTGGCTTCATATCCCTGCCCAATTTAACATTTCTTAGTACTGCACAAGAATATAATATCCAAAACACATTCTAATGAAAAGAATGGGCAAGATCAAAACCAGCAAACCTTGTCCTAAGCACTTGGCTTAAACTACAAAATACATAATCAGTTTGGTGATTAAAAAATCAGACACTGATAAAAAATTTGAGTAGATTGTCATTGGGAGCATACCAAAACTATAACCATAGGTAGCCATCAAGGCTTTATTGACGAGGATGATTCCAACAGATGTGACAACATTGAACAGCCATGAAGCTGCATCACCAGCTGCCTTCCTGTCAGCCTTTGTTGAAGACATTTTTTTGTACGACTTCCAATTATCAGCAGAAACTTCACTGGTCACTCTTCATGAGAGCAAATACAATACTTGAAGGTTAAAAGTTAAGTGTAATATCTGTACCCAAGAAAAATACATGAATAAGATTAATTGGTTATGTCATGAATTACATAACAGCATAAGAAAATTACAAGAATACCATAGCATGACAAATTGACATGTCAATTTAACAATGAAGAAAGCTGGTAGTTTGAACCAAAAACACAAACTACAGATGATAAAAATGTAAGATGGATGAAAGAGCACCACAACTACCCAAAACAATGACACGAATCAAATTGGTCATTCAATTAAGGCTAAAGCATAAGGAGCCTCCATGAACTATCAACATTTTGATTGATACCCCCCCTATAGTATTCTCCTCTGATTTTAATTCATGAACTACGACGTATTTGGTTTGGGACCCCTCTGTAGTTCTCGATCAAACAAGGTGGTCTCTTTACATATTAGCCTTAAATCAATTCAAAGGAACCACTGAGGTGTGCATAAACAAGACCTCTACCACTACTACGACGTGATGCTCATTCAAACAGCTAATCTATCACAATGATCATTGAAGCTTACAGTCTACATCCTGTAAAACGTAACGTAATGTCGCATTAAATGTCATCATGATCTACCTTAAAACTATAATACCATGTTAGATTTCATGTGAACTAAAGTGCTCTAAGCTTTGGGATTGAACAGTGATCTTTTTATTATTCTTCAAATTTACTCTTGAATCAAGCAGAGTATTGAAGAGAACCCAACAACGTTTTTAGCTTTATAATTTTTTTTTTTAAAAAAGATCAAAGTAATCATATCCCGGAAACTTAAACAATCCCAATTTCAATTTCAGTAAATGAAATCCAAATGGAAGCAAAAAAATCCATAAAATTGAAGCAGATCCATCCAAATTCAATCACAGACAGGAAAAAAAAGTAAGAAAAACTAAAACTGGAAAGAAATTCAGGTCAAACGAATCCCATCTTGCCAGTAATTAGAAGGACTAAAATGAAGTAACTGGGTTGTACCTGGAAAAGAAAGAGACTTTTCCGGGAAGCAACTGTGAGTTTTCCCGGGAAGCAAACGGAAAAACGATAGTAAATGGGCTGTACCTGGAAAAGAAAGAGACTTCTCCGGGAAGCAATTGTGAGTTTTCCCGGGAAGCAAGCGGAAAAACGAAAAATTCAGCAGGAGATTTCAGGGAGGCAGAGAGAGAGAGAGAGGATGGCAGTCACAAAAATGGGCTTCGGTGCTTTGAGGGAAATCATTAATATTTAAATAAAGAACGAAAGAAAAAGAAATTGCAGAGAGAGGATCTTTAGAAAGGGAAATAAAATTAGTGGTTTAATGTTTAAAAAATAATTAATTGATTTCTCTTATTTTCACGGAAAAACAAAACACTCACAAACCAAAAAAAAAGGAACTAATTTTGTTTTCTTGATTTAATTTTGATTTGTCCTATTGAGATAAAAGTAGAAAGGTAAGAAAAGTTCAAAATAGAAACATCGTTTTTAATCTCATTTCGTAAATCAATGCGCCGCCGTTTATTCTAATTATGATTTGATTGAATATCCAGTAATTTTTTATAGCATAATGAGCAACGAGTCACGGAGATAGATTTTGTATTCGGAAAATTACTAAGAGAATTTTATAGTTTATTTTATTTTATTTTATTTTTTGTTTTTATTTTTAAAAACATTATGAAAAAAATATTCTAAATCTTATTAATTCAGAACACTTTATACTATAATAAAATCAACAAAAAAAAATTAAGTTATTTATAGATTTACTATTATATTCAATTTAATAATTAAAAATTTATTATTGCTTTAAAATAAAAACATTATCACTCAAAAAAACTTATTTGAAAATATATTAAAATAATTTTTAATTTTTAAAATCTACTTTTCACATCAAAATGATAAAAAAAAATTATTTTAAAGCAAAATAGTTTTCATGCTGATGTATTTCTTATGCTTTTAAGAAAAAAACATGTTTTCTAATTTTTTATTGAACAAGCTGCTCGAAATCAATTATCCAATTATAATATTTAATTTAAATTTAATTAATAAATAAATTGAATTCATATGTTTGGTAGAAATAAGATTCAATTCATTGTTTTTTATATTACTTTCATTGCCTTTATCTTATTCATTAAAAGGTCTATAAAAAAAATATATGGGTAGACAAATTAACATTAATTTCTCTTATTTAGTGTAGTATATAAAAGGAGTTGACATCTAATTTACTTTTGTATAATTTTTAGAGATTGAAATTCAATTCTTAACACTCAAAAATAAATAAATCTCACTTTTAATTTAGTCTAAAAAGTATCCATTAACTAACTTTTTTTAAATAAAATTCCAATATTAATTAAACAGTTACACCTTTAAATCTTATTATTTTTATTCTCTTTTCTAATTAAAATTATAAAGCAAAATAGTGTGGCCATGTATGTTTTAAATCTAAAATATTTTTATTTAAAAGAGAGTTTAAGAAAAATAAAATAAATCATATTTTAAAATTAAATTTTTTAAGTTAAAAAAGTTTTTTAATACAACTGATTTGATAACAAGATTTTGAAATAAATGGTCATGAAAATGTTGTAACAAATTCGAATTTGATTATTTTTATTTAATTCTTTATTGATTTACTAGTTGAAGATCAATTTTGTCATTAAATTTTATTATTATACGCCAGATAACAATTTTGAAATAATTCAAAAAAAAATTTTAACAGAGATCCAAAGTAAATGCAAAGTTTTGGCACAATAAAAATAAAGGAATGTACAGTAAAAAAATATAATTTGAATTGTAGGATGTGCAGGTGATTTATTTATTTCTTGAAAATAAAGTTTAATGTAAACATAACAATCATTATTTTAAATTTTATTATCTTTATTTTTTTTAATTAAAATTAATTATTAACACATACTAATATAAATTTATATAAATTTCAAGTCTAAAAAGTTTCTACTTGAATGACTACTTTAAAAATTAAAATAAATTATATTTTAAGATTTTATATAGAAGCTATAGTTTTTAAATTAAGAAGATTGTATGATAAAACAAATCTGATATTAAGATTATCAAATAAATGATCTTGGAAATGCTGTAATAAATTTGATTTTGATTATTTGTATTTAATTCTCTGTTGATTTATTAGTTGTAGAGTAATTTTGTCATCAAATCTTATTATTACACGTGATAATAATTTTGAAATAATTCAATTTTTTTTTTTAAAAAGGGATCCAACGTAAATGCAAAGTTTTAGCACGTTAAAAATAAAAGGAATGTACAGTAAAAAAATATTATGTGAATTGTAGGATATGCAATTTTTTTTCCTTCCCGGAAACAGATGCTTAATTTAATTTTTTTAAAAAAATAATATAAATTATATCTTAAAATTTTATTTAACAATTTAAATTTTTGGATTAATATGATTCTCTGACATAATATTAGAACCTTAATGATCAAGTGATCATGAATTCGAATCTTACTATCCTTATTTATTTGATAAAAATCAAACACAAGGTAGTATGTACATGTACGAGTTTCAAACTCAAATGACTTTTACTTGAAATGATAGATTATATAATAATATAAATCATATCTTGAGACTTCATATAATAGTTTAAGTTTTTGTATTAAATTGATTCTTTGACATGATATTAGAGTCTTGATGACTAAGCGGTCACGAGTTCGAATCTCACCATTCTTATTTATTTAATAAAAATCAAGCACAAGATGGTATGAGTATATATAAGTTTTAAACCCAAAGGGTTTTTCCTTTAAATAATGTATTAGAAAATAATATAAATCATTATATTAAGACTTCAACTAATAATTTAAGCTTCTAGATTGAATTAGTTCCTTGACACGGTATTTAAAGTCTTGATGATTAAGTGATTACAAGTTTGAATTTCACTGTCCTTATTTATTTAATAAAAATTAAATACAAGATAATGTAAGTTTGTGTAAGTTTCAAACAAAAAAAACTTTTACTCGATGAGATGTGTTAGAAAATAATATAAATTATATTTTAAAACCTTACTTAATAATTTAAAATTTAAAATTAAAATATTTCTTTGATATCTTAAGCTAAATTGTGTTAAGGTAACTTTTTCATTGTAAAAAGTAAAAGCAATATGTTTTTCTTTCTTTTTTTTTTTTTTTCCTGTGAGAGCCCGCCCATCCTACCCATCAATATATTACCTCATTAGATTTTAATACCCTTTTGATTGCAGATGTCACCGTGTCTAATATTTTAATATTTTAGGGTGAGAGTGTTTTTTAAAAAATATTTTTTATGTTTTAAATTCATTTTTTTCACCTTGTGAAAAGAAACCATTTAAGCAAGGACTAGTGGATTTTTAAAATTTACATTATACTTATTCACGCCGATAATTAGATATCATCTAGAAGATTTGCTATTCTATTTGAATTCTGAAAAATCATCATTATTCATGACTAGAAAACTGAGAAATACTATGGAATATTTTGTCAACATTCAAAGACATGTGATCATAAGAAAAATACATGTATTCCTATACGAGAGAAGAAAAAACAACAGGAAATGGCAATCACCATTCCATCATTGCAACTATTAATTACGATAATGTAGTTTAATTTTTAAATTCATTTTTTAAAAATTATTAATCTGAATCTTATAAATTTTATGATTATTAAAGATTTTTATGGTTATTAATTTTATAATCCATAGGATTGATCGAGGTATGTGCAAACTAGTCTGAACATCTATATTAATAAAATAAAATAAACCATGCTGAAAAATAATACTACTGTGTTAATAGTGGCAAAATTGCTATCAAAGCTGTGGAATTGCATCAAAGCATTTATATTGTGATGCACCTAGCCTAAAAAACTAGAATTTTTTTATTTATCATTATGATGTTATGGGGTATTCAGGATAGGATATTGTTAGAATTTATTTATTAAAATATTTTTTTATTTATAAATATATTAAAATAATATTTATTTTATTTTTTAAGAATTATTTTTAATATTAATACACTAAAATAATTCAAAAAACATTACAATTTTTTTTTAATTTAACAAAACAATAATCACACCACTGTGACAAATAAACACTAAATAAGTTAATTAACCACAAAATCTACAATTAAGTGGCTGGTGGAAAAAAAATGGCATCAAGCATGCCAATCGATCACGTGAAACATTCTCAACCTTCACTTATACTATATAAATTTGAAAAAATGAGGTTAAAGTTTGAATTGAAATCAAAGAAGAAGAATAAATAAAGAGAAGAGAGACTTCTTGAGTTTTAATTCATTTTAAAATTATTTTTAAAAATTTTATTCGGTAATTTAACATGTAGAAAATGCTGTTTTTTTTTATTTCATCACTATTTTCATTTTTTTTAAATTTTCTTGTAGTGAGGACACCAATGTTCCAATCATAATGATTCTAGACTTCCCATAATTAAATTTCTTTTTCCAAAGGAAAGTAACAAATTAACATCTCCAGAAGAAGAAGTAATAAACATGTCATTAAAATAACTTTAATGGTAGCGTTGTCGTTTTCATTGCAAACCTAATAAAATTAGGTAGAGGGTAGGGTGGCTCTAGTCTCGTGGCTAATGCCGCCATCCTTTTTTTCCAAGATGCAAATATCACTGACCCATTTACACACAGCTCCTCCGTTTTCTTTGAAAAGTAAAGAGGGAGAGAATACATGTCAAAGCTCGCCAGTACTGTTACAAACTCCTTAATTTAAGGAAATGCATAGTTGATAGAAAAGTAATTTTTATTTAAAAATATATTAAAATATATATTTTTTAATTTTTAAAAATTATTTTTGAAATAAACTCATTAAAATATTTAAAAATAATAAAAATATTAATTTAAAATAAAAAATTAATTTTTTAAAAAATATTTTTAAAATATAAAAATAAATAAGAATATATGAAGTTTAAGTTTAGATTTAGGTTCAGGTGAATGATCTATATGTGACACAGGACGAGAAATATACTTTAAAGCAATAACTGTTCAATATATATATAAGTATTAGCTTTTTCTTAAAAAAAAAATAATAGTCCAAACTTCTTGAAGATAAGGATACATTTTTACTTTAACAAAATAAAAGCAGTACCTAATTTCAAGGCCCAGTCAACAAGATAGACCCAAGCCCAAATATGAGGCCCACACGAGTGTAACGTGTAAGCTGAACCACCTTTCTTTTCATCTAATCACAGCCCCCCTCCCACACACACACACTCACAAAAAAAATTCATTCCCGCCAACATTTCTCTCTCTATACAGTTTTCACATCTCCCCCTCTCAGCAATCAGCTTTAAAATTCAATCCAGGTACGCTATTTTTCTCAATCTCATAACTCCAAATTTCTATAAAATCTCTTTCATGAATTCTGATATTGACTAGCACTACAAACAAACCCTAGCTAATCATTAATTAATTTGCACTAAACTAAACCAAGCTGATTATGAGATCCGCTAAAAGCCTTTTCTTTAGTTAATTATTTGGTTATGGTATTGTTTTAGTTTAAAATTGATTTTTAATTATTAAATAGGAAAAAGTGGGTCAGCGGAGAAAGCAAGCAAATGCCCGCGAAGATAAAGCTGCAGCTCTTTCCAATTGATGAAGGAACTCGTGTGGGATTGGAAAAGGTCAAGAATATCAACCAGCGGGATGTTGCAAATATGTTTTGACCTCATTCTATTTTGTTTTGTGTATTTTTAAATGCCGACCCTTTTTTTTTTTAATTAATCTCTGCAGGATGGCTATCATCCCTACCTGGAACTCACTCTAAGCGCTCGGAAAAAGGTGTCGTCTGTGCTAAAGCATTTAAATGACAAGTGGGGTGGTTCGGGAATTGCTTGCGGGGAGCCAGTCCTCTACCCTTATAACACATCTGAAGCTTCAACTACTAAGAAGTGGACGTTGAGTGACATTAATATCAGTGCAGGAGAGGTCTATGCAGCTATTGGGAACCCATCTATTTTCCGTCTAAGGTCTTGGGTCTGATCACCTTTTTGTTGCATTTATTAGTTTTGTTTAGTTTTCTGATTTGTTTTGTGTCTTAAGGTATGGTTGGTTCTCGGATTCTGGAACTGAATCTGTTGGAGTACCTTCAATGTCAACTACCTATGATGCCTGTTTGCAACCTCAAATCATGCAGCAAGTTTGCAGCATTGATGCAGTGAGTGCCCGTGGTGAAGTGAAGTGGATGGAGGAAACCAGTGAGGAGTTCCAACCAAGCACTTCAACTGGAGCTACAAATGCGGTTTTGGCTGATAAGGTGTATTCCAATGAATTAATTGGACCTGTGGTACTGTATATTTTTTGGGCATTTTCTGAATTGATTGCTGTTATTGTGTTCTTGTGTAATTTGCTTGATTTGAGTGTTCAGCAATCTTTTCCTGTGGCGCTTATGACTTATGAGTGCTTCCAGATTTCAGCCTTTAGAGTGTGTGTGTGTGTAACTGATAAGTCATCAAAATGATCATCGGATCTTAGTGTTTTAAGAATTGTGGAAGTTACTTGAGAAAGTTTCAAGATCGATTGCCAGAATTATTTGATTAAGGTCAACTTTGCATGTTTGATCTATATGGAGATTTGATTAGAATGTGCTTTTCAATGTTTTATCTTTCTGAAATTTGCTTATTCGTGTCTATCTAGGTTAACGAAGCAAAGAGGGATGTTGGCAGCTTTGGGCAGCCTTCAACTCTGTGGGATGATGGTCTAACTAACATAAGCATCGGGGGCCTGCTATCTGAAGCATCATTGCAGGGAGTGTTGAATACCTTTGATCCAAAATCAAATGGGAGTAACCCAGGCTTGAAGCCTTCCCAGTTAATCTCTGATTCACTAGATGCCTTTATTGCTGCGCAAGTAAATCATTCCCAAGGACCGAGACTTTCTCAATGTTCTAGCTCATCTATTTTGGATGCTGAAGACACTTGCCATGAGTTTGCCATTAAGAAATTCTCTGCCTCAGGCAAAGATTGTCAAGCTTTGAGTGGAAGTGCATATTCTCAGACCTGCAGTCAAGATGCTGGTTCAAAGTCATCTAAACATCCAACTATGACTGCGGTTTGTTAAGTTCTCCCGTACTGTAATTTACTTATGGAAATGTCTGAGGATACTGGTTGTGTAGAGTACTTTAGCTGCATCGTTAGACCCGAGCTCACCTATTAAATTGATTGATATAAATGTTTGATGGTTCCAAGAAATTTGAAGCTGAGCTCTGCTAATAGATATTTGATAATTTGGTATTATACATCTCTTGGTTTGGGACAGCAGTTGAAGTCATTTTAGGGGTACTGATCTCTTAAAAAGTTGTAGTCGAGGACCAAAATTTTCACGATTTTTCAGATAAACTTCAGTAAGCCATTAAATTTTGTGTCCTTGGTTTGCAGGTCAATAACCAATCTGGCCTTCAACAAGGTCATGGCTATGAAGAATCTGAAACAGGGCTGTCACTTGGTTCTCGAGGTTATAATCATGAAAACAGCCTAGGGCTTTCAGGAATCAAATGGGTACTTGAATTCGTAATTGAAATGTATTCTCTTTCCTGCATATAACCTTACAAACAGCTAATTTACTTTCTTGATGCAGACTGATTCTTTGGGACCCTTCGACCTTGGACTGTCATCTTCTAGAAAGATTATCAATGGTGACAACAGCTTAAGCATTGGCAGGATTATTTCCTGACGTCTGATTACAGTGTCTTAATTGTGAAAGTTGGAGCATACTGGGCAAAGTGAAATTGAAATAAGCAAGCTAAAGCTTGGTCGTTGGATAAACAACTGTGGGATATCAATTTGAAAATATTTGAAATATGTTTTATTAGCCATGAAATCTGAATGTCTATAAAGGTACTTGAACTTTGGTTCTCCCATTTTTTGTTTAAAAGAGCAATGTGCACAGCACGTTATAAATTCACTCCTGCATTTTGTCTCTTTTCCAATGTTCTTGGAATGTATTTTTCAAGTTTAGCTTCTATTGATAAATAGAGAGAGAGCACTTCTGTTTTCTCCACAGTACAATCTCTTCAAACACTATCGAAAGTAACTGCATCTAGAATCCAGAATCTTGGATATGGAGCTAGACTTCAAGTGGAAAATGCTTGTCTATTGCAAACAAGGGTAAATGATTATTTATAGTGAAGTTCGAAACTCTGAATTGTCCCTGCATGCAAGAGGCTGTGATCGGACTGGCACCCTTGAATCTCACCAACCCGCCAAAATAAGAAAGAGCTAAAACTTGCTAATGGCCACTGGAGGCTTACAAGGTCGTTAACTTCAAGGCCTGTAGGATTAGTCGAGGTACGCGCAAGTTAGCCCGGACATCCATGTTAAACTAAAAAAAAATAAAGCTAATGCTTTTCCTTGGTAACACAGAACGAGTCATTGACGATGGAGGACAAAAGTGAACCCTTGTCTCTATGGTCTTCCTTAACTCCCAAGGCGGAGAAAGCAGGGTCAAACAAAGACAAGACAACAGGCATTTCCATTTAGCAAAAATCCAAACAAAATGCAGGCCAAAGGACGGCCAATTCGCATTTCTTGATTTTTCAAAAATAAATCTCAATGCTGCTCACAATCATTTCATATGTAGCTCCTTTCATTACCATTACTATGTCACCTAGCAATCAACGTGCTTTTGATTCCCTGCGAAGAGTTAGGATTCTAAAAAATAGGGTTTCAAGGGGTGTAGCGTGGTGACAAAGAGCTTGAGATCTGTACAACAAGTCTCATGTTCGAATCAGGGCGTACACTTCTTGTAAGAGCATGGGATTGGAGTTTTAATCATTCACTTGGACCCATAAAATATATTTTCTGGCAAGTCTCATGTTCGAGTCAGGGCGTACACTTCTTGTAAGAGCATGGGATTGGAGTTTTAATCATTCACTTGGACCCATAAAATATATTTTCTGGGAGGTGGGGTTTCCTCGAATTCAAAAAAAAAAAAAAATCTGAAAAATAGGGTGTGTTCAGACCAAGAGTTCAACATACTCGCCTCCTCGGACACTAGAGAAGTTGAAACGAGAAAGTGGGTATGCTAAGGAAGAGAATGGAGGGAGACCTACTGGTCAGAGAGAACCTGGAAAGTTGTTCAGGCAAGAATTGGACAAGAAGAGAGAGGTTGCCGTGAATGGTGCTGTCAATGGAGGAGATAAGTTGGTTGTGGGAGAAGGGTTAAAGAATGATGTTGGAAATGTGTCACAAAGATTTTCTTCGAAGAAGACAGGGGGAGATGAACTTGTAGATGGGTGGCCAAAATGGTTTGTTGACAACATTGCTAGAGAGGTTTTGGCTGGTTTGGTTCCAAAGAGTGCTGATTCTTATGATATGCTAGCTAAGGTTAGCGTTTGATATTTGTTATCTTTTCCTCTACTTCAGATCCACAAACACACACCAAAACAGTATTCGAAGAACTCTTTTTCGAATTTATATTGCGATAGAGGCTAGGGTGATTAGTGGGAAATTAATGGAGCAGATACTATGAATCATCTTATTGGGATTATGTTTTTCATTTGCAGGTAGGCCAGGGAACTAATAGCAATGTCTATAAAGCTCGAGATAGGGACACTGGAAAGATAGTTGCTCTAAAGAAGGTTCGGTTTGACACATCAGAGCCTGAAAGTTTCAAGTTTATGGCAAGAGAAATAATGATGCTACAGAAGCTAGATCATCCAAATGTAATCAAGCTTGAAGGACTAGCCACATCAAGGATGCAATATAGTATTTATCTTGTCTTTGATTTCATGCAGTCAGACCTAACCAGGATCATCTCTCGTCCAGGCGAAAGGCTCACTGAACCACAGGTTTGAACTTTCCCTCCTGCTTCTTCGAAAAACAACTGTCTCTGGCTGTTTGTTGGGGCCATAATAATGAATTGACCGTTCATTAATTGTTTGCGGCTCAAAGAGATGCTTAATCTATTACCTCCTGGAAAATATGTAGAACCGGGATGGAAAAAGTTTCAAATATTACATTAAAATGGGGAAAATGGAAATTCTATAAACTAGTGGTCAATTAATGCTATGTTCATATATATGAGATTCTAAACATGGCGATTTGCTGTCTTTGATATAGGTCAAATGCTACATGCAGCAACTGCTTTCAGGTCTCCAGCACTGCCATGAGAGGGGTATTCTGCACAGGGACATTAAAGCTTCCAACTTGTTGATAGACAAAAATGGGATGCTGAAAATCGCAGATTTCGGGCTTGCAAATTTCTTCATACCTAAACCAAACACCCCTTACCAACAGAGTGGTAACACTCTGGTATAGAGCCCCAGAGCTATTATTAGGTTCCACTGATTATGGAGTAGGTATTGATCTTTGGAGTGCTGGTTGCTTATTGGCTGAGATGTTCATTGGAAGGCCAATCATGCCTGGAAGGACAGAGGTACATTGATAAGACATTATGAGACCATCAGGAAAGTGCATTGAATCAATTCCTATTCATAATTTGTAGATCCCATGATCACCAAGAAGCACACACAATCAAATGCTAGAGGAACATATTGTTTTCATTTCCATTTTCTTGAATGCAGATTTTCCTCCTTGTCTGTTTTGTGAGGCTATATATATGTAATATGCATGTGTTCAGGTTGAGCAACTTCATAGGATTTTCAAGCTTTGTGGTTCACCACCAGAGGATTATTGGAAGATAATGAGGATACCAACAAGCTTCAGACCACCTCAACACTACAAACCTAGTTTCCAAGAAGCCTTTAAGGATTTTCCTGAGTCTTCACTTGTCCTCTTGACCTCACTTCTCGCTCTGAACCCAGCATATCGTGGCACTGCTGCTTCTGCTCTCCAAAGCCACTTACGTGAGCGATAATGGCAATGCCTGCCTTAATTCGTGATTGTTATATACTGTGTTATATCTATTCTTCTTTTTTTCTTTCCTGCTGCTTTTTCAAATTTCTGGAGCTTATTTCAATGAGTAAAAGTATAAGCAGTTCTATCCCCAGCAGTTCTTCTCTTCGAGTCCAATGGCATGCGAACTTTCAGGTCTACCAGTAATTTACAAAGAGGAGGAAAAGCCAAGTCAAATCGATGATCGGAAAAAGTAAGTATCAATGGTGCTCAATTTATAGATTTATTTCTGCAACCAACAAATCGATGAATGTGTACTTGCTTGTACTTCCATCTTGTAGGCGCAGGAATCCAAAGAAGCACTCATCTCGAGCAAGACAAGGTGGTCAAGGGAGAAGGAACTCATTTTCTCAACGTGCCAAAGAAGAAACAGAATCTTCTAAAGAGGTAACATTCTTGATTTTATATATATATAAACAGTCAACCACCTTAATTTTTTTTCCATCTTTTTTTTTAATCAATTTTTCTTATTATTTAATAATTACAATTTAATTTTACAAAATTGACTCTCGATAAACCATGAAATAATGTTTAAAATCATGAATACGCGAGGTAATAAAAAATTAAAAAAATATAAAAAAACAACAGAAATATAACATAAAAATAAAACAACATTCACTTGGATTGTAATAGTAATTCATATTATTTTTTTTAAAAAAAAATTTATTACTTATTTTTTTTTTTAAATTGATTTGAGATTGAATTTGATGTTTTATTTCAGTTAATTTTATATGAGGCTTTTACAATTTAAAAAATATATTTCAATATTGACCAATACTTAATTTAACAAAATAAAATTTAATTTATTAATTTAAAATCAATTAAAACTTTAGAGACTTGATTTCTAAGCAAAATAAATATTCTGTCTTTTTTTTCTTCTAAGAAATAATATATTTATTTTAACGTCCCAACTTAATTTTCAATTAAAGTAAACAAACTTATTATTATTATTATTATTATTTATTACCATATATAATTCTTCATTTATTCTAGTTAACACAAAAAAAAAAATTAACCAACGCATGCACCGTTTTTAGTGCTAAGAAAGAAAAGAAAGAAAAAAGCTTTATTTTTTGGCGCGTTGACTCGTAGTGTGAGAAATCAAACTAGTAATTCAATAAAGAAGAAGACGTGATGATGTTGTAAATAATCCATGGTATTCTGCTTTGTTTTAGGTGGCGAAAATCTCAGAGCCAAGCATGAATAATGGCCTTGA
Source organism: Populus tremula (assembly GCA_964019445.1). Taxonomy (NCBI): domain Eukaryota; kingdom Viridiplantae; phylum Streptophyta; class Magnoliopsida; order Malpighiales; family Salicaceae; genus Populus; species Populus tremula. Next base: position 5,546,932 of record CAXHTJ010000017.1, read on the forward strand.
GACAGGAAACAGTGGAAGCAGCAGCACATCCTTGGGTCTACAATCAATACCGAGGCAAGAACAAGGCCTCCCGCGGCGATCCTTGTCGCCGGTTCTTGATCAGAATCAGAACAGATCGACAAGAACGGAGGCTCATCCTAATGCTACCAAGAACATCCAGAATTTCACCCTTTTACAGGCTTCTATAACAGACATCATTAACCTTAATGGAGGCAATGCAATGCCAGGTGGTTACCGCCGGTCTGTTTCTACGCTGGACCTTCGTGCTCTTGATCCAGAAAAAATATAAAAAATCTTCGGACTTGATAAAGATTAGGCCAAGCAAAGTCTCACCAGTTACTATCTGTGATATTACTGCATCTTCATCTCCCTCCTTGAAGCTGTTGCTGCTAGGAAATATTGTACAACGCGTTCATGTTTGTAAACTGTTCTTGTTTTATTTGCACTCATCAATAAATGAGAGCAGCCTTTCTTCTTCGTTTTTTTCCAGCTAATTTCAGAGTCTTTCCGGCCTGAAATCCTGAGCAATTATCTTTTGATTTTTTACGATATTAAATTTGATTTTTCAAAAAGAAAAAACACGACCAAATCTTTCAATATATATATATATTGAATTGGAGGTCAACTTTTTCGTCTCTTATTTTTTTTTAATTTTAATATTCTATAAATCATAGAGATGCTCAAATTTGTGTTAAACAGATCCGTAACTAACCGTGCGTCTGGCTGGCCCAGATTCTTTATAAATAATGATAATAATAATCAACAGGCTGGGCCTGTACATTGTCCGGCCCATACGTCTAACGAAGAAGAAAAGGAAAAACACGAGGAAAATCAAATAAACTGGCTTCTATAATTTATTTTTGTTAAATAATTTTATTATGGTGATTTTCTTTTTTCACGTAACGTGGATATATGTAACATAATTTGTTTTTTTTTTCCTTACAAAATTTTGAAAAAAGACTCATATTGAACCGTTAGGTACTGATATAACCAAGAAATAAAGTATAAAGGAGACAAATATATAGTTAACCAAATTTTAATATTCCACTAGACAAAATGTAGAGAAATTTTATGGTGATTAGGAAGGGAATAATGATATCCTATTAATTATTTCTTAGATTTATTTAAAAAAATTATACATTTAAGAAAGAGAAATTTTATGTGAAAATATTTTTATTATTTTTGATGGCTTATAAGTTTTATCTTTTTTGTTTTTGTGTATAATTTCTTCTTCTTTTTTAAGATGAATCTAACAAATAATTAATAAAATATCACTAATTAACTCCTAAATACCATAAATGTTTTCTAAAATATGCACCTACTTAGGTCTAGTATGCAGAGACTCCTAAATACCATAAATGTTTTCTAAAATATAGACTCCATTTTAATATATTTTAATATGGGTGAGTTTTTTTCTCCCAGATACTAGCTAGTATTAACTCGAATTCAAAAGGTTATAAAATCAGTAATTCTTCTTAATCATCCAACCTCAACCTATCCTTTGAGGAACTCAAGGGTTCTTATTAATTTGGTTGATATGAAAAACAAATTCAAGACTTCATCACTTAATTAATATTTTTTTCATATCATGCAACCGACGTATTCTTATTTCATTTTGTTAATTTCAAAAGTTAATGGTTTGATTTATTTTCTTTTCTTTTTTTTTTACAAAACTAATAGTTAGATTAAGACAACATATCTAGCTCAAACCAATTAATTAACGGTAATTTTATGAAGAATCCTTTATAAAAACCACTTTTCTAAACAATTCAGGATATATATATATATGTTGGACTAATAAAGCAGGGTTACCTCACTAGTCATTACGTACACTTGCTGAGGTTAGAACTTGGGTTAAACAGAGCAACTCAAGCGAAGAACATGAACAGAGTTCCAGCGAAGACATGAAAGGGTTTCATGGGTGGATTCGCATGAATTGAATATGGAAGGAGAAGCATGTTTCTCCTCCTCCTTGGTTACAGTCTGAGAAATTAGAGAGCAGAGAGCATGGTTATTGCATATAAAACCCAGAAACATCGCACTCTTGTTTGGCAAAGTACTGCGAAGACTTTAGACATAATTATTAATTTACACTCTTGAATATAAAATATATACATAAACAGTAGCAAGGCGGCAGAATATATAGATATAGTTCAGTCATCAAAATAGTCATCTACAAGCTTGCTCTTGATCCACTTGAAGCTGTTTCTCAACGATGATTTGATCTTACCTTCCATGGTGTACATGTTATACTGTGCCACTCTCTTCCGCCGCTTGAGCTCCGGATTGCCTGAACTCTCTAGCTCAATATCATCCACCTTGCCTGCCGGGCCATTAAAGCTGTAAGATCTAGACCGTTCCTCGAAGCCTAGCCGGATTTCTGAGTAGGCATTTGAGTAACCGGAAAATGATTTGCTCTTCTCCATCAGATCAACGAGCACAAGAAGCAGGCCATGGCCTAACTTGTATTATATAAGAGAAGCTAAGCTAAGCTAAACTAGAATGAACCTAACCTAGTGGTAGTGGAGTTTGCATGGGCAATGACGTGTGCTTGAAGCTGATGATAATGGAGTTTGATTAAAAGAAGATGGAGATCGTTTTGAACATAAGTAAATGGTGTGTGATTAGATGGGAAAATATGATATTGTGGGGTTTGGTGGGAGACAATAGCCTGTGGAGAGGAGGGCCATATGCAATTTGTTTAGCATAAAAACTTTGAGAAAAAGAACGGTCCCTCTATGTATTACCGTATTGCCGTGCTCTACCTGTTTTGCTCTCGCTCCACGGAATCACCGCTGCTTTTTTTTTTTTTTTTTTTTGGGATATTTAAGGGTATAATCATATTTTTAAGATCCCCTCCGGTTCAAGTCCCGGGTTTTGATCAGGTTGGCTTTTTTTTTTTTAAAAAAAATCAAAACGACAACGTTTTAATAAAAAAAAATTAAAAAAAAAGTCAACAGATTTGCAATCGGGTCTTAACCGGGTCACCGGGTCAACCCACTGAGTCACACCAGGTTTTTTCTTTCTCTGTTTTTTCTTCAACCCGGTCCGGTTCCAGCCCTAGGTCAACCCGCCAGGCCGGGCTAAGTTTCAAAACTATGGGTATAATAATGATTGTTTTTTAAAGTGTTTTTTGGTTAAATATGTATTAAAATAATATTTTTTAAAATTATTTTTGACATAGACATATCAAAATAATTTAAAAATATTAAAAAAATTAATTTAAAGTAAAAAAGATAAAATCATCTCAAGATATTTTTAAAATGAAAAAACAAACAAGCTATTTTTTTATTTTTTTATTTCTTTCAAATAGGAGCATCTCCAGGCATCTTTCAAACAATAAGATCACCTCATTGGTTTTGTATACATTATAAAACTATAAAGTTTATGGAAATTTTAGTATCTATTACAGAAAACTATTTTCTTTCTCTTTTCCTTATAAAATAAAATAAAATAGAAAATGTATTCATTTGTTGAGAACAAAAATGAAATTTTTCACTGAAAAAAATATATCAGGAACACAACTATTTTTTTTTAATAAAAAACTAAAGCCATAATTTATAATAAATATCCTGTATTCATAATAATTATAGAATATTAATTTCATTTCATTCAAATTAAACATTAACATAAAAAAACTATATTATTAACTAAAAAAATTTATATTAAATTTATAATAGAAACTAAATTTATAAAAATAATTAAACATGAAATATGTAAAAAAATAATTTTAATATTTATAAAGTAAAAAAGTATTTATATATAAAAAATTATACCGCTCATGTTTATTTTTGTTTTAACTTTTGTAAAGAAAAATCACGAAGACACATTTAAAATATATTTTTCAAACCCATATAAATTTAAAAAATTAAGAAATTAGTTTTTAGTTTTCTTATGCAGAAACATTCGCATTTAAATAGTGATTTCGAATTTCCTTTTTATGACCTAAGCTTTTTAAAAAAAAATAGAAAAGAAAATTAGAATATTATTATGTAGTTGAACATCACCCAACTTTTCACGGCTAAACTGAGGAATGGTCCCCCCATTAATTGTTTTTCCCCCTCAATAAGCGTACTACTCAATGGAGGGATTAACCATCTCTATCGAATTGAAACTGTCATTATGCCCTCCAAGACAGCTGAAGATCAGTCCATATCCTCTCTTCAACTTTGGTGGCACCTTAGAAGACTACTTGATATTAGACTATTGTTTTCACATAATCTTGGGAGCGATCCAATCCAATAGCACTAACAGATGTACTTTATTTTTCAAATTATTTTTTATTTTAAAAATATTAAAATAATATTTTTATTTTATTTTTTAAAATTTATTTTTCACATCAACCCAACCCCTACTGTCGGATATCTAGTGGCGGCTGAACCTATTCAAAATAAAGATCACAAATTATCACTGTTCTAGATAAGTTTGATGTGATGGAGGCCCCCACAGATGTTAGGTAAAGGCCGGAGGGACCTACCGCAACTCAGAAGCTGAAAAGAAGACGGCCACCAGGAAAGCCGGTAGTGAAAAACACAGTAACGACTAAACTGCTGCCTCGACAGATAACGCAGCACTTTTTCTCTGAGCTGATAATTTCTTCAAACTGTTCAGTGTCTCTGCTCCTAAGAACTCATTCTCCATTTGCATCGACAAGAATTGTCTTTTTGCTGATTAAAGAAAACAACTGATACAGCAGAAGCATGGCTTGAGATCAATTTTGGAAACTGAATAAATAATGGAGTTCATATCCCAAACAGGCTTACACACTTGGCCAACCCTCATCACCAACCTGATCGAAACCATTGATCAAGCAACCAGTTGAAAGCTAAAACTAAACACCCCACCTCAAAACACAAATCAAAGAGAGCTTCAGTAGTCGTCTATCAGTAGGCTCCAGGACAGGACGATGACGAGACATCACAATCCAGAATGATTATTGCGGACCCAGTAACCTGTTGAAACTTGGGAAGAAGTGCAAACCTATTTCTGATATTGCTGATCTTAGCACTAGTGATTGGTGTCTATATGCACACTCTAACAATATAAGCGCGCACAAAGAGTGGTTATCCCGAGTGCAAAGCTACAGAGAATACCTTTGAGGTGGCCTCATCCTTCAGATGAGATGAAAGATGTCTGAGAACTTGCTGACAAGAACAAGACAGAACTATCTCAAATCTCCCCACCTTCACTGGTGATGGATTTCATTTGCTCTGTTTGTCAACAGGCCTGACTGATCACGACACATGAAAAATGCCACTTGAGGGAGTGTATTCCAACTAGAACTTCCACAAGAAGGTCATTTTCCTATGTGAAGTTAACAGATCAATTGTCCTCCTAAAGAATGACTGAAAAAAATTATAAATGATTTATAGAAACCTCTACTCTTGATCCCCGAGACTTACAGCAGGGAGTTATTTAAGATGAGTGGTTTCTGAAAAAGTCAGCACCATCTTCAACGTTATCAGTTTTGATGTTTCCACTTTGAGCCATAAGTATCCTGTAAACTCGCTTTGAACAAATCTGACCAACTCTTCTTTCACCACCAATGAAACCCTCAGTGGTCAGATTCTCAAGCAGAAATTCCTTTTCGTGCACCTACATTTTCATAAAAGAGAAAAATGAATGGTTATTCTAATGCAGCTACCTCTGAAAGCACAAAATAGAGAAATTACACAATTCAAGGGCCATCTTCCAGACACTGGTGCACTGCAAGGATACAAATGAGAGCTGGGGAATATTCTGCCTTCCAACAGTGTCAAGAGCAGCATTTGGCTCTGCCTTTGGTTTACATTTGACAATGAAAAGGGGTTGTTGTTTCTTGTAAATTTAAAAAAATTATAAAGAGAATGCATGAAACAAAAAAAAAAAAAAAAGACCGAAAGAAATATTGAAACAAGCATCTTCTTTGTTCAAAGAATTCAACATCATGCCTGGAGCAGTGCGCATGAGTGTGCTTGTCATCAAACTTTACTCTTAACACAACCACTGTAACTTCATTTGCATAATAGCCTCAAAATAAATGTCGGTATAAATTGCTAGGTTGCTTTTCATTCATTGATACTCTTAATTTTGGATCATCCTTCAAAACATTTCTAGTACTCGTCAGCTCATTTAATTTTTCCCTTAAAAGGATATGGAAGACACAGTTGATTATAATGTTCCAGGACAAGGGGTCACAAAATCATATAACAATCGTTTCATCCTTGGGAAATTGTGCCTTTTCTATTTTCTTTTTATTTTTTATTGTTGACTCATCAGAAGGTTCATTATACCTTAAGCTATAAAGGGTCAGCATCACATGAAACCTGCACACCCATTCTGAACCTCACATATTTCCATGTTATAATTTTCAAGATCTCCCCACTAGGTAATTGAAAACTTGACAGGCAAACATTTTGGTCCAGTCCTTTAATTTTCTTTAGTAAAAAGATTGGTGCTATTAAAGTCCACAAGTTCTACTTAACAGTAAATGAATAGTAACCAGACCTTCCAGACCAAAATGCATGCGCAAAAACATAAATTTGCATATATAGGAATAAAGATTAACACCCCCTCCCTTGCTCTCTGAGTCTCTCCCCCTCCCTCCTAGTGAAATTAATATGGCAATAAATAGCATCTTCAGACCAGTTAAAGAGCCCTGTTTCTTTTTATATATAGGATATATTGTCACAATAGACAGCATGATGGTGGAAGTGTCACCTACATTGAATGAAATCCAAGCCCAAAATTAATCCAAAATGGACCATTTCAATTCACAGGGATGGTAGAGAAAAACCCATAGTAAAATGTGTAGTATATAGGCCATTAATGATATACATAAAGGGCAAAGCTTGAAAGTCAACATTAATGCCAAAATTTTGGTGGCCTTCTCTTAGTACTTACTGATTTGTTAGGGTCCATGTATACACTCAAAAGAGACTTCATGGTAGGGTACTTCTTCCATATAGCAATAGCAAACCGTGGCTGCACCTTTGGAATAGCTACCAAAGCTTTTAACCTGAATGCAGATAGAAGAATCACAAACAACAGCAATTGCGACAGAGAAAATAAATGGAGGCAAATATAAAAGGAAAGCCAACATGCCAATATACTACTCCGCTAGATTTGAAACTAAAATTGATACTATATTTAGTTTCATATATATGGATGAATTTACAAAGGAAACTTGATACATTTCAAGAACATTTTGTCGGTTTGACTCACTTTTATAGTATCACTGATTAATTGTTAACAAAACCATATCAAACTGAAAAGGAGAACCTAATAAAAATATTTCAATTTTGCTAGTTCTCTGCTCATTCCAGTTCTGCATCTTCTGTTTTAATGCATGATCTCAGTATTTTTCAGCATTGAAGTCTCTGATGGAAGATAAAGGGGTAAAATTTTCCAAGGAAAGGAGGAGCATCATGGTGCTGTAATTTTGTCATGCATCAGCTCAACTAATTATTTTCCAAACAAATTGAATTTAGATTCAAATATGCAAATCGCTTTTTCATGATAATAGGAAAACTGCAGCATGAAGATTGAAGAATATCAACACATGTATATTTAAATAAACATCATGATTTTTTGTTACATAAAGTGTTGAAAAATGCAAATGGGATGGCAAATAGACTTGCCAAAAATGTACTAGAATAAAAACAATTGACAACCGGAGAAACAGAACTCAATAGTTTACATAAGCAATATATAGATTTTAAGAGTTATACGGTAATATGTACACAAGCAGGCTTGTCACTAATATAATTTGGAAAAAATATTACTCACCATGGACTCTTTTTTATTAAATTCCTGTCAATGAAGTCTTTAGGGATAAAGGACCCATTAGCATTTACAGATAGTTGTGTTAACTTCTTTCTGCAATTAAAAGTAAAACAGAAGAAAGAGTGAGAAAATTGAACAGCTAAACTATAAAAAAGAAAGCAGGATAGAGGAGTTGTGATTCAAAAAGAATAAAAAGATGTGTGATGGTGATTACAAGTTGAGCTGATTACATGACAACAGAAAAATAATTTTCAGCACCTAAATTGACAAGATGCCAAGCTGCGTGTCAAACCAAAGACATGATCAGCAAGCTCAGCTTCATCTGTGCACAGCCTATAATGTACCCTAACGAAATGTGTGGTTAACTTCGCTAGCGCCTGCAGACAAGTTTGCAATTTATTAAACTTCATAATGCCTTCCAAACATCTATTATGAAAATACAGGAAGTGATTAGACTTGTATAAACTTTAAGCTTGTCTTTTGACCTCTTCAACAGATGGACATCTCCAACCATCATCATTTTCTTGCTGCTTGTACTGCTCCTTTCCCCTAATACATTGTCAACATTCAATTTAGAAAGCAATACAATACTACAACATTATCAAAAAATAAACAACATAAAGAATAGCAGAAAACACTAAAGTAGACAGTACAAGCTTCAGTACAATCACAGATTTCCATTTTGACACAGCAGCAGCAAACATTGCAGCATATTTATCAAGTAAACGAAAATGCTAGAGAAGATGGAAACTGCTACACAAATGAAGCAACTTTCTTTTTAGATGTAGCTGGCATTTATTAGAGAGAACAACAACAGAACCTCAATCCCAAACTTATTTGGGATTGGCTACGTGGATCATAAACCAAATCTACTTCAATATCAATAGTTTTAGATCCTCTGATAACACTTCCATCCACATTATCTTAACTTCATCTTCCCCATGTCCCTCCTGTCAACTTATCACTTCTCCGAACCAATGCTACATGTGGCCTATGCTGGACATGGCCAAACCATCTCAGTTGCCCTTCTTTCATTTGTTAAGAGTGCGAGAAGAAAGTCGCATTGTTCCAGTAGCAAGGATCTCAGCTAACCCATAGAACCCACCGAAAGGCGTCCAAGAGAGAGTAGTTCTTGTTATCCCTTCACATTTTACCATAAACAAGGCCTTAGCCTGGCAAGGACATTAAGCCAAAGAGAACACTCTTACCTCCTTGAGCGGTCATCGCCAAAATTATGTGCTGAGTGGAGAAACAGAGATGACAATCTGGAGATTAATTTTTGAGGCAGGGGATCAGTTAATAATCCAGACTCTGGTGAGGAGCACTTTGGGGTACTGATTGCATGAAATGGGTTTTGCAGATTCTTGTATTTACCAACAACTTCAAAGCAGAGTTCAAGAAGGCTCTCTCTCCAACTTACACGTTGGTAAAAATTGCTAAATCTGTTCAAAGTACAAGGATCAGTAAAAGGCCAAGGATAACCAATACACGGTTTTTGCTTAGAAAAATATGCCTTGGTCTGGATGGTGGGCTGAATTCACTTTATGAGGCTGCTATTCTTTGAAAGAAATTGAAGAATTGAAATGTCGAGGTCTTCATTGTCAGTTGTGGCTGAAAGAGCAGTGTTCTGCTAAAAGGAGAACGATTAGATAAATTGGAAAGTGAATGATGATGACTGCAATTCCCTTTGGAAGATAGGAGAGGGTTGAAATGGTCAGAAACCCGGACCTGATTTAAGAGGGGATTACCTAGTTGGCTAGATCATTAAGGAATTCAATTGGAGACATCACTAGAAAAATTATCAAGGATATGGATTGGCCTCATCTCTGAAAAGGGAGCTTGTGGAGAATCCTTTTGCAATAGAATTGTCAGTGAAGTGCTAACTTGAGCTTGCTACATTGGTTCCCAAGTGTATTCTTCAGTTACAGTGGATTTTAGACTTTAGACCGACAGGTTTTGGTGCCAGGTGTTCATAAAGTCTTGGCTATGAGGATTCTCCAGGCTTGTGTTGACTGATGAGAGTTAGCATTACAAAAGCACATTCATGGAGGACAGAGATTCTACAAGCATAATCAGGTGTTAATGAAGCAAAAACTTGATGAGTCTAGAGATGACAAGGAAGGGTATTGTTTCAACGTGGATTTAAGAAGGTCTATCCTATGTTAGTGTAAACTGGGATTTTCTAGGAGTGGAGATGTTTTCGAAGATAGATGTAGCAGATTATGAAATATTTGTAAATAGTGGTATTTACATTGATTGTCAATTAGGATAAAAAAAATAATATGGTTTGAAGGTTTTAGAGGGTTGCATCAAGGTGATTTGCTGTCTCCTTTACTTTTTCCCATTGTGGATGATGTGTTCCAATCACATGATCAACAAGAATGTGTAGTGGAACCTGGTGAAGGGTCATAAGATGGTGTTGAGGATGGGATGGTGATTAGTGGAAGACACTATCTATTTCTTGGAGGATGATGATAGACGCTTCTTCAATGTGCAATCTTTTCCACATATCTTCTACTGAAAATTTGGACCTGAATATGAACATGTTGAAAATGGCATAGCGTTCATGGTTATTGCGCCTAACATGATGCTGCCCTTTGTTTAGAAGAAAACCACAAGGTGAATCCATTTGGGACCAATAATCTGGAAGGTCTCTGAGAGGTTGAATGGTAGTTTTTCTCCCTTTGGAGATGGAAACTTAGCCAGATCTGACCATCATCAGCCCAAACCACCCTGCCTATTGGGGAGAAGTTGTCCCTGTCAGACCAAGGTGGGAAAGATATCCCCCACCACAAAATCCACCAGGACCCAAACTTATGTACTTGTACCTTATATTTTACCATATCAATTATTTAAAAGATTTACTAGCTCACAAATATATTATTTAGTATCAAAATACAAAAACTATTGTATTTTGGGGGCACTAAGATGCCCCAAACTTTCACCAGTGCCCATGCCCGGGGTGCGGGTGGGGATCTCACTTGCTTAAGGCGAGGAGGGGAAGGTGGAAGCTAAATCCATCCCTTTAAACTAAATCATAAGCTTTAAAACCAGGCTAACCAGCCTAAAATTCTAGCATATCATAATGATAAAAAGATTACTAAATAAGATGGAGAAATTTCTGAACAGAGTGCTACTTGAGTAGCATTGAGAATAGTGCTACTACAGTATGATACCAGCAACAACGAGCCCTTAATAGCCATTATAGTGCTACTAATGTATGATACCACAAAACTTTATAATAACACTGCCATAACAGCCCTTTATTAAGCTTAATTCCTTTCCTGTATCATTGAGATTTGTGCTTCAATGTTTGATTATGTGGTTCTAGATAAGTACTCAGGCTTCTCAAGTAAAACAAAATTCACCATTTTATTAATGAAATCAATTTCCTGATATTCAAACACACATCTTTGAATTATGTCTCCAGTCAGATTTGCAAACTTAAATAGTTTTCATTCCTTTCTGATTCTGCAAATCAAGTGATTGCTCATCGCTTCAAATTTAAATTTAATCTGAAGAACTCTCGTTTTTGGAATGAGTTTTAATAAATTTGGATTCACAGTTCTCTACTTTTTTTACAACCTCATCTATTAAATCTTGATTTTCCAGGGTAAAAAACAACAAAAAACAAGATGAACAATCCGTGTCTCTTTGGCCAGCTATGATAAACATGACTATCCCTCCACATGCAAAACACAGAGACAACACAATCATAGAAGCAGAAACAAGGCATAAAATTTCACAGAAAGTAGACAAGCATCAAACATGGAAAGAAGAAAGAAGTTAAAATTTACATTAATTAAACTTCACCAATTGCTCACCTTTTATTGACATAAGCCATCAGCCTAATTGTGAGATAGCAAATTGTATGAGAAGGATAACGGCTTCGAACTGAAGACACATGATCCAGGAGCGATTCACTCATAACAAGATTGCAGAACTCTTCTGCTTCATATACAAAGGCTACATATCGAATGTCAGTTCCTTCACGAGAAAGCTGCATTAAATAATGAGGATTATATACGTAATAATTTAATGATAGGAGAAATGCAACCTAACAACACACATAGTGCATGCATAAAAACAATACAAGTTTGAAAGAAACTGGCAAGGTATCTCGTTTGCAAATTTGTAATTAGCTTGTACTTTCAAAATCTACTGAACACTAATTACCTGAGAAATATGTTCTGGAGCACTCATGGTCCACAGAATAGATCTTTCAATTGGATTTGATGTTACACGATATGTAAGGCCCTTATCAGCAAACCTGGTGAGCAGAGGTCCTGTACTAATAAAGTAGATAATTCAGAAAACTATATATTAGCATAATGAATCTACTGAAGTATAAAAGAAGAAATATATTGAACAAGAAAAAAACAATTCTCACCTCCCACTGAGCCATGTTCAATTACTCTAGTGTCAAATTCAGCAACAATAGAATTTAGAGCAAACTTCCCTTTTTCCCACTTTTGCATTTCTTTCTCCATTTTTTTCAACTCTGCTGCTTGAGCCTTAAGAGCTGCTTTCTGCAACTTCTCTTGCTGCTCAGCAGATTTTGATTAGATAATTTTAATTTATACACTCATATACTATATAAGTTGACTAATATTACTAAAATTATTACTTCTTTCTTTAGCTTCTTTTCTTCCATTAAACGAATTCTTTCGTCCTTTTTCGTATTCTTCGTTCCCACTGCTTCATCTGCACTATTTTCCCTGGCAGAGTTAACTTTAGTTTTCCTTTTCTCTTTCAAGGTGCAAGCCATCTGCTCCATGCTAAAATTTTCTTTGTCAGGACAATCACCTATCTGGTTCAATGTCAATAATTAAGCTAATGTGAATCAGAAAATTGAGACTCATATTCAACTAGATTTAAAAAAAAACAAGTTGATTAGAATATTGTATCCTAAAGTGGAAAAGCTCATATGCTCACAGCAGAAATCGCTACTCGCTTTTTAACACGAACAGAGTTTTGGCTTTAATTATTTTGAACTTAATAAACTTCTCACAAAAAGCTTCGAAAAATCCATTTTAATTAACTTGATAAATCAAAACAGAATTAACAAGCAACATAACTTCCATTTAAAGATACTTTTAAGATAAAAGAAAAATGAAGTTAAGACTTCAAAAACAGAAAATACAAATTGATCTTATCATCAAGATTTTCTAGCAAGACATCAATTTCATATAAATCGTAAGAAAACAATCCCACTTACTCTTCAAGTTCAACTTTAAATAAACTACAAACAAAAATGCAATATGTTATTGTTATTAAGGGATTACCTGATAGATATCATCTTGTGAGAGACTCGGCTGCGAAGAACTGACCCCAGACATTTGATTTACATTAGCATCCACTGATAAACAAAGTATCTTCAGTTAGCATCCGTAAACTTGACCTAAACATCGAAGAGATTTTTAATAGCATTGTCCAATAAATCAAAATTGATTTTACCAAGCCAATCGACTGAGTCAAAGTTGGTAGAAGTACTCCATCTTCTTCTCTCCTCCACTTCATCATAACCCGCATCCATAGTCGTCTTCTCCTTCCAGTTTTTCGCACTTTCCGGCTCATCATTTTCGGATTCCAAACAGATCAATCCAGCATTTCCTTTCACACAAGAACAAAACCCTAATTAATTGCAAATAAAAACGACATTTCAATGGATAAATTGGGAACCCTAACTAACCAGAGAGGGTTTCAGGATCAAAATCGGGAGCCCGAATTCGGGGGAAAGTGCATTTGACGATGGAGACATCGGACAATGGAGTTTCGGGAACGAAAGAGGGAGATTTGTGTGGGGTCGGGTCATCGACGTCGAGGACTAGAATGGTCGGGTCGGGTAGGGTTCGGGGTTTTTTAGGGAGAGATGGGAGTGGCGTTTTTTGGTTTCCTTCTTCTTCATCGGAGAGGATTATAGGATTCCACATTCAACACCAGAGAGAGAAAGAGAGACTGTTGCTGGTTTGGTTAGTGTCTTCGAATATGCGCGGGATACAAGAGAACATTTTTGATATTGTAATTTTTTTATTTTCTGATTTTATATTTACGGGTTAGTTTTTTTTTTTTCACTCCTCTATAAGTATTATTAACATTAATTAACAATTAATTAAAAAAACAATAAAATACTTTCCTGTAAATAGTATTGCATAAATTTCCTTTCTTGGTTCCTCAAATTTTATACTTATTTCAATGTGGTTATTCAACTTTAGTTTCTTTTAATTTGGTCCTCCAAAGTTTTGTTATTGCCTCTACAAGTTTTTTCATTTGGATTGCATATTATTGCATGTATGAGTCGTCAAAAATTGTTTCAGGGTTTTAATAATAAGTCATTTTTTACTAGAGAAAATTCTTAGTAATGTAAAAAAAATTTAAAACAACAAGGACAGAATTAACATTTTTTTCCATGTTTATTGTTTAAGAGGCCCGAATCTTTTATTTTACTTTTTAATCCTTGAATTTTAAAAGAGAACAAAGACAATAGCCAAAAAACTTTTTTTTTTAAAAAAAGCTCTCGAGTGCTTAGATTCTTGTCATTTATAACTTTGATTTTGATATTATAAAATTTGATTACGAGAGAGAAATTTAATGAAGATGATTTACACTTTAAGTAAGAGAAAATATATTAAAATATACAGGAGTTGTGGAATTTGTTAAATAATTTGATTTTAAAATTTTTAAAGTATTAAAATGTGTTTTGTTGTTAGAAATAGGGTTATAAAGATTTATAAAATGTTTTTTTATTTATTCCTGGTAAAAAATGATTGGAATTTAGAATTTTTTAGCTTAGGAACTTGTATCCTGATTTTCCCAAATGATACCGTACGCCTAAGGTTTTTTAAAAGAAAATGGGGGGAAATAAAAACCAGGCGGGGAGTTTGAGTTTACAGGCCCAAGCTCATCTGATTTTTCACATGGAGCAGGCACGCATATCCATTTTTGTAATCCATGCACGCCTAGCCCTTCAATTTTATCTAATCTCGTTATTTTGTTCGTTCTCGCAAAACATTTTGTTTAGAGTGCGGCTGTTTTTGAAACAGTTTTTATAGTTGTGATTTTAAAAAAATAAATTTAAAAAATATGAGGTTAGTTGTGATTAGTTTGATTTTGATATATATTTGATAAAAATTATGGTTAAAGTTTATGTATAATAAAAAAATATACTAAAATATTTAGCAGAAGAGTGGTTGTGTTTGCTTTTTAAATTGTTTTTTTATTTGAAAATATATCAAAATAATTTTTTTTATTTTTAAAAAATTATTTTTTATATCAGCGTATCAAAATGATTTGAACACATCAAAAAATATTAATTTAAAGCAGATAAAAAAATAAAAAATTCTCAAATTTTTTCAAAAACGTTTTTGAAACACAAAAATAAACAGGATTTTACAAAACTCAGTTAGAAAAATATGTAAAAATTACTTCACAAAAACTACATTTCAAATTTATTTTTCTAATGAGTCCCATAATATAAAATACAATTTAATTTGTTATAAAACACCTCAGTATTTGTTGTATTGCAAACAGAAAAGCACGTTTAAAACAAACACAGCATTAGTTTTGTTTGATCTCTCGGGAAGTAGTTTGCAATTATTTTCATTTTGTTTTTGGTTGGTTGATGTGGCAGCTTCTCGATCATAATTTTTCTCATCTTTTTGGAAAATCGCAGCATTGCTATCATTTCTTGCAAATCTTTCTCTCTTTATTTTTTAAACAAATAAACAAGAAAAGAGAGAGAATTTTCATTGCAAGTATTTAAAGCTGGTTTATTTTTATGTTTTAAAAATATTTAAAAAACATAAATTTTTTTATTTGTTTTGCTTGAAATTAACATATTTTTATATTTTTAGATCATTTTAATATGCTGATGTTAAAAATATTTTTTTTTTAAATAAAAAAAATTATTTTAATGTATTTTTAATCGAAAAGCATTTTGAAAAATAACATCCAAACTTCTGTCCAACCTGTATAGAATATTAATAACAACATGTATTAATTAATTATATAAACTAAATAAATAATAAAATATTGGTTTAACTCAAATTTATTCAAAATATTTTAATAATAAAACTAATTCATTATCATTTTCTATATAAATCCAAATTTCTATGCATTCATAAAAATTTTTAACTTAACAATAAAATTAAAAAAATATAAATCGTACCTGTTAAAAAAACTATTATTTATTTCAACACAAATTCAAATTAAATTTCATCAATTTACAAACAGATACAATTTTACAAAATATTAAACAAATCCTAACATGTACAAATAACACAACAAATTTCTATGTTAAAAAGTCATTAAACAAGTAAACACCTAAACAAAATACATATACTATAAAAATATGTAATAAAAAATAACATTTTGAAATTAAGTTCAAATAAAAAAATGGATAGTTTTGTTTATTTGAAGTGGAGAATCCTCAATAAAATTATATCTGTAAAAATAATATGTCATTGTATTTTTTGGTTTTTTTTTATTGTAATTCTCTTTGTATATATTAAGAGGATATTTTCATTAATATTTACCAATAAATACTGCAAGGCATATTTAGTTAAAAAAAATTAACCATAGTCTATCAACAAAAATACAAAAATATTCACGGCATGTCTGTTTATATTTGTCATTTTTTCTCAATGCCGCGGACCCTCACAGAGCCTTCCATCTCTTGAATGGCTGAACATTGTTTTGGCTCGAGCAATCAAAACAAACACCGTATTTTCTACTCGTTGATACTGATTGGAAGTTGTTTCCGATTCTTCCACCCTCCCGCTAAATCTACACTGGTCTACAGAGACTAACTGCCGACTTTGACCGGAGGAGATTTCAATGCGGTGGCCATGGTTTGGTAGGCCACCCTAACTTTGTCCACATCAAGGTAGTGTTGATGAGCAACACATCCATGTGATCTTGCTCCCTCAGACTGTCCCAATAGCACAAGAAAATAATAACTAGTTACGTTCCAAAAATCTTGAAAATGACCTAAAACTACAACCCAACAAGAGTCGAGCACAGCCACCATTATTGTGATCGTTACTCGCACCCTTCCTCGAGTCCAAAAACCATAAAGGACCCAGATGAGTCCAAAAGGCTAAGCTATTGATGCATCGACGCTAGCTGCTCTCTCCCAATCCACCCTGCATGGCACGTTATGGACCATGGAATGGACTCCAGCACCCCGGCTCATGCCAGACCATGACACTCTCAGCAACAGTTACCCTCTCAGAGAATCACTTTCAAGCCTAATCCGGGTGATTATTGTGTCTAATCATGGTGGTGGTTTCGATCAAACTAGTTGATTTATTAAAAAATAATATAAATTATATTTTAAAATTTTATCTAACAGTTTAAGTTATTGAGTTGAATTAGTTTTTTGAAATAACATCGGAGTCTTGATGACCAAGCGGTCACAACATGACGGTCAGTTTGATCAGGCTGATCGACTTGTTAAAAAATAATATAAATCATATATTGAGATTTTATCTAACAATTTAAATTATTAAGTTGAACTAGTTCTTTAATATGATATTATAGCCTTAATAACTAAACAACCATAAATTCGAATCTCATTATTTATTTGGTACGGATTTTCAATGTGTAGACATGGATGTTCTATCGGAAAAGAGGGTGTGGCCCTCGCTGGCCATGGGAGAGCGGTCACAATCTTCCCACCTAGTTTTATATCTCGAGGTTGGCCATGGCTTTGGGTTACAGGCAGCCCCTTTTATCAATTATATTGTCTCTTAAGGTAAACCAACTTGTTGATTGAAGCATGATTTGTGAACAGATATTGCCGTCTTCAGTGGTCACTAAAAGTCAACAAATTTAATCATCCAAATTCCAGCAACAGAAATTGGATTATTGAGTTAGTAATTTTCTAATGGCATCCTTGCTTTCTTTGGGGTTTTTTTTTTTCAGCTGGAGTTTTTTAAGAAAATCTCTTTTGCTTCAAATTTAATTTTTAATTTTTTTTTATTGTTTTAATATGCTGATATTAAAAATAAATTTTAAAAAATAAAAAATATATTATTTTAATATATTTATTTTTAATGAAAAAAGCAGCTTCTCCTATTATTAGTGATGAAAAAGCCCAACCTCCCCGGTTCCCATCCATTTAGTGGGCCAGATTCACTACAGTAGATTGGATGGTTCTAATTGTTAGGTTTCTGATAAGTATTCAAGGGGCCCCAACTCTCAGTGAGCAGTGAAAAATGGGTGGTAGATACCCGTTTATTTTATAAAAGAAGTGTTTTCTGAAAATTATTTTTAAAATGTTTTTGCATTTATTTACTATTAAAAAAAGCTAGTATATACTTTTTATTTAACTAAATTTTTTCTTTGATTTTCAGAAAAATATTTTTTTTTATTTTAGATGAAAGACATTATTTTCTAAAAGTTGCAAAAAATTTTTTAAAAATATCTTGTTATTTCTTAATTATATTAAATTCTATCATTGATCTTTTGATTGTTATATATTTTGTTTTTTTTTTAATTTTATCTCTTGGAATTTGACTTAATTTGATTTTTTTATCAATTTGGATCTTCGTTTTTTTATTGATATTTCTTTCTCGTATCCTTTTATTGATTAAATTTTTTTATCTACCAGATTATGTCCTTATTCTTTTTATTCATATTTATTTTATTTAAAATAATTTATGAAATTAAATTATTATTTTTAATTTCATCATCTTTCAATTATTTTTATATGTTAAATTTGGTCTATATTCTTTTGATTACTTTTTATTTTATTTGAAATAATTTTTAAAATTGAAGTTTTTTTTTTCAATTTCAACCTCCTTCAACTATTTTATGTGTTAGATTGAGTCACTATTCTTCCAATAAACTTGAAAAAAAATATTAATAAATTATTTTTCAACTCATTTTCTATAATATAATAAAAAACTAAAAAATATTTTATAATTTATTTTTTATTACACTACTAAACATAAAAAATTAATTTACTTTTAAAAATTTTATTTTCTTAAAAAAACTAATTTGACCTAGCCAAGTCAACTTTTAAAATTTTTAAAATTATTGTTTAAACAACATCATTTTATTTTTTTAGAATAAAAATATATCTAAAATAATATCATTTTTTTAATAAAAACAATTTAATTTTAAGATAATCTTTGTAAATTCTTGATATGAACTTCGGATTAGATTTTAGCCATATCTAATAACTAGGAGGAGGGAGGGGTGTCCCCCCCCCCCCCGTCTTGACATCCTACTTTGTTTGCAGGAAATGCTAAATACTAAATAAATTTTATATTTTATTAAATAATAAAATTGAAAAAAAATCAATTTAGTAAAAGGATAATTTCTTAAAAAAAATAATGAGGCTTAAAATTAGCATAAAAAAATAAAAACAATATTGTAATTAAAGGGTGAAATTGAAAAGAATTATATTTCTTATAAAAAATAAAAAACAATTTAGAATTCTAAACAATAAAAATAAATTGAAAAATACAATACATTTAATTTAAATTGGATGATAAAACTGAAAACTAATAAAACTTTTACAAAAGAGTCAAGCCAAAAAATTATAAATCCAAAAAATTAAAATGAAATTACTAACATTATTAAAAAAAAATGAAGATTTTAATAAAACTCTAAATTAATGTCTTAATTGCCTCCTGCCATTTATATAGCATTGGTGAACTTAAATACAGCAATATTATTTAGCTAGAAAGAACATCTTTTTTTCGAAAAAGAAATGGAAAATCAAGGAATCCATAAATGCAATTACACACTGCGATGGTGTCCACCACTCGTTAGATCTCCTGATGAACCGACAAAAAAAACAGAAAAGAAATACTAACTCCTCCATTACACGTTAGGTCATTTTTTAAATTTTAATGCGCTGTGTAATGCAATATGATTTAGATGTCAAATTATTTTCTTGAAATTGGTTTTTAAAATAATATTTTTTATGATGAGAGCCATGCTTGGTGTATGCTAAACAAACATCTTCTTAAATTACATGCATCAAGTAGTAATTTGGAAGATATTAGACATGCTTGGTGTACGCTACCAGAGAGTGCAAGTAGGGTTCCATTAAGCAGATAGTCCAGAGTGTATTTCACGTGATTTTCTTCTACAAACATAGCAGATCAGCTCATCTAGAAACGATGAGAGCCTCCATCAATGTCGGTTTTTCTCCCTCCATTGATTAATGCGTTGTTTCTCGAAGAAGAAGAATCCAAATCCCCATTGAATCAATCAGATCGATGAACAAGAGTAAATCTCCAGGCGTTTTTTAACACTGTCATGTTAGCTAACTTTTATGCGTTGATTTCATTTGCCACTTGAGGGGAAATTTCCTTGTGATTTGGTGATGCAGCAGCGTCTGCTTTTCGGTATGCAAGAATTAGGGCCCAGAAATCTGTCGTGCTCGAAGCTGTTCCCTGATCCCTAAAGTGTAATAAATTCAATTCACCTCTCTACACCATGATTTGCTGCCTGCCTCTCTATTATAAGCTTGCAACAAATGAATAATACAAGGAAAAAAAATAAGACAAATGCAATTATTGCCATTTGGGCCTAGATGATTTGCCCCTTTATTAGTTAAAAATCAAAATAAAGTTAAACACGGTTTCTGTGCTCTTTTTTTTATTTTTAATAATGAATTTGATAGTATGAAACAATTAATTAAATTCTATGACGTTGGCTATCTTATCATGCTTTTCAGCTACATCTAACAATCACTACCTTGCAAGGTTTCCAGTATCTTGAGCAGAAATTTCAAGAATTAAAATGAGAGAAAGAAATCCCACTTCTTATAGCAAAGGGCCTTGAGCATCTACGTATATTGATTTACATGAAATTAAATAAGTTAATCCGGAGTAAAACAATCAAGAAATTAAGAGAGAAAAGGTAGAAGGTACCTAACACACAGGCATTAAAAGTGACCCCCGTCAACTGGTACATTTCTAGCTTTCAACAGGAGGCCGGTCTTGTCTATGCTAGCATTTTCATGTAGAGACAGCAGTGAGACATTGATTTTGACACTTACAAGACCACATTTGCTCACGTAGAATTACTACAAAAAGTTAGGTCACAGTCGACTGCAACACATGTCCAGGCATGTAGGTATCAAAGTACCAATCCACTTCTATATAAGAGAGGATCAGTTTGAAGAGGCAACACAAAGAAAACAAGATATTGACATAAACCAAAAGGAAGTCCTGAGATGGCAAAGATTTCACGCAATCATCTTGTTCTTGTAGCCTTTTTCCTTCTTTTTTTGTTTCCACCTGTGCTAGAGGTAAACTGATTTCCATGTCTGACAATCTTTATACAACTAGTTGAAGTTTCGATATTGTAGATTAACTATTCCTTAATTGATTCCTCTTTCTCTTATATTTCTAGCAGCAAGGACTTTGCGAGAGGCTAGCAACCAGGGAGCAGAGAAAAAGGGCCAAAGTGATATGTTTCCATCAAAAGAAAATGGTTTACCAGATGCGGAGGAATTGGTTGGGATGGACTACACTCCAGCGAGAAAGAAGCCTCCAATCCACAACTAAAAAAATGGAAATTTCTGGTTGAGCTACGACAAGAGTCTTGGCTATATATTCTACTACTCATCATACACAAATATTGCAGTCTGTGTGTGTGTGTATTAGTACATGGTTATTTAGGAGTGTAACTTGCAAAGGATATTGCACTGGGAGGGGTTTAATTAGCCTAAGGAAATTTGGTTTTTTTGTAAATTAGGTTATAAATCATGGCTTAAAGAACTAACAGTACGTAACTTGAGATACAGAAGTATCACTTATGCTTGTAATACCTTGGATATATATGAAATCCAAGTACACTTTTCTTTTTTGTGTCTTTGGACGGCTTAATTCTTTGGTTTGAACTCCTCGCCTCCTCCTAGATAGATTCTTGAGAATTGTTATATAACTCGGGGTGTTCGGGTTTACTTATACGTACCACAACTAATCCTCACGTTCACTGAATACCTTGCAAATTTAATGAGCATGTAAAACACCGTGAAGATGATAGGCATGCACAAAAAAAATCGAATTCGGGTGCAGAGGAAGGGAACAAGTCCCTTCCCTACTAAGCCGCGGCTTCAAGTTTTTGTTTTGTTTTTTCTTGGTTGATAATGTGATTTCACTTGCTGCTTGCTAGGGTTATTTGCTATGTATTCAGTGACATCCCAGCTGGGGATTTTGACGGGATCCATCTTCAATACATTGCTAGATTGAGGGAGAACACTAATGCTAATCAAACTATATAGCTAGCCATGCATGTTCATTCCTTAAATTCCATGTTCATCGTATTTTGGTCAGTCACATTGCTTTTGTCTACAAAAGTTTCCCTATAAAATCATATATTTTATAGCAATTTAGGTTATCTTCAACATTTTTCTTCTCTTGAACACTCGATTTTATTTATTTATTTTACATATTGAAACTCATTGATTAAGGAAACTACACCCTGAAAAATCGAGAGAATTTACTACAACCTTTGCAGTCAAATCATCCGGTTGGTTATTAGGATCACTCAAGAGTGTTTGTTCCCTATAAACTCATTTTTATTTTGTTCCCATTATATGGATAGATTAATCTCTAAATTCCTTAAATCCGTACGTGGTGTTTGTGCTCCCTTTTTCACAATGGGCCTGGAATTGTTAAACTCATACCACACCTTTTTTTTTCTTGTTCTTTTATTAGGAATCAAAACACTGGGTTATCTGAGGGGAAAAAAAACTACCCAAAATTCTATCACACTTGTCAATTATCTTGTCAAAAAGTTTGGATTCAAGTCGTAAGATTGTAGGTCATATCTTATGACAACTTTAATTATTGTGATCTTATTTTCAGATATGAGATATGTATGTAAGTGTTATAAATGACATAATATTCCCTATGAGATTTTGGGATATCCTATCCTCTGTGTCTCTCTTTTTTCCTGTTTTTTTTTATAATTTTTAATCAGAACTATCCTTTCATATAAACTATACTTATTAAATCTGACCCACGGTGACCCGGCCAAAGAGCCGGGTCCCTGGATTCATAGATCAACCTGAAAAAATTAAAAAATATATATTTTAAGTTTTAATATTTCATATGAAAAAATTAAAAAATAATTAATATGAATATATGCTATACATGTTGTAAATAATAAAGTTTAAAAGAATA
This sequence comes from Populus tremula, assembly GCA_964019445.1. NCBI lineage: Eukaryota > Viridiplantae > Streptophyta > Magnoliopsida > Malpighiales > Salicaceae > Populus > Populus tremula. The sequence continues at coordinate 5,569,848 of CAXHTJ010000017.1, forward strand.
TTTTAAAAAAATTATCTCATATTGAAAAGATACCATGTTATCTTTTTAAGTTGAAGTATTTAAATTAAAAAAAAATTATCCCACAATAAAAAAACATAACTTTTTTCTTGTGAACATAAAGTGGTGTGTGTGTGTGTGTGTATATATATATATTAAAGGGCTTCAAATTTTACATTGAAAAAATAATTTTTTTCTTGTGAACATAGAGTGTGTGTGTGTTTATTAAAGGGTTTCAAATCTCATATTGAAAAGATATTGTGTTATCCTTTTGAATTGAGTATTTAAATCAAAAAGCTTTTTATCCCACATTGAAAAAACTTAATTTTTTTCTTATGAACATAGAATTGATATATACGAAAGGGCTTTAAATTTCACATTGAAAAAATAATTTTTTTCATGGGAACATAAAATTTATATACTAAAGGGTTTCAAATCACATATTAAAAAAATAAAATAGTTTTCTAATATATATATCTAAGTTTAATATTTAATTATGTCTAAGTTTTTTAACTAGCTTTAATTTATGTTTACATATGGTTTTATTTTGTTTCTAAAATTATGTTTTGTTAATTTAGTACCTAGATCTAGACTATCATGGAAACACTCGATTGATGAGTTGTTGGTGTTATAAATGTTGATTACAAAAGCCTAATTGGGATTATCTTAGGAGAAAAGCAACACAATATTCATGCAATCTTTGTTAAATTCACCATCACCCCCCCCCTCTCTCTTCTCTTTATAGTCTTTGTTTTACTCAAAAAAATGAATTCACACTTGAATTTTGAAGAGCATATAAGTTTGGCTTCAATTCTTAAGCATATGAGATTGATTTTGATCTTCGATTTTGTCTAATTTTTATAATTGACATTCAATCTATGTTTACATATGGTTTGATTTTTTTTTCTAAAATTATGTTTTGTTGATTTAGAACTTAGATATAGATTGTCATGAAAACATTCGATTGATGTGAGTGTTGGTATTATAAATGTTGATTACAAAGGCCTGATTGGGATTACTTTATATAAAAGCAACATAACATTCATGCAATCTTTGTTAAATTCATCAGCCTCTCTCTTTAAAATACATTTTTCTTTCTTTTTGTCTCTTCTTTTTTTCTTCTTTTTCAGTTTCATCGTTTTACTCAAAAAAATGAATTTGTTTAAGTTTTGAAGAGCACATAAGGTTGGCTTTGGGTTTTTAGCTTCGGGTTTTTAGCACATGAGATTGACTTCAATCTTTGATTTTATCTATTTTTTTTAGTTGGACTTTAATTTATATTTAAATATGGTTTGATTTTTTTAATTATGTTTTGTTGATTTAGCACCTAGATTTGAACTATCATGGAAACACTCGATTGATTGATGTGGGTGTTGGTGTTACAAATATTAATTATATAGGCCGAGTTGGAATTATTTTATTTACTTATTCTAATGTTGATTTTAAGGTCAAATTTCATGAAGCAACAATTCCTTTAGCTTTTTTATTTTTTTAAAAAATCAACATAACAAAGAAGACTTCTATATCATTTGAGTAGTTAATGACCTAATCACTTAAGATATATATAAACTCTAGTATGGCATTGTTCATACAAACTAAATCTAAGATTAAAATTTTTTTTCCAGTCAAATTTTAGGTAAGCCACACTTCTAAGGATATCACTTGATTGTAGCTGCAACAACTATTGAGTAAAGAAAATATTGCTTGCAGTAAGTCTCCAAACCAAAAGCCAAAGGCTCTTTGGCTGCTAGATTTTTAACTAGTATAGCACTAGGAGCATTTTAAAACAGGCAGTGTATCAAATATTCAAGCATCAGTACCCAAAAGTAAAACATCAGTTAAAGAATGAGATGTTTCTAGGTTACAACCTTAATGTTGATTTTAAGGTCAAAGTTGGTGATAAAATTGCATATTTAATTCTTTAAAACCCAATATATTAAACCTGATGAGTTTCAAATTCAAGCAACTTATAATCTGCAATTTTCAAATCTATTTGCCATGTGTTTAATAAAAAGTCCTCTTTTTATATATTCAAAAGTATTTTTTATTTTTTTTGATAATTTTATAATTTTAACATTGCACCATTAATTAAGATATAATGATAATCCTATAAATATTTTCCACTTTATTATGCACATCAGTGAGAATATAAAGTGAATTAACGATCAATACATGTTAAATGATTAATTAATTACCTATTACAATGAAAACTTGACCCATTTTTAATCTTCATATGAATAGTAAAGCTCTTTTTTATTTTTTAATTAGACCTTTTTATAGCCTAATAGGATGAAATTAAGCTAGAAATTATAATTTAAATAGCAAACTAAAAGATAGAAGACTAAACCGTGAAACACAGAGAAGATATATAATTAATCCTAAATTTACAATAATTTTCATTTTGATATATAAATTTATTTTGTTTATTTTTTTGGTCAGTGGCTTAGAGAGAAAAAAAAAAAAAGAGAGAAACTCACCTAAAAATAGTAAGGAGCGGGAAAGTTATGTTTTCACTATTTTAGCAACCAAAATGATCAAGTTTTGTGTTCTATTTGTCAAGAAACGTTGAATGGTAATTGTTTTGAGTTTTTTTATTTCTTGAAAATATAGATCAGACTTGAGAGGGATTTTTTCAATGTTTTATATTGTGTTTTTAAAATAATTTAGATATGTTTTGAGTTGAGAGATTGGTTTATTGAGGTATCTAACATGTTTTTAGTTGAAAAGAGGATTGAGAAATGGATTTTAAAGAACCCCCCTCCCCCCAGATTTTCTAACAATCACTGCCACTATGAACAACTTGTCACATACTCCACGGGTCACCAAGGCTTTTTAATTAAAACTAGGTTTGCTCCCATGGCATGGCTTGTATTTTTTAATCAATTTTAGTTTATTTCTAAATTAACTAATTTAAAATATTATAAATAAAGTAGTTTATTGAATTTTTAAATTAATTAAGAATAGATTTGAGTTATTATTTGAAATTGGGTTTAGAATCAAAATATCTTTATTTATAAATTATATTATATTCAAGTGGACTAATTAATTCTACCAAAAATATCTAAATAATACCTTTTTAATAGTAATCAAATAAATATTTTAATAATTTTTATTTTTATTTTTATATTTCTATTTTATTCTATTCATGAGTTTGATAAAATAACTTAAGTTAGCATGAGTGAATCGAAAATAGTTTTATCTTAATAATTATTTTGTATTTTACTTGAATACATTACAAGTAATGAAAATCTTATTTACAAATTGAAAATACAATACTTGCATATTTTTCTTTACATTAAAAAAAAAACAATAGTAATTTTTAAATAAGATGTAGCAATCACATGGTAGACTTCTTTTTTTTTATGACAAAGATATTTAGGAAGCAAATTGCTCGTAAATCAAAACTAAACTTAAAATAAAGTCTTCTTCAAATAATCTGAAAGTCGCATTCTCGCATTAACCTTAACACGTTTAAAAGAATTTAATAAATTTATACTGACACAAGATTTGATTTGAACACGAGGGAGAAAGTTTGGTTTTCGTCAATTTCCAAAAAAAGAAGAAAAAGTGACACGAGCCCATAAAATTGAAAACAGATATGGGCGCCCAGCCCAAGTTATTGAACTGCAGCCAGGAGCCGGTTAGAAGGATCCATCACACAAATCTTATTATGGGTTTAAGACTGTGGTGGTGTTTCTTGGTATATATTTTTTATTTAAAAATATATAAAAATAATTATTTTTTTAATTTTTAGCATTAAAATATTAAAATCATTAAAAAAAATTAAAAACATATCAATTAATGTTTCCATTTTCAAGCTAAGAATATTTTAAAAAAACTGAAGTAATTTCAGACGTGTTTGTGCTTGACATAATGTTTTTTAAATTAATTTTTATTTTAAAATATATTAAAATAATATATTTTTTATGTATTAAAATAACAAAAAAATATTTAAGATTTACAAAAATACGGTTCACTGCTATGCCTATAAGACAATTACGCAGAAACCCTAAAAAATCCAAACCCTCTGCTCTGCCCCCGTATAAAAATGGCTCATCCATCCTAACCCGTCTAGTCTTTCAATTTCTATGTAATTGTTTCTTGGTTGTTTAATGGATTTACTAATGAATGGATGATGATGTTAGAGAGGTCAATGATGATAGATCCAAAGGCTTGTTTCTCAAGAACATTCGCAGTGGCCGCCTAAGAGCTTTCGCCTTCCGCCCAAGGCTTGAGAGCTTCTGCTGCATCTTTCCTTCCTTGGATGTCTGAGCTCCCCTTCCTTTATCTCTTTCTCATTTCTTATTTGAATCTTCTATCATCTTTTGATTATATGTGTTTTATCATAGAGTTTGATCCAGTTTTGCGATTATTTTGCAAATTTACACAATGACCCAGCTGCTTGTTTTTCTTTGCAACTTGAATCAGATTTCTCAGTTTTTGGGACTTTTCGTCAGCCCCTTTAGCGAACTTTGGAGTGCTCTAGGGGTTGGAAGAGTCCCTGATATTTAATTAACATCCATCCGTTTCACTTTGTCAGCAGTATTATTTGGTTTCTTGCTGATCATTAGAGGGTGGAATATTATTTTAATTATTCAAATTTTTTTAACTGTGAGATTCTCTTTCTCTGTAATTGAGTTCAATGGTGTTAATTTCAAAGGATGCTTGTTTCTCATAACATCCGCAGTGGCCACCAAAGAGCTTTTGCCTTCTTGGGGGCTTGAGGGCTTTTATCAACCTATTTTTTCTTTTCATTTTTCCAAACAATTGCAATACTTCAGCTTGAATGGTTTCGTTTTATTATGAAAATTTCTGGAGTTTGGACTTAATTTGTTCTGTCGAAATTTGATTGTATTAATGACCTGATGAAATTGAACCTAAATGCTAACCGAGATTGAAATCGGATTTGCATCCTGGCTGAAGAACAACAAGAAGAAGAAGAGTGGTTGAAGGACACGCCATCCCTTCCCTTCGTTAAAACTTAAATGGCATGTCGCCTGTTTTGAATCCTTAAAAATTAGGGTTTTCTGAATTTTCATTCTAATCCTAGACTTCAAATTTCAGCGCAATCACCTTAATAAACCCAAAGACATTTCAATTCATGCAATTGCACTCTTGACAATGTTGATTGGAATCCACTAATTCACACTCCACCATTGAACTTATAAGAAATTAAAAATTAGTCCCATGACTTACAGCTCTTGCAATTTAAACAAAATTAGACTTTCAGTAAAGCTTCTAATTTGGCCAACTAACTTATTAGAATTTCAAAATTAGTCCCCAGGACTTGCAGCTTCTTCAATTTAACCAAAATTAGACTTTCACTTAAGTTCCTAATTTGACCAATTAACTTATTAGAATTTAAAAATTAGTCCCCAGGACTTACAGCTCTTGCAATTTAACTAAAATTAGACTTTCAGTTAAGCTTCTAATTTGGCCAATTAACTTATTAGAATTTAAAAATTAGTCCCCAGGACTTACAGCTTCTTTAATTTAACAGAAATTAGACTTTCAAACCTAATTTGCCCTCAATGCAGTTCTTAGTTAAATCAATTAAACCTATTAAAAATTTAATGAGTTTCTGAACTTAATTATTTTGCAAATTTACCCAAATCTTCAATATTGTTTTTCAATTAGGCCCTTTATTGCTGCAATTGAGTTCTTAACCTTTTCTATTTGGTCTAATTTGGTCCTTAAACTTCTAATTTTAGTGAACCTAAAATTGGGTTGTGCCATCTATTTTTCTTTACATTTGGATTTTTTTTTTTTTTTGTATTTTAATGTTTTTGAAATAAAATACTATCATCAATTTGATAAGAAAAGTAATATGAAATTACAAAATGGACGCAATAATGATTTAAAAACATTGAAAATATATATTTTGAATTTTAGTTTTTTAAAAAAACATTGAAAAATAGGAAATGAATGCAAGTGCATAGAAACATATTTTTGAGTTTTTGATTTTTTTTCAAGTAGAAATAAACAAGAAAAAATAGTCAAAAAACACAAAAATAAGCATGAAAATAGCCAAAATGCATCAAAAATTTATTTTTTAAGGAACTATTAGGGGCTCAATATGTTCTCTACATTAGAGAATTTAAAGCTTTGTTCATCCATAATATAAAAGCTTTATTTAAAATTCTAAAAAACACTATGACTTGTCATACCAAGGATGACTTTATCATCTTTTAACTTTCTTATTCTCTCTTCTTCTTTTTTTGGATTACAAATAAATAAATTTTTTTATGACTTTCAAAATCTTTATCGCTTAGCAAGTTCTCTTCTTTAATGTCTTTATTCCCTACAAATCTCTTTAACCTAAAACCCCAATCTTTTTTAACAATAAAAAGGCATCCTTTACATCCCTTCCGTTTTTAAATATTTTAAATCTCATGGCTACCTTCTTATTCTTATTCTTTTTTTCTACTTTCAATCTCCAACAAGCCTACAACAAATAGATGTTACAAACAGTTCTATAACATAATCTAAATGAAATCACTTAAAGTTTTTATATATATATTGACATTAGTATTAATCATGTGATTAATACACTATACTAAATAACCTCGTATACATGTGATTTTTTTAAATAAAGAATCACTAATTTTTACTTTCAATTTTTGCCAAGGTATTATTTGCACTTTGATCAATAATTCATAGAGGTTATTTTTTCTTAGAAGACAAAACCTAGGCTAAAAAACCTAAAAACCTTTGATTATAATTAACTACATGTTTTGCATTTAAAGGTATTTATGTAATTCTATTGTATATAAATAAATAAATAAAATAACTAAATATCACTACCCTAGACTATTAAATTTTCAACTTTTGAAAGTATTTCGATTATTTTACTGTTTACAAAACATTACATACACAAAAAATACCTCTAAATAAATTAGTAATAACGAATACATCTTATGAAAATACTAAAATAACTCTAGTTAAAAAATATATAATTTTTTATGAAAAAAACAAAATAATAAGTGAATATAAAAATATGAAAGGAGTTATATGCTCCTTAGTTGCTTATATAATTTTTCTATTCAATAAATATGAAAAATATGTTGTCATATCTTCTTAATAATGTTGATTTGGTTTATTTTTATGATGGAATTGTCTTTTTTTCTTTCTTTTTTTTTGTTGCTTCACATCATTTTTATTTAAAATATTTTAGAATTTTTAAGTTTTTTAAGAATCAATCAAAAAATTATACCGTTTTGGTCCTGTTTATTTTTATGTCTCAAAAGTATTTAAAAAAATTGAATTGTTTTTATTTTTTTACTTCAAATTAATATTTTTTTAGTATTTTTAGATCATTTTGATGAATTAATATTAAAAATAATTTTTTAAAAAATAAATAAAATATTATATAAAATATTTTTAAATAAAATAATATTTTTAAAAAATCACAACTATATTTTTTAAATAAAATTATTTGTCACTGCTGGACTTGTTTTGTGATTACTTGATGAGCTGAACCAAGCCAAGCAAGAGATATTACGTTCTACCTTCTGCTTCGAGCCGAGAGCACGCTTCAATCAGAAAATTAAAGGACCTTTAAGAAACAAGAGTAATACTTCAATTTCAAGTAAAAAAAGCAAAAATTGAAATTTTGTATTCATTTTGTATTTAAATTCAATATTTTTCCATTCAGTATTTTCTAGTTCTCAAAATTTGTATTGAGTTTGGAAGGTACATTTTTGAGTTCTCTAAATATTTCCTTACATTGTTTTGGGCTGTTTTTCAAAATAAAACAAAATAATGAATAATACTATATTTTTCTTTTATATACAAACACATTTTAGCAAAGTGAAACACTGAAATTATTATTATTATTTTATTATTTTATATTTATTTTATATTATGAATTTATTTATTTTTATTATAAATATCATACACAATATTGTTTTTTTAGTTAACATGTATGAAGTTTTCTTGATAATTCTTAATTTAAATAAAATAATACTAATATTTTATAATTATGTTATTATACATATAAATTATTAAGATAACTATTATAAATTATGTTTTCAATTTTATTACGAAGAATAATCATAATCTTGTTGTATATTTTGATGAAAATTTATTTTTTATTTTTAATAAATGAACTTGCTTTCTATTTTTTATTTTAAAATAAACTAAAAAAAATTAAAAATATAAAAGAAAATAATTTTGTGTTACAGACCTTGAGGGTGTATTTAGTAACAGAAAATAAATTTTTTTTTTCCATTTCCACTTTGTTTTTTCTTTTCTAGTTTTCATCATAATAATTATTTTGCTCATATTTTAGTATAAATCTGAATAATATTACTGTAGTTTGTTTCTTACCTAACTCTTTATCATGTCCTGAAACCTAATCCTCAAAGCATGAGCTCATATAAATAAAAATACCTATGAGATGTTGAACTTGAAACCTTGTAAATAAGATTTTTTCTAGGGTTTGCCATGATCAATCTCTCCTGGCTAAACTTTTAGAAATCGAAATAGAACAGTTAAAAAAAAAAAAGTTAGGAGGGACAAATACCCCTACTACTAGTAGTCACAGCGGCAATACTCATAGACAATCTTTTATCTCACATGAAGAGGAATTGGGTTTCAGCATCTGCGCTTGCAGCTGTTTTGGGGGTTGCTGGTTTGGTGTTGGCTCTAATAAAAGATCCCAAATCTTGGAATCTAAAACTAAGTGCCTTGCCTTCTTGGCTGGAATTGAACCAGAGAGAGAATAATAATCGTCCAAAGAAGCTTTTCTTGCTTCCTGGCCTGCAAAATCTTGGCAATAATTGCTTTTTGAATGTTATCTTACAGGTATCATCACTTTCTACCAACCGGGCTGTTTTCCTTTTTTGTTTATTTTTTTGCCTTGAATTGTTATAGTGAATCAAGATGCTGTTTTGTTAGAGTATCTTCAAATTAGTAATACAGTTTTTTGAATAATATAAATATAGTATTTTTTTCATATATACATTTCAATGGAAAAAAATCATTTAAAAAAAATATTTGTATTTTAATATATTTGATATTGATATAATTATTTATTAATAATAATTAACTAATTCAACTTCAATAAAAAAAAAAATTACATCAAAATATATTAAACAAATTTTGAGTTCTATTCAATTTAGAAACGCCAATTTGGCTCTCCAGTATAACTATCTTCTTAAAGTTAAAAATGAGGGATAGAAGCCAAAAAAATTTGTCCTTTTATTTTAGCTTTTCCCCTGAAGATGTTCTTATTCTTGAATTCTTGATTTTCAGGCTTTAGGTAGCTGTTCAAATTTCCAATCTTTTCTTCAAAAGGTTATAGAAGAATGGGAATCATTTGCCGGTGAGGAATGGAATGAGAGCTTGCAGCTTACGGTGGCTTTGGCTGCTTTATTAGAAGGTAAATGAATACAAATATTACAAGTTATATGAATGGCCTTTGAGTTCTATTATCATTTCTGATAAATTATTGGATTGGCTCCTCAAGAAAAGTACTAGGAGTCGCGGACATTGAATTACAATTTAACTTTCAGAATTTTCAGGAAACCATACACTTACAAATAGTTGACATGATTATTGAAACCCGATTGACAAGTGTCCATTTCTGCAGAACTGTCTGTGATTAGCAGAGAGAGAATTGTATTGAGTCCAAGAAAGGTGATGCTTGCAATGGCTCATTATATTCAAAATTTTAATCTGACGAGCCAACAGGTGCGAATGTATCTTGCAATTATTTGAACAAATATTGATGTACAAGTGACTGATTCATCTTTTGTGTGTGTGTAGGATGCCGAAGAAGCATTCCTTCATCTACTGTCCTCTTTAAGGGACGAATTTTCTGATTCTTATCTTCCAAAACATCATTCTCTGGCAGATGCATTTGCATCCGCTAACTGTAGAATTCTGACTCCAAATAGGATTGAGATCCAGAGTGAGCAAGAAAGGTGGCAGCAGCACTTCCTCGGACCATTTGATGGAATTCTTAGTAGCATTTTAACGTGTCAAAGTTGTTCGACTGAGGTTTGTACTCCTCATAAAACACTTTCTCCTTCAAAATATCAGTGTTCTCTGCCCCTTTTTTTATTTATATTTTTTATTTTGTATAGTTTGATACATGATGTTTGGAACATATGCAATTTAATAATGATTTGGTGAGTGCTTTTGTATATATAAGAGGTTCCAACATTTGAAGTTCTTGCATTTTAATTCTCAATTGCGTTGAATCTTGTGATTTTCTCCTCATATTTTATCTCCTTTTCATTTTTTTTTCTATTTGCAGATTTCATTGAATTTTCAGTTTTTTCATAGCTTGCCTCTTTTGCCTGTGCTTGAAGGTGGTGCCACCATTGTATGTTAAACAAAGGTTTCGACATTTAGTTTTATTTATTTAATTCTACCACTTGAATTTTGTTTTTGTGGTTTTTCTAACTAACCATATGCCTGCCTTACATTTTTTTGAACATGATACTAGAGGGTTGGGTGTAGATTGGAGGATTGTCTCAGGCAGTTCACTGTTTCTGAGCAAGTTGAGAATTACAGCTGCAGCCACTGTTGGCACATTGCTGCAATAAAGTATTTATCTTTAAGGGGAGCAACAGAGGTAATCCTGTCATTAACATAATCTGTCTATCCTCAATTTTTAATGGCTAGCCTACTGGAGAAAAGGAAAAGACTTGTGCATCTCCAACAGACCCCTTTTATGCATCTCTCTCTTCTCCTGCACACCCTGAACTCATCCTTTTTCTTTTTTGCTTTGGGCTTTTTTGCCTCGCCTCTTCCTTCTATGTTGGTCTGATATGGGCTTTTCAATTTTTCTGACCTATTATTAGGAAGATATTGAGTGCTGTATATGTACTACTTAATGGTTATTCATGACTTTGTGTTACAGACGGAGATAAAAAGACTTAAGAGTTGTAATGAGCAAGATTCGTGTACCTGCCATCTCCTTGTTCATCTAGAAAATCTACCATGGTCAAATAATTTTTCTCGCACTTTAAAGCAACTAAGCATTGCTCGTAGTCCCAAGGTATGAAGTTTTGATTCCAAACTTCTTATTTGTTATAAGAGAATTCAAAGTGTATAAGAATTTTCATTGGCATCACCATCTGGAAAGTTGGTATAAAGCTTTGATCTCTTCATCAGTAATGAATCTAGCTACCAGGTGTTCATTAATCAAATAATGAAATCATCTGGAGCAACTGGATTTGAATGTTATCAAATAATGCAGGATGGATTTTGTTGGCGGTTGAGTGTGGGATAAAAAATGGCAGATATCAGGAAAAACAGCTGTGGTTTATGGTTATGAGCAGTCTGAATCTGCCATGCATTACAGATGCCTTTCATTTCTTGCATGGATAATGTAGTCTTAGGATAAAAATGACCGCCTCGATTCTAGATTTTTTTAATTTCTTCAAGCCTTTATTCTCTCGTACTTGGTTCCCGCTATTTTATTTGTCTAAGAGGATTTTACTTTGGACTAACAATGGAAGGGGGAGGGCTCCGTATCTTCTGATTCATTAATTTCTTGGTGCTTGACTGTATAGGTGGCGACTTTTTGGGGTTGTTGTTATGCATGCTTGTGGTTCATCATTGGTCTTGAGTTTGCGGGGATACCATGTTATATATGTTGCTTCTCAAGGCTTTGCTGATGTTGTTTCCATGTTTATTATAGGAATAAAGGGAGCCTTAACTCTTCTTTGTTGTACTTTTATGTTTTCTTTTCCTTAATTTGTACCCTTTTCTGTTGTGGTCAGTCTCTTGATGACTGCTTAATTAAATTCTCGAGCATTATCCAAAGAAAAAAAAAAAACAGAGCTTTAGCTGAGTGGTGCTCTTGCATAAGAGAGGAGAGGTCTTAGGTTTGAGTCCCACCTTTTTCAAATAAAAATTGGAACACACATAAAAAAAAAAGCATTTGATCTCACTTGGCTGTATAAATGCAGTGCAATATGTTGTCTCGCTCATCACTTCTACTTTGTTACAGATTCTTTGCATTCAATTACAACGTGCTTCTATAAATTTTTTCGGAGAAGTGGTCAAACTTCAGGTATTCAAATTTTTAGCTTGGTGGTATCACATGCCCAGATTTCTTCGCAGTTTGTTCCAAGGACACTTTCTTAGTATTAACATGTTAGAATTAATAGAATGAGGATTCAACGTCATAGAAGACTGCTTTATTGATGCTTGCAGGGCCACATCAGCTTTCCATTAACTTTGAACCTGCTTCCATTCATGATGAAAGAGATGCAATGTCAAAAACCAAGCTCTCATCTAAACCATTTTGATGTGCAATATGACACCAGAATGCTGAACAGCATTTATGAAAGAAATGCTTCAAAATTATTATCTGCAAATGCATTTAGATCCCCCACACATACAGAAGCTTTCCTGGGACAATCCAAGATACCACAAACCACGGACATCTTTAGTTCGCAAGCTAATGAAAAGGTATGTTGAATGATTGCTGATATGAATGTATCATTGTACATTTTTTAAAGTTAATATTGTTAATGCTTTAGTAGTTTATGAACTTGGTGGCATTAGCTAGTTTAGTTGCTCAAGAATCACCATGTGCCAAGCCATTTGGGATTAAATCTAGCTGGAAGCTTTGATGAGGGTGTGATTGGGAAAGGGGTGGGCTACAACATTGTTTAGTCCAAGGCCAAATTGGCCTCCATGTGCTCATGAACTCTTGAATAATTGAAGACACATATTTAGGAAGTGTACAGGGCATAAGGCCTGAGTCAAGAAAGGAGTTGAGAAACATGCTTTGGCACTCATGCTCGTGTACATGTAGTTTGTTCACCAACAATTTTGAATCTTAGTTTGTCACTGAAATGTAAAGGAGACAATATGTCCCAAGTTTAACTATAACTTCTTAGTTATGGGTTCAATCTATTAAGTGGAATAGCATATGTTTCATAGTTGTAAGATGTAACTACTAAATAGAGCCCAATGTGAAGTTTTGCTCTTTCAAAGAGAAATGAAAGGGCAGTTTTAAAAATCGTATGCTTTCTCACAGAATTAAATTAATATAAAACCATTTTAACAATTTAAGCTTTTAGATAGAGATGACCTTTGACATGGTATCCATAGTCTATTTGATTAAGCAATCATAAGTTTAAATCCTACCTCGCCCCTTTTTTTTTTTTTTGATCTTAGGTAACAGGTTAAGTTTTCAGGTCCAACGTTTCTTTGATAGATGCCACCTTGTTTAAGGAACTCATTATATCGTGGCTCTTGATTTGGATCTCCTGAAACTAATGAGTTTGTTATTTACCTCGAAAAAGGATAAACAAACTGTCATCATTGTCATCTCCGTCTACATTATATTGAGACTCAATATGTTGAATTTATTTTAACCATTATAGCGGGATGAGATTGCTATCTTGGATCTTTCAGTGGTGCTGACCTCCGAGATTGTTCTTAACTCAATAAATGTGTTTGGTATTTTTGACAGGTCAGTGCAGCTTGTGAATTAGTCCCTTCAGAACCTCAGGTATATCGTCTTGTTTCTGTCGTGGAGCATTTTGGAAGAGCTTGTGGTGGGCATTATACTGTTTACAGAAGTTTGCAATCAGAATCGCATGAGGAACATCCTGATGAAAATTGCAAACCTTCCCTTGTGCACTGGTTTTGTATTTCAGACTCCAATGTGTATAGGGTTTCAGAGGAGGATGTTCTAGCTGCAGAAGCTAGCTTGCTCTTTTATGAGAGAATTGTAGAAAGCTGACAACGCACCAATCATACCTGTAGTTTTTGAAGCTACAAAGCCATGTAAGCATGTCATGGAATCAAATGTATGCAGATAGCCATTTTCGATTCAACAAAGCCTGATAAGAAATATGAGGGCTCAATTTTTTATTCTTTCACCAAGGAAGCGCTTGTGGATGAAGCAGCGCTGCCATGTTTGGTTGTTTCATGTTCAAAACTGAATAGTTATAAACTAGAAAGAACTTTCACATGGTTTCTTCTGGTTTGCACTCAAAAAATTGTTGTAAAATCTGAAGGTATAGTCTTTGGCTACAAAGATGAACAGTGTAATGATGTTTGATTCAAGTTTTCAATTGACTTGTGGCTTTTATGATAGGCCCTCACATTTCACAAAAAAAATTTATTTATTTATTTTGATCATAAAAGCTAATTGCTTCTAATTTGTTGATGAGGGTACAAGATCTAAAGATAGGGGAATGAAGTTTAAAAGACCAACTTTTATCCTTTTGCTTTTCAATTGATAGATTTTTAGTCTCTGTTGTTTTTTAAAATACAATTTTGGTTTAAAAGTTTATTATTTTTATTTTTTTATTTTTGATTTAAGAAAACTTGAATTCTGATAATAGAAAAAAAATTTATGTTACCATTGATTCTGACTTGAATTCTGATAATAGAGAAAAAATTTATCTTACCATTGATTCTGAACTTTAAAATAGTAAATTGTGTCAATGAGTTTATCTATTTAAGAGTTTTATTGGGATATTTTTTTCATCTTAAAATTGTTTTATAAAGTAGATCTGACATTAGAAAGTTTTTGGGCTTTGAGTTAATGTTTTTGTTTTTGGATTGAATTTTGAGTTATTTAAAAACATAAATAAATTCATTTAGATCTTCGGGTTAAAAAATGATTGAAGGTCAATTGGCGTTCGAGAAGACCTTGCAATATAGGTTAGAATAGGTTATATAAATTTTGTTATTTATTTTCTTTTGACTTGTAAATTTTTTATTTGGTACGGTTTTTTTTCCTGCAAGGATATGACATCTTGTTTTGTGAGTTTCATTATCCTACAAGAAAAGTTAAAAGAAGGCAACAAGAGTTTTCATGCTTTAAGAGGATTCTATAAAGTTACAATTAATTATCCTAGATATATAAGAAAACTAAAGGGCAGACAACTTCAGCAATCAATTTCCTAGCTTATTTTGGATTATCTAAAGGTGGAAACAAAGATTCTAGTGTTTTTAGGATGAGAATTTCGTTCATAACATTACTTGAACTAGAAAATTATCTCTCTTAAGTTATTTTGTTTAATTAGGTGCAACAACTTTAACTTATGTGTCAAATTAATTATTTTTATTATTTTCTTCATATATGCACCTAGTTAATATACTTTGGGTTTGTTGCAAATGGGTAAATATTAGCCTACAAGTTTTTGGTCCATTAGAATTACTAGTTGAACTATTATATAAAGTTTTGTAAGCTGAAATTTTCAACAGCCATGGATTTATAAATAAACTTGTATTTTGTGTGATGTAACTTGTTTTCTTTGTTGAGACAAAGAATAAATTTTAAGGTATAATTAACCTTGTGGCGTCTTTCTTATACTTCTCGTTCACGAATTCTTATTTGTTGGGTAGGGGTTTCTTATTTAAATAGTATTGATACATTGGAACAAGTTTTTATTGTGTCACAATTTTATCAAACCTGATTTCTTGGCTTTTCAGGAGTTGTATCATCTTCATTACGGGTTGCTTGATCACGTGATCAAGAGAGGCCCGTATCATTTGGTATCAAAACTTTGCTCTATTAATCAAGTTATATCATTATATTAATTTCTCTTTTTTTTATCTTGTTCCGCGTCAAACCTACTTGTTTCTATCCATGTTTTTGTTTCAGGTCAATTTTCTCTAGTCCTCAGTATCTTTTTACTTTTTTTGCTATCATTAGATTTTGTTTTAGCGTCTATTATAAAAAAAAGAAAAGGATTGGTCGAATTATTTTTGTTTTCTATTTAGTTTGAAAACTTAAAATAAAAAAAGTCATTGATGAAACCATGTAGCAATAACTTAGTGATATCAAGTGATAACCGGTGATGTCAAATTTAAATATAAAAAAAAATTAATTATTTTTTTCAAATCATACATTTACACACATGACTCAATTTTTAAACTAGAGTAACTCTAGATGTCAAAAAAACCTAATTTACTTTCTTTATTAGATTTATTTTATATTAACATCATATACAACATTTTTATATTATGTGATTATTATTTATTTTTTTAAAACTCAAGAAAGGTTGTAAAAAATAATTTTTGTTAATAACAATCTACATATAAATGATTTGTTTAAAACCCAATAAAAAAATAGATTTACTTTTTTTGTAGAATCACAATAAAACCAAACAGAAACGAAAAAAGAAAAAAATTTATATACCCGTAATTAGTATTGGTGGAATAATTTTTTTCTAACTGATGTGTCAAATGACATTTTCTTTAACAAAAAAAAAAAAATTCTACAAATAGACAGATCGGTCAAGCCAAAAAAGAAAGGGGAGGAGACAAAAAGAAGACGAGAGTAAAGCCTTGTTATTTATGGGTGCCCCTGTGTAAGGCAGGAGCACCCACATGTTTTGTCTTCCGAAAATGTCCCTCTAACCTGCCTAAAACAAAGATAAAAAGGGTGCTGGTATGGTCATTTAAGTCATTTAACAAGAATTCTACCCAAGATTGGTCCACGGAATATTTGCAGAAAAAGTGCTTTATCACTCCTTCGTGGCAATCAATCCTGCCCCTCCCAAGTAACCTTTATCCTCTCTCTCTCTCTCTTTTTATTTTTTAATATTAATAACGTCGATCTTTTTATTAAAATTGATGTATAAACAAACTTATCAAACATTTTATAAGGAATATGTGTTTTTACTTTCACAAATATTTGAAGGTATTTATTGCATTTTTAATTTGAAAATAATAGTGTTTTTGCAAATAACATTGTTTGAAAATAAAGATGTATTTAAATATAATTTAAATACGAAGAGTCATTGAAGAATTTGATGAATAATAATTAGAAATAAATAGTGTTTTTAATTATTGTTTGCCTCTAGCAATAATAATAAGAATCCAAAATAGTTTTATATTATCTTTTTTATTAATTTATTTTGTATTTTGATACTTTGTTGCAATTAAAATCTTAATTTTATATTTATAAAAGTAAATTATAAAAACTCTCTTAAGATATTATGAAATTACAATGATTATTTGAAAATATTATAAAATCTCTCTTCAAGTTTAGGTGAATATGAAAAAACTTAATCTTTTATATCTTTTAAATGGTTAGTATAATTTTACAATAATTTAGAGGGTTATTATAATTTATATTCATAACTGAGTGATATGTAATCTATTTGTTTCATTTATTTATTTTATTTTAAAGAAAGAAGGGAAATACAAGACTTTATCTCAAATTCCAACAAAGGGCATTAAGTTAAAGGAAAGTTCCAAAAGCCCCAGAAAAACCCAGACCCCATCATTTCCTTCCACCTCATTTTTTTAAAACCCCTGACCGCCTCTCTCTCTCTCTCTGTCTGTAAAGCAAAAGCAATACACTCACTCCTCCAGCACAAGTTTCAAATATTCTTCACCTGCCCTCTCTCTTTATCTCTCTCTGCTTTGCTCCTTCTTAGTAAGATTATCTACCTACCTCCTAAATGGCTGGGCGTGTTTACCATGTATGGAAGGGACGCAATGTAAGCTTCTTGATTCAATTATGATCTGGGTTATGTTTTATATAGTTTGTTTCTGTAAGATTTAGACTGATGGGTCTTGTTGGAGTGAAGTTTCTGTGCTTTTCCAATGAATTAATGAACTGATTGTTGTTTGTATTGTGTTGTATTGTATTGAGAAGCATTTTATAGAATTCCTTTCATTTTTGTTTTTTGTTTTTTTTTTAATATGTTTGGTTCTTGTTTTTAGCTAGTATTGTTTTTGATAGCTGAATAACTGGTCTTGACCTCAACATCCTACGGTGCAAGTGGACACGTTCTGAACCTTAAATCTCCGGGCATATCTTTTGTCCACTCCACGTAGTGGCTAGTGATAAGCAATCTTGAGATGGGAAAGAAATGGGATGCTAGTGGTTCTACAATGGGGGAATTATTTATTTGATTGCTTTAAGTATATAAATTGATATCTTCCTCCTCAACGTTTTCCTGAATTTTCTTCTTTTACTGGGTTCATCATGCAGATTTTCTTCTGCAAAGGGAGGCTTATATTTGGTCCAGATGCCAAATCATTGATTATTACCTTATTGCTCATCCTGGTTCCCGTTGTTATATTCTGTACAAATGTCGCAAGGAACCTCCTCCATGAATTTCCAACATATAATACTGGCTATGTCATTCAAGTCGTAACAATTCTGTTCACAATCTACGTGAGTCCTGCTGATCCTTGTTCTGTTCTAGTGACTTCAACTGCTGTGACTACCTTTGGTATTTATTTATCATGGTGAAGACACATTTATATGGGAAATTAATACGGTGAAAATTTGTTTATTATAAAGTCAGAATGTTTCTATTAGCTTGCCTCATTCTGTCTCACTATCCCAATATTCCTTAAAAATCGTTCATTTTTTTTTTCTAATCTAGTATGCTTTTCTTGTGCCGGTGATGTTTTTATGTGCTTTATCTCTTTGGCCGTCATCCTGGTCAATGTTTTGCTTGCCTTCAGTTTAAGTCTGGCTACTGTTCAGATTGACCATAGATAGTCATGAACTCATGATAGGTATTGGTGCTCCTGTTTCTCACTTCAGCCCGTGACCCAGGCATTGTTCCTCGAAATTCACATCCACCAGAGGAAGAGATTTACTACGGCCCTTCAACCTCACTAGATGTTGGCGGGAGACACACACCTACTCCACGGTTACCGCGCACAAAAGAAGTGACTGTCAATGGTTTTTCTGTGAAAGTGAAGTATTGCGATACATGCATGATATATCGACCACCCCGTTGCTCACATTGCTCTGTATGTGATAACTGCGTGGAGCGATTCGATCACCATTGTCCCTGGGTGGGCCAATGCATTGGACTGGTATGTAGTATAGATTGCTCAATTTTATTTTATTTTTCGTTGAATTGAGTCCATGGTCCAAATTAAGAACCCTTCTAAAACATTTAAAAAGATGCATTTCGGAAAATCTTCTGTTCCGTGATCTCTTTGAAATTATCTACTAGGTGATGTAAGTCTTCCCGTGACTTTATTTGACCTGGATCTGCGAAGATATTCCTGTTGTTCTGGGGAAGTTATTGGTCAAACCAAACTTGCCATTCTAGTATCAAGGATTTTCATTGCACTTTTGTTTAACAAGGATAAGGGCCCATTTTAAGAATTAGTCGTTGAGGGAAGTCATCATTATGAGATATAGTTTCAGGAATTTTATATAAATTGATGGAAAGGATTTGGCCAATGTGGCCATCCATCCAAAATTCGCTGCTAGTTTAGTGTATTGGCGAACGATGAGGAAAATGAAAAGAACTTGAACCTGGAAAGATTCATTTGAATACATGGAGGAATTCGAATTCTTCAAAAGATTGTTTGCAATCAAGGACATTGTGTTTTCAACTTTTGTACGCGTTAGTGAAAGAATGGATTCTGTCTTCATTAAACCAAGTATGTTTATCTCTTCGCAGCGCAACTACCGGTACTTCTTTCTGTTTGTTTCTTCATCAGCTCTTCTCTGCATCTTCATATTTTCAATGTCAGCTTTGAACGTAAAGTTTCTTATGGATGATTATGGTACTCCCTGGAAGGCAATGAAGGAGTCACCTGCATCTGTGATATTAATAGTTTATTCCTTCATTTTCCTCTGGTTTGTCGGTGGCCTCACCTGCTTCCATCTGTATCTTATAGGCAGAAACCAGGTCAGTATGTTTCTCTTTTTTACAGGAAACCATTCTTTTCTTGTGCTTGAGTACTTCTAATTTTTATCAGAGTCATTTTTGTGTGCTTGTAAGTCGTAAACTGCCGAAAGGTCTTCCCTCGGCGAATGTTAAAGCAATTCTTTTTTGGAAATAATGGTTATCGGTGGTCTTTTCTTCGCATGCTTTCAATGGCCAGTTTCTAACTCTTTAACATTTTCCTCAGACTACATATGAAAACTTTCGCTATGGAGCAGTCAACAGGCACAATGTCTATGACCAGGGTTGCTTGAGGAATTTTCTTGAAGTATTCTGCACCAAGACAAAGCCTTCAAGCAACAATTTCCAGGCATATGTACAAGAAGAGATGCCCATGCGTGTAACCCGGGAAGTAAAAATAGATGATTCAGAAGGAGACAGTCGGACAAAAGTACAAGACAATCTAGAAATCGATAATGACCTTTTAAAGATATCCCAGCGTCGTGATGCTGTTAACAGTTGAGGCTGAAGGCAGCAGAAGCTGAGTTCTCTTTGCATTAGGAATCTCAAGTTGAGCCTTTAATGAAACTCACTTATTCAAATGTGGTAGAAAAAATGGTGTAGCTTGGGGATTTGAGATTCTTTCCATATAGTAGTTTTTGATAGCAAAAGTTACACAATTTAGAGGGAAGAACTGCAAGGGTGATGTCTATATCAGTTGTCACTGTTATTCTCTGTTTTTTTTTTTAGTATAGGTGCAGATTTCCACATGGGAGGCTCTGGATGATTTCCATCATTAAGATGGCAGTGTAACCATTTCTCAGATTGCTGAACGATATGGTTCTTAATTATAGTTTATGAAACTTTATATGATTTCATGCAAGTTTTTGATTCTCAGAATTGGCAAGAAGAACAGGAGTCATTGTGATTTTTCAACGAAAATTTTACAGACAAACAGGGGAGAGAATGTCTAACCATCCTGAAATAAAAGAAAGAAAAACAAGAAGAATGATACATTTACAAAGGATTTTGTTTTTACAATCTCGGGAATTGCAAAAATTATGAATAGCAATCTCATCGCATCCCAATGAATAACTTGTCTTGAACCATTCTTTTGTCTTTTCTGAGTATAGTAATTATGAAGGATTTTTCTTTTTTTCTTTTTTTTTAAGGGCATTGTGTGTTTGGAATTTTTGTTGTGGTTGCTTTTCTAAGTGAAAAGTACTTTGAGATCAACATATCAAAATGATTTGAAAATATTAAAAATATATTAATTTAAAGTGAAAAAAAAGAATTTTTAATTTTTTAAAAAACACTTTTGAAATGCAGTACCAAACATGCATATATAAAGTTTGGCAGAATATTGGATAGTAAGTTCATTGACCCATATCATATTTTGTTTTGGTTGAACCGATTTTTTTTAAAATATAAAATAAAACATCAAGATTGCAGAAATTTTAAAGTAGTGTTTTATTTTATGCAATCTCGGTAACTTTAAGGATCGATAATATTGTGGTTTGACTTCAAAAAAAAATCAAGATGATAAAAAAAAAATTATAAATAAATATCAAAATGAAATTTATCATGAAGAACAATTCAAAATAAATAAATGTTTAAAAAAGTTTTAGTATGACTTTTTTTCTTAAAAAAATAAATTAAAATGTCAATATATTTGATCAATCTATGCTTCATGGCTTAACCTGTTAAACTTGCAATTTAAGTAATAAAATCCATTGAGTTTAATAATTTATTTTTTTAAAAATATTTTTTAACCTAAATATAGAATAAAAAATAAACAAAATAAATTAAAGGAAATCGGAAGAAAACAAATTAAAGGAGAACAACTTGCAAGATAACTTTTTTTCAAGAAAAAATATTGACATGGTGAATGGTTTAGTGGCCTAAGTCAAACCAGGTTAATCTTCTATACTCACAATTTGAATTATAAGACCGTGACATTCATGTAAAAAAAACAGTTTTGAATAAATTAATCCCTCATAAAAAAACAAAAACAAAACACATCTCAAGAAAAATTCAAAATAAACTAAATTCTTGAAATTCCTTTTTTTTTTCAATATGGCATATTTAAAAAAAAATTATTGAAACGACAACATATTAAATCAAACCAAAAATTATGGCTTAACCTGTCAAACATATAACTCGAGTTATTCAACTAGGTTTAATAAAAGAAATTTCTTAAATCTATTTTTTACTTAAATATAAAATAAAAAAATAAAAATAAAAAATTGATAGTGTAGTCATGTAAGCCTAATTGCCTAGCACGCCTAGGCCTTGAAAATAAGAGAGAGAGAGCGCTTAGGTGTGTGGGCCTTTAAGCCCTTAACTATTTAAACTTGATTTTTTTTTCTTTTTAAGGTAAAGACAACTTGTCTTTCATCCTTTTTTTTTTGAAAAAAATAACCAAACAGGGGTTGTCTGTCTGTCTATATTCTGGGCATCACAGTGATGATTGCAAAATCAGGTTAGAGTATTTTTTGCTTTAAAAACTAATTCTCAACTCATTTTAATCTAAAAACACAAATAAATACCCATAGAATATCTAGAAATAAATTTATTAACATTAGAAACCCAAAAACATAAAAGCATACTAGATAAAAAAAATTTCTTCATTGACTTCGATATGTTATTTTAGACAATATTGAAATTCTAAACAATTACTAAAAAAATTCTCTTATCAAATGGAACTCATTGACATTAAGTTCAACAATTTTGATGATCGAAATCGGTGTTAATGATAATTTTATTTTTTTATGCTGGAATCCAATGACTCCCTTTCTCTTCTCTGACAAATCAAGGACTATAAATGAAAGAAATAAAGTTTTGTATGAAAATTGAATTACCGATAACTAAAGAGGTCAATTATCTATTAACCGAAAAGGAAGGTCGACCAAACTAAACTTTATATATGAAATTCAAAGTTGTCATCTATTTTTGTTATAATTTTTATTTTGATAATTTGTCTTTCAATTGCACCCTTTCTTAAAATATAATAATTAACTAGGCATTAATTTTTATTTTGATAATTTGCTTTTATTTGATGTTTTTTTTTGTTAGCACTACCAAACTCTGTTCATCCTAAAATTTTAACCAAATTTTATTCAATATACTTTAAGATCCCTCGTAAAATTTCAGCTCAATCTGATGGTCAGATTGAAAATTACACCCAATAATGTAAAACTGGTCAAATTGTAATTTTTTATCAAATTTCTAAATTTCTTCAAAATTCTGAAATTTTAACTCAAGCTAAAACATCATGTTAGAAGGCTCTACGTAAATTTTCAGAATTTTTTAATAACTCAATTGAGAATTACAAATTTTCTTTACACAAAATTAGTCAAAAAATATTGATAAAATCTTGACATGGGCTAGAGCCCACCCGAGCTCATACATACCTCCGCCCTTGCTTATAGTCTAGGGTGGGTGGATCAGTATGATGTACAATAATTTCTTTCAAATTTGATGCAATTGTTGAAAACAAACCCAATAAAAGCTCTTAAAATCTATCCATGATGAATGATAATGAAAGTACCTGTAAGATGTGTATTAGGCTAGCATAAACTATTAAATGAAAACAACCTGGGTTCATCGTCAAAACCATCAAGAAGATTAGAATATATATATAATCACGAGTAGATTCTAAAAGACATGCCATAATTGATGCAATCGTTGAAAACAAACCCAATAACGAAGCATATTGTCGCGTAATAGAGGAAACTTCAACTTTAAGAGAGAAAAAAGTGAATTCAGGAGAAATCCAATTCCTTGTAAGCTACAAAAAAATAACCATAGAACTGAATGATGGGAAAAATAAACATTGATTACTATTCATTATAATAGTATAATTATTATATATTGCCCCTTGATCATTTAATTTTTTAACTTTGCTTTTAGGGGAGGTTGATCTTTTTTATCAAGACATGAATGTTCTTTCATGATTGTAAAGGTTGTTTTGATAATTGTGTTTTTTAATGCACAATAAAATTATTAATGTAACTCTTGAATAAAATAATCTAATACCTTTTAAACAAGGATATTTTTTTATTTTTATATTTGATAGAACAATAGAACTACTACATTACCTTTACCATTCGAATTTTTTTAGCCTTGGCTTTAGGGGCTTGGTTGTAATTCATCGTGTTTTGTTTGTTATTATTGTTTAGTCCTAAGGCACTTTTGATTTTATACAATTACAAAAAAAAACAAAAAAGCTGTTGATGCTTGCCTCGGACGTGTCAACCGCTCCGCTGCCTTCAAGCTATGCGTGTGGTTGGCTAGCTCTAGTGGTTATAACCATGATTCTGCCGCATCATTTGATTCGTCTTGGCATTCTTTTCTTTTTTGGGTGACGTGTGTACGGTAATTCGATGTGGTTTGACCCAAAATTATTTTTCTTGATATGACCCATATTCAGGGTTTAATAAATTGCGAGCTTTTTAAGATTTGATCATGTTTAGGATGTTTGTTCGGGCTTATTTGATTTTTTTCATATGTCTTAAAGTAAAAATTTAGTTATTAAGGATTCATTTTAGAGCTTATTGTTAAATTTTTATATCTTACTCAATAAATAAACTAAAATGAACTCACGTTTTATAAGCAATTCATATTGCTTATTGTTTATGATTTATATTTCGTGTTTTTTAATCTAGGCGTGTTCTAACTTTGTCTCGGAAAGAATATACAGAAAAAGAAAAGAAAAAAAGTTAGAGAAATCAGGGTTGATCGCCTCACTTGCTTTATCCTATAAGGTCCCTTGCACAAAGCTATGTCTTAAAAAAAATTGTAAATAAAAGGCACATGGGTAGTCAAACCCAACTTATTTAGTTACTGAAACGATCATCAACCTTATGTACACATTTTTTATGCAAGCTATCTTCATTTTATAATTTATCCATCCTTACTTTTATTTATTGTCTTTACCACTTTATCCTTTATTATTTATTTTTTTATGTTTTTGCTATGTAGTTTAGCCAAGATTTCTTCTAATATGTTACAATGAAAAAAAGAAGTTCCTGTATTCTACAATAAACTATATATTTTTTTAAATATCCGAGTGATCACCTATTTGGTTTGTTTTTAGCTTGTAAGATTAATAAATTTGACTTAAAGTAAGAGTATTTTAGGAATTTAGCATGTTATTTGTGTCCTCTTATATTCTGTTCTTAATTGTTACTTCTCATTAGAATGAAGAAATAAAGAACATATAACACAATTAATCCATAAATTATCTGATTTAATTTTGAAAATCATAATTTATTTCTTTTATCGGGGTTGACAATAAACTAACTTTATCAAAATATCCAACCTACCTTCTGAAAATGCCTATCTGGATTGTTTTTAGCTTGTAAGACTGGAAAATTTGACTTGAAATAAGAGTATTTTAGGAATTTAGCATGTTATTTGTGTCTTTTTATATTTCATTTATAATTGTAACTTCTCATTATAATGAAGAATATATAACACAATTAATCCATAAATTATATGATTTAATTTTGAAAATCATAATTTATTTATTTTTTATCAGGATAGACAATAAACTAATTTTATTAAAATATTCAAGATACCTTTTGGAAATGCCTATTTAGTTTGTTTGTAGCTTGTAATGCTGATTTTTTTTTATTAATATAGGTGTTTAGACTAACTTGCATGTATCTCAATAAATTTCATAGATTTTAAAATTAATAATTATATAAACCTCTAGTATCTGTCGTATTAATAACTATAAGACTTAAACTTGAAATTATAAAAAAAACAAATTTTTTAATTCTAAATTTTTTATCACTTAACCACCTACAGATGGTATGGTCTGTAATGCTGGAATTCTTGACTTAAAGTAAGTGTATTTCAGGAAAACAAAATATTAAATTATAAATGGTAACTAACACAGGGCTAAATTATAAAAGGACAAGAAAATAACGAGTCGACTGGTTTCTCAAACAAAAGGGACTAGATTATAATGTTTCTAAGAGCTAGGGACGAAACAAATAGTTTACTCAAATCAATTCTTGCTTGTAAAAGGGGTTTTAGTGCGTATAAAGCACACAAGGCATTTTTTTCAGTCTTCACTTTCTCTCAACAAAAACACCACCTCCTCCTCCTCTTCTTCTAGGGTTCGTAAAATACTGAACTGAACAGAACTTTCTCTGGTTTAAGATGGTAAGACTCTCTCTCAGTTCTAAAATTAGATTGTGTGAATCATTTTTCTCTTATCAATTTCGCTTCCATTTTGTGATTTTGTTTTAATTTATGAAAAAAACAAATCAATCAGGAGGGAAAAGCGAATTTGGAAGCGGCGATTGAGCAACTGCAGAACGTTGAAAAGCAGATGAGGCTCGCCGGAGACGTTGCCGGCACTAAGAAAGCCGTCACCGAAATTCTCCAACTCTGCTTCGAAGCTAAAGATTGGAAAGCTCTAAATGACCAAATTATCCTTCTCTCTAAAAAACGTGGTCAACTCAAACAGGTAATGTTCATTTTAATTAGTTTGCAAATAAATTCAATTAAATTAGGTAATTTTTGTGCTAAGATTTTTTTGGGTGGATTTTGATTTTTTTCTTTCCTGGCGTAGGCTGTAACTGCAATGGTCCAGCAAGCAATGCAATACATTGACGAGACGCTGGATCTTGATACTCGTATCGAACTTATTAAAACACTTAACAGTGTATCTGCTGGCAAGGTCTGACTGATTTTCATGATCCTTTTTATATATTTTTGTTTTTTATTTGATTATTTAACGTGGGGGTAAATATGACTGTTTCTATGAATTATGCTGGTGTTATTTCAGTAAGCTTGTTTATTTATTTGACGTGTAGATATATGTTGAAATTGAGAGAGCAAGGTTGATTAGGAAACTAGCTAAGATTAAGGAAGAGCAAGGGCTTATAGCTGAAGCTGCGGATCTGATGCAAGAAGTTGCAGTAAGTTTGTAGTGTTTGCTTCCTTACTTCATAGAGCGTGTAAGAAGATTGATGTATTTTTATGTTTTTGGGTTGCAGGTGGAAACTTTTGGTGCTATGGCAAAAACTGAGAAAATTGCTTTCATTCTTGAGCAAGTATGTGCATCTTTTTATTTTTGTTTGTGTTTTCTTGTTATTTGTTGCTTGTACTTTAAGTTTAGGTAATGTCTTTGAGATTAAGCGAAGAAATTGGATGCTTAAAATGTCTTCGATATGCAATTAATTAAGCATGATATGATTGTATCTAAGGTTCCTTAACCGGGGATCCTGCTTTTGTGGAACATGGATGACCATTGACCTTTTTATCTTTGATCTGTTAAGTTTGAGGCTTTTGCTGTTGGTTGTTTTAATTCTGATGGGGCATCAATTTTGTTGGGACAGGTTCGTCTATGCCTTGACCGCCAAGATTATGTTCGTGCACAAATTCTCTCAAGGAAGATTAGTCCAAGGGTTTTTGATGCTGATACTTCGAAGGAGAAGAAGAAACCAAAGGAAGGTGATAATGTTGTTGAAGAGGCTCCTGCTGATATACCATCATTGTTGGAGTTAAAGCGGATCTACTATGAACTGATGATACGGTATGTAAATTTTGTATATAGTTTGCCCTATTCTTGCTTTAACTTTTTTTTTTTTTGAATAGTTCCACTGAGTTTCTTTAGTATTTGTCGAATACTTAACTAGGTTTTATGTGATGCCCAATCATTTCATGAGCTCCTTGGTTACACTACATTTGTATCTTTATACAGTGCATCTTTGAAAATTTGTGAGCTTATGTGGCTGTGTTTCTGCTTGCCGCCTTTTGGATTAAGCAAAATATACTTCTAATGCTAAGAAATTACAGAAATGTTGCTCGGTATCTTTATAATCTCTATTTATGTGCTTGCATGCACCATGAAATGCTGGAAACAGCTGGTTTTAACCTGTTCTGAAATCTGTGTTTGGTCTGTATAAGGCCTTTAATTTGGTCTTAATTTGCATGCACCATGTGATGCTCAATCGTTTCATGAGCTCCTGTAACTGTTGTTAACATCATTGAAAGTAAATATTTGGAGGTGCTTTTATAGACAATGTGATTAAGACCCTGATGGTAAGGTAATCCATATGATAGCATGTTTTCAATGTGAATGCACAATGGCTTCATGTTTGGAGCAGAGGAAAATGCCCTTTTGCTCCCTCTTTTGAGGTTTTTGTTTTTGGTTCTTAATCTGGAGCAGTAATGCTGATAGATATGTTTGCCCAACTTAATATTCATGCAAAGCTATGCGCAATGCTATATATCCTGGGAGTAGCTTTCTTTGCCTCCATTTATTGCTTTCCAAGGTTTTAATTCTGGTAGTGAGAACTATATAATAGCATTTCCATCCTCACATTTTGCAGCTCATAGTTAGCAAACTGGATGGACAATGCATTTATGGTTTTTATGATGTTAGTGTTCCACATTGTCATTAGTTGTGTTTGCTTTTTAACAATCAGACTCAATTCTGAAATGCTAGCAAAGTAATGTGCATGATTTAAACAATTCTTAATTGTCAAATATGATCACTAAAAAAAGGTTTGAACATGCATGCTACCAACTTATGCTGGAAAGCTTCCTTCTTCGCAACATATTTGAGTTTAAAATAACCCATTGAAAGGCAAATCAAAGTTCCAGACATCAGAAGTCATCGAACTGGAACTTCAAATAACATTGCACTACTATTTTATATTTGTGATTTCTGATGCAAACTGATAGGACCGTGCAACTGTGGATTTCTATAGCCTGAGACATTTCTGTTGAGATTTCATTTTTGTATTTTCTACTGAAAGAATGGTCTCTTCTTTTCCTCTTTTGAACAACAACCTGGGATTTTTTTTCAAATACAGTAACAAAACCCTGCAAAAATGGTTTTTCTTTGTGGTATCTTTTCCAAAAACTTTCATGACCTGATCGCCTTTGCTTAATTTTTCTAAAAGGCCAAGGGTAATTTGATAATATTTTTTCATTGAAAAGTTCTTTTTGTTGATTTTTTATTTTATTTAAAAGTTAGTAAAATATCCCAAGCATCCAACTTGTCTCTGCCAATTAGTATGCAAATTCCCATGTCTTATTTCTTGGTTGCTAAATGCTTTGTAGCCTTCTAGTATTTGTGAGCTAGTATATCTGCTGTAGATTTGAATAAGAGCACCATGTAATGACTGGCTTTGTGCTCTCCACTTATGTTATAGGTACTACTCCCATGACAATGATTATCTTGAAATTTGCCGTTGCTACAAGGCAATATATGAGATTCCCCCTGTAAAGGAAAATCCTGCCCAATGGATTCCAGTAAGAGCTTATCTTCAATTTTTTATCTGTTGAGGTTTCAATGTACTCTATTGGACAGCCCTGATATTTACATGTAGGTCTTGAGGAAAATCTGTTGGTACTTGGTACTTGCACCACATGATCCAATGCAGTCAAGCCTTCTGAATTCCACCTTGGAGGATAAGAATCTTTCTGAAATTTCAAATTTTAAGTACGTGTTGCTTTAATTTATTCCTGCATTTTGTTGGTCATTTACTTTAATAATCTTTTTATTTAATGCTTCTCTTCTTTGGATGCTGTTCCATAGGTTGCTGTTGAAACAGTTGGTGACGATGGAAGTCATCCAATGGACATCTCTTTGGAATGCATTTATGGATGAGTTTGAAAATGAGAAGAACTTACTTGGAGGATCTTTGGGTGACAAAGCAGCAGAGGATTTAAAGCAAAGAATAATTGAACATGTAATCTACTTTCAATTTTCATATTTGGGGAAATTATGGAGATTTCTTCTTCAATCTACTGTTGAGTGTGGTTGTTAATCCATTTGCAACATGTTTTCTTTTCAGAATATCCTTGTTGTTTCAAAGTATTACTCCAGGATTACTGTGAAGAGACTAGCAGAGTTATTGTGTCTCAGCATCCAGGTTCCACCCCCCTGTCTTTCTGTATATGTGTGTGTTTGTGTAGTTGTGTTGCACACATGCTTTTGTTTGCCCACACTAATCTTTGTTTTTGGCAATTGTTTCCATGGTGTAATTATGCCTGATTTTTGTCCTTTGTCATGTGAACTCGCACAAATCTCCATGAATGTGTTTCATTTCAAAGATTTGGATTTAATCAGGCATGGTTAAATTAATAAAGGCTTCATGGTTGCCTGTGCTTCTGTTTAACTATTTATTTGGATATTCCATAATAGTGGATAAAATGTAAGAGATTCGCCTCAGAAATTATTCAGTCAACATAATAATTAAAGTTATATTGTCCATCGTAATTGAAACTTCTGGTGCTCGTATCTGAATTTAGACATTGTGTTCAATTAGTGAACAGAGTCACAGGTAATTTTAGAGCCTCTTTGACCTAATGTTTAGGAGTTGGAATCTTACAAATCCCATTAGTTGTAACTTAATTTAATCACATGGCGGTGGCTAATGTATTTGTGTTTAATCCATGTCTGAAACCCAATTAAGTTTCTGATGAGCAGGCCTGTTAATAGTATAAATGATCTTTAATTCACCTAATAAAATGAGTGCGAATTTGACAATGGCACCAGGTTTTGCATTCAAGAATGATTGCTCTAATCCTCTTGGAGGCATTCTCCTTTAATCTTGTTTCAAGCATATTCGGAGCAAGCTTACAAAATCATGAGCTCTGCTTTGCAATTGACACTCCCAAGCAACCCTCCAGCCTATTCATACTTATTCACATCTTTGCCTTGTATAACAATCCCTTTCCCTTTCTGTTAGTGCTTGTGGTCCTTGGTATCAGTAATGACTTGTTGCCAATTAATGCTTTTCATAATTTATTTTGTTGTTGGTAAGACAATTCGGCTTAGGGTCAGGTTGGCTTAGAGAGGAATAAGATCTTTCCACTCACATTGCACGAAATTTAGGTTGATGGTGATTTGCATAATTTGGCAAACAGCCATCCTTTTGCTGTGGTGACTGGGGTTTGAAAAAACAGAGGAACAGGCCTTTGTATTCTCTTGAACCATGTAAAGGATCTTACAGGTTTCCCTAAAAGCTGGTCAGCTTTTATAGACCAACAATGATTGCTATTTTTTAGTTCTTGTGCTGAAATCTTAAAAAAATAGAAGTTAAATTTGTACTTTGAGTGAACTAGTTAGTTTATCAAACATGTTAATAATATGAGAAGTGTGTGCGTTGATCAAGGTACTTTGCATTTAATCCACCATTTTTTTTTGTTTTTTAATATAGGAAGCTGAGAAGCATCTTTCTGATATGGTTGTGTCCAAAGCTCTGGTGGCAAAGATTGACAGGCCAATGGGAATAGTGTCTTTCCAAGTAGCAAAGGATAGCAATGACATTCTCAACTCATGGGCAATGAACTTGGAGAAGCTGCTTGATCTTGTTGAGAAGAGTTGCCACCAAATACACAAAGAAACTATGGTCCACAAAGCTGCTCTAAAAGTTTGACAGGGCTGATGCCACTGAATGCATGAAGGTCTGTTTCTCTCCCTCTCCCCCTCTCCACGCCCGAGCTCATACAAAGGGGAAAAAAATCATTTTTAGGTGACAGTACTTCTGTTTTAATTGTGTTTGCAGATGGAAGTGATCTAAGAACCCATTTAAATCTCTGCTGAGTGGGTTTGGTTGGACATTCATCATATCCTGGAGATATTTCTTTTGTTGGCTAGGCTGTGATGCTGCTTAGAATTGAGAGTAAAGATTGCTGTATACTTCTGGCACATGCTGTACCACTGACTAATGGCAGGACCCAAATGGGCTTTGTTTATAGCAGTGGAAGGAAATCTCAATTTCAGCTTTGTTTAAGATTCTTCATTTGTTTAATATGGTTTATCTGTCATTTATCATCATTACAGCGGCATTTTATCATGGTTTCTTTCTTAATGTCAATTTATTTGTCAGCAAACACGCCTTCTGTTCTTGATTGTTCACATTTCCTGGACAATGTACGAGACAGCTGGATGTCGTTCCCATTCTGGAGATTGAAATCAGCAAAATTTGTTTTTTATATTATTGTTGATGTCCGGATTTACGGGTGTCATTTGCCCATTTGAAAGAGAATGGGGGACCCTTGTGGAACAAGTTGTGATTGCCTGTTTAAGTTTCTTTACAGGTTGTGATTACATGGTAGCATCTTGGTCGTAAAGTTCCAAGGAAGCCTGGGAGGAAGAGGCCTTGTCTGAGATACAAATCTTGTTTCCTATTTCCCACCCTGGGCACATTCTCGCGCTCTAAAGTTTCCTGTAAATTCACCGTTGTTGGAATAGCGAAGATACTTCTGCAAAACGGCAAGCTATTTTTACTGATTTTCTTCATATTAATTTTTTAAATTTTCTTACGTTTGTTTAATATTAAAGAAGTTGATTGATAAAAAATATTTTTCAGGAAAATACTCTTGGAAAGTATATTTTTTATTTTACATAAAAAATATTTTCTAGAAGTTATAAAAATTAAAAAATATTGTTATTTGTTAATTATATCAATTTTGGTTTTTAATTTTTTATTTTCATCCCATAAAATATGATTCAATTTGATTTTTATACTAGTTTTGATTTTTTTTAATTAAATTTTATTTTTATTATATTTGATTATTATTATTTTTTATTGATTTTATTTGAAATAATTTTTTTTTTATTTTATCATCTTTTAGATTTGGTTTAAATATTTTATCAATTGTTATTTTTCTATTTAATTTTTTTTTAAAATTTTATTTTTCAATATTTTTATATGTTAACTTTGATCTCTAATTTTTAATAAACTTAAAAAAAATAATTAAAATATTAAAAAATTATTTTTCAACTTATAAATCAAATACAAATTATAAAAAGTATTAAATTTTTTTTTTTATGATATTGATAACCATCCCAAAAAATAATTTACTTTACATAGAAGAAATTACAAATTCATGGTAACAAAAAACAAATTACATTACTATCCTACCAATACAGTTAAAACTATGGAGAAAAAAAAATCTGATTTTAAATTTAAAATAAAATTTAAATTTATTTTCTAAAAATTATCGTACTGTAAATATCTGATCACAAGACTTATATAATTAATAAGTTTAGAGCTCGTGATTCTCACGTTAAACTCAACATTCACTAAAATAATAATAATAAAAAACTGCGTTGAAGAATAATAGTGGTGGTGTACGGATTATCTGGAAGAGGAAGTACGATGGCTATAACCTGACCAGGCCGGCAACTGACAATCGTTTCCGCTACTCTGACTACTAGTGGCAGGCCTAAACTCACCTGGTTTCTGAGCCGGAAAAAGCATACGATCGGAAGGTTTTGTAGAGGATGATGAAGAATTAGAAGAAACAAACGAAGATGACAAAAGCATTTGGTCGTATAGACTCACGGGTTGCTTTTGATAATCACCAACACCCAAGATCAATTGAGGTTGGCTAACTTGCTCTCTTGAAATCTCACGGTTTTGCGTTTGGTGAAGAGCTTGGGAGTGAAGCATGGGCTCAGCGGATGTAAAAAGGGACAGAAGGCCGGAACTTGGAGAACCAGAGACAGTCAACTGGTTTGCTGTTGGACTGGGGGGAGGAGATGGTCGAAGCTTGACGTTTTCTGGGAAGTTGAGCTTGGCTTTGCTGCCTCGAAATCTCAGAGCAGCTTCATCGTAGGCTCTTGCTGCAGCCTCCGGTGTATCAAAAGTGCCTAACCAAACTCTAGCTGCCTTGATCGGATCTCTTATTTCAGCAGCCCACTTGCCCCATGGCCTTTGCCTCACTCCCCTATATTTTCTCTCTGGCTCGTATCTGCGGGTTTCATTGTGTTCATATACTGGAGTAAATGTCATCTGTGAAGATGCCGGTGTTACGGTGCTTGTAGCGACGGCGGAAATTCCTGTAGCTGTAGAGACATGGGAGGGGAGAAACAGAGTGTTACATCATTAAGGGGGCATTTTAGTGCATAAGACGAGCACAAATTAAGCTAGACAAATTAAAACTAGCTAGCTCGGGAGTAACCCTAGCCGACCGTAAAACTAACTAGCTTACCTCTCCCAGCAGAGGAGGAGTCCCCATGTAAGAAGTCATCACCAAATGCTCTACAGAGCCTTTCATTCTCTTCACTGCAACCACCCTCTTCTTCCCTTTCTCTCTTCGCCGACGAACCACCATGAATACAATCTCCTTGATCATTTGAAAATGCTGTTGAGGAATCCGAATCATCTGCAGGTACATTTCCAGCCACTACACGTGTCAAAGTATTCACAATAATTGACATCTCTCTTTCCCTACTCGAGTCGGGAAGCATCATTGGTAGAGTTTGGTTTTGCAGCCGCTCCCCGGCACCACCACCTTCTTTTTTTTATATATTAATTTTATCCTCTTTGTTCGTACCTTTTGAGCTCCCACACGGAACCTTGAAAAGCTTTAGCCACCTCCTTACCTAATTAACCCCCCCAAGAAAGAAGAAGAAACATGCAAATTTAGTAATATTCTTATAAGTTTCAATCTACTCTCTAGAAACCAGAAGCTTTTAAGAACGTCTCAACAACACAGTTTTGGAGGCACCGAAAAGAAGTTACATGTCAGAATATCAACCTCCATCTTTGACATTTTGTTATTCAAGTCGGTATCGACATCTAGCTTCACCGTAAAGCAAACTGGTGTAATTAAGAAATATTATTTATTGTCAAAAATCCATTTTAGCTTTCTTTTATTATTTTCAGCGAGTAGGATGGCAATTTAATCCAATATGCGTGTATAATTCAAATATATATATATATATATTGTTTTTATTTTATCTTAAATAATTAATAATATTCAGACAATGAATAATCAAATAAAGATATAAACCATATATTTAATAAATAATAAATATAATAAAAAAAATTCAATTTGTGAATACTACCCCTCCCTAGCGACAACAGGTGACTAAGACATAGCATATAAGTTTAAAGGACAGTCAATTGTTGGTGTGAACCTTGAAAGTAAAAACACGTTTTTTATTGTTTAGTGTGAAGCATCGGACCGATGGTGTCCACTTGTATTCTGTGCTGAGATGTTGACACTAATAGCCGACTAATTTATGTCGGTTCACTACTCGGACTCACATCCTTTTTTTTTTTATTATTATTGTCGGTTCACTACTCGGACTAATATCTTTTTATTATTATTATTATTATTATTGTATAGTGTATCTTTCAATTGCATTGTATAGTGTATCTTTCATTTATCATTACTTATATTTATACAGTATAATATCTAAAATACTCTTAAAAATTGAGTTTGTTTAATTGTTTGGGCAAGGATTAGTTTTCATTTTTCTTAGCATAATGTAATTGCTAAGGTATATTTAAAAGCAAGAAATCTATAACTTAGGTCAAAGTGTTTTTTTGGTCTTTTATTATGGTTTTATCATTAATATTACATGGGGTCAAGGTCACTTAGATCTTTTGATAACCTAATAAAAAAAATAGAGAAAAGTTATTGATATATGCAGCGTACACATTAGAATATGAGAGACATCCATGCTTTTTGGGTAGTGCGTGCAACACTTCTGACGACCAAACAAAGCAATTGCTATCTATTCCGACACAGCACGTGGAGGTGCATCAAAGGTGGTGTGTGTAAGGCGTCTTGCAGTGGTTAGACAACAATTAGATTTTTTCTCCCCACTCCTTTCCTCTCTCTTCTCATTGGAAAACATGTCAACCCAACCAAAATTAAAGGTTGTCCTCTATTTCTTTTTATTTTAATTTCATCATTTAGCATTTTGT
The DNA here is from genome assembly GCA_964019445.1 of Populus tremula. Classification (NCBI taxonomy): domain Eukaryota; kingdom Viridiplantae; phylum Streptophyta; class Magnoliopsida; order Malpighiales; family Salicaceae; genus Populus; species Populus tremula. The sequence goes on from CAXHTJ010000017.1 coordinate 5,605,126, forward strand.
TGTATTTGTTATATATATCAAATTTGGTCCTCATTCTTTTAATTTTTATTTTTTAAAGATTTGTTTCTTAATTTCATCTATTATTATTTGATTTGATTTAATTTAATTTTATATCATATTTGGCCATTATTATTTTAATTATTTTTTCTTGGTTCCATTTTTGAAATTGATTTTCTTTTTTCAATTTCATTCTTCAATATTTGATTTGTTTAGAATTGAGCTTAACTAATTTGTTTGGTGTAGTGATCCTAGTCTCACGACCCGGGTCATAAGTGTGTCGTATGCGGACGAGTGATGTGTGGGGGTCGTGGGAGTCGCAACCTAGTTGTTTGGTTCAGGGTCGCTAAGAACTCGAGTGTAGTAGTTTTATGAGAGATTCAAAGGTAATGGACTAGTTATGGATATGAAAGATATTAACACCACTAGTACACCTTACCTTTGTGGTTTGATTATGTTATTGCTAGATGCTAAACATAGCTGACACGACCAAAAGCTTGATGTCTTTTCCCAAGTGCAGGAGTGTCGAAGTAATAAATAACCCGGCAAGACCGGGATCGAACCACAGAGAGGTTAATTGTATAAATTATAAATAACAAGATAACAACAACAACAACAACAATAATACTCAGTACGTGGCGTTGTTACACCTGAGAATGATCTAAAAGATCGGGTCACAGGTTTCCAGCCTATATACTGAGTTTATGAAAAAATCAAAGATATATATATATATAAACAGAATGTAAATATAATAATAATAATAATAATAATAATAATAATAATAGAAGAGAGAAATTAATGAGAACTTTGAGATATTAACGTAAGGATTAAACAATGATAAAAACAAATGTCAAGGTTAGAGGATCCACTAATGGTACTTCAAACAAGTATAATATAAACTCTTATTACTCAATTGGAAACCACACATAAAGGAGGTTCCAATCAGATTATAAATTGTTAACATGATTACATTAGTTATCTTATTCGAATAAAGCTAATACTTGTAAATGTTGGCAGGCATTCATGATTATAACTTATGTTAACAACAAATCAAGTTCCTTTCATAGCTCAGGTGTCGGTTATACCATACAGTATGGGCTATGAAAGTGCCAAGTATTTGTTGTACCAAGTGTTATACAACATAAATCTAGATTAACCATTTAACAAGCAAAGTATTAAAGTGAACAAGATAACAAATATAAAACATGTTAGTATCCAACGTTAAGGTCCATGTTAAGTTTATATTATACTTATTCTTACACCATTAGTGTACCCTTTTCACCTTGACATAATTAACTTAGCTAACATAATAAAGAAAGAAACATAAATGAACAAGACAAGAACATAAATGAGAAAGAAGTTAACTAAGAAAGGAAAGGAAATGAAGTGCATAAACTTGATATTAATGAAAGCAAGACATAAGCAATACAAAGAGAGAAAGCAAGAGCATGATCTTGATCTGAACACCAAGATGCCTCAATACATGGTAAGTGCCTCCTTTTATAGGCCAAAATTTGGAACTATTGATTTGTTGACTAATTGATGAGTGGGTGGCCACATCTTGACTAGATAACAATCCTTATCTTCTTGTCTGATCAAGACGTCATTGCTAACATCATAATTTGCCCAGAATCCTCAGAATGTTCTAGGAAATTGTCTCAGCTTTCCAACAAAAAAAAATGAGGTCATTTGGACTTCTAGAACTCAAGATATGGGCTGAACACTAAATAGTGTTTGGGCTGCAGGACAGCTTCGGACTTCTTCGTTGTTCCTTCAATTTGGACTTCAAAATGACCTTTTTAAATCTTGGGCTCCTCATGAAAGTTGTAGGCCTTTGTCTTACCTTTCCATCCATATAAAGTGAACCTAAATCCGAGATCTAGAACTCCAGATATGATCCAATTACCGAGCAATGTTCTGATTTGGACTGCACCGACATCTCTTTTCTAAGTTTGGCCATCTCTTTGTCCTTTAACTTTCAATGCTTAAACTCATCAATCAATCCTTTTATTTATGTGATAGTCCTGCATTTAAAATGAGCATTTACCATAAATTAAGGTATCTTATAATATCAAACTTGTTATTATAAAACATGCTTTAGTTAAGGAGTTATTGATACTTCAAGTGCAAAATGATGATATAAAACCTTGATAAACATGCACTTTTAAGTACTCATCAATAGCTTCGATGGATTTCATTGGATCATCATTTGATTATGTTTCTTTGCCCCCCAATTGATCTAAATATTGTTTGCATTCCCTTATAGGATCAATTGCATTGCCCCTGACTGCTCAACTATTAAAGGAGTGTCGAGAAGTGTTGATGTCATTTTTATCAAGGATTTTACAAACTCGGTCCATGGTTTTTTGTTCGAGAATTTTCTCTTGTTCTAGAATCAACTCGTACCTTTTAAAGATCATGTCTATTCAAGTTTAATTATTGAAATGTAGTCAAAGAGATGTCAGTGTTAAAAGTATATTTTGAAAATCAAGCTTCTTTGGTCAAAGACCCAACACACACAATTCAACATATGCAATCATTTGATTGTCTTGTATTTTAAAAACACAAATTGACCTATTATAAGATTAAAATAGTTTTCCTATGGTTCTTTATGTCAATTGTAATATCTGATTTATGTATGTCATTTGATGGTACATGACGAGGTGACCTTCTATGGATATCAACAACAAGAGATTTGAGCAAAGAATCGAGATCTCATTAAAAATTTGTCTCATTTTCAGCACTTACTTTATCTGCCTGCATAATAACTAGTAGCTTAGTTCATGAAAGTCACGACCTTTATGGAAAAGCTCTTTAAGTTTTGAGAGCATCATTTATTGATTCAAATAACTTACTTGATTAAAAAGAACTTTTAAAAGTATGTAATGTAGACTATGGTTCGTGGCTATAAAAAAAAGGAAATTAATATGTTTAAAAGTGTTTGAGGGTTTTAAAGACTTTGGATCACCATCAACTATTCATTAAATCTCTTTCTCTTGCTATCTTTGTGGAAAAAAATGACATGCCATATATTTAATCAATAAATCTTATTTTCTAAAATTAAACAAGAAACTTCATCATAATGACATATAACCATGCCGCACTCTTAACAAGGTTTTTTATTAGTAAAAAACTTTCAATGTTATCAATCAAGGTCAAACATTAACATATAACTATGCCACTCCTTTTATTTTCAATCTCAAACTTAAAGAGAGTATTAAAACTCATTGCCTATCATTTATTTCATGATACTCATTTTATTTCAAATTCCAATTGAAAGAAAATGTCAATGTTTTTTTGCCAATCATTAGCCTTGTTACTTTTTTATTTCAATTTCATTATCTTTGTAAAAGAATGACATATAACCATACAACTCATTCCGTGTTCGCCTAAAAGATCAATATTCTCTTGATAGAGGCCATAAGAGAAATCACTTTTTTTTTCTTTGATGGATAACTAATCTAATCATTAACCAATCTAATCATATGATAGATACCAAAAAACATGTTCATGGTTCAATATCCTTCTTTTTTTTCGAACTCTCTCCCTTGACATCGACTTTTAGAATTTGTTGTGCCCTTCTTAAAAAAACTTTTTTTGCCCTTCCAAACTCGATAGGATTTTTCCTACCTTTAACCCTTGACTAGCCTTTAAATGTGATACTTTTTGGCTTTCGCACAACCTTCCTTAAAGTTTCCTTGGAAACCCCCTAGTCTAGGGCTTTTTCACTTTTAGCCATTTTCTCAATCGTTGGACTTTCGTTCTTAGCATTCCTTTTACCATTGATTCTATTATTGTCTTCATTTTTCAACCAAAAATCCCTCGTTTGCCCCTGGTATAGGGTGTGACCATGTTAGGGTTTCTTTTTTTTTTTAAAAAAAGAAAGATTTTATTAGGTTCAAATTGGGATTTGCAAGGGATATATACTTTAAGAATAATGAAGGAAATAAACAAAGATGACCTCTTTTTATTTCAAGCAAGGTCAGCTAAAACTGATAAATTTTGACCTCGTCCACTGTAATGATTTGAACTTGTAAAGAATAATGATTCTCGAGTCCATAACTACATAATCCACAATGTGTCATTATATATATTGCTAAAACTTAGCTCCATGACGTGTGGTTCAATTTTTTATGTGAGCCCAAAATTTGTTTGGTCACCCCATATTGTTCATCATGTCATTTCTGCAATCAAAACACCTTTAATATTTCAGGATTGATTAGCTTTAGTTACGCATGTTAGAGTTTGATCAAAATATTTTGTCAAAATACCATTTGAAAGAAACATCTTTTTTATTTTAAGACAATAATAAGACAAAGAACAAAGTACAATTCATTGAAAATATGTGATGCATTCATGATATATTGCTCATTCTTTTCACAACTTCTAAAATTTTCTCATTACTCAAATGACTCAGGACCCCCACCTCAATATTCACATCTCTCGTCTGGATTATATCACCTAGAAAATGGTGGTTGCATGAGATTTGATGGAGTCGTGGCAATAAGTCTGGAATCTAATAGATGCTGGTAGACAAATGACACGACCAAAAGATTGATGTCTTCTCCCAAGTGCAGGAGTGTCGAAGTAATAAATAACCCGGCAAGACTGGGGTTGAAACCGCAGAGAGGTTAATTGTATAAATTATAAATAACAAGACAACAACAACAACAACAACAACAATAATAATAACAGTAGTAGTAGTAGTAGTAGTAGTAGTAGTAGTAGTAGTAATAATAATAATACTCAGTACGTGGCGTTGTTATACCTGAGAATGATCTAAAAGATCGGGTCACAGGTTTCTAGCCTATATACTAAGTATTATGAAAAGATCAAAGAGATATATTATATAATATAAATAGAATGTAAATAATAATAATAATAATAATAATAATAATAATAATAGCAGCAATAGTAGTAATAATAATAATAATAAAAAAAGATGATGATGAAGAAATTAATGAGAACTTTGAGATGAAAGATTAATGTAAGGATTAAACAATGATAAAAACAAATGTCAAGGTTAGAGGATCCACCAATGGTATTTCAAACAAGTATAGTATAAACTCTTATTACTCAATTTGGAAACCATACACGAAAGAGGTTCCAATCGGATGATTTGTTATTAATAACTCATTATATATTATTAACATGATCATATTAATTATCTTATTTACATAACACCAAAATTTTAAATATTTTTAGGAATTCATGATATTAACTGATGTTAACAACAAATCAAGTTCCTTTCATAGCCCAGGTGTAGGTAATACCATACGGTTGGGCTATGAAAGTGCCAAGCATTTGTTGTACCAAATGTTATGCAACACAAATCTAGATTAACCATTTAACAAGCAAGGTATTAAGAATTAGTAAGATAAAAAGATAAGACATGTTAATATTAAACATTAAGGTCCATGTTGAGTTTACACCATACTTATTCTTACACCATTAATGTAACATTTTCACCTTGACATAATAAACTTAGCTAAACATAATGAAGAAGAGAAACATAAATAAACAAAACAAGAACATAAATAAGATACAAGTTAACTAAGAAAGGAAAGGAAATGAAAAGCATAAACAAGATATTAATGAAAGCAAAACTTAAGAATTACAAAAAAATATATAAAGAGAGAAATAAAGAGCATGAACTTGATCTGAACAACCAAGCCCCCAAATGCATGGCAAATGCCTCCTTTTATAGGCCAAAATTCAGAATTATTGATTTGATGACTAATTGTTGAGTGGGTGGCCAACTTTTGACTTGGTGAAAATCCTTATCTTCTTGTCTGAATAAAACAAAAATGCTACCATCCGAACTGGGTTCACTAGAAAACATGAAAGTTGTAGGAAATTGACTCAGCTTTCCAAGAAAAAAAAATGGAGGTCATTTAGACTTCTAGAACTCCAGATATGGGCCAAACACTGAATAAAGTTTGGGCTGTAGGACAAATTCGGACTTCTCCTTTGTTGCTATAATTTGGACTTGAAAACGGCCTTCTTCGATCTTGATGAAAACATGAAAGTTGTAGGCCTATGTCTTACTGAATCTTTATAAAAATATGAGGTCATTTGGACATCTAGAACTCGAGATATGACCCAATTACCGAACAGTGTTTCAGTTTGGACTGCACCAACATCTCTTTTCTAAGTTTCACCCTCTCTTTATCTTCATAAATTTCAGTAGTTGAATTCATCAATCAATCCTTTGATTTATGTGATAGACCTGCATTTAAGATGAATATTTACCATATATTAGGACATTTTATAGTATTAGACTTGTTATTATAAAACATGCTTTAGTTAAGGAGTTATTGATACTTTAAGTGCAAAATGATGATATAAAACCTTGATAAATATGCACTTTTAAGTACTAATCAACAAACTCGAGTGGCAGAGGTATATTAATATTTGAAAAAGACATTTAAGTAGTGGATGCTATAGTCAGACCCGACTAGACCACATAACTAAGATTTCTCAATTGAGAGCCATCTTATGATTGATTTCTTATCATTATTCTAGAACCATGGTAGGACATATAATTTTCCCCTTGTTGATAGCTTGCTCAGATCTTTCAGCAATCTTGATCATATCATAAAAATATTGAGCTGAGCTTCTCATTAGATGCCCATAATAATGAGATTGGAAGGTATTGGCGAACAACATCACCATTTATATCTATATCAGTGAAGGTTAGACATGTGTTGCCTCATCTTGTCATTTTTTCACATATGCCCTCACAAACTCTTGGTTTCCTTTCTTTATGGCTATTAAGTTGGTTCTGTTAAGAACAATTTTTAGATTGAATTTATGCTACTTTAAAAAGGTGCCTATCAAGCCTTTCCATTTCTTGATCCATGTATTGTCTAGTCTCATAAACTAGCTTAAAGCGAATTTAATGAGACTATCTTGGAAAAAATATATCAGCATCTTATCGTTATGAATCATTTTAGTCATCTTATTGTAGTATGATTAAAAATGGATGTTTGGGCATTCCAGTCCGGTATAGTTAACGAAGTCCAGAACTCTAAACTCTTTTGGCATCATAATGTTTGGAACTAAACAAACTTCAACTACTAATACAAGGTTAGTCAAATTATCTCCTTCAACTACTCTTAATCTTTCCTCTAGAGTAACCCATTTATTATGATCTATAGGATTGGTAAACCTATTGTTAGAAGTTCTTTCTGTTGTTGGATCCATGATGACTTGAGCTTGAGTTGGCTGGATGAAAGGAAAATGGATAAAATGTTGCCTATTTATTGAGTTTGGCCTTAAGTGCTGAGATGTGTGAGGGACGTGGGCTAACAGGGCTTCCACGAAAAGCTATGCAGACATTTCCTTTCCATTTCTTAAACTTAATACTCGTTCGAGTAAATTTGTGAACTTTGCTACTTCACATTTGATGCTCTTAATTTCCTTTTAATAATGAGCCTTTATTTAAGCCCTTTCTTTATTTTCCATCTTTTCTCTCAGTCAAGTATGGTAGGCCTTAGTTAGGGAACCTATGTTTCAACTTGGAAGAATGCATGTTAAATATATGAGCATATTTTTATATGATGAACTCGCCCTTCAAGATATGATATATGGTCATAAATCTTGCATGATGAAATAAGAATTTTGATTCTTACCCATATTCTACAACAAAAATTTCCTGAGTGATGACCATTGTGTCACCCGCAAATCCTGAGTTCAAGATGCTTCAAGAAGAGCTTACCTTGATGCAAAACAATGTGTAGGGAGCACATACCCTAAATTTTGGTTATAATCCTTTTACATAAGATCTGTAGTTGGCACTGGGTTTCTTTTCATAAAGGAGAAATAGGGCAATTATTATAGGGGAAGGCAAAAACAGGTGTTAAAGATGAGGATGAGGTGGGTTTATTGTTATTAAAAGGAAGAAGATAGGTCCTTTTTACAAGTGAAAAAGAGAGGCTAAGAAGCACTGGTCAATGGGTGTCTAAGAAGGTGGTTTTGGGTCATGGTGGACAGTGATAGTGAGAGTTAATTATTTTTTTTCAAGAAAGAGGGGCGAAGCTTTGTGTTGCTGGACAGTGAAAATAGGTCTCATGATGCTGGTTTTGGTTGACAATTTATGAGCTGGAAGAGATGGGATTTGATTTTTTTTTTTAATTGCTTTAGGAGAGGGCTATGCTGCGAGATGGAGTGCCCGAGTTTGTGATTTTTGGTTTTTTTTTTTTTTTTTATCAATGTGCTAGTGAGTGGAAGAGTTTTTAAGCGTGTATAATTTTTCTAACTATTTCTCTCCAATCTCTCCCCTAAATTTCTACCCCCTGTGTGTGTAACCACGTATTTATAGGTGAAAATTTTCTTTATCTTGAAGGCAAAGCAAATCAAGATCAACCATTGGATTTCAAGAATAAATCACAACCTTTCATTTGCTAACTTGGAGGCAGATCAAAGAAAAATGAACATTTGGATTAAGAGCATTGATTGTGAACCATTCGATTAAAAAAGATGAGTTGCTTGGTGAAAAGGTTTTTAATTTTCAAATTAGTCCTCTCCTTTCCACAATTACAATTAGATCACTTCGAATGTAATGCATTTTTCTTTCTTTCTTTTTTAATTTTAAATTCATTGAAAAAGGCGTTGTAAACGACAAAAATACATCATAAACATATTTTTGGGTTTTTTTTATTTTTTTGCTGTTTTTGGTTTTTTTGAAAAAAACAAATTATCAAAAATTGAGTAAAAAATTAGAAAGCAACAACAAGTATAAAATTTTAACTCAGATTGATATCTTTCTTTTTTTATGTCTTTGTTTTTACTAATTTTATTTTTTGATTTCATCAATTAAAATTTGGTTTATTGAAGATTAGTCTTCTTTATTTTTTTTCTTTTTTTATTTCTATGACGACAACTCGGCCTCATGGTTTCGGTCACACATTTGACCTTCTATCTCATTTTGGCTCAAGGCTTCCATATTATATTATTTTATTTTTATCAGTATGTCAAATTTATTTTTCATTCTTTTAATTGCTTTTTATACTTTTTTTAAAAAAAATATTTTATTTTATTTTTATTCTTAGCCTTCAGCATTTGATTAATGAGTATTGAGCTTCATTATCTTTTCGATGAGATATTAGCCCGGGTTGACATTAGTCTTATTTTTTAATCTTTTTTACATCTATTTTCTTTTTCAATTTGAGCCTTCAACTTTGAGTTTATTAAATATTAAGTTTTTTTTTTCTTTATATGCTTTCTATGAGGATGTCTTGGCCTGACGATTCGGGTCACAAGTTAGTCTTACCAACTCAGATCGGGCAAAGCTTTTTTTTTTTCATTTCACAATTTCTTTTTGTCTTCATCCTTTAGCGTTAAGCTCTATAACTCGAGTCATATAATTTTCTTTTTCTTTAAAACACCGTGACAATGCTTTGACATCAAGTTTTTAGGCTATGAAAGAAATTGACTTGGCCCGTGGTGAAAAGCCACCTATCTAATACTATATAAAAAATGAGTCTTAACACACATTCAAATAGATTGTATTAGGTTACAATCCCACTCTACACTATGAGTTGAACCAATATTTTCTTTTAATGCAAACAATAAAATCAAAGCAAAAAAGTATAGATCACAAAAAAGAAGAAGCTCAAGCATGTGGATCCAAAAAAAACCTAAATGATCAATAATAATTGATTTTGAAATAAAAAAATTCAAGATGACCATAAACAAACTCATAATTTTTTTTTTTAAAAATATATGATAAAAAAAATATATAATTAAAAAAGATATTTTAATATAATTTTCATTAGCAATTTATTATTGTCATATTAGATACATAATAATTGAGAAAATAAATTGTTAAAACTCAACTAAGAAATTATAAAATAAATTGTTTAAAAACCATGTCAAATTAAAGAGTGAGTTAATGAGCCTGTTTTTCTTAGTGAGAAAAAAATAACAAAAACAACATAAACAAATGAAAAAAAAGAGCAAGAAGGGGCTCAAATGGCTTGACCCCCTAAGAGAAGGCCAGGCGCTCACAGGCTTGGAGCCAAATCAACACGCTTAGCCTTGCTTTTTTTTATTTTTGTTTTAAAGTCGTATGCCCTTTATTTCTTTTTTTTTAAAGTGAACAACACGTCCTCTGATATTATATACGGCATGTCATTCATTTTCCTAGTTTTTAGAAGTCATAGTGGCTAGAAACCGGGTAAAAAACTGAATTTGTGTTTTTGAACCAAAACAACTCATTTTTCAACCAATTCTCACCTCAAAATATATGAGAAACACCTTACAAGGCTCAATAAACCCTCACGTGCCTTTTAAGTAGAAAACAATTTGTTAAAAACCAAATTATCAAATTAAGGTCACAAATCTTCCCAATGCCCGATTTATTTTTTCTGGTAACATGAGGACTCAAAACCACCACCACTAAACTTCATGTGTCAAATGAAACATTTGGACACCAAACTAGTGAATTTAACAATTTTAGTTGCTAGAATATCGACAACCGAAAACTTTATCTCTCTAATACTATTTTTGGTAGGTCTTTGTTTTTCTATTATCCAATGGACAAAAAATTAAAAAACATATTTTAAGACAAAAATAAAAATTGGTAACACATGTGGGTAACCATCGATTTTATTTTCTTTTTACTTTTTGATCCTCAAACTTTTAATTTGATATATTCACCATAATTCCAAGCCTTATTCCATGCAATTAGGCTAGAAAAGAATGTAATTCATAGGAAAAAAAAACTTAAGAAACCAAATATAAGGAAAATGAACTTTGAACCAAAATGAACTTTGCCTCATAATATTAGATTGGCCATTATATTTCTATCCTTAACAAAATTTGACAAATTGATCATCAATTTGAGCTTAGAAAGGTGCAAATGAAAAAAGAAAGTACAAATAAAAAGGCTACGTTAATTATCCTAGGAGTTTTAGTATATGTTATAATTTAGTCATTTCTTCCTTAAACGAGTTGTAAAATTGGTGGTTGGTTATTTTGAATTATATTAGAGTGAACCAAAAATATATGTTGGGAGATGAGATTAAAGAAGCGATCATAATATACAGGAATAGAAAAAGAATTAAATCATGAAATGTTCTTTTGACTTTGGGAATGGTATATTTCCACTTTATGCTTAGAATAATTTAATGATGCTTCTACAAAAATAAGAAGAAAAGTGAGAGTTTGAGTTTGGTTATTTAATCATGATAAATTGAGAACATTGCAATTAATAGGAAAAATTAAGTCGGTAAACAAATAGTGGAGTCAATTTTCAAATACAAATTCAAGCTCATGTCGACATCATCATATTAGAACTTTATTGATAAAAAGGTCCAGCGAAGCCAAAACCTATAGTTTCACAAAAATATTATTATTTATTATTTATTAAATTTATAACAAATAAAAGACAAGCATTTCTCTCTCTTTATATATATATGCTACTACATTTGAGCGCGCTTCGGGTTATATTATTTTTTTCTAAACTTAAAAAAAAATATTGAGTATGAAGATTTTTCGATAATATCATTAGATCCAATCAAGCAATTAGATCTTGAAACCTATCAAGCCGCCTCCTTACCTACTTGAGTTTCAAATTAAACCGTATGGGAACTTATTCAAAGTGAATTATTTAATTTAAAGGTTGTTAGACCTAGGGGTGTTCATGGTTCAGTTCAGTTCGGTTTAGACTAAAAAAACCAACCGAACTAAATCACATTAATTTTGTAAAATATTAACCGAACCGGACTGAAAACCGGTTCAAACCGTACCGGTCTGGTTCGGTTAAATCTGATTTTTTGGGTAAAAAACCGGGAAACCTAATTCCATCATCCAGATTTTTCATATGGCAAGGAGAAAACACAGACACAGAAAGAAGATGGATTTTACAGCACCTTTTGCATGAAAGGCACATAAATTCAAGACATAAACTTTCTTGATGGAGCTAGATGAAGGATAATTATCTTTAATATCCAAAACAACTCCTCCATGGTTTTCATTTCCATTAGTCCCATCGATCTCAACCATTACCACTAATATTGACCACAAGAAAGACAACTAAGAATGAAAAGAGAGGAAAGATAAAAACAAGAAAAAGAGGAAGATTATGGTTTCCATTGCCCTTTGCCATCAATTTTTGTATGTGAAATTAAAAAATATGACCTTTGCATTGAAAGCTCATTCAACAAACCCACTGGAAAGGAAGATTGGGAAATGAGAAAAGAAGATTAGAAATTAATTGAGAGGAAGATTGGGAAACTGGGAAAGGAAAATTAGAAATTAATTGAGAGGGGGGGCTTTTTGTGAGAGACATGAATGTTATATTAACTGTTAGGGTTAGGTTACAATTTATACCTCAGAGATTTGTGTAGATTTTGGTTTTTAATGGGTCCGGTTCGGTTTGTTCCGGTTTTTGGTTTAAAACCGAAACCGAACCGGCCTGTTAAAATTTATGGTTTTGACAATTGGTTTAATCGGTGTTCCATTTCGATTCGGTTTTTTCAGTTAATTTTTCTTCGGTTTTATCGGTTTTCTCAATTAATCAGTTATTTTAAACACCCCTAGTTAGACCCAAGCAGCTTGGATCAGGCTTCGGTATGGCATACCCAAATAGCTTGGGTCTGACGCCTTTGCCAGACCCATGACTATTAGGTCTGACATGCTTGCCGACCTAAGGCACATGGATCTACCAGACCCAAGTCTGGCGTGGTTGCTAGACCTAAGGCACATCGGTGTGAGAAACACGTCAGATGCAAGCTATTTGTTTTTTATGAGAATAAAAGCATTATTTTACCATACATGAAAATTTTAAAAATCTGAAATACCCTTGTCAAGTAGCCTATCCTTTTGTGATCTTAGGGGCAAGAAGTATTTTTACTGTTACGAATATTATGAAAACCAAAGAAAGCCCTTGGTCACCAGTTCTAAATTTTCTTGACTCTAGAGGTAAAAGAGTATTTTAACTGTGCTAAAAATTAGAAAACATGCATACACCCCCAAATTTAAGTCACTAAAGAGTAAAATACATAGTTATTAAACCCAGCCCGACGGGTTAACCCGTGACCTAGTGGCTGGACCAGTCCAGGTTTAATAAAAGATTGGTTTGGGCAACAACCCGGTCGACCTGGTAGGTTGACCCATGATCCACGTGACCCGGGCAAACCCGGATGAGACCCGTTGGATATTGTATCAAGAATTGGTGATAAAGGGCTGGTGTTGTGGTTGTCAAGGAGAGTAAAGAGAGTTGTAGCTACTGGCCAGAGCTGGAATGAGAGACCTTATGATGGCAGTTGTCTGATTATCACCGTTGACTTGATCGAATGGATGTAATGCTGATATACTTCATGTGCTGATGTGTCATGTTGTAGTTTAGAGAATCCGTTTTCATTGTCTAGTAGAAGGATCTTGATGGGGTCTAAGTATTCATAGTCTTATTCTTGCTGTTGAGAAGTTGTCATGCGCCGCCTAGGCAAAATCTTTCACTTTTCTTAAAGTGGTGTTGTTTGATAAATTAGGGCTTTGGTTTTGAAAGGGTTGTTTATATACATGTTGGCTATGCGTTGGTGAATTTTCTATCTTGCCCTTTGTCTTATTTTGCCAACAAAACTGAGAAAGGCTGATTTTGATTATTTCACCTTCGTATTTATAAATTAATACAAGTAAAATGGAAGAATTTGATTAAAAAAATTTAAATTATTTTTTAAAACTTTATTATTTATAACATGTATAGCCTATATTTAAACATTTTTTTAAAAAAAATTAAATATGAAATATTAAAATTTTAAATATTTTTTTTAATTTTTCCGGGTTGATCCGGGTTAACCTATGAAACCCAGGACCCGCCCCCTTGGCGACCATGCCAAACCTAGGCAAACAACAATTAAAGAGGATAATTTATGCACTTTAGTTGTCAGGAGAGAGAAAAGAAAGAAAAGGCACAAATAATCGATCACCAATAATAATCCAACAATTATATATCTATATGCGACTCACCATGTGAAAAAAGGCACACATGTGCATCCAATTAGAGGGTGGATTACCAGATTTGGCCACCAGGAAGCGTCTCACATGCCTCCTTAACAACGCAGGTACGACCCACTTATTGGGGTGTGTGGAACACGCACCAATAGCTTTTCAATTAAAACATAACACATAAAATGTGAAAAATACTAAAACACCCTCCATGGTTCTTTTTTTACATTAAATAACCATGTAAAAATACTCAAATACTCTCAAAGGCAAAGCTTCTTTTTTGTCTTTTCTGAGGTGAAAAGCGTTATTTTGTTGTACATTAAAAGAAGAAAAATATGAAATACCTTTGTTCAATTACCTATTTTTTTCGTTTTCTTTTTTTATCTCGGGAGCAAATAAGTATTTTTAGTATTACGAATATTGTGAAAAGCTAAGAAAGCCCTTGGTCCCTAAATTTTGTTGACTCTAGTGGTAAAAGAATATTTTTACTATGTTAAAAAAATAAAAAAGATGCAAACATCCACAAACAATCTTCCGATGATAACTGAGCTAGATTAAAAGACCCAAATACTCCTAAACCGAAGGCTTAAATTTAAGTCACTAAAAGGTAAAAGAGTAATTTTATTGTCACAATCCACAGTAATCTATATCTAGAGCTATAGTGAAATCCTCATGCCGTTTAAATTTCAAAACAAAAATAGGAAATTATTATGTTTTTAAAGAAGTAAAAGAAATTTGATAACCGATTTAAATATTAATTACTTATATATTATAATAATAATAAAAATAAGGTACCAACAAAAAAAATTATAAAAAATATTGTCCTAGAAAAAGATGGGTTAACACTTAAAACTCATGACCAGACACAAGAGATCAAGATAACATTATAGAAGTATGCTACCATAAAAAATTAATTGTAAAAAAGAATCTGAAAAAAAAAATATTGAAAAAACAAATAACACAAAACAAAATGTCTATCCCCGTTAACTTTTCAAACTCGTGATCCGGGTCATCAGACCAAAAACACTATACGGAAAAAAACTATGAAGTCTAATCCCTAGAAAATGAAATGTTGAATGATGAAATTAATAAACAATTAGAAAAATAAAATAAAAATAGCAATTAAAATAATGAGGGGTAAAATCAAAATAAAAAAACAATAAATTAAAGGGAAACAAACAAATTTTCAATTTGAAAGTTAAATTAAAAATAACAAAAACATTAACCAAAGGAAAGGAAAAAAAGAATGAGGATCACAGTGAAAAAAACAATATACTATAAACTTGGATTGAATTGTGAAATTAAAATAATAGCAATTTTATAAAAGGATTAAGGAAAAAAAATCAGAAATCAAAAGAATAAGTATCAAATTGAAAATATCAATACATGATAACAAAAGAATAAGTATCAAATTGAAAATATCAATACATGATATATATAAATAAAAAGAGCATTTAGAATTTTTTAACATGTTTTTTTACATAAAACAATTCCCAAATGTAAATAAACCAACTTATACATGCATCTTATTAAATAAATCAAGAACTATTGTATAAATAAATGAAGGAAAAAAATCATTAATGATAAATAAAAACAAATTTAGAAAAATTAAGAGACAAATATAAATCAAGATATTTAATATCGCAACACAGGTCATTTATCCAATATTGTTAATGAATTTGTTTATTAAAATCAGTTTATTATAGAAATCAACACTTCCATAAAATTTATTGTATAAAATAAAAGGAAAAATATATATAATGCAAGGCTAGACATATTAAAAATATTATAAAATATAAGAATTTTTTATTTTTAAAAATAAATTTAATCTATATAAAATGTGAAACAATTCACAGATGAATCATATTAACCTTTTCAAAAATTAAACATATCCAATATAATTAAAAAAATAATTGCTATTTAAAAAAAGCTAAATAAGCAAAAACAAAAATAAAATATAAACTTAAAAATTCTCTTAAAAAAGACATATAAAAAGGTATTAGTTAAAAAAAAGTAAAATTAGAAGGAAAAAAGAAAAGAAAGAAAAGAATGAGGCTAAATGTTGTTGGGTCTGGTAAGCCACGCTAAGAACTTGGCCACTCAAGGAAGAGCCTACATGCGGGCCATTGATTTTCTTTAAAACAAAAAAAACTAGATGATGCGTCATCTTGAATTCCCTAGATTTCAGCCATTTTTTACTCAACCACCTTAGAAACCTTGTTAAACCAATTCATAACCTCCAAAAACATAAACAACTACCTAAAAATTCAAAATCAACCTGAAATTAAAAATCTTTTTGAGCACACATCTATTTTTTGAGGCAGTTTCAATGTTTCAAGAACACCTCATTTGAACTCTCTCTCATCATATAAAAACATTTGACACAAAAATTGAGTGTTTTGGTGTCTGGATTCCTCGTCAATGACAACTTTCTTTCTCTACACTGGAATCCAGCAAACTTTATCCCCTCCTATAAAAAGGGACTGAAAATGAAGAAAAAAAAATTTGGTATCAAAATTAAATTTTCTAAAATGAAAAGAACCGATCACCTAATAACTAAAAAAGATGGGCACCAAAATAAACTTTTCAAATAAATTTTAAAACCATCTATTTTACCTTTTTTTTTTTACTTCATTTCTCTGTCTTTCAATTCAATCCTCTCTCCCAAAAAAAAGTATATAATTGGATGTTAATTTGAGCTCAAAATAACTCACTGTTTCAATTCATAATAATTTATGAGAGAGTAAATAGAAAATAAAGCTACTCTAAGGTTTATCTTTTGTAAATGGGTGAAATTAAAAATTATTTTTTCATGAAAAAAAAATGAATTAATGCTTGAGAATTATAAACACCAATAAATGTTAGAAATAAATGTCAACATAAATCAAAATTTAAATTAGAAAGTTAGAGATAAATATATATCAAGATATTTGATATCATGATGTTGAGAGCTATTTATATTTTTTTAATGTCATTATATATCAATAATTTTTTTTATAAAAACACTGATAATTTAAATTCTACTGCAACAAAATAATTTGTCAGTATAATCCTTCCTTTTTGTATTGATCTATTTTTCTACACCAAGAAGTATATATTTTTAAAAGTAAAATACTTCATTTAATAAAAATCAAAGGCGATTAGAATAAATATCTAATAGACATATAGGTTGTTTGGAATCAATTATCTATTGTAATTGAATTCACTTATTGTATTTGATTTGAATTCAATTGATAAATAAGTTGGATTCACATGTTCGGAGAAGATAACATTCAATTTATTTATTTTTATATTTCCCTTGTTATCTTCATCGTATTTCTTCAAATGTCTTAAAAAGAGAAAAGGCTAGATGATCATTTTGAAAAAATTAATTTTAACATTAAATTTGTGTGATTTGAAATTGTAAATTAGAGGGGTTAACATCTGATTTACTTTTGTGGTATTTTTAGAAATTGAATTCCAAATGGAATTCAATTCTTAACGGTCAAAATGATTCGAATCCTAAAATTTCATTGAAACCTCTAAATTGATTTTGATTCATAGGGTTTTAAACATGATGTAAATGATACAAAATAACAATAAAAAAGATTTGTTTTTTAAACTAAAACCTTTTTATCATTTTAATATGATTCCTTTTTCAACAATTTATTTATCAAAAAGTTTATTTTTGAATAAAAAAAATTAGAATCATAAAAGAAAAGATTAATAAAAAGATTAATGGTTTCATTATTATGGTGCAAATGTATTAAAAATATATAATAATAATACACTACAATTTTCTGAACTCTGTTTTTTATGTAATAGTGATAATAATAATGATAATGATAATGATAATAATAAAACTAGTGCAGAATAGACAAAAACAATTTTGTTTTCAAGTTAACTTAATTTAATATCCCAAAACAATATATATATATATATATATATATATATATATATATTTTAAATCTTAATTTAATTTCATTAAAAAATAAAATAAAAAAATTAATATTGGACCAAATAAATAAAGGCCAATAGCGTGGGCCTGAGTGGCCTAAGGCGTCTAATCCATTTAAAGAAAAAGTCATGCTTGTGATCATGCAAGGCCAGACCTACACGCCCAACCTTTTTTTTTTCTTTTTATTTGGCACAAGGGGTGAATAACATGTTATTTTTCAACACAAAAAACAAAATGCAAGCATTGTCAACTCATTTCTCAGCTCGAAGAAACATTTTCATTAATTTTATCTTAGTGACTAATTGTTGTTGCTAATAACAAATAATTTTTATTTTTATACAAAATTCATAAATATACTCCTACTTCATATAAAATATAAGAGGAAAAACATTTAAAACAAATCAAACATATCTCTTTAAAATATCATACAATTAAAAAATAATGAAAAATCAATCACTGTCTAGAAACTAAAAAAGAATCAATGTGTTTAAAAAATAAAGGAGAGCATAAATCAATATTTAAATAGAAATAATTAATAAAAAGGAATAGAAAAAATAAAAAACAAAGCTTAGACCTTGATAGGCTAAACCCACACACCTGACCTTAATAAAAAGGAATAGAAAAAATAAAAAACAAAGCTTAGACCTTGATAGGCTAAACCCACACACCTGACCTTAATAAAAAGAATAGGCTTGTGCCTAGTCTTTTTTTCCCCCTTAAGGTCATTCACTTTTGTATTTTTTTTAAGATGGACAATAGGACACCTACAGTTGTGAACGACCTGTCACATACTCTTTTTTTTTATTATTATTCTCTATGTTTTTGAACCCTCAAAACCTAATTATAGCTTGTGTGTACATGAAAACACCTTCAAAACACAATATTAACCTCAAAAACCCCTTAACAACCTCAAAACATCCCAAAATCATTTTAAAAAATGAAAAATAAACAAAATCTAATCTATTTTTCTCGACATGTTTAGAAGAGAAAACTACCTCCATTAAACTATATCAATAAGAAAAACTCATTGACACAAATATTTTCTTTTAAAAAAAAATATGGCAAACAAATAATTTTTTCTCTCCTTCACTATTTTTTAAGTGAGTTTCTTTTTCCTTTCTCAAACCCAGTGATTACAGAATAAATTCTTAGACCAAAATAAAATTTAAAAAGCCATTGAGATTGATCATAAATTTTCTCCATGTTTTGCTTTATGATTCTCTCTCTTTTAATTTTATCTTTCTACTACTATTTGTTAATGTACTTTATGAAATTAGATCATAAAATAATTAAATTAAAAAAGAAGTCTTAAGATGGTTTTAGAAAATAGAAAAAATAAAGAAAAAAGAAGAAGCTAGAAGCAGCTTAATTGTTTATATGAATAATGTTTATATGAATAGGAATCTTATCTTAATTTTTTTACTGTATTTTTTTATGATTGCTTAAGGATAACAACGATCTTGAAGTTTTGTTCTTGTGGTGGAATTATTTATGTCCCAACTGAGTGCAGCACCAATTAATTGTCCAATTAAAACCTTCATTTATCAATATTTTGTTCAATTAACCCTCCCTTTTATTATTATTATTAATATAGATTTATTTTTTTAGGAAAATTGAGGCTTCCTATCAGGCCCTTTTGGAAGAGAAAATGAGGGATTTATGGTTTCTTCAACCATTTTTATAGTATGCTATGAATTTTTAACACCAAAATATTTGTGGTAACCTCAATTTGAAGTATAGTTGAAAGTAAAGGCATGTGTGAGTCTATTGCAAAATTAACTAAGTTGTTAAATATAGATAAAAACATAGAGTTAATTGAACAAAATCTCAATAATGATGGACTCAGTTTGGGAACAAATTTAACGTTTTCCCTAAAATAAATATTCCTCAGGAAACAATATTTATTTTTTGTTTTATAGTTAGGGGTGTTCTCAAGTTAATTTTCTTTCATGTACACTAAGATTAAATCTACTTTTTATTCAGTCTTATTAAATAGATAAATACACTTGATGATTAGAGGATTTATAAAAATTTCACCTATCATACTACTTTAATCATCAAGTCCTCTAGATCAATACTTATATCTGGTCCAAAAAAAATTATTTCAATTAAAAAACTTAATTTATTAGGCGAGGTTTCAATAATAATTTTATATTACTTTTTAATATACCTTATGCTTAAAGTTTATAATTTAAGCTATTAGGTTTATATCGATTTACATTACCTTATGCTTAGTTTTTATTAATTAGAATAGAGGCGGTGAGACTTGAACTCATGACCATTTGATCAACAAGACTTTAACACCATTTTAAAAAATTATCTCATCTAATAGTTTAAGCTATTAGGTTGAATTAGATCTTGAAGCCCACCTAATATCTTAATCTTTTAGATTATGATGATTTTTTAATATGCTATCAAAATCTTATTGACCAAACATTCACAAATTTAAATTTTATTATCTTATTCTAATTAGTAAAAATTAAGCACATGTGTAAATTTTAAGCTTAAAAGATTTTACTTAAAAATATATATTAAAAAATATTATAAATTATATCCTTCACTTAAACCATGGCTAAGAAGTCACGTTCAAACTTAGAAATTCCGATCGAGAGAATGCATGAAATTATTGTTAATTTCTAGCTTTTTGACTGCTCATATGTATATATATATATGACCAGTACACGCATATGCTTTGCCCGAGTCATAAGAAATCTGAGTCTTTGGGCCTATACTATTAGAAAGCACAGCATTTGAATATAGCTTTGGACCACCTTTATTCTGTCTTCTCTGCATATTGTATTTTGCTGATCAGTATCGGTCAAAAGACTCAAAACCTTGCTGATGATCCATCATAAACACCAGATCCAATGGGGCATTTGACATTTAAATTGTACAGACGCTCGAAGCCATGTTGTAAAGTGAAAGGCCACCACTCTGCTATCCTAGCTCAGAATTCTTTTTTCCTTGTTTTTTTGTTTCTGGTTTACTTGCAAAAAAGGATGGGGAATTTGCGTAAAGCAGAGGAATGTAAATGGTTCAGGGTCAAAAGAAGCAGATTGTCAAGATCCAACCCCGAGAAAGTAATTTCATAATTTTAAATACAAACAAAATCAAAGCAGAGAGAAGACCTAGGCTGGCTCTGTAGGGGCCGGGAGAATTTACAGGACAAGCTCATCTGCTAGCTCGCCTTAAAGCAACCATTCCTTTTCGTGGTGTGGGCATAACTTTCTCGACGCGACTCCTCGACTAATTCAATGCCCCTGCAGCTACCGGAAACCACCCCGACCACAGCTACAGGAGAAGAGCAGCCCTGCAAGCTGGTTTGCAGTGTCCTGTGATCAATGGAAATCGACGTCCCGTTTGTTTGTCCTGTAATCGATTTGACGAATTGTGAAATACTAAACCTCAAATTATTGTTGATTATAGAATTTGAAGTCATGTTTGAATCTTCAAATGGAAAACGTTGATTACATTCATACAATTTTTTTTTATTAATTTAAGTGTTTCAGTCAGCTTATGCACATTCCGATTAATTTCATGAGCTCTAAAATTAATGACCATATAAGTCTCCAGTAACCCTGAGATTTGTAGGACTTGAACTGGTAATCTCTAAAAAAACAAACTTAAAACCTGACCAGTTGAGCTTCGCTTCTCAATATTACTATTTCATTTTTACTATAAAAGGAATTGAATACCCACAAATGTATCCAATCTTAAATTAAGGCTTCCATTTGCTTCCCACCGTTTTTTAGTTCCTTGGCAGTCCATTAATTCAACATTTTGAATAAGCCCTGCCCAGCTTTGAACAAGCAGAACTGCCTTCTTATTAACAGAACACTAAAAGTTGTCTAAATTATTATTTTGTGCTTTTTTTTTCTTTGGTTTTTTTTTAATTTTACGCTTTATTAATTTTATTTTTAATTTTATCCTTTAAATATTAGATTTTTTAAATAATTGTGCTTCATAATTTTTTTTTAATTCCTTTCTGTTGGGTCATATATCAATCTCATAAATTTGTTTTTTTTTCTCAATTTTAAAATTTATATTAGATCTATTGGAAATAAGATTATTTTTTTTTATTGCTTTTTATAAATTTATCTCAATCTTATAATTTAGATTGTAATTTTAATAGAACAACCTGGGTTGACCCGAGTCATTTTTTCACTGCTTTTTGTAATTCATTTTTTTTTTCAATTTCATCCTTCAATATTGAATTAATTGAAAATCAGGCTTTGTAATTTTTTAAAAATATTTATTTCTATAGAGTTATCCCTTCCCATCAAAATTTCTTTTGGTTGCCTCCAAAGGCTTATTTGTACTATCATCTTGGATTTTTTTTGTTATTATCATGTGGTGGTGTTGGGGACATTTTGGTATTTCAAAATATAAAAAAATTAAAAATAAAATGTCTAGCACACTAGATAGTGGGGAGAGTTGCCAAGATTAGGCGGCGTGTGTAATATCCTTCCACCATTAAAAATGACGTTTCACCATGTTAGTTGAAACGTCAAGGCAAGGGTTACACGGTGGTGCAACATGTGGTCAACAATAATGGGTGGTGTGTTACTAACAACCACCTCTTTTTTTCTTTCTGTTTTCTCTTTTTTTTCAGGATTTGTGCCATGCTTTATCAATTTTCCCCTTGTATTAATTTCAATCCTCAAGGATCTCGTGATATTTTTTTTCTATAAGGTAGGCTTGGTCTCATAACCTGAGTCACGAGTTTAGAAGATTAACTCGAGTTTTTTTATGTCTTTTTTTATATATATTTTGACATTAAATATTTAATTTGTTGTAAATTAAACTTCATAATATTTTATAATTTGCTTTTTATTAAGTTATTTGGATTTCATGACTCGAGTCATGAGTTATCTAGTTAACCTTAACTGATTAAAGGTTTTTTTTTTTTTTTTCATTTTCTTCAGAAATTTTTCTTCCCCAACATCGTCCTTCAACAATGAGTTGGTTAAGAACTAAGTTTTGTTATTTGTTTTCAATTTGAAATAATCTTGTTCTCATAATTCAAATTATAAATTTCAAAAATTAGCTTGAAGTGACTCGGGTATTTTTTTTTTTTTTTCAACTTTAAACATTTAATTGATTATTAATTAGACTTCATATTTTTTTCTAATTTTTTTTTTATTTACGATTCGAGTCATAAATTTATCAAATTACACCTAGTTAACTCAAATTATGTGTTTTTTATTTTTCATTTTCTTTAAAAAATTCTTCTTAAATTTCGCCCTTTAAAATGAATTAATTTTTTCAATTTGCTTTACTCTTGTCATGAATTTAATTAATTAACCCAAGCTGCTTTTCTTTTTGTTTTTTTAGTTCAATATCATTTTTGTTATTCTTAAACAAATGAACGTGATTTGTACTTAATTTTTTATTCGATTATCAAGATCATTATCTTGTGATTTATCAGTGTTTGTTTTTTTTTTAAGTAAACAAATTTCAAGTCCATGTTAAAAAACACTTGAAATGCTTTTGCTTCAAGTATCTAGTTAATCCTCTACTTGTTTGTGAGTCTCTGGTCCGAAAATGCAATTCCTACCACTGACCCTGAGTTGGTAAAACCGCAGATGAACACTAAACATTGAAATTTGGAAACAAGGCATTTCCAGTTGCAATTTGAAGCTGAGTTTAAGCCACCAATTCAAGGGTTTAATGGATTTAATCAGCAGTAGCAGGATTAAGCTATACAGACATTAAAAATAACATATACCTATATAATTTCACTGGATCGGACTTGACCCATACACAAAAATCCCCTAAAAGCAACACCTAACAGAGGTGCTTGGCCACACCAGATCATTTTTGTGCCCTCCTGCATGCAAGAAGAACCTGAACCAAAGTCGCATCTTTTCTGGCTCCTAAATCGAACCCTTAACTTCCACAAGCGATGCACTCCTCACGGTTTGTAAGGGAGCAAACCATTTGAGCTATTTTAGTATCGTCAGCATCATCATCATCATCATCCAATTCTGGCTTTTTTTCCTGCATTACCCATAAATGAGACTTCTTTCAATGAAATAAATAAACTGAAATGGTAGAAAACTAGTGATTATGACTGGTAATTACTTTAAAAACAGAAGTATCAACAGTGAACTTGATGGCATCAGCTGCCGCTTGTGATCTTAGATAATACATCCCTGTCTTTAGACCCTTTAAAACAGGAAAAGAAATGGTTAGACAGTGAAAATATTGCAACACAATACCATTATCCTGTAAATTATCTACAATAACAATAAAATCACTTGTTCAAAGAAAAAGAATGAAATTAGTTATATGCCAGTGGCAAAAATATTGGATAAACCTGCTGTAAGCAGGCTGCATATAATCCATTATAGATATAGCGTGTTATATTTGTATTTCATGTTTATGTTCTTTGTTGTCATTTCGATGCACCTACCTTTGACCATGCATAGAAGTGTAGGGAAGTTAGTTTTCCAAAATTGGGTTGGTCCATATGTATATTAAGACTTTGACTCTGATCTATGAAGCATCCACGATCAACTGCCATATCAACTAATGTCTTTTGCTTGATCTCCCAAACAGTCCTATTTGTCACAAAAGTTATATTAGTTCAAGGGTTAAAAATACAAAGAGAAGGGAGCGGAGCAATGGCTATGAAGAAATTCACTTATCCATACTTGTATATACACTTCAGATCATCTGAGATTTCTGGGATTTTCTGGACAGAGCCATCTTCATAGATTATTTTGTTCTTCAGAGCGGGAGACCAAAGGCCCATCTCAGTTAAGTCATGAAGAAGATGTTTGTTGACCACAACAAATTCACCACTGAAGAAAGAATTAGAGGGCAAACATAAGGCAATTGATCTTAAAATAAACTGAATAGAATAGGTTGGCATAGCAAACCTTAAAACTCTACGACTATAAATGTTTGAAGTATATGGCTCAAAGCACTCATTGTTTCCAAGAATCTGGCTGGTTGAAGCAGTTGGCATTGGTGCCAAAAGAAGTGAATTTCTCACCCCATTCTTAGATATCATTTCTCTTAGGGCATCCCAGTTCCACAGACTGGAAGGAGTTACACCCCACATGTCAGGCTGCAGAATGCCCTGCACAATTCAATGGATAATTTACTAATCAGAAGCTAGTGAAAGTAACCTGTTCTGCTAGTTATTGGACCAGCAGGTCTTGAAAATTCTTTCATATGGGAGCCTAAAACTTTACAAAGAAAAACAGCAACCAACAACTGATGAACAAAAGCTACTAAAATATTCACTTGCACAGGGGACACAAGGAAATCTTTAATCAATTCAACCAAATTAATGCAAAACATTATTGGTGAAAAATATATTGCTGTGCATAACAAATATCTAAGCAATAAAAGGATAACAGCAGCTCCATTGTGACTTCTTTATATAATGAAATGGAAAATAAAATATCTGAAAAGAATAACACATTATACAATTGCACTTGAGGTGCTTGCATTTGAAGAAACCCGCATACCTTGCTCACAGGACTTCCAACGTATGTTTCATAGGGACCTTCTCTTGCAGCGATCTCAGAAGAAGCTTTCAGAGCATGATAATAAATGGTTTCAAATATGTCCTTATTCAGCTTTTGTGCCTGAAATTGATTGCCACTAAACAATCAGACCAGCCAATTAATCAAAGTTAATGTTCAAGAAGAATAGCTGTTGGGAGTAAATTTTACCTCGGGTGAGTCAAATGCCATTCCAAGCAACATGAAGGCATCTGCAAGACCTTGAACTCCAATGCCAATGGGTCTATGTCGGAAATTTGACCTTCTAGCAGTTTCAACAGGGTAGTAATTAACATCAATTATTTTGTTGAGATTGACTGTAACCACTCCTGTAACCTGTCCCAAAAGCAGGAGGAAAAGAGAAATTGCAGGCTGAGCTTATGAAACAAAATGGCTCCACAAAGCAGAAGATGCATGTGGGTGCATATGCTAGGAAAATGCTGTGATGCAATGAATGGAAAACAAACCTCGGCTAGTTTCTCAAAATCAAAATATCTTCTGTTGGAACCTCTACTGCCAACTAGTTTAGATGGATGAGACTCTATAGGAACTCCCTGCAACAAATGGCATGCCACTAGGTCACAAAACAAACATGACCTAAAAGACAATTTTCAAATAGGCTTGCTTTGCAAGTATGCCCCCACCATCTCTCTAACAAATCGTGGTAGAGCAATCGAAGCCAGATTGCACACAGCAGTTTCTGTTGGACTTGTGTATTCAATTATCTCAGTGCACAAATTTGAAGATTTTATGGTACCCAGGTTCTGTTGGTTGCTTTTTCTGTTGCAAGTGTCCTGGAACACAGAAGTGGAATAAGTAAACAAGAAAATACTATGCCATAATAGAAAAGCATTTAAAAATCCAACAGATTCACACAAATCACCTTAAAAAGCATGTAAGGGGTCCCAGTCTCTATCTGAGATTTCAAAATCTCAAACCAAAGGTTTTGTGCCTGGACAACCTTCTTGGCCTTGCCCTAGATATATGCATGAGTATTATTAACATCCAAAATCCAGTAAAAAACTATCTTTCAAAAAATACAAACTTAAAACAAGATAAGGAAAAAAGAAATTACATCTCTTTCATAGCGTGTGTATAGTTCCTCAAATTCTTTGCCCCAACAATCTGCCAGACCCGGAGCCTCACTAGGGCAAAATAATGACCATTGCCCATTGCTTTGAACTCTCTCCATAAAGAGATCAGGAACCCACAGAGCATAGAATAAATCCCGAGCACGGTGTTCTTCCTATAAAAATGAAAATTACAACGCAAATTTAAACAGCAAGGCACATTGGGGCAGTGAACAAAAGGTGCTAGCAGATAAAGCAGGCCAAGACAATTTGGAAGTGGAAAATTTTGCTACTTTTCAGCCATACCTTTCCATGATTTTTCCTAAGATCAAGAAACTCAAATACATCCGCATGCCATGGCTCCAAATACACAGCAAAAGCACCTACAAACATGATAAGCAATGATTTAATAGAGTAACATCAGGCAATAGATTTAAAATGACAATACAAGCACAACATTATGAACATACCTTTCCTCTTGCCTCCTCCTTGATCAACATAGCGGGCAGTATCATTGAACACCCGCAACATTGGAACAATGCCATTAGATGTCCCATTTGTTCCACGAATATAACTTCCAGTGGCACGGATGTTGTGAACAGACACACCAATTCCTCCAGCTGATTTACTGATAACAGCACACTCCTTCAACGTATCATATATTCCTTCAATACTATCATCTTTCATGCACACCAAGAAGCAGCTGCTCAACTGCCAAGATACAGCAAATAACTGTGTTAATTTTTAGCAAAAAAGAAAAAACTCTTTCCTAAACACCATATTCATAAACTAATTTGTACTCCCACAAACAGATATGCACATAACATAACACATACTTGGGGTCTAGGTGTTCCAGCATTGAAAAGGGTGGGAGAAGCATGTGTGAACCATCGCTGAGACATCAAATGGTACGTTTTGAGTGCCGAATCAATATCATCTTTGTGAATTCCAACAGCAACCCTCATTAGCATGTGCTGAGGCCTTTCCACAACCTTCCCTTGGACCTTCAGCAGGTAGGATCTTTCAAGGGTCTTGAAGCCAAAGTAATCGTAGTCAAAGTCCCGATCATAGATGATCTCAGAGTCCAGGCGAGCAGCATTCTGAAGCAAAAGGAAAATGTTACTGACCATCCATAGCTCATGACATTAGGTGGATATATCTATCTCTACAACAAACAAAATAACCATTACATTAAAATTGTTACTTCAATCATGTTGATAAGTACCATCTAGAAACTCTTTTTCATTAAGGAATTAGCATTACCCTTTTCATTTGCAATCAAGTATTGCAACCTCTGCAACCATATTAACTACACAGTCAGCTTCTTGCATAATATTGCTCAATTGTGTGCCATGCACACAAAAAAAAGCTGCCAGTAAAATGAGTTTCATAATCTAATGACAGGCACACAGAAATCCAAACAGAACATTGTACCTCTATAACTATCTATAGCATGGCAACAATTTTGCTAACATGGCCGCTCCAACAAGAACTACACGCTTTCTTTTTCCCCTTTTAATTTCAACAAAAGAAATCCAAACAGAACATTGTACCTCTATAACTATCTATAGCATGGCAACAATTTTGCTAACATGGCCGCAACAACAAGAACTACACGCTTTCTTTTTCCCCTTTTAATTTCAACAAAAGAAACAAATAAATCTAACAACTATTGAATGGATAATGGATTGAGTAAATACCTTCATTATTATTTCATAAACATCATCAGCAATCAAAGGAGCCTTCAGTCCAGATTTCTCATTAAAATGGTTGTACATAATTTTGATCCTGCAGCAACCACCAACCCAGATCAAACAACATTTTCCAAGAATGAAGCCAACTGGTTCAGTAGAAACAGGGTAATATAAATGTAACTTACGTCTCAGAAAATGATTTATGAGTGTTCTTATGCAGATTTGAAACAACGATCCTCGCAGCCAACTGCATCAGCACAATAATATTCAAAGAAAAAATCAAGAAACAGATCATTTAGTGTCCAGTCTCCAATTTTGTTAAATAAGGAACAGACTGTTAGGTGTTCATGTTACAACACAAAAATAGTACCAAGTCCAAGAATTAGAAACAATGGCTCAATCAAGATGAATCAGCTAATAGTTGTTGGAGAAATTATATGACTTCCAAATGAAAATTATAGAAAACAAACATTTTACAAGGATACTCTGGTTGAGTATCAATGAAATTTGCATTTTTTTTTTTGGTTAGTGTGGATTATAGTCAATTGTATCAAGCCCAACAATTAGAAACAACTCGGCTCAATCAAGATGAATCTGCTAATAGTTGTCGGAGAAATTCTACAACTTCCAAATGAAAATTAAAGAAAACAAAAGCATTTCACAAAACACATTTAACAACTCGCAAACAATTGACTATCCACACAAACAAAATTTTACATATTTATTCGATATTCAATCAGACTATCCAAAAACTTTATAGCCATTTAACCCAAACAAGAAGAAACAAAGCAAAACACCACAGTAAATAAAAGAAGATCAAACCCAGATCCCAGAACCTTTCAAAATCAAACATCTCAAACATTGCCCCACAATCAAACAGACCCAACCAAAGAGATCCAACATGTGTGTGTCTAAGTATGAAAGAAGATTCTCCAGACACCACTGGACAGTCAGTAAATCCACATTGATATGCGGGCGTGGAACGCACAATGGCAAGATCTAGAGCGTGCCCGGAAATCAAAACAAAAGAAAAGGACCAATTCATGAGAAGAAAAACTCACAGAGGCGTAATCAGGATGATTAGCAGTCATAGCAGCGGCAGTCTCGGCAGCCAATTCATCAAGCTGGCTAGTGGTGACACCTTTGTAGACACCAGCACACACCTTCTGAGACACAAGGACAGGGTCACAGTGGTCAGTGCTAAGGCCATAGCTAAGTTTCTTCAATCTAGCAGTGATCTTATCAAAGTGGACAGCCTCTTGTTTCCCATCTCTCTTGACCACATACATATTTGCTTCTTTCGAGACTTTTATCAAACAGGTTTTGAGTACAGAAAGAAATGGGAGAGAGAAAGTTTATATAGGAAGAGAGAAAGAGAGACGAAGAGGGTGGGTAGGTTTGATTTTTAGGGATGTTGAGTTTTCTTCCCTCCTCTAACACCAATTTAGGTTTTTTCTTTAGAATTTGAAATATGAGCGCGGCGCCAAATAGTTGTGTTTTCGGATTCAGAGGGTTGCTATGGCGGGTAAATCTTTTGGAGCTGGAATGGCTATGAGGTAGGTGGGCGCTACGGGCCCATGCTATTTGTTGTACTTTTTTTTCCTTTTTTTTTTTTTTTTATGCAGGTATATTCCCTTCAACTCTCACATAGTAATTATTAATATTTATTTAATGAGTTTATTTTAAAAAAAAAAACAGGTAATAAAAAAATCACATTCGAACTCATTAAGAAGTTATAAAAATGTTTTCGTTTAGATTTCCTAAAAAAATATAAAATTTAACTTAAAACTACGATAGATAAAATCAAGGTTATCAATTCCATTCTGTTTTGCTTGGAATGGCTGAATATTCCATACCAATTCAAAAAACATAACAAAATAGTATAATTTTCATTTCATTTTAAATCTCGGTCCGTTCCGGATTTTTTGGCTAAATTTTGGCCGGAATATTCCGATTTCATTCCACATATTCCGTTCTGCTCTTAAAAAGCCATTGAATCAAATTGAACCTTGTTCAATTTTATTAATTAAACCACCCAAGTATAAAAAGCTCTTTTTCATTACTATTTTTAATAACAATGAAATTAATAATAATATTGAAAATTATTATTGTTATTTTCATTAACAGTGATATTAATTTTTTAAAATTAGATTTATCACTAATATATATGGTTTATATTCAGGTTGTTTTTTTTCATGTTTATACTTTATAGGAATTTGATCAAAACAATGGATGCTTTAGATTTAATTAGCCTTCATAGCATTGACCTAACTTTATATTTAAAATATTTGTGTTAAAACATTTTACTTTCATAATATTTTGATATTTTATTTAAGTTGAATTACTTTAAGTTAAAGATCTATTTAATCTTGGCTATTTAGAAATATTTTAAGATTTGAAATTATATTTGTTTGGCATTTTTTTTGTATTGCATAATTTATAATTAATTTATCTTGAATTTGAATTATGTTTGTTGAATATATATATATATAAAACAGTACAACCCTGAAATAGCACGCCAAAACACTTTAAAACTAAAACATTTCATTCCAATTGAAAAAATAAAACACCTATTGAAACATAATTGACAACCTTGATTAAAACTAATTTTATTATATTATAAAAAATAAATTTTTCATATCATTTTTAAAAATTTTATATAGATAATTGAGTAAAAATAATCACAAAATAAAAAAAATTAATCCAAAAATATCTCTTTCCAAACCACTACTGTTTTGAATTCATATCAAGCTATAAAAAGTAATTTTTTTCATAAAATAAATTATTTTAATTCATATATAATCAGTTTAGAAAGATACTAAAAGTATGTATTTGTTTTTTTTAAAAAAATTGTTTAAAATTATTTTTTATGATTATTTATTGTTTTGATATATTGATGTCAAAAATAAATTTTAAAAAATAAAAAAAAAATATATTTTAAACAACCACTACTATTAATATATAACCCTTAATGCTACATAGATTAAATATAAAAGAAATAAAAATCAAAATGGAAAGCAAGAAAGATGGACAAAAAAGGGTGGGGAGACGGAAAGAAGGGGGAGACAAAGGGAGAGGGAATCATTTGAAGAGTTGGCGCGGTTTTGAAGTGGGCGGAGACGTGGTGGTGGGGTTGTGTTGGCTCCCGTGAATAATTCATTTTCTTTCTATTTTTTACGCTGCTTTTTAGCTGGATAACTATGCAATGTTATAATAAAGTTAATTCTTCCGGATTTTAGGGTGTTATTTTTTTTTTCCAACCTAATTTTCTTGGCATGAATGTGTATTTTTTTAATAGTGCAAAATGTGTGCATTTTATTTTTTCACAATCAAAAGGTTATTATTATAGGATGATCATTTTCGATTCGGTTCAGTTTTTATATATATATATATATATAAAAAAAAAACAAACTAAATTTTTTTAAAAAAAATAGATATCGGTTCAAACCAGCCGGTTTCGATTTGGTTCAGTTCAAAAATCGATTCAAACTGGTTTGACTCGGTTTTTCCCGATTTGATTTGATTTTTTTTTCGGTTGCGGTTTGATTTTTTCGATTTCATGCTTATAAAACCGAACCGATTGTTTTTTAAAAATTTTAATTTGTTTAATCGGTTTTTTTTTACAGTTTGGTTTTTCGATTATTTTTTATCCGGTTTTCTCGATTTTTTAGTTTTTTTGCTCGCCTCAACTACTCCCGTGTTGTAGTATTTTTTTCTAATATAATAGAATGTTTTGAATTTTTATATAAATAAATGAATATGTTTGGATTTTTATTAAATTAAATGATAAATCTTTTAAACTTGAATAATTTTATGTAAAGTTTGAATGGTTTATGATAAGATTAGTTTGTATAGTTTTTAAAATATAAAAACAATTTTTAATTACTTTGATATATATATCTGTGCTAATTTATTTATAAGCTTAGTTAGACATTTAAGTAATGTTTTGATGATTTGATTAAAAGATTAGATATTAAAAAAAAATGATAATTGATGCTCTAACAATCTTTTAACATTTTGGTCTTGATTACAAACATTTATGGAATGTCTCAGTATCACTTTTTATGAATTAACGTTTTAAAATAAAAAATTAAAGAAACCCTTTTTGTTTCATTATAGTCTTTTTACACTACAATAATAAAATTAAACTTAGAACAACTGTGACAGAAGAAAAAAGTTTTGTTGTTATGTTTGGTATTAAAGTAGTGATTATTTTTTAAAGTATTTTTTATTTTAAATATTAATATATTAAAAATATTTAAAAACACATAAAAAATTAATTTGAAAAAAAAATAAAAAAATTTCAATATCTTCAATGTTATCTGTCTTGCCTAATACTGTCAGCGTATCGTAATTATATGTTATATTCAATTCTTCATCAAGCACCGCTATCAATTCTCGAACAATAATTATAAAAAAAGAAAAACAATTTAAAATCTCATATGATTAGTATCATAGTTCAAGGACATGACAAGTTTAACATTAAATAGCCTAATAATATTATTAAGGTTAAACTCTATGGAGCATTCCAAAGATGAAGATGTTCTTGTACTTTGACGATATTACAAGAAAAATTATTTGAAAAATAATTATTATTCAAAAATCATACAATAATTAAATAATTAAATAAGCGAGCATACATACATAATCATGCAAAAATATAAGAACTTGATAATCTTGCAATCAAATAAAGATAATATACAAACTAAACAAATACATAGACTTGCATAAGACATAATAATTCAATCATAGTATGGATATTAAACATGTATAAAAAAATATACTTAAACAAAACTAATTTAGATTATTTATCTGTTAATGATCTTAGAATATAATTAATCAATATGAGATTTATTTTTGTTGTTGTTGATCATTCTTTTATCCTTCAAGGTTTATTATACATCACTTGGTGCAAAATGACTAATTTAAATAAAATGCTAAACAAAGTTTAATAGGCAAAAAAAAAAAGTATACTCAAAATATATTTACAAGGACTATTCCTAAACTTATAGATATTGTTGACTCCATTGTTATTGTCATTCTTACAAATAGAATCAGAGTGTTCCATCACCATTATACATATAGAGGGGCTAATTGTCATATATGAAAGATGTTTGAAATTATGGTTCTATGAAGCTAGGTTTTTATTGTCTCAAATAAACAACCTTTTTGGTATTCTTTGTCACCTTTGTAGCCCGGCTTTCCCATAGATTTCATACATAATCACTCATTGAATGTTAAACCTATTGTCCTCCTACTTATATATGATTTTAAAATTTACCTATAATATATAAAAAAAATATTTTCATGAAAAAATATGTGTATATCACTATATACGCATAAAAACACTATTGAGTTTTCTGAAAAAAATAGACATTGTGTAAACAATAAATTTATTTACTGGGAATCTCAGTGATGATGTTGGACAGATTTATAGTTGTTCGGGATTCATGTGAAAACTATCTAAAAATTAATTTTTTTTTTTTACTTTGAATATTTATTTCAAGGCGGAGTTATCACAGACCATAAGTTATCCAAGTGTTCAATCTTTAATGATAATTCACACGAATCACTAGTAATAAATCTCATAAATTATTTAGAAGAGAGTGATTGATATACCTTTGAGTGCTAGCTCTTATAAATTATGTTTTTATGTGTTTTTGTACTATACTCTACTCACAAAAATCAATAGGCATGGCTTTGTATTTATAAAAAAACTTAAAAATCCATAAATGATAAAATGTTAATTTTTCCCATGAATAATATCACATATATTATTTCAAGATAATTTTATAAATTTATTTAGTTAAGTCCCTACTTGATTTTTATAGGTATAGAATTATAATTTCATGTATAAATTACATCTTAGTTCTTAGTTTTTAAAATTTATTTACACTTAAATCACACTTGATTAAATATTTTATTTTAATTTTTGACTAATACTTTTTATGTGTGTGATCCACGGCAACCGATTAAAATATCAACAAAATTCATATCAGCAATGAATTATTCATTTAAATATAAAAAAAAGTTGATACGAACAATATAAAATCTGTTGATGCTAACAAGTAATTAATGCGCATGTGTCACTTATTATTTATAAAAAGAATTCCGTTACCGATAAATCAATAATCATAAATCTATGTTTAATCATTTTTTTTATTGATTTTCTATTGATAATTTTTGTCAACAATAAATTTTAATTTTATCTACATAGAATTAGATAAATACAAACAAATACAAGACACGTCAACAAAAATATTCCTTTCACTCGTTTTAAGATGAATTTGAGAAATGTTTGAAAGGAGGACTTCTTTTT
Organism: Populus tremula; assembly: GCA_964019445.1. NCBI lineage: Eukaryota > Viridiplantae > Streptophyta > Magnoliopsida > Malpighiales > Salicaceae > Populus > Populus tremula. The sequence continues at coordinate 5,639,613 of CAXHTJ010000017.1, forward strand.
CTCAACTCTTCAGAGACACGTCAACAAAAATACAAGACAAATACAAACACTGTCCCCTTGTATCCAATAACTATAAGCCACGAGAACGCCTCCATAAACACGTCAAAATATTCCTGAACCTTTAGCGAATATTCATCCCTCCACCATTCCACACAAGGCTTAGACCTTTCAGAAGCTTTGACCTATCTTCCTGCAACAATGACAACTTGTCTGGAGCGAGAGAGTGCTCTAGCAATGAATCAAGAACTCATCAAAACTAGAGTTGAGGAGTGAGTTCTGAAGTCCTACAAGAAGATTGCATAGCCGTGAACGTTGAGTTTCTTCCATCCTTGTTAATATTACTTCACAACAATATATAATATTGCAATGTGCCTATAGTTTTTTTGTGATTCCATGATAACCTTGCTTGATTATGTGTTCCTTTGAATCACAAGGTTCTAGTCCATGATCAATTTCTTTTCTCAATTGATTTTCAAGTCGGAATTTTCACTTCAAATCGATTCCAATGAGAAAATTAATTCCCTGGAGTTTACAATATTTCATATTGTTGCTGGGATTTTCAAGCATAGTACTCTATGAAACGAGTAGAAGCTTTTGCACCATACGTTCAACGTTCTGAGTTAGGGATAGGGCTTACGCAACAAGCCTGCACAACGATACTGAAACGAACAAGAAGAAAACAAATAAAATAAAAATCCCCCCAGCAAAAATTGAAGTTTCGTGATCATCCAGTCCATACCAATGCAGCACATAATCATCAAGAATAAAAATTTAACTTAATTGTTATCCGTAGAGTGCAAAATCTCCTGTTTTCCCTAAAATAATCACTTAATTGCTTGTGTTCTACTACTTTGATTACCCTCTTCTGCCCTGGCTACAACTATCTTGGGGTTTTCTTCAGTGCTCACCTTCTTCCCATACCTAACATTATTCCTGAGTGGCATATCCATCGCCTGGTAAATAGACGCAAGAGACCTGTATCTTCTCTTTCTCGGTCGAGCAACCTCCTCTTCTATCCCGAAAATCTGTTCAATCATCCTCGAAGTGATCTCGTTTTGGCTGCTTCGATCGGACTCCTGATCATCTTCAAAACCACTCTCATTCTCGTTCTTCCTCCCCTTCTTGCTGCTGCTGCTGCTGTCTTCACCGCTTAGCTGGACGAGTTGTTGTGCTGCAGCCACGTCCGAGTCTGTGAAGGTCTTGGGATGGATTGCACACAAGGCTTTCAATTCTGCCATTGCCATGGCCGCCATCAGGATTCAAGGAGAGAGAGAGAGAGAGAGAGAGAGAGAGAGAGAGAATAATTAAGCTTTGTTGTTTCAGGCATCTATTTCTTCCATATTTTAGACGGTTTTATTGATTTCGGTTTATGGGTTTGACATGGGCGCAGGGATAGCGCGTTTTGAGGGTATATACGTACGTGTGTTGTCTGAAAGAAACTGCAAGGTTGATTCTTTGAAGACGGCAGGAAGAAGTGTAGGATAGGTAATTAAGGATTATTTTAAGACTTGAAACCCTCATCATATTTGACTTCTTCTAACTTCTTGCTTCCCTGGGCTCCACAAGATTGACCCAAGTCATCAATTAATGCAAATCAGTACCAGAAGATCAGGTCCCAGTAATACTCACAGATTTTCGAGTCATTGGGTTTACACGTCCTGATCTGTTTTCCATGAATTTGAGCCCTAGCTCCATGAGATTTTCAAACCAAGGAACATTATTTATGGTGCTTTCTTGTTTTTCTTACTTCGTCGCTGTTTGGATTATGGAAAAATAGCAATGGAGAATGTTGACCTGCTTTTCAATGGAGCTCTTCTTTTCCCTCTCAACAACTAAGTCTGGGGTTTTGCTTGACTTCTGTACTGTTCATGAGCATGATTTAAAAAGAATAATCAAAATATATCTTGGATCCGCTTCCTTCGGTGCAAAATCTAAATGGAAGCACTGAACGAAAAAAAGAGGCAATTTCTATTTATTGTTTGGATTTTGGGTTATGATTAAAATTAATATTTTCAAATGCTATAAAACGATTAAGAAAAAAAGAGTTACAATTAATATATTTGCCTTAATCTTGGATTAATTTTTAAAAATAGAAAAATCACCTCGCATTCTCTTAGCAAAGCCAAATTCAATTGATAGTTAAGTATGGTTGTTCTTTTCTAATTAGCTGATAGTTAGGATTCAATCTCAAGTTAAGAAAAGTAGATTTTTTGTGAATTTTCTAGTATTTACATGGATTAATGTTTGCTCTCAACATATAAAGAAATAGACTTACTCTTGATGTACTAAAACTAGTTTGAGGCTTCTTCTAGTCATAAATTCATAAAAAATAAAAAATAAAATAGAATATGAAATCATTGACAAAAAAATATTATATTTTTTATTTTCTTAAAAATTTTATTTTCCCATTTTCACAATGGGATTGGGGGAGTGTTTTATTTGGCAATGAACAAATGCAAATAAAATAATTAATACTATATTATTACATGTGTTAATTCCATGGTGCCAAACCTTTTCAGGTACACATTTTTAATTTGAATGGTGTAATGGCCGACAGACAATGTTATTGTTAGTTGAATAATTTTGACAGTACACATTAGACAACGAGCTTATATGACTTTTTTAAGGTTTGAAATTAAGATTTTTCAATAAAAAGGAAAAACATTAATATTAATTAGCTATTTACCTTCTATACTAAAAGATTTGGCCTTCTTTGTGAAGCTTCATTGAAAAATGAACTTAATTTCTCTTCCTTTTCTTTCAATTTCCATCTTTTTTTTTCTAAATTGTCCTTTTGTTGTTTATTTTTTTTATTGAATCGTTTTAAATCATTTTATGGTTTAATTAGATGAGATTAAGTGAGAAATTATGTTAGAAAAAAAAAAAAAAAAGGAACTGATATGTAAAACACGAAGAAAATACATAGTTATTTTTAAATTCATGACAATTCTTATTGTGGTTTGAAAATTCATTTTATTTATTTTTTAATCCTTAAATTATAGAGAAGAGAGAAATAAACTTGTTAGGTAATGACGGTGAGAGAAAAAGTCATTAATTAACCAAAAAAAAAATTCTTTTAGTTAATAAGTTTCTCTTCATGAGAAAAGTTTGTAGGACATGTTTTTTCTTTCTAAACATAGCAAGAATGACAAATCAAGTTTGATTTAGATTGTTTGGATTTGCTTGATTTTTATTTTTGAATGTTTTAGGGTAATTGTGTAGTTTATATAAATTTTTATGGTATTTTTAGATAAAAAAAGTTGACAAAAGAGATTCTAGAGCAAATCCTAATTTTCCAACCGCTACAATGATATGATGCGTTGCTTTTTGTTTTTTTTTTTTTTCTAGAGAAGCAAGGGCAAATGACATTACCTTAAAAATAGAAATAAAAAAAATTAAAGATGCCCACCCAAGGTACGTGCAGTTTCCTTTGTTGTTGTTGGTTTGGTTATGCTCGCTCTTGGTGGTGGTGTTAAGAGATAGTTAAGCTATATAGTGGACAATGGAGAGGATGGTGGTGTGTGGGTGGCTATGGACATAGTCGTTTTTTTTTTTTTTTTTAAAGATGGATGGTCTGTGTAAAATAAGAGAGATGGGGAGCTAGTCAGTGTAAAAATAATAGAGATTGGTTCCAACCCTCCTCTCTTGCTCTCCTTCTCTGTATATATGTCTTTGAGAGAGGGTTGATGGTCGACGGAGGATTTTTGTTTTCTCTTGTCCGTCGAGGGGGGGATATATAACGGCTGGTCTTTTTGTGAGAATGGCGGCCGGTTGTTTTTTTTTTTTTTGGAAAATGGAGGCCTTTTGTCTTCTCTTGCCCGACCGAGAGATGAATGATTGGTCGGTCTCTCTTTTGTCTTTTTGTTCCCTTTTTTATTTACCATCCGAGATGAGCGGTCTAGATTATATTTTTTAAAAAAAATTAAAAAATATTATTATTTTTATATTTTCTAATTATTTTAATATGTTAATTTTAAAAATAATTTTTAAATAATAAAAATATATCATTTTAATATATTATTATTTATAAGATATTTCGCAGTACTTATGGGAAAATGAAAGGCCAAGAACTTGAGGTCTCTATCTAGTAGTGGAAGAGGTTTGTTCCATTTCTTTGTATCAGGATTCAAATTTTATTGTGTATATTTGTCATCCCGTGATGCTTTACATGTTCACTGGATGTTCAGTGAACCGTGTGATTAGTTGTGGTGCGTGCAAGTTGGCCCGAATACCAATATAAATAAATAAAAAAAAGTTGACAAAAATTAATGTGGATACTTTGACGTTAGACTGGCTCTTGGAGATTTGTTTGAGTGATTCACGCCCAGAGTGATTGCCAGAGTAATTTCTGCTGAAGAATTAAAAATTGATGCTTTTTTAGGAACACTTGCTATGCAAAACTGGTGTTTCCTTGCAAGAATAAAACGACACCCTTGTGCTTCTTTTCAATTCATGCTATAAAATGACACTTTTTTTTAACTTAATTTGACACATAAAAATAATGAAAAGTAACAAAAAGTTAAACTTCACCAGTTTTATGGAAAGACCATTTGTTTTAGAATTTTTACTTATTTTTTAAATATATACAAATTATAGAGTCAAAAATTGGATTATAATAATTTGAAAAAAAATTATATTAATAAGATAAAGTGGTTTTAATTAAAGAGATATCTTTTAATCTTTATTTCAAATCATCAAGTTTTGTTTTTGTATTTATTTTAAATGCTTTCATTTTTTATCTAATAAAATCCATTGTTGATTAAAAGCTATCTCTTTAATTAAAACCACTTTATCTTATTAATACAATTTTTTTGATTTGAAATAAAAAAAATATAGAAAATTATACTTTTAAAAAACATATAGAAAATTAATTTTTTAAAACATGAATTAAATTATTACTTTTCTTAATAAAATCCATTGTTGTATAATTCAACAAAAATAAAAATTTCATGTATATCTTTCTTTTCGCTTTCCATTTTAGTATTTTGTTAGTGTTAATAACTATTTTTTATTATTTATTTGTTCATATGATTTTGGTTTATTTTATCAAACACACGCAACAATTTTTTGTTTCACAATTACAATTTTTCATGATGCTAAAAAATGCACTCATAACACCGGCATTTACCCATCGAGTTCAACAAAGCCTTTAAATAAGATATAGAAGTTATTGTCCGGGATTTTTATATTTTTCTATTTGATTTTGGATTCTTTTTTTTTTATTTTGGATTAGAGTTCCTTTTTTATAAATATTTTCTAGCTTTATTTAAGACTTTTTTCCTAGCTTATTTAAGATTTTTATTACTTTTCTTTTATTAATATTTTCTTTTATATTGAATATTTTATGTTTTTTTCTTTCATAAAAGAAATCAAGTAAATTGACCTTGGAGGGTAAATGAAAGTTTTCACGAGGTCCATTTATCATTCTTGAATTGTTTGGGGATAACATTGTCTTTTTGCATAATTAAATTACTCAATTGTCCTTAAAAGCAGAAAACACACTATATGGGCTTATTTGATATTTCACTTTTTCAATCACATTGTAATGACTTTATTGCTTTTAAAATAAAAATTCTCGAAGCTTGACTACATGGGCTTATTTGTTATTTCACAATGCTTTTTTCCTTGTAATTATTTGGTTATAGGGGTAATGTGGTATTTTAATAAATAAAAAAAGTTATTGGTGTGTGCGTTGCACGTTTCAGTTAATTTGTCACCTTTAAAAGGCATTTATGGCCGATTACGACAATCAAAACCATTGTTTTATTTTAACATGTATGGCTCATGGACATTTGGCTCGGTGCCAGTTGCCTTTCTTTCTTTTTTTCTTTCCTCCTAGAAATCCCTGCCTAGCCCTTCAAATTTACAGATTAGCCCTTCAGGGTTTTTTATTTGGATTTAGTTCCTCCATTTTTGTATTCCTATTTGTTTTATTTTAACTAATTTCTAAAATAGGACTTTTTCTCAATTTTATTCTCATTAAGTTTTTTAGTCTATTAGATTCAGTTTCCATTTTTTTGATTGTTATTTATTTTAAATTGTTTTTGAATTTTAGTTTTTTTTCAATTTCACCCTTCATTATTTTTGTTCTTTCAGATTTGATTTGTATTTTTTCTTTGGCAAGTTTTTTTTAATGATTTTATTCTTTAATATTAAATTAGTTAAGAATTGGGCTTCTTAAAGCACCTGCAAATAATTAATTTGGGTTAGCAAGTGTATGAATAGGATTAAGGGGAGAGGGGGAGAGGTGCTTACGTAGACTGATGAGGATTTTTCCACCACAAAAGGCTGACATGTGGCGAAGATATTTGGATCTCCTCAAACTGCATAGTATCATTTACACCAAAGCAAATCAACAAGGAGGAACAACATCGTAATATATCAAGAATAGGTCAAAGTAACATAATAGTTTATGATCTTTTGCCATACATATAGATCCTATTTCAGATTTGAACTCTAGGAAATTTTTAATAAAATAAGGATGGATTAGCAGAAGAGGCAAGAAAATGCTTTGAAGCAAATCTTATTCACTCAGGAGGCCCAGGCTACCTCTAATTTTCCTAGAAAACTAGTTTAGGTTTCTTTTCTAATTAAGCATTACTCTTCCAATCAATCCCTACAAGTTTAGAATTCTAATTTTATTCAATAAAAATAGTCTTTTATTTGTTGATAACTCTCAAATTTAATCCAAAAATAGATGTTATTATTAGAAACATTACAAGTGGTATTAGAACAGAGCAGGAGTTCCTTGGAGCAAAAGATAGCAAAAGGAACTAAATTTCATAATTAATAGAGATCATAACAGGTTTAAAATAACAGTTAAAAACACAACAAGAAAGTCAACAAAATCAGTAACACCTACTAGAAGATATAGTCTAACAGTTAAAGGTCATGTCAACAATGATGGACCAATTATCTAAGGCTCAAGGGAAAAGACTCATGAACTCTCCATCGAATTCTCTCATAAGATTAGTAAGTGGAAATCAAGGACATGAGGTTATTCCACAAGAAGAACCCCATCCAATCCAATTTAAGTTAAACCGTTTAGAGTTTCCCTGGTTCAATAAGGATGACCCAATTGGAAAGGTGTGCAAGGCCTACCAGTTTTTCAATTTCTATAACACCCACCCCCGTATAGACTATTTATAGTTAGTTTCCATTAGGAAAGGAAGGTTGTAACTTGGTACCAAGAATTGAAGGAAACATGATTTCACACAAGTTAAGAGGCCTTTATAAATGTTCCACAAATTTAGTTAAGGTCGTCAACCCATGACGATCCAAAGAAGGACCTAATTAATATTAAACAAACCTCAACAATTGAAATATACAAAACCTAATTTGAATTTCTTCAAATCAGGTTAGGGTTTGTCTTACTCTTATCGACTTAATCTGGGAGGTTTGAAAGAGAAGATCAAGATCGGTGTGAAAATGTTGTACCCTTAAAATCTGGTGTTTTCTTATGGTTTGGACGGGATTCAGGTGGGAATTTTAGTTGTTATGAAGAAGTCTTGGAGATCAGGCCCAATAGATTTTCAAACCAAAAGTGTAACTTAAGCCAAGGTTGATGGTAAACTAATAATACTAATACAGAGACTCATGCCAGAACAGATGAAGGAGAAAATGGATAAGGGGTTGTGTTTTAAGAATGGCGATAAGTGGGTTTTAAGGTATAAATATATAGGCCTAAACATGTTTTTAATAGAGAAAGTGGACGAGGAGGCTGAGGAAGTTGTTACTAATCTTCCAAGAAACCTTATTAATGTAAGTGAACCTAAAAAGAAGAGGAAGTAGGAATTTTTTTCCATGCCATTATAGGGAGTCCAAACCCTAAGACAATAATGGTCGAGGTCAAGTTGAATGGTCAGGTTTTGTGGTATTAATAAACACAAGAAGCATGCATGATTTCCTTCATCCTAAGGTGGTCAAGAAGGTAGGGTTAGATATGTCAAGACATAAGCCCATAAGGGTAAAGATTGTTGATGGTTCCAAAATATAGAGTGAGGGTAGTGTTTTTTACATGAAGCTATTAATTTCAGAGGTCGGGTTCATTACACAGGCTTATATCATTCAAATAGATGGTTATGATTTTGTGTTGGGAATCGCATGGCTCAAAACTCTTAGGCCAATTCTATAGGACTTTACAACCTTAACGACATAATTTCATCATGAAGGCAAGAAGATCATGATTAAAGGGGCAAGGGTAAAAAATTCAAAGGTAGATTGTGGACCTACCTTCTTTTAGGAAATGATAAGAGTAACAGAGGGGCTGATCCTGCATATTTGAAAGATGGGAGTGGTCTACAATAAAGTTCCTAGATAGATTAAAGAACTACTATTGGAATCTAAAAAGGTGTTTCAAGAGTCTAAGGAACTACCTCTAGCTAAATCACATAAACATGTTATAGTGCTAAAGAATGGCACTTCTTTTATCAATTTCAGATCTTATAGGTATCTATATTATAAAAAACCAGAGATAGAAAACTTGTTTAAGGATTTACTAGAGTTCGGAGTCATTAGACCTAGCTAAAGCCTATTTTCATCTCTAGTTATGTTAATAAAAAAGGCACATAGATCATAGTGAATGTGTGTAGACTATCGAGCCCTGAACAAAGAGATAGTAAAGGAAAAATTTCTTATATCAGTGGTTGAGGAGTTGCTAGATGAGCTCTATGGTTCTCATGTATTTTCTAAACTAAACTTCAAGTTAGGTTTCCATTAGATCATGATAAAAGAGGAGGATGCACCAAAAACTACATTTAAAACTCATGAAGGGCATTTTGAATTTTTGGTAATGCCCTTTGGGCTTGCAAATGCCCCTTTAATTTTTCAAGGGTTAATGAATGAGGTTTTTCAACCCTTTTTTTCAGGAAATTTGTGCTTTTTTATGATATCTTGGTCTACAATTATAATGTGGAAGACCATGTGAAGGATCTAAGAAAGGTATTCAATACTTTGGTTCAACACAAGTTATATGTTAAACGGACTACATGTAAGTTTATTAGTAAAGATATCAAATACTTGGACCATATAGTCTCGAGCGAGGGAGTTCAGGTCAATCTTAGAAAGGTGGTGACCATGATCAAACAGCCCAAACCAGCAAACCTAAAATCACTAAGGGATTTTTTGGACTTAACAAACTACTGTTGAAGGTTTATCGAGGGTTATAATGCTATTGAATGCCCATTAACTATGTTATTGAAAAAAAAGGCCTTTAATTACGATATAGAAGCAGATCATGCCTTTAATCAATTAAAGAAAATAGTGTCATCTCCACTAGTCTTAGCGCTATTAAATTTTAATCAACTTTTATAATAGAATGGAACAGGTATTAGGGTTGTATTAATGTAATGAGGCCAACCAATATCTTATTTTTGTAAGGGATTTAAGGGTAAAGAATTGTCATTATCCACTTATGAGAAGGAATTCTTGGCTTTGGTTACAACAATTCAAAAGTGAAGGTTCTACTTATTGGGTCAAGCATTCAGGATCAAAACCAATTATCAAAGCCTGAAGTATCTACTAAAACAAAGGATCAGGACACCGGCACAACAAAAGTGGCTGACAAAGCTAATTGGCCATGACTTTGTGGTTGAGTTCCGAGCAAGGAAGGAGAATATCATGGCAAATGCGTTGTCCAGACTCAATGACTCAACACAAACATGTACCTTTTGAGTTGTTAGCAAACCTTTGTTACTTGGCAGATAAGTTAAAAACTAGTTATAAGAAAGGTTATGAAATTCATGGGATCTTTCAGTTGTCAGGTAAGGAGATTATAGGTTCACTAAGTTTCAACTCATGGAAGAGATTTTATACTACAAAAGTAGAATTTATTTAAGTGAAAAAAATAGTCCTTTAAGAGAAGAAGTTTTGAATTACATCTATGATAGTCATGTGTTAGGGTAAACATGTTATAAAAGAACATTAAAGAGGGTTAGGAAGGATTTTTTTTTAGGTTGGTATGAATTTAGAAATTCAAGCCTGCACTAAACAATGTGAAGTTTGTCAAAAAGTAAAGGGGGAGAATGCCAAACCTTCTAGGCTTTTGCAGCCCTACCAATTCCTATAAGGCCTTCGTCATCCATATCAATGGACTTCATAAAAGGGTTACCCAATTTAAATTATTATTAAGTAATCCTAGTGATTGTAGATAGATTAGCAAAAAATGCATAATTTATACCCTTATATAATTTCTATAGTGCTTCAAAAAAAGCCTAATTATTTTCACAACTTGTTATAAAGTTGTATGGATTACCAAACAAAATAGTTTCAAATAGTTTCTAGCAGATTTTAAGGAGAATTATTCAAGATTCAAGGAGTAAAATTATTGATGTCCGCGGCTTACCATCCACAAATCGATGGCCAAACCAAAGCCACCAACAAGACTTTTGAAAGCCACCCGAAAGGGCTAGTTAAATTGTCTGACCATGGCATAATACAATTACAACACCAGTTATAATACCTCAATCAAGACCACCCCATTCAAATCAGTTTATGGTTACCCATCTCCAAGCATTACAAACTACATACCAGGTTCAACCAATAATGAAGTATTAGATTTATTGTTAGAAAAAAAGAAAGGAACAATTAGAGATTCTCAAATAGAACTTATAAAAATCACAAGACAAGCAAAAAAAAAAAAAAAAAGAAGCAAGCATACCGGGGGAGAAAAGAGCTCAAATTCGAAAAGGATAAATGGGTATACCTGAGACTCCATCTATTTCGACAGTCCACCATAGACAAAAATAAAAACCAGAAGTTAGCTTTTAAACATTATGGGACATTCAAGATTCTTAAAAAAGTGGGAGAGGTGGCTTGCTAGTTGAATATTCTCGAAGAAACACACATCCACGACACCTTCCATGTTTCATTGATAAAGAAACGGGTCGGGAAAGACAACATCACTGAACCAAAGCTACTTGTTTTATATTCTAATCAACAGAACATGCCAAAACCAGTAAATATCGTGTATAGGAGCTAAACTTCGAGAAGAAAGACCAAGAACAAGGTATTGTTACAATGGGAGGGATGTACTAAGAAACACACTGGATGGGTGGAGGAATCTTGGTTGAAAACCACCTACCCTCACCTTGAAAGGCAAGGATTTTTAAGGGGGAGAGAATTGTTATGGTCCTGTGAGAGGTATTGACCGTTATTGAATTTTTTATTATTTTTGCTTTGAAAAGAAGTGTTTATTAAAAATATTTAAAAAATCGACCAACCGATTAAATTGAAAAAACTAAAAAAATCAAATTAAGAGAAAGAAAACCAAAGAAATCAATTTAAAAACTAGAAAAATCAATCAGTTTGATTTAGTTTTGATTGTAGAAAACTAAAATCAATTTGAAGTGAATAGGTAAAGCTCTCTGATAGACTTCACATTCTCTTGTGAAGTTAAATATTTAGCTTCTACATTACAAAGTTACAAGGTTAAAAAAGGTGTATTCAATGATTTACCTTTTTTTGTTTTAATAACAAAACAAGTTGGAGCAGGTCTTGAATCACAACCAAAGAAAACAAAGGAGCTGGACGATTTATATTTCAAGGGCCGGCATCTCCATGTTAAAATTTCAAAGTAATAAGCCATTTGACTAGGTTTGTTGTTTTGTTCTGTCCTTGTAAAAGTGTTTTTGTTTCTAATGAATTAGTCTTGCTTGTGATTATTTAATATTTATTATTGGATTTAAGATTACAAAGTGTTGATTTTTTGCTTCTATCAAAAATGGGAACTTTCAAGTAATCCAATGCCCGGTGTTGATGTTTGTTCGATCTGCTCTAGTTATCTGTAATTTTTGTCTTCTTATTAGTATCTTCTCCCTCTGCATAGTTATCTTTCCTTGTACCGGTATAACTTTATATAGAAGTTATTAGTTTTACCGGTTTTCATCGGGAAAAAACCGACACAAACCAAAACCAAACCAGTTTTCAGTTAGGTCCGGGACTAATTTTTCTGCCCAAAAAACTAGTTTAGGCTTCTTTTCACTGATTAAGCATCAAGTCCTTGCAGGCTTGGAATTCTAATGTTCTTCAACAAAAGCAGTCTTTGCATTTGTTGATAGATCTCAAATCCAATCCCAGAACAGAGGTTCTTGTCAGAAACATTACAATGACAGACAACAAGGAGTATGAATCTCGAGCTATTTCAAGAAAAATGTGAGACCACAAAATGCCATAATATTTGCACGCAACATAAATGTGCAAGTCACAAGCAGGGAGACAATAAAAACAATAGGATGTAGTTAACGACACTTACATGAATCCCCACATTGACCGGGATACTTTATTATTCAATGCCCTTGAACATACAGAAACTCCTGAAGAACAAAACCCTCTAGAACCCATAAGAATATAATTAAAGAATTAATGAAAACCCTGTAAAGAAGAAAAAAAGGTGTCTTCCCCAAACCCAAAAGTATCTACACCCCCAAATTACAGCTTTCTTATCACAAAAATCTCTCTTTATCGCGGCCATGGCATGTCACATTGGGCAACGCATTTTGCGCCCTGTCTGTGGAATGCCTCTCGGCTCCAGAATCATTTTTTATGTATGGCCAAATACACCTAATCACAATTCAATCCGCACAGTTCCAGAACAGGACCACCTTTGGACACAAATGGGTTTATGCGAACCCACAAAAGAGTTAGGATTGAAGCCAGCAGAATTGACCATACCACAATGATGGTGGGCATGCGATCTTGTTTCCCAAGAAGCCCCTTGAGGAATGGGTAAAGGTGGATGATGACCCACAAGGCGAAAAACAGCCTACCAAACAACGGACCCCATGAATCATACCCGTTATTGATGGCGTCTGAGACCCCAACCACAACACCCACAATGTTCATGATCAACAATGTTGTAGGAGGGATCAACAGTGATGTCCACTTGAATAGGTAAAGCTCTGAGAATTCTCCGTCATCTGCCGCTTTTGATGTCACAGTGAAGTTTGTGCTGACACCTGCCAAAACCTTGAGCAAACCCTGGAAGAGAGCAAAAAGGTGTGCCGAAGCACCTCCAATCACCCAAAATTGCTCATTTCTCCACCAGTCATCTATTCCAACACCACCCCACTGCATCTCGAGGATACCAGTTGCAGCTATAGATATGAAGAGGGCCATGAACACAATACTGGCATAATTACTGATCTGAATAACATAAAAGGCCCGATTTAGATCAAAACCTAGATGATTAGAAGTGGTGAGATCAACCACGAGAAAAAAACTGTATTTTTCCACTCTACACAAATACCACTGCATGAAAACAAGCTTTTCATATGACAACAGAACAAGTATATGCAATCAACCTAGTTAAACTGATGAACCATATGCAATAAACCTAGTTAAACAGAACAAGTCTTGTAGAAACAAGGGATGACTGATAAACATAATAGAGCCACAACAAATCAAAACAGAAACATGGTTTCAGTCATCTAACTTGAAAACACATGCCGGGTTGAAAAACAATTTTTAAATCAATAATAAGATAAGAAGATTTCATTAAAAGTAACTACTTGCTATAAAGAATAACTATGTTTCACAAAGTGAACATGACAATAAGACAGCGGGGGGTTACCTCAGGAACAATGAATTTCCCAGTGAGAAGGCATATAGCCGGTAGTGTACAGTAAACAAGCAAGGGGATGGATGTCCAAGGATACACAACGGAGTTTATGTAAGAAAATCGTTCCAGCCACTTCAATCCACCTCCATAACCATACCAAATTGGACAGTGTCTACTAAAGAAAATCTCGACTGAACCAAGGGCCCACCGAAGAACCTGGTGTAGACGATCTGAGAGGTTAATAGGAGCCGACCCCTTAAATGCAGGCCGCTTAGGTATGCAGTACACAGACCGCCACCCGTGGCAGTGCATCTTGAATCCTGTCAGGATATCTTCTGTTACAGAACCATAAATCCAGCCAACCTGGTACAGTACAATAATGTTAGATGATATGTGGGTGATAAAAGTACAACTTGCTTATGGTAGGCTCAAACAATTCAGGTCTCTTGCTCTCACTTACTTCCTTGCCCCATTCTGTCTTATCTTCATAACCACAGCTGATAACTTGAATGGCCTCTCTCAACAGTGATGCAGGACTTGCATCTCGAGGAACTCCATCCAGAAGAGTGGAAGCTACAAACACTGGAGATTGCCCAAACTTCTTTTCCAACTTCATTTGGGATGTTTCGGAAGATTTTTCAGAAGTTGATTCTGCAATATCAGCCCACTCTTTACCGGTTAAGAGATTTTCTAAAAATTAAACACAAATTAATAATATACAATAGGTGAAATAGCTTGGTAAAACCTTCAATTCCTTCTTCGATATTTTCAAGAGCATGTATCTGCTTTGATGCTTCCCTGTTCTTTGACTTCTTCTTCTCCTTCTTTTGCTTCAATTTCTTGTTTTTTCTGGACCCACAGCATAGACAACACCATTTAGGCCAGCAGTTGCAGGTCTTGCCAGGGGGCCTCTTCTTTACAGGTGCATCATAACCATAAAGAGCTTGCCTCCGGAAAACACACCCAGTTCCAACATATATTGGTCCTTGTAAGCCATCTAATCCTTTCATATTGATCTGTTTTCAGTTGGGAAATTAGCTTTTTCATCGTAATCAATAAAATGATCAGTGAAAAAGAAAAGCAGGAGAGCAGATTGCACGTACATCAAAGAATACAACATTCCGATTTGAGTATCTATCATGACGATCAATGCCATCAAATCGTTGAGGAAACTGCACATAACAGACTTTTTTTCCTGATGTTGGATCCATCAAGAAACACATTGCTTCTCTAAGTGCTCTGCTATTGTTAATATAATGGTCACAGTCAACATTCAGAAGATAAGGGGCATTTGACAGAACTGCAGTGACCCGCATCTACAAAATCATAGAAACGTAGGCAAAGCTTGTTAGTTCTTGGTCACATGTAAATTGTTAGATAAGGCACATAACAGGACCAAAAAAAGTCATCTACAAACGTTATAAATAAACAAGTCATCCAACGTCCCACGCTTACCAGTGCATTCATGGCCCCAGCCTTTTTATGGTGTTCAAATCCTGGTCTCTTCTCACGAGAAACATAGACCAAACGAGGTAACTCGTTTCCTTCCACATCACGAACACCACTTTGTCCAAGGAATACCTACAAAGAAAAGAATACTCTTTATATGGCACATGAGTACATCACTAAAATTTACAGTGCTAATCATCTACTTGAGTAGCTTAAACCCCATAATTAGTAAGGGACTCTAGTACTAATAGACTGATTTGTCACTTGACAACAGTCTGTGGAGGTAAGAACTATAGAATTTGTCAAATCAACAAGCCATTTCAGAACCAGTTTGGATGACAGGATTTCATTGAACATGACAGATTACTGGTAAGAGTAGCGCCTCAATGAATCATAAGTGCTGCTTTTGCCAATGCATTCAACAAATAACAAACCAAGCAAATAAAAAAATTAGTAAAAATTAGGATCATCAAGTTCGATATCATGATTTGCCAAAAACATATTGTGCGCTTATTGAGGACAAAGTACTAATTTTACTTCCAGAACATGCATTACTCTTGCAATAGATGAATCCAGAGACTATCGATACATTTTAGAAAGAATTGCAATATTACCTGAATCATGCCAGGATGGTCTCGTACATTGTTTCCAGGCCATGGAGTTCCATCTTGCATTGTCCAACCATCTTCTGGAACCTTTTGTGCAGTGGCAACCAGCCCATTTATCTTCACTTTGAATTCTTCATATTCTCTCTGTACAAAAATACAGCCAAATACAATCATGAGCTAATACTGGGAGGATAATCATCACGTCACTGAACAAGATCTTACATCAGTTTTGAGAATATATATCAAATTTGGGGTTATACTACAGCAAAACTTAGATCAACATGAATCTGAATGATGAGAAGTCACTAACCTTCATGGCACGCCTTTCCCTCACAAATGCTGGATGAACTTTATTTTTCAAATAGTCCATTTTCTGGGAAAAATACCACTCAGGGGCTCGGGGCTCAATATTAAATTTTTTACAGAACGGAACCCATTTCCTAGCAAATTCAGATGTCTCAGAGAGAGCTTCAAATGTGAGCATGGCAGCACCATCATCTGACACGTAGCATGCAACTTTATCCACAGGATAATCAACCGCGAGAATAGAGAGGACAGTGTTCGCAGTGATCAGCGGAGGTTCTTTCATAGGGTCTACCGTACTTACAAAAACATCTACACTGGCTAACTCAGATGGTTTCCCTTCTTTTTCATACCTGAAAATCACACACAATGATAAGCTATCATACTTCACGCACAGATCAATAAAGAAGAAAGTTAATTCAGGGGAAAGAGAATGACAAGAAGCCCAATAATTTCAATAAGTCAAGAAATCATTACTAATGGAACTAAATGGGTAAGTTCAATATACCTCAGTGACAGCCGATCAAGGTATGTTTCCCGTTCTATAGGATACCATTTTGGAAACTGGTCTAGAATCCATGATACTGCAAACCATATTTCACATATTACTGATGTCAACCACAAACCATACGCATCATTGACTGGGTGGAGAATTCTATAGTGAAAAAATAAGCCAACAACTACAAGACGTAGAATGATTATCATTCTGTATGGGTTTATCTTGCTTGAGGGAATGGGTAACTTCCTTGAAAGTGGCTGCCTGCCCTCATCCATCCTGACAAAGTACATCATGAAAGTATATAAATAGCCCAAATAAATGAATGGATAAACCAACAAACAGCATAGATAGAAGGAAAAAGGATCAATACTGTAGAAATTTTGAATTAGAATTCACATAATTGTCTATATTCTACAACTGTATCAATTAACAGATTACTGAGTCCGGCCAAGAGTATCGCATAGGAAATGTAACATGCAAAAGATAAACCCCTCTCTGAAAGGTCAGGTTCAAGACAAAAGAACACATTAGGTTGTGTAAGTAGGAAAAGCCAGCATTCAATAGAGGATCACATGCCCTTCCCATTTCACTTGTTTGCTAGGCAGCAGGTTTAGTGATACAAGAAGTTAAGATTTCAATGAATGACTTCTCCTTCTCCCCTTTAAATGGCCAGAGACTAGATGTGTGGTATAAGCAATCTTGCTGTCAAGCATCTCATGTGATGTATTTCTTTCCAAAGTGATGATTTGCCAAGGTTGTGTATATTACAGAGTATGAAGTCCAACAGGGCATTTCAGGTGATTAGTAAATCTTTTAAGATTTTCTAAAACTTTGTTGTTCCATGTTATCTCACCAAACATCTGCAGTTGTTAATTCAAGTATATATATGGCGTAAAACTGATATAAAAAAAAATGCAGGAGTTGCTCACATGGGCAAATCAGGATCATCCAATTCATCCCCATCAAAGTTTCCATTGTCATTTCCTCCTTCATGCTTAACAACCTGAAGTTTGTCATTCTGCCTTTTCTTCCAATCCTCCATTCTGTCCTTCCATGCCACACTCCCATACCCATACACTGCAATGTCTTTCTTTGGAACCATTGGTCTTGGTTGAGCTACTACATGGAAACATTAAGTTCAAAAAAATAACTGGATAAATTGAACAATCAACAGAAGGAAATGCAAGTAGAAAATGGATCATGACTTACAAGGTATAGATGGATCAGGAAAAGAAATCGGATGAAATCTGTTTCCATGACTCGGTGGAACAATAAGTGCATGTCGGTCAGAAGAAATCTCTGTATCCTAAAATAAAAGAAGAGGAAAATAAGTTCAATTCATTATTTAACCAATTGTGTTGGTATTTGTTTGCGTGCGCATATCAATGGCAAACTGAATTACCTCCTCTCCATAAGTTAAAAGAGGAATTTTAGAGTTAAGGGGAGAGGAATCAAGCTCCCCATGAGTGGGGATTCCAGATATATTAGAGTGTGAAGCACGGCCAGTGTTCATGCGTGAAGAGAGCATTGCCTCTGCAACTTGTTCAGGGCTTAAACCATCAAAATTTCCATAATCAAACTCATGTTCCAAATCATCAATATCATCTTCTTCATCATCACCCTCAACCCTGGGACTACCTGCAGTATATTTTGAAGTTAAGGACACTCAGAATGGTGCACAAAATTTAATTGAGTACAGACACGCACAAGAGTATAGGAAAAACCTAACCTTTGAGGCGCTTGTATCTGGTTTTGCATTGAGGGCAAGCTTGATTTCCCTCTCTTCTCTCATATTCATAGCAGGGCCGGCACACAGGGAAAGCACATTCATTGCAGGCAACAAATAGCTCTCCATCCACTGTAATCTCAATCTCATCCCCGCATATATGACACACTTGTCCACTCAATTCTTGAACCGACTTAATCTGTACAGACCCAAATACCCCAAAATGAGTTATCTCAACACCTGATCTTGAAACATGATAACTTCAACAAATACAAGAAATGCATGGAAGATTAGTATTTAAGTTAACTGAATCTAGCAAGTCCTGTTGATTTATCATCACAATTCAATGATACGCTAATGTACTATCTCCTTTTTCGCATGCCCGAATTTCATTAGCTCACCGAGCAAAACACCAAGAAATTGAATTTAACTTTTTTTGGCAGATATAAAGTGATAGGTTGAACGAAACCTAATAATATAAACTAAATAAGAAATAAAAATCCAAATAAAACACTAACTTCCAACAATAATTTAAAAAAATACCGGAAAGCTATCAAATACTAAATTGCAAACAAAAAAGTACACTTTTTTGTTCCCGTATCAACAAAATTGTCGAATAACCCAAGTCCCCTTCTTTTTTTCTCATGTCATGAACTTCAGATCAACATAATGCATATGGATCTGGAAGAGCAAAAGACTAAACATATACAAATCTGCCCTGCAACTTTCATTTCCTTACCAGTTTCCAAAAACAATGGAGATTGACTCCAGCATTTACATCAAAAACATAATCTAATTCTCCAGATATCAAAATACCATCCTTTTATATTAACAGAATGAAAAAAATGAAACTTGAGGTGCATTGATTTGTTCTAGCAAATCCCAAAATTCAAGCAAATAAGCAAAAAGCAAGCTTAACCCAGCTTTGGAAAAAAATCAGAAAGTGAAATCACTAAATATAAGTAAGAAATAATAATAATAAAAAAAAAAACACAACCAGCCCAGATCAGAAATCAGCAAAACGAGCAAATGGGTTCCTTACCCTTGCATTTTCATCGGCATTTATGAGGACAAACTCGTTCCTGTTGTGAGAACCAGCAATGAGTCGACCCCCGGTGTTCATTTTCTTCAAATCTAAAAATAAGAGCAAAACCACAGCTCAAAACCGAGTCAGCTCATTCATTCCACACTGCTTCTCCCAAGAAAAACCACTCGCTGTTTTTTGTTGTTAAAGAAGGAGAAGGGCTGGCTGCTTTTTTTTTAATTGCAGGGTTATTCTTCTATTCTTTGAATGTATAAGATTGTTGGAGAAGCCAAGTCGCTTTGTTCTCTGTATGTTAGCTGGTTTCAATCTGTGGCAGAGAGAGATGGAGAGAGTGGGGACTGACAGCCAGACAGATCAAGAAAAGCTGATGATGGTACTACTACCACTTGTTATGCTGATTTTACAATAATAAAAATATTAATCGATTTAAAAAATTAGAATAAAAGATTAAAAAAAAGAAAAAAAGTGGGGACCAGATGTGATGGTGGCGATGTCTCTTGCCGCCCCCACCCACTCTCTCCATCTTTTTCGTATATTAGCATTTAGCTGTGTCTATTTTTCTTTTCTTTCTTTGGGTCGACGAAGACAAAGACAATATTATATAATTATGGATAAAAATATTATTTTTTTATTTTTTAAAAATTATTTTTAATATAGCACATCAAAATAATTTAAAAATATTAATTTAAAATAAATAAATAAATTTAAATTTTTTAAAAATATAATTTAAAATGTAAAAACAAATAAAACTTTAACTCTGTATTAATATATTTTGTGGAGGCAACTTAAAAACCGTATTTTTTGACAGAAAATGAAAATGAGGATGCTGGCTGGCTTTTTGTTTAGGTATATTAGTATTTTTTTACAAAATAAAAAAAATTATGATGGAAATTTTTTATTTTTAAGAGGAAGATGAGGTTTTTTTTTTTATCACCTTTTGCGAAAGAGTGTGCGAAGAGGAAAGTAAAACGAAAGCGCGTTGCAGTGTAGTGCAGTACAGGCAGAGAGTGTAATAGTCGGTGTTTTAAAATGATTTTTGAAAAACATTTAAAAAATTATTTTTATTTTAAATTATGTTTTTATATATTTTCTGATTTTTTATATGTAAATTTTGAATCTTAAAAAATAAAAATATATTATTTTTAAATAAAAATATATTTTAAAAAACAATTAAAAAGTGATATGAAACATGATCTACGATGCGTGAGCAGATCCTAATTCATAGCTTTTTTCTCTTCCTTATAATTTGCGTGGTCAACTTCTTCTTTTTTTTCTTTTTTGTTTTAACGTTTCCTTCCGAAGATAGGTTTAAAATTGCATGATAGTTTTGATTTAAAGTATTTTTTATTTAAAAATAAATTAAAATAATATTATTTTATTTTTTAAAATTATTTTTTATATTAATACATCAAAATAATTTAAAAATATATAAAAAATAATTTTTAATAAAAAAAAAAAAACATGATTTACACAACATTCTCAAAAACACTCTAAATTTATACATTTAAACCTTTTTTTAAGGTGTTTAGAAGTATATTAGTGATTTTTTTAAAAGTATTTTTCACTTGAAAATATATAAAAATAATATTTTTTTTATTTTTAATATAAAAACATTAAAATAATATGAATAAATCTAAAAAAATATAAAAAATTATTTTTAAAACATAAAAATAAAGAGTTTATTATCACGGGAAAACACATTAAAGAGTTTCGATTAATATAAACACATTAAAGAGTTTCGATTATTAATTAGATCCTTGAGATGTTAGCATGTCCAAATCCAACTGACCTCATCAAGTTTTTATCGATTCGAATATTAAATAATAGTTTGCCTTTCTTTATTTTATTTTATCACGGGAAAACCAGTACAATTAATGCCGTGCCTCTTGAGCCTCTTCTCTTTTTTTTAACTTTTCCGTGTACGGACAATTTTGACTTTCACTGTTCATCAGCATTGACTTTTATTGTATTGGTTACCGTGATGGCTCTTCAGATACTTGATTGATGATTCTTAAGTAAGTTTAGGGGTAGTTTGGTATTTTTCTTTTCTGCTTTCAGATTGTTATTTAAAATAAAAACGTAAAAACGAAAATGGTTAAAAAAATGTGATAGGAATTGTTAGTTTTTTAGTTTGAAAAAAAAAATATTAGTTTTTTGTTTTTATATCAAAAAATTCGGAAGATAAAACAAAAAATGAAAATGCAAATAATACTAAATTACATTACCTTTTTAATTGCTTATTTGGAGTTTAGTTTTTACTTTTTAAATTAATTTTTACTTATTAAATTAATTTTTTATATATTTTTCAATGATTCTATATGTTAATTTAAAAAATATATATATAAAGTATTTTTAATTAAAAAAACACTTTTAAAAACATTACAAACCATGTTACCAACCACATTAATCATCATAATATCAAACAAAAAATTTGTATAAAATATCCCTGGTTTATAGAATATTTGGGAACGCGATGTAAATCGTGTTTCACAACAAATTATTTATTTATTAAGAATTAATTTTTTTATGTTTTGAATTGTTTTGATATATTGATCTCAAAAATAATTTTAAAAAAATAAAAAAATATTATTTTAATATATTTAATATAAAAATTACTTTAATAAATAACTAATTAATTACACTCTTAAATAGATTATAAGATGATGTCTATTTACCTGAAATTAATCTTTATTCGCTGTAATATTTTTCTTTTTTTAGTGATTGATAACGTGGTGGTACACTTGTGATGTTCTTTTTATTTTTATTTTTATGCAGCACTTGTCATGTTCACGAGCTCTCTAATTAAGATGGGATTTTAATGACATGGTGGTACCCTAGCAACAGCGAGGTGCGGTAGGATAATATATTTGTCATTGTTAATTGTTAATGTTTGCGTTGGGATCTTAAAATAGACCACGGAAAATTGTGTGTCAAACCACGATTTAAGTGTAGTAACATGCTTAAGGCACCGTGATTTTTTTTTATTAATGTCAACTAGTCTAAAGATGTATTTGCTGTTAGGATTAAAAAAAATATGATATAATTATTATATGTCTGGAATTATTAAGATAATTAATCAATTTTTTAAAAAAGATAGACATTTTATTTAACTAGAAAATAAGGAAGACTTTAATATTGATATTTTATACATACTATAAATGTTTTTTTTTAATTTTGTTTAAAAAATAAAAATAAATCTCGATGGGATGATTTTAATTACTTTTTAAAAAACCACTAAATGAGATTATAATTAATCATAAGTTATGCTTGGAATAAAACTCCTGATCAATTATAATCTTGTTTTGTGGTTTTTCAACGTGTAGTTATAATCATAAAAAATAAAATTCTTGTGTGTTTTCAATGATTTATTATTTGTTTTTATTTTTTTCTTCTATCATAACCTCTTCTACCATATTAACTTGTATCTCTTATTATTATTTTTAACTATTAAATTTTATTTTTTAATCATTGAATTTTTATAGAGTTGTAGATTGATTTTTATTCGCTAATTGGTTCACATGATACTAATTTTAATTAAATAACTGTTATTAAAAATAATATTTGTGTGCTATTTTTTATATACTTTTCTGTGTTATATTATTCTTCCAAAAAAATTCCCAAAAAATCTTTAGAGACATTCTCTCTTCAGCCATTGATTAGCAATGATGCCGTTTACTGGAACTGGACAACTCATGAAGAGCAATTATTATGTGTTCTCCAGACATGCCGAAATACGTCGAGGACATAGATGCGATGAACATTGCTTTTTCTAGCAGCAGCAGCCTTTTCACAATCCTTTTGAGCTTTGCTTCGAAAAGAAAATAAATAAATAAAATAAAAAAGATAATCATGAATTAGTTCCTGCAATTTCACTAAACCAACTAATTAATCAATTCCCATGGTTTTAAATATTTAGCTATCACATTTTTAAATTAGGTTATAAATTAATTCTTTCATCATTTCATGTTCTTTTCTCCGTTTGTTTTTCTTTATTTTTTTGAAAAATAGAAAAAAAGTGCAGATATAATGACAAAACTCCTTGACAAAAGAATATATAATTTAAGAATATAAAAGAGGGTGGGCAATTCCTGACAACTGTCTTTAGTTATTTCTTACACGACAAGGTGTATTTAGCCACCACTAAATATTTAGTGTGGTTGTTACAGCGGTATTTTTTGTAGTAGTTAAAAAAATAGTTATGTTTTAAAAATAAATTAAAAAATATATGTTTAATTAAAATCATTGCAAGCTAAGTTATTGTATATAAAATAAATAAAAAATAAATTTTAAAAATAAAAATTATATATTATTAAATGAGACCCCAATATATACAAATCATTTAAATTTAAAAATTTAACATGTTAGGTGATACTTATGATTTATATTATTTTTTATTTATTTTAATTTTTTAAAAATTAAAAATTAATTATATATAAAATTTGAAATAAAAAATATATAATGAACCAAAAGAAGGCTCACATGTTTGATCCAGTCCAAATCTTATTTGTAGCGCGCCACGTGCGCCACGTTGTGTGTTTTGCAATTTTCCTTCGAGGCCTCACAGTTATTATTTTTATTGTTCTAGATGGTTTGTCCTTTTATGCCACGAGTGCATCAAGTGTCGGTGGACTTAATTTGCCACTAATTTTTATGCTGGACTTCGGAGAAGACTTCGCTTTCACATAACACACTTTTGTTTATATATATATTGATTTGACGACTTTAACGATGACATCATTGCAGAAGGCTACCTTCGTTTTCTTTTTGGACTTTTGAAAAGCATTAAATTTGTGTAAGATGGGATGGTGATTAGATGCATTTGAACAATAATTATCCATAGCTTAACCATGAATGATTTATTACGAAAACACGTGTTCTCATGCTACCCTCTGCTTTACAATCATTAATAAGAACTCTAAAACGTAGGTTTTTCAACTGTAACGGTTTTTTTTTTATTTGTTTTTTTTTACATGTTTTTTTTACCCCAAATTAACTTGCTATGATATTATTATATATTGTTTTTTTATATTATTTATTTATTTTCAAAATGATCTTTGTAGATTTTTTTTTATTAAGTTGGTTAAGAATTTAGCTTTATAATTTTTTTTTAACAAAACAACAATATGAATTGTTATAGTGTTTTCCCTGCATAATTTTTATTTTACTGCAGTGTTTTCCCACATATTTTTTTAAAAAATTATCTTTATTGAATTTATTTTTTTAATATTTAGCTGGATGATAATTTAGCTTTAACTTTCCCCACATGTTTTTTTTATTTTTTTTTCCAAAATTGTCATTTTTTACATTTTTTTTTTCAAAATTATCTTTGTTGATTTTATTTTTTTACTATTGAGCTGGTTGAAAATTTAGTTTTTTTTATTTAAAACACTATAGCTTTCCCACGTATTTTTTTTATCGCTTTTGTTTCTTTTTTTTTTTTACATTAAAAAAAAACACACATAATGGATTACTACAGTATTAGCTTTTTTATTTTATTTTTTTAATGAATTTTTTTTGTTTGATTTAGTTTGTTAATGTTAATTTTTTTTTATTTTATTGTTAGATTTTTATGATACGGATCTCGGGTTTGATTGGTTAGCCTGATTTGACGAATTATTTTTTTATTTAGTTTAGTTTGTTAAAGTTAATTTTCTTTCTACTTAATTATTAGACTTTCATACTTTCATGACACGTATCCTGGACTTTACGGGTTAACTTGGTTTGATGGGTTAATCCAATTAATTCTGGGTAAACTCGTCATTTTTTTTTCTAATTAGTTATCAAACTTTCATGACGCGAATCTCAGGTTTTACGGGATAATCTGGTTTAAAGGATTAACCCAATTAATTCAATTTTTTTTTTCTTCATTAGTTTTTTCCTTCCTGTTGATTTTTTTCTTTGTGTTTTTTAATTAATCTATTTAATTATCATATTTTTATGACACGACCTTATAGCTAGATCCACATCCAGTATTCTTGGGTTCGGTATTGCAGCCAGTTTTATAAGTCTGAAACCGAAAAAAACTAACCAAACCTAAACTAAACGAAACCGAAAAAAATCGAGTCAAACTGAAAAAACCGTTTTGAGCAAGTTTTTATTAACAAAACGGAACTGAAATCGATCGGTTTGAAACGGTTTTGGTTAGATTTTTTTTTTAATTTGATTTAGTTATTTTTTTTATATAAAAATTGAATCGAAATAATTATCCCCCAATGTCTCGTAAATTTCTCCTTTTCTTTCTAGTTTTATATATAATGAACTTCACTAGAAGGATGACACGAGTTTTCTTATTTAATCACATCTATTTATTGGATATATCATCGATCGATCGACACTCAAATAGCCATGAGAAAAATAATGCATGTCTGAAATAGACAAGTAAAATATTTATTTTAGTATTAAAGGAATTTAAGTCTGAAAAATAATATATATAGCTTCAGTATACATGTCATTATTATTGTTGTTATTTAATAATGATTTTGTTGGTAATATTGGTATTTATTTTATGATTCATTATAAAAAAATATTGATGAAAACATTTATGGTATTAACTAGTAGCATCATGTAAATTATTTAATGATATCTATTTTGAAAAAAAAAACAATATTATAAGTTACTTAATAAGATTTATTTTGTAAGAAAAGACAAATATAATATGAGTTTATTTTTTTATAAAAAAAATCAGAAGCTTTTATTCAGAAAATAAATTAATTAATACTAAGTTGTATGAGTTTTTCAAAAAACACAAGTTTTTCTTCCCATAAATAAATAAATAAAAATAGAGTAGACAATAGAATGAGTCCAGTACTTTATATTTATTTTCTTTAAAAACACATATAAATATTACAACTATTTTCATAAAACATCAAAACCATAAGTCATAAGTCTAATAGTCATCTTAATATATTTTTTTTTTGTGATAATCTAATTATTTTTTTTCAAATTACAAATTACAATAAAAGATCTGTATTGTCAACTAAAAAATATTATATTATATTTATAATATAAATTAAATTAACAACACTAACTAAATGTAAAAAAATAAAGGAAAAGGTTATTCTTCACTCTTCACTCTTTACAGTGCTAAAAGGTACATGTAAATAAGAGAAAATAATTATGCTGTTCATGTTTTTTTTTCACATGAAAAAACATTGAAGATTTTTATTAAGAAAATAGTGGAAATCTATAAAATGTATTTTGTAAACTTATTATAAATTTGAAAAACTAAAAAACTGATTTTTGAGTTTTATGTATAGAAAAATATTATATTTTAATAAAAACATTTCAAGGTTTTTTAACTTACTCTAATTTTCTAAAAACAATTATTATGTTTTAGAAGTATTTATGTAATGTTAATTTTTGTAGTTTATAAATAATTTAAAAGTCTGTTTGATATTGTGGTATATATATATTGTTTTTTAAATATTTTCAGTTGAAATTGTTTTTAATTAATTTATTTTTTATTTTTTTAAATCTATTTTTAACATTAACACATTAAAATAATATAATTTAAAATAAAAATAATTAATTTTTTTTAAATAATAAAATCAAACCGACACATGTTCGAGATGTGCCAGCTGGCTTGCACCCTGCATGGTTAGTGTGGTATTGAATTTTATTTTATTTTTATAACACCATGACACACATGGGTTGTAGGTGGCTAATTTTAGTGCTGGACTTTAAAGAAGACTTAGCTTTCACAAAACATGACTTATATTGATTTTACGACTTTAATGATTACATCATGGAAAAAGCTACGTGATGGATAACCTCCTCCTCCTCCTCCTCACCTTTCAAAATCGCCAACCACAAGATAAATAATTTCCCTGTAACTATTCTAGTTACTAATGTTATTATCCAGTTATGGCTAAAAAAGCATATTGCTACTTAAAAAAAATCAATAAATACTATTCGTTTTTGTAACAAGCAAGTGAGTATGAGATGTCAAATATATTCACATAATATGTCGTACAGAAAGACTACCCTCCAAAAAATTATATAACTTGGAGAAAGTATTCACTTTGCGTTTCTGGAAAAAAAATGACAATAAATATAATTATTATTTTTATTATATTAATGTAAGTATTTGAGTCAACTTGCATACATCTTAACTACTCTCACAAGCCTTGAAGTTAAAAACCAAATAAGTCTTTAATGATCCTAAGATTTGTGGGACTTGAACTGTTGATATTTGAAAAGCAAATTTAAGACCTGATCAGTTAAGTTATACCTCGAGATAAAAAAAAATCATTTTAATTTCTCATAATCTTGCTAAGTGTTCTATGATTACTATAGACATGATAAAAAAAAGAAGAAGAAAAAGAAAATGTTATCTTAGAGAAGATAAAAATATCACTCAAGATGTGAAGAAGTTGTTTTTACACTTATTCCATGGTTAACACCATTTTACTTCTTCATAAACCTGAAGGTACTATGATTATAACGCCTTAATGCAAACACAACAAACCCTGGAGGGTATGTTTTCATTTTATTTTAATTAAATAGCCCTAGAAGGTGCTATGATATATTTTATCTTATTGACTCGATGCCGAACGCCGTGGTTAGTACACAAACAGCGGATAGTGCAAGAAAAAACACGTGTAACCATGTGGTTAATGAATGATTTTCACCATAGAAGACGCTATCATGATCACCATGATTTCTCTAATCGAAGCGTGCCACGTGGTGATGCATGTGACGGGGGGGTGAGGAACCTGCTTTCACATTTCAGCGTGGACCCAAGTGGGTCCGGGTTCGATTTGATTTGGTGTTGTTTCCGGGTCACTATGGTTCTGTCGACAGCTGGCGATTGCGATTGCTTTGGTGAAAAGTGAACCACCGAATCTCCAAGGCGAGAAGGGGAGGGGCCCAAAAATTCATGGGCCAACTTGTCGGTCGAAGATTTTTTCCTGGGTTGTCGGTCGTAATGTACGGCAGTTAAAATAAAAATAAATGTGCCTGTATATACTTAAATTTATTCATAAAAATAAATAGAGTAATTTAATTTCTCATTGACTTTAGGACGGATCTAAAATCATGCAGTAAACATATTGATGATGATGGGTTTAACACAAGACAATACTTTGAAGAGCGTAAGAAGGAACATGACTATTCCTCTCTGTCTTGTTTTAGCTTTTTACTGGCAAGTTTTTGTCCAACTAAAAAATAACCATGGTGAAATGACGTGATCTTACTCATCAAATATCTATAAAAAAATTAAAAATACTATTAGAATTTAATTTTTAATATAATTTTTTTTAAATAATTTTAAAAAAATTATGATAAATAAAAAATTAATTTTATAAAACCGTAATTGACATGCTTTAGTGGAACTTAAAAGTCTCTTAAAAAAACTCAATTAAAATTGAATAAAAAAACACCTGAGTTTTTAGAAAAAAAATATCATATCTAAAATGAGCTTTGAGTTTAAACCCACATGCACGCGTTGGCTTGGGCTCGGGCTTGGCATGAGTTTGAGTTTATTTTAAAATAATATTTTTTATTATCAAAGATTATTTTTTACCTATTGAAATTTGAACTTGGATTTGGTCCATAAAAAATTATTTATTCTAACATGTTAGTTTATCCAGTCCATAATTGATACGATTTTAACACATGGAAGGAAGAATCTGATAAGATTTTCCATAACTTTTTCAACAGTACATGAACATATTTTTCAGCTAAAAAATTACATGATTTAAATCCAAAAATATTCATGTTTAATATTGGTTTTATGGTGAATAATCAAAGCTATTAGTGGAGGAAGTCCATCAACTTTTGGTTCTTAAAATTCTCTAAAAAAAAAGTTGAAGAATAGTGCTCGGGGTTGATTAATTATGTATTTTTGGTCAAAATCGCAAGTGCATGAATCTAACACGTAATAAAAATGAATGAGTTAAGTATCATCCCACTACGATTTAAAAATTCATCAATAAATACTAAAATTTATTAAATCACGATCTATTTAACAAATCAAATATGAAAAATTGCTACACACATAATAACCAATGAAAATAAATATGTGGTGTTGTTATAGGTGAGAATGATCTTAAATCATGCAGTAAACATATTGGATTGATGATGATGGGTTTAACCCTACAAAAGACCTTGGAGGGCGCAAGAATGAACATGATTGACTATTCATTTCTCTTTGTCTTGTTTTAGCTTTTTACCGGCAAGTTTTTGTCCAACTAAAAAATGACCATGATGAAATGACGTGAACTTACCGACCAAAAATTTATAAGAAAATTAAAAATAATATCCACTCGTAAAATTTTGTTAAATTTTTTTTTTTTAAAATAATTTACAAAAATCATGATGAATAAAATATTGATCTTATAAAACCCTAATTAACATGTTTTAGTGAAACTTAAAAATCTCTAAAAGAACTAAATTAAAATTGGACAAAAAAAACCCCAAGCTTTTAGAGAAAAAAAATATCATATGTATAGCGAGCTTTAAGTTTAAACTCACACAAGCACGTTGGCTTGGCTCGGGCTGAGCATGAGCATAAGTTTATTTTAAAATAATATTTTTGGTTGCAAAAGATTATTTGTTGTTAATTGAAATTTGAACTTGGATTTGGTCCATGAAAAATTATTTATTTTAACATATTGGTTTGTCCATTCCATAACTGATAGGATTTTAACATATGAAAGGAAGAATGATAAGATTTTTCATAACTCTTTGAACAAAAAAAAAAACACCCAAGCTCTTAGAGAAAAAAATATCATACGTAAAATGAGCTTTAAGTTTAAACTCACACAAACATGTTGGCTTGGCTCGGGCTGAGCATGAACATAAGTTTATTTTAAAATAATATTTTTGGTTACAAAAGATTATTTGTTGTCAATTGAAATTTGAACTTTGATTTGGTCCATGAAAAATTATTTATTTTAACATATTGGTTTGTCCCGTCCATAACTGATAAGATTTTAACATATGGAAGGAAGAATGATAAGATTTTCCATAACTCTTTCAACAATACATGAACATAATTTTTCAGCTCAAAAATCATATGATTTAAATTAAAAAATATTCATGTTTAATATTGATGGTGAATAATCAAAGCTATCGATAGGGGAAGTCCATCAACTTTTGGTTCTTAAAATTCTCTAAAAGAAGAGGTTGAAGAATAGTGTTTGGGGTTGATTAATTATGTATTTCTTGTTCAAAATCGCAAGTGCATGAATTGTAACAAGTAATAAAATCAATGAGTTAAGTATCATCCCACGAGGATTTGAAAAAATCATCAATAAATACCAAAATTTATTAAATCACGATCTATTTGACAAATCGAATATGAAAGATTGCTATATACATACACACACACACAATAACCAAAGGAAACAAATATGTGGCGTTGTTACACGTGAGAATGATCCTACAATCTAATAACAAGTTTCCAGTTGATATACTTGATTTTAAAACAGAACATATAAATGAAGAGGCAACTCTAATAATGACAAAATCCTCTAACAAACACATATCATACTTAAGTTTGCAAAAGATAAAAGTTCAGAAATTTAAATAGGAGATATATTGAACGAAACTTTACTTAAATTTATATTGAGACTAATACATAAGATATTGGTTGTAGAGGTTCAAATCCAACAAGTATAGATTTTTTTACAAGTTATGAGATAATAATACAAAATGTTACAAGGAAATTTGAATATGTTACAAAGGGATAAGTATTTGATGCCTTCTACGGTGGAAATCTTTTGTGAAGTTTTGCCTTAAAAGCCTAAGAGGAGTCCTTTTATATAAAACAAGACAAGACTATTTTCTATCAAAATTTTATAAAGCAAATAATTCGATTTTCGAAAAGTTAAAAAACATATCTGCCAATTACTACTAAAAGTTGTTTGTCATTTATACAAGTGGGGGATCAACTTTTAAAAAGTTGAAGTGATAGCTAGCTATTTTAATCATTTGTGTCGAAAGGAAGAGATGAGCCTGATGGTTTGGGCTTAGTGGTTTAGAGGATCTTAACTAAAAAATAAAATGGGCCAAAATATTTTGTGCCTTTTAAAATACTTATTTTATTTTATTTTGTAGAGACATTGACTGCCTAAGATTTTGTATAGGTGGGGCAATACCATAACAATCATCTTTACTGTCATCTGCTAGGTTGATTATAGAACCTGAGGATGATGAAGATAAAGAGAAATCATTGTTTTTGATGTTTTGTAGGAGCTGCTTCATGATTTGGAATGCTCTTTCTCATATTGTGCTGAGCTAAAAAGAGCATGAGTATTAGATCTTCATGCTAGGAATTTGGACTAAGGAGTTAAGTCTTTAATCAGAGCATTTTGAAGGTGTTGTAAGCATTCTACGATAATAAATTTGAAACTTTTATCTTTTCCTGCAAAGAAGTCCCACCATTTTACCTTGTATCTTAGGATTAGGATGGGATATTCATGCTAGATATTGTAATTCAAATATCAGGAATAGACCTAAAAGACAAAATTTGGAATATAAAATGTGAATTGGTGGGAATTTTTTGGTTTGAAGTAGAGAAAACCTTGTGCATTTGCTTCGTAGCAAATTAATTGGCATTTGTTGCTTTATTACATTAATATAAAGTAATTATTATTATTATTATTATTATTATTATTATGGTTATGGTTATGGTTTATTAACATGACTATTTGTATGAGTTTTTTTTTTTTAAAATTTAAATTCCTTTTTTTACTTGATAATTTTTTTATGTTTTATTTACAAAAATTATTTTTAATTATATGTGCTAATAAATAATAATAAATTTATTGATTCCAACCAAAGATTGAGTCGAGAAACATAGATAAAAATTGCTAAAGCCCCATATAAAGTCAACTGAAATGAACATCAAACTCAATCTCAATTCAACTTGATATGACATAATTAAATCGAGAATAAAAAAAAGTTAAATCAAACAACTTATGACTTTCCTAATATTTGAGGTATTATAACAGGTTGCTAGATATTATTCTTGATTTTTAAATATAAATAAATCAATTGATTGTAAATATTTTATCTGTTCTCAAATAGTATTGATTGTAAATCTTTGTGTAAAGTGGAATGAGATTTGAAAAGAGTTTTAAATTTTATTCAAAGAATCACTGACTATAGTGTTGAGAATAAACATGATTTGATATGGTAGACACACTTCATACTATAATATCTAAATTGAGATATTGTTGATGAATGAATAATAATTATATTAAGAAAATGATCATTAAAAGGTTAAATCAAATCACTTATAATTTTCATAATATTTGGGGAATCATAATAGGTTGTTAGACATTGTACTTGATATTTAAATATAAATCAATCAATTGTTGAATTAATCATAAATTTATTTATTTAATTATATTTTATTTAGGATTGTGATTTATATTTGACCAATTTATTAGAGAACCTAATGGATCATATACATGAGAACCATTGATAAAAAATTAATAGGTTGTTAGACATTGTACTTGATATTCAAATATAAATTAATCAATTGTTGAATTAATTATAAATTAATTTTTTAATCATATTTTATTTAGGATTATGATTTATATTTGACCAATTTATTAGAGAACCTAATGGGTCATATACATGAGATCCATTGGTCAGAAATTAAAATGAAATGATGAATTAAGTGTGACTTAATTGTATATAAGTTTTAGAAATTAAGGACTACAGTGTAATTTAAACAATGAATTATAATTTTAGACTTAGAAAAATCAATTAGGAATTTGATTAGGACAAATTTATAAAATTATGCTGAAATAATATATGTGATATTATTTAAGGGAAAATAAGTGTTTTGCTATTTATAGGGTTTTTAATTTTTCTATTAAATAAAATGTTATGTCTCTTATTTTTTATATTCTTGAACAAAGAAAAAAACTATGTAAGTTACAAAACACCTGAAAAACACAAGAAAATAGCTAGCACTCAAAGACATATCAATTTCTCTCTCTCCTAAAAGAGTTTAAGGGATTTTTCATTAGTAGTTTGTGTAGATTATTGTTAGAGATCGGACACTTAAATGACTTGTGGTTTGCAAAAAATCAGCATTGAAATAATTATTCAAAGTTGAAAAAATATATAATCTTCAGGTAATCTTAATATAAACCCTAAACAACCCTAAATTTATCAAACGGAATCTTAAAACTCCCAAAACATTATTAAATTAATTCCTTGCATTGCATCTAGGGGTGATTATCTTCGGTTCGGTTTTATAAAAAAGAAACCAAACCAAAATTATTTAAAAAAAAAAAAACCAAAACCAAAACCAAACCGAAACAAGTTCAAACCGACTGGTTTTGATTCGATTTGTTTTTTTAGAACAAAAACCGGTTCAAACCAATTTGACTCGGTTTTTTCAGTTTGGCTCGGTCTTGGATTACTTTTCCGGTTTTGGCTCGATTTTTCCGGTTTGACTCGGTTTTTTCTGGTTTGACTCGGTTTAGGTTTGGTTCGGTTTTTTGATTTTATGCTTATAAAACCGAAACTAAACCGGTTGGTTTTTTTTAAAATTTTAATCGATTTAATCGGATTTTTTTTATAATTTAGATTTTTCAATTTTTTTTTTTTGTTTTTTCAGTTTAATAAGTTTTTTGATTTTTTTACTCACCTTTAATTGCGTCTATGTGTTTCATAAAACCTAATATTCTCATGTACAAGTTGAATCTCAGAAGTGTGCTTCTTTTAAGTTCTATTCATAGCCCTCGGTTTCGTTTATTAAAAAGCAAAGAATCAGAATCAATTCTGAAATCGATTTAGGTCTTGAAATGAAAAGGGACCGGAGAAGAACCTCATCAAAACATTGCTCAAGTCCAAGAGCTAGCTTTCTTATTTCTGCAATGTACATATAATATATATAAAGGCTTTATATTATGTAATTTATAATTTGGGGCAAATATGATCAGTAGGTATGGTGCAGACTTCTTACAAAGATAAACAACATTGATATGCTCTCATGCTTTTTTGTAATTGCCGGCCTTGTACGTCCGATGAAAACAAGAACAACAAAAGTAAATTATCGAGGGAGAAAAGAAGTGAAGTATGGACAGAGGGAAAAGTGAGCAGAGGAGACAGATGGATAGAGAGATTTGAGATTCAACTTGCCTGTTCTTGTATGTTGCTCAAATCCATGACTGAGCAATGAAAATAGCAAAAGAAAATGAGCTGCTAAAATCAAGTTTAATCTGAAAAGCTGTATTCCTGCATAAAAACAAAGAACAATGAAGTTAAATTAACTAGAAATATTGAAATTTTCCTGAAGGAGGAGGCATTCAGAAAGAAAACAAAGAATGAGTTACTGAGAGATTTTAACTTACGTTCCTTCCGTTGAACTGGACACTTCGGATCGAAAGATCTTAACGTGCTCAACGCCATTGTACTTGCAACCATTTTCCTCAAGAAATGATCAGAAGTATATAGATAATATAATCTGGAGAGTCCTTGCATGGCTGTTTAACTAGGTAGATGCTTTACATTCTCACAATAACAAATACAAAGCTTCTGAAGAGACGAAAGGTTGCCTATCCAATCTGGAAAAGCTTCCGTCCAAGATCTCTATATGCAATTCTGTAAGGGAAGTTCTGTGTTGAAGTTGATGCAGTAAACTCTTCAGTTTAAACCATCCATAGTTTTTCAAGAGATCCAACATTCAAATTTAGAGCTTCTTCAGGAAAACCTCCAGCTCCTCTGAGAAATCACTGATTCGTAATGATTCAAGCGGGCGTGTCCACATAAGCAATCCTCTGGAAAAACAGTCAAACCCCAGCACCCAGCAGCTTCTAATTCCACAAAAGAATGCGATTCTCGTATACTATCAGGAGCACTGATGATCTTATGACATGATACAACGCTTAATCTTTGAAGCAAAGAGAATTCTCGAAAATCATTGTCATGAAAATTATTGAAGGGTAAAATGCTATATTGTCTATCTCATTCGTATTGCATCCGCTGAGGAAAGTTGCAGTGGATCCTATATTATCTCGTATATGTCGGTGGGAGAAACCATTGGTAGTGGCTTTGAAACATTCAGAGGGGATAAAACACAAAGTTTTATTACAAAAACAGAAGCTTACAAGAACACACAATCTTAAAATACACGCCCTATCTCTCTATATCTAGTGTTTCTCTCTTCTCTCCACACATTTAATAACCTTAGCTTAGATGCCTATTTATACACAAATTCAGAACAAGAAAATTCAACCGTCATGGTGGGAAGGCGGTTGGCGGCCGATGGTGTGAATGCGGCTAGGGGTGATCATTTTCGGTTCGGTTCGGTTTTTACCCAAAAAAGACAACCAAACCGAAAAAAAAAAGAGACCCAAAACCGAACCGGAACCGGCCCAAACCGGCCGGTTCCGGTCTGTTTTTTTATCCAAAAAACCGGACAAACCTATATACAATTAATTAACCAATCTAAATAATCTTACAGATTTAGCAATATAACAGAAAATCTATGCTAATGAAAACAAATAGAACAAAATAGAAGCAGAGAGCATGAACACTTTATTTATTGACAACAATTTGCGCAGAATCCAGGTCCGGCAAGACATGGCAGCTGTAAGCAAAATAGACAGCCAAACTACCACATGACAAAAAAAATGTTCATCAATTTACAACAAATGTAGCCCAAATGGTACCTCTCACTTCTTGATTTCCTCCTTGAGAAGAAGTTGCGGTTGTATTTTGAGATTGGAAGCGAAGAAATGAGCTCTTTAGATTAAGGGCAGGTCGGTGGCCAATTTGTTGATTAAACTGGAGAAAAGAAAACAAAACTTAGAATATATACACTATTTAGAATAATAGAAGAGGATCCGCCTGGTTTAATTAGAAAACCGGAAAAAAAAAAAAAACTCACTGTCACTGCCTCACTGGTTTTCACTTTTGAGAGGTTAAGGAAAGTGGAAACGCCTAGGGGTTGACAATTCACCGAGAGCCTGAGAGTGAGAGCTGAGAGGAGCTTGACAATTGAAATTGAAATTTGAAAGTGTTTACTTTACTGTTTAGGGTTAGCAACTTTACTGAAGAGAAGAGAAAAGAGGGGCGCGGCGTGGGCACTTGGGCAGCAACATTTTGCTTTTATACTAGGGCGCACGCAGGGACCTTTTTTTTTGAACCGGTCCGGTTCGGTCCGGTTCATCCGGTTTTTGCACTGCAAAACCGAAAACCGAACCGAACCGGGTTTTTTCCTACATAATCTAATCGGTTTAATCGGTTTTATTTTTCGGTTCGGTTTTTTCGGTTAATTTTTTATCGGTTTTATCGGTTTACTCGGTTTTTCGGTTTTTTTGAACACCCCTAGCGGTGGCAGCTGGTGGCTGGTCGGTGACAGCTGGTGGCCGGTGAGGCGGTGGTTGCCTTCATTGACCTTCTGGATGTTGAGTTTAATATTCAACAAATCTCCCCCTTAAACTCAATTGAGGGATGTCATGCCAAGCATGAATACTTCTCCCTTTAATGCCTTCTCTCTGCTTGTAGCCTTTATCCATTAATTTGGCTTTCGTCTTGTAGACCCATTTGACACCTATTGCTTTATTCTTTTCTGGTGGATCAGTCAGCTTCCAGGTATCATTCTTCTCAATGGCATGTAGTTCTTCATCCATTGCTGGAGTTAGTACACACAGATGTGTGTAGCCCAATAACGCCTATGTCGACTGGACAAAATAGGTACTTCCTCACTTTTATTGATGATTTTAGCAGAAAAACGTGGATATACTTTCTGAAGAGAAAGTCAGAAGTATTCAATTGTTTTAAAGATTTTAAAGCAATTGTGGAGAAGCAAAGTGGCTACATGATCAGAACCGTGAGATCTGATCAAGGTGGAGAATATATAGCAAACGACTTTGAAACCTTTTATACACAATAAGGCATCAGACATCAGACAACACCAGCCTATACACCACAGCTGAATGGTGAAGCATAAAGGAAGAATCGAACGATTCTTGACATGTCAAGAAGTCTGCTCAAAGCAAAGAAGTTGCCCAAGCAATACTGTGCTGAAGCTGTATCATGTACAGTGTATCTACTGAATCGCTGCCCAACCAAAAGTTTACAAGACGTTATTCTAGAAAAAGTATGGAGTGGTCACAAACCAAGTGTTAGCATCTTTCCCATCAATGACATCTCTGCCTTGTATATAGATGTCCTACTGTAACATAAGCTTCTCATGATGAATAAAACTATCATATTCCTTTGTTTTCTTCAAAAATGGTAAACAAAATCGTATCTCTCATGGGAAGAAACTTGTCATTATTTAAGAAGTGGAAACATAATTAGTTGAGAGTAAGAAAATAGTTGGTATAGCAGCGGGCCCCCTTGCCTAGCCGAAACTGGAACTCATCATGGATATGGAGTCCTGCGACAAGATATGATTTGCCTGGTGTTTTCCATTGTAATTCTACGCCTAAATAATATCTATGAAGGGGCCACACAGCCAAGTCAAACTATTATTAGTGTAACTTGTAAAATGCCGGTAGAATAATTGCTTGGAATACTGAATGAGTACCTGTCGCCATCTTTATCTATCCTGGCAAACGGCTCGGGCCTCCATTGAATCATCCGACGGATGCTAAGAGCTATGTCCCGCATCCATGGAGTAAATATCACGTTCTTCAGGCTTGGATTGAACATTTCTTTACTCTTTTTTTGCGCGAAGAAGCCTTAGATTTAAAGCTCATAATGATAAACTAGAACATCTTAAGTGTAAACAGTCGATACATGTACACCACAGGGGCCTTTTAGGTGCTTATATTAGGGACTTTATTGTGCTAGAACTTAGGCAGAAACAGACTCACAGAACCATCCTGATACTTCAATCAGTGTTTGATTTCAACAATCTGAAGTAGCTTTGGGTTGATGCAGGAAGCTGCAAAATCATATAAGAGAATTAGAAATATAGAGGGGAATAAAAACTAAAAGAATCTAAACGACTACTAGTTTTTTTCCTCTCCAAAAATAGACTTGGTAATCATGGTAGAATCACACTCATTGAACACAGTTATTTTAAAAAAAACCATCTTTAGCACATATAAATCCTTGCTTTATCACAAATAGTAAAGCTTTATATAGCACACAAAAACACTATCTTCATAGCAATTATAAAGATCAGAACACAAACCCTATCTTTATCACGAACAGTAAAGATTTTCTGTTGGTGTTTGCTTCATCGACTCGTCTGTCACTATCCTTTTCTCAGCATTTTGGAGTGCAGCTTTGTTCATTGTCACTGACCCTTTTAGGTCTCGTAGCTGTCCTTTCAAACCCCATGCACCTCTGATCCCTTCAGTAGCAAGGGAACCCGCCCTTGCAAATGTCTCCTCCAAGGCGAACGTAAGAAGAAACTCAGCTGCCACTATTCTTTTCTTCGGGTAGGGAAAAAAAAAAAAAAACCTTGTTTATCTTGAAAATAAGAGGGAAGTGCTTCGAAATTTTTGGAATAATGATGGAATGAGTTGTGATCAGCTACGACATCAACAAAAGCAGAGTTTTTTTCTTCTTCAAGGAACTTTTATAACATATACGATAAATAAAAAACATGGATGTTAGTAGTTACTTCTGATAAAGTCATCGTACGTTGATTGGATGTCCATTACTTTTCAAAGGAGCTAAATGTTACAACGAATTCTTAAAAGAATTTGTAGCAAATTCAACAACGCCCTAGTCGGGTCCGTAACTAGAGCATCTATTTCAAGACTTTCTGTATTTTCTCGAGTTTTTTTTTTCTTCTTCTCGGGACTCCAACGATGGGAATGGTTGATTACCCCACATACGCATAATTTGCAGAATCAATGAACACGCCACAGATATAGAAAATCTCCACCATTGACAACACGCTCAATACATAACCTGATCTGGTTGTAAATCGAAATTGCTTGATCCATTTACTGATCAGTCTTTAACTTTAAGATGGTGGCAAAATCAGAATAGAAGAAACTACGTTTGCGTAAGTTTAACAGATGCCTTCCAGATATTTTTTTAAACTGATTTTCAACAGTGTACAAAGTTACTGTATGTCACTTCAAATGACTGCTCTAAACATTTAACGGTGCTCAAGCCTTTTATGATACATACATTCATGTTAACTAGATAGAAATGTCAGAAATTGAAAGCCAAAAATCTAAAAATCAATCGTAAATAACAAATATTTGCCAGAAAGTTGATAGTCCAATCATGATCCAGTGGTAAATTTCACAACAGAATGAGCTGGGCTCCATAATGATCTGCAAGAATGAGACTAGAAGTCTTAATTTCGTGCACCTTAAATCATTCAAAAAATTAAAAGAAAAACTGAATTATTGTATGACAGCACAAATACTCACCAAAAAAGAAAATTGTGGTGCATGATCCTCGTGAATGTTGTAAGAACTTTACCATTACTAATGTATAAACCATTATACTCTTGCTACAAAAGAATTCAAGTCCTACAGCTGTTTTCTTTTATGGGAAATATCCTGCAATTAATGATTCAAAAAAAAAAGTAAAACATAGCATGAATGATTAAGTATGTGTTAGAAAAAAAGGGAAGGTA
Source organism: Populus tremula (assembly GCA_964019445.1). Lineage (NCBI taxonomy): Eukaryota > Viridiplantae > Streptophyta > Magnoliopsida > Malpighiales > Salicaceae > Populus > Populus tremula. The sequence continues at coordinate 5,679,322 of CAXHTJ010000017.1, forward strand.
GTGTAGCAGCCGTGCTACTTACCTAGCCAAAATTAACGGAACTCATCATGTATGTCATACTCATCATCTTCATCACTGAAAATAGCACTGTAAAATACGTATGGGTTGTCAATCATCTCTGTTAATGATAGCCGTCCATCCTTGTCCGTATCTGACTGCAATAGATTTCATACAATGTTCAACAGCAGAGCTTCCACGTGCAAAATATAACTCCATTGTCATGTTGCTATTTATAAAATAAGAAGGTAACACTGCTAGCAAGCACACATCTATATATCAAGACAGGAAAGCTATTTGCAGTCAAGAAAATACCTGTGACAAGATGTAATCAGCTTGTTGTTTTGCATAGTAACGCTCTGATGGATGAAGTTTCCCAATTATATGTAGCAACTCTACATCTGACAAGAATCTATGAAGAGCACACAGCCAAGTCAAAGTATTAATGTAGCTTCTAAACCATTCGTGGATGTATTATTACTAGTTAAAGAATAGAGACAAAAAAATACAGGGAAAACACCAGATAAATACCCGTCAGCATCTTTGTCCAGCTCATTGAACAACTTCTTAGCAGGGGCCTCCACGGAATCATCCAACAGATGTGATGAATTATGACCTTCTTCATCATAATTTCTCACAGAGTCAAATAGCCCGTGGAAAAACTCTTGAAAGTTAACCTTCCCATCTTTGTCAGAATCTCTTTCCCTAAAAGAAGGAAGGAAGAATGAAGGAACAACAAAGACTAATAAGTGCAACTGTATGTAAAAGTACCAGGTGAATTTTGATTTGCAATGCATTTAATTCATTACAATAGGAACCTAGAAACCAAGGAGAGAGTACTACATTCTGCAGGCTTATATTTTCTATTCCTGACATTGCTCCCCCATTCTTCTCTGCAAGGACTGCAAGTTCTAAATCCAAAACCACCATGCTAGACTAGACTGTCTATGAAAACCTTTTATGTGCGTATGGTAGTATCACTTCCAAATGAGATGGAGATATTTCTCCAGCTTTTCCTTCTAAAAGTTTCCACAAAATTTGAACTTCAAAAGCTTGTGGCAAATAACCTCCCATACGAACATCAGAAAAAAGTCCATCAAATGTCTTTAAAACACAACCCCTTAGATTATATGAAATCATGTACAATATAATTCTGGCTAATTGGCAAAACTGACTCTCTGTATATAGTTTAAATCAGAGTATTGATTCATAGAATCAACATTAACTTCTAATTCTATGTTTTCCTCCAAGTTTAAACACAGAACAATAGGCTAATTGGTAAAATGACCCTCCGGAACTCTTGGTAAAACCCAACTTTGGTAACTCGATCAATCAGGTCAAAGCAATTAACTGAAACTGGGTAAATTTTTTCGTTTTTCTATTAGGGTGGGAAGCTTAATGAAGCATAACAGAGTCGGGGATTTTAAAAAAAGATCACTAAAAAAAGCAATTTTTTTCTAGCTATGATACTGCAACGAGGAAAAAAGCAGCAGGTAGAATCTGGGGCACAAACAGTAGTATGTTTATGTTTTTCTTTCCTCTCTATTGTAAGATTCAAATACCAGTCTAAGCCCCACCCCCCTCAATCTCTCACATAAAAGCCAAAGCCAAATGCCAAATCAAAGAATAAACAGGTTCCAAGAAGAAGCAAAACACAAATTTCTTAGGCAAATTGATGTAATCTCTGTCACCTTACTTCCTCCTTGCACAACCATTGAAGTAGCTTTGGGTTTTTGCTGTCAGCAGGATGTTGAAAGCTGAAAGATAATATAGAAGAATTGGGAATGGCACGCACCAATCAGAACAGAGTAACAAGTTTCTCTTTTTCCAAAATTGAACTTGGTAATCAAAGTAGAAGCTCACTCATTGAACTCGGTTATGTTCAGAAGACCATCTCCATCTGCATCTGATGCATTGAAATGTTCTTCTTTCCACCAACCCATATCATAGCCAAAAGAATTTTTTTCTGAAAATCACATAAAACAAGGTCACGATGGCTTATGGTTCAGCAATCAGCTACTTTCAGTTGCACTAAAAATTTCAAAAACAACAGGATGCTGACACAGGCCCTCCATGAAAGAATTCAGGAGAAAAGGGGGGAACTTAGTTAGTAATGGTAAAGTACACATATTAGCACATGATTCAAATGTAATCTTAGGTGTCTGAGAAAACATCTATTTTTCGAGCAGTTTCTAGAAAAGTCCTCAAATCCCCTAACAACACAATGTTAGTGGTTTCTTAGATAACTAACCTGGATTGTTGGATACTGATATACATTATTAACTTAGAGGCTATAACCATAACCTATGCGTCATGCAATCTTAGTTCAGTAAATGGGTAGCATTTCAACTCTTATTGTTGAAAAGATGATTTTACACAATACTCTTATTAAAGCAAATCCTCCTGAAGCAGTCCTAGACAGAACGGGAATAAATTTCAAATATATAGCTCAAAAACATATGAGAATGCTCATACAAACATCTATACATAAAAGAATGTGCTGCAAGTAAGCAGCAAAGACATATACCTGAATTATGTACCCAACTAGGTGGCTCATACTCAGCGAATGAAATAAGCCCATCATGATTTTTATCATGAACATCCATCTCCCTTTTAGTCCTATGCATGACTTCCTTCTCAGATTGCTTCAAACTCCACTCAGTCAATTCATGTTCACTCACATAACCATCAACTGGTTCCACGTCAATCTTTGGAAATAGCACCAACAACCTATCCATCAAAGAAATTCAATCTTCACCACATAACGTCACAAATAATCCATTCTCTATCATATAAAAACATGCAAAAATCTAATATTCAGCACATAATTACAAAATGCTAGACACCATTTTCTTTATTACCTGCTACGGACAGCATAAGCACCATAAAAATCCAAACTTTCTCACAACAACACCACAAAAAACCCAATCTTTAATTACCTATTAGTAACATTAAATTTCTCTTCATCATTCAAATAATCTTCAGCATCCATAAAATCATCCCCCTCGGGCTGTGACTCGTGACCAGGAGCAGCCGAGTGATGAACAAGTTCAGGATGTGAATTTTCCAAGTACTGTCTCTCCCATTCCTTGTCTTCACGTTTGCGTTCAATGTCAGCAACAAGAGGATCAAAAGGCACCGGTTCATGGTGGTGTTGGCGGGGGTCGAAGGCGAAGTCATTCCGGATCTTGATGCGGCGGTTGCGGAGGTTTGATGGTTTCTTTGGAGTATGAGTCACAAGTAAGAGAAAAAGCAGAGCTATAGTTATGTACATGATGATTGAGGTCTTGCCCATTGTAAGAGAGATCTGAATTTACAGAGGGTTTTGGAGAGAGAGATATATGTTTTTAGAGAGGGAGGGAGTGGTTTGACGATTTGGAGTTGGACAGTTGAAGGGGAAAGGGAGAGTAGAGAGACACAAGCAGTAGATAGTCTCTCACGTTGTGTAGTTTGAAGCTGAGAACAACTCTGACTCTCTCTCCCTCCCTCCCCGTACTTTTACACAGTACGTTTGAGATTATAATAATAATGATAATACATTTTACTAATAAATATATTAAAATAAAATTATTTTATTTTAAAAAAATTAGTTTTGATATTAATAAATCAAAATAACCCAAAAAATATAAATTTTTTTTAATTTAAACAATTTTTTTAAAACACAGTTTACATCACATTCTCAAACACACTCTATAATTTACATAAAGTAACAAGTAGTGTAACATCATGTTTCGATGAGAATTTTTGTAATTTAAAATTATTTAAAAAATTGATTTTTTTTATTTTAAATTAAAATATTTAATGTTTTTAATTTATTTATATAAAAAATAAATTTTAAAAATTATTATTTTAATTTATTTTTAAATAAAAAATATTTTTAAACAATTATTATTATAATAACAAACATGTTTATAATATGCTAGCTACATAGGGAGAGCAAATAATATATTAAGGTGAAAATGATATTAACTTGATATTTTGTTTTGATATTAAAAAATATTATTTTTTCAATATAAATTTATTTATAATCTAAAAGTATTGACCATCAAACTTGGACATCCCAAATTTATTAATTTTGGCATGCATGATTGGTCACATCTCATATGATATATACACGCATAAGACTAATCCAAGCATGGATGAGTTAATTAGTCATTAGAGATTGCCATGTGATAGTAACATGGAGAGGAAATAAATAAATAACACGAGGGATAATATTCAATTATTCATGTCTTATAGCCAAATATGTCATAATTTGTAGTTTAGTGGCAGCTCTATTATATATATATACACTAAAAAAGATTTTCCCCCTTAAGAAAGAAAAACTAATTTTATTTTTTATTTTTTTGAAAAAAAAAAACTATGAATAGATATTTGGAACGGGAAGTTAATGATGATGTTAATTAATGAAAACTCAAGTTAACAATATATTAATTAGAAAGCCAGGCCGGTGGTCAGAGGACGGGCTATATTACAAAACTAAACAGAACAAATCCTCGAAAGGGCCCAACTAAACTTATGTCCAGCCCAGTAATTGCAGTCTAGCCCATTAATTTCAGTTCAGCCCATAAACTTCCTCATTTTGAAGAGTTGAGTCCATAAAATTGAGAAACCCAAATAAAATCATGAAAGCTTCTATGGACCTCATGCCCTCCAAGGCGCACTTCTCTTCTCGCCTCCTTGGGCATTAACTTTCCCATCTTTTGCATGCACAAAACTCATAAGTAGCATAATCTAATTTGAGGATTATAAAAAAACAAAATAAGGTAATTTATGTATATTAAAAGTGCCTCGTCCGTTATAGGATTATGATGCAGCTATGCAACCCAAATTATTTTGAATATAAAAAAGAATGTTTAAGATTGTGGGTAACTCTTTAATATTATTATTAAATTTATTCTTATGGATCAAATTTGAAAACACTTGACTCAATTGCTATAACTCAATTTCACTCTTATAAAAAATAAAATTTTCATCAAAAAATATTTACTAAACAAAATTTCCAAAAATATATTTCAAAATAATATATGCAATTGAAAAAAGAAAGAAAGAAAAATAATAATTAGGAGTACATCGGACAAAAAATAAAATTGATAAGAAAAGGGCTAAATTAAAACAAGTAAACAATTAATGAATAATTTGGGGTCTAATTAGGGGTATTATTGAAAAGAATTGGTTGCAATTGAAAAAACTAAAGGCCAAGAAAAAAAGCGAAAAGATTACAAAATTTAGGGTCCTAACCTAAATTGAACGAAATTGAAGAGAAAAACTTGGATTAATATCAAAATTGAACGAAATTGAAAAATCAAAAGACTATAGAATAAAAAAAATAAAATATTAAAGGAAACGTCATCGTTTTGAAGGTCTTGAACAATTCTTCCACCTCCTTCTCCCGATTATGGTATAAACAAAAGGTTATTTTTAACATTTTACTAGTGGCCAATTTTTACACCATTTTATTGTTTGTCTATATTATAGACAAAACAATTGCCCAATATTTTCCCTAATATCCCATATGCAACCTTAACTAAAAAACTTGCAGCCTTCAACCCTAAAAGCATTGTCTAACTATGCCAAAATTACCCTATAACACATGCAATACAAGTTATGCCAGCCACTTTGCTATCCTCAAACTTAGTACTAGGATAGTTAGGGGACATACCAAAGATAAGGATTTTCTCTCAATGTTTAAGGGTATCATCTAGCTAGATAATAAGAACCCTAGAACATTTCAACCCCTCTATTAATACTCTTAAACCAACAACCTAAAAAAAATAGTAAGAAAAAAGAGAAAAACTGAAACAAAAGAAGAAGAAAGAAAAGGGAGAGGAACAAAAAAAGAGAAGAAAACACAAAGTTATAAGAAGAGAATAAGAGAAATGACAATAAAAAGAGATTTGAGTTGAGAGAAAGTGGAGAAAAAACCTTGAGGCTTGTTGGGAGAGAATTTTTAAAGCAATAATGGACCTTGATTTTGATAATAATAGCAATAATGGTTTCATCTAGCAGTAATAACTCTTTTGATTTCGTTTCTTAAAAAGGAGACATCTAATAACACTCTCAGGTAGTAGCAATAGTAACACAAAGTATCAACAACAACTTCAAATATCAGCAATAACCTTGATTTGAAAAAAAACAACAACCATATTTCGTAATAATAACAATTCTCGTCCAGTGATTTTTTCGTTGTGTCTCTTGAGGTCTAGATGTTCTAAGAAACCTAATAACAAATTCAAGAAGTAACAATAGCAGCCTTCCATGTGAGTAAAAGTTTATCTTTTTTTTTTTTAGCTAAATGGCCTTTATTCATGCCTTTTCCACCTATTATATATGAATGAGACTTTGGTTGCAAATACTAGGAGTTAAGGTTTGCAAATCATGATTTATTTTTTGGAAACCTATGTTGTGAAAATGCCAAACAAGAGTTATGTTTTCCTTTCTTAAAGTATGATAGTTCACTCTATGATTTGGCCTTGGGTTATTCATAATGAGGATTCAGTTAGGAACTTGTGTTTGAGGGGTGGCAATGTGTAGGAGTAAATTCATGTATTTGTTTGTCCATTACAAGTAAGGATTCCTTTACTTACAAGGAGGACAAGAGGCGACCAGATTTGGAGGACTTTCCTTGTTTCTTTTTTTCTCTTGCATAATTTCTTTACTTAAAATGGAGATTATGAAAGGCTTTTAAAATGAAAGAATTCAGCAACTCTTTTCTTTATTTTTTAAAGCATTAATTCGACCAAATAAAAAGAAGATCAAACATTTAAGGCAATATGTTCCAAGCATGGAAAGAGGTCTTAAAAGGTCGACAAGCACATATTATTCTTACATAAGTCAAACCCGACTACATAAGAAAATTAATGAAGCTATGGACAATTTTGGGGGTTGATTCTTTCCTTGTATTATTTTGAATATTTTACATAGTTTTTATGTTTTTTTAAATATTATTTGAACCATAATATTTTAGTTTAGGTTTTTAAGTTCAATTAAGTTTGTTTTGGCCTAAATTAAATGTTTTAGGTCTATTTAAGACATTAGACTTGTGTTAATTGAAAGCTCAATGGTTTGCAACCCAATATGGGTCCATTACGGTTAATTATTTTGGAACTACATAATGTTTTCCTTGCTGTGAATTTTAGTAGCCTTTAGATGAATAATATTATTGTGTTTTGATCATGATTAAGGATGTATAATTTGACATAGAAGAAGGAAGTGGAAGGGTCAATAACTTGGTATATTGATTTTTAAGAAAACATTTGCCGAAATATTTATTGAATTAGAATTGTCATAATTTTTTTCTCTTAAAATATGTGTAAGCTATATATTTAAATATTGAATGATAAAATTTATGTGAGGATATTACAGTTGACTTGAGTTAGGTCTTTTTAATTTTTAAAAATTAATTTTTAATTATTCCTTCAATATTTTATTTATTGATAATTAAGCTTTGAATTTTTTTTTCTTTATGAGGTTATCATGTTTTCATTTAGTTTATTTTGTTGTCAAATAAAATCATTGAGATATTTTAAGAATATTTAAAGAGTGTTTTTTTTTCATAATATTAACAATTATTTATTTATTTATTTTAGTCATTGCCAATTTTTAATTGTAGTTGACTTTTCTTATATAATCTTACTATTAAATTAACAAAACTTATTTAATACGTTCAAATCAATTACCCATGACCTGCCAATAAATATTCAATTTAGCACATGCCACCTGTATAGTAAATTCTAAATAGATAAAGCCAATAAATATTTGTAATTTTAGCCCAATAAACTCTTAAAACAGGCTAGATAGATCAAGCCCAGATCCCAAGGCTTTCATGATTTTGATCATTTATTTTTTATAAGCTCTATTTATTTTTATATTTTAAAAATATATTTTTAAAAATTTAAATTTTTTATGTTTTTAGATTATTTTAATATATTGATATTAAAAATAATTTTTTTAAAATAAAATATATTCTTTTAATAAAAAATAATTATAAGTACATTTTCAGACGGATTATTTAATCTATGCTCGAATCTCCCTTTCTAATTCCGTAATTAAGGGCACGGATTAGGCACAAGAGTATTTAAAATATTTAAGAGTTATTGTATTTTAATGACGTTCTATGTCATGACGTGTTAAAATATATTCTTTTATGTTTATGTTGAAGTAATTGGGAACACAAACTTGAGAGTATGATTAAAAAAAAGAAAAAAACTCTTGGCATTTGTATTAGCTAGTTTTGTTCTCACAATACTGTGAGTCGGTTTTTCAAATCTATTTTTGTTTAATTATATTGTAATTAAATAAATATTTATAGAAAAAGATAATGTTTTAAATTCTTGAAAAATATATATTTTATTCGACAAGTTTTACTTCTCTTATTCATTTATTTTTAATTAACAAAAACATATCTTTTTTTTATTATTAGTTGCGTGTTTTTTTTAATAAAAATATAATAGCAATTGAAATAAATATTCATAAAAATTTCAATCATTTTAATATTTTAATTAAAGGAGAGAAAATATACATCTTCAATCAAAACTCCATTCCCTTATTCTTGCATTTTTTTTTGATGAAAACATGTTATTTTATAAAAACATTTATTTAAATTAAAAAATTTCATGATTTGAAAAATAAATTTTAAGAACAAACACAAAAAAACATAACTTGATAATTTATACATGATAGAAAAAATAATTAATATAAAAAATCTATAATAAAATATAAAATAAATAAATATTTTATTCTCATTCAATATTCATAAGCATATTTTGTCTTTTCAATCTTACCATAGTTTTCAAATATGATTATGACTTTTATGGCAATATTAAAAATTATTTTATGAATTATTATATATAAATCAAATTTTTTTCAGGTAAGATTGAATAATATTTTAATATTTTTTTATTTATATTGAATCTTATTAAAAAAATAAAAAGGCAATATAAAATGAGGCCAGGTGCTTGGACTTGTGAGGATATGTCTGCGCATTTGGTTTTAAAAAAGAAGTCCATGCATGTTTGAGGTTTTTTTTTTTTTTTTAAAGGATAACATGTCATCAAGTTTAAATTTTTTTTAATAAGATGAACGAAGAGATATTCGCTTGGATAAACAAAGTGTCGTCCTTTGCTTTGAATCCTGACCACTTTAGGCCATTAAAAAGTCAGGTTTTGAGTTTTTTTATTTAATTTTTTTTTAAACTTATTTTCACCTTAACATATATCAGTGTAACCTAACTAAAATCATTTTTAATTCTAAAACACACTATTCATTCAGCCAAAAACTCAAAATTAAATCAAACAAATTTCTTTTTTCAAGCTTCAATCCATGATTTTTAGCAAGATGAAAGTTTCAAATCATCTTCATACAAATCCATTATGCAAAGATTCATTGATACCAAAAATTAATTTTTTTCATGGCTAAAATATGGTTAACAGATCATATTCTCTTTACTCTTATTTTTAAGAACTCTTTCTTTTCTCTCAACACTTGATGTAACAGCTCGTCCTAACTTGCTATATATTACTCGTTTTGAATCTTATTATTCTCATAGTTTTGTTTCTCGTGACGCAAGATTATTTTTAAGCTTGACGCTAAAAAACGTATATGATAAGTTAGCAGCCAATACTTTTAATAAAATCAGTTATTATTTTCTGATTCGTCGATATGAGATCTTACATTTAAAATAATAACATTAAAAAGAAATAAAATTTAAAGATGGAGAAAATAACATTGCTCAACTAATAGTATCGTTTACAACTTATAAAACTATGTAATAGGTGTGTTGCTATCAGCTAGTAAATCACGAGTTTCGTTTAATTAGAATTAAATTAAATAGTGTTGTTTTAGTTTTGTTAGCATTAATTAGAGTTAGAATTAAATTTAGAAGATAGACTTCCAAGTAGAATATACGAGTTCAGGTTATCAAGTCCATAAAAGATCGAAGAAAGTAGAATATAATTCATGGGGACAGAAAAAGGATTAGAAATTATCCAAAACTATGGACCGCCCTTTTTGCTAGCCCCTATAGTTTGACATTTACCCACTTTTTGCGCCTAGCCGATTTTAATCACAAATCTCTCATGATTTCAAGGAAACGGTCTATTACTTTATTTCACAAATTGCAAACTTTATTTCTTATCAACAAGCTTCCAACTTGCAGTGTCAGATAATATAATATATGATAAGATTAATTTTTTATTTAAAAATATATTAAAATAATATATTTTTTATTTTTTAAAATTTATTTTAAAAATATATTTGAAAGTGTGATTGTCTTGCTTTTCAAAATATTTTTTATTTTAAAATGTATTAAAATAATATATTTTTTTAAAAAATTAATTTTGATATCATTACATCAAAATATGATTTGAAAAACATTATAAAAATATTAATTTAAAATAAAAAAATAATTTTTTTAATTTTTTTTTTAAAATATAAAAACAAATAAAATATAAATTGGTTAATCATTCACGATCGCATTCTTCTATGTATATTACACGGAATAAATAAAACTATGAATCTAAATCCCACCCTCCTCAATCATATCAATTGAGCTTTTCTACTCAATTCAGTCTAGTTGTTGTGCTGATTTTTGTTTTATTTTTTTAACAGAGGCTAAGGTTATCCATTAAGAATTATTTGATGGATAATATAAACAAAAAGATTAATTCATGGCGTAAGGAAATAAGCAGAGCGATATCTTCAACTGGGAAAAAGAAATCAATTTCAGGCAAGACAAAATCCACTTGCTGCGACAACCGACTGAACATGTGTTTTGATGAGCTTGAGTTGTTTGACTTTTTTTACGTGGCAGATAATTATTGGTGCACATAAAGACACGACAACTTGCAAAGCATCAATTTATTAGTGGGTTATAATGGGAAACTGTTGGTTGCTGAGCTCACAAAACTTTGAAGAGGAGTCAAAATAATAATAATAATAATAAAAAAAGTATCACTGAGTTAACTGGGGGAGTAATTTTCATCATCGTTTTTTTCAATAATATTAGTAACAAATCTTTACACACCAAATTAAGTTATTTATATTTGTAAATTACCAAATACTTTTACGCAATTTACTCAAAGTCTTTATATTTTGAAACATGGCAAGGATATGTGTTTTGAAAAAACTAATTTAGAATAAAATTTAGAGTGTGTCTGATTTTGTATTTGAAAAATATTTTTAAAAATAATTAAAATAATTATTTATTTATTATTAATTAATGTTTTTACTGTTTTGGATCGGTTACAAATATTTTTTTTAAAATAAAAAATATTATAAAAAATAATATTATTATTATACCAAATAAAATCAACCACATCAAATGATGTTATCATAGACATGTTGGATTAAAAAAAAGTAAGGCAAATAGCTAACATGACTATAATTTTATACAATAAGATAACATATCTAGATTGAAAAGATAGGAAAGATTGAAGTTTTACAATTGATTTGAGATAATAACATTTGGCATCTGAATTTGTTAAAAATCATTAAGGAAATTATCTAGTAGCTGACCCAATAATAATAATTTGAAATTAAAAGGTTTGTTTTCTCTATGATTTTAGGTTCGAACCTCATGGTTACTAATATAATGGTTACTGGAAACTTATATGATTATTAACTTCAGGACCTGTGAAATTAGTCAAAGTATACATAAGCTGACCCAAATACTCATATTAATTAAAAAAAAAATTGTTAAGGATGATGCCATTTTTTTTAGCCTCTAGTTTCTATTTTTGACATATCATGCGACAAATTTTATTGTAGCATACATGTTTTGCAATCTTCACATATCTTATAACCCTATCTCATAAGTGACATTATTTTACTATAGAAGATAACTCTACATTTAATTTGAAAAAACTATATTATACAATGATTTATATAATTATGTCATTGTATCTATATCTGTAAAAAAAATAATGAAACTTCAATAATTGAATCTCTAGAGTTTGTTATTGAAGAACTTATTTGTTTTGTAATTTAAAAATATTTTTGATTTTTTTTTTATTTTTAAATTATTTTTTAAGTGTTTTTTAGATATGATAATATCAAAAATAATTTTTAATATATATATATATATATTAAATTTTTTTAAAAGCATCTATTATCACGTCATCAAATAATTAATGATTGGGGAAGAGTCTTTACAAAAATAAAAATAATATACCTAATTCACAGACATATGAAATAGGAAATTCACTTATCCGAAAAAACAAAATAGGAATTTCAATATATTCATTAAAAAAATTATCCTAAAAAATCATTGACAATCTTGTGTTACTGTACTGTTTGGTGTTTAACGGCAGCAGCATCGTCATCACTCATCAGAAACTGAAAAGAAAGGCAGCACCAACCAGTTTCAAGATCGAACCTTTACTAGATTTTTTCACTCATATCCGTGTAGAAGAAAACACAAAGGTGATCATTCACATGTCTTATAATTATTTAAATTTAAATATAATATCTGTTTTTTTCCCTCTGCATGGTTATCTTCATATACTGACAATTAATCTTCGGTTTGGTCCATTTTGGATAAAAAGAAAAGAAGGAGAGGGAGAAAAAAAAAGTGAAGAAGATGAAAACAATTTTTTTTTTCTTTCACTTTTCACTCACAAGGGTGTTTTTTTTTTTTTTGCTATCTTTTGTCAGATATTAATGGGGTATAGAGGTCTCCAGTGTGTGTCAACTTGGGGGAGCCTTTATCAATCCAAGCTGTCTTTTTATATGTGTAAGCAAGTTGTTATTATTGAAGATGGGACCAAATGACCCGTCCTGTTCATGGATGGACCCTTCCTTACATGATTTTTTCTCTCAGGAGAACCCATCAACATCATTCATAATTTCTATGGTTGCCCTTTGTAAATTTCTTTCCTTTACAGGCTATTTTCTTGCCTCATTTTTTGTTTGCTTTCATTGGTTTTTTCTTTTGCTTTATCCGATTAATGGATACTCCCAATCTTTGTGCTTATTTGCTCTTAATTCTGTTTTATTGAACATGTGGGTTCTGTCAATAAAGCATTGTAGAAGTTGCCAAGTTATCAGCTTTTGTTAGTTTCAAAGGGAAGTTCAAAAACTCACAGTGATATGGAGAAGGAGGTGGGGGAGAAGGGAGGTTTTGCACTGTAAAGGTTAGTTTTTTTTTCCCTTTAATTCCCCCCCATAGTTTATTGTTTTTCATACTTGATTAGTACCAGCTTTGAAAGTAAAGTTTTGTGTGTTAGTTGCAATGTCAAAATCTTATGAAACTGAGTTGTAGGTAGTCTTTCATTTTATGGTGTTTTGTACGGTTACTGAGGTTGGACTGTGAAAAAAGAAGGAATCTGGAGTTAGGTTTTTCCTTTAAGCCATGAAACCAAGAGTTGGAAAACAGAAATCCTTGATTACTGGTTGTTTCACTTTAATGAAAGTTTGTCTTTCCCCAGGTGGGTATTTAATTCTGTAGTTGATTCCTGGGGTATCACTTAAAAGTTTTACTGTTGTTGGTGCTTCATTGATGCAAGCAAACATGATTATCATAGAAAGTCCAAGAGGAGTGATTATGCTGAGGGTTCTGAATTTAGGACAAATTAAGACTTTTTTGATTTTTTTTTATAGTTTGATTTGAGTTTCTCCTCTCTATCGAGACCTAGATGGATGCAATGGCTTATTTCCTACTTCAAAACTTTCTGCTGTATTCGTTTGCCCTTCCTCCTTTGTTTTGAAAGTTTCTATTTTGGATCGCAATCTTGCAGTTTATATGTGAGTAATTCAACTGTTTAGTTTCATTGGAAAAAACAGAGAGTTAGGAGGTTGGAGCCTATATATACTGTAAAATTTGAGGATAAAAATAGCAGTGTTGTGGAGTGATAATTATTTGTGGGCCTGTGCTGTTAAAACTGTTGTTGTCAAGTAGGGCACACAGTTAACTTGTTTTTGTTGGAATTAGAAATGGCCTTGTGAATACTCTTATTATTCACTGTAGGCTTCTGAGTTATTATTCTTCTTTGTTTGGTTTCTCCATTGTCTCTTTCATATCTCACTGTCCAGTACCCTAATTACCATTTACCCTTAAATTCACCGTGGCATAATTTCTGTATATTTTTATTTGCTGCTATTTATTGCATCTTTTAATTAGTAATTTTTCAGATATTTCTCATGGTCTAACCATACTTCGATGCCTTTTCATTTATCAGTAGGTCAGTAATTCACAAGAGTCCAAGTTTTTGAATTGAGGAGCAAATCACCATTGAACTCTTCACATACTCCACTGGGGCTGTGTGGTTTTTATTGGAGGTGAACTCTGGTTCATCTTTCTTGGCCTTTTCTGGTGTCTATCTTCTTTCCTCTTCTTGCTTACCTCTATAGCTTTACATATCCTGCTTTCCATAATTATAGTCTACTGTCAATCCGATTGTTAGTGATACCAAATATAGAAATAATTTAGATCCAACCTTCAAGAAAAATCCATGGTTTTGGCGACTGGCTTATAGTCTGGCCTAGATTCTGGAGCAATTTGGTATATATCTTTTCCTCATCTCGTGAGTGATTTGGCTGTTGATAATTCAGAGAAGGCTAGATGTCTGTAGATGAAGGAGGCAGTGGCTCTCTGTGGACTAGAGAACATGACAAGGCATTCGAGAATGCCCTTGCTACTTATCCTGAAGATGCTTCAGATCGGTGGGAGAAAATTGCAGAGGATGTACCTGGTAAAACTCTAGAAGAGATTAAACATCACTACGAGCTTCTGGTTGAGGATATTAACCAGATTGAAGCTGGCTGTGTGCCTTTACCTTGTTATAGTTCTTCTTCAGAAGGTTCAACGAGCCATGCTGGTGATGAAGGAACTGGAAAGAAGGGTGGTCACTTAGGACATCATAATAGTGAGTCCAATCATGGTAATAAAGCTTCAAGGTCAGATCAGGAGCGCCGTAAGGGGATTGCTTGGACTGAGGATGAGCACAGGTAAATTATCATTTTATTTATCTTCAAATCAAGGTGTCCTGGTGGTTATTGTTGATAGAGTTGTTGCAAGCTGTGATTTTCCTTTGGCTTTGCTCAAATAATTTCAGTATGCATTTTCTGCTGAATGTACCCTAGGGCTAGCTAATCACTGATCAAATCTGTAGGTTTTGGAAATCTTGAGAGGATAGAAAGTGGGTGAATAAGAGGTGATTTCAAAACCATGAGAGAAGTATTTGTTACACTTGCTACCAGAATATTTCACCATTGTGCTTGTTTGGGATCTGAACTGGATTTCCATGACTTTTAGGGTGTACTATCCCTTTCATTCTCTTTTATGCTAGTGTATTCCTGATTGAATTGTGTTCAGCCTCATATTTTGCTTTGGATTATTTGTTTCAAAACAGCTAGTACATAGTTTTACCTACAACAATTGTAGATGCTGGTCTAGGGATTGGGAAAATGAAATGTCCTCAGTTTTGTGGGAGGATGAAATGACTGGTGATTCTTATTCTAAAGCTAAAGATTCGATAAGACTAATTGAATTGCATTGCTAGAAACCTTGTTATGTAGATTCAGTTGTCAGAGAATAGCTAACATGACAGGGCTGATTGTCTAGAAAGTTGTTCCAGTAGACGAGCACTTTAATGTTTCAAGCATGTGAATGGAAGCTTGAAACTGATGTATAAAGTAGAATCTTTCCTTGGTGCATCATTGCTTGGAATAGGGATCTGGTTTGCTTCTCTGTATTCTCTTCCATTGCAATAGTAGTAATTTTAAAGAAGAGTGAGAAAAAAGATTTTTGTTCTTTGGTTGATTGAACTACTCCATTAACAGAGATGATGAAAGAATTTCACTTTAAATTTGGAGATTTAACATGCTATCTCTCTTACATACCCTAGCCTTAATACAACTATTTCTCTTCAAACAAGATGTTTGTCTATCTAAAACAGAAAAGCACAATATTCATGTCTCAAGTTTCTTCTTTGCTTACACTTCAAGGCCTTAGAGTTGGATAAACATTAAACTTGTATCTCATTTGCTTAGGCAACCCTCTGATTTGGCTCCACCTTAGAGTTGGATAAATTCTTATACCATTAATCAGGGGAGACTATTCAAATGAGATACGAAAACGTTCAATATTTCAAGAAGATTTAATACATGTAAACTTGTTTTTCAGCACTAAATTACATCCCAGATTGCGTCCTTAACATCTTTTATATTCCTTTATGCATTTTGGATGTTTTATTTGTTCAAACCCTATGACCTTTAGGCTTTAGCGATGAGGTTGGAAATTCTAAAGATTCATAAAAAATAGTGTGGTTTCAGCCATGGCTTCCACATGGCACGAGATGCATTTGGGTAAATTTGTCTTATTCTTCCATGGGGGAAATCAGAAAAAAATTCTGTACATGGGATCAGGGAGGTCTTGTTGCAAATTAATGGAGCTTGGTTGTCGAAGTCATTTCACTTTGTTTCTTCTCTCTCTCGGAAAGATAACAACTGAGAAATCTTTGATCAAGTAACGAAGCCTGTTACCAAGATGATAGGGGATGGCTAAAGCAATGGTCTCGTGGCTAGTAGTGGAGCTACTTGTAAGTGTTTTTGGCTTCATTTGATTTGTTCAGTTGGTGGATAGGTTACAGGGATTTTCCTGTATTAGGTCAAAATGTATCTATTGCTGGTTCTGTGGTGTTTGGAAGCTTTTATTAAGCTCTAGCTTCTATTTCTGGATTTTCTGGTTTCTTCATCCATTGTCTTGCTAGTTTCCTTCAAATTGCCAATCAAAAGCCTAGATCTATGGATTATTGCAACAGTTCCTTGTTGAAAGTCTTTCCTCTTTGAATAATGAGACTAGTAGAGCGTAGATTATGTTGGCTTTATGTTACAGAATAAGGGAGTCTTGTAACAACAATTGGAGAGATTGATTGAAGAATACCGTTGCATAAATTTGCACACATTTAGAAGCTGAAGTCCAGTAAGATGATTCCTAGAGGGTTTTAGTGGGATCGCTTTCTTTTTTTCCACCACCTCTCTCATTCAGGCCTTTGAAGTGAAGCTAATTTCAATTGGTCATTTTCATTGTGATTATGGCCTCTTTGTGACTGCTATCAGAGGTTTGGAAAAAAATAATTCTAACAAAGTGATTCAACCCCCCCTCCCCCAACACAGACAAACACAACAAAAGGCATACTCTCTCACCCAGTATGTTTGCAGTGGGATTTTCCTGCTCGATGCTACACAAATAATTAGCGGAAGATGTGAGTTTGTATTATGTGTTTTTGTTGAGGAGCTATGATTGTGTGGTTTTTGGAATTGTAAAACTTGAAGGACATGTGCTGTGTTTTCCTAAGTTCTCTTCTGTGGCAATGTGCATATTCTCTTTCAATTAACACACTTAGTAAGAACCTATAAGCCTGGTATATTAGAATTTTTCTGGTGGTATTGACTCCTGTAACCTTCTGATGAACAGGTTATTTCTCCTTGGTTTGGACAAATATGGGAAGGGTGACTGGCGAAGTATATCAAGAAACTTTGTGGTGACAAGAACACCTACCCAAGTAGCCAGCCATGCTCAAAAGTATTTTATTCGTCTTAACTCAATGAACAAAGATAGGAGGCGCTCCAGCATTCACGATATCACCAGTGTTGGCAATGGAGACATTGCAACACCTCAAGGACCGATAACTGGTCAAACAAATGGTTCTGCTGTGGCAGGTTCCTCAGGCAAAGCAGCTAAACAACCACCTCCACACCCAGCTGGTCCCCCAGGAGTCGGTATATATGGTCCACCAACTATAGGCCAGCCTATAGGAGGTCCCCTTGTTTCAGCAGTTGGCACCCCAGTGAATCTTTCAGCACCAGCACACATGGCATATGGTGTTAGAGCTCCAGTACCAGGAGCAATGGTTCCTGGTGCACCGATGAACATGGGTCCTATGACATATCCGATGCCGCCTACAAGCACTCATAGGTAAACGAACGTGGTCGGCTTCAAATGTACAAAAGACAGAAGAATTTTCGCATGTGTTCATGTTGGGTTACTGAGTTCACCATTTTAGCCTGAATAAGGTTCTGCGCTTCTGCTTATTTGCAAGCGAAAGTTGTCTAATGTCATTTTGTTTATTCTGGTGCCACTCTCAAATAAGCCATAGGGAGAGAAAACTATAGACATCTGTATAGGCAGCAGCTGTGGAAAATATGGCAGCATTTCTGGGATAGGACAGCATTTTATTTATCTTTTGTAGTTTTACATTACAAACCTAGACTTGTAGAAGTAGTCAGTTGATGTTTTTTTTTTTCTCCTTTCTTTTATGGCCAAAGTTGTAAAGAATCCATTTATATCTCAACTCTTCTCAGTAGCATATGAGGCACATATTTTGCCACACCTTGCAATTAATTTCTTTTTGAGTTTAATTGCTTCTCTGGATCAGTGTAATCAAATCTTCGCTCCAGTGGCCGAAGTTCATATGAAACATGGGCATAGCCATGTTTTTTGACCGAGGCCCACTAATGAATGCATACCCAGGCAAACACAAATGATCTAAAGCCAGAATGGTTCTGTTTCTCGTACCTTTTGAAGAGAACAAAGCACGTGAACAAAGAAACCCAACGAGAGCTTGAACAAATGAAAAGCCACTTGATGATCTACATGTCTCCACTTGATGAAAAGTTATTACAACTTTTTATATAGAAAAACAACTAGAAAACTCTAATAATACTGAATAGAAAAATAAACTAAAAAAATATTATATTAAAAAAAGAAGAAAAGCATCATAATAATAATAATAAAATAACTAATAAAAATATTTATTTTTTTAAAACAACTTATGTGTTAGTCTCTTCAGGTCGGAAGAAACTCGTCCTCTAATTCAATCTTTAGTCAAAAGTTGTTCTCCATCATAATAAAATAATTATTAGTATATTTAGATCTTATATTGGAAAATGTTATTTGTTATATGTCTTTATAAGTTAAGTATAATATCTTTCTCTAAGACTTCTTTGTATTTCTCATCTTCATCTATTACAAATATTGAATGTTACTAGATACATGACCCGCGCGATGTTGCAGGTTATTTTTTTTTATATAAAAAATATTAAATTTTTTTTTAAAAAATGTTGGGTTTTTCTGCAAAGCTATACCCAAGAATCTTGGGTTTGGCTGCAACGCCTGACCTAAAAATAATATTTATAATATTAATAATAAAATTAAACTTGCATGACCCAAGTTTAAGTGAGCCTGACTGCAACACCAGACCCAAAAATATTGGATGTGGGTCTGGCTATAAGGTCGTGTCATAAAAGTGTGATAATTAAATAGATTAATTAAAAAAAAAACAAAGAAAAAAAATCGACAGGGAAGAAAAAACTAATAAAGAAAAAGAAAAATAAATAAATTAACTGGGTTAACCCTTTAAACCAGGTTATCTTGTAAAACCTGGGATTCACGTCATGAAAGTTTGATAACTAAACAGAAAAAAAATGACAGGTTTACCCAGAATTAACTAGGTTAACCCATCAAACCAAGTTAACCCGTCAAGCCCAGGATACGTGTCATGAAAGTTTGATAATTAAATAGAAAGAAAATTAACTTTAACAAACTAAACTAAATGAAAAAAATAACTCGTCAAATCAGGTTAACCCATCAAACCCGAGATCCGTATCATGAAAATCTAATAACTAAAAAAAAACAAATTTAACATTAACAAACTAAATCAAACAAAAAAAATTCATTAAAAAATTAAAAAGAAAAAAAAAGCTAATATTGTAGTAATCCATAGTGTTTTTTTTTATTTTTAAAAAAGCTACAAAGCTAAGTTCTCAACCAGATCAATATAAAAAAAACAGACAGACTATTTTTTTTTTTAAAAGAAGTCAATTTTGGGTAAAATAAATGAAAAAAAAACATGTAAAAAAAAAAACAAAAGCGAAAAAAAAACACGTGGGGAAAGCTACAGTGTTTTAAAAAAATAAACAAAAAAACTAAATTTTCAACCAGCTCAATAGTAAAAAAATAAAATCAACAAAAATAATTCCAAAAAAAAAAACAAAACAAAAAAAAAAGAAAATATGTAAAAAATGACAATTTTGGAAAAAAAGAAAAACATATAAAAAAAATAAAAAAAAACATGTGGGGAAAGCTAAAGTTAGATTATCAGTCAGCTTAATACTAAAAAAATAAATTCGATAAAGATAATTTTTTTAAAAAATATGTGGGGAAACACTAAAGCAAAACAAAAACTATGTAGGGGAAACATTGTAGCAATCCATATTGTTTTTTTTTTTTAAAAAAAAAACTGCAAAGCTAAATTCCCAATCAACTTAATATAAAAAAAATAAAATCTACAAAGACCATTTAAAAAAAAAGAATAAATAAATCATAAAAAGAAAAAAAAACAATGTATGAGAATATTATAGCAATCCACAATGTTTTAAAGAAAAAAACTACATAGTTAAATTTTCAACCAGCTCAATATTTAAAAAAATTAGTAAAGATAATTTTGAAAAAAAAATTAAAAAAAAGAAAAAAAGAAGAAGAAGAAGTCAATTTTGGGTAAAAAAAAAGGAAAAAAAACATGTAAAAAAAAAAAAACCAAAGCGAAAAAAAAAAGCTGCTACAGTGAATATCCAACGCGTTTTAGAGTTCTTTAATGGTTCATAACATGATAGGGTTGGTCATGTTAACTTTAACACTATTAAAACAATGATGCATTTAAATTTGGTTCCTAAGTCACATATTAATAAAGAAGAAAAATGTGTGTGTAAAATGCTTTTAATATAGTAAAAAATAAAACAAATATATTGGAGTTAATACATAGTGATAGTAATAATGTTTTGACTCATTGTGGTAAAAGATATATTACAACTTTTATTTTTTCAAGACATTATTATATTTATATGACTAACTCTAAAAGTTAATTGTTTGATAAGTTTAAAATTTTTAAAGTAGATGTACAAAACCAAGGATAAAAGTCTCACGATCTAAAGATATGGTGAGTATACTTTCAATTAAATAAATAAAATTTTTTAATTGCATGGTATTATATACCAAGTAACATCTCTTTATTCACCATATTTTAATTAGTTAACGGAAAGAAAAAATAGAACTTTAATGGTTATGGTTAATCCAATGTTAAATAGTTTTGGTTTGTCTAACAATAACTTATGGGGTGAATGTGATGTTTTGAAAATAAAAGAGAATAGGAAAAGGCAACAAAGCCTTTGAAGATTTAGAAGCAGATATAAATGAATAAGGAGTATTGTAATTGAATATGTAAGATCCCACATCGGAAGCGAGTGTCCAGAGCCAGGGCCTTATAAGTGCATGCTCACCTTGACTAGTAAGACGCGTATTAAAGCCGTGCGGGTTGCTCCCCTAGTGGTAGGCTGCGGCTTAGGCCAGGGGGTGGACCCAAAGCGGACAATATCGATCAGGGTGAGTGGTCCGCTGTGTAACTCTGAAAGACGCGTTAGAAAACCGTGCGGGTTGCTGCCCTAGTGGTAGGCTGCGGCTCAGGCCAGGGCGGGACCCAAAGCGGACAATATCTGACAGGGTGAGTGGTCCGCTGCGTAACTCTGAAGGACGCGTTTTGGGAAGTCAGGCCCCACGGTGGGCTCGCTTCTGCAAGGACAAACCCGTGCGGGCCTGTGGGACCCAAAGCGGACAATATCTTGCTAGTGAGGTGGGGTGTTACATTTGGTATCAGAGCCGAGGACGTCTCGTCTTAAGATGGGGGGATTGTAAGATCCCACATCGGAAGCGAGTGTCCAGAGCCAGGGCCTTATAAGTGCATGCTTACCTTGACTAGTAAGACGCGTATTAAAGCCGTGCAGGTTGCTCCCCTAGTGGTAGGCTGCGGCTTAGGCCAGGGGGTGGACCCAAAAGCGAACAATATCGATCAGGGTGAGTGGTCCGCTGCGTAACTCTGAAAGACGCGTTTTGGGAAGTCAGGCCCCACGGTGGGCTCGCTTCTACAAGGACAAACCCGTGCGGGCCTGTGGGACCCAATGCGGACAATATCTTGCTAGTGAGGTGGGGTGTTACAGAATAAAACATAATAAGTATAAACATAAAAAAAGGAAAGAAAGAGGGATATGAAATTTGAGAGTGAGAATCGGCAGGAGAGAAGAAAAGGGAAAGAAAAAGAAGAGATAAGAGGGAAAGATAAAGGAAGGAGAAGAGAGTTAGATAAAATAAGTTTAAAAGGTAAGATTTATGATTTGATGTGTATAAATGTGTTATTTAGCTTTGATTTTGTATTTTGTTGAAGATTAGGGTTTTGAAGATTTTTTTTGGGTTTGATTGATGAATTGATTTGAATATTATGAGTTAATTGTTATAGGTAATAAGTTATTTAGTTGATTTTAAAAGATTATAGGTAAGGATGATGATTTTGAGTTATAGTTGGTTTGAATGATGAATTTGAGTTAGATGTTTTGGGAAATCAGTAGGTGATATGTGGAAAAATCTGAGTTTGAGGTTTAAGATGATAAAATTTTAGTTTGGTCCCTCAATTTATGAAAATTTCAATTTAGTCCCCAAACTTTGAAAAAATTATAGATTGGTCCTTGGAGCATAATTCGAGATTCTAGAGAGAATTGAGGAGAATTATGGGCAAAATTCCAGTATAGTTATGAATTTATGATATTTTTAGTTTGGTCTTCTAATTTGACCCTAAAATTTTAATAAAATTCCAGAATGGTCCCTAGAACATAATTTGAGATTCTGGACAGAACTGATGATAAATTATGGTCAAAATTCCAGTATAGTCATGAATATGTCTTATTTGTATTCAAATAATCCTGATATGTCTACTTTAGAGACATTAGTAGGATTTCCTTTGGTATTTGTTTTCGAATTTTGTTCGCTTTTAAGTCGGGTAAATGAATAATTTTTCATAAACATGAGAAATAATATAAATATTTGAATTGTTAATACAAATTAGATCATGCTTCTTGATAATATATATGCTGATTATTGTTCTTATTACGATAAAGCATGATCAATTATTGAATTTGAATTCTTAATATATACTTTTGAATTGACTTCTAAATTAATAACTATTTGATTGATGTCATGAGTTGAGCCTTGAGATCTGTTTGATTATGATATGAATATATGGTATGCCAGTCATGATATCCATGCTAATAGGGTAATGTTAGTCTTAGTGCACATGGTATCTAAATCCTAGTTTATCGGGGGAGTCACCAACTTACCAATCTTCCTACAGTACGAAGTCTCATATTCATTGCATTTTGATTTTCTGACGAGCTTTACCTTATGATATTCTTGTTATGACCTATTTGAGAAACCTTCCTATAAGAACCTAGAGCCATAATTGTATATATATATTCCTCATTGTTATATTTTCTCGTGCTAATTACTTACTGAGTTGTTGAACCCATCCTCTTATTATTTATCATTTTCAAGCTTATAACTTGTTAGTATGTCATTGTTATTGGATCTTGAGAACCAACTCTTTTAATTGTAATTTATATTTTTTTTTTATCAAATATAAAAATGGTATAGATCAAAAGAAAAACAAAATTAGAAACAAGAAGTCAAAGATATATACAAATACAATCAAAAAAAGGGAACAGTCTCCTTATACACAGAGAAACAAAGCCCACAGAGGCTACAAACAGCCCAAGCCAAAAAACTAGAAACAGGAGCCCAGCTTGTCTGCAGTGGACGAGCCAGCGACACAAGCTAACTCATCAACAAAGACAGAGGAAGCAGCATTATCAGCCAAAAGCACCCAAGCAGCAGCAAGAAGCACCCAAGAGAACAAGGCACGTGAACAAAGAAACCCAACGGGAGCTTGAACAAATGAAAAGCCTGAAAGAAATAAACCCATCGGCAAACCTCTCGATCCACAGAGAGGAGCAGACAGCAGCTAACCAACCAAGGGAGGCAGCCAGATCAAACCAGCAAGCTGACTACCAGCATACCACCCCAACCCCAAATCTCGCTGACCATCCACAACGATCGAGAACACCACCTTGATCGACCCCAGAAAAGGAGGCTCAAAAACAGCAACCAGCAGAGCACAAAGCAAACCAGGAACACCAGAGGCATCCAGCACAGCAACTGGAGAGCAACGTATACTGCGCGGTTAAGCCAATAGGAGGGCTGCGCCCCAACCACAACCACCTCCACCAGGCCACAGCAGGGCTCTGCATCAAGGGAGGACTACACCACCAACTTCAAATCCTAACGCAGGAACAGCAAAGGAAACGACCAAAAGCTAGCAACCAACAGTACCACAATATCAAGACAAATTCACAAGGACCTCCTACAGAAATAGAGAGGCAACACCAACCACAAAACTAACAGCAAAAAT
This sequence comes from Populus tremula, assembly GCA_964019445.1. NCBI lineage: Eukaryota > Viridiplantae > Streptophyta > Magnoliopsida > Malpighiales > Salicaceae > Populus > Populus tremula. The sequence continues at coordinate 5,703,603 of CAXHTJ010000017.1, forward strand.
AATCTGTATTTTTTTTTTTATGTTTAGTTAGTGTTTTACAATTATAAATTTGTATTAATTCTTGCATTAAAATAATCAAATTATATTATAAATTTAGTTTTGTTATTACTGCTACGTTGAACTTTAATTGCATTATTTAGAGATGAAGTTCGTTTGTGAGTTTGAATTTGCATATATATATATATATATATATATATATATATATATATATATATATATATATATATATATAAAATTTTGAAAAGAGACATTATCTATGTGCCCATTATAGATCTAAGAATTGAGTCATAACAGTGAAGATTTATATTCTGCTTATCATATTAAAAATATTCTTAACAGAGTTTTTTATGAAAAAAATTGTATAAATTGCCATATGAATTTTAAAATAATAAAAAATATTCTTTAAAATATTTTAAAGTATGAGATTGTCAAGGTAAATATTCTAATTACCAAGAAAAAAAAAGTTTCTAAAACTATAAATTATGTATTTGTTGGATTTTTTTCTAATAGTACTACTTGTATATTTTATTTTTTATTTTTAATTCTGAATTTTTTGAAATTAAAAATAATACAATTATTGAATCATGTAATTTTTTTTGAAAATATTTTTTCAATAAAAAATAAGTTGTCTAAAAGTTTTTCTACTAAATTAGATATTATTGATAATCAATGCTTTTAATGAAATTACGGAGAGTGAAAAAAAATAAAAGAGCAAAATAGTTTGGTGCTAATTTTTATATTTTCTTTATTTGGAAATGAACCTAAAACATATATGAAGCCCTGGTATCTATCTAGTGAAACTCCTTTTTAGAATTAGGTGATAAAAGACTTATTTTCTAACAATAACTGTTTTTTGATTGATTTGCCACACAATAGGCTGTAAACGGTTTTTAGAGATAAATTGAGTGCTGATAGATCTATGCTCTTATCATTTCCCAACTGTTTGATTTCCAGGCAGAGAAGTCTTCTACCCTTTCCCTCCCTCTCTTCTTTCTTGCTGTAGTCAGCTTTGTGCTACGCTTGAAAGAAGACATTTTTTTAAGTTAAATACTTCCATTGACAAAGTGAGAAAAGAAGAAGCTGGTGTGGATATGATATGGCAGTTGCCTTTCCTCAAACGCGAAGGCAATACCTATAAAGGCTAAACTCTAAAGTGTCTCTTGTATTTGCCCCTCGGTGGCTCTTTATTAGCAAGACTTCACAGTCAAAGAAATACATTATCCACTCACTAACACCTCAGCATTCAAGAGCAGAGTTAGGTAAGAAGAATGGAGAAAATGAATCCATCCCCGATAAGAACAAGCTAAAGAGGAGTCTTATTCCATTTGATCAATTCGCTTTTCCTTTGCTGGTTTTTTAGGGTTTTTCATATCCTTGCAAGTCATCAACTTCCACGATCTAAGAAAAAGTGGCAGCCCATCTTGGTCGTCTGATGTTAAAATTGACATGCTATCCAACAGCTTTTAAGATTGTAATGACCACCTTACAATTTGGTTGATCCAAGACAAAAGACATGTCTTTTTAGTTATAATAAAAAAGAGAGGGATGGCATCAGAAAGCTATAATTCCAGCTCAAAAAGCTTTATTGGCATACCCACACACAGTCAGCATATTGAAGGAAAGAAGCCATATGGTTCTTGTCGGGATTTGTGACTAAGAAATGTCCCAACTAATCAGGAGAATTTTCTTTATTTCCTTCGTCCCACTTGAAAAAGATGAAAGATTTTCCAAATATTTCAAAGGAATATATTCTGTGGAAGCAAACTATGCAAAACAGGAAGAGACCTTTCACCTCCCTGAAACCAGTTTAGTCATGAATTTAATTTACGTGTTCTGTCATTTTTAATGATACTGTAACAGAATGATCCCATTCCCAGTTTATTGTAGAAGAAAACGCCTTGATCCATGATCAGCTAGCATATTTGAAAAATGGATTTCAGGAAGTTTAAAATTTGACAGTCAAAAATATATTGTTATAGTTCCTCGAGAGAAAATCAAAATTAGGACCCCACGATATCTTTTCTTAAAGCAATCGAACATGCCATCATTTCTCCATCTTCCCCTAATATATATATATATATATATATATATATATATATATATATATTAATGAGCCCATTTGCATGCCATAGTCCTTGTCGATGAGCCATAGGTGAGTCATGCAACCAAAAAGTTAAGAGGTTCACCAACTAATGACACCTCTTTATATAGACTTGCGGAATGCTAGATTTGATCAATCTAAGCATCCTCTACATCCTCTGCAGAAGTTTGCAGCTGCACCGAAAAGACAGTTCGAGTCATTAAGTCCAGAAGTTATCAAATCTTCCCTGCGCATAAATTATGAAGACTTCACAGAAACAAGTTATTGGAATTCCAGTCAGAACAGCATCATATGCAGTTGAGAAGATGCCGAGACTGTTACTTGAAAATGCTGAGCATCGCTATATTCCATCTCCTGCAAATAAAGCTCTCGCATGCAAGCAAGGTATATCATTCTTTTCCTCCTTTCCCCTCTTTCTCAACCATAAATGACATAAGGTTGTTTTACTAACCAGCTAGTCTTATTTGCAGATAAAATAGATTCGATGCTTAAAAGGATGAACAAGCTAGGGAAAAAAGCTGACAAATTTGCTCATGGAATCCGAGAGCATAGTAAGTTATTCAAATTTTGATTTGTGATTAAGAAACGCCAAATTTCTTCTCAATCAACGCTGGAAGGATGCTAAAGTCATCTCAATTTTTGTAACTGCAGTGAGGTTTGGGACCAAGATCACTGAAACTCTTGTAGGGAAGCTGAGCTTGGGGGCTAGGATCCTTCAAGTAGGAGGGGTGAAGAAAGTTTTTAGGCAGTTATTTGGTGTTAGTGAAGGAGAAAGATTGTTGAGAGTTTGTCAATGTTATTTGTCAACCACAGCTGGTCCTATTGCAGGCCTCCTCTTTATCTCGACTGAAAAGCTTGCCTTCTGCAGTGAGAGATCAATTAAGATGTCTTCTCCAGAAGGAAAATTGGTCAGAATTCATTATAAGGTAAAAAACAAAATAACATTACGTCTCTCTCTCCTTCCCCTCCCTCTCTGGCATCTCTGATCTCTAAATAATATCAATTTATGCAGGTAGTTGTCCCATTAAGAAAGATAAAGACAGCCAACCAGAGTGAGAATGCGAAGAAGCCATCAGAGAAGTACATAGAAGTAGTTACTGTAGATGATTTTGATTTCTGGTTTATGGGTTTCTTCAGCTACCACAAAGCTTTCAAGTCTCTTCAGCAGGCAGTAACTCAAGCTCAGATGAATACAAGTCATTCAGCTCTGATGTAAACATAAGTTTTTCCCTCTTTTCTTTCATCAAATGTAAATTAATGACTTGAAGAGGGGTCAACATCACCAGTTGATCAAAGTACCTGTAGCTAGAAAGCTCCTATAAATATGAGAATTAATGGTTAATGATTTTTCAACTTTCTGGCTTTAAACATTACACATGGTCATTGGCCAAATGACAACACGTCTACCAAGCTAGTCCTCATGTGGTGATTAGTCACAACTAATGCTCTCTGATGTGTAATAAGCACCATCAGCTTAGCCCTGCAACTCCGTACATCAGTTGATACTTGACTGGTGCAAGCTTCTTCTTTTTTCCTTTTTGTGGATTCACTGGTAGAGCATTACATGGAAGGAAGATCCTTTACCAAACAATCAAGTTTAGTGACATCTTCAGTGAACTTATCCTGTTATCTGAGGTTGAAATTAAATTTCAGTAACAACTTTTGGCAGCTGGGTTACTTAGGTGACGCAGCTTGATGTGGAAAAAAAAACTGTTTTGGACCAGACCAAGTAGTCAAGATTGCATCTACTCCTAAGCTGCTTGACAAGTTCAGAAGAACTGGTTAAGAGTGTGTTTGTCACCTCATCGAAGACCTAATTAAGTGGTCCATTGGATCCTCAAGTTGCAATATTTATGGCTATTGACTCCATAAGAAATATATTTGAAGGGCTATAATGCCCTTAGGCCATAACTGTGGATCATTAGACGACAAGTCCTCCTACGATGACATTCCAGCAGGATTAAGCAACTTTGCTGGAAGTGGCTTCTCAAGCCATTAATTAGTCCTAGATCCACAAAATGCCTGTCTGGTAAAGTATGCAAGGCAATGAAAAAGCACAGAACGGGCCGCAGCTAAGGGTACCTCCGCGAGCAAGGCTGTGGGACGTAGATAGACCACCACCTCACCAAAGACCAGTGAAAATGACTCGACCCAAGACCACGTCGAGGATGAACGAGCGCCTTAACCACCTAAACCCACCTTCGGGGGTATTCAAAAGCAGGTTGAGTACACTGTAGTCCTAAATGAACCCTTAATCTTGAGGTTAAGTTGGTACTACCACGTGAGCCAAAGGACAAAATGGTTCCGATATCTTTTATGGTCGTTTCCACGATCAAGAGCAGACCATGACACCTTTTCATTATTTTCACATGGCAGGCATAAACACGACTGGCATTGTAATCTCTTAGAAACTCCAACATTAGGGCCCACACATTCCATCATGGCTGCAAATCACTATAAATCTGCAAACTACGGAAGCTCCTAAAAGAAGATCCAAGAAAGTGGAAGCGGACAATCCAGGAAATAAATCAGATGGAATCTTGCATAAGCAGCTAGGCAACGCCCATGATACACAGCATTGCTTCAAAAATCATTTTGTTGACAAACATTATTTGATTTTCCCAGCACAAGAGATAATTTAAGGTATGACCATGACTGTTATCAACTATTAATTTAAACTAAACAAACCACTGATTCATGTCCTACATTCAGTAACTTCCACCGAGTCCACCCAAGCTTGAGTTTTATATCATGACAAACTTATTTATACTTCCAAACCCTCAACCTCCAGTTCAGTTCATCTTAAAAGCAAAGGAAAAACAAATGAAAAACGCTGAACTTCTTAGTTGCAGTCATTTCAAAAGCAAAGAGATCTCCAATATTTAGCATCAGGATAGAGAGGATTGTGGGATCGACAAATACAGAATCTTATAATCATATCAGAATCCATAATTCTGGAGAGTAGGAAACATCTTACAACAGCCATCTTAAACAGCCAGAAGAAAGGAACAAGAGGATAAGGACACACTTAAAATCGAAGAAACAGTGTGCATGCATGATATACATAAGTAACATAATCATTCTAGCGAAGATCGTATGAGAGTCTTCATTCTTGTATCCTAACTAAACTGTGTATGAGAGCATTCATTATATAGGAGTTATTGCAGAATGAATATCCACAGAATTCCAAACTGTTGAAATCGAGGATCTCATAGTAGAACATCTGGCTCATTTAGACTTCCTGTGTAAATTCACTTTACAGTAATCAGGGAACTGCAATCCAGCTTCATCACAACCTGACTTGGTAATGTACGGACATGACCTTACATCAAGGTATTCCAAAGAGTTTCATTTATCCAAAAGCATGCCTATCCCAGTCACTGTGATCTTTGGACAGTTATTGATCTTCAAAACCTTCAGCCTCTTTTCAGTTCCCACAGTCCCTAGCCCATGAAAGGCAGCATCTGTAACCTCCTCACAGCACCCAATATCAAGAGCCTCCAGGTTTCGGCACTCAGCAAGGACACAGCTTAATGAGGAGTACGAGATATTTCAACACCAATCCATATGCAAGTTCTTCAAACTGCTTCCACAGGAAGCGGCCAAGGATTTTATAGACTTGTCAGAGATGTCACGGCAACCACCAATGATAAAGCTTTCCACATTTTTGCAAAACCGGCCAAAGATAAAATAGACTCATTCCCAACTCTAAAGCAATCCAACAACTTTAGTGTCTTCAGGGAAGATGAGCATGCCTCTGCAACGTTGGAAATCCCACTGTCCCCCAAATTACTGCATTTATTGATATCTAAGAAGTGGATCCACCGACATCCACTTACAAGAACTGCAAGTCCACAGTCAGTTACACTGGTGCAACCTTGCAGGCCCAACTCTTGTAGGTTCGGACAGTTCTTAGAAAGAGCTTTCAGTACTTTATCGGTAACAAATTTGCATCCATCAAGATGCAGGATCAATAACTATTTGCAGATCTTGACACCCCTCAGCAACAGCTGACAATCCCTTGTCCATTAGCTTTTTGCAAAATGATAAATTCAAGGACTGTAGAGATGAAAGACCACCTCCAATTGACATCATCCCCTTATCTGAAATACCTGTATCATAATGATTAAACAGCTTGGCCAGTATACAGAATGAGCATGCATGGCTAGAAAGAGACGATTTTGAGATATTTATTTGCAAGATAAATTGCAAGATAACACTGCAATTAGTGTTACAGCATTCTGAAAATGCAGCGAAGGGCATAATAACACCATATGAGTGAGACTGACACCAAATGGGAACTTTTATATTCCCAGTACTAGTCAGTGCCTTGCAAGATTTCACAAACAAAACATTACAAAAACTCAGCAAACATAAGATTAACTGAATTTTCAGCTTTCCATATTGTAAACTCAATCTCTAACTGTTACATCCATCACATGAAAGCCAAAACAATGCAGGCTATCAAGAGAAAAGGCAAAGTCAACAGTGCTCCAAATTTGGCAATTTTAGTCTTTACCTCACAATTTGGGCAGTAAACCCATCATGGGAATCTACATCATTAATGCAATGTGCATATTAAGCATCTTCAAACAATCGAAAGTATTTTCAATCAGATCACCATGTTGAAAGATACACCAAAAGAATAACTTCAAAGTTTCTCACAATATGATATTTTCCATCAAACATGATAATATATAACCACATAAACCCTCTAATTATATCACAAAGATTAATCAAACAATTGACTTTACCTTCACAGTTCTGCAGTTCAATTCAGTAACACAAAACCCTCTTTTCATCATAACCAAATTTTCATACATAAAAACCCACAAAAGCACCATAGTTTCTCTACGACTCCATGGCATCGAAATAAACAAACCCTTTTTATATCCAATTGTAAAAAAAATAAATTGTTTTTACCTTTACAATGCTGCAAATTAAGGACTTTTAAGCATCTAAAACCATCAGCAATATCAGAATCAGTAACACCAGGATAAAAAGACCTTGAAATAGACTGAGAAAAAGTCCAATTCAATCAATCTAGAAAACCTAGCAGCCATCTTTTGAAGCATGTGAGGTCCAGCTCTAGCAGCAAGTTTCTTCCTTTCTGTACTCTGCAACCTTAGCCATCTCTTGGAAACCAACCCAAATATCTCCTTGTCCTTATCATTCTCTAGCTTTGATAATATTGGTCTCAGCTCGCCCAGGGATGGAGGTACCGTAGTGACAATTCGAACACATCCTTGGAAGCCACCGTTTGGCGGCCGCATCACCCCACACGAGTCATTCTAATGGCATAACCACAAACCACGTGTTAACTATTTTTTAAAATAATTTTTTATATTATTTAATAATTAAAATTTTCCTCTGTCAAATTAATTATAACCAAAAAATCATTCAAAAAAAAAAACTAACTAATACTCATTAAAGAAATTTTATTTTTAAAAATAATTTATTTATTTTAATATACTTTAAAAATAATAAAGAACTTCTATAATCCTGTTCAACTTGAAAATAACAAATCATCATATAAAAAGACTACAATGTACTTTAAAACAAGTTTAATGATTTTTTTTAAATAACATAATTATTTTACTGTTTTAATTTATAATAATCTATATCTTAATTTAAGCACTTCTAGATTTTTGTTAATATAATATTAACTTATAAACGGAAAAGTTACTACTTATAAGCATTTTAGATATTCAGAGATTTGAATAATTGTAAATTATTAAAGTTTATTTGTTAAAAATCACACATTATTTTATAAATTATTTGACATTCATACTTCACCTAGTACCCTCTTATTAAATTAAAAAAAAAAACTAATAGATGTGTTAGTTTCCTTATATTATTGGACATTCAATGTGAGAGGTAATATTATGAATTTCAATAGTGTTTTCATTTTTTTTTTATGGTTTTTTACTCTAGTTATTGAGTTTTTTTATTTTTGATTGAAAATTTGATTTAATAATTTATTTCAATTCATTTTATACAAAAATAATCATGGTGTCAAAAACAATCTTCAATCTCTAATATGGGTTGATTCTTGATTTTGTAAAATAAATAAATAAATAAATTTATTGCTTGTGAAAAAATAAAAATAGAGGAACCAAAATTAAGAGTTAGAAAAAAATGAAGGCTTTTTTTTCGAACAATGTCCCCGGGTGCCATTATAAAATATTTGGCCAAAAAAACTTTTTTTTTCTTATTGGTCTTTTTAGTTTGAAGCTTTTATATTTTAGTTTAAAATTTCATTTAGTTCACGTCTTATTCTCAAAGTTTAAGATACTAGAGAGAGTCACCAAAAAACAATGGAAGAGAGAGAAAAAAAAGGATGGTTGCTCAAATTTTGTAAATACAAAAAAAAAAGAAGCTAAATTTGATGTAAATGGGGTATAACATTTTCTTAGTATTGTGGATGATTTCACTCGTTTTACTTGGGTGCATTTTATGAATTTCAAATCCGACACATAAATAACTTTGAAATCCCTTTTCACTTGGGTCGAAATACAATTTCAACATGACATTAAAACTCTTCTTATGGATAATGGTAGTGAATTTCTTTCCATGCATCCTTACCTAGACTAATGTGGCACCTCTTTCCAACATTCTTGTCCTTACACACCATAATAAAACAGGGTGGTTGAATGTAAACACATGCACCTTTTAAATGTTGGTCATGCTCTCAGGTTTTAGGCCAACGTACCTTTATATTTTAGAGAGAAAGTATCCAAACTGCATGTTATCTCATCACTCGCTTGCCTACACCCTTGCTCTCTCATAAATCTCCATATGAACTTTTGCACAACACAACACAACACCAACTTATACGTATTTACGTGTTTTTGGATGCCTTAGTTATGCCATTAACCCCACACCCACTAATAAGTTTGATGCTCGTGCTCGTCGTTGTGTTTTCTTTGGTTATCCTCTTGGTCAGATAGATTATAAGGTATATGCTCTAGCCACATATAAATTTGTTACCTTATGTGATGCCATCTTTCATGAACATATCTTTCCTTACACTTCCTCACCAACTATAGACCAACCTAACATGCATATTATTTATCCAACACACAACTCTAACTTTCATGACCATATCAACTCCAATCTTGGTCGACATTAAATGATGTTTGATTCACCACACACCACGCTCCCCATTTCTCCCACCTTCGAGCCTTCCTCACACACCTCCATCCTTCCCATCGCACCTACCATCACCAACACATCACCTGAACCCGTCATTTCTAACACCTCTCTTCTTCAATCATCTGCACCACTTATTTCTTATCAATCCCTACTCCGCCACTTTACTCATCGCACCAAACTGCCTACTCATTTCAAAGATTATGTGGCTTATCACTCCACCTTACTCACATCTATGGAGGCCCCCTTATGATCTATGTTCAGCACATGCCATCCACTATATTAGTATGCTTCTTATTCATGTTTATCTCTTGTCTATCAACATTTTATTTTTTATATCTCTTTTTTGGTGGAGCCACCTATGAGCAAGCCTGTCTCTCTTGTCTATGAGCAAGCTTGTCAAACTCCCTACTGGATTGTCACGATACAGACCAAACTCATGGGACTAGCAGAAAATAAAACCTGGACTTTTGTTCCTCTTCAACCTAGATAATGACCTATTGACTGCAAATGGGTTTTCAAACTTAAGTACCAATCCGATGACACTCTTGAATGTTACAAAGCATGTCTCGTTACCAAAGGTTTCACCCAACTTAAAGGTATCGACTACAAGAAGATCTTCGCACCGGTGGCCAAACTCATTATTGTGCATTGCTTATTGAATGTGGTTGTTATCCGTAATTGTCCCTTACATCAAATGGATGTCCAAAACGCTTTTTTTCATGGCAAACTTCAAGAGGAGGTTTATATGTTGCCTCCTCCGAGTTGTCGTCGATAAGGGAAGAGTGTCTTGTGTCAACTCCATAAATCTTTATATGGTCTTTAATAGACGTCCAAAAATTAGTTTTAAGAGTTCTCGTCAGCAATAAATACCATTGGTTTCTGCCAATCTAAGGCAGATTTCTCTATATTCACTCAAGTCAAATGTACTTCACTTATTATTGTATTGCTATATGTTAATGACATCATGATTACAAACAACAATCAGGTAGAAATTAAGAATCTAAAGGCTTTCTGTAGCAGTCAATTTCAAATTAAAGATCTCGTATCTCTGAAGTATTTCCTTGGAGTCGAGGTCATATGTTTAAAAGTTGGAATCACAATTTGCTAACAGAAATATACACTAGACATATTGGAGGAGACTAAATTACTTAGTGCTAAACCCATAAAAGGTTCCAATGGACGTAGATTTGGTTCTAACATTTACAGCTAATAGTTCACTTCACGAACCTGTAAGATATACACGCTTAGTTAGAAAATTGATCCATAACGACATCATTTTGATGTAACGTATCAACTTTTTCGATACCTCATAGGATCTCCTGGGCAAGGTTTGATGTTTACTTTTCAAAATCAATTACATTTAATTGGTTACTATGACACAGATTGGACTCATTGCTCTATCACAAGTTGATCAGTGACTGATTATTGTATTTTCCTTGAAAACTCGTTGGTGTCCTGGAAAAGCAAGAAGCAAGTTACAATAGCTTGTTTATCCTCAGAAGCGGATTATCGATCTATGGCTGCAACTTCTTGTGAGTTAATTAATGGCTGAAGGAAAGAAAAAGAAAAAGAAATAGGACTGGAATTGACACCTTAGTTTTTAAAAGGCATGCCATCATTTCTTTGTTTCATCGTGATCCTCTTACTTTTAATTCCAAAAATAAAAAATAAAATTAAGTTTTTTTTTATAAATCAAGCACCAATCCAATGTCAATATATTTTTTTCAAGTCTGGGCCAACAATAGAAAAGGTTAATAAAAAAATAATTAACCCAAAATACCAATCAATACAATATTAAAAAATGAAATTAAAGATTTTTTTTTATAATCAAATTGAAAAAACATTAAAAAAGAAAACACAGTGTGGTTTCATTGTGTTCTCGTTCATAAGACATAATGTGTTTATAATGTAACACGAGACCTTTTTAGTTCTCGGTGCAATTTGTTAGGGTTGGATGACTGAATTCTAGGAAGGAAAAAATATCACGGTGATGACAATTGTTTTTTTTTTGAAGGAAAAATTATAATATTATAAGAGTTTTTTAAGTTATTAATTCAATTTTATTTTTTTTCAAATTATTCTGTTAATTTTTTCCGCTTAGGATGTTAGAGTAATTTTTACAAAATTAGATGACAAATTTAATTTGACGTTATAAGTAGAGGTTATGAGAGAATTAAAAAAACTTGGCACCAATCTAGCTGTAGATGCCATCTGACATCCTACTCAGAAGAATTTAGTGAAGAAAATACGTCGACCTTAACATTGAAATAAAAAAATAAAAACATCCAAGAACACCTCATGGTATTAGAAGGGAAGCATGGGCTGGCTGCCTTCAAAACAAACTATTTTAAGGGTAATTTGATATTGAGGTTGAATTGAATTTTTGTTAAAAATTGATTTTTTTTATTTTAAATTATTATTTTAAAATTTTTTAAAATTATTTTGATGTATTAATATGAAAAATAAATTTTAAAAATAAAAAATTATTATTTTAATATATTTTAAAATGTAAAACACTTTAAAATATATATATAAAAAAGGAAATGTATACATGTATTAGTCAAGAAGTACCAAACACACAAAGCACCAAGCCAAAGTTATTTCCTTTTCTTCACTTAAACCTTGATAATGTTAGCTAGTAGTGGCTGTGGCTCTCGTATTTCACAGCACTTGACAAATTGTCACTACAATCAGAAAACCCATTTTGGGTTAGGGTTTTGCAACACAAAAATTCACAAAATTTCCTACCTTTCTTTCTCTCTTTTCATGTTGAAACCTCCCTCTTTTGTAACGATATTTGGTGGTGATAATTATAGGCATAATAATTATAATCATTGTAAGCATGGGTTTGTTTCCTTTTCAAGTCTTCAAACAAAATCATCCTCAGGAGAAACTCCCATTCTTTCTGATCGTGTAAGGTTTGTAATTATGTTCTTTAAAGTTCTCATTTTCTGGGTTCTCATTGGTTTCTAGGAAAGAAAGTGAAAATACTGTAAAGTTTTGTGCTTTTTGTTCATATGGGTTTTGTTTGTGTTTTAGGATCATGCATGAATGAAAGTTCAACGGAAGCTTAATTATACAATTCGTGGAATTTCAATCCTTTTGGTTGCTAAGAGTTTAATGTTTGCTGGTTAATTACTTGCTAAGTGATTGGTTTAGATGAAAATTTCAGAGATTACACGAAAAAGATCAAAATTCTTGTGAATTCTTATGATTGGAACGCTTAATTTAATCGGGTTCAGTTATTTACTCTCTTATTGGAACCAGATGTTTGATTGATGTAAAGTACATATCAACACTATTTTTATAATGTTAAAAATTCAGATGAAATAATATTTGTTTGTCATTCGTTTGTCATTCAATATGTGTGTCTAATACATCTCATTTTTGTTCAATTAGCTGATGAGTTTTTCTTTGTGCAAAAGCCAGCGAGATAACGATTGTGAGCTTCCCTCTGAAGGATTGGCCTCAGTAGCAGGTTTCTTTGTTTGTCCTTTATTAGATTTGATGCTGAATACATCTAAAAATTTATGTTTAGGGCACCTTACGCTCTTGTTGATTATTGATTGCTTCGTCATGATTTTTGCAGGAGGAATAGTAGCCCTAGGAAAGTTTGACGCTCTTCACATTGGCCATCGAGAACTTGCAATTCAAGCATCAAAGGTTGGAGCCCCAAGTCTTCTATCATTTGTGGGAATGGCAGAAATACTTGGTTGGGAGCCTAGGTAACAGTTTATTCTTTTGTTTGAGTGCACATTTACTTGTGTGTTTGGATATATGGAAACTTTTCCAATCCTTTCAATTTTGCATCCATCTACCTGATGAGTTCGAGATGCTTGCTCTTTATTTTTGTGCCTTGTGAATTAAGTTGGTTACTTTTTACCTAGGAATTCTATTTGCTTTTTCCAAAGCATTACAGTTCTTTGATAGTTTGAAGGTAGCAATCTTCATCATGGCTGTCTTGTTTGTACTGTAGAATGACTCTTATGGAGCCAACAACATGTGCTCTGTCCTTCCTGTACTCGGTACTTTTTTAATCTTGTTAGGATATGCTTGGTGTCTTAAATTTCTCCATCTTTAAAGAAGTCTAGGATAATTTGAAGCAAGTTTGAGTTGAAACTAAGTCTAAAGCTAAGCTCATAAATAGTTTACGAATTAGTGTCCAATATGCACATGATATGTACCATGGTGTTCTGGGGTGAATTTTTTGCCACATGTTGCTTGGAATCAATGTACTAGTGAAGGAGAGAGTATTGGTAAACTTGCTGAAACATACATAAGCTGGAGGATATTTATGAAAAATGATGGTTGGTAACTCATTGTGCAGTGGTGTTATGGACTTGTCTTATTGTGGTTAAGAGAATATTCTCTTGCAGAATGAAGATCAGTTGCTTACATGTGAAATTGACGTATTTTCATAAGTCTGCCAACTATATACATATTACAATTCTTCATATGTGAAATTGAGAATAAACTTCACCCCTTCTGTTGCAGAAGAAATTTTCAATGGTGTTCGATCAGTTGAAGACACATTGTTTTTTATTTTTTTATTTAAGTGGCAATTTTCACTTTCCTGGACAGGGCTCCCATAGTTGCCAAATGTGACCGAAATAGAGTTCTTTCTTCTTGGGCCCCATACTGTGGCAATCTGGTCCCAGAAGAGGTCCAAATTGAATTTTCATGCGTTCGACATCTCACCCCACGACAATTTGTTGAGAAGTTATCTAAGGAGCTGGGAGTAATTGGAGTTGTGGCAGGTAAACTAAAATCACTTTGCTGCCCATCTTTTTATTTTTCCTGTCACTGATGTAAATTCCTGCATTTGATTTTTATGGAATTGAAGTCTCAAATCTTAATGACTGATTCTGTCAGGGGAAAACTACAGATTTGGATATAAAGCTGCTGGTGATGCCTCCGAGCTGGTGAGACTGTGCGAGGAGCATGGTATGAGGGCTTACATTATAAGTTCTGTCATGGACAACAATCAAGATTACAGAAGCATGAACACAAATGATCTAAAAGATAGAGGACAAGTCTCATCTACCCGTGTTCGTCAAGCTTTAGCTGTAGGGGATATGAAATACGTGTCAGAACTTCTAGGTCGTCATCATCGTCTCATATTGATGTTGAAAGACAAGGAAGAACGTACTAAAACTAGCGGTGGATGGAGGGTCTCAGCTCCGAAGTCTTCTCTATTGAATCTACCCCCAAGGGATGGTTTCTACGAGAACTGTTCTCTCTTGTTCGGTAATAAGAATCCAGTAACATGTAGAGTATTCATGGATACAATGCATATCCATTTAGAAACGGACGAGGCAGATCCTCTTGATTTCGAGACCCATCAAGAGCTGCATCTCTTGGGCATTGAATTTGGTGATTCCAGACCTGATAGAGATTAAGCAAATCAGTCCTCACATTACTTTTTTTTCCATTGAAGTAGTTTCATCCAATCGAGTTGTAACTATTCATTAGTTCACATTCACTTGTTTGCTTAATAATTTACATATACATACGTAATGTTAATTCCATTCTTTAGCTAAAAACTAGAATTTTATTTGCTGATTCTAGGACATGGCTAAGAGGATTTTTGAGATAATTACTGTGATTGTTTTTTTTTAAATAATTTTTAATATTAGTGTATTAAAATTAAAATGACTTGAATATATTAAAAAATATCAATTTAAAACAAATATTTTTTTTTATTTTGTTTAAAAGTATTTTTAAAAGACAAACAAATTGGTTTTAAGATGTAAATAACTGTTTTTTTTTTTATATATATATAAATGCAGAAAGATATCATTGAAATTTTAGACATATTCACTGGTGTAGTAATGTTAATAAAATAATATTTTTTATTTTTTTAAAAATTTTTTTAATATTAATATATTAAAATGATAAAATATTTTAAAAAATATTAATTTAAAATAAAAAAAATAAAATTTTAAGATAAAAAATAAATGGTCGTGTTGAAAGGTCGGAAGAGTAAATAAAATTTCTCGTCATCCGACTCCTACAACAGTAAGGAAACGATTCCAAGAAATTAATGGGCACTAGGGGTGTACAAAAAAACCAGAAAACCGAATAAACTGAAAAAATATTAACCGAACCGAAAAAACCGATCAAACCGATTAGAATAGTTAGAAAAAATCTCGGTTCGGTTCGGTTTTGTAATGCAAGAACCGGTTAACCCGGACCGAACCGAACCGATTCAAAAAATATACTATAAATAGAAAATGGTACTATAAATAAAAAAAGTTATCCCCCCAGCCAGTAACCCTAGCCCCCTCTCGCCTCTTCTTGTCCCTCCCCCTCCCCCTCAGCCTCCTTGCCTCTTAATCTCCCTCTCCAATCCCTTCATCCTCCGACAACAAGTAGAGCCAACACCGAGGTAATTTTATTCCTTTTTAATTCACACGGGAATGACTCCTCGCCTCTTCTTGTCCCTCCCCCTCCCCCTCAGCCCCCTCTCCTTCTTTCTTCTCTCCTCTCCCTAAACTTAGAAGCAACATCCTCTTGCCTCTTGATCCTAGGATGAATCTGGGTGTAGCAGATCTTGCTAGGCTTGGGTGCGAGAGAACATCGATTTTGTAGTTGAGGAAGACTTGGACTGTTGCAGCTAAGAATTATTATGAAAAGTTGAAAAGGAATGGATGAAAGGGAACTGTTGAACTTGTTGAGAATGAAAAGGAAGACCATTGCTTCCATTTGCTGGATCTCGATGGTGGCAAGGCTAAGGAAATGAGGCATAAGTTTGTTTAATTTCTCAAACAATACCAGTTAAATCTCAAACAAGATCTTGCTAAGTTTGTTTTGGTTGATAGTGTCAAGGCTCAGGAAATGAGACATAGGTTTTCTCGGTTTTTTGAAATCAAGAACCGAACCGGACCGGACCGAAACCGGTCGGTTTGACTCGGTTTCGGTTCGGTTTTGGTTTTTTTTTTTAAAAAAAAAACCGGTTTGATTGTTTTTTATAGGTAAAAACCGAACCGAACCGAAAATGATAACTCCTAATGGGCACTAATAAAAAGAAAAAAAAAGAAAAAACCCTCTCCTCCTTTCCATATTCCAATTCATCGTTCCATTCAGAATCTTCTGTTGGAATATCCAATTTGGATATTCTATAAACCATTCCCATCTTGCAAGCCTCCACCCACCTCATAGCATCCAAGAAAAACATATTTAAAGCAAAGCCACCAACATCCCCATAAATCAAAAACCTCTGGAAAAATAAAAACAAGAAATCTCTCACGGAAGGGCACTCGTTCCTCTCCTCTCCCTTATACATAAAACAAGAAGCAAAGTAAATTGCCGTTCGTATTGCCTCTCTCAGGTCAGTTTTCTCTCTCTATACTATTTCTTTCTTTTATTTTTCTTGTTTGTGTTGATTGGTTTTTTTCAATCTGTTTTCATACTTTTTTTTTTTAAATTAATCATCACTTTCAATGGCCCTGCATTGGCTTTTGTTTTTAGCGAAAGAACTAAAGTTATTTATTTATTTATTGTATCTCCAATTGGGTTTTTATTGTTTTCTTTAATTGAAAGAAAGTTTCGTTTTAAACAAGAACTCTGAGTTCGTTTTAAACAAGAATTCTGAGTTATTCATCCGAGTCAGGCAGAGTTGAATTGCTTTCAATTAAGCTAATTAAGGGCAAAAGAGTCGTTTTCATGACCTGTCATTTTATATGGCATCCTCGTGTTCCTGGCGCCTTTTAGGTCCACCGGTGGTAGTTAATTCATCTTCCAATCCTACACCAGACACGTCACTCTTATTACCCCTCACCCTCCCCAACTCCGGTTCTTATAGATTTAAATACATTTACAAGGTTTATGAGAGCGGAGAAGGCGTTAAGTTTTAAAATATTTTTTACCTTAAAATATATTAAAATAATTTATATATTTTTATTTTAAAAATTATTTTTAATATTAAATATTAAAATGATTTAAAAATAAAAAATATATTTTTTAAATTTTTATCAGACGTAATTTCAAATACTGCCTTAATCATTCTTATTTTGATGCACAAATTGGGCAATTAACATATAAAATAAAAACAAATAGTGAATTAAAAAATCCCTGGTCTCATAGACCACCGGAAGAAATCTATCACTAATCTATCAATCACCATCTCTGCAAAAAGCCACGATGTAGTACCTCGTGGTAAGCTCTATTGGTCTGTCCAAATTTGGAAACATAGTTTGGTCCCATCTGGTCATGCTGTCACTTATAAGTGTTTTGCTAATTGGTTTAAGGTAATAATTAACGTGTTGAAATTGTCTATTTTGTGCTAGCAGGAACGCGTTTTGTATTGGTAAAGGAAGCTTCTGGCTGGTGTCTAACGTTTGATCTATCGGGCTGTCAAAAGTGAACAATTTTTGTCAGCCCGAGAACAAAATTCAAAGACCCTTTACAAAGAATAAGGTAAACAACAACATGGAATATTCCATCTTTGTCTGCTTCCATGTTTTTCTCGTGAATTTGAATGTGGATATTTATATCTGTGTTTGGTATTGTTGGTTTTGGTTTTCATTGAATTGTTCTAAGTATTGTGCAGGTGATTGATTGTTTAACATTCTACGTTTGGTTATCTGGGTTGTGACCAAAATTGAATTTCAGTTCCTTGACTGAATTCTTGGCCTTGTTTTGTTTAGATCGTTGTGATATAGGATTGTTTGTTTACGAGAGATTTCTTCTTGTGTATTCAGTATGGGCTCGTTGTCTGGAATCATTCAAAGACCAGTGATCGCAGCAGCTGTGGCAGCTTTAGCTTCTGTTTCTGTTGAATTTTCCGATGAACTCCAATCTTTTAGATCATCTGATACTTGTTCTACCTCCGAACAGTCAAGTTCTTTATTGTCTAATTCAGTTCAGGATTCAAATTTTTCTTGGGTTTCTCACATTTCAGTTTCTAAACTTGCAAATTTGTCATTCGTAACTAGGATTCGGGTGCCTGTTCCTAATGTTAGCTTCCCAGTTCTGGATGTGAGCCAAAATTTTGTTCCCAATACTTCAGGCTTTTCTGTTGCTTCCTCTCCTTTTCTTGTTAATTTGTATCGGTCTGCGGAGTTGGCCAAAGGGCCAAAATCAAGTGCATTTAAAACCACCACTATTCCTCCATCCTCTCCTGATATATTATATAGATGGCATTTGCCCGAGCCAAGTACTTTTGATGTTTCTGGATCTTCTGATTGTTCATCAGAAAAGTCTAGGACAGTGGTAGTTTTGCTAGGGTGGTTAGGATCAAAGCAGAAACATCTAAATAAATATGCTGAGTGGTATACTTCGAGGGGATTCCATGTCATTACTTTTACTTTTCCACTGGCCGAGATTCTTAGTTACCAAGTTGGTGGGAAAACAGAACAGGACATTGACTTGCTTGCGACCCACCTGGCTGATTGGTTGGAAGAGGATGGAAAGAACTTAGTTTTCCACACTTTCAGCAATACTGGATGGTTAACGTAAAGCTCTCTCTCTCAGGCTTCTGCACTAACCATTTTGTTTTCTTTGTTCCTTGTGAAACCATTTGGCTTGACATGCTTGGTGTGATGCACTTTTTTGCAGCTATGGAGCTATACTTGAGAAGTTTCAGAAGCAGGATCTTTCTTTATTGGGAAGGATCAGGGGCTGCATCGTGGATTCTGCCCCTGTCGCTGCCCCTGACCCTCAGGTAAATGCTGCTTGCAGTTGTCTTTGTTGTTTTTGACAGTAACAGGAACATATTATTGGTATCAGGAAGGGGATGGAATTCTTATTTTTATCCTCTCTGCATGTCTTGTATTATTTCAAGCATGTTTAGCTGTGTTTAATGAAACTGTTGGTTGTGATTATGGTTGTTGTAGCTGGCAAACCTTTGAAAACCTTGAATCGTTTCTTTATCCTCATTAAGTTCATGAATTAACTGTCATTTTACACTTTACAGCCATGCTACCGATAATCACACACTCTGTACCACCTCCATCTTAGCTTTGTGGGTAGGAGATGGTGTTTTGATTTGCAGACTAATTTATCAGTAGCCTTTTTGTATAGTTATTGAACTATCATTTGGCTGATTATATATTATCTGCAGGGTCTGTGCTTTCCTTCATGTGACCATGTTATTGGTGATCAAAATTCAAATATATGATGAAAATGTTATTCATGTTCACTTTAAATCATTATTTGGGATACTCTCTCTCTCCTTCTGTAGTCTTCCGGGTCTGAGTCCATATGGTTTTTTTTCCCCTTTGTTTAGGTTTGGGCATCAGGCTTCTCTGCAGCTTTTCTGAAAAAGCATAGTGTTGCTACGAAAGTGCATGCAAGCTCAAAAGAGTCAGATATGGAGGTATTAGTTGGCAGCAAAACATTCATGGAACCCAAGCCTGCCATAGCTGAATCAGCTTTATTAGCTGTTCTGGAGAAGTTCTTTGATGTGATTTTGAACATTCCTATGGTGAACAGGTTATACCCTCTTACCAAAAAAAGAAACATCTGAAACCATACGTTGATAAATGCTTAATAATGTAATTCTTATCATTATTACCATTGATAGATTCTCCATGACTGGAAGCTTATATAACTTTTCATTATTACATTGCAGGAGGCTCTCGGATGTGCTAAACTTATTATCATCAGGACAACCAAGCTGTCCACAGTTGTATATATATAGCTCTGCAGATAGAGTCATTCCTGCAGGGTCTGTGGAATCATTTATAGAGAAGCAGCGAAGAGCTGGGCATGAGGTTAGGGCCTGCAACTTTGTGTTCACACCTCACGTTGATCATTTCAGAAATGATCCAAAACTGTATACTACTCAGCTCAGCCAGTTTTTAGATGACTATGTGCTTACTCATTGCAAGCATTCTTAACCGAAACCATGGAGGCAATTATTTTAGCCCAGCTTATTTTTCTCCATGAATCACATTATACAACTCATAGAGTTAATTCATTTTTATTCAATAGATGTCAAATATAGCTGGAAAATAGTTACTTTCAGTTTTTCATTTGTACTTATTCTTTACAAACAATCAAAGTATACAAACTGTTAAAAATGGTTATTCAATACTAAATACAAGTTTGCTTTCTGGTTTTGGTCTGAATGGAAGTTTTTGCTGCTTCACTTTTCACATTTTCTATGATCTCTTTTCTTACAATATAGAATTGGTTAGTCAATCTTCATTTCATTCTGGCAAATTATGTACAAGATTTAAGAATTTCATTATGCTTGCTTAGGTGTATATCAATGCAAATCTTGTTTGTCTGTATGGTTTAGGATTTTCAATTATTTGTTTGTTATTTATGGAAGTGCAAGTTTTCATGTAAAGGATGGTTCCCTTGAAGAAATTATGTTAAGACATAAAATCAGATGGTTTTCATGTATATGTTACACAGTAACAATAGCATATACAGACTCTTTATTAGCATCGGAGGCTTCTACGAGTTCTTTCTGAGATATGAAATAAGACAGGAGAAAATAAAGAGAGCAAGCATACACGTTATAATTCATGGTAGAAATAGCCATCAACAGCATGCAGTAGAGGACACGTGTTTAGATATTGGAACATCTGATCAGGCAGTGGGGTAAGAGGCTTGCATGGCTATGCCACATTGACCTTCCTTTGCATTGAAAACTGCAGTCTTTTTAATACTCTACTTCAGCTTGAATCTTGACCTTTTTATAAATCTTGCATTACATTGTAAATGGAGGTACGTAATATTGGCAACATATATTATTCGGATCAAAAGCAAATGTGTTCTCTCTCCTAAGATTCTGATGATATACAAATCTCTCGAGTCTAGAGCGACATTGCATCACAGTATGATGGTGATCCCTTGATAGAAGCTATGATAGGCATTATGCTAATAATCACCGCAGTTAAATTCCAAATAGATCTTTTTTCTTGAACAAAGAGAATAATTAGTTACATTTCCTTCTACATATCATTTCCTGCACCTGCACCTACATCTTCATTTTTCCTTCTTGCTATATATACTAACTTCTGATTTAACTGATATCAAGATGCAAGTTTCTGGAACAATACGAGAAAGTTATTTCACCAACAGCTTTACCGACGGATTAAATCCGTCGGCATTTGACAATAGCCATCACAATTACCGACGAATTTACAGACGGATGTATTCGATCGGTATTTCAAACACTCACCGATAAATTTACTGACGGTATATTGCTGTCGGTAACTTACGATATCACCGGCGGAATAAAATCCGTTGGTATATTTGAAGCGGGAAACTCTTTTTTTTTTGGCGCACAAATTCCGTCTGTAAAGCCATCGGTAAATGGTTTTTTTGTGTTTACAATCGATATAGCGACAGAATGTGGAATTACCGACAAAATAAAAGCCGACGGATGTATTTCATCGGTGATGACGTCGGTAAATAATTTACCGACGAACTCGTAATTACACACCGACGAAATATTTCAATCAGTAAAACTGTGGAATTTTGGAGTGATAAATACACAACATGTACAGAAAGAATTACAGACTCGTTCGAGATGCTATTATGAGTTCTTCCTGGGATATTGTGCAAACAAAGAAGAAAATGTGGAAAACAAGCATACACGTTTTATAGGTGAGAGAAATAACCAACAGCAGGTGATGGCATGTTTTTAGATGTGGAAACTTCAGGAAGTAGTGTATCCCTCTCCGCCTATTTTACACCCCGCGAGTTCATCAGCGACAAATACCTTATTCGCTCGCTAACTCCATGACCAACGACTGTAACACCATGGTCAAGTTGAGTGCCACGTTCTCAGTAAAGATGCCACTTAAGTAGAATTGGCACTCAAAATCCCCCAGCATCAATGGAAACGGAAACTTGTTGCTTAGCAAAAGCCTTCACAATGCAGCTTCACTGTTTGTAAACCGGGTTATCTTTGCTGCATGCCTAGCTTCCATGTTGGCGTGGCAAGTGCTATCCGTTCCCTTGTATGGGTAGTTGGCCTTAGCAGTTAGGTCATTGTTTTTCTCAATGAATTTAAAAGCCTAATCAATCAAAACACCATTACAGCCTTGATTTTCACCTTTGATGTTGCAATCAACAAGCTCTTGCTCTAAAAGGGAGAACAATATACCAGTTATTAGCTGAGAGATTCCTTCCATCATGGCTGCCACTTCTGAAAGTGCAAAGATAAACCTACGTTTTGATTACAAATGAGGAGCTGAATGACTTGTATTCATCTGAGCTTGAGTTACTGCCTGCTGAAGAGACTTGAAAGCTTTGGTAGCTGAAGAAACCCATAAACCAGAAATCAAAATCATCTGCAGTAACTATTTCAATGTACTTCTCTGATGGCTTCTTCGCATTCTCACTCTGGTTGGCTGTCTTTATCTTTCTTAATGGGACAACTACCTGCATAAATTGATATTATTTAGAGATCAGAGATGCCAGAGAGGGAGGGGAAGGAGAGAGAGACGTCATGTTATTTTGTTTGTTACCTTATAATGAATTCTGACCAATTTTCCTTCTGGAGAAGACATCTTAATTGATCTCTCACTGCAGAAGGCAAGCTTTTCAGTAGAGATAAAGAGGAGGCCTGCAATAGGACCAGCTGTGGTTGACAAATAACATTGACAAACTCTCAACAATCTTTCTCCTTCACTAACACTAAATAACTGCCTAAAAACTTTCTTCACCCCTCCTACTTGAAGGATCCTAGCCCCCAAGCTCAGCTTCCCTACAAGAGTTTCAGTGATCTTGGTCCCAAACCTCACTGCAGTTACAAAAATTGAGATGACTTTAGCATCCTTCCAGCGTTGATTGAGAAGAAATTTGGCGTTTCTTAATCACAAATCAAAATTTGAATAACTTACTATGCTCTCGGATTCCATGAGCAAATTTGTCAGCTTTTTTCCCTAGCTTGTTCATCCTTTTAAGCATCGAATCTATTTTATCTGCAAATAAGACTAGCTGGTTAGTAAAACAACCTTATGTCATTTATGGTTGAGAAAGAGGGGAAAGGAGGAAAAGAATGATATACCTTGCTTGCATGCGAGAGCTTTATTTGCAGGAGATGGAATATAGCGATGCTCAGCATTTTCAAGTAACAGTCTCGGCATCTTCTCAACTGCATATGATGCTGTTCTGACTGGAATTCCAATAACTTGTTTCTGTGAAGTCTTCATAATTTATGCGCAGTTGCAAACTTCTGGACTTAATGACTAGAATTGTCTTTTCGGTGCAGCTGCAAACTTCTGCAGAGGATGTAGAGGATGCTTAGATTGATCAAATCTAGCATTCCGCAAGTGTATATAAAGAGGTGTCAATAGTTGGTGAACCTCTTAACTTTTTGGTTGCATGACTCACCTATGGCTCATCGACAAGGACTATGGCATGCAAATGGGCTCATTAATATATATATATATATTAAGGGAAGATGGAGAAATGATGGCATGTTCGATTGCTTTAAGAAAAGATATCGTGGGGTCCTAATTTTGATTTTGTTTGAGTAACTATAACAATATATTTTTGACTGTCAAATTTTAAATTTCCTGAAATCCATTTTTCAAATATGCTAGCTGATGGATCAAGGCGTTTTCTTCTACAATAAACTGGGAATGGGATCATTCTGTTACAGTATCATTAAAAATGACAGAACTATTGACAGAAGATGTAAATTAAATTCATGACTAAACTGGTTTCAGGGAGGTGAAAGGTCTCTTCCTGTTTTGCTTAGTTAGTTTGCTTCCACAGAATATATTCCTTTGAAATATTTGGAAAATCTTTCATCTTTTTCAAGTGGGACGAAGGAAATAAAGAAAATTCTCCTGATTAGTTGGGACATTTCTTAGTCACAAGTCCCGACAAGAACCATATGGCTTCTTTCCTTCAATATGCTGACTGTGTGTGGGTATGCCAATAAAGCTTTTTGAGCTGGAATTATAGCTTTCTGATGCCATCCCTCTCTTTTTTATTATAACTAAAAAGACATGTCATTTGTCTTGGATCAACCGAATTGTAAGGTGGTCATTACAATCTTAAAAGCTGTTGGATAGCTTGTCAATTGTAACATCAGACGACCAAGATGGGCTGCCACTTTTTCTTTGATTGTGGAAGTTGATGACTTGCAAGGATATGAAAAACCCTAAAAAAACAGCAAAGGAAAAGTGAATTGATCAAATGGAATAAGACTCCTCTCTAGCTTGTTCTTATCGGGGATGGATTCATTTTCTCCATTCTTCTTACCTAACTCTGCTCTTGAATGCTGAGGTGTTAGTGAGTGGATAATGTATTTCTTTGACTGTGAAGTCTTGCTAATAAAGAGCCACCGAGGGGCAAATACAAGGGACACTTTAGAGTTTAGCCTTTATATGTATTGCCTTCGCGTTTGAGGAAAGGCAACTGCCATATCATATCCACACCAGCTTCTTCTTTTCTCACTTTGTCAATGGAAGTATTTAACTTAAAAAATGTCTTCTTTCAAGCGTAGCACAAAGCTGACTACAGCAAGAAAGAAGAAAGGGAGGGAAAGGGTAGAAGACTTCTCTGCCTGGAAATCAAACAGTTGGGAAATGATAAGAGCATAGATCTATCAGCACTCAATTTATCTCTAAAAACCATTTACAGCCTATTGTGTGGCAAATCAATCAAAAAGCAAGTCTTGTTAGAAAATAAATATTTGATCGCTTAATTCTAAAAAGGAGTTTCACTAGATAGATACCAGGGCTTCATATATGTTTTAGGTTAATTTTCAAGTAAAAAAATTATAAAAATTAGCACCAAATTATTTTGCTCTTTTATTTTTTTTACTTTTTGTAATTTCATTAGAAGCATGATTATCAATAATGTCTACTTTAAAAGAAAAACTTTCATTAATAGGCTTAAACTTATGAAGATGATAAATACAAAGCAGTATTAGAAAAATATATTATACTTAACTTATAAAGACCATTCAATAAATAACTCTTTCCAATATAAGATCTAAATATACTAATAATTATTTTATTAGATCCTAGCACAAGCTGAGTAAAACCATTTTGATCCAATAAAAATGCACAAAGTAAGTTTTCTAACATTAGGAACATAGAGAACTTCATCCAAAGAAAGATTTTTTTCCAAACAATATATAATTCTAACTTGACTTGGCCTTATACTAAGACTTAAGCTAGACTCTCATTCCCTATATGTGCTTGATACAATTTTTTTTTTTTTTAGCACATACATGAATATTAGCTCTAGAATCCAACCATTAATTATTTGAGTTAAAATTATATATCATTGAGCACTATAAATGAAGTATCCGCGAGTTGGGGAGGGAGAGCTAGCCCTCACAATCACCACATTGACTTCTGATTTAAGAGACTCTTGAAATACTGAAGCTTTAGATGCTTGGCCAAGTACATTATAATAATTCTTAGTAGTATGATTGTATTTGCTATAAACCCAACATTGCACAACTTTTTATTACTTTATATTTAGATTGATTGGAATTTTTGGAATTGAATTCAATTAATTTAAAATCCTTTTAAGGGTATTGATTTGAATTTCTTTAAATGCTAAAAAATAATTACAAGCAAATCAAAATGGAGACCCTCTTATTTACTACAATAATTCCCCATAGAATTGATATTAAAAGCAATATTATGAAAATACCCTTAACAACACAATCCCCCCCCACTGTCTTTTTCCTTCTCCTTTTCTAAACCCAACTGTCTCTTTCACCTTCTTGCATATAAAAAAAAAAGACTATTTCCCTAGAGTAGCAACTTATAGTCAACATTGTCAAATGTGGTCATAGAAGAGTCCATTGCGTGCAGGACAAACATTCCTTAGACTGGTTTCAAAAGATGGGTTCACTGCTGGATCTCCATCAAGGGTGGCATTGAAGTTGTGGATTCTGGAATGATGAACAATGAGAGAATCCAAGAGTGTGTACGCATACATATTTTTGATCAGCTGTATGATTTTGTAATGAATCAATGTTTTCATGATAGGCCATTGAATATGTTTCCTTCAAAGAAAGACCTCTTCGGGAGAAGCTCTGTTGTAATTGGGAAATGTTAAGGGTGGGAGCTGGTAATTGCCTGGTTTCATTTGCCTTGGAAAATTCTTCCATCTTCTCTTCTTTTTGGCACATCCCAAGCGGGATCTCTAGACTAAGACATTTACATATAAAATGCATTAAATGACTGCCAATTGCAACAACTTAACTCCTTTTGATTCCTTCAATGGCTGCCACTTGTTGGAACTATGGACACCACGTATCTCCACATTGGTATGATATTATCCACTTTGATCCTAAGCTCTCATGGATTTGCTCTTAGGCTATACCCCAAAAGGCCTCATACCAATGGAGATATTTGTCCATCATTATATACCCATGATCCTCCCCATTTCTAGCCAATGTGGGACTTTAGTCGTATACCCAACACCACTGCCGAGAATGCCCACCAGCAACCTACATTTTGATTCAACAACAAGAAGAATAAAAAAGTGATAGAAAGTATGTCTTTATATATAAGCTTTCAGTATTATTTTCACAAGGATGAGTACTTCCCACACCGGCCTTGGCCCTTGACAAGGGTAACGGGTAACAACTCCTTTCTTCCTCGTACCTGCTTGTGGAGAGCACATATGGCCCTTGAATCTATTTCGTGATGCTTTCAACTCTTTATTTGTAAGATTTACAAATTGATTGACACCGAGTTTGTAAGATTTGCGGGATTGACTGTTAAAAGCATTTATGTGTGCAACATTTTCCTTGAATATGTTGTAACGGGTCGCCTTCTTGGCATCGTTTCTGTACATATGCCCATACTGGACCAAAATTAGAGTAACCAACGAATACACAACGTTGGACACAAGGATCAAGTTTGTTGCGCAAGACTTTGGGTATATGAACATACATGGTACAACCAAAGGTTTTGGGTTCCAAGTTGATTGATAAGGTGTGTCAAAGAAAGTTGTAATTTCTGGTGTGGAGTCTAAATTCAATCACCCAGAAAGGCACCCTATTTATAATATAAACAATAGACTTGACAGCCTTTCCTCAATAGCACTACTAAAAATTCGCTTAATAGCAACGGATTTACCGACGGAATATTTCTGTCGGCAATTTGAGGTCGAAATTACCGACAAATACATATGCTGACGTGGAAGTTTTGGCGGGGAGGTTTTTTCCGACGGAATCACCGACAGACTCAAAACGACAGGCTCGTACAGTGACGTGACTGGTTCACCGTTAAACATACCGACGGAATCACCGACGAATTTGAAATGGCTAATCCGTACGGTGACGTGTTTATTTTACCGACAGAAAGACAGACGGAAATATCTATCGATGAAACCGTCGAAAAAAGTTAATATAATTCCCTACTGCCGACCCTCTCCTCCCCTATTTCTCCTTCTTCTTCCTAATCCCAACTCTCCCCATCTGCAAACAGCCAACACCCAAAAAAAAATCTCCCTCATCTCAGCACAACAAGTTATATTTCTTGAAGTTTTGTGGTCACAACATCCGTGTTTTCATTTTTTAACGGATTTTATCAATTTTTGTAAGTAATTCTATCTTTTTAAATTTTAACATTTAAATGTCAATTTTGTTGTTTTTTTTAGTATATGTATTTTGTTAGTAGATGTACATGTTTTATTGTTATTTCTGAAACAAACTTGTAGTATATGAATGTATAATTTTATACATGTTCTGGTTTGTTTTAGATTTTATAAGATTGTATTTGTTTGTAAATCGTCAAAACTTTATGGAATTACCGAATTACATGTGCTGTTTTGAAATAATGAATAGCTTGCTTAATGGGTCCGTTTTAAGTTTTATCAATGGTATTGCGGTGTGGTAATTTTTAAATTTATATATATATATATATTAATTTGTATGTATGGACGTTAAATAAATGATCATAATGAATATTTAATATTTATGAGAAGTTGTGATTGGTTTGTTGGATAATCTCGAGGTAAAGTAATATTTTTGCAAGTTTATTTACCTAACTTAGTTAATTAATACATGATGTCATCATAATTTTGTAGAGGTTCGATATATATAAGTCATGGATGATCGTTCATGGATGTATCGAGATTCACCCCAAGGATTGCGGAGGATGGATTATTGTAACGGGGTTCAGGGTTTTATTAATTTCGCAACATCTATTCCCAGAAATTTTACTAGAGGCGGTATTAGGTGTCCATGCAGGAAGTGTCAAAATAAAAAGTATCTGCATCCAGATGTTGTAATGATGCATCTTCTACACAAAGGGTTTATGGAGAATTACCAGTGTTGGTATGCACATGGAGAAGTATTTGTTAGTAAGAGGAGAATGGAGAAACGGTGGTTGGGTCAACTTCTAGTGCTAGCAACGTGCATGAAACGGCAAATGACAACACTAATCCTTACAGAAATATGGTTATGGATGCAATGAGAATGAATCAAGGTAATGTCAGTCAATGTCCAATCATAGAAGAAGAACCTAATGCAGATGCAACTAGGTTTTTTGATTTGTTGAAAGATTCTGACGAACCATTATGGGATGGCTGCACAAACTACAGTAAATTATCGGTCGTGGCACAGGTGTTCACCATCAAGTCAGATCACGGGTTGAGTGAGGCCGGGTATGACAAAATTATTGAATGAGCGAGAAGCATTTTACCTGAAGGGAACAGGCTGAAAGAGAACTTAGATACTTCCTGATCACACCTAGACTGCAGAGGTTATTCATGTCACCAAGGACTGCTGAGCACATGACATGGCACCAAGCACATGATGCGGTTGATGGTGTGATGGTGCATCATTCTGATAGCGAAGTGTGGAAACGCTTTAACAATGTGCATCCTGACTTTTTAGCTGAATCAAGAAATGTGCGTCTTGGGTTGTGTACAGACGGATTCAACCCATTTGGGTCATTTGCTGCTCCCTATTCTTGTTGGCCGGTCATACTCACAGTTTATAACTTGCCACCGGGAATGTGTATGAGGCCAGAGTTCATGTTTTTATCTACTATCATACCCAGTCCAAGCAGCCCAGGGCGGAATATAGATGTTTGTCTTCGATCGTTGATTGATGAGTTGGCGCAGTTGTGGTTCTTCGGAGCTCTGACTTATGATATATCGAGGAAACAAAATTTTCTTATAATGACGGCTTTGATGTGGACTATCCAGCTTATGAAATGCTTTCTAGTTGGAGCACGCATAGGAAACTCGCCTGTCCATACTGCATAGAAAACAACAAGGCATTCACGCTAGCAAACGGAGGTAAAGCTTCTTTTTTTTACTGTCACCGTCACTTCTTACCAATTAATCACATGTACAGAAAGAATATAAAAGATTTATTTGTTGGTAGAGTTGAAAAAGATGTTGCATCCCCGTGTTTTTTGGTGAAGAATTGCATCATGTTATATCAGAGTACGGTGACATTGTGTTTGGCCTTCAATCAGGTAAGCAAAAGTTTCCTGGTTTTGGTTTGACCCATAATTGGGTAAAGCGAAGTATCTTTTGGGAGCTTTCTTATTGGAAAACCAATCTTCTCTGTCATAACCTTGATGTCATGCACATCGAAAAGAACGTGTTTGAGAACATTTTCAACACCGTTATGGATGTGAAGGGGAAGACAAAGGACAACATCAAGGCTAGATTGGATATAGCTTTATACTATAACCATAAAAATATGGAGTTGGTTTATGATGAGTCACGGGTCGCAAAACCAAGGGCAAGCTTCGTGTTAGAGAAAAACACATAACTGCTAGTCTACAAATGGCTTAAGAGTCTACGTTTTCCGGATGGACATGCATCGAACATATCAAGGCTGGTTAATATAGAGGACTGCAAATTGTATGGAATGAAGAGTCATGACTGCTACGTGTTTATGCAAACACTCATCCCATTAGCTTTTCGTGACTAAGATATATGCTCCAGCACGTTAAATGTTGAGCACATTGAGAGGCTTCAAACGAATATCATCGAGACACTATGCAAACTTGAGATGATATTTCCTCCATCATTTTTTGACTCAATAGAGCATCTCCCTATACATCTACCGTTCGAGGTAAAAGCTGGAGGACCGGTCCAGTATAGATGGATGTACCCATTCGAACGGTTAGATATTACAGTTGCAATGTAATTAATATATAATAGTATTTTCTATGTTTTTCTTAATTGAAAATAATTGAATTGTAATTCAATGCAGGTACTTGTTTTAATCTCAAGAAAAATGTTAAGAACAAGGCACATGTTGAGGCTGCGATATGTGAGGCCTATATGGTTGAGGAGATCTCAACATTTATCTTGTACTATTTCGAACCTCATCTGAGAACAAGAATCAATCGCGTTCCACGGCATGATAATGGCAGTGAAGTGCCTTCCAGTGGGAACTTGTCAATATTCTCCAATACTGGACAACCCGCACCTAAAAATGCCGTAAGAGGAAGATATTTGTCGGAAATATAATTCAAACAAGCACACAACTATGTTCTATTTAACTGTGATGAGCTGAGACCTTTTATTCAGTAAGTTTATATATGTGTAATACTAATTAAACTTTGTCAGTAATATATTGTTAATTATATATTGTAATATCATACACTCATTATTACTTGCAGGCAGCATCGACAATATTTGCTCTCTAATAACTCACAGCTGACCGAATCCCAGATCTTTCAATTACAAGATGAACAATTCACCACGTGGTTCAGAACACATGTAAACACTATCACAAACTCATTCTAATTGAAAAATTATTGTACGTATGCATTTCATTACGAGATTCTCATTCATTTACTATTTATTGATGTACATTACATATATACAAGGTTTAATTGCAACTGCGATGTTTGTGTTAAGGGATCCACTAGTAGTGAGTTAGAAGTTGACTACTATAGTAGACTAGAAGAGGTCGTCGAACTGCAATATCATAGCAAGCAGAATAAAGTGTTTTTATTTGCTATTGGTATGACACGACTGACAGAGGAATCAGAGTTGATCCGCACTATGGTTTGGTCGAAATCAACTCAAAAGCTAGACTCCGTAACATAAACGATGTCTTTGTTTTCGCAAAGCAATGTCAATAAGTTTATTACACATACACCCCTTCATTTAGAAAGGATCGATCAAGAGTTGATTGATTGTCCATTTTAAAAACGAAACCACGAGGTCATGTCGAGGTTGTTCAGGATGAGAACGAAGACACAAGTGTGCGGGATGAAGTCTTTCAAGTTAGTGAGTTGGTTGAACCATATTGAGTTCCTCCTTCGACTGAATTGGAAGAAAATTCAAATTTTCATGTTTCCGATGATAGTCTTGTTGATGTTGACGTAAAAGAGTTGAACGTTGTTTTGAGCTCTAGCGGACAAGAAAATGTCGATGAAGAAAATGATATCCATATTGAAGATTGCGATGAAGGTGATGACTATTCAATTGATGAAAAAGAAGAAGAAAATTATAACTAACTATCAAAATGAAGACCTATGTAAAACCCTTTTCTTCATGTAATTTACATTATGGATGATATATTTTGTAACACGAATTATATATTTATTGTTTAAGCACTGTTGCTATTTTTTTGTGCGATGGACACTTTATCAATGAAGTTTTTGCAGGAAGGTAAATAGAAAATACAAATACAAGATCTTTTATACATTGAAAAATCACTGACGTCAATACTGACGGAAACCTTTCTGTCGGCATCTTACAGAGAGTTCGAAAATCATTACAGCGCAACGCCACAATCACCGACGTCAATACCAACGGACACTTGTCCGTCGGCATCTCACAGAGAGTTCGAAAATAATTACAGCACAATGCCACAATCACCGACGCCCTTATTGACGTACTTAGTCCAACGGTAATTTGTCGGTGGGCAAATTTTACCGACACCAATACCGACAAAATGTGTGAATTCCAAAGGGTGTGCATTGAACGTGCCTCTGACCATGTCAGATTACCGACGGACCACGAAAAATATGGAGGGAATTAAAAATTTCGGTGTGAAATTCAAAAATTGCCTACGGATTTTTGATCCGTTACCGATGGATTTCAGTAAAATAATAATAATTTTTTATTTTCGTAAAATAATAATAATTTTCCTCTCAATCCTTGAAGGCTTTCACCTAGAATCTCAAGCAAGATTTGTTGTGAATCTTCATCACATTAAAAGGTATGTGTTTTTTTCTATTTTATTTTATTTTATTTTATTTTTAGTTATTTTTATTCTTGTTATGTTTTTTGTTTTGGTGTATTTTTTTATAATGTAGATAAAGTTTTGAATTCAACACATTATTAAGGTATGTATATTTCTTTCCTAAAGTCTATAGTTTTTTTATTGAATTTATTGAAATTTTTTTATTGTTGTATTGGCATAATTGTTATTAGTTAATTTGTTGAATATTTGTTGTTAATGTTGAATTTACCTTAGAATTAGTAATTGGATATGTTAGAATAATTAGTAATTTTACTCTATTATTGCATGATTTTTGTTTAATTATTTCCATTGATTTTAATTGTTAGTCTATAATTTTTTTTTAATTTATTGAATGTATTTTATTGTTGTATTGCCATAATTATTGATTCATTTTTGAATTAATATTGTTAATGTTGAATTTACCTTAGAATTAGTAATTAATATGTTGGAATAATTAGTAATTTTATTATATTATTGCATGATTTGTGTTTAATTGTTTCCATTGATTTTAATTGTTAGCTATAATTCTTTTTTTAATTTATTGAATATATTTTATTGTTGTATTGCATAATTATTGAATAATTTGTTGAATTAATATTGTTAATGTTGAATTTACCTTTAGAATTAGTAATTGAATATGTTGGAAGAATTATTAATTTTACTCTATTATTGATGATTTGTGTTTAATTGTTTCATTTATTTTGAATTTATTGTTTTGTTGTATTGGCATAATTATTGAATAATGTTTTTAATTGTAATTGTTAATTTTGAATTTACCTTAAGATTAGTAATTGAATATGTTGGAATAATTAGTATAGATTAGGTCAATTGGTTGTTGCTATTGTGAATATTTGCAGGTTTTTGGATTTGGATAGTATACAGTATAGGGGAGGTGCTATCAATTTTTTTTTAACATTTACATTTAATTATATAATTGTTTATATAAAATTGGGTAGATGTGGAGAATGAAAACCAGAGCTAGTCCTTCACGTCCGGTCGCAGCAAGTTCGTCTAGCAGCGAGGATGATATTTCCTTAGGTGCCTCTCAAGAAGAGGCACCTCCACCACCTGCGCCGTCAACCGATGCTACCTCTTCCAGTACTGGTTTGCAGCGCAGATGCGGCGTACCTTCACAGCGGAAGGACGACCTTTCAATGTAAGTTTGTTAAGGTTTTAGTTTTTTTTAAAAAAAATATTTTAAACATAATTTATGAAGTAATCACTATTTCATTAATTTCATTTATTTTCAGGTTCACAAACATTGAGGTCGCCCGAGTAATATCATCGGTGTTTAAATCGTCGATGGAGATTCCATTGTTTCAATGGAGTCAGATATCCAGATATCCAGACATCCTGAATGGATGCCTCAAATCAATGCATGGTTTTCCAGATTTGAGGTTAGTGTTAATATATAATTTTCAGCTTATTTCTAATGAATTATTAATAGAATTGTAAATAAATTATTATTTTTAAAAAAAATTAATTTTTTTTACACATGATCGATTCTGCTGGGACAATGAACTGTGAGGAGGGTCTGGAAAATCACGCGGCAACCAGGTAACATTGAAAACAATACAATTGTTTTTTAGAAAAAAAATTTATGTTTTGAAATGTAATTTTTTCTTGCGTGAAGTAGGTTGCATGATTTTTGGTATGAAGCCCAAAAAAGGACAAAAAAAACAGTGAGGGATAGGGGGTTCTAAGGCTGGAACGATGTTGCGGTTTGGAGGGATTTCAAACCGATATGCATCCCGGAAGATATATGGTCGCTCTATCTTCAGCACGTGACGTCTGAGCAGTTCACACGACGCTCACAGTCCGATTCTGGCAATCGGAATCGGCCAATTCATGGCTCGGTGACAACGCACACCGGCGACTCCGTTTCGTTTGTTGCACATGCAAAACGCATGGTAAGATTAATTTAAATGAAATATTTTGTTCAATTAATTTTTTTTTAATAAATTTTTTTCATTATAGGCTACGTCTCTTGGACGTGAGCCGAGCCCGATGGATTGGAGACGCACGTGCGGAGTCAAGACCGCTAAAAGGGGGCACAATAGTTCGTTAACAGTCGTGCTCAACATTTCATGGTATGTTTGTTCAACCATTTTATTTTGTAAGTTATTATTATGTTTATTGAATTGAATATGATGATTACTTTTTTTATTTTCAGGAGACCTATAATAATCGGTTGAGGGAGAGATACGGGGACGATCCAACGACCCATCCGGAATTCGATCCGGATTTGTGGATGGAGGTTGGATCGTCAGGTGGACCCGATAAAAATCGGGTTTACGGGCTCTCCAACACTACGGCCGACAACTTGCGATTAGCCCGTAGTGCTTCAACCATCGGGAGCTCCCAATCTAAGGAGTTCGTGGCCATGCAGCAACACACAACTCAGCTCACCGAAAAGTACGACCACCTATCAGAGGCATATGCACAACTCAAAGAACAACAAAGAGCGGCCTACGAACAGCTTCTGTCGTATTTGGATGCTTAATATAAATTTTATTTGCATATTTGGTTTTTATTACCATTAATTTATATCATTTTATATTATGTATTCTAAATAATTTTAAAAAAACAATTATAAAGGGATTTACCGACGGAATT
The DNA here is from genome assembly GCA_964019445.1 of Populus tremula. NCBI lineage: Eukaryota > Viridiplantae > Streptophyta > Magnoliopsida > Malpighiales > Salicaceae > Populus > Populus tremula. The sequence goes on from CAXHTJ010000017.1 coordinate 5,738,588, forward strand.
AATCTGTCGGCATTAGACAGTAGCCGCCACCATCACCAACGAATTTACATACGGATACATTCGGTCGGTATTTTCATGCACTCACCAATAGATTTACCGACATAATTATTCCGTCGGTATTTGACAATAGCTACCAAACGTACCGACGAATTTACAAATGGATATATTCGGTCAGTATTTCAAACATTCACCGACAAATTTACCGACGGTAACTGTCCGTCGGTGAATCATGATATCACTGACGGATTAAAATGCGTCAGTATATTTCAAGCGGGAAACTTTTTTTTTGGCACGTAAATTCTGTCTGTAAAATCGTTGGCAAATGGTTTTTTGTTTTTCTGACCGATATAGCGACGGAATGTGGAATCACCGACGAAAGGTAAGCCGACGGACTTATTCTGTCGGTAATATAGTCGGTAAATAATTTACCGATGTACTCTCAATCACACACCGACAGAATATTTTCGTCGGTAAAACTATGAAATCTTGTAATGTAGAAACATGGCATATCCATTCCAAAGAGGGATGCACATACCATCTCCATGATTTGCCTATTCTTCCTCTCTGCAAAGCCATTTTGTTGAGGTGTGTATGTGCAAGAAGTATGATGTCTAATGCCTTATTGTTGAAGATAATCACCAAATGAGTTCTCAAGGAATTCCATGGCATTTTCGGATTGCCATAACTAAATATGTTTCTGAAATTGAGTTTTTACCATGTTGATGAATTCCGGAAAGGTAGTACTAGCATCACTTTTCTTATGAAGTAAGGATACTCACGTTATCTGAGTGCATTCATCAATAAAAGTAATAAAATAACGGGCTTTAGACATAAATGGAATGGTTGCAGGTCCTTAAATATTAAAGTGAATAACCCATAAAGGGTTTAGAGCTTTTATTGGAAGAGTGAAAAATAAGATTTACGATGGCTTTTTGCCAATTCACAAGTGTTGCATTGGAAATCTAAAATTTGCAATTCTATAAACAAATTTGGTTTCAATTTTTTAAAGATGGTAAAAACATTTGTGAATTGGCAAAAACACTTCCAGCCTCCTTCCCCTTCCCTTTCTTCTTCTTCTTCTTCTTCTTCTTCTTCTTCTTCTTCTTCTTCGATGGTCTCCATTGTTCACGTTTTTAAAAAAAAAATTAAAAATTCCAAAAAATATTTTCTAAAACAATTTGTGATTTTCTCATGTATTTTTCTATCTATTTTGTGTAATATTGATTTGTATTTTTATACTGTAAAGATATAAATCTGGTATTAAAATACCTGGTTTTCGTCAAAACATTGCAAAAAAATATTTTTTTTTTCATGCATGTGGCCGCGTCTCTCAAAGATAAGAAAACAATTCATCACATCGTATTTTCATACAACAATATATATATATATATATATATATATATATATATATATATCTGTGTGTGTGTGTGTGTGTGTGTGTGTGTGTGTTTTGGCTTTAATAAACAATTTATTAAAGCCATGAGAACTATGCCAATATTTAAAAAATACCCAAAAATATTTTATTTCTTTTCTTTTAGTATATGGATTATGAATTTATACATAAAACATATTCCTGATATTAAAAAGGAAGTTTCTTTTTTTTTTATTGACGTTAGAACGGTTATGTTTTTACCCAATAAAATAAGAATCTCCTTTCCTTACTGAGAAGGACTTTTCTTAAACCTTAGATAGACTAACAATTAGAAATACAATAACACCTTAGCTTTTTTATCAAACAATGCAGCTTACCTTAGATAAAGCATAGTTGGGGTGCTAATATATTCCCTTTACACAACCAGTCCCCATACCCGATCTCTGAAACCAGTTAGGGTTCCTAATGACCAAAATACTAGGTGGCGACTCCCATTCCATTTTTCCATCGATAAAAGACAAGAATTCCTTGTCTCCCCATATTTGCAAGATAGATACATTAGATGAGAGTGGAATATTCACCGCGACGTCATACACGTGCGACATACATGAAGAAAGCCAAGAAGATTGCCCAAATTGGTGATGAAGGACCAAAATGTATATGATTGGCTAAATTTACAACCCAACTCTGATTGAAAAAGGGCCCTATTGATGAAAATATTTTTATTTCGGGTAAATAAATACAAATTTGGAAAGGTAAGGACTCAATGAGAATTTTGGAACATTTAATTAATCTTATTGAGGACTTGAATGCAAGAAAAATAAGCTTTTGGAGTCAATTTGGGTGTTAATTAGAATAAATTAAAGTCTAGGCACTTAATTTATTTTTTGGGAGTTTTAATTGGACGAATCAAGGGTTTAATTGTAAAAATATTGAAGTTTCAAAGGCAATTAAGGACTTGATTTAGGAAACCCAAAACCATGAACCAAACTGGAAAAAAAAAATGTGTGGTTGCAAGGGTTGCAATTGATAAAATTAGGGGCAAAATTGAAAGTTTGATGGTCAATTAAAGGTCTAAGTGCTCAAATTGGAAATCAAGGACCAAGATGAAAATGGTGTTTAACTTTGGATCTGATGATTGAGTTTGGAGATGTGAAATTGCATGAAATTAAGAGTTTGAGAGGCAATAACCCCTAAAATATAAGAGGCATAACTTATTATTTATAGAAAAATCTAAAGAAAAAAAACCCTATAAATTGATAATTATCAATTTGCCCCCTGAATAATATCCATATATTAATTCAGGATAATTTTAGAAACTAACTCAATCAAGTCCTTACTTGATTTTTCTAGGTCTAAAAAAATAATTCTTGTATTAATTATATTATAGTCTTTAATTTCTAAAATATATTTTAGTCAAGTCATACTTAATAAAATCATCTTAGTTTAATTTATGACTAATAGTTCTTAATGTGTGTGACTCATTAAATTCCTAATATGTTGGTCCATATATAAATTTCAATTCTAATTAAATAGAATTAAATAAATTAAACAATTTAATTTATTATCAATTCAACAATTGATTGATTTATATTTGAAGATCAGATGCCTCGTCTAGTAATATGTCCTGATCCCCCAAATATTAGAAAAGTCATTAGTGGTTTGACTTAACATTTCAGTAACCGGTTTCTCAGTGTAATTAATATACTTTCATCGATAATATTTCGATTTAACATTATAGCATGAAGTATTTATGTCATATTAAATCATGTTTGTTCTCTATATAATAGTCATTAATTATTTGAATAAGACTTAAAACTCTTTTCAAATCTCATTCCATCTTATCCAATGATTTCTTAGTCAATACTATTTGAGAACAGATGAAATAATGTTCTCTAATTCACCTACATGATAAATTCTCTCTTGATCACTCAAGTACATATAGTTCATATTATACCTAATGCCTATCCCTTCCTTACCTCGATTAAGATAACATGTAATATAATCAAAGTATAACATTCTTTATATAAAATAATTTAATGATTTCAAATTTAAATATCACTTACATAATCATACGTGACCTTTTTCGTAAACATAAATGATGATATAAGGGTCACTTCAATGTATATGTATTATGACAAGCATGCATTAAATTTTGTATTCATAACAAAAAAAAATTACTTATAAATACAAATGACTTAGCAATGCCCGCACTTTCTATTTATTTTTTTAATTAACGTTTAAAAGAAATTTTGGGTCCGAATCTTAGCAAAGCTCGGGCCGATTAACTAGTTTTACTATAATATAATTGATGTATTGTGGTTGACTAAATAGCTATTATCATGGAAGTTCTTTACTATTTGATTATTTTCCCCATTTATTTCTTAAGATAGCAAGGGTATATAGGACTTGACTCTGAACCACTTTGCCCTCTCTTTGCTTTGCAGAGAAGAGAAATGCGCTGGGATAAATTCTGACTGCATGTTCAGGTTATTGTGATCTTCTGGGTCAATATGAATGCGAGTTAAGACTTTTTTGCTTCAAGTATATTTTTGTTTGCCTTAGGAGGCGTATGTACAAAAGTAGTATACGGTTTAACTGGGATTTTATTCTCATGGCATCAAATTGCTCTATATATAATTAGAAGCAGATGAAATGTGCTCTCGTCGGGCTGTTTGATTCACCAAGTGAGTGGTTCGTACCTATCAGTTTAACTAACTATATTATTAAGAACTCAGAAAGTTTTAGATTGTGAAGTACAGGCTTGATATATTGTTGATAGAGAAACTCGGTATTTTTAAATCACTGATCTTAGGTTGATCATTTACAGCTACTTTGCATGCCTGCTAATACAATGTTCTTTCAGGCCAGTAACAATATCTACAAATACAAAAAGTACCAGGCCAACAGCTGAAGTGTACAAAGTTATCAATCTATGAGTAAACCTTGAAGGGTGTAAACAGTCTTCAATGCAGAAAATGGAAAAGCGAGCAGGAATGAGTCGCCTTCTTGCGTGTGATTCACCTGTGTTTGAAGATAATGAATTTATTGCTTATGGTACAAGTTGAACTTATTGTAGTTCATAGCACATGTAGAGTTTATGTAGGAAATATTTTAGGTGAAAATATTTGCAGATTTTCTTCATTGCAAGGGCGAAGGATAAAAGGGAATGGGAATCACGTTAAGTTGATGTTTCCTTCTAACCGTGCCCCCAAAAACTTCATTCATGTCGAGATCTTCCAAAAGGTCTCCGTTTGGAAGTTTCCAATCGAAATGGTATAGCAGCTGCGCAAGTGGAAGCTCAACAGTAGCTATACCAAATAAAATGCCAGGACACATCCTCTTCCCAGCACCAAATGGGATGAATTCAAAATTAGTACCCTTATAATCAATCAAACTGTCTAGGAATCTCTCTGGATAGAATTTCTCAGCTTCAGTCCAATGATCAGAATCTCTTCCAATAGCCCACGCATTGATCATCACTTTACTTTGAGCCTGTATGACATATCCATTAATCTCGCACGTCTTGTTGCATTCTCTTGGAATCAAAGGAGCTGGAGGATGTAGTCTCAGAGTTTCTTTGATAATCAGCTTCAAGAATTCCAAATTGTGAAGACATGTTTCATCAACATTCTCAGTATTACTAAGGACTTGCCTCACTTCCTCTTGTGCCTTTCGCATTACCCTCGGATTTCTAAACATTTCGGACATTGTCCATTCCATTAATGTTGATGATGTATCACTCCCAGCGGCGAATAGTTCCTGCAACAAGATTACAGAGTTAGGGAAGTGCTAATCATATCTTTCTTACATATATTGATCCAACTCGTAGAAGAGAACTTTTGTCTTGATTATGGAGCTCCAATTGTTTGACATTGGGATTGGTATTTAGTTTAATCAATGTGTGCTTTCTCTAGTGTCTTTGAAGGCCTTCAAAAGGCGCTAGTACTTCCACGTGGTCTGGTGCGACCAGTGAGTCATGACGGATGTCTCCAAAATCCGGTCACCTCTATGGCCAGCCATGTCTCTGGCCGTTGAAATTCACTGTTTCAAAACATCTGGTTCAACGATGGACCGTTGACTTTGGATGTCTTCAAAAACTTTGCAGAAGGTGCCTCATAAGCTTATAATTGATATTGCAAGATATATATATATAAAGTAGAACAAATGTTCTTGACTTCTAATTTAGTTATATCAGCACTCCTGGTAGAACATTAATTAATTGTGACGCATATATACTCACCAGGATTGTTGCTTTGATGCTGTCTGTTGTCAAAGGGAATCCAAGGTCCCCGTGTTTCTGGAGATTCAAAAGAACATCCAGAAGATCCTCCGCTTCACTCTCTTCATCAGTCTTTGCCACTTCCCTGCAGGCTCTATGTTCATATATAATGTTTTCTAGGATCTCATCTGCGTCTTGATGCGACCTTTCGAGCCTAGACCTGAACCTACTGATCATGCACAACAGCTTAGAGGAAGGGAATACATCTGCAATATTCGTACCTCCTATTGCCTCTATCACTTGCTCAATAATCGGTAAGAATGCTTCTTGGTGCTTGTATTTCTTACCAACACTTGTTCTTGCAGTGATGCCATTTAATAAATCAAACATCATTTTGCTAAGGTTGATTGGCGAACCTGCTCTTGAATAAATGGTTCTAATAAAATTTGATACCTCTTCTTCCCTGATTGATCTGAATGATTTTACACGTTTCGCGCTAAGGAGCTCCAATACGCAGACCTTCTTCATTTGTCTCCAATAATCTCCGTATGGGGCAAAGCCAATGTCCTTGCTATTGTAATACATGACTTTTGCAACAAGGAGACAAGGTCTGTCGACAAAGTTGATCTCATGGGTTTTCATTGCTTCTTTTGCTGCTTCTGGTGATGATATAATGACAGTGGGAACTTCTCCAATTTGAAGTTGCATGACTGGTCCATATTTATTGGCCATGTCTCTTAGGACTTGATGGGGTAGAGAGCCAAGTAGCTGGTGAAGGTTTCCAATTAAGGGTAATTTCCATGGTCCAGGAGGTGGAGTTGGAGTTGATGAGATTTTACCTTGTGATTTCTTCCATAATCTCAGAACTGTGAAGATTAAGAGAAGGAAAGGTACAAGGATCTGGATAAACTGGAATACTTGCTCCATGCTTAGAATGGTTAGGATTGACTAAGCTGCAAAAACTGGTTAAATTGAGTAGTGTGGCTAATTCGACTACTTGATGTCTATTATTATTGGATATTTATCTTATTGAATAGGATTTGGATGTGATCAAATGTCCACAAATTTCAATAATTGATGGAACAACAAGTCATGTCCAAACACGTAACAAGAAGAAAAATCAATGTGGTCCTCGCCACTCCACCTATTGATGGCTGATGTTATCGCCGATCCTTCTGAATTTATGTTAATTAAAACTTGATTATTATTTTTATTTATTTCAACTAAGTATATCCTTACATTATAATGGGTAGCCCAGGACAAAACTGTAGTTTTCTAATGGAGCTACTGTTAAGACTTAATCGACAAACTTGACTATTGGACATAAATTTTTCTTACAGGTATCTCTGATTTCGGTGTTGGTCAAAGGAAATGCGTATTCCACGTAATTATAGCCACAATAAAGATTGTTAAGACTTTTAACATAGATTTTTCATAATAAACTTTAACCGAAATTGCAGAAAAATAAATGCTTTTATATCCCCGTCATCGTTTTTTTTACATGTAACAAAGTGATAACCACAGTTCAAAAAATTTATAATAATACTATACATGTTGGTGTAATTTGTATATAATAGCATTAGAAAACACACTAGGAGAGCTTATTCACAATAGTCTTTACTTAATTTACTACACAATAAAAATCCATAGAATGTTTTCTAATGCTATTTTATATATATATATACCTAATGCATTTTTGTGTAGAATAGAACAATCGGAATTGTTACAATCCTAATGTATTTTTGTGTATTTTCACAGTTTGTAATAACTTACCTTCTTGATGTGCATTAAGTTTGGAAAAGATTATTACCGGAAAAGTTTTATTTTCTCTCAAAAATAAGTACTTGAGATCAGATGATAACAACTTTAAATCAGGTTTTGGTGGATGAACACTTGAAGATATGGACTCAATTGATCATGGTGACAATTCCTTAATTTTTAATCTCCAACTACTTGCCTTCGATTCTTCCTGAAAATAAATCAATTGCAAATCTTCAGATTAATTAAATTCAGTTTCACTAGAAGTAGTTTCAAATTGATCATAAACTAATTTTTCAATAAAGTCTACTTTTTATAAATTATTATCATCTCCAAAGGTTGCTTGTAAATATTAAAAAAAATTCATTTTCAAAGTTGTTTCTAAAAGATAACTTTACCACTTCATTCCTACAATTAATCAATGCATTAGAATTTGCAATAAATGAATGTCCTAAAGTAGAATTTGCAGAGATTTATTAAAGAAAATGAGACAAGATGGAATTTTTTTTCATAAAATTAGCACAATTAATTAAAAATATTGATAGGATAACACAATTGAGAAAATAACTGATGAAATTACATAGTTTGTACTTATTCCAATTGAAAAGAGAGGAAAAAAAGAAAGGAAAACCCTAAAGACACATGAAGCTTCAATTACAATATCACTTGTATTATTAAAAAAATCTCGGTAAGACAAATCTAACAACACCTAGTAAAGTCACCAATAGTGACTCAATTAGTCCACACTGCCGCCTAAATGTAGAGAGTTTCTCACTTGTCTTTGATGATAAGTGTGACCCACTCGTGTTACCGTTGATGACTTTTCTTGAGGTCGTTAGACTTGTCTCATCGAAATCTTTTTTATGGTACTGGTGGTGTCATAATTGAAGCTTAGATGTGTCTCCAAAATCCTTTTCTTATTTTCTTTTTTTTCTCTCCTTTTTTTTTCTCTCCGGCCCATTTAATATTTTATTTTTATTAGATGTTATTATTTTAAGAAGCTATAAAGATCGTGTTTTTCAATCACAACAAGTCCAAATTATGCTATTTCACTATTGTTTTCTTCAATTGTGTTATTTCACTAGTTTTTTTAAAAATTGTATTAAAAACAAAAAAAAAATAGTGGACAGAATGCGACATGAGATTTTATGGATCACTTTGGATCATAAAACAAATTTAACAAACTCCCAAACCATAGATCGGTTGGATTGGCCTTCTTTTCTTAAGACTTTTAGAGGGGACCCATATATTATACCGTCACGACATAGAAAACATATATGGCTACTCAAGTATCAATATTTTATCAAAATAACCCTATAATATCATGAAATTATAGTTACATCCAAAATTATCAAGATGTTACAAAACTCTCATTTTATACTGAAAATATACTTGAGGTTAATGAGAATGATTTTAAAACTAGTATGGGTATTTTGGATACAAAAGTGGTTTTTTACAAATACTTATTCAAATACGAGGGGGCTTTTTTTACACTTTAAGATAATAAATATAATTTATCTCCAGATTTTTTTTAATTTACCCTATTATTTTTTGTTAAATAGAACCTTTTTAATTTAAATTTATCCATGATTGAATCCCTTTCATCTATTTTTATAATTTTATTTCTACATACGGAAAAAAGGTGGAAGTCATCTAATGATCATGAGTTGAAAGGTGGCCTTAGTAATTGGTAAATTGAAACTAGAGGACTCAATTTGATTGAAAAATGGAGTAGGAGATTGATTAGATAAAAAATAAAATTGATATTTGAGAGACCATGCGTGATTTTAACCACTAAAATTAACTTTATACATCTTGCATCTAAATTTAGCTGATTTCTAGCAATCCAAGAGGCATATAAATTTTGTATAGTGGTACTAGATTTTAAATGAAATGATATATGCTATTTCCTTGGTTGAAATCAAATGACGAGAGCTATTGAAGAAAGTCATGTTATTATCCTTTTCTTGAAAATTTGAATAGTGTGTTTGATATTATAGTATTAATTATTTTTTATTTAAAAAATATATTAAAATACAGTAAAGTGTGAAATAATAAAAAAAAAACACAGTCAATAAAATACCGCGTGAAAAGCTAGCATGTCTTGGTTATTTTCAATGGTACCTTATCTTACATCGAATCGAATAGGACATGGACTTGAAGTCACAAGTATCATTTCATTGTATATGCTTTAGAAAGGAATCTATATATTTCCCTCGTAAGAGACAAAGTCTGGCTATTAATTAATTAAGTGATGCAGAAATTTGTGGCCCGTTCAAATTCTAAAATTGGAAAAAGGTGCCCTACGCACTTCTTTCCATCTTTAATTTAGTCAAAAATCTTTCCATCTTTAATTTAGTCAATTTGTCTTATTATTTTAAAGACTAAAAAATGCATTTTTCTCTTTGATAAATCTTAGCTTTGCCAAAAATAGTCTTAACGTGGATAAAAAGACGCTTCTAAATAATTAACGTGGCTTCAGACTGAATTGCATTGTCATCCACACAGTGCATTTTTTTTTTTTCATGTTAGATTTTTTCATTTGTTACATTTGTTACTTTATGTTGATATGTTTAAAAATTAACCTAGGTATTTTGTTAGCATTTTCTATCTGTAGCCTTCATCCTGTTATTAGGTTTACACCTGATTTTGCAGAAAATTGATCAGCCGTTTTCGAAGAGATTTAAACTAGGGAGACTAAAATTGAGAAAAAAGAAAAAACAAAGTTGTAAAGGATGAAAAAAAAATAATCCAAGGGGAAAAGAGAGGGAAAATAAAGAAGAGAGAAGGAAAAAAAAGTGTTGTGGGTAATTTGCTACACGCGCCACCTTTTCATCATAGGGATGTAGAGACGGTTTCAACTTTCAAGAACACCAAATAAGATTGTCTTTAAATAATATCACACCCAAAGCTCCCTGCTACCCTCCACATGTTGGTTCATGTTATTCACGCACAATTCTTTTTCTTCTTTTTTTTCACTTTAATCTTTGAATCCATTATAACTTATTATAACTTTTCCATTGAATCTCGGCTCTTATATGTTTTATATTTTTCTAGATAACCTATAAAGAAACCCCTAGTTGTACTTAAATACTAGTAATTATTTTCATGTATATTATAAATTAATACTTTTTCCAAGTAACCCTATACTTACAAGTGTCTTAAACTATGTTTTCTACCGGTCCATGGTTCATAAGGTGTTTTTGAAATTACCAAACCCTACCTAACAAATACATAGTAGTTTTTAATGTATATATAACGCCCTCATCTTTTATGATTGTATTGAACATAAAACATCATAGGTTATTGACAAATCCAGAATTTGTTTTATACATAAACAATTAGATGTATACACATAATTGTAATTAGCTTCAATATCATATTTCAATCCTTGTTATATTATCAAATATTCAATTAAGTAGAGAAATACTATGTATGATGTGTCCAGTTTTTTTAAAATTAATAAAGTAAAGTTTAGCCATGAATTCTTGGTATAAAGAACCTTTCTTTACCAATTGCATGATCTCACAACATTTGAAATTCCTTTCTTGAAAAAATCTTTAAAACACTAGCTTTGTGCATAATTACAAGGAATGAATCATAATATGCTCAAGATAAGATTTAAGAAATTTTCAATTACCTACATACATTTCTTTCATAGCCCATAACAATAGCCTACATTAATTGTCTTTAAAAGTCCTTTCTAATTAAGCGCATACAACCTGGGTTGATAAATGATGATTTTACCTTTCCTATAAAATGATAATATGAGTAGTGGCCTGCTATTATTCATGCAAGAAAAATGTAAATTCTAACACGAGACAAACTTTGACTCTATACAGATTTTCAAGTAAATGCTTGAAACCTCCAGTAAAAGCTTGACCTAAGATAACCCACACTATAAAACTGATAAAACCTTTAAAAGAATTGCTTGAAACATAGTTTTGATGCATACATTAAAAATTTCAATTTTCATGAACAAAACCAATTCTTTTAAATATTTCTTAGAAAAAAAAAGATTTCTTTATTGAAATAAAACAAAAAAAACCCTTAAAATAAAAAAGGCAATTACAATATTGATAAAAGAATAATGAAAGCAATGTCAAATCACATACTCAATGGAACAGGAAAGGGCCCCATAAGAAACTAAAGTTAGAGCCTTTTTCCCAACAATGAAATGGGTAAGAAACGCAGAATAGTAAATAGATCCTAGATTAAGAAAACAAATTTGAGCAAAAAAATGAGCTCCTATAAGAAAGAGTTCATAGGAAACCAAAGTAATGTTTCCAAACAAGGTAAGGATGCATGTATCTAACCCCAAAGTATTGCATAATATTTTTATTTTACATGGAAAATCCGTAAAATCAAACTCAGATGAGTCAAAGATTGACAAAGAAAGAGTCCTTGAGCTAGGAAACCAAGAAGGGGGAAGTTAACCTTGCAATCAATAAAGAAACTAGCCTTGCAATCATAATATTTCAGATTCAATCAAAACAGTTTAGATGCCTTTAGATAGTTCTGGATGAAGGGAATTGTTGAGATACAGGATTTCAGGTCAACTGACCTAAAAAAAAGAGTTGTTGAGATGATAGGACTTTACTAGAAAATAATTGCACAAGAGAATAGTTGTAAGAATACAATTCTCATAAAAGCTGTAAAACTAAGGTTTTAGTTTAAGGAAATCGTTGAGATGCAAGATTTCAAGTCAACTAAGCTAAAAGCAAGAGTCATTGAGACAATAGGACTTTATCAAAAAATAGTTGCAAAGGAGAATAGTTGTGAGAATAAGGTTCTTCTAATGGTTGTAAGATCAAGGTTTTAGTTAAATGGAATCGATGAGATGTAGGATTTCATGTCGACTGAGCTAAAGAACACAAGAGTCACTAAGATGACATGACTCCACATCCAAATAATTGCACTTAAGAATAACTAAGAGAATATGGTTATCCTAATATTTGTAAAATCAAAGTTCTAGTTGAAGATAATCATTGATATGTAGGATCTGAATTTAACTTAGCTAAAAAAAAGTCATTAAGATAACAGGACTCTGTTAGGATATAGTTGAACGGGAGAATAGCTGTGAAAATATAGTTCTCCTAATAGATGTAAAACTAAGGTTCTAATTGAAGGTAATCACTGAGAATTAGGATTTCATGTCGACTGAGTTATAAACAAGGGTTGTTGATATGATAAGACTGTCAAAAAACAAGAATAGTTAAAACCAAGGTTCTAGTTTAAGGAAATTATTGAGCTTCATTATTTTAGGTCAACTGAGATGGAAAAAAAAAGTTTTCAAGACGAAAGAATTCAACTCTTAATGGAAACAATTAAATCATAGTTCTAATTGTAGGAGATCGTTGTGAAGAAAGAGTTTCAGGTCAACCGAACTAAAGTTTTGAGAACATCAGGTTTGGAGAATAGTTTATCTGTTCTTACAAACTTCCTACACAAAGCTTTTGACAAGCCTTAACTCTGTAAGTGTTGTGAAGAGGGGGCATCTATTGTTACATATTTCGGATCCCTATATAAATATACAAAAAAAATCAATAAAAAGAAAAAAAAATCAAAAAAAGGAAATACAAAAAATTTGAACAAGTTAAAAAACAAAAGTGTATTAGTGGAGAGAACATGAAGAACGCCTAAAAAATTGTCAAAGAATGGTTAGGAAATATCAAAATATAAAAGGTTGGAAAAATTGATAGTCTAATATTGATTAGTAAACGCCCTTTCAATTGAAAAATAAAATTTGGGAAGGAAAATTCAAAATTAGATGTTTAAGGACTCAATTTGAATTTTTCAGGATTTAATTGAATTTATTGAGGGCTTCATTTTAATAAAAATTGGTTTTTGAGTTTAATTTGGGCTTTAATTGGAAGAAATTGAAGTTTAGGGGTTAAATGACAAATTTAAGAAGTTTATTTGGTCAAATAAAAGGCTTAATTGCATAAATATTAAAGTTTGATGGGCAATTAGGGACTTGATTGAAGCAATTCAAAATTAAAGACTAATTTGTAAAAGCCGCAACACTTCAGGGACTGAAGATGGTTTAATTAGGGTCCAAATTAAAAAAAATGAAATTTATTGATCAATTAATGGTGAAAATACACAAATTGATAATCAAGGACCGAATTGAAAATGGCACTAAACTTTAGGGATAACAATTGAGTTAGGAAGGGATGAAATTGCATGAAATTTAAAGTTGTAAGGCAATTACGAGTGCAATTAAAATAAATCAAAAGATTAGGGACTAAATTGAATTTAGACCAAATCCCAAATTAAAAACTCTAATTTATCAATGACACATCGTATGGTTCATGTTCAAAATGCATCATTTGGAATAAAAGGCAAATGACATGTTGTTTGCCTATTATTCATCTTTTTATTTAGACAGTTTTTGGTTGATCGAGTTGACAACTTCAAATAAAATAAAATAAAAACTACAGACCTTAAAATTGAGTAGGGTTGGATCCAGAAAAAAAAAGAAAAAAGAAAAAAGAAAGAAAGGTATGCACCTTCTCTACCAACTTCAAATGGTCTTTGATGACTTTTACATTGGAGTTGCTCTAATGAAGCCTTGAAAATAGCCAGCTCAATCAACTTTAATTGTGACACTCATTTTAAAAAACCACTAGATTTTTGTGTGTTCATACCTCAAACCTTCTCAATGGGTTTTGATTAAGGGTTGAAATTTTTTTCTCAAAATCAAATGGCTAAAAAAATCTCATTGGCTTACAAGCTTAGAAAAACCATCAAAATGCCCAAAACCAAGTTTGTTACAAAAACTACCAATTTAAAACCAGTAAAGTATAGAGCTTCAACCTGCTTAAAACCCTCTTATTTTGACTAGAGGATTAAGCATTGATCAATCATAATCAAACCTTGATCAAAATCGTAGCTTGAAACCTTATAAATCCCTCTTGAAAAATCAAAGCAGATAGGAGGGAGAAAATGAAGAGGAAAGAGGGAAGGAAAATCTTGATAATAAAACTAAATGTGAAGGTTTAAGAGCATAGCACAAAGATTTTTTAAGCTTTAAGTGTAATAAAGCTAAACTTTGCGAAAGAAAAGCATAAAGGGTCAACAGCTATTAGTGAGCTTTAGAGGTATAACCTTTCTCTAACCTAATAGGTGATATCCGCGAGGTACACATCTATCTTATTTTACATGTTAAAAGATGTTTATGAACTTGTTTTGGTGTTATAATGTATTTAGTTTTGATTTTGATTAATGCTTTCAAATGTTTTCTTTTTTTATTAACCTTGTTTTGAGTTGGTTGTTAATGTTTACTGGATCTTTATAAAATGTTTGGATGATTGTTTTGGTGAAATGGAATAGGTTAGGAATCAAAGAAATATGACAGCAAATTTATTTTTAAAAAACTTTTAGGGCTTGCTAATGCATGTTCTTGGCTCCTAAGTCTTGGTTGAGTCTTGTGAGGTGTTAACATGTCAATTTTGAATCACAAATTGACAGTTTTGGGAATTGAAACAACATACATGTTTTCTATGATTATTATTTTTTTAGCATATGTAACTATGGCAATGTAATTTATATGAACAAAAAGAAAGAGGTTGGGAGTCCTGAAAGGCCAATTGTAAGTTAAATAACATTTCTATATTTCTCGGCAGATTCTAGGCAGTGTTCTTTATATGCACATTGCCTTGGCTACTTGATTTTGACCATTTTTGTTTGTTTATTTGCATCAACATCTTCACGTGAGTTTGTTAATCAATAATCTAGTGTTAGATTGCATCAATAACTGAACTGTTTTTTCTGAGTTTTAATGTTAGGGTTTTGTTTTTCCATTGAAATCTATTTTGATCAAATTATGATTATTAATTGAAATTTGTTTATGTTTGATGCTTGAATATCTGGTAAGGGGGCGAACCTCATTCCATCCAAGCTACTGTCTTTGAAATGGAGGTACTGCATCTATCTCAATGATCTATATGATTAATGGATTTTGCTCGGTATAGTATGTGCGATTTCCTTCTACTCCTGCACCTTCCGAGACGATGCAGTAATTGGCTGATATTTGCTCTTTCACTGCACTGCAATAAGTAATTGGCTGATACTTATGCCAAGTAGCACTTTCGGTCATCATCATCACTATAATAATAATCCCAGCAGGGGAGGTAGATGATTTGAGATATCTTTGGAGTGGTGGAGTTCAAATCATCAGAAAGACACAAATTTCCATCAGAGTCCATGAAGCAGAACCGTCCATTACAGCTTGCCATATCTTCATGCCACCACCTCCGACAACGACAAGATTCCAAATCTCCAATGTTTGTCGTCTCCGATCTTGCAAAAAGTCACAGCTTCTACTTCTTCATAATTAAGAATCATAACATGGCATGGCAGGTTACTCGAGGATGGAGTAGAATAAAAGAAAGTTTCGAGAGTGGGCCGGTGAGATTTGGAATTCCGGTCATTATAACCAGAATGATTAGTGGCAGGAGTGAGTGCTTGTGAGAACCAATACAAGCATCAATTTTTTTCTTAAACAAGAACGGTTCTAGTTTGGGTAGGCTTGAAAGGTATAGGGAGTGATCCATAGAGGAGAAGACTTTGCTTGTGTCATGGGCGAGAAACGGTATATTTTGGAACCACCATTACAGGAGCTCTAATCAGCAATCACAAGGCCTGGAATAATAGGTGACTAGATACAGAAGGAGCTTGTAAAGGAACCGACTTCGAAGTTGAAGAATCGACGCTGCAAAGACTGAAATTATCTGCCACTATTTACAGCTTAACCAATGTGAAAATGAAAGTTTGCAGGTCAAATCAAACAAGAGCTTGAAGAAGAGTTATTGCTCCGCTTTAAGCGTAAGATGGTGTAACGTGGGGGAGGAATCTAGCTAGGGTTTCAAAAAATTCTGACAGGTGAGGATACATTTATGGAAGTTTCCATGTCAGCAATATGGGTCAACAATTGCAATAAAGAAACTGAATTGCCTGTTCAAGTAAAAAAGATTAAATAGGAAACCGACTGCCAATGGAAGAAAGTCTACTTCTTCAACTTGTGTAATAATAGAAAAAGAATGATGTACATTTTCATTTAGGCTTCAATGAAAACTACTAGGCTCTGCCATCACCACATCGCTTGTATAACAAAACTCAACACAATTTCTCTGCTATAGAATTTTTGGATGTTAAATAGCCAGGAGCTAACCACCAAACAAAGCAACAACTATAACTCACTATAGAAAGTAATCTAACTATACCTCGTGCTGTTCCTCCTGCCCCACCACTTCTTTTTCACCCTATCAAGGGCACCTTCATCAGTTCCGAGCTTGTTCAAAATCAACTTTGTTTCCCGTAGTCTCGATCCATAATCCTTCTTCCAAGCTTCAAACATCTGCTTTAACCGTCTGAGCTCTCGGTCAGCATTCATACTTGCATCAACCTGACCAGATTTTACCTCTACCAAGAACTTGGCATCATCTCCAAATACTTGAGTCCTCTGCTCAAATTCTTCAGCTAACCGGCTTATAACACTCAAGCCCGCACTAATTGGTCTCACACCATTATTTTCTTGACCCCTATGGTTACTTCCTGTATCCCAGCTAAAGTCTCTCTCTTCGCTTGCGTTGACTGATGCATCAGAATTTCTCTCAGAATCATCAACAGATAGGCTCTTCTTTGCAATGGAGAGGCTGGATTGTAGGGATCTCATCTGTTTCTGCCACACTTCTTCCATGGACTTCATTTTTAACTCATATTCAGACCAGCGGCTCTCATATTGTTGGAGCCGTTGGTGAAGGATGTCATTCTCCTCCTCTTTCTCTCTAAGAGCAGCCTCAGCTTTGAGAACTCGTCGCTGTAATTCAGCAAGATACGATGCCTTCATGAGCACCTCATCTGACTCATTGCCCTGTTGAGAACTTGTAATTGTTTAATATCTCAACTGTAAGAATACAAGACTCCAGTATGAACAGTGTCTTCTTAGGAAAGAAGGACCAAAGCATTACCCTAACGAATAATCACCAAAGATATTTACACTATTAAATACTGTCTCAGTCAGCCAATAAAGATCACAAGTTGGGTTTCACAATGGGGGAGGGCAACACAATAGTGTCCTATAAAATTAAGCCCATATGATAGTAAGTGACAGGCTGCATATGATCCATCCTTAGAACTGGATCCTCACCTTCATTATATACATGTAGATTTTACCAGGAATTCATAAAATTAAGCTCTTGGTGGGGGATAAAGCAGAGTCCTTAGGACAAGCAACCAGACAGAATGGGATATATATCTACATCAATTTAATATAGTATACTCACAAATCACATATGGATAGATACAACAATAGGTGCATATACATGAGACAAGAAATTATCAATCCCAATCTCATTTGAAACCAGTGCATTGCTCTGTTATGATATCCCTGAAGTTTCTTTTTCAATAGTAAAAGGTTGCAGTTGAGATACATACAGATAGATATAGCATGTTCAATATAAATAGACAACAAAAAAATACAAAAACAAATCAGGATTCTATCAAATACGGAACTAATGACAACAAAATTGGAAGCAAGATCAAATTAGCAAACGAGTGATAGTTATAATGGGTGTGCAGGAAAAAGTGGAATAGGTACCTTAGTTGCCCCAGATTTCAATAATCCTACATCACCTGAAAATCTTCTCACCAACCATCCACGAATAACTGCAGCATAGCACAGACAATTTCATGAATAACAGACAGACCATCTTATTAATAAAAGCAAAGCAGCTTGGTTTAAACATTTCCAAACAGAAAATGTAAACAATCTCAAGTGTTGACTGAAACCAACTAGACCACAACCTCCAGGAAAGCAACCCAGAGATTGTTCCTTGCAAACTCTGATCTCAATCATTCAGATGAGCAAAAATATCCGTTTACCACAATAAACTCACAAGTCCAGGACAGAACTTATGAATACCTGATTGTATCAAGATTGATGCTTGATGCATGTTTTTGTATTTTTTCCTACAGATTGTGCTTTTGATGTGTCTTTGTATAACAACAGCAGCTCTATGTCTTTGTTGTAAGACTGCATATTCCTTTCTAAATTTCTCTCCACGAACAACTGTATGAAGGAATAAATAAGTCATCATCACAAGCATTCTTACATATAATTTATGTTTCCTTTACAAGTATGACAATGGTTTAAAGTAAACAAAGGTTCAAACTAGAAAAGAGAGCGTAATACATGACTGAAGAGCACAAACTCCTCTTCTGAGCTCCCTGAGGTAACTGCGAGCTTGGTGCCCTCTGAAACAGCTTTGAACACGTAAAATACCATGTAGAGTGCGGTTTCTTGTATCCTCAAGCACACCAATCTGCATAAAATGTACGAGATGAGCATAAAGGTTTAACAATCATGTTTGAAAGTAGGTTGATAATAATCCATGGTATTTATCCCAGGAAAAAAAAGTTCTCAAAACCATCTAAAGAAGCCATGTATCATAAACATCTAATAGTCATTTGTATGTATGTTTGTTTGCATGCATGTAGGTTTCCACGTGTTTTGTGTGCATGAGCAGATTCTCCATTTCACCTGTCCTGTTCGGAAAAATAATTTTGTGTAGCCAACTTGATACATCTCTGGCATGATATTGAACTGGTGAAGAATTGCAACTGAAACGCTGAGTGGATCTTGAGAAGCAACATTTTCCAGCAGAAGAAAACCATATCTGATGCAAAAAACGTGTCAAACTTCTGGAATCCCAAAAGACAAATGAGATACTAAACACTATGGAATCAGACAATTCTGGAAGTTGTCACATAAGTTGAAAGAGTAATTTTCCTTACCTTCTGGCAAACTTCTGGTGTGACATTCTGGTAGGAAATCCACACCTTGATATACGAACTACTTCTAGAACTCCACAACATCTCAATTGCTGCAATACAAGTCCTTGCTCATATGACCCGGGAGAAGGAGAGTTGTTAGGCTTTATACAACGTATGAAGTGTGGTGTTGTGTTCTCTAGACGTTGCATCAATTGGAACAGTTGGCCCTATACACCAAAATGCTAGGTTAATAGAATTATTGGGACAAGCAGAAGCTAGATTGTTACCTAGCATTCACTCATCTGTGCTTAACACATCAAATATAAAAGCCTAACCATTCAGATGCAAGGGGAAACATGCAAGAGAATAATGATAATCCCTTTTTTTACCATTAACAGCAACATACATCTGACTTACAAGGAAACGTTTCAAAGCACTACCATCAATAATACAAGTGTTGATTAAGAACAAACTCTTTCTCAACTGATCCAAATTAAAAAGAAACAAGTTTCCTAACTATCAGGATTGAACAGTTCATATTCTTGATCATCACAATTCGATATCTGATAAATAATGGCTTACAAAACCCTTTTCTTGATAGTGAACAAAACCTTGTAATTCATGGCCAATGTAAACCTTAGGCATCCCAGTTTTAGGTTTGGGTACAGACAACAGAACGTAATATACCTTAAATTTTGTTGCAACACTTAGCTTTTGTGAGTCTGCTCCACCTGCTTTATATAAATGACCAACTATAGGTTTCTCAGTTTGTATAAGCATATTGGAAGCAAATATCTGGGGGAGATGGCATGAACATGAAGAGAGAAGCTGGATAGAGTCCAAGTGTAACAAGTCTCTATTCTTCTCCAGAAATCCAGTTGTATCATAAGTAACCTGAAATTCAACACAGTGACAGCATTAAATGAGGTAGCCTTTTCATAACCAAAAGTTCATGGCACCTACATTGTTAAATCACTTTAATGTTAAGGTAAACTAAAAGAATCAGAAGCACAGTCGTCCACAGCTGGCCAGGTCACACTAACAGTAAAAGGGATCTGAACAATGGCATTCTTTCAAACAGTGCCATATCAAATTTGTTGGTCAATTTTGACCATTATAAGCACTTGAGTCACAACAAAAGGAAAGGACAATGGACTATTTGTTGACTGAAAGGCCAATACCTCGCCAGCATAATGGCTAACACTGAAGGCCTTGCCTCGCTCTCCTCTGAAACAAGAATTAGAGTTCAAATGCTGTTTAAGCTTGTTGGCAAATGTCAAATCTGTGCCATTTGGAAAGGTGGACTCCTCATCCAGTAAAGATAATAACCCCAAAGGTTTCTGCATGAAAGATAAAAGGTTCGAGTTGTATAAATTCAAATTTCAAAAACAGAAGAAATTTGAGAGAAGTCAAGAAATTCCTGCATCAAAGATAAAAGTAAAGTTGTCTAAACTATGAAACTTGAGCATTAGAACTAATGCAGAAAACAAATTTAAGAAACCATTTTTACAGTGCACAATCATCCACATTTGTTAATTTTAATTTGTCAAACAAAAAGAAGAAATTCTCATTGTATCAGGTTTTCTATACCTCTATTACACAAACTAAAAAAATATATGAGAAATACACTCATGATAAGAAGGGAGTCAGCTTATATAGCTTTTCTTGAGAGTTTCTTAGAACTCTAAAAAAAACATGTTTCGTATTTCTTTTGCTGACCACGTCAAGAAACTATCCCATTTGCACCTCAAGACCTCAGTTGACTTGTAAGAAGACAGGGTATGAAACTTGCATTCAACATTGATCGAATCCCTATCCTTCTCAAGATATGAAAAAATGCATTGGTTAACCATAGAAATAACCATCAGGTTTGAATATAGTCCACAAAACATTATGCGGTGAGGAACAGAAACATCAATTTAATTATCATATCAAGGTATAGTCAACAGGCTCGAAGCAGTAATATTACAATAGAGGTCCATGTTTCTATTTCCAACACTACAATTCAAAGAAACAAATAAAAAGCACAAATGAAACATTCTAGCGAGTTACTCTGTACCTTTTCAAAAAGATTGAGACAGTCCTGGTTATCTTCAAACTCAACCTTAGCCCAGTCAATGCCATCTTGTATGTATTCCTGGAAGACAAGAACACCTTGTAAACACATGCACCACAAATGTTGTAATTCATCCTAATTTCTTAGGCTACAGAAGCTCAAAAGCCTAGTACTCTGTCATATATAGATATTGAAACCACTACTAATCCATCATAATGATATGCCAGAATTCTTAACCTTTTTCCCCCAAGGAGACAGAAGTTTCGTTTTTTTAACAAATAGGAGAATTCCAGAACTCACTTTTGGATATTGAGGATCAATGAGTGAAATTTTAAGACATCCCTCACCCATTATTGCCTTGAGTTCAACTATGAAACCAGGAGTCTTGTAAGATGTTTTAAGATACTTACCTCCTGCTCCAACTTGAATAAATGACGATTGAAGTGTTGCTGTAATCTCTCATTCGCATAATTTATGCAGAATTGCTCAAAACTATTTCTCTACAGATACAGTAAATAGCATAGAATGCCATATATCAAAATTCAAGTCACAAACAGAGAGAATATCACAGTAGGATGATGACTAAACTCACTTCAAACGATTCAAATCCATAAATGTCAAGAATGCTGATGGATCTGCCAGTTCTTCTTTTACCAACTGCAAGTGATTTGTTGACTTGTTCAACAAGCCAATCAAACAAGCAAGAATATATCGACTTTGCCAGAGCATCTCTTGTATCAATTGCCTGAAAAGTAGAAGAAAAAATTGTTCATAACTGAATGCCTTTATGCACTCCATGGAAAATTACTGTTAATAGGAGCTCAAGTAAAGCCCTTTGCTTTCATACATATCTATATGTTTTTTAAATTCAATTAACTTTCAAATAGATACCACCTCCAGACAGACTGCAGGGTGGCCAATATTACAGTTTTGTTTTGAAGGTGAAAGTTTGGAAGGGTGTTGGTGCTTGTTTAGATCCATCGCTTATGAGAGGCAAGCATATACTTGTTGCCTTGCTATATATGCAAGTGTAAGTCAAACACAACAGTGAATCTCCCCTTAAATATCTAACTATAGAAAAGGCTGATTTTTGACATTTTCTCACCTGTGATAAGGTTAGCTTTTGGACAATTGTATCATTTCCAACCCTCATCTTGCGAGTAGATAAAGCCAGCTTAAGCTCCCCAACATTACATCCAATCAATTTTGCAACAGTGGTTAGACCTGAACATGATAAAAGCAAGCCTCAGTGCAACAATTTGACCACACGCTGATGACACCATACCAAATAATTTCCAAGGAAAGAAGAAAACAGAGTTTGATTTGACTCTAGAAACAAGCAGTCACTCTAAGAAGTATCAATAAGATCAAACATAAGATGCTGTTGGAACTAATACAACATATAATAGAACACAACTGGAGTTGTATTTCATCCTCACAAAATAACTAAAACAGAAAAATGATACAAACAGAAATAGCATTATTGCAATTATTGCATGTTTCATTACTTGGGAGGTCAGCATTTTAATTAGCATTGCCAGCTGTTTTAATTACTGTGCTAAATCTAATCCTTCATGACTATGTTTGTCAAACCATCCGTGACTAGCAACATAAGTTCAGCTGTCATTCATATTCAATGGTCCATGTCGATGCAGGGTGGCCAATCAATCAAAGCAACTCTTCTATAGATTTACTTCTGAACATTATTACTTTTTCAAGAGAAAAAGTCATGAGAATTATTATTTTTTCCTACAGGTTTTTTTTTTTTTTTGACAGTTCCATCTCTCCTAGCATCTTGATCTAGGCAAGAGGATAATCATAATCTCAGTTTTTCCCCTTTCTCCTAAAATCTTGTATGAATCTCCCCGCAGACAGTTCAATGAAGCCAATGAGTATGGCTATCAGTGGGATTAGGATAATAATAGTGATAAACAATGGATATGATGAATTTAAATATGTTAATCATCCAATTTTTAAAAGCATCTTACCTTCATCTTCCATAGGTTCAACATGATTTTCATTATCAACAACGGAAAATGAGACATTTCCAAGCCACAGCACTGCAGCAAGCATTGCAAATACACTCTCTTGGTTTTCCTTGCTGACATGAACAATATCCAGAGCTTCCTGAAAAGTTGTAGCAGCTATAAGCAAGTTGGCATGCAAAACCTCTGGTCTCAACATAAAAGTGAAAAAAAAATTGAAGATTAAAAGCAACTATGCAAGAAAATGGGAAGCCAAAAACAAACCGTAACAGCATGGAAGCGTTCAGCATCATCAACCCCAGTAATTGTGTAGCAATTGCTCTGCCTTAAATATTTATATTCACTAGCAATCTTCAAGTTTATTTTCTCTGTGCTCATGAAAGAAACAGCAGAAAGGGGGTAGGATCATTTGTTATTATTATATAGGAATCAGTATATTTGGATGCTTTTTTTAAAGAAAGGAACTCAGTGAGCTCTTAAATTATGCATCAAAATTTGAACACATTGAAAAAATATATGGCAGTACATACCTCTTAGTTTCGGTGAAGCCCCAGCACAAAGCTGATAAAATATATGATATGACCTCTCACCCTCCATGCATTGGACCACTCTGGACTGTTTATTTAATAGATTAAATTGGCAACTCAAAAAAATGATGCAGGCAATATGAAAGAGGAATAGAAAATTACCTTTTCTAGTAAAACTGTGCACCAAACAAGAACGAACATAGATTCATAACTCAGTCAGTAACGGAAATTTCAAAAAAGTGAACACGAAAATATATCCAACATCATTGAAGTGCATCAGTAATCTGAGCAATCTTACATGTTTGAATTTTGGCACCTGATATTTTTCCTGTTTCACTAAAGTGGATTTCAATCAGCTTTCCCTGCAACATGTTCAGAACAAGTATTGATAATTAAAATTAAATTCTGGATGACACTAATAACTGTCATCCCTCAATACCAGTAGGTTAACCTAAAGAGTAAAGAACACTATGATGTTCAAACAAAGAACATGGAGCTTACAAAGCGACTTGAGTTGTCATTCCTCAATGTCTTTGCATTACCAAAGGCTTCTAGAATAGGATTGGTTTTCAATATTTCATATTCTATCCCACTGCCACCACCAAGAGCAGCCAAATATTGCATTGCTATCTTTGCTGTTTCTGTTTTTCCTGCTCCACTTTCACCGCTGAGGCAACAAACAAATGGCATCGAACTCAGATGTGTACAAGGAATGTTAATAAAAACACTATAAACTTGTGCTAAAAATGCTATAAACTTGTGCTTCTTTGGTATGTCATGTTATGTGCCATTTATTGGATGATATGCATCGTACTGTATCATTTTCAGAAATTGATAAACTGGTTAAAAGAGCACAAAAGGGAGGCACGTGCTAGTATAAATCCAAAACCATCCAAAAACTTCTAGATCATCAAAATCCAAAACACGCAAGACAAATGAAAGTGAGAAGTACGCGACCAAGCAGAGTTCCAAGAAAAGATAGAATTTCTTCCTCGATTATACTCCATCTGAGAGCGTGAGTCACTCAAATATAATAATCAAAAGGACTTTGCGTACCCAAAGAAGACAAGAGAAGCAATAAGTCCATGAGCAGACAATGAGGCTGGGTTAGCAGAATCTATAACCCATTTTTTCAGTGGATGGGCTATTTCTAACACGCTGGGATGCAAAGAAGTTATCATAGTTAAAGTTCATTATGTCCTCCAGTAGCTTCACCCTTTTTTCATGGCCTTTGTTATATAGTGCAAATTATTTAGTCTTGTATGTTAACAGTGAACACTATATCATATAATAACAAAAGCAAAACTCTGCTCACCACAAGGATAACGAGATGGTATCTCTCTAGATGTTATTTCCAGATGAACATCCACTAAACCTTCAACATGAACATTGACATAGGTGTGAAACACGCATGGTTTAAACTTGTCATATAAACTATCTACAAAATGCCACATTATGAGTTCCTACTCAAACTGCCTAGAAGCAAACAGCATGAGGAACAATTAATTGATAAGCTATTAATTGAAGAAGCACCTTCAAAAAAAAAGAAAAAAAAAAGCTTAATTACTCACACTTTACTAACCTTATAATGATAGATTGATTTACTTCATCTGGAGAGAGAGGAAAAAAAAGAGTAAGAACTCTACAAAATATGACAAATTTCAGAAAGTTACAAACCACCAGAAACTCAATCTTTCAGAATATATGAAAAATTAAACCACCTCGTATCATTTCCCGGATGGCCGTGTCTGTAATGGCATACACATGTGGGCTCTCCATAGATTTATTCTTATATGCTTCAATGTAATTATTTCCATATAAAGGAACTTCCTTAAAAGGATTGATGGCTACCAGAACTGGCCCTGCTTTTGTCTAAATTGCACTCAAAAGAATTAGGGGAAATCAGTATTTCACTAACTGATTCAAAACCAAATATAATACTAACACAAACACTTACATAAATCATATCACGATTGTATCTATACTGAAGATTGTACAACACTGAAGGCTCATTTAGGTAACTAAGTTGCATGAGATCATCTACACCATCAAGGATATCAGGATTTGCTGGCACAAGACTTTCAGTTTTCACCTTTAAAACCTATGATTTGAAACGCAAGTCAAATTAAAGCATCCCTAATTATTTATACCACAAAAACATCTTAAAAAATTTTCTGAAAATTTCACTTACTTTTCCATCAGGGAGAGAAATAGTAGACTCGGTCCCTGAAGTTGATAAAATCTTCCCCAGCTCCCAATTCCCATTAGGAAGTTGAAACCAAGATTGAAGTTTCTGAAATGGTAAACTTTAACATAGGTAACAAGATCAATGAATTGAATGATAATCAATCAACTTGAATCCGAATAGCTTCATCATAATTCAGTATCAACCTCCACAGCCTCTAGATAAATATGCATCCAAAACTGCAAGAATTTAGCCATAATCAGACCAAAAACTAATCCCATTCATGCAAGGGTACCTTGTTTGTAGCATAGGAGCTGGTATCAGACCACCTGCGTTCCCTGCGAGATGTTGATATCGAAGGCAAAGGCATAACCACAGTGTCCAAATCTTCATCACCCACAGAAGGCCTTTGTTCAATCAAGATAGCAGTCCGACTATAAGGTGAATCCTCACTGACATCATTGCCAACACTATCCTCAGCTCCCTCAACAAGGCCATTCCTTATATCATTTTTTTCTGGAAAACTCAAACAGACTGCATTGCTATTTAATGAATTCACATCCACAGATTTTTCCAATCGTTCAGATGTTGGCGAACCCACAAACCTAAAATCAACTGGCAAAGATTTGATCGACTCTAGAGAAGGCAAGACCTGGGATTTCGGTAACATTTTCTCTGATCCTGACGATTGAGTTCCAACAGATGCCATAAGATAAAGGATCAATTAAATGGCTAAATTTTTAGCTTTTTCACCCTAAAAAAACGTCATATCACAAGGCCACACTTTAAAACTTATTTGGATACAGCTTGATGGAGGGGACCATAGTTTTAGAAACCAGCCCTAGTGCTCCCTCAATACTTAGTCACCACCATTCACAAGCTCAAAACCTTAAAAAATCTATCCAAGTCCTTCAAGTAACCCAAAAAAGAAAAATCAATACAACCCTTCACTAGCAGAGCCCTCACACGGATCCTAAAAAAAAAATGGTTCAATTCTTCAAATTCCTCTCCGTTCTTCAAACTTGAATTACTAGAAAACCGCTCTAGTTTCTGCAAACATTAAGCAAGTTAACAAACTTTTATACCTTCCTTGACCACAAATCTCACTTACAAGGTTAAAAAAGACAACAATGCTTGTAAGACTTGACTTGTATATGCTTTAAAGCAAGGTACCAAAATTTATAATTAAAAAAATAATGAAAAAGATCAAAACTTGAACATTGTAGTTTGAAGTTTCAATTTTTCTCCATTAGAGACCCAAAAACAAAATAATAAGTAAATCAAAGAACCGAACTTTTCTCCAATTTCCCTCATTTTCTTCCCACTTAAAAGCAAATAAAATGTGCTGAATCAAACCGATCTAATATCCAAACTCACATTTTCAACCCATTAACATTCACAGTAAGAACCAGAAATCTCAACTCTAAACTTAACAATCTGAAAATAAAAAACAGAAAGAAGCATCTCTTCGCATACCTTGAAATGGTCTAAACTGGGTATTGTGAGGAAACGAAAACCCTTCTCAGTAAAGCAAAGTAAGTCAAAGCTGGCAGATCGATCTCAAGAAAAAAAAAAAAAAGTGAAGTGAAACAGTGAAAAATGAAGCTCTCTTTTTCTATATAAAAAGAAAAGCCCAAAAACTTAACAGCTCAATAGCAGACACGGCAAATGAAGGTGTAGAGAGAGAGAGAGAGAGAGGAGTGTTTTTTGGTATGCGAGAAAGTGAGAAATTTAGTAGCAAAATATAATATTGAAATGGGAGGAGGAGGCGGAGGCAGGCAGGCTTGTGGAGAAGAAGCAGCTTTTTCTCTGCTTCACAAATAAAATAAAAATAAAGAGAGGAAACAAAGAAAGCTAAGTAATGTTTCTCTTTTTAAAAAAAATATTATTTTAATATTTATAACTACATTCACAATCACAAATAAATAAATAATTAATATTTTATAATAAAATAATATTTTTTTATAATAACATATTAAAATAATATAAAAACATCTAAAATAATTTAAAATTAAAAAAAAATCTATTTTTCTTGAGAAAACTCAATACCATGTTTGATTTTTAACTACTCATGTGGATTTTTGTCAATTACCGTTTTACCATCCACTTTTTCATTTATTATAAATTAGCATTTTCTTTTTGTTTTTTATTTTTTTAAGCTCAGAGAAGCATATCACAATCATTTGTATTTGTATTCCATTGTTTTAAAGTCCAAGGGTTTTTTTAAATTAGTTTGTGTATCAAAACTAAATTTTCTTATGACATTTAAAAATAAATTATTTATATTCATATTAAAAAATTTATAAGAATTTTTAACTCCAAGCTCTTATACGATCATGTCAAGTGTTTTAAGTTTGATTGATATATCTTTCTCATAGTTTTTACTTTAAAATATTACATAAAAGATGACATTGGCCATATAAAGAAATTGGCAATTGCCCCTACCAACCACATTTGTTTCATGAGTATATGTACTTGATCGAGGTAATAATTCGAGTAGAGGTGTTATTAAATTGGATACAAGTTTGGGAATGCTACAAATTATTTTTTTGTAAATTTCTCGTAGAAATAGCTATCATTATTCTTATTTTTTTAGCACGTGGTTCTCAATAATTTTGTTTAATTATTTGATTTTAAAAAAAAATAACACCTTAAAAAACAACTATTATTATATTAGACAAAAACTAGGTGACCATTGACTAAAAAAATTGAAAAAAAAACTTATTTTATTTTATTATTACAAAAAAAAACTAATCCATCTAGCGATATTATTATGCCCTAAGACACGGATTACTATTCATTACAGTAGTATGATTACTATTTTACCCCTTGATCATTTTATTTTTTTGCTTTTGCTTTGGGGTAAGGTGATCTTTTCATTATGATACAAAGATCTTTTAAGGATTATGCGGGATTATTTTGGTAATTGTGTTTTTTAATACACAGTAAAATTACTAATATAACTCTTGAATAGAATAATGAAATTCCCTCTGCGCAAGGGTGTTTTTTTATTTTTATATTTGATTGAACAATATAATAACTATATCACTCTTACCATTTGAATATTTTAGTTTTGATTTTAGGAGCTTGGTTGTAATTCCATCATAGTTTGTTTGTTATTATTATTTAATTATAAGGGAATTTTTGGGTTTTGTAAATATTAAAAGAAACAAAAAAGTTGTTCACGTTTGCCTCACACATTTCAACATGGCAACTGCTCTGCTGCCTTCTGGCGACACGTGCGGTTGGCTCTAGTGGTTGTAACCATGATTATGTTGTATTCTTTGATTCATCTCGGTATTCTCTTTCTCCCTGAGGTGGTGTGTGTATTGTTTGACGTGATTTAGCCCAAAATTGCTTTTCTTTCTCGAATTGTGAGCTTTTTAAAGACTTAATCATATTTGGGATGTGTTGTCTGGGTTTGCTTTGTTTTTATAGATGTTTTCAATTTCATCCCATATGATTTTTTTTAATTTTTAAAAATTGATCATTATTCTTATAATTGATATTTATTTTAGTTGGGATTATTTTTTATTTTTTTCATTAAATCGCATCATTCTTCGGTTTTTTCTATCAAATTTTATCTTTATTTTTTGTTGATGCTTTTACAAGGTTTTTTATTAATATTTTTCTACCGATCTCATACTTTAAAATTAAATTGGTTGAAAAATATGCTTTTTGATTGAATTAGGGTAAAAACATTTTATAGGATGTGACTTTTAGAGATTAGACCAGGTTTGAGAGGTTTGCCTTGTATTTTTCCCTTTTCTAAATTGATATTGTTTTATTTTTTATCCTTTTTATTTTTTACTTTTCTTTTGTTATTTTTTTAGTCTAATTCTCTTTTTTAACTTTTATTTTCTTATTTTTTATCAGTTTGATTATATTGGATTAGCCCTCAGTAATTTTTTTATATTCCATCCCTTTTATTTTTTATCTATAAATAATCTATCATATTACAAATGATTTTTAATTTCACCCCCCTATGATTTTTTAATCTTTCAAGCTTGGCCTTAATTTTTTTAATTGCAATTTTTTGTTTGCGATAATTGTTTTTAAGATTTCATCCTTACTAGGTTTTTCCTGTTAGATTTTAGCTCCATTCTTTTTTTGTTTTGTTTTGGTTTTTTTTAAGTTTGACTCTCTTTTTTTCTTAGTTTTATTTTATTAGATTAATGTTGGGTTGTTTGATAATTTGAATAGACTCAAATATGATTCTTTCTTTCTTCGTAGTTTTTTTTATCAATTTTTTTTATTGTTGTTTTTTTCATAAATATTGAAATTGTCAATTTAACTAATAACTTGAGATTTGAATATTTTAACCTATTATGTTTTTAAAATAAAAAATTATTCACCCTATGGACCGTGTGTGGGTAACATATCTAATTTCTCTTTATTTCTTATTATTATTATTATTATTATTATTATTATTATTAACATGGGTGTTTGGACCAGCTTGCGTGCATCTCGACTAATCCCACGGGCTTTGAAGTTAACGACCATGTAAATCTCCAATAACCCTAAGGTTTGTGAAACTCGAATAAATAATCTCTAAAGAGCAAATTTAGAACCTGACCAGTTAAGCTATATCCATGTTATTTTTAATCCATATTAGGTTATTTTTTTTTGTAATTTTGTGTAGAAGGAAAGGATTGATGCTGCTACCTTTGGCAGGAATATCGATCCTCCCACTTGGTTGGCACAAGTTAGTCGCTACCACCCATTGATGAATTAAGTTTCCTAGTTAGGATAGTCCTAACCCACTTGAATTTAAATATTTTGGTAATTGTTATTTGTTACATCCCAGCACCCACAGGCTAAATGGAAAAGGAATTAAAAGCATTAAGATAGTAGGTTGTCACCTTAAAATTTATCGTTTTCATGACACAATAGAAATTCACAAAAAAGACCCTAGTTGGTGGAAATTTAATTATGCTTTAAATAGAAAGGTAAAATGCCTTGCATGTGTCTCCTAATCACCATCATTTTGAATACCATACTTCTTAAATTCGGCCTAACTCGGCAAGTCCACGTGATTAATCTGATGATTAGATTGGTCTGAATTTAATGAAAAACTGGTTAGGATAATAACTCGGCAAAACCGGGTCAACCAAGTAAATCAATCCATGACCCAGACGAACCTAGACGAGACCTGGTGCTTTAGAGTTGGATCCGCTTTAGATGATTGCAAGTCGATTTGAACGAATATCAGGAAGTATTGTGGATATTATATTTTAAAGTTTTTTTTTTTCTTATAAATATATTAAAATAATATTTTTTACTTTGATATATTAAAACAATATAAAATCATTTAAATTTTTTTTAAAGTAAAAACAATAAAATAAAATAAAATGATTGTTTAATCACAACGCCAAATAAAACAAGTATACTGGATAGAAATACAGAAATCATATGAAATATGATCCTCAATTTTTTCATATCACAAGTCCAATAAATAAATTTCCATTAAGTGTTGTTTACCTTGGACAAAGATGGGTAAAATTGATTGATATAGCAACAAAAATAGAGCTTATTATACCATAATCACATCGCATAATATTTGAAATATTGAATAGATTTAGCATCTTCTATGATCACATCGCTATAGGTAATCATCTTGTCCATGATTATCCACAATTTCTGGAATCATAGAACTAACACACAGAGATGAGAGCTCCACAAGAAAGGAATAAGAGCACAGTAGATGGCCCCATAAAAAATAAAAATAAAAATAAAATAGGATGATGACACAAAAGAGGATATAAGGGTTATTATGTCAATTGGCATGGAGGAAAAAAAGAGTACAAAAGTCAGCAAATATTGGATGGAGTCAAAAACTAATGTGCTGCCGTTTGGATCGAAATCGAACGGTTAGAGGCGGCAAAATGTGAAATTGAGAGAAGGAGCTTATGACACGTGGAATCCTTTTTTTAAAAAGCTGGCAAATGTTGACTTCGTAAGGTGTAATGCACTGATACTGGATTATTCTGATTGTCTTTTTAATCTGATCATCAGCCTCAGGCAGGCCCATCTCAACCCTTTGTTTTTTCTTTTACATTTTTTTTTAATGAAAGTAAATGCATATTGATGGTTTAAGTATCATGTTATTATGCCTTTTTTTTAAAGGCAATATTAAGGTTCCAATAGGTCAGCGCATGTTTAAGTGTATGATAGTATTTTTTTTAAAAATATTTTTTATTTAAAAATATATTATTATTTTTTTAAAAAATTACTTTTAATATCAGCATATCAAAAAAATTTGAAAATATAAAAATAAAATTTATTTCTTGTTTGTTATAATTTTATTTGTTTAAATTCACTAAAGGTTAGAGCATATATACAATTGAAATGTATAAAAAGCTCATTGAATTTAAAACAAAAACTTGTAATAAAAAAATATATTTTCGGTCAAATTTTCCTTCCTTTTATAAGTTAATAGCCATTTGAACAATGGCACAAAGCCCTATTTAATAAAAAGCTCTAAGGTATATTTGTTGATTATGTTTTATGAAATGAAGATTATCTCCGCTAGACAAAAAACTCTAAATACAAAATGAAAATTGTCCAAAGCCCTACTTGTCATATAAACATAAAAAATAATAAAAAGAATATTTTTAAAATATTTTAGAATGTCTAATATATAGTTTTGTCCAAAGTTTTTAGCCGACTCTATTTTTCGTTCCCTTGTAAGAATCATTATAAAGAGAGAGACACGATAATTGATTTTTTAGTCAAACTAGCAATATTGCCACCAAACACACAATCCTATTCAATTCCATCCTTATCTCGTTTTAGAATAAAACAAACAAAAGAAGAGAAAACCTAAAAATAAAATTCTTATTTATTTAAATGAAATTCATCATAAACAATTAAATTTTCCAATTGCATACTATGCACAAACGAAGATAAAATTGAGTAATCATTTCAATGATTATTCAAAATATTTAAAATAAGTAAATATGCATCTAAAAAAATAAAATCATAAGAGCTACTCTCATCTTATAACTTAAAACCAACCCATCACTATAAATGAAATACAAATAAATTAAGAACATAATTAACAAAAATACTTCATTGAAATATTCACTATCATAATTTTTTTTAATTTAGCGAAGGAATATTCCGTTGGTAGTTAGACATTGAGTTCATCGGTACTACTTTTACCAACAAACTTACAAACAAAAATATTTTATCAAAAAAACCTATCATAGGTGATTTTATGGTAAAATTGTTGGGGGGGGGGTGTTTGTTGTGAAACTGGAGGAAGAAGAAAAAGAAATGGGAAAAGAGGAGAGAGGAGTCACTGACCAAATCAT
This sequence comes from Populus tremula, assembly GCA_964019445.1. NCBI lineage: Eukaryota > Viridiplantae > Streptophyta > Magnoliopsida > Malpighiales > Salicaceae > Populus > Populus tremula. Next base: position 5,771,787 of record CAXHTJ010000017.1, read on the forward strand.
AAATTAAATATTATCAACAACATTGTAGATAGAATTCATCGCGATGAGTTAATTTCATCGGTAATTCCATCTGTATGAATGACATGTTATTATATATTTTTTATTTTTTCTTAATTTCTCATTTTTTCACAGTAATTCCATACAACAAGAGATTATTATGTCGGTAAAATTCACTACGATCTATCAATGAAATTTTTGTGAAGCTAGATGAAGAAGAAAAAGAAATGGGAAAGGAGAAGAGAGGAGTCGTTGACCAAATCATAAATTAATATATTATTGACGACATTGTAGACAGAATTCATCGCGATGAGTTAATTTCATCGGTAATTCCATATGTATGAATGACACGTTAATATATTTTTTTATTTTTTATTTTTTCACAGTAATTCCATATAATAAAAGATTATTATGTCGGTAAAATTCACTGTGATCAATCAATGAATTTTTTTTATTTTTACCAATTTTCTCTATAGTAGTTGTTTGAAATTTTAAAAACAAAAGATTTGCACATATTGAAGTCACAAAAGCCTCATTTGTGTTAGACAAGAGTGTTCATGCAACAATTTTGAAGGATTTGCATGTGTACGTGCGCATGTTCACGTACGTGCTAAGTTTTTTTTTTTTCTTTCAAAAAGAAGTATTTCCTTCTTCTTTATAATATTTTAGCTAAAGGTTTTTTTTTTTTGGACATATAAAAGTCATGAATAACTTTAAAATGATAAATTGAATACAATTAAATATTTACAATCCCTAAATATAAAATACAATGGGATTTATAGCCATGCGAGGAGTTTGCTACAAGACAATGGAAGAAGAGAGTTCTTTATAGTAATGGCCACGTATATGCATGAAAGTGACCAACACTTGTAGAACGAAAAGAAACAATTTTTTTCTTTTTTGATGAATCATTCGTATAGGAACTCTCTTCTTCCTTTGTCCATTAGCAAACTCCTAGCTTCTACGTTCAAACGCAGTGGACCCTCCATGGGAACACACAAGTCTAGGGTTTTCTATCATTTGGTGTAGGTAACCTAGAAAGGGACCTAACATGAAAAGAAGGAACTTCAGTCAGTGATCACTCAGCTCGAGGAATAACTGAAGGGACAGAAGGCCAATATTCAAGTTGATGGCACTGTTCAAATAGCAATATTGTTTTTAATATTTTATTTTGATCATCAAACTTTATTTCAATGCAATCTCATCCTTATATGTTATATTAATATCATTTTCAATGATTGGAATTGCTTTTTTTTTTTTTTTATTAACATAAATGTCCAGACTAGCTTACGCATATCTCGATTAATTTCACAAACTCTTAAATTAATAATTATATAAGTTTTTAATAGTTTTAATATTTACAAGATTTTAACTCATACGAGAGCTATATTTATATGATTGCTACTTTTATTTACATTCAATAGCGTGTTCAAGAGTTTTAGGAATTTTTAAAACTGAATTAAAATAAAAAACAATTTTAGAAGAGTTTATCGCACTTGGAATGATTGGATACGTTTCATTTGTATGATTAATTTAAGCAATGAAATCGGCCTCAATATGATATCACATAACATGCCCTCACCAACCAAAAAGTGCGACAGGCCACCGATTTCAGAGTAACCTCATCGTGATTTTGTACTTGTTGACATGGCCGTCCTAATTAAACTAAGTTTTTGATCCAGAATAGATTATCTTTTCCTTAGCATTGAGATTTGGAAGTAATGAGACAAATCATTCATAGCATGAGGATGAGCAGTGGGGGCAATCAACATCATTGAGGCGTGGTTTTATGAGCACAATCTCAAGAAAACATTCACAAGTTCAAATTGTTTGCTTAATCAATCATTAATTACATGCAAGCTGCTGTTGAAAACTAGTAATTTAAGGAATATTTATCGGCATTAGTGGTGTCCGTATCTAGATAATTAGCATCAAAAGATGGGATTTTTCTTGCATCAATAACAACTTCTTTCACATGTATAATGAGGAATTAAATATCAATCAGACCATTTCCAAATGATTATGATGACAAAAAGGGACTGAGTTTGATTGCTGCTATATCTGGGTTGTAATTGAAGCATCATAGCTCAATGTTAACAATTCCACTAGCCAGTTTTGAAGACTAATTGGACCACTGTCACATTATAGGCAAACTTGTACCCAAGAGCAATGCAAGAGCTAGGAAGAGCAATATCAAGAATAAAAAAGACGAACCATCTAGTAGATGACCAGTGATAAGAGTTTGAGATAAAGGGATTTGTTTCTTCTATGATCTTAAATTTGAGTCTCGTGGTTGTTAATATGATAGCCACTGGAGACTTACATGATCGTTAATTTCAGGGCCCGTGAAATTAGTCGAGGTGCCTGCAAGCTGGTTTGGACACCCATGTTAATAAAAGAAAATAAAAAAGACAGAACCTAGAGGGATATCTCAACTGGTCAGGTTTTGAATTTGTTTTCTAATGATTACGAGTTTGAATCCCCTCAGAGTTACTAAAAACTTATATAATTATTAACTTTAAGGTATATGAGATTAGTTAAGGTATAAGCAAGTTTGTTTAGATACCCATTTTAATAATAAAAAATAAAATAGAAAAGGCTGGTGCACCATAATGCCCCATGTGTTTGTAGCTCCCATAGCAGTAAAGTGGATATTAAAAAAGAAGATGAGTATGGTAGACCAAACCATCTACAATTATTAAAAAGGTCTTAACTCGATAGAGAGGATCAGAGGAAGTGCCCTTTTAGCATTCGATAAAGACTTATAAGCAAAAAAATAAAATAAAATTGAGCAGTCTCTTTTGTTTCCAAAAGCTTTCCAACAAGGAAGCCAGAAGGAACAATAATGGGTCATGGGCTTTTCTATCTTATAGCTATTATGGAGACTGGCGAAAGCTTTATCTCAGGTCCACTGTCTCTGACCTTACAACGTTACGTTCTGATTAAAGGTTTCTTGTAATGGATTACACCAGATGGCCCTCTGGCACATTGCTACTTTCACCTCTGATATTGTTGCTATTTCTCTAAAAAAAAGCTAACATTGGAACTCAGATATGAGCTTTCAAAATCTTTTTCTGACTGCATGAATAACTATCCCGTTAAAGGACATCGCCGGTAAACTTGAATGAAAAAAAGCTTAATTTCTCCAAGTTATTTCCTTTCAATTCAGGCTACCGTCGCTCCTTTTGATCGGAGCACTGGTGGAAGATGCTGGGGAGGCAAGACGGCTAACCAGTTATATACACAGGACTTGTGCCCTGAAGGATTAATAATATGATTTCATGTCATACAAGGGGAGGTTAGGAATGCATGAAATTGGACAAACAAGAAATCTATGATCTCCCTGCTCGCTGTTATCCATGCGGGCTTGGATAGTTTGATCTAATTATAACATTGATATTGTCTAATCTCTGTGGAGATTAGCAGGGTGGAAGTAGTGTGGAGACAAAGCTCCAAGCAGAAACAGATGAAATCCAATTAGGCGATGCTTTTAGCAATAATGTTATAACTTTTCCTTCTTTCAACTTTTTTGGCTGGAAAATTATTGGCCTGTGTTCAAGAACATGGATATGACTCCATTATTTCAAGATTTGTATTCTAGAATTGATTGATTTATTATAGTTTTTGTGGGCAGATGATCAATACAACTTTTTTGTGGAAAAAAGTAATGACCCTTTTCAGCCAATGTCATGAATCAAAACAAATGTCACCCTAACTTATTGATGTTGATGATATTGCATCGCTATTCTTTTGTGTTATAAAAAAGGACTTGGTTTTGAAATAGCTTTTTTCTTGTTATAAAAATATCATTAAGGTGGTGTATATGTTATGTAGATTATAATTAAGGTTTAGAGTCTATTGAACTCTAATAGATGGCTAAGCGCATTTATAATGGAAGGAGATGCAAAAGTTAGGTTATATATAAAGAATCTTTATATGACTTGGTTTTAATTTATTGTTAAAGGAACAAATTCAATCAGAATCAATGCCCATAAAATACATTAAAAAATAAGCAAGTGAGTAATATTCTCTTTGTATTTATAGTTGTCAGTTTGATACATACACAAGTTTGTACAAGACTTGATTTTGTATTTATAATGTTAGAAAGGTTCCAAATTAATTTAGGAATAGACAGTTGAAAAGCTACTAAGAAAGTTATTAGATAACTACAAGGAACCAAAAATTACAAGTTGACTTACTAACATATTGATCACCTTAAGGTGATTGGTTATTCAAATTTGTATTTTGCTGATTGTGTAGACACAAGAAAGTTCTACTCTATGATTGTTAGAGGAGTTGTATTTTGGAGAAGTACTAAGCAAACTATTGTTGCTTCATCTACAACGGAAGCATAATTCATTGCTTGTTATGAAGCAACAATACAAGTGATTTGGTTAAGAAATTCTATTTTTGGTCTTAAAGTTGTCGATTCCATATCAAGATCACTAAAGATATATTATGATAATTCGGCTGCAGTTTTCTTTTCTTAGAATAATAAAAATGAAAGCTGAAATAAACATATCGACATAAAGTAACTTATTGTGAGAGATAAAGTCAAAGAACATAAAGTGTTTATTAAGTATTAGCATTGAGCTAATGAATGAGGATCCTATTACTAAAGCATTGTTAGCAAAACAATATAGAGATCATGTGTATAATATGAGTATAGCTAACCCATTTGATATTTGATTTCATTTTCTTTTAATTAATTGTCTAGAAATTTTTCTACATGTTATTCTTAGAGATTAAAATGATGTTTTGTGAATTATTTTCTATATCTATTGGGATATATAAAGTTGAACTATTCTTAGGATGAAATGTATTGTAATACATGAAAGGAAGTATTTAATTATAAAATATAATTATGATTCATATGTTGCATTCTTCATTTAAGTATGAGTATTTTTACGATATTTTAAATTTTATAAAAATATTATCACCTTTTAGGTCAAGTGAAAAAAATATTGGAAAGATATCCTTATGTTCACCCTTATATCATATCATATGTCATGTAGATTTTAAGCTAAGTGACAAATAAGACTTGGAGCATATTAGATTCTAGTAGTGGGCCAAGCACATCTATGATGAATTGAGGAGCAAAAGTTAGGATATAAAGGAATTTTAGTCCAGCCAAAAAATGGTTATAAAAAATCTGGTGTTTTCCATTTACACACACTAACTAATTTGAAGTTCAATTCCCGGCAGCACAAACATTTCCAGGCAATTAATTTAATATTAATCAATCATGATATAAGATATATATCTTATTAATTTTCTGCTCGACATATTGAAATTTTCTTACACATCTGGGGGACTGGGAGGGCTTAATTTGAACAGTAAAGACGTACTGGGCGCCTGCTAATGACCACAACCAGAGGCATGTGAGCAAAGCAAGGCATATTCTTATACATAAGAAGCTATCAGTTTCTGAATTTTTTCTGATATTTTCCCGTGATCATCTGCATCTGGAAACGCCAGCTACATCATCAATAGGTGCGTGCAAAATCCAGAAAGTGTCGTATTGCTAGCTCACATGTGATCAAGCCTTGTCCACATCCCAAAGAAACCTTCACGTGAAGACAAAGCAAACCCTAATTATGAAGCCTTTTTAGACAGGATTAATGAACCATATGTTATCAGCAATCTATTTATGACAAACATTGGTATTCTATTTCTCACAATTCTTACTTGCAATCTTGCAATAAAGTGAATGGTAGCTAGCATCATGCTAAGATCCCCCCTAAGAAATGCCAGAATATTAGATTGAGGACTCAGAAGTTTGTACACGTATTCCTTGACTTGTTGAAACGAAGAAATTGAAGCTGATGGTAGTAGAAACCATGGAAAGTAAAGCCAACCAACTCATTGATCTCTCTTTATTACAGTGATCAAATTATAGTTTATAATTGGCTGTCAGCAGTACCACTCAGAAAGTACATTACATGGACTTGGAAATCATATATTATGACTTAAAAATGGGGTACTTGGCTTTTCTTGTTGTCTCAACTAGCCTTCTCTGTCTGGATTTTACTGTGGCATCTACTGCCAAAAACAGCCATAAATAATTGAGAAGCATAATTGATTTCCGTCACAGTATTCATCACTTGTTCATGGATAGAGTTCAATTGCGTCTTACCCAAATTTTCTTCTTGGTTTTGGTTCCTTGCGTGGCTAGAGGACCAAATGCACTAGGCCTCAGCTACGATTTCTACAATAAGACTTGTCCCAATGTAGAGAAAATCATCCACAATGTGGTTTCACAAAAGCTTTTGGAAGCTCCTGTCGCCGCTGCTGGTGCTCTTCGCATCTTCTTCCACGACTGCTTTGTTGAGGTACAAAGAGTGCAATTACAATGTACATAAAAACCATCAAGGTCATTTCACAGAAAGTTCTCTCTTTTTCTCCATCTTTTGAAGGGATGTGATGCGTCAGTCTTAATATCATCAAGGGAGAGCAACGAGGCAGAGAGGGATGCAGAAATAAATCTTTCTTTGCCAGGAGATGGCTACGATGTCTTCTTCCGAGCCAAGAGAGCTCTAGAGCTGCAATGCCCTGGCTTTGTCTCTTGTGCTGATGTTATGGCCATTGCCACTAGAGACTTGGTTAACTTGGTCTTGTCTCGAACTTGCCTTGAAACATTTTTAATTCAACATTTGTTAGATCACAAGGATTGAAATCTGAAAGAAGAGTAATAGTTTACAACTTACAATGCATGTTCTTTTTCAGGTGGGAGGGCCAAGGTGGGAAGTGGAGAAGGGGAGAAGAGATGGGCTAATCTCCAAGGCCTCAAGGGTGGACGGCAACCTTCCTCAGGTGAACCAAACAATCCCTCAACTAATCTCACTTTTCAAATCCAAAGGTCTATCCACCATGGACATGGTGGCCTTATCAGGCGGACACACCATAGGTTTCTCACATTGCAAGGAATTCATGCCAAGAATCTATGGCTACAACAGCACATTTGACATAGACCCGACAATGAACCAGGAATATGCACGAACCCTTCGGAGTCCTTGTCCTAAGAAACATCTTGATCCTACTGTGGTTGCCCTTAATGATGTAACTACACCATTTATTTTTGACAATGCTTATTACCACAACCTTAAAAGGGGTCTTGGGTTGCTAGCAAGTGACCAGATGCTGGTCTTGGACCCCTTAACTCGAGGTTATGTGGATATGATGGCTGCTGATCAACAACTTTTTTTCAATTACTTTGTTGAGTCCATGATAAAGCTAGGCCAAGTTGGAGTCAAGACGGGGAGTGATGGTGAGATTAGAAGACGTTGTGACTCCTTCAATAATTAATTGAAAGACGCACTGCTGTTCTTCATTTTGTGATATCTTCTTTGCATGGTGAGAGTTGTTTAATGCAAATTCCAATCCCCATTACATTAGACAATGTTTCATCGGACAAACTTTATTTGAATGCTTTAACTATACATCTTTTACAAGAAAAATGTGTTACAAACAAATTACTTGCAGTCTTCATGTGTTGTTTAAAAATTGATTTGATAATATTTAGAGTGTTTGAGAATGTATTAATAATTGTTTTTTAAATATATTAAAATAATAGTTTTTTAAAATTATTTTTAATATTAACATATTAAAATGATCCAAAAGTAAAAAAAATTAATTTGAATCAAATATAAAATAAAATATTTTAAACTTTAAAAAAAAAACAAAATTAAACCGTCTCTTCATCTAACCAAAGATGAATTGACGGCACAAACTTGTCATATTCGGCGTTTATTTGGCCAGTCTCCATCTTTTTCGTTGGACGGGTGCCGGAAAAGGCGTTAGCTGGCCTCAGTGTTAGCTATATTGTTAAAAACAATAACCAGAAACACCAACAACAAGCCCGTCTAGCTCAGTTGGTAGAGCGCAAGGCTCTTAACCTTGTGGTCGTGGGTTCGAGCCCCACGGTGGGCGTTTGTATTGTTTTTTTTTTATTTTATTTTAATTCTAATGCGGCATTTTCTTTTAAACAAACTATATATCACTATAGACTGTTATATTTATCAAGACTTTCTTTGTCAAAATCTCTCGTTATATTCGAATCTAACATTATACCACGAGTAATAGAACTAGTTCATCACATGAACCACCTTTTGATGGTTGGTAATAGGGAAAATAGAGGCAACTTTTGAGTTCTTACTAGTAAACCAGTTCATCACTGTCCAACTTTCTGCTATTATATAAACATCTGAGTTGAAGAGTAACATTATCTTCTAACACTTCTAGTCTCTATGGCCAAGGCCTAGTTTCGTGTTCTTCTGGCTTTAAACCTCCTATTTTTCGATTCAGTTCATGGTCTAAGATGTTGCTTTTACACTGAAACCTGCCCGAATGTTGAGCAGGTAACCTTTAATGCTGTTGCTGACAAGTTTTCAGAGATCCTGTTTCTGCCGCTGGCGCTCTACGAATCTTCTCCCTTGACTGCTTTGTTGAGGTCAGACCCCTTTTATTTCCTGCTCTTTTATTCATGGAATTGTACTCTATTAAGCTTCTTTCCAACTTTCGAGTTCAGTTGTGATGCATTTGTAGCATCAAGCAACACTGTAAGACTAGAAAGGGATGCAGAAATAAACCTGTCATTGTCTGGAAATGGTTTTGATCTCTTCTTTAGAGCCACCACAGCTGTTGAATCACATTGTCCAAGAGTGGTTTCTTGCGCAGATGTCGTGGCAATTGTCCCAAGAGATACAGGTTCAATGGTAAAGAGCCAATACAATTACCACCTCCACAGATTCTTTCATTCTCTGTTTGTCTACAATCCTCACTTGAAATGCATTCACCATCAGCAAGGAGGCCCAAGGTTTAGAGTGCAAATGGGAAGAAGACCTTGTCTCTGAGGCTTCAAGAGTGGCCGGAAACATTCCTCAGGCAAATGTCACTCTCTGAAGTAATCTAACCCTTCAAATCCAAAGGATTATCTAGCTTCGAAATGGTGACTTATCAGGAGCCCACTCCATCAGTGCCTCTCAATGCAAGGAGTTCATGTACAGAATCCATGGCTACAAGTAATTTAACATGGGCACAACCATGGACCAAAACTATGCTAAAAAACTATGCACAAAATGATCCGACAGCATTGACCTTAGACAATGCGTATTACCGGAATCATCTTCAGAAGGGCTTTGGACCCAAGAACTCAGGTTCATGTGAATTTAATGGACAAAGATCGAGATGTGTTTTACAGTCACTTCATCACAGCCATGATCAAGTTGGGTACTATACGGGTCAAGACAGGGAACGAGGGAGAGATCACGCAAGGTTGTGGATCATTAATAGATAAGATTAATTATTCCATTTCCAACTAGCATACCATGTATAGGTTGCTTCTTTAACATTGTAATCGAATCCTATAACATAAATACAGTAAATGGAGATTTTCAAATGTGCACTTGAATAAAAATACATCATTAAATAAGGCATATGCAAAATTACAGACTTGCAGTCTTGGTGAGGATCAAAAAGATGTTCAACAAAGAAAAACCATTCCAATCCAACGAATTTAGCAAATTTAAATGGTTTCACTTCAAGAAATCAGCGTCATCTTTACTACCAAATGTAGTATTGGCAAATGTAAGCTCCCTGGGGTTGATCAGTTTCAGCTTCAAATAAATTCCAAATTTCTTCAACAAAGCATCACTGGAACTTTTCTGAATCTTTCTCCATGAAACAAGATGAGGGTAACAAATGAGTTCAACTCTGTGTGTAGATTCCATAAGATCTTCACTTCACAAATGGAACTCCAGAAGGAGTTTTCAAAGCATATTCCACATACTCCGACCCAAAAAACTGCCTCAAGAAAAACTCTTCATATGGTATCCGTTGAGAAAAGAAGCGCCAGACAACAATAGCAAACCCAATTGTCGATACAGGATTACATAACATTATCTGAGTTCCAACTGACCAGATTAAGAAACCAGTGTATGATGGATGACGTACAAACCTATACACTCCATGAGTTATCAAATTATGTTGCTCCTCATGATTAACCTTAATCAGATGTGTGAACGCTTGTCCAGCTGTTACAATGGCTAGCTTCCGAGTAATCTCCCCAATTATAACCATCACAAGACCTAAATTGCTTACCCACCAATATTCCTTCAACCCAGGAAATAAAGCAATCTCAACAACATACTCAAGCAACGCGAACATCATTGCAAACACATAAGCTTTGCTGATCAAGAGTGAACTAAGATTAACACTTGATCTCCCATGAATAGCAGCAACTAAAACATATTCAGAACTATGAAAAAAGAGCACAGCCAAAAACATCTGGGATAACTGTCTGCAAGCCGTATATCCAAAAATTTCTGTCATTTTAGTCAAATCAAAGTGAGCCAATTTCAGTCCCTTGTAACATTCAAATTTGTCTTCACACTAATGTGCTAAACCCAATGACTGTAAATATAACTTCAAACCTGAAAAAGAAGGACAGCAGCTGCTATACATCATTAATCCTGAAACTTCATTCTTCATATCACCCAAAATTTGCTTCAAAAATGACATCTTTCTCTGAAAAAAATAAAGGGTTTCTGAATTTGTGTCTAAACGATCGAGATTTCACGGTCATTACCAACACAGTACAATCAAACTCTCAGAAACACGATTACACATTAAGGTGTGTAGTAAATAACAATACTTACATTACAATGATGGAAAAGTTGATTCCTTTTACTATATGCACAGCATAATTGATAAAAAAAAGAAAAAAGAAACCCCAGCAGTAAAAACAGCTTGAAATCACACTTGCTAAAAGGGTTATCAAGAAAAATATTTAAATCTTAGTTAGAGTCTTAATAAGCAAAAAGTAACATCAAAGTTAGAATCTTTAACTCTAAGGGGTCAGGGAGAAATTTTTTACCTCTCGAAATTGATATTGAATTCTGTTGATCGGATTTCGAGGGAGAGATGGGAGAAATGGGTGAGAGATATTGATGTTTGAAAGAACTGTTTAAATTGTCATTCAACACTTTGGAAAATGCAAAACCACTTTTAGGAGTTTTACGGAAAAGTAAGTAAAGTTTTGCGGAAGAGAGCGTCCTCTAATACTGAAAAGTGAGTATTCTTTAAATTCGATGATTGCAATTATAATTACGCGTGGAAAACATGTATACCCACGCAAATTAAATAATGTTGTGTGATTTTTAATTGAAATTATATTAAAATAATTTAATTTTTTTTTTAACATTGTTATATTAAAATTATTTAAAAATATAAAATATTAATTTGATATTTTTTTATATAAAAATTAATTTAAATAGTATTTTAAAAAATATGTTATAATACAAAAACAAATCCTCATCCAAGAGATTAATAGTTAATTTACATGTTTAATTATAAACTTTGATTACACAACAAAATATAAATAATAAGTATTTCAATACATAAAGAGGTTTAACATAAATATATTCACATCTCCATCACCTAAACCATAAATATTAACAATAATTATTGCTCGTACGCGTAGAACTTGTGATTGTGATCAAGTTTATACAACTTTAGATTACAATTAATAACTACATCATATAGTAAATAAATTTATCATGCATCATCATTCATGATCTTTGTCGCACTCAACATCGCGACGACCTTAAAAATTAACGCTCGAATTATAAAAAAAAAACATATTTCTGACATCTTATTCTTTTAAGAAAAAAAAAGTCTTGTTTAAGGAGTCGCTACCTAGTATTATAGTCACTAAGAACCTTAACTGGTTAACATAGATTCTATGGTTCGGAACTGGTTACGTAAAAAAAAAGATATTATCACCCCTTAAACGTCCTACCTAAGGCAAGCTGCATTGCTAGTTTCGTCTTAAATTGCTAAATGTTTATTAGTTTATGCTATTAAAATTTGCTTATAATATTCCTGACTCTGGTGTCAGTGAATATTCAATTACGAATATTTCTAACTCTAGTGTTGGTAAATATTACGTAGTTATAAAATAAATTAGATCAATATTTTATTTTATTCCCGACTCTGACACCAGTGAATAAATAAATATTTTTTTTATTTTTATAGCTAAATAAAATAAAATACAACGAATAAAAATAATATAAATTTAAATCAGTATTTTATTCTTGACTCTAGCGTCAGTGAATAAACCAATAAATTAACATTATTTTTATTCATGCATACACATTTTTATTTTTTTATTTTATATATTTTTTGGGCCGGGCCGGGCCCAGCCCAGCATAATTGTTTTGGGCTGGGCCCAGCTCAGTCCATATGGGCTGGGCTAGGCCCAGCCAGCCCAGCCCGGTCACTGGCTTGGGCCAGTGACCCGGCTGGGCAACATGAAGCACGCGTGAACTAAATCACGCGTGCATTAGCAGATAAAGGAATTAATTGAGAGTGTACAGTAGGAAGTGAATTAAAATGAAAAGCGGTGAAAGAGAAACTTACTTACCTGGCTCTGGATACACCGAAGGCAGCAGCAACAATGGTTCTGGTCACGGTGGATTTCCTCTGCTTATGTTCGTCCCTTTCTCTCTGTTTTTCTCCGGTTTTTGGCTTGTTCGTCCCCTGTTTCTTGGCTTGTTTGTCCCCTGTTCTTGTTTCCAGTCGCTCCTTTCTTTGTTTTCTTGCTCTCGTTCTGTCTTCTGCATTTGTTTTTCCTCTGCGTTCCCCTGGTTCTCTTTTTGTTCACGTTATCTCCTCTGCTTTTCCTTTTTCGTCTGTGTCTGTCCCCTCTCTCTCAGTTTGTTTTTTCTTTTTCATCTTGCTCTCACATGCTCTGTCTTTCTCTGTCTTTTTTCTGTTCTTGGCTCTATTTTGAGTTGATTTTTCTTGTGCAGGGATGAAGATGATGGCAGGGTTGATCTCTGATTCCTTTTTGCTTTTCTCCCCTTCTCTCTGTGTATTTTTTTTCTGTGTTTATGCTCTGTTTTGCTCTGCTTGTTTCCTCACTGATTTTCGGTTCCCCCCTTCCATCCTCTCTCTGTTTCTCCTCTCTGCCTTTTAAAAGGCCAGAGAGCTTCCCCAACCATCCCCCCCACGAACGGGATCGTGGTCCACGATTTGCTGCAGATTATTTGTTGAATCGGTTTTCTCCGTGCAAAACGGAAGGGATGAAGAACACAGCTTCCAAACGGCGCCGTTTGTGTGTTTGAGGCATTTTTTCACTTTGGTCCCTGGATGTTTTAAACTTCACAATTGAGATCTTAATCATTAATAATCAATTTCTAATTGTACCCTTGGATTAAATCAATTGAATCCTTGATTTATAGTGCCATTTACACAACAGTCCTGGGTTTTTGAACTATTCAATTTGGTCCTTGGACTTTAATTTTTTAGCAATTGTTCTTTGAATCAGCTCCAAAATTTGGTATTTCTTCAATTACACCCCTGATTCTTTTAATTAATTAAATCAAATTTTAATTAAGTCCTCAAACTCATTAATTCTTCAATTAAACTCTTGATTTCATTAGTTAAAATCATCTAAATTTTAATTAAATCAATTCTCCAATTAAGCCCTTGATTTAATTAATTAAACTAGTCAATAATTTAATTAAATCTTTAAACTTCCAATCGTGTTGCCCTTAACCCAAATTTTAATTCACTCTTCATTTATTTTATTTTTACTTGTTTTTCATCATTTTTTTTTAAATAAAATAATTAAAATAATAAATAAAATAATAAATAAAAAACATCAAAATTGGGTTATGACAACCTTCATCATAGTTTCCATAAAAACATTTCTTTTTCATATAAATCAACATCTTGTTTGATGGAAATTATGAAAAGATATACATATTAACAATTAATGGAAGATGGTAATATGTGGAAAAAATAATAACTTTGATTATCTTCAATGAGTGAAGCTAGAGTCGTCGGTATATCTAATTTGCTGGTGTATTTACTTTGATTAACTTTAATGAGTACAACTAGAGACATTAATATATATGACTTGCTAATGTGTTTACTTTGATTAGCTTTTATAAAGGGAGCTACGGAGTTAGAGGCATCAATATATTTGACTTGTAGGTATATTTACATTGACTAGATACCTTAAGTGGAGTTAGAGGTGTCAGTATATCTGACTTATCGATGTATTTACCTTGACTAGTTACCTTGAATGGAGCTAAAAGTGTTAGTATGTCTAATTTGTCAATGTGTTTACCTTGATTAGCATCCATAGGTGGAGCTAGAGGAATCAATATATCTGATGTGCTAGTGTTTATCTTGACTAACTGTCATGAGTGGGGTTAGATGCGTCAATATTTCTTTTCATATATATCTAACTCCACTCATGGAAGATAGTCAAAGTTACCATTTTTTTCCATATATTCCATTTTTTTTCTTTTTTTCTTACATCCATGTCTTTAAGAAATAAAAATAAAATAGAGCATTAGACACAAAATTTTAAAAGATAAATTCAAGGTCTAAAGCATCTACCTGAGCTTGCAAATGCCTAGCTGCTTCTATCTATTGTCTAACTTCCACAACCTCCCCTACATTAATAGGTCCAAACTATCATAAACTCAGAAACTCATAAAAGGAACTCTATTCCGGTTCCCCTTCAATCCTATATTCCCAACCAATAAAAATAAAATAAAATTATAGTGTTTAATATACATCTAAAAAAAACACAACCCTTGCATACTCAATTATAAACTTCACAAATAATGTTCAATGACTCTATCAAATATTTTCTCCCATAAACAAAACCATATACAATCATCCTTTACACAAAGCTTTTACACAAAATCAATTCCCTCTTCTAAAATTCCTTATTAGCCAAATCTTATCCTTAAGAAGTCAAAGGTTTTCTTTTCAAAATTTCATGAAGTTAGGAATAGTCCACATATAATTTATATCAACAACACATAGTTAATTATAATTTATAAAGTTCATTATCGATTATCAAATTTCTCCCAAACTCTACACTTGACCAACCTTAAAAGCCCCCCCATGATTTTAACTAGTAAATAGTCACAATATACTGATTCAAGTCCTAAACAATCATACATTTTATCTTAACTTTCTTAAGGAGTCATAATTCAAAGTATACTAAAACTTCGACTAAGGTTAAATAAAGCATTCATCTTCACACATCAATATAATAATCTTACACATCAATTATATGTAATCAGTGAACATTTATACCAAACATATTAATTCTTTTTACTCCTCATTGGTTGGCCCTAAAGTCCTTTATAATATCAATTTTTTTTTCCAATTTCTTAAAATTTTTGTTCCCTTTCCTACCCCATTTCATCCCAAATAGATCAATTTTCATCAATTTTATATTTCATCTAAATTTTAACCTAGAACCCTAATAGTAAATTTAAGTATTTTGCTTAATCTTTGCCTAATCTCATGAAATCAACAAGCTAATCGATAAAAAACACTTTACTCATTTGTTTTGTGCTCAAAATAAACCCACCAAATAACTTTCCACAACTCCTTGCTCTACTAATTTCTTTGGTTTATTTTTCTAACTCTCATTTTCTCAAACTTTAATCTCTTTTATATTTGTGTTTAAAACTCTATTAATCTCACTCATAATGTTCTTAACTTGATTTTACTTAAGAGATTTTGGAGAAAAAAACAAGGAAAAAAAGACAAAGGAAGCTCTTCTTATCTCTCATGGCTGGCGAGTTTAAAGTAATGGATGGATTGGAATGTCTTTTTCAAAATTATAGTTTTTTCCTTGTCTTAAATCTCTTAAGTAATTCCAAGTAATTCTCCAAGTTTCCAACAAAATTTAATACTATATTTGAACAAATTTATTTGTATTCCTTGACTAACCTTTAGTAAATACTTTATTCCCAATTTAAATTATTATTAAATTAATTTAATATTCTTTTAAACTTGCTTAAAATACATTATACTTTTCATATTTACTTAAAATTTAACCCAGAGTTTACATTGGGCCTTCGACCCATAAACTACCCCTTTTAGTAGTTAAATTTTCATGTAATTTCAAAGACTAATGCTTAAGAGCCTATATTATATTGTAAAAAATCAAGTTAAGATAATAGCACCAGACACCTTATAGTTCCTTGGTTTTTTTTTTTTGGTTGCTAGGAGAGAAATATAAAGATTTTTCCTAAACACTTTCTGGTTGTGACAAGTAGTTTTAAATGGATAGTGTACCAAGATGAAGAAGACTATTTTCATGTGAAGGTGGATAACACTTTATGGTCTTGAAAGTTATGTCATTGAAAGGATTGTGCAAAAATAATGAAGTGCTTATAGGTTTTCCTCGTGTCTTCATAGTGTTGGGGTTAGATATTTTATTGAGCTATATAATGACAACAGAGAACCAATGGAGAAATTATCATAATGAATGTTTAAGGAATCATTATTGTCGTACCCTCGTGGTTGAGTGCGGCGTTGGGGCGACCCTCAATCGATTTCGGGGTTCTTTTTATTGTGTAAAAGGGAGTCGCCAATTAGTATTTTGGTTACTAGGAATCCTAACTGGTCTTTCGGAGATTCTAAGGCAAGAGATTGGTTGCGTAAAGGGAAGGTATTAGCACCCCTAGTATGCCCTATCTAAGTTAAGCTGCTTGGTGTTTGGTTTGCCATATAATTGCTATGGTGTTGGTATTTTTCTAATCCCATCAGTTTTCCTAGGATAAGTTTGCCATGGTGAACAAACTTGGACTCAAAGTCTAAAAAGAAAGAATCCTTAGTCAATGTGGATCACACTCTTAGATATGTTTATAAAGTACCAAGAAGAACTAATGTAGATATTTTGAAATCTGTGTTTGATTTCTAATAAAAGTTAATTCTTTTTGTTGATATTAGAACGATTAGATTTTACCTAATAAGATAAGAATCTAACTAAGGAGGAATTTTCTTAAACCATAGGCGGATCAACAATTAGAAATATAATAACACCTTAGCATATATTAGACAATTAAACAATGCAGCTTACCTTAGGTAGGGTGTATTTATGGTGCTAATACCTTTCAATTACGTAACCAGTTCCCGTGCCCGTGCCCAATCTTTGATACTAGTTAGGGTTCCTAGTAACAAAAAACTAAGTGGCGACTCCTATTTTCTTTTTTCACTGATACAAGACAAGGAATCATTGTCTCCTTTGTTTTCCCGATACTCCAAACAAATAAAGTAGAAGATCGCCGCAACGTTGCACACGTGTGACAAAGTAAATAAAAAATAATACGAAGCCTAATTTCTAATTAATCTAATGTTGAAGGATGAAATCAAAGAGAAAAAAACCAAGTCAACCCGGGCTAATATGTTAAACTAGCGACTTGGGTTATAAGGTCAGGATAAAAAAAATATGGAGCTCCATTTCCAACAAATCAAATGTTAAGGGTTGTAATCGAGAAAAATAAAATAAAATCCATAAGACCAAGATAACTCCACATAAAACAAATTGAAAACAAAATTACAAAGTCCAATTCCCAAACAATCTAATATTAAAAGATGAAAATGACAAAAAAAAACTAAATAAAAAAGATTGATTTGTTGAAGGGTGAATGTTTTTCTAAAAAACTATTCAATTAAAAAAGGACAAAAAATAAATTGAGTTAACCTAGGTAAATCCGTCAAATACACGACCAAGGTCATGAGAGCATAATAACCCTAAAAGTAACTAAAAAAATTATGAAGCCCAATTAAAACATATTCAATTAAAATAGGATTAAATTATAAATAGAATCAACTTGAGGTAACTTGCCAAACTAATGACCTGGGTCATCAAATTGAAATAATCCCATAGAAAGTAAATAAAAAAAAATGATATTCAAATGGCCATTCACATCTTGAATTAGTTTCTTGAGATGCTAGTGGTAGTCTTGATTATTTACTTTACCCAACATTTGAACTATCAACCGTGTGTCTGGTAACGTCATTTCATGAAATTTTAATTTTTTTCATTCAAGTTAATTTTTAATTTTTATATTTTTAGATTGTTTTGATGTATTAATGTTAAAATTATTTTTTTTAAAAAAATATTATTTTGATATATTTCTATGTAAAATTATTTTAAAAAGCAACTTCTACTACTGTCCCAAACACCCCTAGGGTAAAAACAAGCTAAAGGCTCTTTGAGATTGAGAAAACAGTACATAAACTTCTTTCATAAAAACCATATCAATCATATCACATAAGTTTGCTATAACAATAATTAATATTATTGTGATCCCAATGACAAGTACTTTGATTTATATCTTAATTCTATGTGCAATTTGTCAATAATTTTACTTCAAGATATCATAATAGCATTAAATCAGTTTTATAAGTAGGGGAGGGAAGGGAAAAACAATATACAGTTCATGTGGATAGTATGGGTCTAACTAACTCATTTAATGTTTGACTTTGTCTTCTTTTAGTTAATTATCTAGACAATTTTTATGTTATTTTTTGGAGACTAAAGTGATGTTTTGTGCACATAAAAAATTTTATTTTCTATATCTATTAGGATATATAAAGTTGGACCCGAATGATTTATTGGAAATTCATTCATAAAGTTTATTTGCTCATTAAGTGCTTATTTTTTAGGATGCAATATATTATAATATATGAAATGAGGTATTTAATTATAAAGTGTGACTACTATGATTTACATGTTGTATTCTTAATTAAGAGTATTTCCACTTACTAGATATTTTAAACTCTATAAAGATATTGTCACTTTTTAAGTGGTGTCATATGAGCTAAGTAAGAGAATATTAGAAAAATATTTTTGGTTGGCCCCATAGGTCATATAAATTTTAAATTAAGTAAGAATTAAGGCTTATATCCCATTGGAATCTAGTAGTAGATCAACAGCATCCATGATAGATGAATGTGCAAAAGTTAGGTTATATATAAAGGGTTCCTAGTCTAGCTAAATTTTTTTGATGAAAAGTCTGTGTCTTCTATCCATATATAGTAACCCTAATGTTTTACATTGATTGGAAGAATGTTTGTTTATTTTTTTAACAGCACATATATTTTTAGACAATTATTTCAATACTTAATCCATTATGGTAGGAGACATATATCCTTTTTAATTTTCCGCTATGTTTATAAGTCTAACACATTAAAATTTATCTTACACAAGCATATTTTTTTAAAATGCACAATTTTTGGAATGGAAAAGAAACACTTGTGGTATGCTATATTGTAAAGAAATTTGTGAAATCATTTATTCAAGCATTTATTTCTATGACTTTGAAGAGTTCAATTCAGCCTGTAAATTTATATCAAGTTTTCTTGGTGAAAGAATATGACATGGTATCATGTAATTGGTATTTTATTAAATGTGATAAAGATCTACAACTCATGAATAAAATCTTTTATTTATAATAGATATCACATTATTTAGTAAGCAAAACTTAGTAAAAAAAAAAAATTTAATACCCCAAGCAATACCCAAAAAATCATTAACTTTATATGACAGAAAAAAATTAGATATATTTAGATGTTAAATGCTAAGAATGTACTTTTACTTAACCTAGATTGGATATTAACGTAACCTCACTTAAAAAAAGCATGCCACACTTTATTAAAGTAGGATATTACAAATAACATACGAGAGAGAGGAGTTGAGCATTAATGTCTCACATTTTATCACAGAAAACATTGAGCAACTACTTATTTCTTACTGAAAGCATATATATATATACATACACACAAATGCATAAACACACAATGCATGAGAGATTATTAATTATGGTACGTACTATCTCTCATTTTATCACAGAAAACATTTTAGCTTTGAAGGGGTATTTTCTCCACGAACAATGAACTGATGCGACCTTTCAAGCATGATGCGTTTGTGTAGGCGTCGTTGCTCTCATAAACGACGTCTGTTGCACGTGCATTGTTAACACACACGTTAAGGAGATTCATGGAGATGGCAGTGGGCTTCAAGCAGTCTTCGTTAATGTCCTTCCATGCATCTGCACTTGTTTTCTGAAGCTCTTTAACTGCCTCGTTCATGGAGACTCCATATTCTTTCATGTAGCATTCAATTGCAGAAGCACAATGCTCCCTCTTTTGTTCAAACTTCACATATGATCGAGCAAGGATGTTATAATAATCATTTTTCTCTCCATAAAAACAATAAATTATAATGCTCAGAGGATGGTTTAATGCTGAATTTCGGAAAAGTAATTATACCTCGTGGGTCACTATGTCATTCATAAGGCGGAGAAACAAGCATCCTGCCTCGGAGATTTTTGCTTTACTTGTTAGCCATTCCAGTTCTTCGATTCTTGCAGTCTCAACTACGAAGAATACTGTCGTCGTTGCCATAAAACCAATTGAGATTTTTCCATTGCGCACATACTCCTTCAATGGCGGCACAAAACGATCGTTACACCATTGAGCCTCGACTATGTAGGATCTTATCATCTCTTTCATCTGGTCGATAGTATTTACAACAAAAAGAAACGTAACATAATATCAGAAAAAAAAGTAGAATTTTAGTGGATATTTATGTTATAGTATACAGACCTGTAAAGAATTTAGTGGTGGGCAGTATATTTAGATAGAACGATCGACAGATAAATTCTTAAAACAGGAGAGAGGTCCAAGAACGATACCGGAAAAAAGAAACTAAATCTTACCGGAAAAAAGAACTGAATCTTACCTCCTCCTTCACATAATTGACAGCAGTAAAGGATTTTCCGTTCTTGCTAACTTCATTTGCAACGTCATCAAAATAACTTAAGAGAGCCCTGTAAAGAACTTTCATGGAATCCGTGGGTAGCTGATCGATGGCATCGATATTGCATCTGGAATGTTTTGAGAAATTAACCTTTGTAATTCAACAATACAAAGAACCCGTATCACACGATTTATAGAGAGTAAATCTTGTTTTTAAGTTATATTTTAGAGTTAGCATAAGTTAGAATTATTAAGTCAAAGATAAAATATACTTTTGATTAAAGTGAAATCGATCTCAACTCAATTTCATATCTTTTGAACTCAAGTAAAAAATTATTTGTAGCCAATAATATTATTTATGATTTTTTTTTTCTAATCATTTCCATTGCAATATTTACTTAATTGTCAAGATTTTTCTGAGAGTTGGTGATTTTGTTTTTATTGTTTTAGCAGTAATTTTAAGATTTTATTTTATTTTATTTTGTCACCATGTTTAAGAAGAATTGTAATATCTTTTTTATTAAAAAAAACTTTCGTTCATGGCCCCCAATGTTTTGAAATATTAAATTTGGTTCCTATATTTTTTTTTCTTACAAAAAAGTCCCTACAAGAAATGAATAGTCATATTTGGACTTGGTGGCCATTTGGAATTGCTTTTTGAGTGTTTTATAAGTTTTTTAACTTAAAAGTATATTAAAATATTTATTTTTTAATTTTTTTTAATTTATGACATAGGACATTAAAATAATAGGAAAACATTAAAAATAATAATCAATTTAATGTTTTTTCAAGTCAAATATATTTTGAAAATGCAGTTTTAATCACAATGTTAAATGATTTTTTTAAAATTATTTGGTTATGCTAATAAAAACTATTTAAAATTAATTGTGATGATTGGTATATATAAAAAACTAAACATTAAGAAAAAAAACGATTTAATTAGCTGTAGCTCGGATCCATTATTTATTAATAATAAAGATATATAGTCTCCTATAATATTTTAAATTAACCGTACATAAAAATATTTTTTGACAATATGATCCAGACATAAGATAAGAAGAAAAACATTTTGTGAAAACATATTTTTTACGAAAATATGGAAATCTAAAGAAAAACAAATAAATCAAACCTGATAACAGCGTTGGTAAAAAGTTGAAGTTCTTCATACGTAGAATACGCATCATAAGTGTCGTCTATGACGGTGATCAAAGCTCCAAGCTTTGTGGACAAGATCCGAGCAAGAGCATAATGAGGCTCAAAGTGCATTGAATTGACCCAAAAATACATCTCAACAATTCTGTCCCTTGCATAAGGCAACTCTTCAACCAAATTCAAGTCTTTCCACCAGCTGAAATATAAATAATGATGTCAAATTTAGTCCAGTGATGCTCGTCTTTGCAAGATGGAGATAAAAATGGCAGCTCTTTACTTTGATTCTAACTTTTACAGAAAACAAAAATCGTACCCCCTTCTCATTATAAAGTAAATTTACCTTGAGAGGGTGCTTAGCTCTTGCTGGTGCAGTAATTGTACCCTGTTGAAATCGAGTTTTGCAAATTTAAGCAAAGTTTCGTTTCGAAAATCTTCTTCTTCGTAAAAAGAGATGTATTCCCTGGCCTCGAGTCTCTGAACGGTTTTGTGGATCGGTCGGATCAGAGCATACTTAATGTGTCTTCCAAGACGAGGGCCTGACCGCGTTGCCAAGGACTCTAGGTTTGTCCTTGAAAACTCCAAGGCTTCATCTAAGATTTGCTCTCCATTGACACTCAAATGGGCAGCTTCGTGCAAGCTAAGGTTGCCTTTCACATCACTGGTAATGGTTTTCTTGAACTCACCATTGGCGTCCTTGAAGTTCTTGAACACATCTGATGCATACACAGTAATCAATATATATACATATAACACTACACCCATACATGAATCCATGCATGGAACTAATGAAGAAATGCAAGATGCTTAGGTCGTTACCAGAAGACACTTTGCATCCATATTGCCTTAGAACTCGAAATAAAAGTGCAACAGTGTGGAGATCGTGGTCGTTATTTTCAAGAAGATTGGGAAGAGCATCATGAACATAAACTACTTGATCTTCAATCTCAGTTTCAAAGTGATATGATACACCGAGGCGGCATAGCAGGTTGATAAACTCAACGTTTTCAACGGGATCCTTTCTAGAAGCCATTAACATGGCCATCACAATACTTTTCAACTCTTCTACTTGTCTATTGTATGATTCGAATTCCTGCGGGCAAAGTAAAAGTTCCAGTCATCAGCATCATACAGATTGTCATGTTGTTTAATATAAGAAAGAGAACTGACACAGTGTTCGTTAATGTTTTGAGCTCAGTGCAACACCTAGCTAGCTTCATTATACTAGGTTATATTTCAACAAATTAAAGCATGCTTTATTTTGTTTTTGTATGATCAACTAGTATTTGTGACAAATTAAGCAAAAATAAAGCCTACATGAGATTAGGATATTACAAACGTTAGTAAATATGACAGTAAAGGATTTGATTACCATTTCTGGGAACGAAAACGAAACAAAGCTAAAACCCCATTCAGTTGGAGGGAAGTCAGCCAATGGACGGAAGTTTTGCGTACTGTTTACTGGTAAATGTGCTTGCAATGCCATCTTAGATGCCCACTGTTTCTTAACTATTGGTTAAGTGTGAAGTGACCGGCGAACTAACTAGCATGTAACCTCACTTTATAGGTGGTGAATAATAATATAAATTATATAGTGAAATTTTATTTAATAATTTAAGTTATTAAGTTAAGATAATTTTTTTATATAATATTAAAAATTTAATTACCAAGCAGTCACGAATATGAATATTACAATTTTTGTTTATATTATATAAAAAAAATTAAGCATAAGACGTTGGTATATTTAAGTTTCAAACTTAAAAAACTTTCATTCGAGGGGTTGTGTTCAGAGGCGGAACAAGAAAAAAAAATTAAGAAGGCCAAATTAAAAAAATTATTCTAAAAAAGCTAAAATTTAAGTTATTTTATTATTAAAATTATAAACATTGTCAAGAAAAGGACTGTAAAAAATATTTTTTTGCAGGGGCTGTCTCTACAAATAAATATATTAAAAAATAATATAAATTATATCTCGAAATGTTATGTAATCGTTGAAGTCACTTAATTAAAATGATTCTTTTAACATTAAAAACTGGCCTTGATATTAATGGCCAGTCCTGGTGTATTATTACTTATTTATCAAAGTCTTATTTCTTTTCCTTTCAACGACCAAACCCTAATTATTTTGATGAGGGTCCGGCTACCTACCACGTAATTGTTTTTCTGCAGACAGGAGCAGTAAGAGAGATCGATCAGGATAGGCTAAGGCTGATGATAAAGATATACTTATCTTCTTTTTTATGAAAAAGGAGCAGCCCTGGATTCGTTCAGGATAAGATGAAAAATATATAATGAGAGATCGATCAGATACATTGCATGCATACACTTGAAATGATATGTTTGTCTTCTTTTAGAATTTATTTTTTATTTAATTATATAATAATAAAAACAAATGCGTATAGGGAAGGGAATTAATAAAACCATGGAATTTTCTTATAATCAAAACGGTTTTTTTATGTGATTTTAATTTTGACGTGACAATAAATAATAAAAAATATGGTTCAATTACAAAAAAAAATACTTCATTTTACAAAAATAAATCTATTTGGCTTGTTTATTACATAGAAATAACTTTTGGTCGTAAATGTTAGAGTTAACACCTTTTAAACATGAAGTTTTGTTGTTTTAATTGTATATTCCGTGACGAAATATGTTACGGAGATTTTTTTTTCTTTTTTCCTAAAGAATGCTAGATGATGCATGTTTTCTTTGTTTAGTTACTAAGGTTGATATTGTGAGATCTTCTTGATTATATTAAATATAGAAGTTATAATTTAGATATATGCTTTTTTTTTCTCGCTTAGATGATGATACATGAACAAAGAAAAACTTGAAGCATTTTGTTTAACGGTTGGGCTTGTTTTTATCTATGGTTTGTTGGTCAAAAAAGAATTTGATTGATTAAAGTTTTGTGTTTTAATCTTAATCTTTATTGAATTTGATTGAAAATAAAAAATAAATGAAATCTCCTATTTATAGGGATTTACATAAAATTTTTTCACTCAAGTATAAAATCGAAGAAATATTCTATTTTTAGAGATTAAATTCAAAACTTTTCGCTCAAAATTAAAAAAATTAAAAACATTTTCTAATTTTAGGGATTAACATTAAAATTCTCATAAAAAAATAAAAAATTTATGAAGTCTTTTATTTTTAGGGATTAACATCAAACTTTTTCATTAAAAATAAAAAAATGACAAAATTCCTTATTTTACAGATTAACTTCTAAAATTTTCATCCAAGTCTAAAATCTACGAAATTTTTAATTTTTAGGGATTAATGTCAAAGTAAAAAAATCGATGAACTATTTTTAAGGATTAAAGTCAATTTTTTAAACTCTCCTGAAGGCCATGAAATACATATAAGTTGAAATCCTCCAGTGAAACAGGCTGGCCAACAATGTCTAACTCATCAAACAAGGCCTTAGTATTTTTTTTTTTTATAAATTGAGTTGCCAATTCCTCACCTTGTAAAAGATCTTGAAGAGTGCCATGAAGTTGCATAATACGAGAGTTTGATTTGGAAGCTAGATCTTGCTCAAATGTGCGCCAAGCAGAACATGAAGTTTGGCAACCAACAACAAGATGTAGAACTTCCATGGATAACGAGTAAAGCAGAGCACTCAGAATGAGTTGGTCTTGTTGCTTCCATAGAAGAAATAATTGATTTAACTAAAGAGAGGTACCATCGACAACAAGAACATATGGAGAGGGGTAGGTATTGGAACCATTAACAAAGCCTAAAACTCCTTGACCTAGGAGATACGACATCATCTGCATCCTCCAATACAAATAATTGATGTTTGTTAACTTGAGTGAGATGACTTGGTGAGTGTAAAAGAGGGAAATAATGGTAGCGGTAGAGGCGATAAAAACTGCATCAAAAGAAGGCTGCAATAGGGGAGTATGGTTGTGGTTGGAGATGGTGTGACCACCAGCTGTGGGATGTGACCACTATAGAATAGTAGCAGCAGAGGAGGACATGGGTGTTGCGGTAGGGGAAGGAGCTGGTATTGCCGATGCTGCAAAAGAAGAGGTAACAAGCGGCTATGATGAAGAGTCCATTACAGAGAGAGAGGAGAGGAAGTGTTTTAGTTTATTTAGGGCTCTGATACCAAGTTGAAAATAATGAAATGACTTAGGTTGTACCTTAACTAACATTTTCTATTTATATATATGTGGCAGAACACAATAACAATAAGGATTACAACATTGAAATAATCCTACATTAATTTTCTATTTAAATATATACATACTATACATTATAATAGGCGGAAAGAACAAGGAATTCTTATTTCTTATCAATAAAAAATGGATGGAGTCGTCACCTAGTATTTTGATCACTAGAAACCATAACTGGTCTTAAAGTCTAAATAAGAAAACTTGTTGTGTATAGGAAGAATGAATCACTTTTAGTACATCTTATTTAAGGTGAACTGCATTGTTTATTTATCTGAAAGAAGCTAAGGTAATGTTGTGTTTTCTAACCATTAATCTGTCTATTGGTTAAAGTCGATCCATACCAGTAGAGTGAATTATAGCTTTATAGGTCAAATTTAACCATTTTAATGCCTAAAAAAATATAAAAATAAAGAAACTGCTATTTTAATATAAAAAATACATTTTACATACATGTTTATGTCTTGGATATTAAAAGAAAAAAAAATAAGCTTTATTGGTCAAACTCAAAACTATTTTTCTTGAGTTTTGGTATTCAAAGATGCTAAATCATGCCATCTATATTTTTATTTTTATTTTTATTTTTGAAAGACTTGATCACATGCAATTTAAAATAATTAAATTTTTTTTTTTAGAAAAACTTTGTTGTTTTTACAAAATAAAATTGATTTATTTAATACTAGAAAAACACCTCAAATATTAAATATGAAAGGGTAAAAAAAATATGAAACTCAAAATTAATTGCAAAAGAAATCTTAAATGCAAGATAATGTTTAACAAAAACACTAAAACAAAGAAATACAAGGCTTGATATTTTTAATGGGACGTGTTTGTCAAACAAATTTTAAAAGCCATAATAATGCATCTTTCTTCGATAAATTTTTGTAAGTCGTCAAACATGGCCTTAAGGTTCTTTAAAGGCTTAGCTCAGCCGTGACTTGTGCTTCTTAAATGGCTCAAAAATTAACACCAACCGAAGAGAAAGAAAAAGGTGTTTTCCTTTTATTGTCAAAGAAACAGAATGGGTTTAAAATAATCAACCCATAATTTTAGGGACCAAAAGGCCTTGAAGGCTAAATCTACTAACAAAACTAAGAAGAAGAATTTTGGATTTTAAAGATCAAAACAAGCCTTGCATCAAAAAATATATCACCCGATTCATTAGATTAGGATAAGCTAAAATAAATAGAAAAATAATAAAATCTAATTCCAACAAATTCAATGTAAATATAATAAAATTAAAAACAATCAATTGAAAAAAATCACCATCATGAAAAGAGACATGCGTATAAAATCTAATGACGATTTTCATTTCTAAAGCAATTTAACATTAAAAGACAAAACTAAAATAAGCATTAAATTAAAAAAATCAACGACCAAAAAAATTTTTTAATCAGAGTTGTTGGGCATGTTGACTTCTACGAATAAAGAAAAAATAAAACAAACAAGAAACCAAGTCAAGTCATGGTATCGTGTAAAACGCTATACACACACACTAGATATATAACCCGCGCGGCATTGCAAGTCATTTTTTTTTGTATAAAAATATTAAAAAAAACAAAAATTTAAAAATCTTGGGTTTTTCTGCAAAGCTATACCCAAGAATTTTGGGTTTGGCTGCAACGCCTGATCTAAAAGTAATATTTATAATATTAATAATAAAATTAAACTTGCTTGACCCAAGTTTAAGTGAGCCTGACTGCAACACCGGACCCAAGAATATTGGATGTGGGTCTGGCTATAAGGTTGTGTCATAAAAGTGTGATAATTAAATAAATTAATTAAAAAAAGGAAAAAAATCAATAGGAAGGAAAAAACCAATGAAAAAAATGAATTAATTGGGTTAACCCTTTAAACCAGGTTATCCTGTAAAACCTGAGATTCGCGTCATGAAAGTTTGATAATTAAATAGAAAAAAAAAATGACAGGTTTACCCATAATTAACTGGGTTAACCCATCAAACCAAGTTAACTCGTCAAGCTCAGGATACATGTCATGAAAGTATGAGAGTCTGATAATTAAATAGAAAGAAAATTAACTTTAACAAACTAAACTAAATGAAAAAAGTAACTCGTCAAATCAGGTCAACCCATCAAACTCGAGATCCGTATCATGAAAATCTGATAACTAAATAAATTGTTTTTTAACATTAACAAACTAAATCAAACAAAAAAATTAATTACAAAAACTTTAAAAGAAAAAAAAAAGCTAAGTTCTCAACCAGATCAATATAAAAAAAACCCGATAAAGACTAATTTTTTTTAAAAAAGAAGAAGTCAATTTTGGGTAAAATAAATAAAAAAAACATGTAAAAAAGCGAAAAAAAATGTAAAATTACAGTAACAAAAGTGAAAAAAAAACATGTGGGGAAAGCTACAGTGTTTTAAAAAAATAAACAAAAAAACTAAAATTTCAACTAGCTCAATAGCAAAAAGATAAAATAAAAAAAATAATTCTGAAAAAAAAACAAAACAAAAAAAAGAAAAAAAATGTAAAAAATGACAATTTTGGAAAAAAAGAAAAACATATAAAAAAAACAAAAAAAACATGTGAGGAAAGCTAAAGCTAAATTATCACTCAGGTCAATATTGAAAAAATAAATTCGATAAAGATAATTTTTTAAAACTATGTAGGGGAAACACTGTAGCAATCCATATTGTTTTTTTTTTTTTAAAAAAAAAACTACAAAGCTAAATTCCCAACCAACTTAATATATATATATAAAAAATCTATAAAGACCATTTAAAAAAAAAAGAATAAATAAATCACAAAAAGAAAAAAAAACAATGTATGAGAATATTATAGCAATCCACAATGTTTTAAAGAAAAAAACTATATAGTTAAATTTTCAACCAACTAAATTTTTGAAAAAATTAGTAAATATAATTTTGGAAAAAAAATTAAAAAAAAAGAAAAAAAAGAAGAAGAAGAAGTCAATTTTGGGCAAAAAAAAAAGGAAAAAAAAACCATGTAAAAAAAAAACAAAGCTGTTACAATGAATATCCCACGCATTTTAGAATTCTTTAATATATATAAATCTATTGCTCCCGAGGATGGAATGAATTAAAAAAAAATTGCTTTACAACATAAGCACGCTCAAGAAATAATAGTGTGTGTGTTTATATATAGAGAGAGAGAGAGAGAGAGAGAGAGAGAGTTATAGATCTGACATGATTAAATAAGTTGGTATCATTTAATTAAGTGATTAAAACATTGCAATGTTAATAAATGAACTGAAAAAAAAAGTTTTTATGAAAACCTAAAAAAAAATCAAAGAAAAGGAAATAAATCATCAAAACTCAATTTAAAGCCAACCCAATATAGATAATCAAAATTGAATAAGAAAAAAGATGACTCAAATCAACTTGAATAAACATCTAAAATCTACAACTGGATTCATCTGATCAGGATAAGTCAAAAGAAAGAAAATAAAAAAAAGATGAAGCCTAATTCCAACAAATTTGACATAAAATGATGAAAACAAAATAAAATCAATAAAAAAAAAAGAAACCCCACCAAACTGGACAAGCTTATCAAATCTAATGACCTGAATCATGTAAATTAAAATTAATGATAACTCAATAGAAGTCAAACCACGAAAAAATGATGATACTTGATTTTTCTTATTGAGTCAACGTTGATATTGCTCGTTTTCAAAAATACAAGAAAAAAAAAGAAAAATTAAAATTTATAAAAAAAGAGAGTTGAGGGACCAATTTTGAGGCTTGAGCAACGTTTTACCTATAAATATAGGTCCAAAACTCAAACCGATAGGGGTAATTTTTAACTTTTAGGGGGAGGCAACATAAAAAAAAGAAAAAGAAAACCCTGAAAGCTTAACTCTCATCTCCCTCACCCAAGGCAGCCGTCGCCGCCCGTGCTTCTAGACTTTTTTTTTCTTCTCCCTCAACCAACTAGAGCCTCCATTTCCCTGTTGAAGACGGCAGCCGTCGTCCCCCTCAGCTTGGACCCGTGGGTTTCCTTTCCTTCACCCATCTGTACCAGCCGCTCACCACAAGACTGTTCCCCCTGTTCCTCTTCTTCCCTCTCAGCCGATCTTCCCCACCTTCACAAATCAGCCTTACCAAACCCCACTGACAAGATGATTTTCCTCCTCCCTTGCCTTCTGCCAAACACAAACCAGGCCACACCCAGCTTCTCCTTCACCGCAGCTTGAACAACCCCAGCTCGCCAAGATCAAGGCAGCCACTCCTGATATCCCTCATCCCTCTATTGGTCGCGCCTCTCCTCTGGCCATTGCTCTCCCTCTCAGCCATGACAGACCTAGCAGCCCCTCCCATCACCATTTTCCCTGCAGAACCAAGGACCACTCACACCGAAGCCTTCCCCCAGCATATCTTTCCTTCCTTAGCCACTGTGCACACCGGTCAACAACAATCCTTCTTCCTCCAGCGGCGCCCGCAGAAGCGACCCCATTTCCAACCGAGAATCAATGGTTGGACCGGCCACCAATAGAGAACAACGAAGCAGAGAAGCAGGCGAAACCAAGAACAAAGCAGATCCAAAATGGAAACAAACAGATATGTGAAACCGAAAAAAAAAAACTAAAATCAATTGCTTGTTATGTTTTAGGGTTGTTTTGCAGGTCACCGCCGGCGAGAAAAGGAAGAGGGGAGGAAGCTGCCCCAGATCCCCTTGTTGCCTGGAATTTTTTGCCGCATGTGAACCCACGCGCCACTAGTGGTGGTAGCACGTGGAGAAGACGCGCCGCCACTATTCCCGTGCCCAGAAACCTTGTTGAACACTGTTCCGGCTTGCAGATGGCCATCCCTGTAATTTCAGATTGTTTTGGGGTTAATTTTTGTAATTTTAAAATTATTTAATGTATTTTTTTGTTTAGTTTTGATTTTTTATAGTTTGTATTGTGGATGTTAAAAAAAATGAAAAGAAAAAAAATAAAAGTATAGTGAAAGTGAATGCGTGATTTGTATTTTATTTATGAATTTTTTTTTGTATGATAAAATTACAAGAATAAAGAAGAATTTAATATTTTGATTTGCTCATGGATAAAGAATTATGAACTTACACGTAAGTCGTATTTCTAATATTCGATGAACGAATAAAATTTTTAAAACTTCTTTAACACATGAAATCAACGAAGCAACTTACCTCAGGTTGGGTGCGTTAGGGGTGCTAATACCTTCCCTAACCACATCCAGTCCCTTACTTGTGAATCTCTGACAAGACCAGCACTTGGGTTTCCTAGTAGCCCTCAATTAAATACTAGGTGGCGACTCCAATGAACGATTCAAAGCAAACAAACAAGAAATGAAAAATCGCCAGCTTATGCCGCGCGGATTTTGACGAGTAACAACTCTGCCTTCATCACTTTATTACCTTATTGAGTTTAGAATTTAAGCTTCGTGGCTTGGGTAATGCTCATTATTTTTTGGGGTTTGAGGTCACTCCTACCAGTATGGGACTAATGTTAAGTCAACATAAATATGTTCTTGATATTCTCTATCGTGCTGGTATGTCCTCCTGTAAACCTGTTGATACACCAGCCTTTGTTTCCAAGATTGATATATTGTCTAATGTGTTATTCTTGAATCCTACTCGCTTTCAATAAATTGTTGGTGCTTTTCAGTATCTCACGTTTACTAGACTAGACGTATGCTATGCTGTAAATAATGTTTGTCAGTTTATGCATGCTACTACTTAGAGTCATTAGGTAGCTGTTAAACGTATCTTATGCTACTTGAAAGGTACATCCTTTTATGACACCCACCTTACTTATGGCTCCTCTTTATCACTTCATGGGTTCACTGATGCCAATTGGGCGGGATTGTTGATGATAAAAAATCTATTGGTGGATATATTGTTTTTCTTGGTACCACCCCTGTTTCATAGAAATCTGGGAAGTAGCGCACTATTGCTCGCTCCTCCACTGAAGCAAAGTATAAAGCTTTGGCTGATGGTACTGCTGAGGTTCTTTGGTTACGCTATCTTCTAACAGATCTATGTTTCTCCCCAAGTTTTGTTACTACTATTTGGCGCGATAATTTGGATGCTACTTATCTATCTACTAATTTGATCTTTCATGCTTGAACAAAACATGTTGAAGTGAATTATCACTTTTGTCATAACCCAATTTTTGACCCTTTTATTTTAATTTTATTTACGGAAAATGATGAAAAAAAATAAAAATGAAATAAATGAAGAATGAATTAAAATTTGGTTTAAGGGCAACATGATTGGAAGTTTAAAGATTTAATTAAATTAATGTTGAGACTTAATTACGCTTGGAATTAATGTAATTAATCCAATCAAGGGTTTAATTGGAGAATTGATAAGTTTTGAGACTTAATTAAGCTTGGATTTAATTTAATTAATCCAATCAAGGGTTTAATTGAAGAATTGATAAGTTTTGAGACTTAAATTAATTTAATTCATCCAATCAAGGGTTTAATTGGATAATTGATAAGTTTTGAGACTTAATTAAGCTTTAAATTAATTTAATTAATCCAATTAGGGGCTTAATTGGAGAATTGATAAGTTTTAGACTTAATTAGACTTTGGATTTAATTAAATTAATGAAATTTGGGACTTAATTGAAGAATTGATAAGTTTTAAACGTTTTTATGAAGTTTGGGGTTAATTGGGGGCACAATTGCAATAGATTAAAGTCTATAAGGACTAACTTGTAAAAGGTGTCGAAATGCAAGGGAAATTACAGTTTAAACTAGGGGCTGAATTATAAAATTTTTGAAACTTCACGGGTCAAAACGAAAATGGCCACTGTTTATCTCCAAACGACGTTGTTTTGAAGACGCTGTTCATCTTCTTCTTCAAGCCAGCGACCGTTTTCTATAGTAAAGGCCGAAAGACGTTGCAGCAGTAATCGTCCGTTGGTTTTAGTTATGGGCGCCTTAATGGTGGTCGACCCTTAGCCTACCACCCGTTACCAACCTGCCGGGCTCTATATAAACAGAGGAACATCGAAACAATAGAGGTTAGTTATAGAGAGAGAGACAAAAGAAACCCGAAAAGAGAAACACAAAGACACCAGCTGAATTTTCAAGTGTTTTTTTAGAACCCCATACCAAAAACGAGCTTCCCCTTACTAGTAATGGCCTAAAGAACGAAGGCAGAAATAGATCGAGAGAGAGTTTTAAGAAACAGAGCACTGGGATAATTTTTTCAGACGAGAGTAGAGGAAACAGAGGGCATGAAAGCAGAGGTCGAAGGAGGAATTCTAGCTTACTATCAACGGACGCCACCACTGATCGTCGCCCGACATGCTAACACTCCGGCGATGCAACCTGCAGCAAGGTAAGCCTTCTCTGCTTCTTCGTTTTTATTTTTTTAAAGTTCAGTTCATTTAGCACTGTGTGAAGGTAATTAATTACCTTCGCACAGTGCCATGCACACATGAAACTAGTTCATGCGTGTTATGGCCCAGCCTATGTAAATCCGTCAAATACACGACCAAGGTCATGAGAGCATAACAACCCCTTGAAAAGCAACTAAAAAACATTATGAAACCCAATTAAAAAACATTCAACTAAAAAAGAATTAAATTATAAATAGAGTTAACTTGAGTCAACCTGCCAATCTAGTGATCCAGGTCATCAGATTGAAATAATTCCATAAAAAGTAAATAAAAAAAATGATATTCAAATGGCCATTCACATCTTGAATTAGTTTCTTGAGATACTAGTGGTAGTCTTGATTATTTACTTTATCCAACATTTAAATTATCAACCGTGTATCTGGCAACGTAGTTTCATGATTTTTTCTTCTTCTTTAAAGTTAATTTTTAATTTTTGTATTTCTAGATTATTTTGATGTACTAATGTTAAAATTATTTTTTTAAAAAAATATTATTTTGATGTATTTCTAAGTAAAATTATTTTAAAAAACAACCTCTACTACTGTCCCAAACACCCTTTGGGTAAAAACAAGCTAAAGGCTCTTTGGGATTGAGAAATCAGTATAAACTTTTTTCATAAGAACCACATCAATCATATCACATAAATTTGCTATAATAACAATTAATAATATTGTGATCCCAATTAGACAAGTACTTTGATCTACATCTTAATTTTATGTGCAATTTATCAATAATTTTACTTCAAGATATCATAAGAGCATTAAATCAGTTTTATGAGTAGGGGAGGGAGGAGTGATTGGCAAAACAAGAAAGAGATCATGTGGATAGTATGGGTCTAGCTAACCCATTTAATGTTTGACTTTGTCTTCTTTTAGTTGATTATCGAGACAATTTTTATGTTATTTTTAGAGACTAAAGTGAT
The DNA here is from genome assembly GCA_964019445.1 of Populus tremula. Lineage (NCBI taxonomy): Eukaryota > Viridiplantae > Streptophyta > Magnoliopsida > Malpighiales > Salicaceae > Populus > Populus tremula. Next base: position 5,805,973 of record CAXHTJ010000017.1, read on the forward strand.
ATTTTGTGCAATTAAAATATTATTTTCTATATCTATTAGGATATATAAAGTTGGACACGAATGACTTATTAGAAATTCATTAAGTGCTTATTTTTCAGGATGTAATATATAATATATGAAAGGAAGTATTTAATTATAAAGTGTGACCACTATGATTCACATGTATTCTTAATTCAAGTAGTGTTTCCACTTACTAAATATTTTAAACTCTATAAAGGTATGGTCACTTTTCAAGTGGTGTCATATGAGCCAAGTAAGAGAATATTAGAAAAATATTTTTAGTTGGCCCGATAGGTCATATAGATTTTAAATTAAGTGAGAATTAAAGCTTATATCCCATTGGAATCTAGTAGTAGATCAACAACATCCATGATAGATGAATGTGCAAAAGTTAGGTTATATAAAAAGGTTCCTAGTCTAGCTAAATATTTTTGATGAAAAGTCTGTGTCTTCTATCAACATATAGTAACCCTAAAGTTTTACATTGATTGGAAGAATGTTTGTTTATTTTTAACGGCACATAAATTTTTAGACAATTATTTTAATACTTAATCAATCATGATAGGAGATATATATCCTTTTATTTTTTTGCTATGTTTATATGTCTAACACATTAAAATTTATCTTACATGTTGTAACCCATTTTCGAGTCCCCACAAAAATAAGTAAAATAAATAATAATATTAATAAAATAAATAGCCAAAAAGATCAGAAAAAATAATAGCAGGCAGAAGCGCTCAGAAGATGGTCGAAAAATTGGTCAAGGAAGTTTAAAATACAAAGATCAAATTTTTGACAGTATATTCTTGTATGATGAGACCCCCGTTGGAGAAGAAAATTTGAATTTTAGGAGAAAAGTTCAAATTTGGATGTTTATGGACTTCATTGGATTTTTAATTGAATTTATAGAGGATTTGATTGCAAGGAAAATTGATTTTCAATTCAATTCGGGCTTTAATTAGAAGAAATTAAAGTTCTGGGGCCAAATTATAATTTTTAGGAATTTATTAGGTCAAATCAGGGGCTTAATTGCGTAAATATTGAAGTTTAATGGCCAATAAGGGACTTAATTGAGAAAATCCGAAACCAAGAACCAAATTGGAAAAGGCGCCAAACTATAGGAGTCTAATTGACAAAATCCGGGGGTCGAATTGAAGAAATTGAAAACTGGAGGACTAATTTGAAAACGACGCAGGGAAACCAAGCGACATGTCGCCTGTGTACTGTTCACTTTCTTCCTTGCAAAGCTGCCCGAGTAGCTGCTTTCCAGGCGCATTTTCTGGATCGTGTGGCCCCCAAATCCGACAAAGCGTGCACCAACATGTCCATCTGAAACCCCTTTATCCCGGAGAATGGTCCGATCGGGTCAAAAAATTTGGAAACAGGTCCGTTTATTGGCCCGAAGTGGCCACCTCGGGCAGTCTGCATCCTTGGATTGCCAAATTCGACAGTTCGAGGTGCACACTTTGAACCAATGGCTTGGATTCCTCGAGTCGAATCAAGGGCCAAAAATTTTCCCCAATGTAGACAATATTGCCCTCTTGCACCACCTATAAATAGAATCTCTGTTGAAGACCTAAAGGGTGGGGGGAAAATTAAACGCAAAGTTGGACGAAAACCAGCCTTTCCTGCCCAATTTTCCTGCAACCAGTTCTAGTTTTTTTTTGTTTTTCCTCTCCGCCGTGGCCTCTAGCCGCCACCACTGATCTCGCCACCTTCCTTCCCCTGAAACACCACATCCCATCCATCACCCAGCAACCTTACCGAAGCCTACAACACCTCTCTCTCTCCCCCTCTCTTCTCTGCAAACTTGCTTTTCCTCCAACACCGCAACCCCATCAGCAGTAGCAGCAACAACCGCCCTTTCCAACAGTTTGCACTCCTATCAGCAGCAGCCCTGGTAGCATTTCCCTCCTCAGCCACACCAATAGCTCCAGCCGTGAGCTTTCCCTCTCCTCCACAGGACCTGTTTCGTTCTTCTTGCAGCCGGGACCAGTGCACGCCACCGGCCTCGCCGCCACCAGTCACCGCGTGCACCACCAGCCAGGCCGCCGACTCTCTCCACGCCAGGTAATTCTCCTTCATTGCTGACATTAGTTAACCTCTTGCATGCATAACGATATTTCATTCTGCATGCAGGGGAAGGAGGGGAAAATAATTCCCCTCCTCGTTTTGTTCCTTTTTTTTCTTCCTAGGCCAGACTGATTCTGGCCCAGCCCAGACCAGAAGAAGCATGATGGACTGTTGGGTCGAGATCGGCCGAACCCCTGCTGGGCTGGGTTTGGCCCATTCATTTGGGCCGGCCCAACCCATATAATATATTATATTATATATTATAAATTATAATATATTATATGATATATGTGTGTGTGTATATATATATATATTATAAAATAAAAAAAATATTCTAAAAAAATCTTTGAAAAATACTGTTGATTTTCCTGCATATTTTTTTGTCAAAATGGCTTAATGTTGGTTTGTATTTTTATACCTTAAAGATACAAATTCGGTATTAAAATACTCGATTTTTGTCGAAACATCAAATTTTTTTTTAAAAAATGTTTTTGTTTTAATGCATACGGCCTAGTCTCTCCAAAATAAAGAAAAATTATCGCATCATATTTTCATATAACAAAAGAAATTTCGAAAACAATATATGTATTAGCAAGCATTTTTAGCTTTAATAACCAGTTTATTCAAGCCATGAGAACTAGGCCAATATTTCAAAAACAACAAAAATCCTATTTTTAGGGGGGGAATTTATCTATTATTCACCGCTAATGTTTGGATAAAGAAATCCTTAAAGGACGAATATCCAAAATATTATTGGGAGTAATAAATCCGCACACATCCTTGAAAAAAAAAACCTTGATTATAATCGAGGACATTTCAATTTATTTGTTTTTTTCTCCACTGTTTACGAGCCATGATAGTATAAAAAAAACAAAAAAACAAATATAGGTTTTTTTTTATGCTGTGTTATTGGTTTTTTGTTTTCTTATATGAATGATACCTTGTTTAAAAGTTAAAGCATGCATCTTTACATTCTATCATACATGGTATAGTCATGCATCCCTTTATTATTATTATTATTATTATGTTTTGAGGGCACACACATGTAACTTTAAGTTATGTGAGGAACTAGCAGCTTGCCTTATGACTTGAGTCAAGGTTTAAATTTGTGTAAACCCCAACTCTTTGCTGAGTGTTTAGACTGATTGTGATTGGTACACGTGCCATCCCACGATCTGCTGGACCTCCATATCACCTTTATGAGGGTGATCACTGGAACAACAAGAGACCCTTTTTTTTAGAGACCAAGTAGTAAACCTACCCTATGTCTCATGTAAAGGAACTAGAACCTATCCTTAAGGTGTATGTTCCATAATATCTTTTGCATCCAAACAAGTCTAACCCCCAACGCATTTTGAATTGCAGGACTTGTGAACGAAATGGCCATCATCACTAAATATTCCATCATAGAGTATGGAAAAAATTTTGAACTGTCACAATTGACTGAAGGAGACTGCCTTAGAAGCGATGCTAAGAAGATGTTACCAATCAAGAACCTGAATTGCATTATGAATGAGGTGAACAAATTAACGACTCATTTTCAGAATGTAGATAAAGATGCATTTTTTAGGAAATACGGGCGTTTGGTGGAAATCACAAGGGTAGAAGTTTTAAGCCCAGCTGTGTGAGCTTTAGTTCATTTTTGGGATCCAGACTACCGATGTTTTTCCTTTGGAAGCATAGACCTATGTCCCACGGTTGAGGAATATGGATTGTTGATCGAGTTTCCAAACAACCTGTATCGGGTTTATTTGCCTTTGAGATCTGACAAGATCATCTCGGAACTATCAAAACTGCTTAGAATCTCCAACTTGGAAAAGTTGTTGGAAAAGAATGGTACCGGTTTGAAATGGAGGATGCCAGAATTTGAATTGGAAAAGAAGTCAGGATTAGAAAAAGAGAGATTGATTGCTTTGGGTATATTTGGCCTTGTATTGTTCCCAAGCCAGACTGGTTTAATGAGTTTGGAGGCCGCTGCTGCTATTTTAGCTAAAACGATTTTGACACTTAACCGTTGTAGGAGGACCGGAAAAGGAGCAATGAGATGTTGCACGCAGTTGTTGTATATTTGGCTAGTCAGCCCTATTGAAACAAAAAAGCTTGTCTTCAACAATTTTTGGTGGTTCACCCAAAGACCCCTAAAGTTAGTTGAAGAAGAAGAATGGGGAGATCTAGACAACCAAGGTTGGGTGGACAAATTAGAAGGTTTTTCTAATAGTGATTTTAAGTGGAGAGCCCCATGGGTAACGACAGTGAAGGTCCTAATGAGTTGTGGACAAAGATGTTGGGTACCATTAGTAGGGATTACAGGTTATGTGAGTTATGCTCCTACCTTAATGGTAAGGGAACTTGGGGGCATGCAGTTTGTTCCCAGGACTATAGGAATTGCTCAATTCTTGGGTTTGTTCAAAGATCCTATTGCAGAAGAGGTTTTGAAGATCATCAAACAAGATTGGAAGCATCTGGTTTTGGTTGAGATAGAAGATTTAAAAGATCCAAGTGCAAGCGAAGGTTATGCAAAATGGAGAAACTTAGGTGCTTCAGCCATGCCTTGTATAGAAGCCAAAGCTCCTCAAGCTGTAGGAGAGCCTATTAAGAGAAAAAGGGTTAACAATGAAGATGAGCTGAGAAGGCAAGTGGAAAAACTTCAAATAGAGTTGAGCAAAAACAGAAAAGACAAGGCAATGTTGGAAGAAATGATGCCAGAAGAGGACAAAAGGAGAGCATTTCTAGATGAGCAAATACAGTCTAGAGATGCGAAAATAACAAAGCTTGAGTTAAAGCTAGGTGAGGAGAAGAGTGCTAGGAAAGAAAGCGTGAAGGAGCTAGTTGGAATGAGTTTGGATTGGATGCAAAGTTGCTCTGAACTTGAAGCAATGGAGGTGGACTTTAACGATTGCCAAGGAAGTGCATAATATTACCAAGAAAAATTTGCGCAAGTGCAGTTCGAACTGATGGATAGGATTGGGAAGTATGAGGATTTGAACAAGAAATATATGGAGTTGGAAAGCCGTTCTACGGAGATTGTAAAAGAAGAAAGTAAAAGGAGAGCTTTTGAGGATGTTAAAGCAGAGTTAGCGGTCAAGAAGAATGAGATAATAGTTATGAGGATAAAACTTGACAAAGAATGTGGAAATGTGAAGTATTTAGATGAGAAGCTAGTAACAATGGAAAAACACAAGGATCAAATCGACACCAACAACACTGCTTTGAACAGAACCAACATGTTGCTCATAGAAAAAATGACCAAGATAGATGAGGAAATGGACGAAGCTGCTGCACATGCTCGAATTATTAGAATTAAAGCGCGGAATGTAGGAGGAGACATCATTCGCTATCGCCGAATCCTAGCTGAAACCGATACCTTTCTAGGGAAGATTGAGAACAGCGACTTTGCCTTCTTACCTTTGGCTAAAGAGTTTATGGAGGAAAGGGAGTAACATGTTGTATTTCTTTTCATTTCTTATGCAAAATCTGTCTCTTGGTGAATATGATTCAAACAAACGACTCGAAAGGCAGAACTCCTATCAAATCAATGTGACAAGAGAAATTATGCTTATAATGTGATGGCTACTATTCATTCACAAGAAGGTTGCATCTATACCTAATAAACAAAGCATTCTTATCACAATCATGCATTTTTCTCATACATCTATACATGCATTGACAGCTCGTGAAACATAGGTCCCCCATCCAGAGTCCACCAAACCTGGTCCAGATCAAGGATGGAGAACGAAGAAAGAGCTCATTTAGAGTCACACTATCAGACCGAGTAAGAAGCCGTAAAAGGTGAAGTTGCTAGGCTGACCGACCTACTCGAGCAACTTCTAAGAACTAAGAATGGGGAGGGAACATCAGCACAACCACCCGAAGGAGCGCCAGCAGCTCACATCCCTCAAGCATCCCAAAACCAGGGGGCAAACTTGGCAAATGAACAACATTTTATGCCTACTACCCCTATCCAACCAACTCAGGCTCCAATCACTATTGACTTAACAATGGAGGGAATCCCGGATAATAGGTCTCCCAATTTGATGGACTAGGACAAGTTGTTTGCCTTAGAAGAAAGATTAAGGGCAGTTGAGGGTAATGACTGGTTTGACCCCATGCGAGCAGCTGAGGTGTGTTTGGTGCCAAACATCGTGGTGCCAAAAGATTTTAGGATACCAGAGTTCATTAAGTACACTGGTTTGGAATGCCCAAACACTCACCTTCGATCTTACTGCAATAAAATGGCGGAAGTAATCCGCGATGATAAACTGCTAATCTATTTCTTTCAAGATAGCCTCGCAGGGTCCGCCTTGAGCTGGTACATGAGGTTAGATAGTTTCAGGATCAGGAGCTGGAGAGACTTGGTGGAGGCTTTCCTTAAGCAGTACAAGTTTAACATGGAAATCGCTCTTCGATCGAACAAGTCTAATGGCAATGGAGAAAAGGAGCCAGAAGTCAGTAAGGGCTTATGCACAAAGATAGAGGGATGAGGCAATGCATGTCCAACCCCTTTTGATAGAAACAAAGATGGTGAGCTTGTTTGCCAATACTTTCAAGGCGCCTTATTATGAGCACCTGATGGGTAGCTCCTCTCAACATTTCTATGATGCGGTACGCATAGCTGAAAGGATAGAACAAGGGATTAAAGCTGGGTGAATAGCGATGCCAGTGGAAAAGAAGGGTTTTATTGGAAGAAAGAGAGAAGGCGATATCAATAATTTGGAAGGTGGGTATAAGGGCAAGAGAGTAGAGTTCTATAATCCACAAGTACCTACCTCTCAATTCTCACGCATAAACTTTAACCAACCTTTTTCCCCTAATCGAACAAATAACCAGTCAAGTTACCAAAATCACTACCAAAGACCCCATACAAGATACACTTCAGAACAACTGTCGCCGTTACCCATGCCTTTGAAGGACATGTATGCCAAACTGTTGAGCATTGGACAGATAGCTCCTATCCCTACGCTACCACTACAACCACCATTCCCAATTTGGTACAAGCCCGAGTTGACTTGCGAGTACCATGGGGGTAATCCCGGGCATGGGATTGAAACCTGTTACACCTTCAAGAAGAGGTTATTGGAGCTTATTAAGATGGGATGGGTATCCTTTGAAGACAAGCCCAATGTTAATTCAAACCCATTGCCTAAGCATGCCCAAATAGTGTGGAATAGGCATGATCGAAGTGGGAAATCAAGCAAGGTGTTGAAGGTGCCGATGAAAAGTTGTACGACATGTTAGTACAATCAGGATTTCTAGAGGCAAATTGGAAGCCATTTGGAGGGAGGTGACTACTGTGAGTTCCATGGAAGAGATGGACACCATATTGAGGATTGCGCGAGTTTTGCGAAAAGATCGCAAAAATGTTGAGATGGGACAATTGAGGATTGAACCCATGGAGAGCAGGTGTGAGGTGAGTATGATGGAAGGTCAAGATGAGATGGCAGGAGTTTGCAGGGTCCAACAGACTGCTAATGGGCCCCCAAGGCTGATCTTGATTAAACCGTCCTGCACAAAAGAGAATCACAATGCCATGCCGTATAATTATGGGTATGCCTCCAACGTTCGAGCTCCTCTTCCTTTGTTCCAGACGAGATAAGTGGTTTGACCAGGAGTGGTCGTTGCTTTACGCCTGAAGAATGGAGGAAGGAAAAGGGTAAGAAGTGGTAGATCTGGACAAAGCACCAGAAGTTAATAAGCCGGTAACGGAAGAGGAGTCGAATGAGTTTTTGAAGTTGATCAAGCATAGCGAATATTGCATAGTGGATCAACTAAAAAAGACTCCTCGGATCTCCCTTATGTCCTTGATACTCAGCTCTGAGCCGCATCGAAATGCCTTGCAAAAGGTATTGAATGAGGCATATGTACCCAAGACATTGAGCATAAAACCATGGAGCATTTAGTGGGAGGATCCATGCAACTAATTACCTCTACTTCACGGCTGATGAGCTTGATGCTGAAGGTACCGGACACAACAAGCCTTTATACATTACTGTTAGGTGCAAAGACTGCCTCATAGGGAAGGTGCTCGTCGATAATGGCTCGGCCCTCAACGTGTTGCCAAAGCACATTCTGGAGGAAATGCCATTGATGAATCTCATATGAAGCCAAGTACTATGATGGCCAGAGCATATGATGGCTCACCTAGGCCAATACTTGGGACTTTAGAAGTGGAGCTATATGTGGGACCGCAAATGTTCCTAGTGACACTTCAGGTTATGGATATCCACCCTTCCTATAGTATGTTGTTGGGAAGACCTTGGATCCACGCAGCGGGGGTAGCTTCGTCATTGCACCAATGCCTGAAGTACATCATGAATGGGATGTTGGTAACTGTCAAGGCTGAGGAGGCAATATCCATGATAAAGAATGTGGTGTGCCTTTCATCGAAGCGGAGGATTGCAAGGATAACAATATCCATGCTTTTGAGATCGTGAACACCGACTGGGTGCCGGAGAACACCGTTAAGAAGGCCAAGGATCTCAGAAGCAGCAAGGATGGCAAGTCTATGTTCTTGAACCGTGGGGTCCCATCAATATAACCTTTGCGGAATACCAGAAGGGGCTAATCCGACAAGGAAGAGAAAGCTGATCAAAGATTTGGGTTAGGATATCAACCTAACCAAGAGGATTATCGTTGGGCTGCTGGTCGGAGAAGGGCAAGAAGGATGGCTAGAATTAAAGGAAGAGATCTTGAAGAAGAACAACTAGAAATCCCTCCCCTTAGCGTATCATTCCCAAGAGCTGCATACATAGTGCAACATGATAAGGGAGCTGAAAGCCTGGGTCTAGAACTGGCAATGAGCATAAACACCTTGGAGGGAAAGAGAAGAAAGGAGATGACTGAAAGCAGTAGCGGGAAAAGAAGATGAAGTGCTGCCACAACTGACGATCCATACACTAGAAGAAGTCTCCGCCAAGACCTTTGTGCGCAAGTTGGCTCAAGGCGAGAAGTTTCAGAATTGGGTGACCCAAGAAGCTCAAGTGGTTTTCAAAATGTAAACCAACTTTGTTTGCCTTAACATGTTTTTGTCATTGCTTATGTTTGCTTTTGTTTTCTCTAGTTGACAATCAAGGCTCATGATGTCAGCTAGATTTTATGTTTGTCATGGAGCCCACCTTTTCTTTAAATAAATGATGAGATCATGCACTTTTCAAAATTGTTTTTTATATACATTTACACTAAGCACTTCCCGCTTTCAGGAATCCTGAAAGCAGATCTCCTACAACATCACATACATTTAGCATCAAGAATAAATGGCCAAACTTGAACGAGCATGTAATAGCTATGGAAGAAGAAGAGTGGGATGAAAGCAATATCAGTGAATTCACCAGGCTAGTAGAACAACAGGAACAGACTTGGAAGCCTGCCACCGAGGAACTCGAAACCATCAATGTGGGCAATGGTCAGCTCAAGAAAGAGTTGAAAATAGGTACCCTAATTACTTCTGAACAAAGGATAAAAATGATCACCCTATTACAAGAATATTCAGATGTCTTTGCTTGGTCCTATGAAGATATGCCCGGTTTGGATACAAGTATTGTAGAACACAAGATACCGTTGGAAGAAGGTTATAAGCCAGTCAAGCAGAAACTGAGAAGGGCCCACCCGGACGTCTGGATCAAGGTCAAGGCAGAACTCGAAAAGCAATGGGATGCTGGTTTCCTAGAAGTGGTTAGATATCCACAATGGGTATCTAACATTGTTGTGGTGCCTAAGAAGGAAGGGAAGATTAGAGTTTGTGTGGATTTTCGGAATTTGAATAGAGCTAGCCCTAAGGATGATTTTCCTCTACCACACATAGATGTTTTAGTGGATAATGCTGCCCGAAGTTCCACTTATTCCTTTATGGATGGTTTTTCAGGATACAACCAAATAAAAATGGCTCTAGAGGATAAGGCGAAAACAACTTTTGTCACACCTTGGGGGACCTACTGCTACAAGGTCATGCCATTTGGGTTAAAGAACGCAGGAGCAACATATCAAAGAGCAATGGTGACTCTATTCCACGATATGATGCACAAAGAAATTGAGGTATATGTAGATGATATGATTGCCAAGTCTAAAAAGGAATAAGATCATGTGGAAGTTTTGAGGAAGTTATTTGAGAGGTTGAGGAAGTATGAACTAAGGCTTAATCCTGCAAAATGTTCATTCGGAGTTAAATCGGGCAAGCTGTTGGGATTTGTGGTAAGTGATAGAGGTATAGAGGTGGATCCGGATAAAGTAAGGGCCATCCAGGCCATGTCGTCCCCTAAGACGGAGAAAGAAGTAAGAGGATTCTTGGGAAGGTTGAATTACATTGCTCGGTTTATAGCTCAGCTAACAACAACATGCGAGCCTATATTCCGACTACTAAGGAAAAAGAATCCTGGAACCTGGAATGAGGAGTGTGAGGAGGCATTCAATAAAATCAAGCATTATTTACAAAATCCACCTTTACTGGTTCCTCCTGTATCAGGAAAACCTCTAGTATTATATCTAACCGTAACTGAAGTAGCCATGGGATGTGTATTGGGTCAGCATGATGAAACCGGAAGGAAGGAAAGAGCTATTTATTACTTGAGTAAGAAATTCACTGAATGTGAGTCCAGATACACGGAGATAGAAAGGCTCTGTTGTGCGTTGGTGTGGGCGGCAAAGAGGTTGCGACATTACATGTTATACTATACCACTTGGTTGATTTCAAAAGTGGATCCTCTGAGGTATATTTGTAATAAGCCTTTTCTCTCAAGTAGAATTGCAAGGTGGCAAGTTTTATTAGCAGAATATGACATAGTGTATATGACAAGGAAAGCCGTAAAAGGGAGTGCAATCGCAGACCATCTGGCCGATAATGCTGTTGAAGATTACGAACCTTTGGATTTTGATTTCCCTGATGAAGATATATTGTCAATAGAAAAGGAAGAAGAAAAGACAGATTGGTGGACCATGTTTTTTGATGGGGCAGTAAATGTATATGGTAACGGGGCAGGGGCGGTAATAATCTCTCCTAATAAGAAACAATACCCAGTTTCGGTCAAACTACACTTCGAGTGCACCAACAATACAGCTGAGTATGAAGCTTGTATCCTCGGTTTAGAAGCGCATTGGAGCTGAAAATAAAGAAGATAGATGTATATGGGGATTCAATGTTGATCATCTGCCAGGTAAAGGGGAATGGCAAACCAAAGAAGAAAAGTTGAGGCCGTACCAGGAATACCTATCCATGCTAGCAAAGGAATTTGAAGAAATTAGATTCACCCATCTGGGAAGGGAGGGGAACCATTTTGCGGATGCTTTGGCCACATAGCTGCTATGACTACCATTGATCTCAAGTGCAAGGTACAACCGGTACACATTGATATTAGAAATGATCCAGCTCACTGTTGTTTAGTTGAAGGAGAGATGACGGACAACCTTGGTATTACGATATCAAGAATCTGTGCAGAATCAGGAATATCCGGTGGGAGCTTCTAAACGGATAAGAAAACCTTGAGAAGGTTGGCTATAGACTTCTATTTAGATGGAGAGATTTTATATAAAAGGTCATTTGATGGAACCCTGTTAAGGTGTTTGGATGAGGCAGATGCTAGAAGGGCATTAAGAGAGGTCCATGAGGGGATTTGCTCAACCCATGCTAGCGGGCATATGATGGCAAGGAAAATCCAAAGGGCTGGTTATTTTTGGATGACACTAGAAAAAGATTGTATCGACTATGTCAGAAAATGTCACAAATGTCAAATTTACAGTGACAAGGTCAATATGCCACCAGCTCCTCTGTTTAACTAACATCTCCATGGCCCTTCGCATGTGGGGAATTGATGTGATTGGACCTGTAAACCCAAAAGCGAGCAATGGTCATAGATTTATCCTCGTGGCTATTGACTACTTCACAAAATGGGTGGGTCATTCATATGCCACGAAAAAGAAGTGGTGAAGAAGTTTGAGAGAGATTTGATATGTCGGTATGGTCCACCAGAAAAGATTATAACTGATAATGCCAGAATTTCAACGGCAAGATGATAGAGCTCTGCACTAAATGGAAAATCAAGCATTCCAATTCTTCGCCATATAGACCAAAATGAATGGGGCGGTAGAAGCTGCTAACAAGAATGTCAAAAAGATTATTCAGAAGATGGTAGTCACCTATAAGGATTGGCATGAGATGTTGCCATTTGCCCTTCATGCATATCGCACCGCAGTTCGAACCTCGACAGGGACTACCCCATATTCTCTGGTGTACGGTATGGAGGCAGTGATGCCTTTGGAAGTGGAAATCCCGTCGTTAAGAGTGTTAATAGATTCCGAGTTAGAAGAGGCCGAGTGGGCCAAAGTGAGACACGAGCAACTGAACCTGATCAGTGAAAAGAGGATGGCCGCAATATGTCATCACCAGCTTTACCAGAAACGAATGGCTAAGGCGTATGATAAGAAGGTTAGACCGCGGTTGTTTCAAGAAGGGGATCTAGTATTGAAGAAAATATTGTCATTACCCGGAGATGATCAAAGCAAATGGGCACCAAATTACGAGGGTCCTTATGTAGTAACGAAGGCATTCTCAGGAGGAGCGTTGAAGTTAGCTAGAATGGATGGAGAAGACCTAGCTCGACCTGTGAATTCTGACTCTGTAAAAAGATATTATGCTTGATGTAGGCTCCTAAATCAATAAAGCAAAGTTTGGCCATTGACTTCTTTCTTTTTGCATTGATCTCACAACAATCATTTTTGCATTAATCCCAACAGTGCATGTCTTGTTGTTATCGCATCACTCATTAAAAAGTTTAGCATCGACTGAACGAATTTCTTCTCTATATAAAAAAGCCCAGACTAGGATGACACCCCTACACTAGGGGCAATACAAGATTTACGTGTTTAAAATTGGGCGGAAGCCTATGGATTTGAAAACCAAGCTAAAGCATTTGACAAAAGCATGACAAAGAGGCAATGACAAGTCATACATTTTAAAATTGGGCGGAAGCCTATGGATTTGAAAACCAAGCTAAAGCATTTGACAAAAGCATGACAAAGAGGCAATGACAAGTCATACATTTTAGGAAAAAAAAAACTACTTGAAGAAAGTCAAAGATTTCTTCTCCAAGAATATGATAGGAAGAAAAGAGGCAACACAAGAGATGAATCCAGCATACTACTTCAAAAGCAAGCTCAAGTTAAGAGAGAGTCTCATGAACTAGAAGAAGATGATGGGGCCTATGTTTCAAAACCAGGTACGAATGCATGCATGGCATTTAATCATAAATCATTGCATGTATGTTTTTTTGGATCGTTACAGGAGGAGTCCTTAGTACATTCCGACAAGATTGTGGACGAAGAAAGAATCATTGAGTGGATGATAGTAAAGAATCATGTTTTGATTCCAAAACAACAAGAAAATGTATATTATATATAATATAATATAATAATAATAATAATAATAATAATAATAATAATAATAATAATTTTCAAACCCTGCCATCAGGAAGAACGACATCGATATCAAACGGTAAAAGGGAATTGCTAGATGGGATTCCAGGTTGACTGATTTACAAAATAGTTTTTTTTGCTAAAGGAGATCGCCAGAAGGGATCTCATATTTTCAGCTTTGGTTAAAAGGAATTGCCAGATGGGATTCCAAGATTTTTTGTTAAAGGAGGTCGCTAGAAGGGATCTCGTATTTCGATATTCATCAAGGGAGGTCGCCAGAAGGGACCTTATATTTCATGCTTTGGTTAAAAGGAATTGCCAGATGGGATTCCAAGTTGTTTGAGATCGCCAGAAGGGATCTCGTATTTCGATATTGGTCAAAGGAGGTCGCCAGAAGGGACCTTATATTTCATTTTGGTTAAAAGGAATTGTCAGATGGGATTCCAAGTTGTTTGAGATCGCCAGAAGGGATCTCGTATTCCAATATTGGTCAAAGGAGGTCGCTAGAAGGGACCTCATATTTCATTTTGGTTAAATGGAATCGCCAGATGGGATTCCAAGATTTTTTGTTAAAGGAGATCGCTAGAAGGGATCTCGTATTGCGATATTCATCAAGGGAGGTCGCCAGAAGGGACCTCATATTTCATGCTTTGGTTAAAAGGAATCGCCAGATGGGATTCCAAGTTGTTTGAGATCGCTAAAAAGGATCTTGTATTTCGATATTCATCAAAGGAGGTCGCCAGAAGGGACCTCATATAGACATTTTTGGTTAAAAGGAATCGCCAGATGGGATTCCAAGATTTTTTGTTAAAGGAGATCGCTAGAAAGGATCTCGTATTTCGATATTCGTCAATGGAGGTCGCCAGAAGGGACCTCACATTTCATTTTGGTTAAAACGAATCACCAGATGGGATTCCAAGTTGATTGGTTAAAGGAGATCGCCATAAGGGATCTCGTATTTCGATATTGGTCAAAGGAGGTCGCAAGAAGGAACCTGATTAGTACTTCAAAGTGCATATTTATCAAGGTTTTATATCATCATTTTGCACTTAAAGTATCAATAACTCCTTAACTTAAGCATGTTTTATAATAACAAGTCTAATACTATAAAATGCCCTAATATATGGTAAATGTTCATCTTAAATGCAAGCCTATCAAATAAATCAAAGGATTGATTGATAAATTCAACTACTGAAATTTGCGAAGATAAAGAGAGGGTGAAAATTAGAAAAGAGATGTTGTGAAGTCCAAACTGCAACACTGTTCAGTAATTGGGTCATATCTTGAGTTCTAGATGTTCAAATGACCTCAAAGTTTTACACAGATTCAGTAAGACATAGGCCTACAACTTTCATGTTTATATCAAGATCTAAGAAGGTTGTTTTCATGTCCAAATTATAGCAACAACGGAGAAGTCCAAATCTATCCTGCAGCCCAAATACTGTTCAGTGTTTGGCCCATATCTGGAGTTCTAGAAGTCCAAATCACCTCCATTTTTTTTTCCTAAAAAGCTGAGTCAATTTCCTACAATTTTCATCTTTTTCAGTGGACCCAGTTCGGATGGTAGCATTTGTTTTTTATTCAGACAAGAAGATAAGGATTTTCACCAAGTCAAAAGTTGGCCACCCACTCAACAATTAGTCATCAAATCAATAATTCCGAATTTTGGCCTATAAAAGGAGGCATTTGCCATGTATTTGGTGGCTTGGTTGTTCAGATCAAGCTCATGGTCTTTATTTCTCTCTTTATATTTTTTTTGTAATTTTTAAGTTTTGCTTTCATTAATATCTTTTTATGCTTTTCATTTCCTTTCATTTACTTAGTTAACTTGTATTTTCTTTATGTTATTGTTTTGTTTATTTATGTTTCTCATCTTCATTATGTTTAGCTAAGTTTATTATGTCAAGGTGAAAAGGTTACACTAATGGTGTAAGAATAAATGTAGTGTAAACTCAACATGGATCTTAATGTTTAATATTAACATGTCTTATCTTTTTATCTTACTAATTCTTAATACCTTGCTTGTTAAATGGTTAATCTAGATTTGTGTTGTATAACACTTGGTACAGTAAATGCTTGGCACTCTCATAGCCCAACAGTATGGTATTACCTACACCTGGGCTATGAAAATAACTTGATTTGTTGTTAACATCACTTAATATCATGAATTCCTGACAATATTTAAAAGTTTGGTGTTATGTAATTAAGATAATTAATATGATCATGTTAATAATTTATAATGAGCTATTAATGAGAAATCATCCGATTGGAACCTCCTTTGTGTGTGGTTTCTAGTTGAATAATAAGAGTTTATACTATAGTTGTTTGAAATACCATTGGTGGATCCTCTAACCTTGACATTTATTTTTATCATTGTTTAATCCTTACATTAATCTTCCATCTCAAAGTTCTAATTAATTTCTTCCTCCTCCTCTTATTATTATTATTATTACTACTACTACTACTACTACTACTACTACTACTATTATTATTATTATTATTATTACTATTATTATCATAAAATCAGTATATAGGCTGGAAACCTGTGACCCGATCTTTTAGATTTTTTAAATCTTTTAGATCATTCTCAGGTAATTCTCCTTCATTGCTGACATTAGTTAACCTCCTGCATGCAGAACGAAATATCGTTCTGCATGCAGGGGAAGGAGGGGAAAATAATTTCCCTCCTCGTTTTGTTCCTTTTTTTTCTTCCTAGGCTAGACTGATTCTGGCCTAGCCTTTAGGTTTGGGCCGGGTCCGGCCCAGACCAGAAGAAGCATGATGGACTGTTGGGTCGAGATCGACCCAACCCGTGCTGGGCCGAGATCGGCCCAATTCCTGCTGGGCTGGGTTTGGCCCATTCATTTGGGCCGACCCAGCCCACATAATATATTATATTATATATTATAAATTATAATATATTATATGATATATGTGTGTATATATATATTATAAAATAAAATAAAATATTCAAAAAAAAAAATCTTTGAAAAATACTGTTGATTTTCCTGCATATTTTTTGTCAAAATAGCTTTATGTTGGTTTGTATTTTTATACCTTAAAGATACAAATTCGATATTAAAATACCCGGTTTTCGTCGAAACATCAAAAAAAATTTAAAAATGTTTTTTTTTAATGCGTACGGCCTAGTCTCTCCAAAATAAAGAATAATTATCGCATCATATTTTCATATAACAAAAGAAATTTCGAAAACAATATATGTATTAGCAAGTATTTTTGGCTTTAATAACCAGTTTATTCAAGCCATGAATAACATGGATCTTAATGTTTAATATTAACATGTCTTATCTTTTTATCTTACTAATTCTTAATACCTTGCTTGTTAAATGGTTAATCTAGATTTGTGTTGTATAACACTTGGTACAGCAAATGCTTGGCACTCTCATAGCCCAACAGTATGGTATTACCTACACCTGAGCTATGAAAATAACTTGATTTGTTGTTAACATCACTTAATATCATGAATTCCTGACAATATTTAAAAGTTTGGTGTTATGTAATTAAGATAATTAATATGATCATGTTAATAATTTATAATGAGCTATTAATGAGAAATCATCCGATTGGAACCTCCTTTGTGTGTGGTTTCCAGTTGAATAATAAGAGTTTATACTATAGTTGTTTGAAATACCATTGGTGGATCCTCTAACCTTGACATTTATTTTTATCATTGTTTAATCCTTACATTAATCTTCCATCTCAAAGTTCTAATTAATTTCTTCCTCCTCCTCTTCTTTTTATTATTATTATTAGTATTATTATTATTATTATCATAAAATCAGTATATAGACTGGAAACCTGTGACCCGATCTTTTAGATCATTCTCAGGTATAACAACGCCACGTACTGAGTATTACTACTACTACTACTACTACTACTACTACTACTACTATTAATACTATTATTACTAGTACTATTATTATTGTTGTTGTTGTTATTATTGTTGTTGTTGTTGTTGTTGTCTTGTTATTTATAATTTATACAATTAACCTCTCTGTGGTTCGACCCCGGTCTTGTTGGGTTTATTTATTACTTCGACACTCCTGCACTTGGGAGAAGACATCAATCTTTTGGTCGTGTCAAGTTTTTGGCGCTGTTGCCGGGGAGGTAAATTCTTGTATAAATTATAGTATTTTTTTTTCTAACTTTGTTTCTTTTCTTTTGTTTCTTTTTGTTTTTCTTTTCTTCCTCCTTTTCTTCTCTTTCTACACGTGCATGAGAGTTTGGTCATGTACATTAAATGATAAACTTTGTAAAGTATACTCATCTTTTTAGAAAACATGGCCGAAGAGGATAATCAATCGCTTTATAATGAGAATAATGAAAATAATCGGGTTAGAACACTTAGAGACTACATGAATCCAACAAGAACAATTGCGCGATCATGTATATTTTTCCTCCTGATGCATCTCATTTTAATTTTAAGCCAGGCATTATTCAACTTTTACCTTCTTTTCATGGCTTAGATCTAGAAAATCCATACTTGCATTTGAGAGAATTTGAGGAAGTTTGTAACACTTATAATGACTCAAATTGTAGCATGAACACCATCAGATTAAAGCTTTTTCCTTTTTCTTTAAAAGATAAAGCTAAAACATGGCTACAAAATTTGAGACCAGGATCCATTCGTGCTTGGGATGAAATGCAACAACAATTTTTAAAGAAGTTTTTTTCATCTCACAGAACAAACTCTTTCAAAAGACAAATCACCACTTTCACTCAAAAACCAGGAGAAACATTTTACCAATGTTGGGATAGGTATCGAGACTTGATTAATACTTGCCCTCATCATGGTTTTGAAACATGGAGATTGGTTTCACATTTTTATAAAGGATTAACACCTAAAGATAGGCAAATGGTGGAATTGATGTGCAATGGAACTTTTGAAGATAAAGACCCTGATGAAGCAATGGAGTACCTAGACTTGCTAGCTGAAAATGCTAAAATTGGGACACTACGGGCACTTATGAGGCACCAGGTAAAACTCAACCTCATACATCTAATGGAGGTATGTATAACCTTAGGGAAGATCATGACCTCCAATCCACTGCATCTTTAGCTAGAAAAGTCGAGGCACTAGAATTGAAAAGGAGTGGTCAATTAAAATCTGTTCAAGACATTGTGTGTCAAATCTGTGAAACAAATGAACATGCAACCAATGATTGTCCAACTTTGCCTTCTTTCAAGGAATGCCTCCATGAACAAGCCCATGCTTTAAACAGTTTCCAAAGGCCCAATCATAACCCATACTCGCAAACATACAATCCTGGTTGGAGAAATCACCCAAATTTTAGTTGGAAGAGTGATAACAATAATGCACAAACTTCACAGCCATCGTTTCAAGCACACATAATTTCCAAAATTTCATGGATATGCACCTCCTTATGCTCCACCTCCTAGAAGAAATCTTGAGGAAACATTGCATTCATTCATTGAAAAGCAAGAGATAATCAACACTCAACTTGCTCAAAGCATGACAGGTTTTAAAGATACTCTTGCAAAGTTAACATCTGCTCTCAGTTTTCAAGAGAACGGTAAGTTTCCATCTCAACCACAACAAAATCCAAAGGAGAAATACAATGTAAATGCAAGTAGTTCCAGAAGTCAACACATGGATCAAGTCAAATCAGACATCACTCTTCGCAGTGGTAAGGTTATTGAAAAACCCATTCTGAACCTTGTGAGAAAGATGATGAGTCAATCTCTGAGGGTAAGGAAGGGGTTGAATCTGAACATTGCAAAGAAAAGACTGATTCCCTACCAGCACTTCCATTTCCTCATGCCATGACCAAACAGGAAGCAATCGATGATGAAAAAGGCACCAAAAATATTGTCATGGATCATTTATCAAAGTTGACAATAGATTCGACATCCGACATCACACCAATCAATGATTACTTTCCTGATGAATCTTTACTTTCTCTTTGTTCAATGCCTTGGTTTGCTAAAAATAACAATTTTCTTGCTTCAGGATTTTTGCCAGCTCATTTGGATAACCAAGATAAAAGAAAGTTTTTGAGCGACGTGCAAAACCTTTATTGGGATGACCCTTACTTATTCAAATATTGTCCTGATCAAATATTTCAAAGATGCATTCCCGACAAATGAGGTAAGTAGTGTCATTAAATTTTGTCACTCTAAAGCATGTGGGGATCATTTCTCATCAAAAAAGACGACTGCAAAAATCTTACAAAGTGGATTTTACTGGCCCATCATGTTCAAGCACTCATATGCATTCTACAAAACCTGTGAAAATTATCAAAAGGGGATTTATTTCAAAACATAGAGAGTCTTTAGATAATCTTTATTGACTCTTAAGTCTCATCATAGTGGAGATGTGCATGTGTTCATGATTTATGGCCCATTTTCATAAAGAACATGCTCATCATAGTCTTGGGAATCTGACTAAAAAAAAGACCTTTTTCTAGTTTTTAAAAAACTGGATGGGAAGCCTATCCCGACCCATAGAGGGCATTTAAGCCATTCTTGGACGTAAAACCAAGGGAATATGTGAGCCACAATCACAACTACCTGTACATACACATTTTTTTCACAAAAAAAAACAGAGAAGAAAGAGAGAGAGACTCCAGCTAGCTTCCATATAGGTGATATGATTGCATTTCCTTTTTCTCATCTATAAAAGCTTCTTCTTCTTCCCTTCATTTCTACTCAACCCATACATTCTACAAGTATAGACAGTTCTTGAAATGGCAGGATCCTCAGCTCTTAAAATAAAAAATATTTGTGTTTTTTTGTGGATCTAGTCCTGGGAAAGAAAAAGAGTTTATAGAATCGCAAATCATCTTGGTCAGTACTAGCTGAGAAAGATTCATTTAGTATGGGGAGGCAGCCTTGGGTTAATGGGAGTGTGTCAACAGCTGCATTTTAGGAGGCAGTCAAGTTTTGGGGGTGTCCCCAAAGCTTTAGCAAAGGGGACATCATTGGAAAAACAATTGGAGAGGAACTACAGGTCTCCACAATGTCTGATCGATGAATACAATGTTTAAACCTGACACCTTCATTGCCTTACCAGGTGGTCTGGGCACATTGGAAGAGATCTTTCATATTTCCTCTTGGGCCCAACTGCACATTCACCATAAACCCATAGGTTGTTAAATGTTAATGGTTTTTATGATAATTTGTTGTCTTTTCTTGATCATGTGTAACAACAATTTCTAACATCTTCGGCACGACAAATCATAATCTCTTGCTACTGCTGAACAATTGATTGACCAACTACAATCTTTCATCCCTGTAATTGATCCCCCATGAGTCGCATAAATTGGTCAACTAAGGAAAGCCGTAAAAAGCTTAGATTGGATTTGAGCCTTCGTTTGTAAAAACTTTGTGTCTTTTGGTTTTATTATTATGTTTTGTTGTTTCTTATATTTGTTTAAGTGTGTTTCAGGTTTGTAGTGTTCTATTTCAGGTGATGTCTTCTATACTCTATCTTTCTACCTTAGACATTGAGGACAATGTCTCATTTTGGTTGGGGGGAAAGGGTAGTAGTTGATATTTAAAATAAAAAAAAACTGTGTTTTCTATTTCATAAACTATTTGCAAAACTGTTGTTACTAGGATGGCAGAGTAAAAGGAGTTCTTTTGTTAAAGTGACTCTTGAGACGCATCTTAGTAAACAAGGTCTATCAGAATACTTCTTGAAATATTCAGGTTTACAAACTCTCGTATTGTAGCACTTGATTCTGCTCATATGCTCATTTAACAAGTATTTTAAATCTTCATTTTCACACACACACTTTAACATATGATTGTGGGTTGCACATTGGATTATTATATTATTTATGTTCTTTTGTTAAAGGTAACAACTAAGGGAAATGGATAGTACATAATTTGCAAAAAAGAAAGAAAAAAAATGATAATAGAAAGGTAGATAAGTTTGGTTTCGTAGCCTCCCTAACCTAAGCAATTAAGTTTGAAGGGGTGTTTTAACACTTAATACCCTAAAGTCAACTGACTTGGGAGCTATTGGCCCAACGCTTGTTATATGGGTTGAGGAGAAAAGCTTAAGGGAATCAAACATTGCACTATCTACGTATCAGTATCTGCAACCCGAGTTGCTAAGCTCGTAGGGGTGTCTCAACACCTAATGCCCTAAGACCAACTGGTCTGGGAGTCATTAGCCTAAAACTAGTTTCAAGCTGTATGTGTATATAACTAAATAAATGAAAAAAAGAAAAAGAAAAAAAAAATCCCAACCTAATGAAGTTAGCCTTAAACATTATAATAAAAATTTGTTTTTCTTCCAAGTAAAGCCCCATAACTATATGTTGATATTTTGAGAACAAAAGAAAGGTTTAGTAACATCTTGTTTAAGAGGTATTGAGTAGATATATGAATTTAATGAGAGTTTGTTTATCTGGATAGATTAAAGAAAGTTGAATGATGAATGCCTTGCTTTATGGAATTTGCAAATTGTTTTTCTATTTTAACGCTTTGATTACTAGGGACTAGTAATAAGCTGGTTAGGGGGTGTGATTAGTACTTAAAAGTGCATATTTATCATGGTTTTATATCATCATTTTGCACGTAAAGTATCAATAACTCCTTAACTAAAGCATGTTTTATAATAACAAGTCTAATACTATAAAATGACCTAATATATGGTAAATGTTCATTTTAAATGCAGGCCTATCACATAAATCAAAGGATTGATTGATGAATTCAACTACTGAAATTTGAGAAGATAAAGAGAGGGTGAAACTTAGAAAAGAGATGTTGGTGCAGTCCAAACTGCAACACTGTTCCGTAATTGGGTCATATCTTGAGTTCTAGATGTCTAAATGACCTCAAATGTTTACAAAGATTCAGTAAGACATAGGCCTACAACTTTCATGTTTACATCAAGATCTAAGAACGCCGTTTTATGTCCAAATTATAGCAACAACGGAGAAGTCCGAATCTGTCCTGTAGCCCGAACACTGTTCAGTGTTTGGCCCATATCTGGAGTTCTAGAAGTCCAAATTATAGCAACAACGGAGAAGTCCGAATCTGTCCTGCAGCCCGAACACTGTTCAGTGTTTGGCCCATATCTGGAGTTCTAGAAGTCCAAATCACCTCTATTTTTTTTTCCTGGAAAGCTGAGTCAATTACCTACAACTTTCATGTTTTCCAGTGGACCCAGTTCGGATGGTAGCATTTGTTTTTTATTCAGACAAGAAGATAAGGATTTTCACCAAGTCAAAAGTTGGCCACCCACTCAACAATTAGTCATCAAATCAATAATTCCGAATTTTGGCCTATAAAAGGAGGCATTTGCCATGTATTTGGTGGCTTGGTTGTTCAGATCAAGCTCATGGTCTTTATTTCTCTCTTTATATTTTTTTGTAATTTTTAAGTTTTGCTTTCATTAATATCTTGTTTATGCTTTTCATTTCCTTTCATTTACTTAGTTAACTTGTATTTTCTTTATGTTCTTGTTTTGTTTATTTATGTTTCTCTTCTTCATTATGTTTAGCTAAGTTTATTATGTCAAGGTGAAAAGGTTACACTAATGGTGTAAGAATAAATATAGTGTAAACTCAACATGGATCTTAATGTTTAATATTAACATGTCTTATCTTTTTATCTTACTAATTCTTAATACCTTGCTTGTTAAATGGTTAATCTAGATTTGTGTTGTATAACACTTGGTACAGCAAATGCTTGGCACTCTCATAGCCCAACAGTATGGTATTACCTACACCTGGGCTATGAAAATAACTTGATTTGTTGTTAACATCAATTAATATCATGAATTCCTGACAATATTTAAAAGTTTGGTGTTATGTATGTCGATACACGACGTCCGACGACGGCTCCTCTTTTTTTGTTTATTTAACAAAAAAGATTTGTTTAATTGGGGGAAATGAAAATTTTATTGGAGTCGCCATCTAGTAATTTGAGGGAACTAGAAATCCCAAATTAGACACTGGTTCCAAAGATTCGGGTACTAGGTTAGTTATGATTAAGGGAAGGTAGACACCACCCTTAAAATATCCTTTCAAAAAAAAGGTTACCCTTACTTGTGTGTTTTTTATTTGATTTATATGCTATGATATTTTGAGCTTATTTGCAATTTTGTTTTTTTTTAAATAGTTAACGTCGGTCCCTAAAAATAGGAGACACGTTAAAAAATGATATCAGTCCCTAAAAATAGGAGACTTGTCTAAAATATTGACGTTTAACCCTAAAAAGGAGATTTACGTCTAAGTTACCAAAAAAAAACTATGGACATAATCCATATTGGTATTTAAACTTTTGATATCGGTCCTTTTATGAAAAAGAGACGTGTCGACGAACAATATTTGTTTATAAAATTATTTTTATATCGTTGAGAAATGGGTATCCCATATTTGAGATTTAGGCTTCGGACCCACGAATGATAACATGATAGGATGGGTGTTGGACCCGCGTTGTTATTCCTTTCTTTTTAATTTTATTTTTTTGTTTGTTTTACAACATGCAAGAAAATTTATATACAAAATAAAAAATGTTAGAAATCTAAAAAAAAAAATTACCTAAGTGACACAGTATAGGTAAAATACTGAAATACCCTCGGATCTATCGGAAATTTACGAAAGTGCCACTGGCGGCGCGTGTGGCTCACGCGCGGCTACTGTTGGTGGCGGCGAGCTTTTCAGGCGAGATTTCTGGCCAACCGATGGTCGGTTCTGGTAGATCTGAGGTTGAGGATTCTGTTGGTGGTGGTCTCGACGTCCGTTGATGTTCTTACGAGGGAGAATCGATGACTTGAAGGTTCGGTGGCCGACAAAGATCGCGGCCTTTTTCCGGCCAGATGAGGCTACGAAAACGATGAAAACCGCCGGGGTTTTGCTTTAAACCAGGGTATCTACCTTTCTGTGGTGGTGCAGAGGCTTGAGATGGCCGGAAAGTGGAGATCGGATGAGAGAGGGAGTCGCCGGCGAGAGGAGAGAGATGTTCTGAGATTTCCTACGGTGTGAACGCGTATACGGTGTACCGGTGCCTCGGAACATCTGGTAGATCTGAGATCTCGGATGAAACGATCGGATGGCTGTGATTGGCTAGATCTGCTGTTGATCGGACGGTCTGGATGAACTGAGCTTTGATCTGATGTGTCGCGGTGCACCGAAATCTCGGTACACCTGATGACGTGACGTAACCGGATCAGATCTTGAATTATTTCAAAGGTCGAGATGTGTCGGGATATATTTGGTATTTTTCAAATTGTTTTTTTTAAAAGACAATATCCTACTCTCTCGAAGAAAAACTAAAAAAATGTTAATAGTATCAATCGATTCTTTCTTTTTTTTTTCTTTTCTTCCTCCCCCCTCCTTTGCCCTCTGCTCTCTCGTGGCTATTTATAGCCAGGGAACAACTCATTAAATTCTGAACAAATAATGCACCGTCGGCAACTAACTTATCTACCATAATTTTGTTTTATTATATATAATAATAAATATTTACATGGGTAAAACTAAAAGTTCAAATCAGTATTAGAAAAATCCCGTTTCAACCGCAAAAAAAAAATGGAATACCAAAAAAAACATTTGATGGGTATCGACCCGATGAACCGGGTTTTGGTCGAAAATGATGGTTTTGACCCGAGACAGCCCGAAACTTATTTTTTACCCTGGTCGACATGGTTTGACCCGGTGAACTCGGTTTTGGTCAGAAATGATGGTTTTGACCCGAAACAGTTCGAAACTCATTTTTTACCCTGGTCGACATGGTTTGACCCGTATTGACCCGGTGAACCCGATTTTGGTCAGAAATGACGGTTTTGACCCGAAACAGCCCGAAACTCATTTTTTACCCTGATCGACATGGTTTGACCTGCGGTTGACTCGAGAAAAATATATTTTTGAATTTTAAACTTTTTTTTAATGTTTTTTTGGATTTTTATGAATAATAATAGAAATAAAATAATATTCAAGAAAATCTTTGTGAATCCGAAATTGGGTTACAACAATGTAATTAAGATAATTAATATGATCATGTTAATAATTTATAATGAGCTATTAATGAGAAATCATCCGATTGGAACCTCCTTTGTGTGTGGTTTCCAGTTGAATAATAAGAGTTTATACTATACTTGTTTGAAATACCATTGGTGGATCCTCTAACCTTGACATTTATTTTTATCATTATTTAATCCTTACATTAATCTTCCATCTCAAAGTTCTAATTAATTTCTTCCTCCTCCTCTTTTTATTATTATTATTATTAGTAATAGTAGTACTACTACTACTATTATTATTATTATTACTATTATTATCATAAAATCAGTATATAGGCTGGAAACCTGTGACCCGATCTTTTAAATCTTTTAGATCATTCTCAGGTAATTCTCCTTCATTGCTGACATTAGTTAACCTCCTGCATGCAGAACGAAATATCGTTCTGCATGCAGGGGAAGGAGGGGAAAATAATTTCCCTCCTCGTTTTGTTCCTTTTTTTTCTTCCTGGGCCAGACTGATTCTGGCCTAGCCTTTAGGTTTGGGCCGGGTCCGACCCAGACCAGAAGAAGCATGATGGACTGTTGGGTCGAGATCGGCCCAATTCCTGCTGGGCTGGGTTTGGCCCATTCATTTGGGCCGGCCCAGCCCACATAATATATTATATTATATATTATAAATTATAATATATTATATGATATATGTGTGTATATATATATTATAAAATAAAATAAAATATTAAAAAAAATCTTTGAAAAATACTGTTGATTTTCCTGCATATTTTTTGTCAAAATGGCTTTATGTTGGTTTGTATTTTTATACCTTAAAGATACAAATTCGGTATTAAAATACCCGGTTTTCGTCGAAACATCAAAAAAAAATTTAAAATGTTTTTTTTTTAATGCATACGACCTAGTCTCTCCAAAATAAAGAATAATTATCGCATCATATTTTCATATAACAAAAGAAATTTCGAAAACAATATATGTATTAGCAAGCATTTTTGGCTTTAATAACTAGTTTATTCAAGCCATGAGAACTAGACCAATATTTTTAAAACAACAAAAATCCTATTTTTTGGGGGGGGGGATTTATCTATTATTCACCGCTAATGTTTGGATAAGAAATCCTTAAAGGACGAATATCCAAAATATTATTGGGAGTAATAAATCCGCACACAAAAACCTTGATTATAATCGAGGACATTTCAATTTATTTGTTTTTTGCTCCACGGTTTATGAGCCATAATAGTACATAAAAAAACAAAAAACAAATATAGGTTTTTTTTAGCGCCTCAGATTTCTAAATTTTTTTGTCTCCCTTCTTTGCGATTTATGAGTCGTAAACGTTTGAAATACTAAGGAAAAATGAGCTTTCAAAACACATGGAATCTCCTTGGATTTCTATCCAAATAAATTTTATTTGAATTAAACCTAGGAAAACTAATGGGATTAGAAAACACCGACACCATAGCAATTATAGAGCAAACCAAGCACCAAGCACCAAGTAACAAAAATAAATAAATTTAATACCCCTAGCAATACCCAAATAATCGATCATTACATTAATATGACAGAAAAAAATTAGATATATTTAGATGTTAAATGCTAAGAATGTACTTTTACTTAACCTAGATTGGATATTAACGTAACCTCACTTAAAAAAAAGCATGCCACACTTTATTAAAGTAGGATATTACAAATAGCATACGAGAGAGAGGAGTAGAGCATTAATGGATCCCTATGACTCAATAAAGGCACAAGTTAATTTTTCAACATGTCATGAGTGACATAATATAGCTAGGATGGTCAAATATCATAAGAAACCAAGTCAGAATCAGAGCCTAACTTGGAAACAAAAATTACGACAATAGTAGAATTATTTAAAAAAAAAATACAAATTCGAAGGGATTTATATGAAGACTCCTTATCAGCCTAAAAAAACTTGACGCTTTTGGCAGCAAAGGGGGGTATAAAATGAGTAGAAAACAACTTAAATAGGGTTCAAAAAAAATATTTCTTTCTCCTCCACTTTTGTCAATTTTCCATCAAACATGAGCTACACCCCTGCACTTGGTTCAAAAGGGGTACACACCATCTTTAGCACGTGGGGTCCAAAAATGAATAACAACAACTATATAGAGACATGGAAATTTCATTGGAGACTTGAAGATATAAAGATTTTTTTGGAGATAAAGAATACTAAGTTCTTTGAAATGTTTAAGCAAAAAAAGTACAAAGACGATTTGGAGAAATAATATTTCTTTGTCATTGAAAAGTTCATAATAATTTTCTTATGAAAATGGAGATATAATTCATGGGAACTATCTAATTTCTAGCAATGCATTGTGGGACGCACTAACCTCTTTCTCTTTTTGTTCAGGTTGTATTTTTTTGGGATGAATTGTTGAATTTAACCCCTAGCGATCAAGCTCTTTATCTTTTTTAGAGCATAGTAGTCCGTTATATCATACCCATTGTCATGATAAAAAAAACAAGTTTTACTGGGGTTGTGTGCTTGTGTCACTCTTTATAAGAGAGGGGTATTTCACAAATTCTTTTTCTTTAATGACAACCAATATCTCAGTTGCTCATGGTTGTCAAAGATGTGATCATGAGCTTAAAGAACTTCAGTCAATCACGAATGAATTCCTCTACGTTCCTTTTTGAATGCCATAGGGTTGTTAAGAGACCAATGATGCTTGGGAGATCCTGTTATCTATTGTTGGAACCGAGGATGTCCTTACCTGATCACGTTTGGTTTTTTTGGACATGGTAAGAAAATATTGAGTGATGGTGCCATGGTTTGCTTTTGCATGAGCTAATAAAAAGACTCATGCTCGGCCACCATACCCTGCCACCATTATGGAAGAGACAAAAGACTCATGCTCGGCCACCATACCCTGCCACCATTATGGAAGAGACAAAAGACTCATGCTCGGCCATCATAATGGAAGAAACAGAAGACTCGTGCCCGGCCACTATACCCTGCGCTTGGATAAGGTAGGGTGGCCTCTCTCCCTGCCTCTTATAAATACAGAGGGAGAACCGGAGAAAAAAAAAGAGGGGTATTTTTTAAGAAAGAAGGGAACGAAAGAGAAATAGAGACCGAAGAGGAAACAAAGGAAACATAAATGAAAAAGAAAGGAAAAAAACAGAGAGTAAAGAGAGAGAGTGAGAGAGAGAGAGAGAGAGAGAGAAGAAAGGAGATTGAATGAAAAAAAGGAACAACCATAACAAAGAAATAGAAAAGAAGAAAAAAAAAAAAGAAAAGGAAACAGAGGAAGAACACCCATTGGTGGCCATTGTTTTTTTCTTCTCACCACTGTGAACTACAACCATTCTTCCTCTTTTCCGCCACCAGCAACACCGTGAGCAACCGCCAAGTAAGCCTCTACTTCTCTTTTTCTTCTTCTTCTCTTTCACCAGTGTTTCTCCACTATTTTGTGTGAATAGTGGAGTGTGAATTAATTAATCTTCACTATTCATGTTGCTTGTGAACAGTGGAGAGTTGCTCCACTGTTCACCAGGCCGAACAACGTAGGCTCAGACAAAAAATGGCAAAACTCGGTTTTTAATACTCAAAGAGAAAATCAATTTAAGAAAGAAAAAAAAACAAAATCAACTGGGCTAATCTGTTAAACTAGCAACCTCGGTTATAAGGTCAGGATAAAAAAAAATATGAAGCTCCATGCATTTCCAACAAATCAAATGTTAAGGGTTGTAATCGAGAAAAAATAAAATCCATAAGACCAAGATAACTCCACATAAAACAAATTGAAAACAAAATTACAAAGTCCAATTCCCAAACAATCTAATATTAAAAGATGAAAACAAAAAAAAACCTAAATAAAAAAGATTGATTTGTTGAAGGGTGATTTTTTTCTAAAAAACTATTCAATTAAAAAAGGAAAAAAAATGAATTGAGTTAACCTAGGTAAATCCGTCAAATACACGACCAAGGTTATGAGAGCATAATAACCTCATGAAAAGCAACTAAAAAAACATTATAAAGCACAATTAAAAAACATTCAATTAAAAAAGGATTAAATTACAAATAGAGTCAACTTGTCAAACTAGTGACCCGGGTCATCAGATTGAGATAATCCCATAAAAAAAAAAAATGATATTCAAATGGCCATTCACATCTTGAATTAGTTTCTTGAGATGATAGTGGTAGTCTTGATTATTTACTTTATCCAACATTTAAACTATCAACCACGTGTCTGGCAATGTCGTTTCATGAAGTTTTAATTTTTTTTCTTTCAAGTTAATTTTAATTTTTGTATTTTTAGATTGTTTTGATGTACTAATGTTAAAATTATTATTTTTTAAAATATTATTTTAATATATTTCTAAGTAAAATTATTTTAAAAAACAACCTCTACTACTGTCCCAAACACTCTTAGGGTAAAAACAAGCTAAAGGCTCTTTAGGATTGAGAAATCAGTACATAAACTTCTTTCATAACAAGCTAAAGGCTCTTTGGGATTGAGAAATCAGTACATAAACTTTTTTAATAAGAACCACATCAATCATATCACATAAATTTGCTATAACAACAATTAATAATATTGTGATCCCAATCATACAAGTACTTTGATCTACATCTTAATTCTATGTGCAATTTGTCAATAATTTTACTTCAAGATATCATAAGAGCATTAAATCAGTTTTATGAGTAGGGGAGGGAGGAGTGGTGGGAAAAACAATATAGAGATCATGTGGATAGTATGGGTCTAGCTAACCCATTTATGTTTGACTTTGTCTTTTTTTAGTTGATTATCTAGACAATATTTATGTTATTTTCTGAGACTAATGTGATGTTTTGTATACATAAAATATTATTTTCTATATCTATTAGGATATATAAAGTTGGACCCGAATGACTTATTGGAAATTCATTCATAAAGTTTATTTGCTCATTAAGTGCTTATTTTTTAGGATGCAATATATTATAATATATGAGAGGAAGTATTTAATTATAAAGTGTGACCATTATGATTCCCAAGTTGTTTTCTTAATTAAAGTGTGTGTGTTTCCACCTACTAGATATTTTAAACTCTATAAAGATATTGTCACTTTTCAAGTGATATTATATGAGCTAAGTAAGAGAATATTAGAAAAATATTTTTAGTTGGCCTGATAGGTCATATAAATTTTAAATTAAGTGAGAATTAAGGCTTATATCCCATTAGAATCTAGTAGTGGATCAACAGCATCCATGATAGATGAATGTACAAAAGTTAGGTTATATATAAAGGGTTGCTAGTCAAACTAAATCTTTTTGATGAAAAGTCTGTGTCTTCTATTTACATATAGTAACCCTAAAGTTTTACATTGATTGGAAGAATGTTTGTTTATTTTTAACAGCACATAGATTTTTAGATAATTATTTCAATACTTAATCAATCATGGTAAGAGATATATATTCTTATAATTTTCCGCTATGTTTATATATCTAACACATTAAAATTTATCTTACAAAAGCATCTTTTCTTAAAATGCACAATTTTTGGAATGGAAAAGAAACACTTGTGGTATGCTATCTTGTAAAGAAATTTGTGAAATCATTTATTCAAGCATTTATTTCTATGACTTTGAAGAGTTCAATTCAGCCTGTATATTTGATATCAAGTTTTCTTGGTGAAAGAATATGACATGAATCTTTTATTTATAATAGATATCACATTATTTAGTAAGTAAAACTTAGTAAAAAAATAAAAATTAATACCACCAGCAATACCCAAAAAATCATTACCTTTATATGACAGAAAAAAAATAGATATATTTAGATGTTAAATGCTAAGAATGTACTTTTACCTAACCTAGATTGGATATTAACGTAACCTCACTTAAAAAAAGCATGCCACACTTTATTAAAGTAGGATATTACAAATAGCATACGAGAGAGAGGAGTAGAGCATTAATGTCTCACATTTTATCACAGAAAACATTGAGCAACTACTTATTTCTTACTGAAAGCATATATATATATATATATACATACACACCAATGCATAAACACACAATGCATGAGAGATTATTAATTATGGTACGTACTATCTCTCAATATATTACAGGAAACATTTTGGAGCACTCACACCGATGGTTTCTTTGGCATTACATGTGGGAGCTCAACAGTTTAGCTTTGAAGGGGTATTTTCTCCACGAACAATAAACTGATGCGACCTTTCAAGCATGATGCATTTGTGTAGGCGTCGTTGCTCTCATAAACGACGTCTGTTGCACGTGCATTGTTAACACACACGTTAAGGAGATTCATGGAGATGGCAGTGGGCTTCAAGCAGTCTTCGTTAATGTCCTTCCATGCATCTGCACTTGTTTTCTGAAGCTCTTTAACTGCCTCGTTCATGGAGACTCCATATTCTTTCATGTAGCATTCAATTGCAGAAGCACAGTGCTCCCTCTTTTGTTCAAACTTCACATATGATCGAGCAAGGATGTTATAATAATCATTTTTCTCTCCATAAAAACAATAAATTATAATGCTGAATTTCGGAAAAGTAATTATACCTCGTGGGTCACTAAGTCATTCATAAGGCGGAGAAACAAACATCCTGCCTCGGAGATTTTTGCTTTACTTGTTAACCATTCCAATTCTTCGATTCTTGCAGTCTCAACTACGAAGAATACTGTCGTCGTTGCCATAAAACCAATCGAGATTTTTCCATTGCGCACATACTCCTTCAATGGCGGCACAAAACGATCGTTACACCATTGAGCCTCGAGTATGTAGGATCTTATCATCTCTTTCATCTGGTCGATAGTATTTACAACAAAAAGAAACGTAACATAATATCAAAAAAAAAATGTAGAATTTTAGAGGAGATTTATGTTATAGTATACAGACCTGTAAAGAATTTAGTAGTGGGCAGTATATTTAGATAGAACGATCGACAGATAAATTCTTAAAACAGGAGAGAGGTCCAAGAACGATACCGGAAAAAAGAAACTAAATCTTACCGGAAAAAAGAACTGAATCTTACCTCCTCCTTCACATAATTGACAGCAGTAAAGGATTTTCCGTTCTTGCTAACTTCATTTGCAACGTCATCAAAATAACTTAAGAGAGCCCTGTAAAGAACTTTCATGGAATCCGTGGGTAGCTGATCGATGGCATCGATATTGCATCTGGAATGTTTTGAGAAATTAACCTTTGTAATTCAACAATACAAAGAACCCGTATCACACGATTTATAGAGAGTAAATCTTGTTTTTAAGTTATATTTTAGAGTTAGCATAAGTTAGAATTATTAAGTCAAAGATAAAATATACTTTTGATTAAAGTGAAATCGATCTCAACTCAATTTCATATCTTTTGAACTCAAGTAAAAAATTATTTGTAGCCAATAATATTATTTATGATTTTTTTTTCTAATCATTTCCATTGCAATATTTACTTAATTGTCAAGATTTTTCTGAGAGTTGGTGATTTTGTTTTTATTGTTTTAGCAGTAATTTTAAGATTTTATTTTATTTTATTTTGTCACCATGTTTAAGAAGAATTGTAATATCTTTTTGAAAAAAAAAACTTTCGTTCATGACCCCCAATGTTTTGAAATATTAAATTTGGTTCCTATATTTTATTTTTTTCTTACAAAAAAGTCCCTACAAGAAATGAATAGTCATATTTGGACTTGGTGGCCATTTGGAATTGCTTTTTGAGTGTTTTATAAGTTTTTTAACTTAAAAGTATATTAAAATATTTTTTTTTATTTTTTTTTAATTTATGACATACGACATTAAAATAATAGGAAAACATTAAAAATAATAATCAATTTAATGTTTTTTGAAATGCAGTTTTAATCATAATGTTAAATAATGTTTTTTAAAATTATTTGGTTATGCTAATAAAAACTATTTAAAATTAATTGTGATGATTGGTATATATAAAAAACTAAACATTAAGAAAAAAAAAACGATTTAATTAGCTGTAGCTCGGATCCATGCATTATTTAATAATAATAAAGATATATAGTCTCCTATAATATTTTAAATTAACTGTACATAAAAATATTTTTTGACAATATGATCCAGACATAAGGTAAGAAGAAAAACATTTTGTGAAAACATATTTTTTACGAAAATATGGAAATCTAAAGAAAAGGAAATAAATCAAACCTGATAACAGCGTTGGTAAAAAGTTGAAGTTCTTCATACGTAGAATACGCATCATAAGTGTCGTCTATGACGGTGATCAAAGCTCCAAGCTTTGTGGATAAGATCCGAGCAAGAGCATACTGAGGCTCAAAGTGCATTGAATTGACCCAAAAATACATCTCAACAATTCTGTCCCTTGCATAAGGCAACTCTTCAACCAAATTCAAGTCTTTCCACCAGCTGAAATATAAATAAATAACGTCAAATTTAGTCCAGTGATGCTCGTCGTTGCAAGATGGGAGATAAAAATGGCAGCTCTTTACTTTGATTCTAACTTTTACAGAAAACAAAAATCGTACCCCCTTCTCATTATAAAGTAAATTTACCTTGAGAGGGTGCTTAGCTCTTGCTGGTGCAGTAATTGTACCCTGTTGAAATCGAGTTTTGCAAATTTAAGCAAAGTTTCGTTTCGAAAATCTTCTTCTTCGTAAAAAGAGATGTATTCCCTGGCCTCGAGTCTCTGAACGGTTTTGTGGATCGGTCGGATCAGAGCATACTTAATGTGTCTTCCAAGACGAGGGCCTGACCGCGTTGCCAAGGACTCTAGGTTTGTCCTTGAAAACTCCAAGGCTTCATCTAAGATTTGCTCTCCATTGACACTCAAATGGGCAGCTTCGTGCAAGCTAAGATTGCCTTTCACATCACTGGTAATGGTTTTCTTGAACTCACCATTGGCGTCCTTGAAGTTCTTGAACACATCTGATGCATACACAGTAATCAATATATATACATATAACACTACACCCATACATGAATCCATGCATGGAACTAATGAAGAAATGCAAGATGCTTAGGTCGTTACCAGAAGACACTTTGCATCCATATTGCCTTAGAACTCGAAATAAAAGTGCAACAGTGTGGAGATCGTGGTCGTTATTTTCAAGAAGATTGGGAAGAGCATCATGAACATAAACTACTTGATCTTCAATCTCAGTTTCAAAGTGATACGATACACCGAGGCGGCAGAGCAGGTTTTTAAACTCAACGTTTTCAACGGGATCCTTTTTTAGAAGCCATTAACATGGCCATCACAATACTTTTCAACTCTTCTACTTGTCTATTGTATGATTCGAATTCCTGCGGGCAAAGTAAAAGTTCCAGTCATCAGCATCATACAGATTGTCATGTTGTTTAATATAAAACAGAGAACTGACACAGTGTTTGTTAATGTTTTGAGCTCAGTACAACACCTAGCTAGCTTCATTATACTGGGTTATATTTCAACAAATTAAAGCATGCTTTATTTTATTTTTGTATGATCAACTAGTATTTGTGACAAATTAAGCAAAAATAAAGCCTACATGAGATAAGGAATTACAAACGTTAGTAAATATGACAGTTAAGGATTTGGTTACCATTTCTGGGAACGAAAACGAAACGAAGCTAAAACCCCATTCAGTGGGAGGGAAGTCAGCCAATGGACGGAAGTTCTGCATACTGTTTGCCGGTAAATCTGTCTGCAATGCCATCTTAGATGCCTACTATTTCTTGAGTTTTGGTTAAGTTCCGGCGAACATAGTAGCATCAAACCTCACTTTATAGGACCACTTTGGATGGTCAAAAACTCAGCTTAGGCCCTGATATTATTGGCCAGTCCTCATCTATTATTACTTATTTATTGAAAACTTATTGCTCTTCATTTCAACGACTAAGACCCTAATTATTTTGGTCAGGGTCCGGCTGCCTGACAAAGTAATTGTTTTTCTGCAGACAAGGAGCAGTAATTAAGAGAGATCGATCAGGATAGAGATATATTATTTTCTTTTTTATACTATTTTCCTTTTTATAAACAAGAAGAAGCCTTAGATTTCTTAGATTCGTTCAGACCTAAATTATCATGATCATCGGAGCAAGTTTCGATTCAAAATTGAAAGATCATGAATCTATCATGCATCTATATATATATATATATATATAATAACCATAAATCTAATAAAAATAAATTAAATTTTTATAATAAAAATTAAAAATAAATAAATATTTTATTCTCATTCAAAAATAATGATCAAATTATTTTAAAAATTATGCATATTAGTTTAATAAATAGTTATTTATAAATTAATTATTAATATCATTATAAAAAATATGCATGTGTCATTGATCGATCCATGATTGGCATGATTTGCTTCGTGTGTTGCATGATTTAACAAAAATACTAATGAAAGTATTGTTGATATTAAAATGACTAAAAATAACTTCTTGTAATTTCATAACGTCAAATTTTATAAAAAGTATGTGATTATTAATATATAAAAAATATATAAAAAAATTAAAATCCTAGTTTAACAAAAACAAAATATTAATGATAAATATATCAATAGCAAAGTTGATTCAAATAAAAATAATAATAATAATTATTATTATATCTTTTGAAATATAAACTATTATTATTCCATTAAACTAGCTGCAATTTCATTACAAAATCATCAATTTAAAATGATTTATAATTTGCAAAACTTTATAAACATGATATGATATCAATTAAAATTTAAATGTTGATCATATTTTGTAAATACATAATCAAATTTAGTAATAACTTACTTCAATATAACTGAATAAATTAATTATGCATCAAATGGTAGGAAACATATGTTGTTGGTTGCTAACAAGAACTTATGAAAACATGACATGATACTTTTACATGGAATACAATGAACACAACACAAGCAAATGACATGACACTTTTTTTTTTTTTTTAATCAACAAGGTCGTGACGTGTTATTAATCTCCTACTTCTATTGACCAAACACAAGCAAATGACATGACACTTTTACATGGAATACAATGAGCACAGCACGCTATTTTCATTCCTACTAGCTGCTGGTAATCAGAATTTGTTTTTTTTTTTTTTTTAAAAGAAGAACTAAAAGGGCCTTTGACGAATACTGGTTTGCTTTTTCTTTCTTTGGCTTTTGTTTTTTGAATTTATTCTTATTTTTAATTTCATTTCATTTTAAATATTATTTTTTTAATTGGAGGATACAAAATTATAATTTTTAAATTTATTTTTTATGAGGTTATTTCAGTTTTATGATCTAGATTTTAAATTTGATAGGTTAACGTGATTGACTCGATTTTCTTTTTATAATTGATTTTTTAAAAACTTTTGTCTTTTAATATTAGGTTGCTTAGAAATTAGGCCTCGTGATTTATTTTAATTTGCTTTCTATGAGGTTATTCCCGTTCCAAGACTTGAATCATGAATGGTAGATTAACCTGAGTTGATTTAAGTTGTTTTTTGTGTTTTTTTTTTTAATTTTATTTTCTAACATTGAATTGATTGAGAATTGATATTCATAATTTATTTCAATTTTTTTTATTAATGGTTAACCCAGATTCACAGGAGTCATTTTTTATTGTTTTTTTTTTTTCAATTTCATCATTCAACATTGAGTTTATTATATATTAGACTTTGTAATTTTTTTGATTTTTTTCTATAGGGTTATCATATTCTCATAACTCGGCATGTGAATTAAAATGTTAATCCAAGTTGACCTAACTCGATCCAATATATTATCATTTTAATATTTATATAAAAAATATATAATTTTGAATATTTATTTTAAATCATATTATTTTTTTATTGATCATTCAGGTTGTCTTAAGACTCGCTAAATTAATTAAATGACATTGAAATAATCCCCATATAATTTAAAATATATTTTGTATTACAAAAAAATATTAGCAATAATTAGATATTTTTTTATATTAAAAAAAACTAATCTACCCCGTTCGAGACAGTGATCCAGTGTATCCTTAAAATCACGAAGACCAGACAAACAGTAACCTAATAGGCATCCCCGCATCTGTTACCTATCGATCGCAAAACGCAACACAGAGGTAATGATTCTGAAAAATCAATGAATGTCGTCAGTACTCCAGCACCAATATGTGCCTTCAGGAATGGAGCATCATAATAAGTTTTATCACACACACTTACCAATGTCCATGAGAGTTGATAATACAAAAATTAGGAGATGAAGAGATTTAATTGGTTGATGCTTTTATCCAGAAATACAAATTTAATATAGATGTTGTACCACATTATTTATTTTTGCAGAACATGGAGAAGAGTCCTAAAGAAACGATCTATGAACACACCTAGAGGTGGCAACATAGATTAATCCATCAAGAAATAAATTATAACAAACACATTCAAGGCCCCATGCTTTGAGTAATTGGTTAGTAGCTCAACATTAGATAGATTTATTGTTGTGGCTGAAAGAATTGAGCAGACAATAAAATCTGGGAAAATCTCAGATCGTGTTAGAGACAGGACAATGAAAAGAAGGATTGTAAGACAATGAGGTTCATAACTTGCAAAGTAATTATTCCCAGCCCAGCATGTAATGAAATAACAAAAGGAAATTTAACCAACAGGAAAATAACAGTAACGCAGCTTTCAAACATCCATCTTATTCGTACCCATCAACATCCTTACATTTGCTAACCTAAACTTTTCCCACAATTCCCCAGCAACCAGCAAAACACTAATCCTTGAAACCAACCATTCTTTTGAAAAACAAATAAACAAACCAAAACTAATTACCACCCATACTAAAACATGCAAATATAACAAGAGACTCCACTACCACTCCCGGTTTACTGCTGAGACTGCTGAGACAACTCGACTTACTATCGAGACGGCTGAACTTAAGTGATTGTACATGAAGTTATTGCCAAACCATTATGATACATGTAATCCACCTCGCCCATCTAATCTCAATGAAGATTCTCCTCCGCCTCTTCTTTCTTCTCCTCCTCTTTCAACTTTTATTATTTGAATAAATTGTATTCAAACTGATAATTTTTAAATTAATAATAAATATTTGATTTTTATATTTTAATTTTTTAAAAAGATATTAAACAAAATAATAATGAAATTATTGACGAATTAAGCTCATATCGAAAAGTTTCGGAAAGTTAAAAAAAATTATAGAACTTTATCACTAAAAGTTGCAGACGAAATTATAAATAGACTAAGTTCCTCGTGAAGTTCCCGAGACCTTGGTTTTAACATATGTAAGATATTTGGAAAGGGAAAAAAAGGGGAAAAGAAAAGGAAGAGCATAAACTGTTTAATTAAAAGACCTTGGTTTTGTTTTTCATTTTTAAATACAAACCGTGGATAAATAGTACAGATAAAATTAATTATTTTTCGTATTATTCCGTGCCTTACACGTAAAGTCAGATCAAAGAACTAGCGAAAGCCTCCTTTGTGGAGGCTGGACGGTGTAACAATCGCTATGTGCCACCATTCAATGAGCATGCCCACAATGGAAAAATCGCAAGTTCTTGTGTGGCCTTGACTGTGGCGTTTTTTGTTGGGGTAGAAGATGCAGGGATCGAAGAATATGAATGGCTCTCGAGTAAACCAAAAGTTGTTGAAGCTGGAAATTTGATTATCCGTCTTATGAATGACATTGTGAGCCAAGAGGTACATAGACATTTATTTAGACATCTATATATCATTAAATTTTTTTTTTAAAAAAAAATAGAGACTCTTGTTTTTTTGAGAGAAAAGAGGTCATATTTAATATCAAGGAGGGATTTCTATATTTGAAAGGTTAGACTTCTTATACACTGTCAAAGAATTATCTTAACTCAGTAGTTTAAGTCCTTAAGTGAAATTTCAAGATATGATTTATATTATTCTCTAACACCCCTCTCAAGTGAAAAGCTTTTGGGCTTGAAACTTGATTAGACCCACATTACTTTGTGTTTAATTTTTTATCAAATAAATGAGATGATGAGATTCGAACTGGTCATCAAGACTTCGATACCATGTCAAAGAACCATCTCAACCCAATAGTTTAAGCTGTTAGGTGAGGTTTCAATATATAATTTATAGTATTCTTTAACATGCACTAAATGAAACTATAGGTCATTTGCTTATATATATATATATATATATGCAAGTGTGAGTGCTTCATAATGTTTCTTATAATAAATCGAGAGATAGTAATCTCTCAAGCATTGTGTGCTGTTTGGAATACGTGTGTTATATCTTGGGTTCGCTTCTTGGACACCATATCAAGAAAAGCTTTCATTAGCTGAAGCTTTGTATTTTCTCTGTTGCATTATCTGAAGCTATGTTTTTGTACTCCTTTGGCCATTGGCTATCTTTAGCCTTTTGGTTCTATGGATGTATATATCTTCTGCTATATATATATATATTGCAAAGCGCCTTCAACTATTATCAACGACTTCGAAATCAGTGAGTCTCAGTAATTGTTTTGATGGAGAGTAATGCTGTAGCTGATAGTCTAGCAAAACAGAACATAGAACTTAGAAATTTTGATTTTGTTGCTTGGCAGTGGGCTTTTAATTAATATATCATTAGATATTCATACAAACAAAATAATCGATATTATTTAAAAATAAATATTTAAGCTTCACAAACCAAGTAAAATAATATAAAATTGAAATAAAGCAACTTGATAAATAAAAATATTTAAATTATACAAGATAAAAAATAAACACTTTTGTTTGCTTATTTTAATTCAAATTAAACATGCATTAATGTCAACACAATATATTTTAACAAGAAAGAAAAAATGACATGATTATACCAACAAGTTTTGCTAGTAACATTTATAAACTAAACAAATATATAAACATGGTTTATAAAAGCCTAGTTCATACAAATATATATCATGCAACAACTCAAAAAGACTCCAAATAAATTGCATTACAATTTTAGAAGATAAACTATAACTTTAAAATCAGGACATATAATAATTTTCTAAAACTAAACAAGGAAAAAAAGTATAAAACTATAAACAAACCATAAGGTTATATATATATATTAAAACATATTGTATTGAAATAAATCTATTTGCGAGAATATAGCAAATTAAAAGGAAGTTAAATAATAACTTAAATTTTAAAGATGCTAAAATTCTCTTTAACAATTAGTCTGTATAATTAATTTTATTTTGTTTCACATGATAAACTATACAAAGTTTCATATAAAATAAAGTTTTAAGATTGTTGTCAAAATATGTTGTATTATATCATACTAGTACTTAAGAATACTTAGTTTATCATAACAATAGCATACAAAACATAAAAGATTGTTCAAGGTAAGCTTAGAATGTATATAATTTTAAATTTATAAACATTAAAAATAAAACTCAAGACAAACATGCTTTCAATATAAATATAATAAAAAGAATACTAGCATGCATACTAAGCAAATATTAAAACTTGTAATATATATAAGATCAAAGCCTGGCATGCATATTGTTGTTACCAACTTTTGACGCCACAAAATAATTAAGAAAAGAAAAAAGAAAAAATATAATAAAAATCTAAAATATAAAAGGATATACATGAAGAAAACCTAAAACATTGCTCAAGTTGGTGGTGAAAGATCAAAATAACAATTGAAAAAGTTGTGTACATTTCTCTCAATATCAAAAGGCTAGAAACGTGTTTCTTGGTCTTTAAATTTGGCAAAACAATTAAAATCTCCAAAACCAAGTTTGTTTCAAAACCACCATTATAAAACCAACATACATACAAAGCTTATAATTGTAAAATGCACCCAAAACTCTTCCATTTTGATTAGAGGGTCAGGGTTTGATGAAAAAGAGGGTCAATCTTTGATAGAATTCTAGCTTGAAAACCTGTAAGTACCCTATATATATATTTACCGCGTTTTACACGTTTCTACCATGACTTACTTAACTTGGTTTCTTGTATTTTTTTCTCTGTTCATATATATATTTACAGCGTTTTACACGTTTCTACTACTTAACTTGGTTTCTTGTATTTTTTTTCTCTATTCATTGAAGTCAACATATATATATATATATAAAAGTCACGGAACTCTTCTTTAAAGAGTAAAAAAAGTAGCAGCAATAGCCTTTTTCAACTATGCCTTTCGTCTTTCGCCCGCTACTTCATCGCCTGGTCTCGATGAGAGCCTAAACTAAATCAGTTAAGCGGCTTCCTTTGAGGAAAGTCGGTCTTTTTGGTTAAAAAATTCTATATATATATATATGTTGACTTCTATGAATAGAAAATTAAGTAAGTCAAGAAACCAAGTTAAGTTATATATATAAGTCACGGAACTCTTCTTTAAAGAGTAAAAAAAGTATATTTATTTATTTATTTATTTATTTATAGGGTTTTAATCAGAGTTGTTGGGCATGTTGACTTTTATGAATAGAGAAAAAAAAATACAAGAAACCAAGTTAAGTAAGTCATGGTATCGTGTATAACGCTATATATATATATATATGTTGACTTCTATGAATAGAGAAAAAAAAAATACAAGAAACCAAGTTAAGTAAGTCATGGAAATACAAGAAACCAAGTTAAGTAAGTCATAGTATCGTGTATAATGCTGTATATATATATATATATTTACAGCGTTTTACATGATACCATAACTTAAAGCCACCCCAATATAAATGATCGAAATTGTATAAGAAAAAAAGTGACTCAAATCAACTTGATTAAATATGCAAAATTTACAGCTCGATTCATTAGATCAGGATAAGTCAAAAGAAAAAAAAAGAAAGCCTAATTCCAATAAATTCAACGTAGAAGGATGAAAGCAAAAGAAAATCATTTATATATTTACAACGTTTTACACGATACCATGACTTACTTAACTTGGTTTCTTGTATTTTTTTTCTCTATTCATAGAAGTCAACACACACACACACACACACACACACACACACACACACACACACACATATATATATATATATATATATATATATATATATATATATTTACAGCGTTTTACACAATACCATGACTTAAAGCCACCCCAATATAAATGATCAAAATTGAATAAGAAAAAAAGTGACTCAAATCAACTCGACTAAATATGCAAAATTTACAGCTCGATTCATTAGATCAGGATAAGTCAAAAGAAAAAAAAAGAAAAAGCCTAATTCCAATAAATTCAACGTAGAAGGATTAAAGCAAAAGAAAATCATTTTTTTTTAAAAAGAAGCCCCACCAAACTCGACAAGTCTATCAAAACCAATGACCTAAATCATGTGAATTAAAATTGATGATAACCCAATTGAAGTCAAACGGTCAAAAAATGATGATACTTATTTCTAAAACAACTAAATATTGAAAGATAAAAATGAAAAAAAATATTAAATAAAAAAAAATGACAAAAAAAAATTCGAGTTAACCTAGGATAACCTGAAAAAACAGCAATCCTGGTAATGAGATCGAGGTAGCCAAATATAAAGGAAATTAAAAAAAAATCACGAACGCAGTTTAATAATAAAACCAAACTTGGAATGATAAAAATAAAAAAAAATCAATTTTTTTTAAACCTAATAAAAAAGAATGATATTAACCTAGGTTAAGTTTTAAGATATACAACTTAGGTCATGAAGCTAAGATCACTCAATTTTTTTTTTAAAAAAAACATGAAGCATAATTTCCAACTAACCCTATGCCGAATGATGAATTTAAAAATAATCAATTTTATAAAAAAACATAAAAAAATAGAAATTAAAAAAATAAAATCAAGTTAGAAATAAAAAGATATTTGACATTTTTTAAAAGGAGGTTTCAATTGAAAATAATACTCAATTTCACAAAAGCATTACAAAAATTAAACAAATAAAAATCAAATTTAAAAAATAAAATAATAGGATAATCTAATTTTTTTTTTATTATTGTTTATAACGCTCATTCACAAGTACAATCTATTAGTTATGTCGATAATGCTCTGTCATGAGTCTAGATTCAAGGTATCAATAATGTCATTGCAAGCTTCTTTTTTATTAACATTAGTCATAATCTCATAATGTACAAACATAACCCATTTGAACCCTTATTTGACTAAAAACAAATCCAATACACAAAAATATTAAGCAACGTTGTTTTTTGTGAAAAACAAAATTA
This sequence comes from Populus tremula, assembly GCA_964019445.1. NCBI lineage: Eukaryota > Viridiplantae > Streptophyta > Magnoliopsida > Malpighiales > Salicaceae > Populus > Populus tremula. Next base: position 5,849,474 of record CAXHTJ010000017.1, read on the forward strand.
GTGGAGAAAGAAGCTCTTCGTAAATGTTACCATGCCCAACCTACTAAATCAACTTTTAAATCTTCTAATCCAATTGTTTGCATAGCCCAAACTTCAAGTTAATCATGTGGAAAATACCCTAACATGTTTAAGTTGATTTGACAAGACCAATGATAAACCAATTGACTAATAAAAATATGGGTTAGCTTTAACAAACAAAAAAACTTAATATAATATATTTTCATGTTTTTATTTTGAGATGGAGACCATGTGAATAACCCACGGTCTACTAGGGTTTAACGCATAAATCATAACCTTGGTCATGAATATAATCACAATGCATTAACCTAGTAGGTTAATTGTTGTTTTTCTTTCCCCTTCCCTTACTGGCCCTACATTAGGTTTAGGTTGAATGGAATTCAAGCTCAAATTAAAGATTTCTTAGATAATTAGGTACTAAATTGAAAGAAAAGAGCTTAGGCTCTGCTGGGATGAAATTTAGGATTCTATTAAAGGGTTGATATACAATCAAGGACCAAGATTAACAAAAAAAAAAAAAAAATAGTTAGCAGGTGAAGAATGTGTGCCAACATGTGGGAGGACCTGTCGCATTGAGATGATATGAACGGCGTTGTCCAGCCTTCAGAAGCGGTCTTCTTTAGTGTCTCTAGATGAATCTCGACAGTTTTTTCCATTAGAGACGGTGCATGGTGGTTGTTCCTTGGCTGCTAGTTTCTCTCCTCTTTAATTTCTTCTTTTTCTCTCGTTTCCCCTTAAATTCCGCAGCTTTTTTTTCCTGAAAGGGATTGATATTTTCTAAGTGTCAATTACAACCCCTTGATTTCTAATATCTTGAAAAAAAATAACCGAACAATATTGACCAAAATCAAGTGCAAATCAAATGGTAGATTTTCTTGTACACCCGAGAGTCTTATACGAGGTCGTTGAAACAAATCATAAATTAGAGTCACAAATTGAATAAATATGAAAGAATAAAATTGAAAAATAAAAGGTTAAAAAGCAAAAAAAAAAAAACATAAAAAATAGCACTGTGTAAATTTCCCACATGCTTTAGTTTCTCTTAACTTCAATGACATGGACAAATCTCATGTAAGTCGGCAACCATATTGGAATTTTCAATTGAGAACCCATATAATATTTTGTTTTTTTTCTCTCTCAATTTAATACCTAATTATGTAAACCGAATAGTTAAGAGATATTGTTTTGTGCATACTTTGGACCTGTTTGAAAATGTAGTTGCGATTGTTTTTTAAAGTGTTTTTCGTACTGAAATGTATCAAAATAATTTTTTTTATATTTTTTAAAAATCAATTTTGAGATCAGCGCATCAAAATAATAAAAAATATAAAAAAATATTTTTAAACAAAAAATTAAATTTTTGTGAAATGCACCGTGTTCCCAAACGATGTCGGCACCATCTAGATTGTTTGAAGGAATTTAATATTGATTGACTAGTTAGTTTTAATATATTTTTTTTACCATTTGATAAAAAAAGATTTTTTATTGTTTCATGACCAAATCTTTATTCAACATGTCAAATTTCCAACTTAAAAAAAATCAGATCTGAGGTATTAGCTTTGTATTTACCACATTTCTATACCTCTTAGCACTACAAATGTAAGGTAAACTACCTTAACACCAACAATATTTCACTTTAGTCCTTGCAGATTAAAATTTGTCATTGTTAATCCTATGTTTTCAAGACTTCTCCATTGAAGAGATTTTTCGTTAAATAGCAACTGTCAAAATATGAGGTTTTGGAAGAAACCAGACAAAGAGAGAAAAAAAAAAGAACAAAATCAAAATTGGAAGTCAAATTGGTTAAAGTTGCATAGATTGGGAACCAATAATAAATTATAACATGTGGAGTGGTTAAATCTGGGGCCTAAATCGATTTAGTTAAGGACAAAATTAAAAAGCAAAATGTGATTAAAATTGCAAAATTTCAAAAACTAACACTACTAGAAAATTGTTAAATATAAACGGAAATACTGACATAAAATTTCAGTCATTAGATTGCAGTGAACTTTAGAGATATATACTCTAACAAGTTGCATACATAACATGTAAAGAGGCTTGAAATGAATGTCGTCCAGACAATCTGCAAACTTAAGATGATATTTCGTCCATCGTTTTTCGAATCAATGGAGAATCTGCCCATTCATTTACCATTTGAAGAAAAATTGGAGGTCTTTGCAATATGGATGGAAGCCTCCATTTGAGAGATTAGAGATTACATATGCATCATAATTAAATTTTTATTGTCTTTTTTTTAAAAAAAATTCAAAACATTTATTTAATTTCATAGAAATACTTATTCAATCTTAAGAGAAAAGTAAAAAACAAGATGCATATTGAGACTTTGATATATAATGTTTATATTGTTGAAGAGATCTCAATACTTATCTCATATAATTTTAAGTTTCAGTTAAAATAAAAATCAACCACATTTTAAAATATGACGATAATGAAAAAGTGCCTTCGAGTGAAAGCTTAGCATAGATATAAGATACAAACTACCCATATATTAGCATAACATAATTATATATAAAAAATGTTTATAAATTACAAAATTAGTCATGAACTCAACTTCTTATTTTTTTAATTAGTATTAAGGTTCTCTTTATCTGTTTATATATATAATTAAATATATACATCAAACTTTTTAATTCACAGTTAAACAAAAAATACATTTAAAAACTCAAATATTTATTTTTTATATTAAAAATAAAATTTATTAGACCCACGGTGAAATAACTAGTTGTCACTAAACGGTTTGCATTGGTTTTTGTGGTGAGTATTAAGAGATGAGTTCAATCACTTTGTATCTTTATCTCATATAAAAAAAAACATGGGATTAATGGGCTTCTAGTGGTTTGCTTGTGATATATTGACTTTTCACTTTGTATCATTTCTTGACTTTTCACTTTGTAAGACGATTCTTTTGGACAAGTAATTGAATTAAAAGAGAACTTGATTTTTCTTTCACTTTTGCAAGATTATTATTATTAAAAAAAAATTCACTCATTATCTCTGCATGAATCAATATTCATGGCTATAAACACTGTTTTAAAGTTATTGTAGTCTCATAACTCAAATCACAAGTTTAACAGGTTAATTTAGATTGATTTGAGTTTTTTTATTAATATTTTTTTAATTTCACTAAATTAATTAAAAACTAACCTTTATAATTTATCTTAATTTATTTTTATTAATTACCACCACTATCATTTGTACCTGTAACACTTCCCTACCGGGTATATATAATACATTCTGGAATAAAGAAGAATAACAAATTATATATTCATATGTAAAGAAAATTCATCAAAATTGTTGGTCAAAGTCAAAAACTTTGAATAGGAGGCCATGAATGAGAAAAAAAGAGAGGATGGAGAAATTTAGGTTAAGGGTTAGCATATATGGTGATTTTCTTCTCACGTGTGAATTCTTAGTTTGTATTTTATATTTGAATAAAATTAAAACGTCAAGTGGGCACTAAAAAACTCAATTAAATGATTAGCTAGATTATCAGCATAACATAATTTTTTTTAAAAAAAATTGTTTATAAATTATAAAAGTAATTATGAAATTAATTTTTTTCTAAAATGAATATTTGGTTACTATTTGTTTTGCTTTGAAAACAAAACAATATCACTTTAAATCAAAAAAATAACGACTTATTATAAAGTCCATGTTTTATATATATAAATGATCTTATTCAAATGAAGTGTCTATATATATTACTACCTTATTCAAATTTATTTAGAAAAAAAAAACTTGAGAATTATTTTATAAATATATTCACATGTTATAGGGGTTTAAGAAAGTCATAAATCATTTAATACTAAAAATAGTATTTCTTTTTATTATTATTTTAGTATAATATTCATTGATAATTTTATATTTCAAAGCAAATTAATATAATATAATATTTTTATTTTTTTATTTACTTCAAATTAATATTTTTTTTTTGTTTTCAGATTATTTTAATAGATTTCCAAATAAAAAATATTTTTTTAAAAAATCACAATCAAACTTATAAACACTCTCTTAATTAATTTTTTTATTTCAAATTAATATTTTTTTGTGTTCTCAGATTATTTTGATATATTTTTAAATAAAAAAATATTTTAAAAAACAACTACAATTACACTCAGAAACACTCTCTTAATCAAACATTATTTAGTTATTTAAAGTATAACATAAATAGCACAGCAAATTAACCCTTTGGCTTTGTGTGGGGACTTGGTACAGCCGTGCTAGATGCATATACATTATTAGTAGGTGTGCCTCTTTTCATCATCATTTCTTTTCATTTAGCTGGAAAGAATTCCTCCAACCTTAGCCGTTATACGATTTAAAAAATTATTAGGGGGTCTTAAGCTTTATTTATTTTAATGTTTTAAAAACTTTTTTTTTATATAAAAAGAAAAGATCGATTCTGATGGGGCCAGCCGACGTCGATTCTTGTTGCTGAATTGGAAATTTTTGCCCCCCTTCGTCATGATCATAGCATGGCCCTTGACATCTCAGCCATGGCCGCCATGTTTCAAGTTCCCTGGATATTTTTAATTGCAACTTGGGAGAGATTATGATAAAAGGGCAGGAATGGTGCATTAGCCTCCCTTACCAAAATCACTAGCTGCAGCGTTAGCCATTAATCCTATCGATTTTCTCTTCATGGAATTCCCAATCCTTCTAGCCAGCCTTCTCTTTATCTTTGCTGTGTTGAGATTGTGGAAGAAATCGAAAGGCAATGGCTCAACTCCAGCCTTACCTCCAGGACCATGGAAGTTACCCCTCATCGGAAACATTCACCAGCTAGCTGGCTCTCTTCCCCATCATGGCCTCACAGACCTGGCCAAGAAATATGGAGCCGTCATGCAACTGCAAATTGGAGAAGTCCCAACCGTCGTTGTTTCTTCAGGAGAAGCAGCAAAAGAAGTAATGAAAACACACGAGATCAACTTTGTCGAGAGACCTTGTCTCCTTGTTGCAAATATCATGTTTTACAATCGCAAGAACATTGGGTTTGCACCATATGGAGACTATTGGAGACAAATGAGGAAAGTTTGCACGTTGGAACTATTTAGTGCAAAACGTGTAAGATCATTCAGATCAGTAAGGGAAGAAGAGGTATCCAATTTTATTAGAAATATTTATGCGAAAGCCGGTTCGCCAATCAACCTTAGCAAAATGATGCTTGACTTATCAAACGGCGTCATTGCAAGAACAAGCATCGGTAAGAAATCCAAAAACCAAGAAGCCTTCTTACCGATCATTGAAGATGTGGCAGAGGCTTTGGCTGGTCTGAATATTGTAGATGTGTTCCCTTCTGCTAAGTTCTTGTACATGATCAGTAAGCTGAGGTCTAGACTCGAAAGGTCGCATAAAGAAGCAGATGAGATCCTTGAAAACATTATAAATGAACGTAGAGCCAGCAAGGAAGAGAGAAAGACCGATCAAGACAACGAAGTGGAAGTTCTTCTGGATGTTCTTCTAAATCTACAGAATCAAGGAAGCCTTGAATTTCCTTTAACAACAGACAGCATCAAAGCAATCATCATGGTTAGTACATATATAAATCTGTTTGTGCATCACATTTCACACATGTTTTAAATATATGCCTGCACACCTGATGCTACTTAAATTCAAGAACATTTGGTCTGACTTGTGTAAGGTATTCGAACTCAAATTTAAGTCTATGTACGTTGTGCCTTCTCCGGTGTCTTCAAAGACACCAGCCCGTCATTGAACTGGATGTTTGAAACAAATCAATTCAGTGACCTGAGTCAAGGTTGAATCCTGCTAAAGAGGTGGCTGCATCTTGGAGATCACGGTCATCATGACACAATAGTTGGACCGGTTGATGTAGAAAATCGTGCCTTTCCAACGCCTTCAAAAAGGCGCTGGAGAAGGGACAAGTAGTTAAACGATCAATACTGATCCCAATTCACACACACCAAGGTTAAACAATTAGAGATCCATAATCAAGAAAACAATTATCTCTCCAAGTTGAATTGATAGATGATTTCTATGCACTAACTAAGAAAGATATGATCAGCTCCCTAACTCGCAAGTCCTGTTACAGGAAATGTTTGGTGCTGGGAGTGAAACAACATCAACACTTTTGGAATGGTCAATGTCAGAAATGTTGAAAAATCCAAGGGTAATGAAAAAGGCACAAGAAGAAGTGAGGCAAGTCTTTAGTGATTCAGAGAATGTTGATGAAACAGGTCTTCAAAATCTGAAATTCTTGAAGCTGATCATCAAAGAAACTCTCAGACTACATCCACCCATTTCTTTGATTCCAAGGGAATGCAGCAAGACATGCGAGATTAATGGATATGTCATACAAGCTAAAAGTAAAGTAATAATCAATGCGTGGGCAATTGGTAGGGATTCGAATGATTGGACTGAAGCAGAGAAATTCTATCCAGAGAGATTCCAAGATAGTTCAGTTGATTACAAGGGTACAAATTTTGAATTTATCCCGTTTGGTGCTGGAAAGAGGATGTGCCCTGGCATGTTGTTCGGTATAGGTAATGCTGAGCTTCTGCTTGCACGGCTGCTATACCATTTCGATTGGAAACTTTCCGGTGGAGCAGCTTTAGAAGATCTTGACATGAATGAGGATTTTGGGGGAACAGTTAAGAAAAAACATTATCTTAACTTGATTCCCATTCCATATGGTCCTTGTCCTTTGCCTGTGGAGTGATGAAAGTCTGTGACAGTTTCACCTAAGTTTCGGTCCCTGAATAAAATCTACTTGTACTAAACTACTTAGTTTTTACTTTGTGGTGTTCTTGTGATTGTGCAAGTTAAAGTAAACTATAGAACGTTAGCTAAATGTGTTTCTCATGTATTTCCAAGAACTCGGGAAGTTTACCCTTCTGGAAAATAAACAATTTTCGACTTTCAGATAGCAAAGTTCGTCGTGGTCTTGTAAAGCAGCTTTATATTCAATTTATATATACTTAATTTGAGTACTGGTAGGGAAGTGCCACAACCATGGCCTTGTCTACACGAATATGGAGTTGTTACCATGCCCAACCTAGTAAATCAACTTTTATTTGCATAGCCCGAACTTCAAGTTAATCATGTGGAAGATACCCTGATAAAAATGTGGGTTAGCTTTAACAAACAAAAAAAACTCAATATGATATATTTTCATGTTTTTATTTTGAGATGGAGATCATGTGAATAACCCCCGATCCCCTGACTGGCCCTGCATTAGATCTAGGTTGAATGGAATTCAAGTCTAAATTAAAGATTTTTTAGATAATTAGATACTAAATTGAAAGAAAAAAGCATAGGCTCTGGTGGGATGAAATTTAGGATTCTATTAAAGGGTTCATATACAATCAAGGACCAAAATTAATAAAAAAAAAAAAAATAGTTGACAGGTGAAGAATGTGTGCCAACATGTGGGAGGACCCGTCGCATTGAGATGATATGAACGGCGTTGTCCAGCCTTCAGAAGCAGTCTTCTTTAGTCTCTAGATGAATCTCGAGAGTTTTTTCCATTAGAGACGGTGCATGGTGGTTGTTCCTTGGCTGCTAGTTTCTCTCCTCTTTAATTTCTTTTTTCTCTCTCGTTTCCCCTTAAATTCCGCAGCTTTTTTTTCCTGAAAGGGATTGATATTTTCTAAGTGTCAATTACAACCCCTTGATTTCTAATATCTTGAAAAAAAATAACCGAACAATATTGCCCAAAATCAAGTGCAAATCAAATGGTAGATTTTCTTGTACACCCGAGAATCTTATACGAGGTCGTTGAAACAAATCATAAATTACAGTCACAAATTGAATAAATATGAAAGGATAAAAATGAAAACTAAAAAGTTAAAAAGTGAAAAAAAAAAAACATAAAAAATAGCACTGTGTAAATTTCCCACATGCTTTAGTTTCTCTTAACTTAATTAACATGAACAAATCTCATGTAAGTCGGCAACCATATTGGAATTTTCAATTGAGAACCCATATAATATTTTGTTTTTTTTCACTCAATTTAATACCTAATTATGTAAACCGAATAGTTAAGAGATATTGTTTTGTGCATACTTTGGACCTGTTTGAAAATATAGTTGCGATTACTTTTAAAATGTTTTTCATGTTAAAATGTATTAAAATGATTTTTTTTTAAATCAGTTTTGAGATCAACGTATCAAAATAATTCAAAATATATAAAAAATAATTTAACAAAAAAATTAAATTTTTGTTAGATGCACCGTGTTCCCAAATGATTCCGACACCATCAAGATTGCTTGAAGGAATTTAATATTGATTGACTAGTTAGTTTTAATATATTTTTTTACCATTTGATAAAAAAAGATTTTTTATTGTTTCATGACCAAATCTTTATTCAACATGTCAAATTTCCAACTTAAAAAAAAATCAGATCTGAGGTATTAGCTTTGTATTTACCACATTTCTATACCTCTTAGCACTACAAATGTAAGGTAAACTACCTTAACACCAACAATATTTCACTTTAGTCCTTACATATTAAAATTTGTCATTGTTAATCCTATGTTTTCAAGACTTCTCCATTGAAGAGATTTTTCGTTAAATAGCAACTGTCACAAATATGAGGTTTTGGAAGAAACCAGACAAAGAGATAAAAAAAAAAGAACAAAATCAAAATTGGAAGTCAAATGGTTAAAGTTGCATGGATTTGGGAACCAACAATAAATTATAACATGTGGAGTGGTTAAATTTGGGGTCTAAATCAATTTAGTTAAGGACAAAATTAAAAAACAAAATTTGATTTAGGGCAAATCCGGTTAAAATTGCAAAATTTCAAAAACTAACACTACCAGAAAATTGATAAATATAAACGGAAATACCGATAGGAAAAAAAAAAGCTGCGGAATTTAAGGGGAAACGAGAGAAAAAAAAGAAATCAAAGAGGAGAAAAACTAGCAGCCAAGGAACAACCACCATGCACCGTCTCTAATGGAAAAAACTGTCGAGATTCATCTAGAGACTAAAGAAGACTGCTTCTGAAGGCTGGACAACGCCGTTCATATCATCTCAATGTGACGGGTCCTCCCACATGTTGGCACACATTCTTCACCTGCCAACTATTTGTTTTTTTTTTTTTTTTTTAATTTTGGTCCTTGATTGTATATGAACCCTTTAATAGAATCCTAAATTTCATCCCGCCAGAGCCTAAGCTTTTTTCTTTCAATTTAGTATCTAATTATCTAAAAAATCTTTAACTTAGGCTTGAATTCCATTCAACCTAGATCTAATGTAGGGCCAGTCAGGGGATCGGGGGTTATTCACATGGTCTCCATCTCAAAATAAAAACATGAAAATATATCATATTGAGTTTTTTTTATTTGTTAAAGCTAACCCACATTTTTATCAGGGTATCTTCCACATGATTAACTTGAAGTTCGGGCTATGCAAAAAATTGGATTAGAAGATTTAAAAGTTGATTTACTAGGTTATTTACTAGGTTGGGCATGGTAACATTTACGAAGAGTTTCTTTCTCCACTAACTTAAATCTTAGATGGTTGGGGCAGTCACTAACTCATGCGAACTAATTATCCCACAGTTTGAGCGGCATGCTCATTGCATTTTGATTTTTTGACAAGCTTTACCTTATGATATTCCTTATTATGGCTTGTTTATGAAACTTTCTTGTAAAAGCCTAAAGTCAAATTTGTATATGTTTCTCTTTGTCTTATTACCTTGTCGTATGTATATATTGAATGTTATTTACTCACCGAGTTGTTGAAATCACCCTCTTGTTATTTATCTTTTTCAAGCATAAAGTTTTTCTAACATGTCACTTTTGTTGGACTTTAGAACCCGCTCTTTTATTGTAATTAATATTATTTTGTTATAACTAGTTAGAGCACCACGATTACAATATTTGTATCAAGTCATGTATTAAGATGTTGATTTATATTATGGACTTTAATTATGGTATCGAAAGCTGTATAGATCTCTAGTTTGTTTAAATGGTAAAAGTTTGTATATAAATCTTGGTTCGTAGAGGTATGGAAACTTAAAGGGGGGGCCTTGCCTATGTGCCATTCATGGATCTAGAAATCGAGTTATGAAAAACTTGGTATCAAAGTTGTAGGTCAAAGAAATAGTAATGCATGAAACATTAGGATCTATATCGTCTTGTTTGTTGTCCTTAGGTTTTTGAATTCTCATTAAGCATGTCTTCTTCAACTCTTTGAACTTTGTGATAGATATGTTTTCCTATAATTCTATGATAATTATCATGTTATTGTTTTAGCATAACTTAAGTACTCTCACTTTTATAGGAAATGCCAGGGAACAGAAAAATAGTTGGTATTATTAGAGTAGGTACAATCATGATGACCCATTGAGGAGTGGAGAGTGGAGAGGCTATCTTAGGAATGCTCGAGTCTATAAGTTTGAGAGGTTATCATAGGGGATCATAATAGTGGATTAGTATGGTTTGAAGTTTATTCAGTTGAAAAGGTATGATACACATCTTATACCCATTGAGGAGTGGAGAGTGAAGAGATTCATTAGAGAACTTAAATCTTTGATGTATAAGGTGATGGTGTCTTAAGTGTTTCCATCCCACTTCTTAGCAGTTGATAGCATTAGGTTGATTGAAGCACAAGAATTAGAGGATATGGTTATAGGCTAGTCTAAAAGGCCCAAAAAAAAAGGTCAGTTTTTAGACAATAAGGATCAAGTGTAGGTCCGTTTAAAGGATGGAGTGGTCATCAAGGCTTATGGGTTTTGAGAATGTTTAGATAGAGATTTTTTACCAGCGGCTTAGGCAGTCAAAATGACAATAGCAGTGCTTAGAGTTATAGTTACAATTCAGTTCAGTATGCACCTCGTAGCTCATTTGTTCCATCAGGGGATAGTTCTTCATATCAGCATTATAGAGAAGGCCATACTAGTATATAGTGTTACAGGAGGACTGGGTTTTGTTTTGGTAGTGGCTAGATAGGTCATAAGATTTAGGAGTGTCCTAGGAGACAACTATAAGCTTCGAGAGCATATGTATCAATTCATTCTCCTATTCAGGCACCATCGACAAGCCAATTTATGACTCATGGTGGTAGAGGTTTTGGTGGTCGTGGTTAGAGAGGCTATGATGTAGGTGATAAAGGCCAGATACAACAAGGATAGAGGTATGCCAGAGTTTTTGCCTTGACTTAGCAAGATGCTCAGGCATCCAACATAATTGTTTCAAGTATTCTTCTTGTTTACTTGCTTAAAGCCAAATTATTGTTTAATACGAGTACAACCTATTCATTTATATCCTTATATTTTTTCATGAGGTTATATAGGCAACCAACTCTATTAGAATTCTCCATTTCAATCTCTACTGCCTTTGATGAATCAACATTGATGGAGTATGTGTATCCAGATTGTGGAATAGATATTGAGATCTTAAATGTCTAAGATATGTTGATTTTGATGTGATTTTGGAAATAAACTAGTTGGCAAAGCAAAAAGATTTAGTGAATTATTGAGGTATGAAAGTAGTGTTTGATTTAGATAAAGAAATCGGGTTAGGGAGACAAGATTACATCTTCATTAATTATGATATCGGCCATCTTGAGGTGAATGACGCGGAAAGAAGTACAGTGCTACCTAATAAATATGGTGGATGTAGAGAAGGAAGTTCCACAATAAGACCAAGTCCTTATAGTCCGCGAATTCATTGATGTTTTTTCTAATGACTTAGATGGATTGTCTTCGTATAAAGAGATTGAGTTTTACAAGTTCAACTTATAATTATATCAAAATCATATAATCTATCACGTTTGTCTTTTTATTATTAAATAATATATATTGTGAAAATTAACAAAATTGATAGAAATTACACCTATAAAATTACTGGATCCCATAGTCCACCAAATGTAGGGAGACTAATGCAAGTTTCAAATTGAGGGTGCCAACTTGGATGAGCTCCAAAGATGATGATAGTGTTTAATGAAGCTTGATGAAGGAATGTGGGAAAAATAAGGTATTAACACATGAAGGGATGGTGCGTGTTTACTGGAAGAAGAACGACAATGAATCTCCAGGGAGGGAGGGAAGAGAATGCCACAGGTTCCATGTTCATGTATGAGCGGAAGCTTGGGAAACCCTTCTAGAAAAACTAACGTTCGTTTTTTTACTGCTACAACTATAGCCACATGTGGCACTATTTGATGGCTAATTATAACGTTGCGCATCATTTACAAACTAGACATGCGTTTTGATTACATTTGAATTCTCATGTATGTTTCCAACGGTCATTTTATTTCCTCAAATTACTTCCTTCTTACTCTCTGTTGCTTGATTTTCTCTTCCAAGGTTTAAACTTGTGACAATTGTGACAACGCCCCTTTCCATGGTATTAACACCTACGTAGCAGCTTGATTGTTCTTTTTCACTATCCTTCTGCCCAAAACAGCTTGTGGATGAAGAATGGTTTCCCTGGGTAAATCAGGTAGGCTACATGCACCTTCTTGTTTCCTTACTGTTTCTTTAACTGCGACACATGAAACACAAGATGAAAAGTTGCAGAGGGAGGTAAGTCTAACTTGGTAAGGAGCATAGCACTTAGATGCCAGTTTTTATGAACTTCTATGAGCTACTATTTTCTATCCATGGCTGCGGTTTGAAGAAGCCTAAAAGTCACCAATGTTGAATGTCCTCTCACTCCTCTTCTTATTAGCTAATTGAGTCATTCGGTATTGAGCTGATGTTAGATTATTCTTCAATCAAACTGTGGGTGATAAGCAGACGAATAACATAAATCCACTCCTTGGAAGGAAAATAGGTGCTTCCAAAACTGGCTTAAAAACACACACAGCATCCCTGACACTAACTATAGTGGCATGTAAGCCATGCGACTTGTAAATGTTGTCCATTAAAGCTTTAGCAACTATAGATGATCAGTGTAAGGATGGGTAATAGATATAAAATAGGCATACTTATTAAACTTGTTGCATGCATATTGGAACTCTAATTCCAGAGTAATGATTTATATATGAATGTACCATGAACAAGAATTTAAACATGAATGACTGCTTGATATATTGAAAGAATTTGGATACATACCATGATAGATTCTGATAATCATGTTTTGTTTATATTCTTTGAAGCTTTTATAATATTGGATAAATTTACATTACTAGATAATCTCATGAATCACTCATGGTATGAGTTCAATTTGAAATTACCTCGAATACTTGTATTTTATTCTTGGGATGTAAACTTATTCTGTGTAGAATTTTCTTGCAGTGGTTGGCTATTCAATGCAACGAAACTCGTGAATCCATTTTTTTCCCTTTTAGATTCTGAGTTTGCTCATAAGCTAGCTGTCTCAGCAGCTGCTCGTGGTTGGGTTCCGAGAGAGAAGAGGCCTGATCCTTCAGTTTTAGGACTGGAAGTTTGGGTAGGAAGTTCTCCAACCCTGTAGGTCTAGCTGCTGGCTTTGATAAAAATGCTGAGGCTGTTGACGGCTTGCTTGGGTTAGGTTTTGGCTTTGTGGAGGTTGGCTCTGTTACCCCTGCTCCACAAGAGGGAAATCCAAAGCTATGTATCTTCAGATTGCGTCAGGAAGGATGAGAATACCCCTTTTTTTCCTTTGCATCTAGTAGTGGTGGTGGATGGTTCTTGGATTAGTGAAAATTTGATTCTTTGGTGCTTGGGCATGTGAAAGAGACCATTTTTTTTTTATCATATGGACTTCAGAAAATGTTTTTTTTTTATTGTAAATTTGTTTATAGAAAAGTGTTTCAGAACTGATATATATGATTGCTTTATATATGTTTGTGCCAGTACAATTATCAATCGCTGGGGATTTAATAGTGAAGGCATTGTTGCTGTTGCAAAGCGATTGGGTGCACAACATGGAAAAAGAAAGTTGGATGAAACTTCAAGCGCTTCATCTACCTCTAACAACAAAGTCATACATGGAGGCAAAGCTGGTCCTGGCATTCTCGGGGTCAATCGGGGAAAGAACAAGACAAGTGAAGATGCTGCTGCAGATTATGTACAAGGGGTTCATACATTGTCCCAATATTCTGATTACTTGGTAGAACTTTCTTTCCATATCTGTCTTTCTTTCTGTTCTTCTATCTTCCGGTTCATGAAGCTCGTGGTTTTTCTTACAAATGTTATTGGCACTCCATCATCTAGCTACATGCGCTTCACTTGACGATACTTATATGCACACTGTGAAAATGAAAATGGAATGCCAATAGCATGGCTCTTTTACCTAGTCAAGTACATGACAGACTAAGAGGAATTGAATTCTGTTTGATATGATTTGAAAATATGTTCTTGTCTTGCATAGGTTATTAACGTGTCATCACCCAATACTCCTGGATTGCGTATGCTTCAGGGAAGAAAGCAGTTAAAGGACCTAGTTAAGAAGGTATGGATGCTTACGCCTGACTTACACCTCTTTTGAAATTGTAGGATGCTTAGTTAATTTTTTTTTTTTTTTTTTTTTGCATTTCATTTAGGTCCAAGCTGCTCGTGATGAAATGAAATGGGGTGAGGACGGTCCTCCTCCTTTGCTTGTGAAAATTGCTCCTGACTTGTCCAAGGAAGAGCTTGAAGACATTGCAGCAGTGTGTAACTGCTCTTATTTTCATATATGTTCTCCACTTCCACATGCAGCACTCTTATAGTTCCTTGTTTGTGATTTCTTGTAGGTTTCTCTTGCACTCCGCTTGGATGGACTGGTATGTCTTGTTCCCATCAAGAACTCCATCTGCTTTAATTACTTTTAGCTGGACATTCGTGTTTTTGTGTTCAGAACTTTGGTTACTTTTCAGATGAATGAAGCTTTCTAATTAGTTTCTGCTACTGGGCTAGATTATATCGAATACAACCATATCAAGGCCTGATTTTGTAAAGAAATAGCCAGTGGCGGAGGAAACTGGTGGCTTGAGCGGGAAACCTCTCCTCAATTTGTCTACCAATATCTTAAAAGAGATGTATATTTTGACAAGGGTATGTTGGCTGTTCTTATGATAAATATTAAATTAAGTTCCTATGCATCCTTGGCATTCACTTGATAATGGATTGACTATTCTATGGTCAAGATCACTAGAGCAAGTCAGTACATGCACCATGAAGAAACTCCATTACCCAATCATTCTGCTGGCAAGTTCCAATAATCTTAATTCTCAACAAACAAACAAACAAAAAATGTTCCAATAATCATATGAATCGTTTCAAATATCTAAGTTACTTATTATATCCAGCTCATTTTCTTCCTTTCTAATAGACAATCCTCTATAGACACTCTAATTTACCCCACATTTTGATGCTTCTTTGCCCATGAGTGCATGAATGCTTTCTCCTTTCGTTTCATATTATCCAGTAAATCCTTTTTAATTCTGTTGTTCATTATAGAACTTTTGGATTTACTATGTAAAGCCATTATGTAAATTTTTTTACCCCTTAAATTTAGAAACATGGGTTATATTATCTGTAAAGCATGCGATCTTATACTGTTTGGCTTGAATTCTGTAATAGTTCCTTTTCCTGTTAGTTCAAATTTTCCCGAGTTATTTATTGAGCATGTATATTTTGTTTCATTCCAGGGGGAGATTCCTTTGATAGGCGGTGGAGGTGTTTTCAGGTAAAATCTAAAGAATCCATCTTCATTAGTGTCATTAACGTATGATTGCTTCATGAATTTGTTGCCTGAACTTAATTTACTTACTGACAATTCAGTGGTGAGGATGCATAAAAAAAAATTCGAGCTGGAGCAACTCTTGTTCAGCTTTATTGCTAGGCAGATAGAGAACAGTGTCTGTTTGAGCATTCAGGCAAGAAAGAAAGAAAGAACATATGGAGAGAGCTTTATTTACTTCGTTTGTTTAGCAATATTTTACACGATTAACTGGTCCCTCTAGTTTTGTTGTCTCCGCTTTCTCTACCCCTCAAAATGCTCAGTTTCTTTCACTTTTTTTACCTCATCTTTTTCGGGTGGAGTGGAGATTATTTTTTTTCTTGTTTTTGGTACAATATGACAACGATTTTGAAGTGTGATAGAATAGAAATTCTGGAGAAATATATGTTTTTTTTTTTTCAATCTCTTAGAGAAAAGGGAAACTTCCCCTCCTGTGATCTTGTTATTCTGCACTGTCTTCACACAAAACAATTCTTAAATGGATAAGTTGATGCATGTATTTAATTAAATATATTAAAAATTATTTATGCCAATAGATATATAAAAAAAAATTAATAATAATTAAAGATTAAACTTAAAATTTAAAAGAGAGATATAGATTAAGATATTTGATATCGTAATATGGATTATGAATTTAGATGTGTTTAATAATTTTATTTTTTAGAATTATTTTTTTTTTAATTAAACGATAATAAAAATAAATATACACATGAAAAAGATTGAATAAGATCCAAAAAAAAAAATGAGATAACTACAAAAAGTCTCTTATACTATGGTTCTTCATTTTTCATCTAAGCTTTAAGAAATTATGGGTTCTCTCCTATGTTATTCTTTACACCCCACATTTTGGAGTAAAATAAAGTCAATCATTATCTACAAGTTTGTTATTATAATAATTTTAATGATTAAAGTGCCCCCATGACTAAAAATAAAAAAAATAATAATTTTGTTATTATTGGGCTTTCTTATTTTTTTTGAAAAACTAGTTGTTTCCCAATGTTTTATTATTTAAACAAATGTCACTAAACTCATGTATAAAATAAATCTAGCAATAATTCTTGATCAAATTAAAGATAATCAAAACATAAAAGTTCACAAAAAAAAAGTTCATTAGTTTCAACCAAAAACAATAATTTTTCAATGTGGTTCATCATTTCAACTTAATAAAAAAAGTACCACTAAACTAGAATTAGTTACACAAATTTATAACAAAAATTTACAGCAACAATTCTTTATCTTCCAGAAACAATTCTTCACTACAAATCTTGCAAACACACACTACCAAAAACAACCATAAAATTACTAACATACATTGTAAAACACAATCCAAAATTGGCAACTTACACATTTGAAATAATGTTGTCATATTCATCAAATGCTAATAGACTACAAACTTGCAACAAAAGTAAACATTATGCATATTTAAATGAAGTGTCACATGATCTTGAGGTAAGGGTTGAGAGGAGGACTAACATCTATAATATAAAATTTTCACCTCTAACACTACCTTTAGAATCTCTCACACCATCTTTAGAAGTTATCCCCCACCACCTCTATCAACTTTTACAATTATAGAACCCTCTAAAATCCACTTATAACCCAGCCAACACCATTGTAATTATCAGCACCCATCACACCCCTACCAACATTCCTCTCAACTCTGTCAATCCTCATAACACCTCTTTCAGCACCCATAACAATACCTACAATACCTTTGTTAGTACCCTTATATTGCCATCACCACTCAAACCCCTACAATACCCACCATACTGTCACACCATTTAAACTCATGCCAGTACCCTTTATATTGTCACCACTATTTAAACCCATTACAACTCCACTTAAACTTGCAACACCATGGAATTTTCTAATTTGTTCAACAATATTTATTTAATAAGTATTTGAATTCTGTCCATATTACTTGTATATATTGAACCTCAGAATATATGTTTTTTTATATATATTACTAGATTAATCTTCTTATTGTTCCTTTTTTATATTCTTTGCAGGTCTACCAACACTTCTTTTAAGATTAAGAGGTAGAACAATGATAACTTCTTCTCGTGGATCTAGATTCGCCCAGGTAATGGGTGGAAAAACTCACAATATGCTTTCTTAAAAGTTCAACATTGTAATAATATATATGACAGTCTTCTATGGTAAGTCTTTTATGTTGCATATAATGAGCCACATGCCTACAAGGAATGCATGTCATCCTCCATTTAACCAAATTTTATGCTCATTATAAAAAAAAAAAATTTAGATCAAGTTTCGGCATTACCACCCTAGAATTGTTTTGTCAACATCACTGAAATCCTTCAAATAGGACTTATATTGAAGATATGACAACATGTTTAATCATTGTGGATGATATATATTTTGCTTATATCATACGTAATGCAAGAAATTGCTCTGATATACTTTATATTTTATAAAATCATATAAGGAATATAAGAATCATCTCCATGTGTCTTTATTTTCTTCCTACACAGTTGCATATACAACTAGAAAAAAATACATTGTTGCCATCCAACTCCATTACCGATAACAAGACACTTTTATATAGACCTTTTAGATGGCATCCATCAATGCCATTTATATATAAAAAGTCTCATAAATGACTCCTTATAAGTTTATATGTTCCTTCCACAAACTTCTTTGCCTTTTTCCTAACCCTTTAAAGTATTGAATGTGGTTTAATACCATATTTTTCCTCTAAGACTATATCCAGTGCTTCTCTAGATATATTTGGATCAACACTAATAACAGATAGTATCTTATTTGTAATCCAAGTAGAGTTGATAGCTTTTATAATGGAAAGTTTGATACAAGTATGTTTATCCTTTAAAGTTTTAACCATGAAAGTATTGCTCTCATGAACAAATGAAGCATAAACCTTTCACTTATAATCAATGTCTCAACATGTTGTTGTAGCATTCTCCTTCTAATTAAGGTAAATTTTCAAATGATAATCATGCTTAACTTTGTATTATCTCAACACTTTCTTAAAATTATTGACATTATAAAAGATCTGACATTCTTATAACTTAATTGATCCATCAATTCCTACTTTAAATGTCTTGCATTTAAAACCAGATGTGGCATTAACCTTCGACTTATGTTGCTTCTTCCTCGTTTTTAATTTTTTTTATCTTTAGAACCCTAAGAAAAACTATTATTTGATTTTACACTAAATACAACATTATCATCGTCATGGTTGATATTTATCTTCCATTTATCCTCTAATTCTAAGTCTTTTTCCAAACTTTTACCAAAACATACATCACCATCTAAACTAGCAATCCATTTATCTTTTTATTCGTTAACAAATTCATATCCTTTCTTATTAAAAGCAATGTAATCATCATATGCTTCCTTCTCCTTATCACTTGTTTATTTATCACCACCTTTATCATGCACGTTACAAATTTCAAAATTACCCTTTTAGTTCTTTTATTTCCTAAACTGTCATCATTAAAATTCCTGCCAACAACATTATCATAAAAAAGATCTAAATCATCTACATCAAACTCTAATACACCTTAATTGCTGATAGGAACATCATCAACCTTATTGAAGTATTTTACTTCAATTCTTTGACTGCCTTCAACCTTGTTAGTGAAACACCTTAGCATCCTCTTTGTTACAAGATTAGTAGCATCATCAGCATTAATATAAGTATGTATTTTTTATTCCTCTTCGTGCATATTCATCATCTTTAACTTTGATGCATAGTCAAATATTTGATTTTCTTTGTCATTGTTTATTTTAAAACCATACATGTCTATGTCAAAAACTTGTTTGCATATATATATATAGCATCAACCTTTCTCAATGAGTGATAAGATGCTATGGTGAATAACAATAAATGACATCTTGTATCGTGCCATTACAAACAATATAAACCTAATTAAAAAACTATATAGCAGTAACCTAATTATTGACCAATCTAGCAATCATACATGTTAAACTCTAATTTTAAACAATAAGGTGTGAATAATAACCTCAATTGATAAAATTAAGGGTTTAAATGTTTAATTTACAAAACATTCACTTAATATTCTAATCGATCAAGCCATAAACTAATTAATTAGGGTGTTTATACCATTGTTCATAATAACCCTAATTGATCAAATTAGAGGTTTTTTATGTTTACTTCACAAAACATGCATTACAAGTATAAACAATAATTTAAACATTATTACAACACTTAATATTGTAATCAATCAAGCCAAAAACCAATTAATTAGGGGTTTTATGGCTTTAAAAAATAACCCTAATTTATAAAAATAGGGGTTTTCATGATTTCAATAGCAATGTCCATAATTAGTATAAAATATACCTAAACATATGTAGAACAATCTAATTTCTTGATTGTCAAGCCAAAATCCAATAGTTTAGGTTTTCAGAGCTTTAAGATTAGGTTTAGGATAAATTAAAAATTATTTTTAAAAAAAAAAATCAAGTGCATATTCATAATATTTTAACCATTAATCATTAATTTTAACATAAAATAAACTCACACAAATGTCATTCAATCAAGATTCACTTAAAAAACTTACCTCTCCACTTTTATCTACATTCCCCGGTGAAGAAGGTAGAATAAATTAACATCAATAAGAGGTTTTTGGCTCTTGATACTTGTACGAAGAGATTATGAATAAAAAAACAAATTAAGATCTTGCTTCAAATTTATTGTTTTGTGTGGGAGTGTCGTGCTTTTAGAGAGAGAGAGAAATTGGAGGTTGTACATAGATGTAGATAAAGATATCTCATATTTAAACACAAGTTGGACTCGGTTGTATTTAATATCTTTTTTTTTAGACTAATTTTTATTTAATAAAACGATAATAAAAGAGACATGCACATAAAAGTAATTGAATAAAATTAAAGAAAAAAAAGAGAGAGAAATAGACTAAAAAAGAAAAGTGATTGAATAATTTTATTTGTATCGTTGACCATAAAGAGAAATCGTAATTTCTCAAACCTTAGATGGAAAACAAAAAACAAACTAAAGTATAATTTTTTTTGTAATTATCCCAAAAAAAATATTATTCAAGGTTACTCAAAAAGAATACCTACTAATATTAGGAAAAAAATATTATCATCTTATGTGAAAGTTAAGGAAAAACTAAATGATATTTAACCAAATGTTAAATTGAAAAGTTTATAAATAGATGTAGATATAAATATCTCATCTTCAAACATGGGTCATGGATCCAGTTGTGTTTAATATATTTTTTTTTCTTGAGACCAATTTTTATTTAATAAAATGACAATAAAAAAAACATGCACATATTGAATAAAACTAAAGGAAAAAGTTTTTTCAGTAAGGTTCTATAGAAAGAATGTCCATTAATATTAAAAAACAATATTGCAATCTTATTTATAAACTACGTATATATTAAATGATATTCTATTAAAAAAACTCATAAAAAATAGTTTTATTTATTTATTTTAAATAATATCAATTAAAACTGAATGTCACACTTACACTTAATTAATCTCTTTTAATTAATTTATATTTAAATAAAATAAATCAAATTTTTAAAAAACTACAAGTGTTCGGGCTAGTGCACCTCACACATTAACAAAGAAGTCCATGCATATGAGCCTACAAGTTTAGACTCGTGCCCCTAACTTTTTATTTTTTCCCTATCCACCCTAATATTTTTATTTTTAAAAAAAATAAAGACAGACAACATGTCATTTGTCTACCAAGATTCAAGCATTCACAATGGTGCTTAGAAAAACAAGGGTTGTTTTTTTAGTCTAAAAATAAATTTTTAATTCATTGTCTTATATAAACACCTAATAAATACTCTTAAAACATATAAAAAAACCAATTTATCAAACCCAAACCTCAAAAAGAGTCTAAGATTAGAAAATTAAATTATCAAACCCAATCCTACTGCGGACAGTGAGTTCATGGAACTTGTTTGTGTATTGTTCCATTGTCAAGGTCCCCTGTTTTAGTTGCAGCATTTCTTCAAACATCATATGTTCATAGTTAATGGGCAAGTATTTTTCCTTTAGCCGTTCCTTCATTTCTTCCCAGTGTGAAATAGGTAGGCATTGACTTCGTTGCAGCTGTTCTTCTATGCTTTCCCACCAGACACGAGCATGTCCCTTTAATTTCATCCTGATATACCGAACTTTTTGATCTTCTGACACAGCAAACCAATCAAAATAGTCTTCAATGGCGGTTAGCCAATCTTCAAAAGCGTATGGGTCCAGTTTGCCATAAAAGTCAGGCACATCCACCTTCATTCGTTTAGTGAGTTCATCGATGGGTTGATTCTCCAACCCTCGCCTGTCATGGTGTCATGGAAGCTCCTCTATGTGGTGTTGTAACCGGTGGTGTTGGGGTTCAACGTCTCTATACTCAGTGTCCAGGTGTTCCCCTGATGTTTCCTCACGAAGTTGTCCACGCCCCTTTCTATTGGGAGACCTTGCTCTACGTTCATCCACAGCATCTAATTGATTAGAAAGTTGTTCTAACATAGTGGTGATGTGAATGATCTGTTGTTGTTAGTCTGCATGTTCACATGGGGAATTATTAGGGACATGAGTGTTTGACATTGGGTAAGAGTTACCGCTTCGGGTTACAGTCATGAACCGAAAAATTGGGTTTTGATACCAAATTGATGTATATGCCTACCAGTTACAGTTTCTCACTGTTTCTTAACAATAACAGTAAGTAAATTAACACAGAATCACTCTGCAGAGGAATCTCTCTAATTTGTATTTCAAGAATGCAATTGCAAAGAATACAGAAAATTGATTAATTCTTTTGTTTTGTTCCCCTCTTTAAATACCCTTTAGCTAAGGGAGTAGTTTAATACGTAAGTGAAAGGTAATACTAATTTAACTAGGAACCTACAGCTATTCTAGGAAAATAATAACTACAGCTAATGAGTTTTAATCGAGTTCTATCAAGAGTCTTTGATTTCCCCCACGTTTCTGTTTCCTAGTAGGATTCATACATTACGGGGTCTCTTCTCCAGCCTCCTGATTTGCATCATTACCACTCTAGAATTGTTTAGTCAACATCACTGAAATCCTTCAAATAGGACTTATATTGAAGATATGACAACATGTTTAATCATTATGGATAATATATATTTTGCTTATATCATACGTAATGCAAGAAATCGCTCTAATATACTCTATTTTTTTTATAAAATCATATAAGGAATATAAGAATCATCTCCATGTGTCTTTGTTTTCTTCCTACACAATGGCATATGTAACTAGAAAAAAATCCATTGTTGCCATCCAACTCCATTACCGATAAGAAGACACTTTCATATGGACCTTTTAGATGGCATCCATCAATGCCATTTATATATAAAAAGTCTCATAAATGACTCCTTATAAGTTTATATGTTCCTTCCACAAACTTCTTTGCCTTTGTCCTAACCCTTTAAAGTATTGAATGTGGTTTGATACGATATTTTTCCTCTAAGATTGTATCCAGTGCTTCTCTAGATATATTTGGATCAACACTAATAATAGTATCTTATTTGTAATCCAAGCAGAATTGATAGCTTTTATAATGGAAGGTTTGATACAAGTATGTTTATCCTTAAGAGTTTTAACCACGAAAGTATTGCTCTTAAGAACAAATGAAGTATAAACCTTTCACTTATAACCAATACCTGAACATGTTGTTGTAACATTCTCTTTCTAATTAAGGTATATTTTCAAATGATAATCATGCTCAACTTTGTATTCTCTCAACACTTTCTTAAAATTATTGACATTATGAAAGATTTGACATTCTTAGAACTTAATTGATCCATCAACTTCCACTTTAAATGTCTTGCATTTAAAACCAGATATGGCATTAACCTTCGACTTCTTTTGCTTTTTCCTCGTCTTTTTTTTTAATCTTTAGAACCCTAAGAGATACTATTATTTGATTTTACACTAAATACAACATTATCATCATCATCGTTGATATTTATCTTCCATTTATCCTCTAATTCTAATTCTTTTTCCAAACTTGTACCAAAACATACATCACCATCTAAGCTAGCAATCCATCTATCTTTTTATTCATTAACAAATTCATATCCTTTCTTATTAAAAGCAATATAATCATCATCTGCTTCCTTCTCCTCATCATTTGTATATTTATCACCACCTTTATCATGCACACTACTAATGTCAAAATTACCCTTTCAGTTCTTTTATTTCCTAAACTGTCATCATTAAAATTCATGCCAACAACAACATCATCATAAAAAAGATTTAAGTCATCTACATCAAACTCTAATACACCTTCATTGTTGATAGGAACATCATCAACCTTATTGAAGTATTTTACTTCAATTCTTTGATTGCCTTCAACCTTGCTAGTGAAACACCTTAGCATCCTCTTTGTTACAAGATCAGTAGCATCATCAGCATTAATATAAGTATGGTTTTTTTCTTCCTCTTCGTGCATATTCATCATCTTTAACTTTGATGCATGGTCAAATATTTGATTTTCTTTGTCATTGTTTATTTTAAAATCATACATGTCTACGTCAAAAACTTGTTTGCATATGAATAATATGTATATATAAGCTATATAGTTATAGCATCAACCTTTCTCAACGAGTGATAAGATGTTATGATGAATAACAATAAATGACATCTTGTATCGTGCCATTACAAACAATATAAACATAATTAAAAACCTATATAGCAGTAACCCTAATTATAGACCATTCTAGCAATCATACATGTTAAACTCTAATTTTAAACAATAAGGTTATTATGAACAGTAACCTCAATTGATAAAATTAAGGGTTTTAATGTTTAATTTACAAAACATTCACTTAATATTGTAATCAATCAAGCCATAAACCAATTAATTAGGGTGTTTATACCATTGTTCATAATAAGCCTAATTTATCAAATTAGAGGTTTTTGATGTTTACTTCACAAAACATGCATTACAGGTATAAACAATAATTTAAACATTACTACAACACTTAATATTGTAATCAATCAAGCCAAAAACCAATTAATTAGGGGTTTGTAATCAATCAAGCCAAAAACCAATTAATTAGGGGTTTTATGGCTTTAAAAAAAATATCCCTAATTTATAAAAAGGGGGTTTTCATGATTTCAATAGCAATGTCCATAATTAGTATAAAATATACCATAAACATATGTAGAACAATCTAATTTCTTGATTGTCAAGCCAAAATCCAATAGTTTATGGTTTTCAGAGCTTTAAGATTAGGTTTAGGATAAATTAAAAATTATTCATTTTTTTTATTAAATCAAGTGCATATTCATAATATTTTAACCATTAACCATTAATTTTAACATAAAATAAACTCACACACATGTCATTCAATTAAGATTCACTTAAAAAACTTACCTCTCCACTTTTATCTATATTTCCCGGTGAAAAAGGTAGAATAAATTAACACTAATAAGAGGTTATTGGCTCTTGATACTCGTATGAAGAGATTATGAATAAGAAAACAAAGATCTTGCTTCAAATTTATTGTTTTGTGTGGGAGTGTCGTGTTTTTAGAGAGAGAGAGAGAAATTGGAGGTTGTATATAGATGTAGATAAAGATATATATTTAAACACAAGTTGGACTCGGTTATATTTAATATCATTTTTTATTTAGACTAATTTTTATTTAATAAAAGAGACATGCACATAAAAGTAATTGAATAAAATTAAAGAAAAAAAAAAGAAAGACAAATAGACTAAAGAAGAAAAGTGATTGAATAATTTTATTTGTCTCGTTGACCATAAAGAAAAATCGTAATTTCTCAAACCTTAGATGGAAAACAAAAAACAAACTAAAGTATTTTTTTTTTTTGTAATTATCCCAAAAAAATATATTATTCAAGCTTACACAAAAAGAATACTTACTAATATTAGGAAAAAAAAATGTTATCATCTTATGTAAAAGCTAAGTAAAACCTAAATGATATTTAACCAAATGTTAAATTGAAAAGTTTATAAATAGATGTAGATATAAATATCTCATCTTCAAACACGGGTCATGGATCTAGTTGTGTTTAATTATTTTTTCTTGAGACCAATTTTTATTTAATAAAATGACAATAAAAAAAACATACACATAAAAGTAATTGAATAAAACTAAAGGAAAAGGTTTTTAAGTAAGGTTCTATAGAAAGAATGTCCATTAATATTAAAAACAAATATTGCAATCTTATTTATAAACTAAGTATATATTAAATGATATTCTATTAAAAAACTCATAAAAATTAGTTTTATTTATTTATTTTAAATAATATCAATTAAAACCGAATGTCACACTTACACTTAATTAATCTCTTTTAATTAATTTATATTTAAATAAAATAAATCAAATTTAAAAAAGAGTATAAGTGCTCGGGCTAGTGCTCCTCACCCATTAACAAAGAAGTCCATGCATATAAGCCCACAGGTCCAAGCTCATGCCCCTGACTTTTTATTTTTTCTTATCCACTCTAATATTTTTATTTTTTAAAAAAAATAAAGACAGACAACATGTCGTTTGTCTACCAAGATTCAAGCATTCACAATGGTGCTCGGGAAAACAATGGTTGTTTTTTTAGTCTAAAAATAAATTTTTAATTCATTTTCATCTATAAACACCTAATAAATACTCTTAAAACATATATATATACACACACACCAATTTATCAAACCCAAACCTCAAAAAGGGTCTAAGATTAGAAAATTAAATTAGTAAGAAATCCTCTCTAGACCTGAATCTAATATTTTGAGGCAAAATGAAGATTCAAAACACCTCAATAAAACATTTGCTATCAAATAAAACTCGTTGATATCAAGATTAATCTTTATTATTGTTGAAATATGATCAACTAATAACTTTTTCTTGCTTTAGTTGTAATTCAATGATTTTTGTCTCTCCTATCTTACATTCTGAACTAAAAAATAAGTGGACTAAGAAGTATATTTTAATGTGAATTATTTAATCCAATAAATAAATTTTTAAATCAAAATTAAAATTTCAAAAATTACCGGGACTAAAAAATAAGTGGACTAAGTATATTTTAATGTGAATTTAAGATTGAGCACAAGATTTCTTTTTATTTTACAATTTGATTTTATTTATTTTCTTACCTAACCATTTTAATATATTCTATTATAACTATTGTTATAATGTAATTTTTTAATTATCCTTTAGCTTTTTAGTTTAACAGCTCCTAACTTTCAAAGTTTATTTTAGAGGCGCGCACCTTAGAAAAAACCCGTAAACAGTAATTTAATTGATTTTTGTAACAAAACGATATATTAAAAGGGTCGAATTCAGATTACAATTTTAAATTGGTTTTTTTTTTTTAAATCATCAAGACTTCAACATCTTAAAGTTTTCTTTCTTCACATAATAATGCCAAAACCCCCCCGAGGCCCCCTAACCCCTCTCTCTCTCTCTCTCTCTCTCTCTCTCTGAGAGCATCAACACCAACCCAGGTACGATACCTATACACGTATACATGTATTTACGCCTTTTTTTTTTCTTCTTTCTGTTAATGAATTCTGGGTCATGATCTGAATTGGTTACAGTATTACACTTCCTGTGTTTGTTCAATCTTTGTTTAGTTCAACTGGTTTTCATTATTTCCGTGTTCTGTTCGTGTTTTGGTCAAAATTTTGCTTTTTCATTGTCTCAACATGTAAATCGGCATGATGTTTGTTTAGTTCAATTGGGTTTTGATATTTCTACTTGTATGTTTTGTGGTTGGTCAAAAGTTTGCTTCTTTTTCTTTCTTATGAATCTATAGATAATGTTACAACATTCGCTGTGTTTGTTTGATTCAATTGGGTTTTGGTTATTTTACTTGTATGATGATGGCTTCGTTTAAAGATAGCTTCTTTCATTGTGGAAGTCTCTAAATCTGGATGATGATACACTTTTATGTGTGAATCTTTTCTCTACAGTAAAAAATTGTTGAAAAGTGAGCTGTCTTTACTTTGTTGAATTAAAGTCTGATCTTTACTTTTGTTGTTGTGAGAAATTTGTGTGAATTGAAGAAGAAAACTTGTGTTGTTGTTTTGATTGAGATTGTTAATGAAATTGATTTGAAGTAAATGGATGGGTATTCACTACATCAAAGGTGAATCGCAGTTATGTCATCTGTTGCTGATGTAGATTCATATTGGTTGCATTGGGTATTTAGTATTTATATAACTTTGCATCAATTTGATTGTTTTCTTATGTTTGAATACTGTTGTGATGTCTCATGAGCAATTTGATTTATGTTTCTCTGAAGATTTATGAGCAAGAGTAGGGTTTTGCGGCAAGAATTTTGACTTCACTGGAACATCATAGTTTGTTTATCTTCTAATGAAGTCGAAGAGAAGACGTGTGAACAATTACAATGATGATGCACAAGGGGAAGCCATTTTGCCGCCTGAGATGTTTTGTGAGGTTTTGGCAAGACTTCCCGTGGAATCAATTCTTAGATGTAGAAGTGTTTGTAAAAGTTGGTGTAGGATGATCCAAAGTCCATTCTTCATCGGCTTGCAACTGGGTGTGACAAAGAATAAACCATGTCGGTTTATTGTCCAATCACAACGTGAAATTGATATGAGCAGCCTATATTTAGTTGATATCGAGGATCTTAAGGCTAGGGAGATTCAACTTGAGAAAATCAAGTGCCGCACTCGTCTTAAGTTTAAGCTGCCTGCCCTTGGAGTCAGATGTTTTTGCGATGGATTACTCTGCATGGCTTCAGAAAAAAGGCTAGATCCTGTCTGTATATGCAATCCAATAACAAAAGAGAGTGTGATTTTACCATTATCCAGGTCAAAAGCACATCTCGTCCGTCATAAGCTTGCTTTTGGCTTTGATCAGTCATCAGGCAAGTACAAAGTTATTCGAGACTATAGAACTAGCAGCAATAAGCATCTCAGCAAGTTCCAGATAATTACTCTTGGAGAAAGTTCGTGGAGACAGTTGAATGCCCCACAAAATCTATGCACATCTGATTGGGATGCTGCAGTGTTTTGGAATGGATCTCTCCACTGGATAATAGATGATAAAACTATCGAAGAACCTATTCTTGCATTTGATCTAAGCAGTGAGACTTTCTATACCATTCCTTTTCATAGGTTGTGCTTTTCTCACGAATGTTATGAGTTACAGGTCTTGGGGGCATCTTTAACTATAGTGGAACATAACAGTCATATGATTAAAATTTGGGAAGTAGCTGGGAACAAGGTCAAAGGATTTTCTGCCAACTGTAGAGAGGAGCATGATACATATGTATGTTGGAACAAGTACTTTTTCTATAAAACAATTTCTCAGCCTAGCCACAAGAGTTTCATGTTACAGGTATGCATTACAGATAACAACAATGTCAAAAAGGATTGGTTTACTCGTTTTGTCCCTGAAAAGGCGCGGTACTTCCACCAAGACATCCATGGCCTTCCTGACCATTTCAACACTGCTCATTTCAAGCCCTCTTTGTCTCTCCTAATGCGCTCCTTTCAGTTCAAAGTCAGCTTCCTGTGTTAAAGAGCTCATAAACTTGGTTTCTGGTGAATGGGGAAATTGATTTGGATTTCATAGTTCCAAACCCGGCAATGCCACATTATGTAGCTGGCTTTTTAGCAAATGGGTGGTGTAGATTGGATGCCGTTGTCCATATGGGTCAACTGCACAATCAAATACTAATATAGTTCTTCAGTTATTGCAGAATTTGAGACTCGGTTGATGTTTATAACTTAAATTCAAATGTGGAACTAGTTGCTGTCCATTCTGTTGTTCACTTTTGTTTCTTCTGTTCTTTGGGAATGGTGATTGATTGTACTATGATCTTATCATGGTTTTGGCCGTGCAATAATGTTGTTGGAGGCATCCCATTTGATAGACTATATATTTCACAACTCTTTAGGTAAATATGATTTTGGTGAAAAACATGATGATTCTTCTTATGGGCCCATAAACTATTATCATACAAGTAAATTAAAACAAGTCTTCAAGGACAAAAGCTAGCATATTCAAAACAAAATGTAATTGTACAAAACATTGCATTTAAATTGTTCACAACAATAAGATAAATAATGTTTCATGCACAATCAATTTTTAAACAATATGAACAATACAATAAAATTTCTAAGAAAAGGTTTTGAAAAATGAGGAAAAGTATACCTGCATGCGCAATTATAGGAGCCCAATATAACTTATTTTCTTGTTGGAGTTCTGCCATTATTTCTACTCTGAAATATGCTTTCAATCTTCTCTCATTTATGTTCTCGTATTTTAAATATCAATAGACGGTAGTTCCAAAATATTTTTTTAAAACCAATTCATCAAATTATATGATGCATTGCTTGGGTTGGAATGTGATGTGTTTATGGTTCAAATAGTTCAACCTACACTTATTTCTCGGGCTAATGTCATAGGCATACTATAAGTTTTGTTTCTATTAGGTCCATCACTTGCAATAATATTCAAACATAGTCGAGGATTATAAAGAGAATGAATGGAAATGTCTTCGTCAAATTTCATAATCATGTTGGCATTATATGGTCTCTTACAAAATAAAAAACAAGTCAAATTCCTAAATTACTCTATGTGACATACCTTAGTTTATATCTTTTTCACTTCTCAACGTCATTAGAAATAGCTTTCCTAATAGTTTTTTTGTAGGCATCATGCCATAAATCACGCAATCTATTACAGAAATTTGCTAAACAAAAATAAGATAAAGAAATTATAGAATACAAGTTTACAATAGCATAACATTAATTGATTTAAACTTACCTAATTGCATTGTAGTATTCCCACACTCTTTTGACAAGCACATCGTTGTTGTTGTCCAACCAAATTCTTAATTGATTTCATACATTAATTAGTTTTAAAATTTTTAAAAACTAATAACT
Organism: Populus tremula; assembly: GCA_964019445.1. Taxonomy (NCBI): domain Eukaryota; kingdom Viridiplantae; phylum Streptophyta; class Magnoliopsida; order Malpighiales; family Salicaceae; genus Populus; species Populus tremula. The sequence goes on from CAXHTJ010000017.1 coordinate 5,880,014, forward strand.
CAAAGTTAAGACTATTTAATTATCTAACCTTAAAATTTCTCTACCAAGCATCTAACATGTTCATCCATTTAAGATTATCGTGAAGCTAACTACATTGAAACAATGGTTCTTCAAACAACTACTTCATTGTAGAGGTGATCGAACATGCAAGGTAAACCTGCAAATCATTTCATCAATTTTATTTTCATGTAATGTAAAAATTAAATTAACTTAATACAAATAAATAACTTCAATATTGAGATAAAACATTAATTATATAAAGAGGTGGCCCTTCCGTTCTGCAATAATTTTTCCTCAAACTCAAACAAGCTATATCAAATAAGGGATGCTTATTTTGTTGTCCTTATTGGTTGAGCCTTGATCTTTAATGTAACAACTCTAATTTTTAAAGAAAAAACTTCTAACAAAATATCAAGTCATAGTTATTAAAACTAGAGTAAATTTTTCTATAGCTTTACTCCTTTATAATTATCATTATCCCTACCAAAATTTCGATAAAATTTCTCCTAATATTTGACAATTCCAAGTATCGACATCAATATAATAACACTCAAATCAAACTCAATAATCGATTCATTTCATTAAGCACCGCATCTCATCAATATCTTAACAACATCCCTCCATATTATTTTAACATAATAAATTTAATACACTACTAAAACAATGCAAAATTAAATGATGAGGAAATGGGCATAAGAAACACATTGTTACTACTTTAAATACAAGTTCTTTTCTAGTACAACATTAGAATTCATATACTTTAGTTTACATACCAAGAAAAGTATTTAAGGAGTTATAATTCATAATCTATAAACACAAAATTGTATACAAACTCCTCTTATTAGCTAAAATAGGAAAGTAATAACAAAAGATTACTCTTGACAATCCTAGATCTAGAACAAGAATTAACAATACAATATATTAATTGTCAATATGGATTAAACATGATTTCAAATAATTCTCAATGAATTCATTTTTAATTATAATTTACCCTTTTAATTATAATCAATCAAAACTAGGATTGACATGACAATATACTAATTGTCAATATCGATTAAACATGATTTCAAATAATTCTCAACGAATTATTCCTAATTATAATTTACTTTTTATTTTAATCATTCAACAACTAGTTAGGTAGATTTCTATGTTCAATATCATCTTCAGTTTTTTAAGTCATTTTTCTTGAATGATTTAACAACTTGGCTATCCTACTTAATATCCAATTAATCAAATTATTTATCATGGATACTGATTCATTCGAAGATTCATTCAACAACTAGTTAGGTAGATTTCTATGTTCAATATCATCTTCAGTTTTTTAAGTCATTTTTCTTGAATGATTTAACAACTTGGCTATCCTACTTAATATCCAAATAATCAAATTATTTATCATGGATACTGATTCATTCGAAGATTCATTCAACTACCCATTAATCCGGCAAACCCTTGTGGTTGCTAATTATTCAAGCATTTTCATTTGGAAACCAATAAATTCAATAATTCCAACCAAATACCAATCAATCCAGTAATTTTATTTGAATGTCAATTATTTTGGCTTTTTTATCTTTAAAATCAAAAAATATGATAATCCTAATTGAATATCAATCAATCTGATAATTTTATTTATATGCTACTTATTCCAACATCTCCAATTAGAAGTCAACAAATCCAATAATTCTAATTCATATAATTAATTTAGCAATTCTTCTTGAATGCTAATTATTACACATTTTTATTTGAAAACCAATAAATTCAGTAATCTCAACTAGATACCAATCAATCACAATGAACCCTAGCAAAAAATAAAAGCTTGTAGAAAATATTTCCAAAAAACTAAGGTTTTACCTCAGGTTGTTGGTAGGTTTCACGTATAAATATACAATTTGGTTTGGTATCCTAACATTGTACAGTAACGTTTCTTTTTTTCTTTTTTCTTTTTTTAAAAAAGGTATCAATACATGGTAGTGGCTTTTCAACTTTCAGTATCAGAAGCAGCTCTACTCCACTGTTTCGGTCTTTGCTTCAAGAATATAATAAGTCAGTCCTTCTTTCATATATTTTTTTTGTTCCATCACTTTTTCTTTGCTGCGTGCATCCTAATTTCTATCATCATTTGGTTCACCAGTAAATTCATTTCCATCTCATCACTTATATTGATCATCTCACAAGATTTTTGTTTAGAGTTTAGTCCAGATACGATACTGCGTGCTTTTCAAGTTTTATTTTTTCTTCTTCTAAAAGTCCCAGTCCCCCAATTTTCTAGCTAGCAAGTATCAAAGAACACCAAACTAGGGGAGTTTCACCCATGATGTTCTAGGGAAATAATTCGTGGAGAAGGCAATCCCTGATCGAAACTTTTGCTGTTATTTTCTTGGAACCAAACAGCAACTTTAAGTATTTGGGTGTGTTTTTGTTGCAGAAGGTCAGTCAACATGTCTGGGTGTCTTGAATTCTTAAAGTGTGTGCTTTGTTGTGTAGAAGAACATGAAGAAGATCTCCTTGAAGTGCTAGGTTCAAGGTCAACAAGTAATTCATCAAATGTTGGATCAAGATTCACTAGGTCTGTGGGAAGAGTCTCTGATAGACTTCTGGGTTCCAATAATTACACATATGCACCTATATATTCCTGTGATCCACCTACATCTTCCCCTGCATTACCTCAATCTTCATCAAGATTTCTCTCACCTTCTTCAATTCCAACACCTTCATGGCCTAATCCCCCAACATCATCTTCTAATCAACCTCGATCCTTACATATACCGGCAACATTTTCTTCTAGACCCTCTCCACCTGCACCTTCAACAACTTCGTCGAATCCACCCCCTCAAGCTACAACGTTGTCATTCACATCATCTCCATTTCCACCTCCACTTTCAACTTCTTCATCAAAATCATCCCATAAAGCTGATCCTACCGCTTTCCATCCATCTCCGTCTCCCAAACCACTCCCATCATTCTTTAAACCAGGAATTTCATCTTCTTCATCTTCGCCTAAAGCATCCCCATCTTCCCCAGGACCATCTTCATCGTCCTCTAAACAGCCCCCATCCTTCAAACCAACTCTGTCTCAGGTTTCCCCAGATTCAATTAATGAGCAGACAAAGGTCAGCTACATGCGGGTTCAAAAGGGTGTGTCGCCTATTTATGCGATTCCTAAGGATATTGAGGACATGATCAAGATAGACAAGGTGGTGCCTAAAGTTCTTAAGGAACCGCTGTCTCTTTCGACATACAAGGATTATTTTGCAGCACTTCTGTATGCCGAGGACTTCTACATTGAGGTACTGGTTAAATGTGTTCCTTTTGATGTACATTAAAGCACTATTTTCACATAAAAAGCTTCTTATGAAAACTTGTTGCAATTATTAGAGTATGAAAATGATATTTTTCTTATTCTTAATGCATGAGTACAATATTTATATATACAGGTCTAGGATTAATCTAAATCCCTAGAATTAAGCTATAATTGAATGCATATAAATCAGCCATGCAATCAGCCCTATAACTGATAGCTCTATAATTGACTTACTCTATTTAGAACAATAATCCATCCTATAATTGATTTACTATATTTACAACACTCTCCCTCAAGCTGAGCATATATGTTAATCATGCCCAGCTTGTTACAAATATATTCAATCCTAGAACCACTCAAAGCTTTAGGGAAGATATCACCCAATTGCTCCGTAGTTTTGACATGACTAGTAAAAATCAAATTTTGCTGAATTTTCTCAGGAATGAAGTAACAATCAATTTCAATATACTTAATCCTTTCATGAAAAACTGGATTTGATACAATATGAAGAGCAGCTTGATTGTCACACCATAACTTCATTGGTAGTGAACTACCAAGACCAATCTTATTAAGCAATTGTTGTATGCATTTAAGTTCACATGTGGATTGTGCCATGGCTCTATATTCTGATTCAGCACTAGAACGAGAGACTACATTTTGCTTCTTACTTTTCCATGACACCAAGTTTCCCCCAACAAAAACACAATAACTCGTAGTAGATCTTCTATTAATTTTAGAACCTACATAATCTGCATCTGAGAAGCATTCAATATGAGTATGACCATGATTTCTATACCATATACCACGCCCTGGAGCTCCTTTAAGATAACACAAAATCTGTTCCAAGGTCGCCCAACAGGTGGTTCGTGGAGAAGACATGAACTGGCTCACAATGCTAACGGGATATGCAATGTCAAGACGAGTCACCGTTAGATAATTTAACTTGCCAACTAATCGACGATACATCTCAGGATCTACAAATGACTCACCATATTATGATGTAAGTGTTGTGTGTTGGTGACTATTGGTGCACTACAAGGTTTGGCACCCAACTTTCCAATTTCTGTTAAAAGATCAACAATATACTTTCTTTGAGATAGAAAGGTACCCCTCTTACACTTTGTAACTTCAATACCTAAAAAATATATTAGCATCCCCAAATCTTTAGTTTGGAAATTTGCTTGAAGAAAAGACTTAAAAGCTGAGATGCCTTTACTGTCACTACTAATGATAACAATATCGTCAACATACACAACCAACAAGATAAGGCCAGCTTCAGATTGTTGGTAGAATACTAAATGATCACAGTTACTCTTCTTCATACCAAATTCTTGAATAACCTCACTGAATCGCCCAACCAAGCACGTGGATGCTATTTTAACCCATACAAGGACTTTTGAAGTCAACAAACCTTACTAGACTCCCCCTGAGCAACAAACCCAGGTGGTTGCTCCATATACACTTCTTCCTTCAGATCACCATGAAGAAATGCATTCTTGATATCTAACTGGTGTAAAGGTCAATCATTAGTAGCAGCAATAGACATAAATAAACGAACAGATGCAAGTTTAGCCACTGGAGAGAAGGTATCAGAACAATCTACTCCATATGTTTGAGCATATCCTTTGGCAACAGGACGGGATTTAAGACAGGCCACAGACCCATCAGGATTGACCTTGACAACATATACCTATTTACAACCAATAGTTTGTTTTCTTGTTGGTAAGTCTACGAGTTCCCAAGTGCCATTATCATCTAAAGCTCTCATCTCTTCTTCCATAGCAACTCGCCAACCAGGATGAGACAAAGCCTCAACTAAAGTTTTGGGAACAAATACAGAGTCTAAAGAAGTAATAAAGCAATGCAAAGAAGGAGACAAATGTATATAAGAAGCAAATGATGAGATAGGATGAGTACATTGTCTTTTACCTTTACGAACAACAATAGAAAGATGGAGACTAGGATCTGTAGACGTAGGAGCTGGTGGAGGACGTGAGTTGTTTGGTGGAGGACGTCGAGAATACACTTGGGTGATAACTGGTTTTATAGGAATTGGGTCATTTGAGGAAGCATGGTTAATAGTAGTGGTAATATTGTACACTAAAATATCATCATTCTCCCCCTCACAATTATAAATTTTTGACATGGGAAAGAATGGAATGGTTTCAAAAAATGAAATATCAGAAGACACCAAATAACGACCCAACTCAGGAGAGTAACATTGATATACCTTTTCTGTAAACGAGAATACCCCAAAAAGACACTTCAGAGACTTAGGATCTAGTTTAAACACCTCAGGCTGAACATCACGAATAAAACAAGTACAACAAAAAATGAGTGGTTCAACTGGAAATAAGGAATGAGAATGAAACAAAATAGAATGAGGAGTAGCACTAGCCAAAATAGATAAGGGCATACGATTAATTAAAAAACAAGCAGTCGAAATTACATCTGCCCAGAACTGTTTAGGGACATTCATTTGAAAGGGAGGGCTCTAGCAACTTCTAGTAAATATCTATTTTTACGTTCTACAACACCATTTTGAGGTGGGGTGTCAACACAAGAAGACTGATGAAGAATTCCATTTTGTGACATATAGGAATTAAAAGGCTTGGAAAAATACACTTTTGCATTATCACTTCGTAAAATGCACACAAAAACATTAAATTGAGTTTTTATTTCAGCACAAAAGGCACTAAATATAGAGAGTAATTCTGACCTTTTTCTCATTAAATATAACCAAGTGACACAAGAATAGTCATCAATAAAAGTAATAAAATATCGAAATTCAAACTTAAAAAGTACTGGACAAGGACCCCAAACATCAAAATGTATTAACTCAAAGGGGGACGCGGCCCGTTTATTAACTCTTGGTACATATGAAGAGCGATGATGTTTGGCAAATTGACAAAACTCACAATTTAAATGAGATAACTTTTGGAAATGAGGAAACAATTTTTTTAAAATGGGTAACAAAGGATGCCCTAACTGATTGTGAAGTTCAAGAGGTGTCATAGTACTGGAACAAGCAACAAGTTTTGGCACTTTTGAATATGGCATTTTTGGGATAGTAGTTTCAAGCACATAAAGACCACCAAATTCATGTCCTCTACCAATAATCTTCCCCGTCATAAGATCCTGAAATAAACAAAGGTCAGAGAAAAATAAGACACAACAATTGAGAGCCTTAGTGATTTGACTAACAGAGAGTAAATTGAAGGAAAAGTTGGGCAAACACAAGACAGAGGATAATGAAAGAGATGTTGTAGAAGAGATTGTTCCAGAACCAATAACAGAAGTGGTTGACCCATCAGCCAAAGTAACACTAGGAAGATTTTGAAGATTTTTGTAAGGTTTAAAAGGGGACAGAATACATGTGTCACCTGTCATATGGTTTATAGCACCTGAATCAATGACTCATTTGCTAGAGGATGACATAAGACATATAGTGGGTTTACCTGACTCATCAATTGTAGAAGGATTGGACTTTAATGAAGCTTGGTATTGAGTGAAGCGAACAAATTCATCAACAGAGACAAGCACAAACTTATCATTAGATGAAGACACTGTAGATACATTGCTGATTCCTTAAGTTGCAATATTAGCAACTTGGGCTTGCTGCTGAGGTTTACCATGAAGCTTCCAACAAGTACGTTTTGTATGACCATGTGATGTATGACCAGGTTCATCACAATAATAACAAACTGGTTTGTTATGACCAGCATTTCTACCTAAGCCACCACCACTCCAATTTCCTTGAACACCAGTATTCTTACAACTGCCTCGACTTCCTCGACCAGCTTCATTTGAAGTTCCACGACTCACAAAGGCACTAGTGACAACAGGAGCAGATCGAGATCCCTCTGAACGCAAGATTCTTGTAAAGGTGTCACGAAGAGTGGTTATCTCCAGACTAGAAAGAATCTATGTTTGAGCAACATCAAATTCTGGTGGCAGACCTACAAGGAAACTCATAACAGCCATCTGCTCACGTTGAGACTGCTGAGTTTTCACATCAGTACTAAAAGGAAAAGGAGAATCCAGCTCCTCGTATACCCATTTAAAATCCATAAAATATTCAGTGAGAGACATGTCTTGCTTTTCTGGGCGATAAAACTCCTTATACACATCATATATACAAGAGATATTTCCTTTGCCAGAATATAAGAAAGCCAAATAATCTAGGAGATCTTTAACAAATTCACAGTGATTAACCAGACCAATCACTTCAGTATCAATAGAATTTCGAATATGCAGGAAAATTCTGGCATCATCTCTCAACCATGCCTTCTTTGCTGCAGCATCGGATGGTGGATCATCAACAAGGTGATCATCTTTATCAATACTACGAAGATACACTCGCACTGTTTTGCTCCAATTCAAATAGTTGGTATTATTCAGTTTGTGCTCTGTGATTTTTGTTGTCATAGGAACAACATCAGAAATCATAGTTTGCACTTCTGTTTTCCTACCCTCTGCCATTACTACACTCTAAGTAGGACAACCAACAGCAAAGAAAAAAAAATTGTGACTCAATTGGGCCACGCTAAAAGAAAAGAGAATCCTATGATTCTGATACCATATAGAATTATTAGAGTAAGTAAATGATATTTCTCTTATTCTTAATGTATGAGTACAATATGTATATATACAAGTCTAGGATTAATCTAAATCCCTAGAAACAAGCTATAATTGAATGCATATAAATCAGCTCTGCAATCAGCCCTATAACTTACAGCTCTATAGTTGACTTACTCTATTTAGAACAATAATCAATCCTATAATTGATTTACTATATTTACAACACATCAACATTTGAATTGTTGTTGATGATCATTGAGAGTGTGACATTTTGAAGTAATCTACAAGCTGAAATATGAGTGAAGGCTGACCAAACTTTTTCCATGGCTATAGTTTTTAAGGAGGCAAAATGAAGGGCTTCCTAAGGTGCTGAGTGAAGAGTTTAGAAGTTCTTATTTGTTGCATTCTATATATAGAGTATAATTTTCTGGTTTCAAATTTCTTGTTTGTGCACTGAGATCTGGATCATTGTGTGCCTTGTTTGAATCAGAAATGGAGTAAATTTAAATTGGAGAATATTACTCTCAAGTTGCAACGTGCAGAAATTATTAAGAAGTCACGCAGGAATGAATACCTCAATGAAACTTATGATAAGGATGATAAGATCTTTGTAGAATTTGAGATTGACTCTTGTTGTGAGAGACGGCCGTTTCTTTTGTCTAGAGACTTTGCCTTTGCACGACCTTCAGGTCAGAAGACCGAGCCATGTCAGAAGACCGAGCCATGTCAGGTTAGCGTCCTCAACTTTCTAGTTACCATATGCTGTGAAGAATGCCATTTTACTTTGGGGATGAAGCAGATGGTGGAAATCAAGCATTATTTAACTTGAGCTTCATTTAGTGAAGTCAACTTATTGACATCGTTAATGTTTTCAAATTCACACCAGGGTATTATATATCGTGTGGAGAGGAGCACTCGTGTATTGGTTGAATTTGGTGAAGATTTTCTTTTGCAGCATCATTCAACCCGTAAATATGATGTTAGCTTCTCATTTAACAGAGTTTGTTTGAAAAGGGCTCACCAAGCAATTGAAGCGGCTTCAGATCCTATATTTAAAAGTTTTCTTTTCCCTGATTGTGTCTCCAGAAAGATATTCCCAATCTCTACACCTCTCCACTTTTGCAATCATAAACTTGATGTGTATCAAAGCTCTGCAGTTCGTGAGATTTTGAGCTTCCAAGGACCACCGCCTTATCTTGTTGAAGGTCCACTCTGTTTAGAAAAGTTTTCAAAACAACTATCAAGGACTGGATTGGTAGTCAAGGAAGCAGTGCTCCAAATTTATCAAACCTCGTCAAAGCTTCGGATTCTTATATGTGCACCCATTAACAGAACATGTGATATGCTGATGCAAAGCTTAAACAATGACATTCCAGAGTCAGATATGTTCCGAGCAAATGCTGCTTTTCGAGAGATAGATGGGGTGCCTATTGACATCCTACCATCATGTGCTTACAAAGGGGAGTGTTTTACATGTCCATCTCTTCAGGAGCTCCGGAAATTTAGAGTAATCTTGTCTACTTTTGTTAGTAGCTTTCGGCTGCGTAATGAAGGGATAGCTGCTGGTCATTTTAGTCATATTTTTTTGGTTGATGCTTCATCAGCTACTGAGCCAGAAGCAATGGTGCCTCTGGCTAATTTGGCTAGTGAGGAGACAGCAGTGATAGTTACTGGTGCACCAAGAAACCAGTCAGGCTGGGTTCGCTCCAACATTGCAAGGAAGAATGGACTAAAGAGATCCTACTTTGAAAGACTTTGCGATAGCAAGCCATACCGGAGTTTACTTCCAAAGTTTATCACACAGCTGGTTGATCCCGAGAAAGAATCAGTTGGTGATTATAGCTTTGCATCTGTATCTTATGACTAAGGTGTTCTTCCATATCTGCAATGCCATGATACTCTTAACTCATTGGATTTCTCGTACGCTTTCTCATTGCCTGGTCTTGTGTGCATATGAGTGAAATACGAAGAGAGTTCTTCTGTAAGTTGACTCAAATTTGCCGATTGATGTATTTGTTTGCTTGACTAGAAAAATTCAAGTAGAATAATTTTCTTTCTTGTGGTTTATTGCTTTCTGTTGTAGTGCTGTTTATGTGGTGGTTTTGTTTTAATCACTTAAAAAGTAATACTTAAAAAGTAGAGAATTTAAAATTTTGATCTTGGGTTTTCATTGTTTTGCTGTTTATGCCAATAATTATGAGCATTTGTTTCGGTTTCTGCATTTTTGATGTTTTGTGGGTTATGGATTGGTCTTCATCTGCCTAAACTGTAAAGACAAATTGGATGTAAGGCGTGTAATGTAACATTTTGCCCCTGCCATTGCATTCAGGATTCAGCAAATGGAGTTAAAATCACCCTGTCATATAAGACCTTCAGATTCAAGGCCAAAACATTCTGCTGTGAAATCAAAGTTATAATTAACAGATTCATGAATTTTGTCTGTGTGTGTGTATATATATAAACATAGAAAGAGAGGCTTCCTCTTTTCTGTCAGTTCAAAAAACAAGGGTTACAGGTTACTTCTCTAACATCTTTTTTTTAAGGAAAAAAAAAAAGGGTAAAGAGAGGTACAAGAAAACTAGAACATAAAATAAAAGAACTTGTTTCCATTTTCATACAAATACAAGTCCTTAAGGCCAAGTCAACTGGTCTGCACAAAACCTAGGCTCCTGTATTTGATCTTCAATCTCTGACACAAACTTGATTCTATCCTTTGGCAGTGGTTTCTGCCTAGTGGTAGAAGAAGAAGAAGAAGAAGACATAGCAGCAGCAATTTCACAACGTGCCCAATTTAAACTTCTTGAGTAACCCAAATTTAAAATTAAAATATTTTAGAGTTATCTTGATATAACCTAATCAACTTGGTTATTTAAAAGGTAACTTTATTGATCGATAAAAAAAATCTTAGAATAAAATTGAGAAAAAATAATGAAATTAGCATAAAAACCTCTAAATTTCACTACTTGTCTAACTTGAATTTAAAATTAAATCATGTAGGAGTTATCTCGATGTGATCCTATCGACTTGGCTAATCTAAAAACAACATGAACTACTATTAAAAAGAGTGAGGAAGAAATTGATAAAAAAAAAAAAGGATGAAATTGAAAAAAAAATTATGAAATTGTTCATATAGGGTAATATGAGCAAGAAGGATGTTCAAAAAATTAATCTATCTATAATATCATCTAACTCGACCCAATCTATTAAAATTAGATAATGTGAATAGTATGAATGATAATAGAGTAAAAATCATAAAAAAATAGATATCATGAGTTAGGTGGCAGGTCATGATTTTTAAAAACATGGTCATCCCAACCCAACCCAACTGGTATATTCCATAGCAACAAACTCAATTTATTTTTATATGTTCTAATTGTATTTTGCAATTAGTTCTTTCATTTTAGTCAATTAATATATTAAACCTAAATTGTTTGTTACATCTTATAACAGGTTTTAGATTAATTTCTTGAGTCCAAATCTTAGTTCTAATTAAATCTAACCTATGAAAATTAACAATATAAATCTAATCATTTGATATTTTTAATATTCATAAAAAAATTAGGTTAACCTAATATATCTAATCCGTTCAAGTTTAAAAAAAAAATTAAATTGGTCAAATATCTAATTTATAAAATATCAAAAATTAGGTTGAATATAGTTACAAACTTAAAGTTGAACCAATTATAGGAGATTTTTGGAAGTGTGGTTGTGGTTATTTTTCAAAATATTTTTTCTTCAGAAATATATTAAAATAATATTTTTTATTTATTTTTTATATCAGTATATTAAAAAAAATCTGAAAACACCAAAAAAATATTAATTTAAAGCAAAAAAAATAAAAATAAAAATTATATTTTTAAAAAAATACACAAAAATAAATAATTTTTTTACTAAAACACCCTATTATCAGGAGCAACGAAAGTCCATTAAGATTCTTTTAACTCTTTTTAGTATAGTAGGGTAATAGGGTAATGGATGAAAAAACCTATATAGCCCCTTGTTTTGGTCTGACTTGACAGGCAAGTTTCTGTTTTACTCGTGGAAAAATATAAAAACTAGGGATGGTTTGTGCTGATTTGCTAATGGTTTTTGTTGTTCACTTTCCTTCATTTATGGCTTTTGAAGTTTTAATGTCTAAAACCATGGGCTTTCTGCCCTTTGTTACTAGTATACGTTGCTTTTTTGCATTACTTAGCTATTTCATCCGTGCTTGACAGCAATTAGTATGTTTTTCTACTAATAAAAAAATTAGATATATCAAGTTTTTTAATGTTTTTTTTATATAAAAAATTCAAAATATAAATAAAAAAATCTTATGTAAGTATCTAATTAAATAAAGAGAGAACTATCTGTTTAAATAACAAAATTAAAAAAAATCAAGAAACAGATATAGATCAAGATATTAATTTCGCAACATAAAATATTTACGTAGTTTACTGAATTTGTTTATTAAAATAATTTTTTGTTAATCAAACAATAACAAACATAAATACAAACATGAACTTGAATGTATAAGTTAAAGGGAAAAAAATTAAACAAAGCTACACATATTTGAAATATTATCTAAAAATTAATATTTTTTATTTTAAAAAAATAAAATTCATCTATATTAAACATAATATATATATATATGAATCATAAAAATATCTTCAAAAATTAAATACATACATGTCGTACTTATACGGTGTCGTGGTGATCGTTTTACCAAATTAAGATTTTAGGTGTGTGGAAATAATAAGAAATTCTTATTTGTTTATGGTTTAAAAGGTTTGGAATCCGCATATACTATTTTGATTACTAGAAATCCTAACTACTTTTTTAGAGTCTAGATAAGGAGATTAGTTATGTATAAAAAAAACAATATAACCCCTAATACTCTTTTCCGAAAGTTAACTGTATTATTTATTTTTATGATTATTCCTAAGACCTTATTGTGTTTTACTATCCATTAGTATGTGTATTGATTAAAATGTATCCACCTTAATAAGATGAACCATGGCTTTATGGTTCAAGCCATGTAAAATGTAGCATGAGGTAAACTTGTTTTTAAGTTCATGAAGCATGCAAAATATAAAACCTATTTTTGAATGTGTTTCTCTTTTACTTTCATATTTTTTGTATTCTTTATTAAAAAAACAAAAATGATTTTTTTAATAAACTTGACCATATGCAATTAAAAAACATTTGGTTAATTAAAAACAATTTTATCCATTTTTTACCATTTATTTAAGATAGGCTAAAAAAGATAAAGACACGCACATATTTTTTTTTCACTAATTTATTCACACCCTAAAATTACATATATTAAAAACCATCCCTAAATATCAATCAAGATTACAACAATTAATTAGAGAATAATTTTTCAAAGTTAGAAATTAGTTGAAGGAGTTGCTGGAACCTTGGAAACAACACTGGAAGACTCTAAAACTGCAGGAACAATTAGGGGTGATCATTTTCAGTTCGGTTTAATTTTTACCTATAAAAACAATCAAACCAAAATTTTGTAAAAAAAAAAAATCAAAACTAGTTCCAATCCACCAGTTTCGGTTATTTTAAGTTAAAAATTGAACCCAACCAACCAATTTCGGTTCAGTCTAATTTGGTTTGGTCAGTTTATATTAAAAACTAAAAATTATTTTTTGTTTTTTTTAAGACTTTCTAATGGGATTTTTCAGTTCAGTTTAGTTTTTTGAATTCTGGCTTATGGAACCGAAATCGAACTGAATTTTTTTAAAATATTCTAATTGGTTTTTTTTCATTGTTAGATTTTTTTAGTTATTTTTTTTCTGGTTTTCTCGGTTCAATCGGTTTGTCAAATTTTTTGCTTATCCCTAGGAACAATGGTGGTTGATGGGCCACGACTGTCATAAGAGGAAAAAAAAATAAAAAAAAAACCTTTTTGTGTTTGTTTCTTTTCTCTTTGTGTGGCATGCTGGTGAGCGTGGTGGCTGAAGTGTTAGAGAAGGTGAAGGGTTGATGGAGGTTAGTGGGTCTTATTGAAAAATAAGGGTCTAGGTTTTTTTTTTTTAGGTGTGTGTGTGTGTGTGTGTGAGAGAGAGAGAGAGAGAGAGAGAGAGTTTGTCTTTTGTATGTAATTTCAGTATCCTCCTTTTTAGTTTTTTTTTTTTTTGATAGCCTCACTTATTTTTTTAGATTTTTCTTTTACTTATTTATAGGCAAAGTAGTTTTGTCTCTTCCTCCCAATTATTTTGGCCTTAAGTGACTTGGTTTTATCTTGGTCCCTTCATTTTCTTGCTTTGCACTTTGGTCTTTTTTTTCTTTTTATTATTTTTTATATTTTGATTTATTTTTTTTAAAGCAAATCCAACATCAACTTGATGAAAAAAATTAATCAACGATTTTAAAATGAATGCGTTAATAGCTAAATGCATGGAAAACAAATTTTAAAATTTTGTATTCTTTCAAAAAGGCGTTAAAAATGACAAAAATAAAGCAAATGCATCAAAAATATATTTTTTTTATTGTTTGTTTTTTAATATTTTGTGATTTTCTAAAAAAAAATTTGAAAAGGGGTAAAAAATTGTGTTATGATAGTTGTCTCCTTTTTAGGTGACCTACTCATGGTCTTTGATCAGGTAACCTATCTATTATGTGAAAAATATCTAGAATTTTTTAATGGTTTGTGTTCGGGTGATCTGTGATCAGAAAACCTCACATGATCTCTAATCGGGTGACCTGCCCATGATTTGTGATCAGAAAACCTCTCATGCTTTCTAATCGGGTGATCTACCCGAGATTTATGATCAGGTAACCTGCCCATAGCGTGAAAAATAACTAAAATTTTTCATGAATGGTTTGTGTTTGGGTAACATGCCCATGGATTGTGACCGAGTAACCTACCCATAATTTATGATCGGTTGACCTGTCCATTGTCAAAAATATCTAGGATCTTTCATAAGTGAAACGATTGATTTTGAGTGATTGACATTTTTTAATGGTGTATTGGATTTTTTTCAGAAAATATTTTTTAATGTTGGACTTCTAATCATCAAATGGAGCCTTGTTCAGCTCAAAACCTTGTTAGGTCTTTTTTTAGTGGAGTCTTACTAGACTCTTCTTTGATAAAACCTTGATGGGTTTTTTTATTAACTAGAGCCTTACTAGACTCAGAACCTTATTAGGTCTTCATTTGCTAGAATCTTGCTGGACTTTATCTTTCTTAAAATATTATTGGGTTTTTTTTATTAACTAGAGCCTTATTGGGCTCAGAACTTTGTTTGGTCTTTATTTGATGAAATCTTTATGAACTATTTCTTTGTTAAAACATTGTTGAGTTTTTAATCAACTGGAGTCTTGTTAAGCTTAGAACTTTGCTGGCTTCTTTTGAGGAATTCGCCTTGTAAAATTCTTGAAAATATTTTATAAGGCTCATAGTATAAAAGTCTTGTAGAAAGACTTTATATAATAAGCTTGTAAAGCAGAAAAATATGTTTTTCAAAAGCAACGAAGTTGAAAGGCAACTCTACTAGGGATTTTTTTCAGCCTTGCAAAACATAAAAACTATTTTTAATATATTTTTAAAAGAAAAATATGTTTTTCAAAAGCCCATGAAATCATGATGCATGCAAAATATAAAAACTATTTTTAGAATTTTTTATGTTTTCAAGAAATTCTAAATCATGCAATATATTTTTGGTTTTTTTTATTTTTTTTCATATTTTTTTTAATTTTTTTATTAAATAAAAACATGATATTTTTAGAGAAACTTGGTCATATGTAGTTTAAAACATTTGATTAACTAAAAAAATTATCATTGTTTTACCATTTATTTAACACATGCTAGGAGAAAAATGCAAAAAACACACATTTATTTTTTAGTAATTTACTCACACACCTTATAATTATATGTATTTAAAACCATCCCCAAATATCAATCAAGATTACAACAATTCATCAAAGAAATAATTTTCCAAAGCTAGAATTGGTTGGAGGAGCTGTTGAAACCTCGTGAACAACACTATAAGAATCTAGAAATGCAGGAACAATGGCAATGCATGGGTTCCACACGCCACCGCCACTACTAGCTCTTAGGCTCACGCATCATTGCTACTAAAATGGAAAAACTTGGTAGATCTGGAGTGGTTTCTTCTTTTTTTTTCTCTTTGTACCAATGATGAAGGTCATCTTTACTTTCAAAAGAGAAAAAAATTCACACAAACAATCAGTTTTATTTTCTCTATTTTTCACTCTACACATCTATTTCTTTTTCTACTGATTTTCACCACCACCAATCATTTCCATGGAGTGAGGTAGGCTATCAGTATTATGTGTTGACCATGGGTATGATGAGGTTGTCGTTTTGTTATAAAATAAAGAAGAAAGGTGTAAAAAGAAAGAAGTTGATAATGGATGGTGTATGGTTAATATGGTTGCCCATGAGGAAGTTGACAAATGATAGAGAGAGGCTACAAGTGTTGATGGAGAAGCTACTCACGCTGGTTGTAGTTGAGGCTATGGTGGCACACATTATTGAGTTGTTGGGCATGGCGTTGCTGGAGAGAGATGGTTTCCAAAAGATGAGATCTTGTTGTGTCCATAGGTTGTGTAAAAGAGGATATGTAGAGATCATAAGAGAGAGGGGGGGGGAGATCATGAATTGTGTGCTTTTTTGTTGATTCTAATGGTGGTGCAAAAGTGAGAACAATGAAATGGAGAGAAAGGGAGGGATCATGAATTGTGGGTTTTTTAGTTAATTCCAATGGCGGTGCAAAACTGAGAACGATGAAATGGTTGTTGAGGCTATGGTTTATGGTTATGGAGAAGAAGGTTGTTGTTAAGGCATGAAGAAGAAAGGTTGTTGTTAGATTGTCAATGCAATTGAAGGAGAGGTTATTAGTCCACTAGAAGAGAGGCTGGTTGATGGGTCACGGCCGCTAGAGGAGAAAAGGGGACCTTTTATGTTTGTTTCTTTTCTCTTTGTATGGTGTTCTAGTGAGTGTGAGGGAAGGTGAAAGGTTGATGGAGGTTGGCAGGTCTTATTGTAAAAAACACTATAGGGTTTTTTTAAGTTAGAAAAAGAGAAAGAGAGAGTTCTTTTTTTTTTTTTTTTGTTTTTTATGTATTTTTAGTATCCTCTCCTTAGTTTTTTTTTTTTATATAGCCTCCCCTTTTTTTGAGATTTTATTAACTAAATATAGGCAAACTAATTTTTTCTTTTCCTTCTAATTGCTTGATCCCCAAGCAACTTGGTTTTTTCTTGGGTCCCTCCATTTTCTTGATTTTTGCTTTAGTCCAATGGTCCTAATCTTTTACATTAATATTTTTTTTATTTTATTGTTTTTATATATATAAAAAGACAATATCAACATCAACTCGATGAGAAAAAAAATTAATCAAAAGCTTTGAAATAGGCGTGTTAATACATGGAAAAACCATGAAACCCAATTCTCAACAAGTCAAATGCTAAATGATGAAATTGAAAATTAAGGAAAAATTCAATAACAGAAAAGCATCTAAAATAAAATAAAATAAAGGTAATTGAAATAATGAGGATGAAAATTAAAATAAAAAATAAAATAGAGAGCAACCAAATTTTTTTATTATAGAGTTAAAGTGAAAAGAAAAATAACTATAACAAAAGGAAAAGGAAAAGGAAAAGGAATTAAAAGAATGAGGACCAAATCAAAATAATAATATACAACAAATTGAAATTGAATGGTTAAATTTAAAATAAATAAAATTTTTATTAAATGGTCAAGAATAAAAATTAAAAATCAAAATAATAAGAACTGAAATTGAAATACCAAAAAAATAGAAAGCCAACTTGTTAATTTTTTAGGTATGAGAGAGAAAAGAAGAGAAAAAAAAAAACCATTGGCAATAAACCGTTGCATATTTGGCGACATACATCGCACCACCAAAAAGAGGGCGTCGACACGCTTCCAACGTTGTCACAAATGGGACGGTGCTTGATGGTCTTATAATGCAGAATGCGCTAACCAAAAGGTGTGAGCGGCGTTCACTTGCTCACTCATGCATGGCGTGCACTAGCAACCTTTTTTTTTTATTAATATTTTATCATTGATAAAAGATGAAATTGCCATTAATCCAACATTAGTATTACAAAAAAAATAAGTCAAGAGAAAAAGACCAAAAAGCCCCTGCAATGAACTTTTAAGTTTTTTTTATTCTGATAGCATTTAAGTACTTTAATTATGCGTAAAAAGTAAAAAAGACCAAATTACCCCATATTCAACATGAGTAATACAAAAAAAAAAAACCAAAAGTAAAAAGATTAAAAAGCGCCCATAAGGAATTTTAGTTTTTTTTATTTCAATAATAGTTAGGTAATTTAATTGTGTTAAAAAAATTATTAAGAAAATCCCTAGATACTAGTTCATTATTTTTTGCTTCCAAGATTTTGAAGTCATTACATTGTTTCAAAACAATGCAAAAAGATCATCTTACCTCTCTCAATGATATTAAATGAGAAGGAATCCATTTAGAGTTTCAGTGGTAAAGTGGGTTTTTCATTGGACTACACGTTTAGAGTTTCAGTGGTAATTGCTTGGTTAACTGTGGCATTTAATTTTTAAGTGGTGTAGTTATTTTATTTAAAAAATATATTAAATAATAATTTTAATTTAAAAAAAAAATATTTTTTACATCAATACAAATATCAATGTGAATGGACTGAATTATAGGTTTTCTCATAAGAAAAACCAAGTGCATAATTACCACATAAAAAAGAAAAAAGGGCTGTGTTAGGACTTCAAATATGAATCTAGATATGCTATAAGCTATAACATTGTATTTGTTCATTTATTCACTCAAACAAAGTACTAAGTCGCCTGATCAACACTCAATCAAGAGGAAGAAAAGAGTATCTGCTTAGGGAACTGAACATGGGAAGCAAGTCTTTTACCATCACAGCTTGCTTCCTATACTGCAAAGGGTCATGGCAAGCGAACAGAGTGAGACCTAGCTAGTGGTGGTTTGTTCTTAATAGCTGCCCTACTTCCCACATGCCTCTGTGTGGAACTCACTACTCTTTGTCCCTCTGTAGCCACACATTTTACGGGATGTGGCCCCACACTTACCGCCTTCTCACACCGACAACTCATCAACAACCCTCCATTCCCTCCTCTCTTCTTCCCTGCTCCGCCGCCGCCGCCGCGCATCATTGTCATTTCATCAAAATCTGATGCACTAACTGAGAAGTTTGTAACACTTCCTCTATCAAAGCCTTCTGCTGTTGTCACACTCCAGTCTATGCTAGCCTCGCTTGGCTCATAACATTCTGTTGCTGCAACTGATGGTGTTCTAGGGTCATCAAGACTTCGTCTACAATACGAACTCCCTCCATTGGTTGCAGCTAATCGCCTTGCGTTAAAGCTTGAAGCATCATCAAGAGAATCACGAAGATTAGGACACATTGCATATGATGTTGTTTGAGTTGAGAAGCTCTCGATCTCAAACAAGTCCGAACTTGCATCACTTGCCATGTCATCATCTATGACTGCGAAGCTTTGACGTCGGTGAAGATCAGAAATTGACTTGGTTGGAATAGGATCATCAGCTGGCCGAAAAACCTCCAACGAGTGGCGAGGTGGATCCTCAAGAGGAGGGTTATAAGTAGCTGATGGCAACACCAGTTTTATAGGAGGTGGGGTTTGTCTCTGTACAGGAAAACTGAACCCATCAGTAGTATCACTACTGAATGGTCTTGCTGAGCCCACTACAAGCTGGTGGCTTAGGCCTGAAGGGAATCGGTTGTTGTCTGCTGAGATTCGATGAGAATTAGGAATCACTTCACGTCTTTCGAGCTTGTTGTCTGCTGAGATTCTATGAGTGCTAGGAATTGCTTCACGCCTTTCGAGCCAGTCCGGTGTAGCCAAACTTTTTTCAATAGGATTTTCTACAGTGGTAGGAATTTGATTCTGAATCTGCTTTTTGAGATCCGAAGAGACTCTAGTGTGGCTTATCCGCGATGGGGTTCTTGCTTCTGATAGCTTTTCCTCAATTTGAACAGATTTCTTACCTGAACATGGACATTTTCTCCCAAGAAGCCATTTTGTGCCGCGCCCCTTTTTCTTGTCATCGTTTCGAGTTGGATTTCGCATCGAGACAGCGATTGCCCCTGGTGGATTCGACAATAAGCCACTCTGGCTATTCCAACTAGCTTCAGATGAAGCTGTTGGCGTTGCGTGGAAAGAGCGAGCTCTGTAATTCCTACCATATCCATCCACAACAGAAGATGAAGCAGAAGAGAATCTAGGAACCGAAGAGAAATCATATCGCTCGGATACGCGTTCAAGATTAGCATTAACTGGAGAAACTCTCTTGTTCAATTTGGGATCACAGCTGCCACTTTCGTTGAAGTAATAACTCTGCGCATCAAAAATGCATATCTCAGAATCATCAACTTGATTAATCTGTTCTGGCGTCGGTCTGAGATAAGAAGAAAAGGATGCATCTCGAACAGTTGATTTTTGTGGATAAGAAATGTAAGGATGAGTGGTTTCAATGATGTCAAAAATTGGCTGTGGAGCTATGCTTCCCGCGGCAATAGTTTTCATCACTCTCGATCTTTCCATACTAAAATTCACACTCCTTTAACCAAAATTCAAATCCAATTGCACACAAAAGTATGAGAAAAGAACAGTAGTAGTAGTAATAATAGCATGGGCTGCCTCTGGAATTCCCTTTGTTCTACTATATGTAGAGAGGTACAACACATCCTTCGTCTACAGCAAGAATCAATAATAAAGCAGTAAAATGTTCCCACCTAGTCTTATAATTTAGCAGTCACAGTCTCTCTCTCGTCTTTTTCTTAGGGGATGGGTGATAAGAAAATAGTGGTCTTCACGCCTCGTCAAGGAGCATGACGTCAGGTCCCACGCAACACATTCTCAAGTGGCATGGGGATTAGTCACTGTTTCAGCACCAACCCCTTACCTGGTTATGTCAAGATTCGAACCCAAGCATTGAGCTAGGAGAACATCACTGTTTTTCTTGGACACGATTCGTGTTCTTTTACGACAAAGGCCAGCACCAACCAGGCACAAAATGTACAAAAACTGAAGGCATATCATGTTAGATTAAAGGTTTACCATGCCCTACATGCACGTCTACCGAAATCAATCAACGTCTCTAAGGATTGGGGAATGAACAACAAGGACAGTATATAATAATGTCAACATGATGTTTTCCATCAACCTTTATTCCTAAATGTCAAGCAAACCTGACCCTCCCCAGTTCACATACACATTCCTCTACCGCTGGTGTCCATTGTCACTTGTGGAAGTTGCCTCCATGAACAGAAACATTGACTCCACCAAACGATATACTATCCACATGATGAGAGAGACATAATTTGCACACACACGTACAAAAGAAGCAATGAAGAGGGGTGGTTTTATCTGTAGCACTGGAGGACAGAAATTTTCTTGGAAGTTTATTCAACTAGGGATTATCCCAAATCTCTGTATCTTTATTTTATCACTTCTCCATTAAATGGAAAAGAAAAATGGATTCTGTGCTTGATTTGAAACCAGAAACTGCTCTTTTAAAAATGGAACGATGGGGTTTTGAATTTAAAATCCATATCCTAAAATTGTTTTGAAAGGTATTCTCCGATCAGTTTAGCTCAACACACCGAAATTAAATCCCATCTTTGATTGAAATCCAAACTTTTCAAGCTCGTGAACCTCATTTGGGGTATTGAGTTTCTTGGGATGTAAAAGGAAAATCAAAACAGAAGAGGTTCATTGGTCAACTCATTGTAAAGGACCTTCACTGCTTTGGCAAGTTAGTGGGTGCTGCATCCATGTCTTTCTTTAGTGTTTGCGAACAAGAAGGTTCAACCTTTATTCACTTCTTTACTATAGGAGCCAAACTTGAACATGGATTCTCATGTCAAACATGCCTGCACTCAACTTCATCCGGAATTGGTTTGGAAACCAACCTCGGTTTAATAAGCAATCAAGGAATATGATTGAATGGTCTCAGGTTTGAACTTCGGCTCATTTTGCGCCGGTGATCAAGTGACTACAGCCAAGTAAAATAAAGCAAGATTGATTTGGCAATTCCAATATATCACTTGTGGCCGGTGAAATTGTGTGAGCGTCGAAATCTGGTCCCACGATGCCAAAATATATATATCAAAGAAAAGTCTCAGGCACGCAGGCTTAGTAAGAAGATCAGCACAAAGGTAAATTTCAAAGACATCGAAAAAGAAAGAAATCAATATAGTATCAAATATTCATCTTCAACCAGACAAAGGAAATACTGTGGACAATTTGATCAATCAGGGGAATTAAACTAACAGCAAAGCAATGTCACAAGACTCAAAACACACCAATTGAAGAAATAAAAAGTCATTAAACAGATCAACATGACTTCAAATGAATAACCACTGAGGATACCAGCTATCATCCTCTCTAACTTCTCATTCTCCATGTAATTGGTATATCCAAGTTTGATGCCATTTCGATAGCAAAAACTTCTCCTCCACTCAATGAGAAGGAATCCATTTTGGTGACAAACAACATCACCTTTAACGCAGTTTTACAGAGCAGTATCTTTACAAAATGCTAGAAAATCAAGAATCTAACAGCAAGAGGGCAGATATTCTGGAAATCCTAAGTTGTAGGAGCCAACTGCCTCAGCTTTGCCTGTAAGATTGCCCCTGCTTCATCTGCTACAGTCTTCTTTTTAGTTGCAAGCTGCAATTTTAAGCATTTCAAATTTAGCCTTCCCATCACTGAAAGATTAGCAAGCAGCAGTGATAATGTTATCAAACCAAGACAAAGATTGCAGGCTCAATTTCCAATAAAGAAAAGAATATGCATTTTAATCCCCTCAATTAGGATTATAATGTTTAACTTGATGGACTGACTACTTTCTTCCCAAAATACTTCTTCTGACACGAGGGATTAATGAAAATCAAAACTTATCATCAAGCACGGTCCTAAACAGGAAACCTCCCAGCTCTCCAATCTAATGTGAAAAGCAGCAGTGACCAGATGCTGGCATGGTTAATTGTCAGAAAACCAGTATACATGGGGTTTACAATTCATTCTAATTCAAATCACATGATCACAACACAATCCTTCGAAATTTCTGTAGTTCTTGCATGTCAGGGCATGAACGAACGTCATGAAAGGGACATGGAGAACCCAGGCGTTGAATGGTGCAACTAAATATGTTGCAAATGGATTTCAGCTGACAAAAACTTCAGGCAAAGACTGACAGACTATTAGCATTGTGTGGTTCAATCCACAGTTATGATGCACTAATGCAGGTTTTAGCACCATAATAATCAGTTAAGAACTCCATCAAACTGCTAAAAAGGTTGCCTTTCAAAATACCATGGCACTCCCCAACTAGCAGAGCAGGTTTAAGTAACCAAACTAAGTGTCCTGTGCTAAGATTTCCAAATGTAAACAATTCTCAACATCCTTAACACAGAGATATGATCGAAAACATACCTCAATAAGCTGATCAAAATTAGACTTCAACAAGTTAATCTTGCGCTCGCAATAATCTTTCCCTTCATTCATTGTTTTCTATTATCATAACAAACAAACAAAGAATTTAATCGGGTTAACGCAATCCAATACATTGCTAATCCACTAAATGATATTCAAAAAAGCCATCAAACTTGTACCAACTAACCTCAACAAAATATCCAGTACCAATATCAACAAGAACTCTATCAGCATCATCAAGTGTACCAGGTACATAAAGTGAAGCAGTTAATGGCACCAACATCTTCTTTCCTAATTTTCACAAAAACCCCCACAAAACAAAACCCACAAAAGCACACAAAGAAATCATAAAGATCCAATCTTCGACCTTCAAGACAAGCAAGAAAAATCAAAACTTTAACAAGAAAGCAACAAAGGGTTTACCTTGGGGACGGTGAGAGAGGTCATTAAGTGAAGTGGCGGCGACTTCAAGACGACCAGTGGCTGTTTTAATGTTGTTAAGACTGTCTTGTAAGAGATTGAATTCAAGATCTGTTTGTTCTTTTACTGCTTTTAGTTGTTCTATACTCATTTTCTCCATATCTGATCCTCTCGCCGCCGCTGGACTGGTGGCTACTCCTTTTGACGAAGCCATGGTTGTTTCTGTTGCCCTCTGCGATTTTCTTGTGTGGTCACTCCTCTTAATTGAGGTCTCTTACTCACTCGTGTGGCCCGGTTTTGTTGGGTGGGGCTTAGCTATATTATATAATTATATAAACTATACCATTCGAACCATACGTAAGGAGCCCCTATAGCTCAGTGGTAGAGCGTCAGTCTTGTAAACTGAAGGTCTGCAGTTCGATCCTGCATGGGGGCATTGCATTCTGTCTTTTATTTTTTCTTTTTTGATCATATAATTCTTCGGTTTCATATGCGGGCCATTAATAATGGGCCCATGAATAAATGGGCTCAGTCCCCACCATGCATGCATGCATGGAAATGTTTTGTGTCAATTTAATAAATTAAAGTCTAGCTGATTCAATGTGACAGGATCATACCATTTTTCTCCGAGCATTAAAAATGTAGGACCCTATCAATTATTAGCATATTGTTTTAACCTTTTTGGTTTGCCCTAATCCAAACCAACACAACCAAGTACAAATCTCGACACGACAGATGGATCTTATTCTTTTCAATTTTTCAAAATTTACCCTCCTTCCACTATAATCATAGCCAATTTGTTTTCACATATTTTTTTAAAAAAAAAATCAAAATTTTTATTTTAATAATTTTTTTAATATTCTCACATTGTTTTTATATGGTGTTAATATCAAAAATAATTTTTAAAAATTAAAAAATATTATTTTAATATATTTTCAATCAAAAAAACACTTTAAAAAAAAAAGAAACCGATATTAATTAGTTTGTTGCATCTACTACTCCCCTCCTTGTCTTCAAATGCAACATCAAATATTGATTCACACACACAACTCGACCACTCCTTCAAAACCAGCCATGGAATCCTTGGAAGCTGAAACTAAATCACTCGAGCATTGGCCTTTCACAGCATAACTTTGAATACAATAATAATAATAATAATAATAATAATTTCCAAGAGTTCACAAATAAGAGATGATTGGCCTTTGAGAACATGACTTCAAATAAAATAATAATGGCCAAGAGTTCACAAATGAGAGATGCCATCTGAACATAAATTCATGGCTGGGAAATGCAGATGGGTTTGTTCTGGCAGACCTCAAATAAATGGAGCAACCAGAGAGACTCGTGAGGCAGTTTGAAAAGGTAAATTTAAATAAACAAAGGCTATAAATTTTAGATTTTTCATAATCAAAGTTGCAAGAAAGAGTTTTTAATGAATCCATATAAAATCGAGTTGATTAACCAAATACTTTCAAAACTATAATTAGAACAAAATAAACAAGGTTTCAACCACAATTTACAAAACATACCATCGATTTCATAAACTCAACTTCCAACTTCTTCTTGCTTAATAATGTTGATATAATGCTCCAAATATAAACACTAGTTTATTGATATGCGCTTATCAATGGGTTAATATCAAATTTTTAAAAAACTATAAAAAAATATATTAAAAATATAGAGAATATTTTATGCAGTCTGGCACCAATGCCAGACCCGTGTTTGGGTCTAGCAATCATGTCAATCACAAGCTAATAATAAATAAAAAGAAGACAATTGTGCACTTTAGTTGTTAAGAGAGAAAAGAAAAGAAAAAACACAAACAATTGATCACTGGCTGCAACCCAACCATGATATGTCTACACGCACCGTACCATGTGAAAAAGGGCACGACTGCGCATCTATTTATACAACGGATGACCAAACTTGACCACCGGGAAGCATCTCATGTGCCTCGTTAATGGCTCGAGCGCCACCCACTCGCTAGGGCGTAGAAACACACGTCTGGTATGGCTATGAAACCCACGCAACTTGGGTCTGACAGCCATATCAGACCCGCACCTGGATCTTACAGCCATGTCAAACACCCACTTGAGTCTGGCACTCAAGGTGCTTGGACCTAACAACCATGTCAGACCCAAGTGTCATGGGTCTGACACCAAACATGGTTGCCAAATTCAAGATGCCTGGACTTGACAACCATGCCAGACCAAGATATCATGGGTCTGGCACCAAACATGGTTGTCAAACTCAAGGTGCCTAGGTTTGGCAACTCATGTCAGACCTAAGCAAACAACAACAAAAAATAGAACAATTGTGCACTTTAATTGTTAGGAGAGGAAAAAAAAAAGCGCAAACAATTAATTATCGTCGGCAATCCAACCATGATATCTACACACGTCGCACCATATGGAAAAGAGCATAACTGCGCATCTATTTATACGGCAGATGGCCAAATTTGGCCTCCAAGAAGTGTTTCACGTGCCTTCTTAATGGCTCGAGCACCATCCACTCGCTGGGGCGTATGAAACACAAGCCAACAATTTTTTTATTAAAAATAAAAAATACAACGTGAAAAATACTAAAACACCTCTCATGATTCTCTTAATTACACAATATATCCATGTAATTTTAGTGTCACAATCTATAATACTCTATATCTATAGCTAAAGTGAAATCCCTAAGTCATTTAGCTTTCTTTATGATTTGCCCAACTACTACCGGTCTGCATTAAGATACAGGAAAAAGATGAAATGTAGCATCTTACAATTGATAAAAGACATGGATCCAAGCAATAAACTGTGGAAGAAGACTTGGGATGATAATATCGGATACAACACCTGCGATGACTTGAACAGAAAATGATATGATATGACCTGTAACACAATTATATGATATGACCTGTAACACAATCTATCACAACCGTCAACAGACACAGCTTGCTAGCATGAATTCCCCACCTGCTCATTAATTAGTTAATGGTGTAACTCACATCTTCCACGCAAACTTTGCAAAGTTACTAGCAATAATCGCTTCAAAGAACTCCATGGATTGTTGGGTAGAAGATTCAAATATGAAAAGAACAAGCCGAGAAAGCCAGATTAAGAAATGTGGATTATACTTATTGATAGCATAATGAGTTGATATATACATTGAGCAAAAGGCAATGGCACACAAGCAACAGATTGAATTGAGAGAAACACTTGGGTTTCTTATTCACACAACAGTCACCTGAAAAACAATCCACTTACATACATGGAACACACATTATTATCACACTAATTGATCAGAGAAATGGCTAAGAATACTGATAAGTTTCGAAACAGCGGTCTTACAAAGAGGCACCCGGGTTTCCCCCACACACAGCAGTCTCCTTTGAGATCAATACACCAACACATACCCTGAAAGCCCCCCTAATAAGAACACACAGCAGTCTCCTTTGAGATCAATACACCAACACATACCCTGAAAGCGGAAGAGTGCAAGAAACAGTTTGCAACCACCGTGGCAAATCACAAGCTAAGCACCAAAAGAACCACCACTGTTGTCATCAAACCATAACACAAATTGCATCAAACGATATCGACTCTTCATCCTCCATGGGAGCAAAGGAAAATTCAACGAATTTGGGGAGACTAGAGGTCCAGAATTACAGGGCGTCGTCGGATTAAATACAAAGCAAGCAGAATGACACCCAGAAAACTCCACTTTTCCATTGTATTGATCACCCAGCTATTGAGACAACATGACATTGCTTTAAACCCACATTTGCAAGCATTGTGTCACACCATGGAAAAGAAGGCTAAATGTCCAAAGTAGGAAGAACTCACTAATAGCATAAAGCACTCAAACTTCTAGCCAAACTTTGACAAGTTTCTCCCAAAATAAGAACACAAAGCCTGATATAGATTTGCGCCAGACTCCCCTAATCCATTATGAAACAAAAACCCTTGCAGCTTCAGCCACAGAATTTGAATCACAAAACCATAATTCTTCACTCCATTCCTCCTCCATCAACACCCCCAAGAACCTAAACAATTTGAACCCTAAAAAACCCTAATTAATCTCCAAACAAACTTACTACAAAGAACCCCTAATTAAATTCATGCATTCGTTACTTAAATTCTCCCAAATCCTAAACCCTAACCCTAATCTTCACTAAAATTCTTCTCGTCCATCTTCACACACAAGCAAAAAAAAAAAAACACCAATTTAACATGACAACATTCTTATAATATATACCATACACCAACACTACCAAGATCCCATTTCTCCACATTCAACGGTGATCATCCTCTCTCCTTCCTGAACTTCCATGTCCACTGGACAAAGAAGCCAGCAAATTCAAATGACCAGGAAGATAATTCCCCACTCTTGCCGCCGACGCTTCTCCCATAGCCGCAGCATGCTGGTGCATAAACAGTGAAGACTGCTGCACCGCAGTCGGCTGAACAACCATTTCCGGCGGTGCAGCAGCAGCAGCAAACCCCCAAAAATCGGGCCTGGCAGGTAAAGCCCAGAACCCACCAGGCCCGGCTGTTGCTGTGGGGCCCATTAAAGACCCAATTGTGGGGGCCACAGAAACCCCATCATCGTCCTTCCCACCACCATTACCATCCTCCTCCGGCCGCATCCTTTTCCCAAGTATAAACGGCGCGGGGCCTAACAAAGGCTTGTGATCCAAAGAACCAACCGGATGAATATTATTGCTCGAAAGAGAAGATATAGAATTTGAATTCCCACCAGCACGAACCGAAACAGAAACAGTAGAAAAACTAGCAGGAGTAGTTCCAGTACCAGTAGCAGCAATAATCGAAGGCTCAGCTTGACGAAGTAGCCATTCTATAGTTTGTCCATCGGACTTATGACCCAATTCACGAGTCAACTGAAAAACTCTAGCAGCACAAATGATCGGCATCCGAATCCTCCTTCCACGACCATCAACTTTGCTATGACGGTCTTTAGAAGGTGGTTTTTTAGCAACTAAAGCTCCATTAGTAACTCCTCCTCCTCCTCCTCCACCACCACCTCCAGGTGGCTGGTTTCTTTGTGGGTCTATCAAAGATCCGTTATTTACAGCGCCACTGTTGTCCGACATGGTGAAGAAGAGTGAGGGGGCTAAAAATGGTGGGCTTGTAGAGTGACAAGAATGGATTTTGCGGGTTTTGAGAGCAAGAGGGTTTTTGGAGGAGGGGAGGAGGAGGAAGGGGGGAGAAGGAGATAGCTAGCTAATCATTGAGCGGCAGGAGCTGGTGGAGACAGGAAGGAGGGCACATGGGTGGTGGGGTCCATTCACACGCAACCCCTCCACAGCTCACACCCCTCGGTTTCTTTCTTTTGTGCTGTGTTTGTTTGTTGGAGGGAGGAGGGAAATGAGTTGTTTTTTTTTTTCAATTAAAAAAAAAAAAAGAGAAATCCTTAATATGAATTGAAAAAATAAAATAGAGATATGCTAATTAAGCTGGAATTGCAAGTGGATCCATTTTATACTAATTCTTTCTTCTTCCTTCTTCTTCTTTAAAAAAAAAAAAAAAACAATATTTTCTTCCCCTCGATCTCCTTTGTTTCTAATGACACCTCCTTTCTTCCCTCCTGTTCGTTACCCAAACAATCCCTGCCCTAATTTGATATGAAGAGGGTAAGGCCCACGCGCGAAACAGTAAGCTTCTATCTAGCAGAGGAATTTAAGTGTGGTGGTGTTTCAGAGTGGACCCACTCTTTTTTATTTTTTTGAATTGAAGTTTCCAGCTACGTGCTGTTAACTTCTCATTATCCATTCATATCTCGCCACTAGGTCGTAAAAGAGGGAAAATTTTGAAAGTCAAGATTTAACGGGGTCTTGTTTGGTGGTGTATAATTGTAGCAGCAGCCTGCATTGTGTTCTAAGTTGTTTTCAAGATTTTTTTATTTTAAAATAATATTTTTTAAAAATATATATTTTTAATATCACAACACCAAAACAATCTAAAAATATTTATTTAAAACCAAAAAAAATTATTTCTTTACAAAAAAAAAATTTACATCCACAAAAATAAACAAAATGTATAAGTGTTTGTTTGGCCTTGAGTGGTTTTGTTTAAGAAAATAAATTTTAAAAAAATATTTTTAATTATAATTTTAAAAAAATAGGTTTAAAAGGTTATGTGTTTGGTTAAAATAATTGTGAAGTGAATTTATTATATGCAAAATAAATAAATAAAACAGGTTTTTATTAATAAAAATTAAGTTATTTTAACTTCTATAAAATTAATGTTTGAGAAGCAATTGTATATGAAACTTAGTATAAAAAACACAAGTTATATAATTAATCAAATGATTTTCTCTCTATAGTTAGTTAAAAAACCAAAACAAAACTATCACAATACTCTATTTCTAAATATTCCTACATTTCCAATTTTGATTAGTCCGTGTTATTATCATGGTATGGTAGAAATAGAGTGAAAATAGTGAAGTGAGTTCTCTTTTGGAATTAAATGATCCTATGTATAGTTTTAAAATTTGGTTCCATTCGATGTATCGATCTGAAACAAGAACTGGACCGGGTTGAAGAAAAAATAAGAAAAAAACAAACACGGTGTGACTCAGCGACCCGGTTGACCTAGCAAGACCTGGTCAAAAACCTGGTTGCAACCCGTTAACTTTTTTTTTTTTTTAAACAACGTCGTTTGATTTTTTTTAAAAAAAAATTAACTTGGATAACCCGATGACCCGGTCAAAACCTGAAATTCAGGCCTTAAACCAGGCGGGTCTGAAAACTATAATCCTATGATTATCCTTTAAGAAGCTTATGTCCTTCTAGTAGCTTATGCTTTTAGGTGGGTTTGTTTGGTATTATATTAAGTATTTTTTATAAAATATATTTAAATAATTTTTTTATTTTTTAAAACTTATCTTTAATATTAATATTAGTGTATTAAAATTAAAAAAATAAACTTAAATAAAAAAAATTAAAAAAACACAGGGTTAACCATGATTCCAAACATGTTCCAAAAAAATAATAGCCATATTAGTTCCCTTTGCAGGGATCAAACCAGCCTATTATGTGGTCCATCTTATCTCAACTGAAGTACTCATGTCTTAAATAAATAGGTTGGGATCATTTCATTTCGTACTTGGAAATGCTTCACTCTAAAATATGATATTATCATTGTATCGGCATTTATGGATTAATTTCATTTAAATTTTAATATCTTTATTAATTTTTTTTTAGATTAACAGGGTGTATGAGAGCATATTAATAATTATTTTTTAAAGTGTTTTTTTTTTACTTAGAAATACATTAAAATAAATTTTTATTTTAAAAAAATTCTTTTTAATATTAGCACATTAAAACGATCTGAAAACACAGAATATTAATTGAAGAAAAAAAATTTAAAATTTTTAAAAAAACACTTTTAAAATACAAAAATAAATAGGCCATGAGACCAATCAAATCTACAACACAAACTTCAAAATTTTAAAACAAATTAAAAACATATAGTAACTAAAGTATCTAAAAATATAAAAAATATTAATTTGAAAAGAAAAAACCTTTAATTTTTTAAAAACCACTTTTAAAACACAAAAATAAATAGATTCTAGGGCTAATCAAATTTAAAACACAAACTTCAAAATTAAAAAAAAAAATTGAAAACCTATAGGAACTAAAGTAGTAACCAGAGTGGAGCATTGAAGTGGGAAAATAAAATAAGAAATATGTAATTTTGAGGGATATAACACAACTAGTTAGGTTTTAGGTTTGTTTTTTAGAAGTTATTAGTTTGAGTCCCACAAATTTTACGGTTATTAAAAACTTATATAGTCGTTAATTTCAAGATTCATAGGATTTGTCAAGGTAAATATAAACTGACCCGAGCATCCTGTTAATAAAATAAATAAATAATAAGAAACATGCTAAATCTTTATTGTAACATAAATTAAATCAATAAGTACAGCATTCGTTGATATTCTTACAAAATAAAAGGGGAATAAAAATCATCGACCTCAAATAAAGTAAAATAAAATATTGAGCAAATAGAATGGGACCAAACCAGCAGCAACGTGTCACTATAAAAAAGCAAAAGAAAAACAATAAAACAGCAAAACGTGATACGCGCTGGAGCGTGTCTGCACGCTCGCGTAAGACCAGTCTGTCTTTGCTTTAATGAAGCAAGTCAGTCTTTGGAGATGTCACATGGAAACCTCTTTATTTACTATTTTGCCATCAAGCCAAGCATCTTGCAGACAGTGATTTTGGACCCTTGCATCTCGGGCCCCATCAATCTAATGGCTGCAAGTTCGTTTGATGCAGTAGATCCATGTTTTAGCTTATTGATACTTGACAGAAACCCTTCATTGTCAAAATGTCCAAACTACCCATGTGTCTATTGCATAATTGGAAGGGTACAGAACAAGACATTATTGTCTTTGTGGTCAATTTTTCTTTTTCTTTTTCTTTTTCTTTTCAATTTGTGATTATTGTGTTTAAGAATGAATGGTATGCATGAGATTCTTACAATTCGTGGACTAAACTTTGTATTGTCTTTCTTCTAAAGCCCTTGTCAAGGCAATTTGTTGAGATTTGATCCATGTGCTTCTAGCTTGTGCTTATGATGGGTTTAGAGAAGTTTTGTTATGAAGTAGGGAAAGCGTTGTGATTTTTTTTTTGATTCATTAGGTATATAATCTTCAAAGGATTAGTTGGTGTATTTGAATTTTTAATTATTTTTGGATATTTTGATGTGTTGATATCATAAATAAATTTTTAAAAAATAAAATTTATATATTATTTTGATGTATTTTAAAAAAAAACACTTTAAAAAATAATATCTACAACAATTCTAAACACACTCTAAAAAATACATATTACTTTAGGATTTTAGTAAGTGAGATCCATGATTGGTGCACCAAGATTTTATACAATGAGACATATAATGGGATGTTGGTTATAGTCTTAATACATGATTATCTTGTTGTTTCATAAGTAATTTGTTTTTTTATTTTAATATTAACACATTAAAAAAATATATTAAAAATTATCAAATTGATATGTTTTTTTGATAAAAAAAATAATAATCTGAAAGATAGATATTTCAGCAACCTCGTAAAACCAAGGATGCCTTGTACTAGAGACATTTTAGTTAGACCTATATATGCAAGGATGGATGTTGACTCGAGTAAAAGCAGGGTCATCACCTCCATTACTTAAAATATTGCAGCATGTTGGAGCGGGAAGGACTTGAAAAAGCTGACTTCTTCTGTCACCAACAAGGCAGAATGATGCATCTATTTTCTTACACTAAATCTCTTTACCTAGGCAATTCTCTTTTTCTTTTTCTTTTTTTCTTTACCTAGGCAATTTTTATTAATTTATTATTTAGGTATTTTTTTTTATTAACGTGGATGTTCGATCAACTTATATATATCTCAATTAATCTCACGAATCCTAAAATTAATGATTATATAAGCAGGGACGGAGCAAAAAAAAAAAGTTTGGGAGGGTAAATTATAAATTAAAGGGGCCAAGAAATATTATAAATATTTACAATTATAAATATATAAAGGAGGGGTATTTCCTTGCAGGGGTCGGGGCTCCTATCAGCCCCCCTCTCTCTGCTACTATATATAAACCTTCAATAATTTTAAAAAAATTAAATTTATAATTATTAAAAAATAAATTTAAAACCTAACGAGTTAAACTAGAATTTATCTAGACAATTCTTATACGTGCATGAGGGGTTCAAAGCTCTTGTTATCTATACTTAGCTCTTAGAATGGATTGATTGATAACTCATGGGTCATGGACTCTTCCACCTCAATGTTCAAATGAGGCCAAATCCTCACTTGAGTATTAAATTTAATAGATTTATATCGGGATGAGAGCTTGAGATATTTTTTAAAATAGGGTCCATTGGAATGGAGATTTATGTTATAATTAAATCGGGGTTAATTAGAAATTAAAGGAATCATATTACAAAGATTTGTTTATTTATTTATCAATCTCCTTTAAGTGGGGGTCTACCATAGGCCACACAAATCACAAGGGCACATTACAAAAAAGTGCAGCATTGTCCGCAAACAATTAGCTAATTAACTTTCTTGGAGTCCAAATCAATGGCCCCATTACATCATTAGCACACCATTTTTGCAACAAAAATCCCTTGCCTTAGTTTCATGGATCAATATGGACCACCTATAACTAAAGTAGTTGAGATTAAGTCAAGATTTTACTAATTAAATAATTAATCACCGCATTTCAGTGATTATCTTCGTAAATCAGTGATGTCATTGATTGGCATTTGTGATGAATCAATAAATTTGATTTGTTTTATTAATATGCTTTTGACCTTATATTATTAATCATCGATTATTGGGCTCCTTTACGATCTGTACGAGAATATAATGATTATTTTTCAAAATAATTTTAGTAATAAAATATATTAAAATTATTTTTATTATTTTTAAAATTTTATTTTTAAAATCAACACATTAAAATAATTCAAAACATAAAATAAATTTAACTAAAAAAATTAATTTTTTAATAGAAGTTAGTATTCCCAAACGCACGGGTTTTATATGAAGTAACAATAAAAATATTAGGGTTTGAATGGGAAAATTTTATAGGCACACGAGGGTATATATTCCGCATCTTGTTTTCGGGTTTTGTGGCCTACTTTGATTACTTTAATTGTCAAATGTCAATTATTTAAACTAATCTATGCTTTTCTTCATTTGTTTTTGTCTAACCACTACAATACAATGATGCCTTTTTTCTTTTCTGCTAAAAGTAAAGGAGGGAAAAGAGATTAGTACCATAGTGCAGCAGGTATTTTCAAATTAATAAATGAAAATAATGCAAAACATTAGATGATGATTTATACATGTGTCTATGTATGGATACAGGATCTAATTTTAATAGAAGGGCAAAATAATATAAGTATATAACTAAATTAATTAAGATAAAAAAAATCAAAAAATTATAAGTTTTTAATATAAAATTAAAAAAATTTATATATATTATAAAAACATGCTCTATAGAATTCTATTTTTTTATAATTCACAATTGCTCCTACAAGACTTCATACATTAAAAATGTTATAAATCTTCTTTCTATCAATACTTTTAAATATTTTATTTTCATTATATAAATAACCAAATAATCATTCAACCAATTATCCTACTAACTAACAATAAAATATTTATTTCAATCAACCAACACATAACCATAAATTATTTATTTCATCAATTTTGCACTATGTTTTTTTCAAGTTACATTGAAGATTTAACTACAACTAAACAACATAATTAAATTTTTTTCAATCCTAGTCAACACAACAACACATACTAAATACACCTAACTAACTAATAGTTACTCTGGTTCTAAAAGATCGCATCCCCCCCTCATTAAATGGTTGACTCTACTTTCACAATAAACACTCATTTTTTCTTCTTTAATCATGCTTTATTTAAACTCCTTTGCATCCTATTATATTCTAAGAATATCACATTTTGCAAATCTACTTTTTCCCAATTTAACATTCAAGAATCCTAATTCAAAATTTAAAAATTTTACATAAACTTTGTTAATCTTTACTTAAACTTGTGCAATCAAGTTTATAATTTCTTACCAGTAATAATATGAACTTCAAATGTTAACGAAATGCCACAAGTTTCCTCTCTCTACTCTCTTTTTCCTCACTTGATTTTCCCCTTACATCTTGAGTTAGATCTGTATAATTCTCACCCCCTCATTTATCTTGGTTTCTCTTCAGGATTTTAGTGAGAAAGCTCTTAATTTTATTTTATTTTATCTTCTAATTTTAACCCAACATAGATCAATGTGTCAAGTGGCTCCTCATAAAATTTCAGCCTAATCCAACGTTCGCAATGAGAGTTATGCTTAATTGTGTAAAATTGATTAGTGTATGATTTTACGTCAAAATCCAGATTTTCTTATTTAGTTATTACTCAAACCATATGAGTTATTTTACTAAGTCTTTGAGATCATTTTTTTTAATTTTAAAATATATTTATATTTTATTTTTATCATTTATTTTATTTACAAACTTACTATAATTACACGGTAATGTTATCAATTTTTAATTGGGATTTATACCAACACTTTTTTCACACAATTTTTTCTAAACTTTCATGTCTCATTTCATTATATTTTCTAGGAATTATTTTCTCATTCTCAAAACAAATCTATTTTTTTTTTCTATTTGTTAAAACACGTTACCAATTTCAGCAAGAAATATACTTCATTTGAATTTTATTTTTGGCAGTGTGGGCAAGTGCCCATATTACCATCACTCTCAATCCGCCCATGCATATGTCTCAATTTTACTAAATACATACTAAATGTCTAAGATATTTCATACTAGAAGTTTAGAAGCTTTTTTTCAGAAAAATTGCTAAAATTAAAGTTATTTAATCACAATCTCTCTTTAACTAAATATACAATTTTTTTTACACAAAAATGATAGAACATTCTTTGGTGAGGCCATTACTATAATCGATCGTGATCTTATAAAAATTATATATAAAAGGACCCCCAAAACCACTGGTGTATTTTATATATATATATATTCCTCGGGTAATGGTGTGAGGGCATGGCCCTTCCCAATGGTTTAGTTCAAAATTGACGTTTTGCATTTGGTGCTGTTTCTTTTTCTTATTTTTTTTATTAAATATTATTATAAAAGACATGAGTTTTTTTATTGTGTAAGGATCTCTTGTTTATCCTCTCATACATTATTGTAGAGAAGCTATGTAAAGTTTTATGTTTTTTTAATTTGATTCTCAAACTTTTTTTCTCAGTTGATTTAGTTTTAATTGAAAATCAATTGATTTTAATTTCTTATAAAAAGATGAGATTTAAAAAAGAGTAACAGAAATTAAAAAGACACCAAATATGGGTGACATGCCATAAGTTTCACAAAAAATACACTTTAGTCATCGACCTTTAAAAATCATGCAAATTATACAATTTCAGTACCTTAGTATTTTTCCAATTCAATTTTAGTACAAAGTTTATTTTTGTTATTTTTTAGTTTCTATTTGAGAGGAGAGAGAGAAAGAGAGATCGTTGGATTCCGGTGATAAAGAGAAAAAAGTGTAATTGACACTGATAAAGACCACCAAAAAAAACTATATTTGTGTCAAATGGTTCATTTGATAAAATAAATTCATATTAGGTGTTCTTGTACATTTAAAGTTCATGAAAAAATATAGGTGTTTTGGGTAAAAAATAAAACAGATGTCTGAATTTTTCTTTCAATCCCATGCCTATTCATTGCCTAATTTTTTTTTTTCAAAAAGATATGGGGTGGATGATTTTATCTACCCTAGTTGCAAAAAATAAAAATAATTGAGGGCCCAATCACACGAACCCTTACAAAATGGGCCATGTGGGCTGGTTTGGCTTGTCAGACCTATCAATTCCTAACCTTTGCTCTTTTTTTCTTTCTATTTTTAATTAATGATTCTTTTTTATGGTTTTAAAATAATTTATTTATTTATTTAATTTAATTTTAGTGTTTTCAGATCATTTTGATATGCTAATATTAAAAATAAAATTTAAAAAATAAAATAAAAAATATTATTTTGATGTACTTCTAAATAAAAAGCATTTTCAAAAACAACAGCCACCATAATACCAAATATACTATACTGTAAACAACTTCAAGCCAATTGCCTTGAACCCTGTGATTTTTTTTTAATTATTATTATTATTATTTTGTTGGAGAATATCATAGAATCTTTCAAACTATTAGGAGAGCTACATAAATAATCAATTCAAGAATCAGAACAGAAGATCAAAACATGAGTTATCCTTAATTAGAAATGTATTGAATAAATAATGACTTGAGATATATTAATAGTAATAATCCTTGAAGGATAAGTGTTGTGCTTTCTTCAAGTAATCGATTGCGGTTCAAAACTAAAAGAAGGATGAAAGAAAGAAAGAAAATGAACTCTCATTGTCTAATCCGTGTTTCTAAATAATTTAAATTATTTTTTTTATTTAAAATTAATATATTTTTTTATATTTTTGAATCATTTTGATGCGCTGATATCAAAAATAACTTTTTAAAAATAAAAAATTATTATCTTGATGTATTTCTAAGTAAAAAATACTTTGAACTACAACCGCTACCACAATTTGAAACAAATCAGAAGGGATTCGTACATCTTAGTGATGAGAAATACCTTTATTATTATGACAAGGAAAAAATGAATAATTCAGATTTTAAAAATCTTGGCTTTTAAGCAAATACTGAATTAATTTTAGAAATAACTTTTGATTTAATTTAAAATTTGTTCTAAAACAAATATTTTTCATGAAATTTTCTGAATTAAAGTAAAAAAAGATTAAAGATTAAAAAAAAAAACAACTCAATTTACAAAAGTCACGTCTAACATTTTCTATATTTAAATATTATACTTAATTTTGAGTTTCGAAAACACACCCTACTAATGATTTTAGTTCTTTGTATAAAATTTAAATGATCTATTTGCCATGCCTCAGAATTCAAGTTATGATGCAAAATGAAATGCACAAAAATTATTTGTTGTTTGATGGAAACATCAATGACAATATTCTTCCCAGATTCATACTCTCTCATTCAAGTGTATTTTTATTTGCATATAAGTGTGTTTCACTCTTCTGACGTCACTCGATCGAAAAGGAAAAGTTAAAGAAAACTAGTCCTTGAACTCAGTGGTGTTGGTAAATATGTCCTAACGTTATAATCAACACTTTTGAAGGATAATGGCATATGATTTAAC
Organism: Populus tremula; assembly: GCA_964019445.1. NCBI lineage: Eukaryota > Viridiplantae > Streptophyta > Magnoliopsida > Malpighiales > Salicaceae > Populus > Populus tremula. The sequence continues at coordinate 5,918,534 of CAXHTJ010000017.1, forward strand.
CACGTTGCAAGGCATTTAAAGAGAAACTTGATGTCTTTAATAGACTCCTAAAGGTAAGAAAAAAGAAAGATTCCCAACAAAAAAAATAATTCACTCGTGTGTGTATAAACAAACAAATCATAAAATGCATTTAAGCCACTCAATGGATAAACATTTTTTGTTTTTATTTATTTGGTGATTTAAAGGAACCAGAGATATGTAATAACCCAATATCTTTGGGTTCAGTCAAGCACTGAGCTCATGTATATATGGGTCTATTGATTTGCCAGATCCAAAATCTTTAGACTCAATACTTGGCTGAGCCCAAACATATATTTATATATATGTTCCGTCTAATAAAATTAAAAATGTTTTTTCTTCTGACTAAATTAGAAATATTTTTCTCTTTGACACATAAAAGGTTGGGATGCGATCACGAAAAAGATGAGGATGGGCTATAAAAACCTATTAGATCCTTAGAAGAGAGGAATTTCAATCTTTATTCTCTACTGTATATTTATTTTTATAATCTCTCTCTAAAATATCATTTTATTTTCTCTCAAAAAGATTGTTTTTAAGCATTGGAGAGCCCCTAAACTCACCAAAAATGATCTTTTATAGGTATCAGGCACCGACCACCACCCATCTTGGCTAGGAAAAATGGATCAGATTACCAAAACTAAGAGATTAACCGATCATCCACCACATAAGCCTTGTTCTCAAACTACTTGAATTTCTTAGGACATCATCAATGGCGTCATATGTGGGAAACTGATCAAAAAGCCATTGATAGTTCTTCTAGAACTGGTTTATCGATGTCCCCAATCACCATCAAAGGTAGATAATCAAAGCCTTCAATTGAGCCCAAGAGCTCCAGGCTTTTTCCTTGATAGCAAAAAGCTCAGCCCTCAAACTGTTTTGGATGGTCTTCACCTTAAGGATCTTCCACTTTAGGGAATCTACTTGGTTATACACGACCTGAAGCAGTTTGTCATTAAAGCTCAACTAAAAAACAACTTGTATTTGTTCCTTCAACATTGAATAAGCCACCTCGAGGCTATTCAGTTTGGCCTCTACAACAATTTTTTCCTCCTTTAACCTCTCGAAGGTAGCATGGTTTACCTTATTTGTGGCACTAACCTCCCTTATATGATTTTTCTTGGCCACCCAACACCTCATGAATTGGGCGTAAATCATGGAAGCTTATTAAAAAACAGGTGTTAGGAAGAATAGTCATAGAACTAAACAAAAGGTGAACAAGAAGGTTCCTTACATTAAAATCCATTTGATCAGTTAAAGCCAAATAATGGCTATAACTCTTATTAGACATCATTAAGATGTCTCAATAGTCTCACTACGCTAAGGCTAGCCTTCTTAATACCTAACCTACCACTAATAATAGCCTTTATAAGCTGCATCTCCTCCTCAATCAAGGTATGGAAATTGAAGGGAGCTCAACTTTGTTTCCTCAGGAATAACCCGAGTAGAAGGCCCAACTATTGTAGCCTCTACTAGCAAAGCTAAAAGTTGAAGTAAAGGAAATGCCACTACAGGAGCTTATACAATTGAAACTAGAACACCAGGCTCTACAAGGGTGAAGACCCTTCTCCTTAGAAAATGGGTGGTAGCACCTTCAATCACTTTAGGGGGAGTGAAATCTAATTGACCCTTGACTGGGGAGTGTGACTTCCCTCGACTTCATTTTCTTATGGAAGTTCTGAATCCCACTATCATTTCTTTAGGAACAAAGAGTTCATCAACAATAATAGGGGTAATCCTTCATCACTTTTTTAGCTTTACCTCCAACCACGAACATAGATGAAGATTTTTTTGGTCAACTCTCTTTTGTAGACCTCGCTGAAGTTTCTCCATTTCCTTCAACTGTTAGCCCTTTACAAAAAAATTCCCAAGTAGAAGTCATATATGACTTTTTTTTTGCTCTAATTTTTTAGTTTAGAGTAGAAAATAAAAGAAGGTGTTAATGGAAAATTCTTAGAAATAAATTTGTCTCTTTGTATTTGGACTAAAATAGTTTGAGATCTTCAACATAATTGTTTTTTTAGAAATTATAGAAAGTAAAAGACAAGACAGAGACAATAATGTCTAAGGTTATAAAAGGAAACATCTTTTTACCCTTGGATGAATGGCTTTTAATGCCATCTCTAGACTCTAAAAATCCATTTAATTACAACATTAAATGCAATTTTGCCACTTTACTTCCCAAAAGACGCCTCCTTCAAATAAACATAGTCACCTGGCCACAAGAAATCCTAACAATCCTCTGTTGGACAAATAAATCTTATGAAAAAGGTAAAAAGGTCCCTCATTTACTATTGATAACCTTTTTCAAAATCTTTGCGTAGTAAATACCCAAAGAATTAAAGGGCTACTAATGGATCAACATATTTTGTTTATTTGGATTGTCATTTAGAGGAACCAAAGACAGGGTGATAACCCAACATTCTTGGGCTTAGCTAAGCACTAAGCCCAAACATGTATATATGAGTCTGATGATTTGTTAAACCCAGAACCCCTAGACTCAGCAAAGAGCTAAACCCACAAGTATATATAGATATTTTTTCTCTAATAAAGCCATATATATTTTTCCTTTGATTAATTCAAAGATATTTTTCTCTTTAACACAAAAGAGGTTGGAATATGATAAAGAAAAAGTTAAGGGTAGGCTATAAAGACCTATTAGATCCTTAGAAGAGAGGGTTTTTAATCTCCATTCTTTACTATATGTTTATTTTCAGAGTCTCTCTTTAAAATATCACTGTTTTTTCTCTCAAGAAGATACTTATTTAAGCATTGAAGAGTCTCCAAACTCATCAAAAGAAATCTTTTACATGTATTAGCCACCAACGACCTTGGCTAGAGAGAATGAATTAAATTGTCAAAACCAAGAGATTAATCGATTATCCAACATAGAAACCTTGTTCTCAAACTATTTGCATTTTTTTTAGACATTAAAGGTGTAAGTGAATAATTATGATACTACACTTTTAGTTCATCGATGCTTTGCTGTTTAATGAATAGTCAAATATTGATTTTTTTAAACCATGCTTCAGCTCTTGAGTTTTTAAAAATCTTAATGTTTGGTCCCTATAGTTTTGGTGTTTACACTTTGGTCCAAAACTTAATTTTTCTCACACTTAAATCCCTATAAATTGACATAAAAATGAAAAATTCACTTAAAGAAATGAGGAGAGGGAAATATTTAGGTTAGCCATACTCCAGCTGCAAAAATCTGATCTTATTTTCATGAGATTGGCTTGGAAAGATGAGTTTGATATATGTGGTTCTGACCTTCAACCATACTGAAAAAAGTAGATCTGAATTGAGATTTTTTTTATTGGAATTGATTTTGAATTTTTAGATTTATTAAAGGGTGTTTTGGAGTTGAAAATAGGGTTATTGAGGTTTCTACAATGTTGTTTAAGTGTTTTTATGTGAAAAACATGTTGAAAATTTAGTTTTTGGGGTAAAACAACATGGCTCATGATTTGTTATCATCGAATGTGACTAAAATTTGAACAAGCAAACAACATGTTATCCATTAAATTAAAACAACATGTCCATTCATTAAAAAAAACACGAGCTTGATCTTCTAAGTCTAAAAAAGCTATCCAATTATATCATAATATTCAAACTAGATAGATGACCCACACTACGTCACGGGACGAATCAATTTTTTCCCAACATAAAAGGGTGAAAAGACTAAGAAGCTTCAAGAAGCCAATTTAATATTTTTTTTTTACTTTTAAAGGTAATTAAGTCATTTCACTGTGCGAAAAAAACATGAGAAGATAATTTTGTATCAATATGACAATGACCTATGGACACTTATAAAAAGATTGTTTTAACCACAATGGCTAATTTAATAGTTTTATTTGGAAAGGGTACAATGATTATTTTACTATTTCAATCCAAAAAAAAAAATGGTGTACAATGAAATATTGAACTCTTTTAGGTTTTTGTTAATAAGAGTAGAGCTCTTGATTATAATATTAATACTTATTCTTGATATGCATATTTGTTTTTAAAAACTTTGCCTAACAAATACTGATTAGAATAAAAGATTTAATTTTTTTATTGTTTTTTAATTAATTTTATCAAAGTAACTATTCTTTTATTTTTTTTATACATTAGGCTTAAAGAATATAAAGTCACAATTTCTTTGTTTCTTGATTGAAACATGCCTTTTAAATTATGATATTTCTTTTTAGAAAAAATAATGCTTCTGATAAAAAAAATATTTTTTTCAAAATAAAAATAAAAATATAAACAAGGAAAATGATTTTTTATTAAATTTTTTCCCCTTAATTAAAACAATTAAAATCTTTTAAGAATATTTTTTTTTTATAATTATCTTTAGTTTTTACTAAAAAAAATACAGCTAATAAAAAATATATGAATAACAAAAGGGAATTTTAGCTACAAAAAACATATATTTTTTCTTAAAATATAAATCATTGTCTATTTTTTATGAATATCTATTTTAATTACTGTAGAAGGGTATAAAGATAATTTTGAAAAGTGTTTCAAGGATCGTGCGAGCACACCACCGACTAGTTAGATTCTAAAACATAATAATTACACAAACCTCGAGTTGATTTATCTCTCCCATCTTATCTAACTAATCATTGACATGATAAATTTACCCTTACTATTGTGATAAAAATGTAAAAAAGAAGAAAACAATCCATCAACTTTATATCCAAGTTCAAATAGTATACCAACTAGCTTCGGAATTTGCATTTTGTTGCAGGGTGGACTTTTGTTTTCGTGTAAAAAATAATATTCAAGTTTTGAAATGAAATTAAAAAAAATATATTAAAAACTGGTTATAACAAACCTATAATCATGTTAATTAGAGCTAAGTTAAGCCGAGATATCTCGCCAAATTTACAGTTTAAATCATGTGATTGAAATGATCCGATAAAATAAATAAATTATAAAGCCTTTTTTTTTTATAAAAAAAATAGTGTTAACTTTTCAAACTTGTAATCCAACTTATTAGACTGGAAATACCTAATCTGAAAAAATAATAAAATCAAATTCCCAATCAATCATATATTGAAGGATACAATTAAAAAAAACTTTAATTATACGATTTAAAAAATAGCAATTAAAAGAACGAGAATCAAAATTAAAATAAAAAATAAAACTTATATTTAATTGAATGGTGAAATTAAAAAAAATCATTTTAGTAAAAGGAAAATCCAAATTTAAAAAGAATAAGAATCAAAATTTACATAAAAAATAAAAACAATGTTGTAATTAAAATGTGAAATTGCGAAGAATAAGAACTTTTATTAAACAAAAGGGCCAATAAAAAATTTAAAAATTAAAATAATGAGGACCAAATTAATGAGGATAAAATTAAAAAATATAATATTTGGTAAATTGGGATTCAAGGATAAAATAAAAACAAATAAAACTTTTACAAAAGAGTTATGACAAAAAATGAGAAATTAAAATAATAAGAACAAAAGTTGAAATATCAATAATCAAAAGGCCAGACTATAATTTTTAGGGGAGGAGAGAGAAAAAAGAAAAAAAGAGGCATACAAACAATAAACTGGACCACCATTAATGTCATGCACCACACCAATAGAAAAAAAAAACATGATGATGCTTGCAATAACATGGTGAAAAGTTATTTTGTAATGCTAGGAAATGCCACACGCATCCATCATTTATTTATTTATTTTTATTTAGTTAAATATCAAAGTATCTCTATACTAGCTTTCTAATTGTAAAAAAACCACTGTAAAAAACTAAAAACACCTTTTAACCTCCATTTAGATCTTTCTGATTTTAAGAATATTATTGTTGTTTTAATATGTATTTTAATTATTTATTATTTTTTATATTTGATTAAATACTAAATTACTTCTTAGTTTAAATCATAATAATAAAAAATTATTATAAAAATACAAAAATACTCCTGAATGCCTGATTTAATTTTTTTCGACATTACTGGAAACTAGTGTAAAACTTTTTGGATAAATAAACAAAAATACCATTATACTGTTCCTGTGAATAGTACCCACGAGTTTGAGACTTTGAGCAATGTTTTTCCAAGTAGACAGATGATTTTCGTGTATAGGACCCACACAAGTGGATTCTACGGGGACCCAAAAAGAAAAAGAAAAAAAAATACTATTGCATATAATATAATAAGATGTAATGGAATTGGAGACATATTATACACACACACACACGGAGCGTAAACATAACAAACAGGGTAGAGCCCACCTCAACTGTTTTTGGAGCCATTGATGAAAGGGACTCCAAAGGATTTGATCCTTTTGAATACAAATGCCAGAAGATTTGCAAATTTCTTGAGTTTCCAATAGCAACGGGACACGTCACTCATATAATTCTTGCTTAATCATTTTGCCACCGTATTTTCACCATGTTTTGGCACCTTCCCTCACCCAATCTATTCACCTTTCTTGGTAGCTCATGCCCCAAAAATGTTGGAGAAACCCATACTTCTTGTTTTTTTTTTATATATATATATAAAGAAGTTCTACGGTGTGGATATTTTCTTTTTTGATTTCTATTTTTTCTCTTTTCATTTTCCCTTTTTCAATGAAAAATTTAAAACTATGAATTTAATTGTTGATAAAAAAGATGAATTTCTTCATAGAAAAATAAAAAAATTAAAATTACACCAACATTATAACTATTTTTCATAAAATATAAAAATTATAATCTATAATGGCAATCTTAATATTTTGTATTCGTGATAATCTTACTATAAAATATTAACTATTTTATTAAAACTAAAAATTAAGATTTTCTATTTAGTTAAAATTAAAAATATTAGACCTTTTATTTTCTATTTAATTTAGAACATTAGGATTTCTTGGTGTCTCTATAAATTACATATTCTTTATAGAATGTAGATATAATGTTAATTATGAATTATAATTTTATCTTTTTTTTTTTATATTTGAACCCTCTCCTGTATAGTTTTTTTCTAAGCTAATATTTATCAGAACTTTATTTCATATATAGTATATTAGGGTTTTCTTATAAAGCTAGTATTTATTAGGGTTCTTATTTTCTATTTAATTTAGGATAGTAGGGTTTTTGGTATGTATATAAACATCTACAATCTTTATAAAAAAAATCAAAGCCAGGTGAGGCACCAAAGCCTAGCCTCCAGGCCTACGCTTTTAGCCTACTTCTGGTGTGCTGGGCCTTGGGCATGGTCTTTTCTTTTTCTATTTTTTTTTAACTAAAAAAAAATTGCAGATGTTAATTCACTTACTTAATATTGACATGGTTACTAAATAATATTATAACCTCTAATTTACATTTAACATTTTTTTTCAATTATTATGTATGTGATATAATAATAATAATAATAATAATAATAAATTTCTCATGAAAATTCGATTAAAATCATTATTTTAGTATTTTGTTGTTAAAACTTTTAAATATTTTGTGAAGATAATTTTATCACTTATATATATATTTTTTAATTTCTAGCCACATAAAAATATGAACATATAATTTTGATATATATATGCGCGCGCTTTAACAAACATGAATTCTTTCTTTTAAAAACAAAATAATGATTCTAGTTAAATCAAATACATTTTTTCATTAAAATAAGCAATAGATACGTCATTAAAAAAAATTAATAACAACAATAATGAATGACATCACACTACAAGTTTTAACCATCTCAATCGTATCAGAAATTCGTGATATTCGACAGTCAGTGGCTTAGGCTTGGTGGGTTTTTTACAGAGACTAAAAATCTCCTGAACCGAAGGCTGAACACTAGCTTCCATGCCAAAAACCACCATGAATATGATCATCAAATTTCCACCCATCAAATCCTCAAATTACAATCAGTAATGAAATAACAATACCAAATGGGCTAGATCAAGACCAACAATACCTAGATTGAATAGAGGAATCGGAGAAACCAGTGGTTTGGAGATTTTTACATAAAGATTGAGGCTTTTCAAGGGATTTTTTTGCGAGAACAGCGAGGGGAGACAGAGAGGGCTTGGGTGGCTAGCTTTTATAGCTAAAGACTGTCTTTAGAAAGCAATAATGTGGATGCTCTAATAGATCAAAAAGAAAAAAAAAAAAAAAACCCAAATCGTATGAAATCCGAAGCTCTGAACTTGTCAAGTGCTCATATCATAGAGTTGCCAGCTTCAACTGGCAAGCACAGATCGAATCTATAGTGAGGAAAAGGTGATCGAGTTGTTGCAGTATTTCCTTGTCTTGAAAGGATGAGGATTTGTTATTGTGGCAAGGTGGAGAGCATTCCATCCCCAAATCGTATGAAATTCTAGGTTGTGATAAACTGAGATTTTTATTTGGTTAATTTTATTACTTCATATCTTTGATTTCAATATTTAGGAATACGGAGTGGTAAAAACCTGACATGCACTTTAAGCATACAAAACTGCACAGCTCTAGATGATGCAAGAGGTTTGATTCCGAGTTGTGTGGAATTCTGCAAAAGCTAATGAAAACCAAAATAAATTAATTGATGAAATTAATAAAAAAATAAAATTTAATCAATTAGGATAACTCTCGACCCGGGTAATGAGATATGAACAACTCAATAAAAAATAAGTCCAATGTTGAAGGACTCATGATCCAGGTAATGAGACCAATATAACCTCTAAGAAATAAAATGAAAAAAAAAACAACTTGATTTAACCAGGATTAAAATACCAAAACTCGTGACCTTGATTTTAAGACCAAGATATTCTCATAAAAAACAAATCAAAATAGATTATAAAGCTTAATTTCCAATTGAACCAATATTAAATGATAAAATTAAGGAAAAAATCAATTAAATAAAAGATACAAAACACAACCCGAGTTAATCCGTCAAGTATTATTCTCGTATCATAAGATAAAGATAATCTAATTAAAAACAAGCAAAACAAATAATGAAGTTTAATTTTCAATCAAATCAATATTAAATATTTTAGTTTATAACTAGTTAGCTGTCCGCGCTATGCCGCGGGTTCATTTTTTATTTTCATAAAAATTTATAATATAAATAATAATATTTTTTAATATTAATAATATTTTTTCAAATTTATCAATTATTTTATTAATAATAATTATTATAATAAAAATAATAATTTTTAAAATACAGATAATTATATTTAAAAACCTAAGACTCCAGAACCTCGGGTCCTAACACAAGACCTATTAAACTTAGGTCTTGATAGTGAACTCAAGACAATCGGGTCCTGACATAGGAACCCGATGAATTGGATCTAGTCGAAGGACCCTAGAGATCAAGCTTGATGTAAGACCCATTCGACTTTGGTCCTGAGGAAGGATCCGAGAACACTGCAAGGACCCAAGTGAATTTGATTATAATGCAAGACCCATTTGAAGGGTAAAAATATAAACTATTGTTCTTATTATCATTAATAAATTTCAAATAAAATATTATTACCACCAAAGAAAAACCATATAGTTGATTTGAAGGATAAAATTAAAATGTACTACTATTACTATTATTATTATTATTTGTGCTAAAAATATTATTATTTTTATTATAATTGAAGGTATTAATATTAAAAATAGTATTATTTGTGTTATAAATATTAATATTTCTAGTATAGTTCAAAGTATTATTATTTGTGGTAAAACTATTATTATTTTTATTAATCTTGAAGGTATTAATATTAAAAAAATATTATTTGTTGTATAAATATTATTATCTAACTTATTTTCCCAAATTTTTATATTTTTTAATCTTTAAAAAACAATTATGGTTTTTCTTTGATAGTAAAAATAGTTTTTTAAAAATTCAATAATAATAATAATAATAATATTTTTACCTTTCAAATCAAATATATGGTTGTTTTTCGATATTAATAATAATTGCTTTCAAATTTATTGATAATATTAATTATAATAAAAATAATAATATTTATAACACAAATGATAATTTTTTAATATTAATACTTTCAATAAAAATAAAAATAATAATATTTATAACACAAATAATACTTTTTTCCTTTTCATATTCATACTTTTAATTATAATAAAAATAATAATATTTAAAATACAAATAATAATATTTAGAAACTTAAGACCCAAGAACCTTGGATCTTGATGAAGGACCCAATATAATTAGATCTTGACGCAAGACCTATTAAGTTTGGGTCTTGACGCAGGACCCAAGACAATCGGGTCCTGGCATTGGATTCAAGGGAATGAGGTCTGGCACAGGACCCAGGCGAATTGGGTCCTGAGGTAGGATCTGTTAGACATGGGTCTTGATGCACAACCCATTACTATTAGATCCCAGCGCAAGACCCATTTGAAGGGTAAAAGTACAAATTATTGTTCTTATTATCATTATTGTCATTAATAAGTTTGAAATAAAATATTATTACCACCTAAGAAAAATCATATAATTGATTTGAATGATAAAATTAATTATTATTATTATTATCATTTGTGCTATAAATATTATTATTTTTATTATAATTGAAGGTATTAATATTAAAATTGTATTATAAATATTAATATTTTTATTATAGTTCAAAGTATTAATATAAAAAATATTATTATTTTTGATACAATGATTATTATTTTTATTATCATTATTTGTGTTTTAAATATTATTATTTCAATTATAATTCAAAATATTAATATAAAAAATACTATTATTGGGGGTATAAAGATTATTATTTTTATTATAATTGAACTAATAATATTTAGAACACAAATTAAAATATTATTAAAATATGTTTGATATTAATACTTTCAACTATAATTAAAATAAATAATTAAAATAATAATATTTATAAGTAAAATAATTATATTAAGAAACCTAAGATCTAATAACCTTGGGTCCTGACAAATGACCCAAGAAAATTGAATCCTAACGCCAGATCCAAGAGCACCAAGTCCTGCTACAAGATCTAAGAGTACTGGGTCCGAACTCAGAACCCAAGAGATCTGGGTCCTGATGTAGGACCTATAAGCCTTAGGTCTCGTTAAGATCTTCAGTCACGCTCGTGGATCTGACTCAGCGCACAAGCAAGTTAGCCCCAGTGTCAGGTGTCCCGGTCCTAGCGCTAAATCCAAGAGCACCGGGTCCTGCTGCAAGACCTAAAAGTACCAGGTTCGAACTCAAAACCCAAAAGATCCGGGTCCTGACACAGACCTATGAGCCTTAGGTCTCGCCAAGATCTTTAGCCACGCACAAGCAGTTTAGCCCCAATGTTAGGGGTCCCTGTACAAGTCTGGCTCAGCGCCCAAGGCTTGTCAACCCCAACATCAGGTGTCCGCATCCCATGGCCTGCAGCCCTATTAAAATTGAAACTGATCATTTTCTCCCCAACCATCTTTTTAATACCAAGTGTATCCTAGTAAAAAGACAACCCCACTCTTCACCTGTTGTCCTTGAACTTTGTGTGGCAAAGGCATTACACCAATCCACAAAGCTTTGTATCTAAGTAAAACATACCAGGGACACTAAAACCTTTTAGTATATTGAATAATTAATATAGAAGTTTATAATTAATATAGATTGGATAACGTATGAAAACCCATTACCATAAAAGAATTCCTGCTGTCATGTACTTGAATCTCGTAGGAAAATTTTGCTCATTGATTCTGCATGCCTTTCGTGCCTCGCACATGCATACAAATTTTGATATTACCTTTACCAGAAGCAAAAGGCTGCTTTCCAAATCAAGATTTTCAAGATCTAATAAATCACAACTGGTGGCTTTGAAACTGCCTGCTCGCACAACTTCAATGATATCTTTTACCACCTTATTCTTATTCTACTCACTACTTTTCTCCTCATCCACCACCATCCTCCTTTTCCACTCAAACACCGTGTTTCTTTCTGTGCAGGTATCAATGGTTCTTATTCTTGAAAACATTCACAGGTACAATACACAGATGGCTTCTGAGTTGTATACAGAGTAAGAGAGTTTCGCAGCACTCTGCAGATTCCGAGAGAGTTATCTATACGCTGCCGGCGGCCGAAGCCTGGGCACTCTGCAGATTCCAAGAGAGTTATCTATACGCTGCCGGCGGCCGAAGCCTCTGGTTGGCCCAGGCTTTGGCCCATCCTAGTATGTTAAACTCATTCAATGAACACAAAAGGAATAACAACGGAAAAAAGGGCATTTCAGGATACAGAACCTATAAAAGTTAATATACAACATTGAAAACCAATTTTGAATATATGACAAAAACTACTGTGTTTGGACCTTCCAGAAGTAAATATCAGCAAATCTTAAAATATATTCATGTCAACATACAGGAACTTGCTTTCCAGTTTCCACATTCCATGTTCACAAAGAAAATCCTTTTCTTTGCAAAACTCTTTCCACACCTACAAAAGTAGCTCAAAAAGAGTCTGTCATGAAGATGAAGACAAAATAATCCATAACTGTACTATACAAAAAATCAAAAGAAAAATTATTATTAGAAAAAACATCGAACTAGATAAAAAAGAAACGAGGGCCATGCTTACAATGACTTTAGTTAGCATTACCATCCGACGGATTAAGCATTTTGGTATTTTAAAAGCATGAAGATAATAACCATTACTTCAAACAGCAGGTCAAATCCCAAATCTAGAAATCCGCAATTTGCAAGTTGCATTCTGCCAGAAATTATATGGAAGAAGTAATGGAAATTGGAGAAAAAAATACAAACCAATTATAGTCTCAAACCACCACTTAAAACTACCCAGGTCTCAACAAAACTTGATTTATAAACAGCAGGTCTTACAAAGATACGAACTTCAAAGTGCAAGATGCAGCTGAAAATTTCTAAACATTAAGCTGCAAGGATTAAGGCTATGTTTGGCATGACTTCAAGATTTTGAAAGAAAAGTCGTGAACATGTTTGGTTAGGAATTGCTTTTGACTTAAATCAAAACTTTGTTAAAAAATTGAGTCAAAATTTTGCTTTAAATCAAAACTTTTGACATGGATTCTAACTTACACCACCTCTATTTTTTTTTTTTTTTAAAAAACAAAAGTTGTTTTAAGTCATTTTTTCATTAGAAATACTTCTAACTTGACTCATTTTGTCACAAGTTATTTATGAAAATAACTTTTGACATACAATTCAAAGTCCTAAGTTATTTACAACAGTTTCAATGTTCAGGAGACTAGAAACTCCACTGTGATCACCCAGCCTAAGCAAAGATGCCAAGATTCAACTTGTTTGGGGGTCAAGTCTGACACAAATATGGATTTCGATTCTCAGCTACTGCCCACATAATGACTGAAAAATAAATTGCAAGGGACACCAGCGTTACAGCCTGCATAATATGCACTGCTTAAAGAAAGATTTTATGGTGGAGCCACACAGACATGAACATATAGAAGCAATATGCTTGCCACTGTGAGCACATGCTGCGAACCGAGCACTCAAATGCTCCTTCCAGAAGAAGGATAAAAACATTAAAGGAAAATGCTCTTCAATATCCTCAAGATCCACAATCATGAGACAACCAAAGGTATTGAAAAAACATGAGGAACCAAAAATAAAAGACAGAAGAAAACTTGGTGACATGCAACCTCCTGTTAAACTCTTTAACTTTTTCTCACAAGTCATTCTGTGACATAAAGTGTACCTAACATCATGCTGTTTCAGTAAAATGTTTCCCAGTAACCCATCATCCATGCAACAGTCTCTCCACCTTGCCAAACTGCTCTGATTTCAGAGATCACCCAACATCCAAACTATTTTTTAACAGGTATTAGTCCAATGTGATCGATCTATGGCAATGTATTAGTGATTATAACTCAGGAACTTAAAAAGGCATATAAGATTAAAGTTATGAACTTATGCACGCTATCTTCATCTAATATCAATCAGCATTCCATATGCAAAATTAATTATCAAATTACACAACACTAAACCCCATTCTAATATTCAATTCCATTAATCCATCAACAACCATCGATTTTTCTAGCACAAATCAAGCTATTTCTAACTCATATTTCATAAAATATCATAAAAGACCTCATCCTATAATCATACACTAAAACCCCTTGAAATCTTTAGCCCAAATCCAATGAAAGCAACAAATTTAATGTGAACACCAGACCCAAGACATGATTCACACATCTATATGATCTATGATGACAAAGGATAGCTCAACCCCTGTGTTATTGATTTTTTTTTTAGTTTATTTGTTGGGTTTGATTTAGTTATTGATACATTTTTTATTAGTGGGCTATATGTCCAATTATTTATTCTAGTTAGAGTTTTAATATTTATATGTTATTTTTCTAAATGTTAGACAATTTTTTATGATTTGAATAAAATTTACAAAGTTGCGGACTTTTCCAAACCCGATTCTTTCTCTTCTTCAGCTTTTTATTTTCTTTCTTTGGCTTCGTCTTTTCTTCTTACTTCTTTTTAATCTCTTTTGTCCCACATTAGCTTTGGTATCAAAGCATAAACTCTTAATTGTTCTTATAATTAACGGATCTATTAGAGCTTGTGCAAATCTTAAAAATTCAACACAGTTTCTAGTCCCTAACAATTGTGAAGGATCATCATCAATAATGATCTAGAAAAACAAAAGTCTTTATGTTTATAGTCAAAATCTAAAATAAATAAAAAAAAATCACCCAGTCACACACACCCTAAAACCCAAAACCCTAGCCACTATTCATCTTCCCCTATATTCATCAGCCAACCACCGGTAGTCCACCCATCCACTGCAGTAGTCGCCCACAAAACCACCAACCATCACAACCTAACAACTCCCCTCATCAAGAAATCAACAATCTTCAGTTTTACAGTAGCATCAAACCAATTCCAGCTGATCTTCAAGCCACCACTGTCAAAAAATTTGTCTTTCTATTTATAGTCAAAATCTAAAATAAAATAAAAATCACCCAGTCACACACCCTAAAACCCAAAACCCTAGCCACTATTCATCTTCCCCTATATTCATCAGCCAACCACCAGTAGTCCACCCATCCACTGCAGTAGTCGCCCACAAAACCGCCACCCATTACAACCTAGCAACTCCCCTCATCAAGAAATCAACAATCTTCAGTTTTACAGTAGCATCAAACCAATTCCAGCTGATCTTCAAGCCACCACTGTCAAAAAACCCATCACATCCAGCCACACTATAACCAGAAAATCAGCACATTCATACCACTTAGCCACACCACTCAACCTAATCCATCCCTACCACCACAGTTGCCTCAGCCACTACCAAATCGAACTAAACACTGCAAGCCACAACCCACACATAAACATTGCCAACACAAACCCAACTTTAGCCCCTCTATCCACTACCCACTCCAAACAGAAAACCACAATAGCCAGTCTTTAGCCTCAACCACCATGCCGCCAACCACCCTGGTACCAACCACTATGTCAAAGACTAGCCACCACACCCGCTCATTACCAGTAACCACAATAGAAGACAATAAAATCTCTAATAACAGGCAAATCAACTAGCAACTCCATCACACCGACAATCCACAACAGAGCACAATTGATTCAAGTCTTCAAATAACATCAGCATGCTTGTTCAAGCCTCAGATTGCACCAAATGTTTTTGGCTGTGAGAGGTGTGAAGAAGAATGGTTTTAGAAGTGTCTTGTTACTTTTGCTTTATTGTCAATTTAGTTGTAATTTTGTTTTATATTGATTTATAAAATAAAAAAAGTTAAAAAAGAAAAGTCAGAAAGTCAAAAGAAAAGGTGATAAAAAAAAGAGTGAAAAGTGATAGAAGAAAAAGGAGAAAAAAAAAGTGACAACAACATACAAGTCAGACGACATCAGTGATACATTGGCAACATTTTACATGATTCAAAGAGGTCCAGCCGCGATTGAGTTTGACGATTTGAATCTTTATTGGTAAATTACTCAACGTTTTGATTCATTGAAGTTTACTTCTTTTGTTTTGTACTTGTTATTCAATTAATCATCAATAGAGTGCCTTTTTGCGTTTGGTAAAAAAATCCTATCTTACATACAAAGTTCATATTCTACTCACCTATCAAAGTTATCATCTATATCTATTTATTAGTCCTTTTTATTATCTTTGGAGCTTGCAAGGTTTATGGAAATTTGCGACTTTTGTTTGATTTACACTTAAAGACTAGCAATGCATGTTTACAATTTCCATAGTGTATCATTGTCTTAATTAATATATACAAAAAATTGAATAAGTTTTACTTTTACTTTTATTCATTTTTATTTAAGCATTGTGTTTTTATTTTACAATTACCATGGACTAAAACTTGTTCTCCATCCTAAGTCATATAATGTGTTATGGGTTAATAATACTTCCATAGAAATCAATAAGAGATGTTTATTCCCTATCAAATTCAGACTATCATGTGAGATTTGGTGTGATGTGATTCCAATGAATATAGGAATAAGGATTTGTCATTTTGGGTAAACAATGTATATGATTTAGACGTCACCATTTGGTTGATCAAATTCATGTTCTTTAAAAGTAAAAGGTAGAAAGATCCATTTTATTGGATTACCACCAAGATCTATCAATAAGAACAAGAAAAAGAAGAGTGAGAAAGAATAAGGACTAAGCACAAGTCTAAATGAGTTTGAGAATGAGGTTAAGGAAAAGCCTATTATGTTTGGTTTAGTTGAAAAGAAAATTTCAAAAAAATCTCAGTGGAACCACCCGAGAAGATGAATGTGGTTAACACAATAAATCTAAAAGAGTTTGAAGATGAGGTTAATGAAGAGTCTATTAAGTCTTCTTTAGTTGCAAAAGAAGTTAGCTAAAAAGGTTTGGAGAGACTCTAGCAATTGCCTGAAGATGTAAGTGTGGTGTTGGAAGAGTTTCAAAATACTTGTCCCTTTGAACTCCCTGATTCTTATCCTCCTGTAATTGACATCCAGCATGCATAGATTCTGTGCAACCTTCTAAATTCACTAATAACTTCCCCTTTATGCTTGACATCTAGCATATCATAAATTTTGAGTAGTTTGTTGAGCTTCTTGAATTCATTACCCTTTATTCATGATAAAGAGGATAATGATAGCCTTGACTCACTAGGTTATGTCCAATTTATATCCACCTAGGATACAAACAGTGTTTGTTCCATTTCATACTAGCAGCCATAAGATGTTCATGGTCATAAACCTAGGATGCTTGTAGGTCTTCTTCCAATGTCTCCTTACACTAACATGTTTGAGCCAACGAAATCTTTTACATATAGAGTTTATGAGTTGCATGTACAGATTATAAAACGAATTCAAGCAAATAATAAACAATATAAATTTCAAGTTGAGTGTCATAAATCATTTAATATTAAAGATTGTTTCATTATAGATATTATACAATATATTAAAAGACATCAGTGCCTCTTTTACTGTTTACCTAGATACAAAACAATGAGGATTGGAGCAGTGTAATGATAAAGCTGCCCTTGCCACAGGGAGTTGGAAAGACTATAAGGGGAGGGTGGGGTTGCCTTTTCATTGGGATGCATTTGGCATTAAAGGGATGGATGGGGAGAAAATGTTTAGTTTTGATTTTGGTGGGGCATGGTGGGGTTGCAAGCCCCGGGTTGCAGACATCTGGAATTGGAGCAGCCATGCCCTAGGCGCTAGGGCCAGACAAGTGCACCTAACTGCAGATCCAGGCGAGCAGGTCTGCAGCCCACATGCCTGGGAGCGTTGCCTTCACTATCAAAAGCTACTGGTTCTAGCTTGACAACCAGACCTAAAACACTTCCAAAAGGTGTAATAACGTTGGATGGAGCTGGCCAGCCAGATCCAAAACACTTCAAAAAAGTGCTAGGTCTGGCAACGCAGCCATACCCAAGGATATTGGGTCGTGCTCCACAGCCACACCCAAGGATATTGGGTCTAGGATTTTTTGCTCTTCTCTTATTTAAATTTATTTTTCATACAATAAAAAGGAAATAAATTGATGAGACTTTTTTTATATTCTATAAAAATTGGGTGATGACAAGTTGTTTTTTTTTTTTTTTCAACTTTGGTTGAATTTTCTTATTAAAGCATGCATGTTTTTGTTTTTCAAAAATGCTTTAAAAAATATTTTACAATTTTTTATTTTTTTCTATACTTTAAATTAATATTTTTTCCTTAATTCATATTAAGATGTTTTTGTATTATTTTGATGTGATTATATAAAAAAGAGATTTTAAAAAAGAAAAAAAATATTATCTCAATATATTTTTAAATAAATATTTTAAGATATTTTCAATTTTATTTTTTTCCCTCTTGAAATTTTTTTATCTTTTCTCTTATTGATTTTTTTTCATATTGTAAAGAGGAAATAAATTAATGTGACTTTTTATTATATTATACAAAAGTTGAGTGATGATAATTTTCTTTTCATTTCAGGTTGGGTTGAATTTCTTTATTAAAGCATGCTTGTTTTTGCGTTTCAAGAATGCTTTAAAAAAAAATTCAAATTTTTTTTATTTTCTTTACTTTAAATTAATATTTTTGATGTTTTTGTATTTTTTTTAAATTTTGTTTTTAGATATATTGAAATTGGATCTAGCTACGCAACCAGACCCAAGGAGAATATATTAAGTCGGGTCTTGCCTAATAGAATCCATTCGAGTTGGGTCCTGCCCCCAAAAGGACACAAAATAGCTATGGGTCTAGCCGTAGTTGGACCCATCACCCTTGGCTCCTGCTGCGAGCAGGACCCATCAACGATGGGTCTTGTCCCTCGCACAACCCAATGCGAGTTTTTTTTATATTGTTTAAAAGTTGGGTGATCATAATTTTTTTTCATTTGAGGTTGCGTTGAATTTCCTTATTAAGACATGTTTGTTTTTGCGTTTCAAATTTTTTTTTTAATTTTAATTTTTTCTCTATATTATCATATTAAAGTTTATGGAGCTCTCAATAAATTTTTAATTCACATGATATACTTTATATATTTGTATTATATAAGAGAATTTTTTAACAATAAAATCAATTAAAAAATAATTTATAAATATTATAATATAATATTATTTTGGGTAATAGAAGATATTTTAATTTTATAACATTAGTGAATAGATTCAAAGTTTTATCAATGTCTTGTTGTCTTTAGATTTTTTATTCGGTAGTTTTGAATTATATGTATTATTAAATACATAAATAAATTATGTTTTGGGTCCTGATGGGGGCAGGACTCAAAGTAGCTTTGGGTTCGGCTGCACAACAGGACCCAATAAGTTTGGGGACCCAAAAGCACTAGGTCCAGACCCAATTCTCTGAGGTCCTACATCAGGATCCAAGGCTAATGAGTCCGACGTTAGGACTCAATTCTTTTGGGTCTTGCATAGTACCTAAGACTAATGGGTCCTGAGTCCAAACCCAATTATGGTCTTGCATCAAGACCCAAGGTTAATGGGCCCAGCGTCATGACCCATTTTGCATAGGTCCTACCTACAAACTCAATTTTCTTAGGTACTGTGTCAGACTCAAGGGTGATGGGTCATGCATCAAGACCCATTTCATTTGAGTCCTGCCTTTAGACTCAATTCTCTTAGGTATTGCATTCATGACCCAAGGTTCTTTGGTCTTAAGTTTTTAAATATATTATTTGTGATATAAATATTGTTATTCTTATTTTAATTAAAAGTATTAATTTAAAAATATTATTATTTTTATAACAATTAATAGTATTACTATTAAAAATATTATTATTTGTATTAAAAATATTATTATTTTTATTATAATTAATATTATTTATAAAATAATTTAAAAAATTTGAAAAAAAAAATATTATCAATATTGAAAAACAACCTTAGATTTGATTTGAAGGGTAAAATTAAAAATTATTATTTTTGTTGTTATTATCATTAATAATTTTAAAAATACTAATATTACTATTGAAGAAAAAACAATTTTCTTAAAAAAAGATTAAAAAATATAAGAAATTAGGTAAACAAGTTAAATATTATTATTTATATTATAAATATTATTGTTAGGTCTGGTGTTGCAGCCAGATTCAAAGCTCTTGGGTCCGACGTTACAGCCAGACCCAACACTTTTGGTCTTCTATTTTTTTAATATTTTTTTATGAAAATAAAAGGTTGGCCAGCGCTACACCTAACTAGTTAGATCTATACGGTATCATCTTTAAACCAATCAACAATTGTAGGTGAGTAGTGCTATACCATATAAAGTGTTATAAACGGTTGAGTAAAATACAATTTTGATATTAGCTCTACTTTTAATGCAAAAGAATTGGTATATATAAATTGTACTATCCTATACCTAATGATCCTTTTGAAACTCTTACACCATTATCTTTATCATTGACACAAAAGGAATTTATTGATGTTATTTTGGATGTAAAAGTTGTTTCTATCAAAGATGATGAGATTTAGTGAATAAGCAAGTTGACTTAGAGTCAGATTCTACTGAGATTATTAGAGCAACATCACCATAACTTGAACTCTATGAGTGTTATTGGAGTCGTCTTGAACTATACTTGACGAGGTCAAGTTCTTCCAACCCTGAAATAGTTGATGGAGACACCAGACACAAGACAATGTTCACACATTCGTATGATCTACGATGATAAAGGATAGGTCAACTCCTCTGTTATTGAATTTTTTTTGGATTTATTTGTTAGGCTTGCTTTAGTTATTATTAGATATTTTTTAGTGTACTATAAGTTTAATTGTTTGTTTTAGTTAGGGTTTTAGTATTTATATGTTATTTTCTAAATGTTATACAGTTTTTGATGATTCAAATAAAATTTGCAAAGTTGCCGACTTTTCCAACCCCCATTCTTTCTCTTCTTCACCTCCATTCTTCTCTTCTTTAGCCTTTTCTTCTTGACTTCTTCTTTCTTATGACTTTTTCTTTTTAATCTCGTTTGTCCCGCATCAAAATTACAACATAATATCTCAACATATAGGCATGCACACTCCAGAAAAGAAAAAAAGAGAAAAAAACTAAAATCCTCTATATTAAAAAGGGAAGGACTAAATTTTGATTCCAAAAATATTGTTCTCATAACCCCTTGATCTCTCAATCTCAACTTAATCAAAGCAAGAAACTGGCAACAAACAACTCTTAAAACATAAACACGCTAAAAGAAATAAAAAAGCAAAAGCAACACTTACCAACAATCTCTCCAATTCACAAAAAATCTCCATGCACTAATTTGTACTGCACTAGCCTACCAACATCACTACTATACCCCTGTTTCTCTCCAGGCAACCACGATAGTGAAACAGGAAACTTCTTTCCATTGTCCAACTCTCCGCCTCACTCCCTCAATCCCCTTGTGCCCTGCGCACTCTACTCTCATAATAAGCATCATTAGCAGGCAACTCATACAAAATGTACCTCTTGTCACTAGTGCCTCCTAAAGTATCCTAAAACTACTCAACTAACAAATCCTTAATCACTTCAGCTCAATTCGACAAAAATGCAACATAAGATCAAAATAAACAAAAAAATGGTTTTGTTAATAAAGGTCTCTAACATGAGGATATATTCCAAACAAGCATCCAATGGCATCTTCAAGAGGAAAAGTCTCTTCAATGGCATCGAGATAGCAAATTGAGAGACAACAAAGCTCATGAAACAAGAAACCAAAAAACTCATAGTAGAAATACAACCTCATAATTAGGAAGCCAGGAACTCAAACAGCCATATAGCATGCAGAAACTCATACTTCTATAATGCAACCGTCAATTAAAAAGCTACCAACATTATGCAACTGTTGTGAAAGATTCATTGTAACTCAGTTCTACAATCATTGAATATTCCCCAACAGTCTCTCCAACTAGCAACTGCTCTAATTTCAAAGATCAAATTACCCTAAAATTACCTCCCACAATAAAAAATAATTAGTCAAATATGAACTTTGGCCACATTTCAGTAAAATAAATCAGGGCCTTTGAATATCATATCTAGCCAAACTGAGCCAAATTTCCTAGTTAACCAATACTAGGTAAATTGAAATACAATGCCACACAGCTAATATACAAAATACTTTGCTACATTCTACAAACTAAAAATGTTGATCATGACCATCTCCTACTTGATTTCATCATTCCATCTAAATTTCTCAAAACAAGCTTCTTCAAACTAATTCTTCTAAACTATCCTTAAGAAAACACACCTTGCAATAACAAACTACTGAACCCCTAATCCCTCAAGCCTAGTTCCAAAAAAAAAGGCAACCAAATTTAGACACATTGGCTCAACATAAGAAAACAAGTTAAAATCGTCAATATTTTGCAGAAGTTGAAAAAATTACCCATTCTCCAATTTATGAATTCTAATCTCATAATATACCCTTCTCATATTCCTTTAATTACTCAATCTAAATTCATGCAAAGCAACAATTTACAACATAAACACAAACAAAAACTATTGTTCCTCCAATACAAACATTCCAACTTCTAAATGGTACTCCAAATAATTTCGAACCAAATACTCCATAATCTCAATCAATATTCAACAAAATCAACCCATTTAAAAAACAACTCATAGAACATAATAGGCACGAGAATAAACAAAAGTAAATAAATAAATACAGGAAAAACCTACTCATTCTCAAATTTATGATATTTAAACCCTAAAATTCTCTTCTCATAACCCCTTAGCTACTCAGAATTTAATGAAATTTTTTTTCTTTTACAAGAAATAGTCATAAGATAAACATAAAGTAATACACTTTACAACAAAACACCTGATAAAACTGAAAATACAAAAAAAAGCAAAACCACTCACCAAAAGATCATCCCAAATTCTTGATATCCAGTCTATTCATTTTAACTCCACAAATCTATTAAAATACTTCTATAGCAACACTAAACCAGAAACCCCTTAAGCAACCAATCCAAATTTAACAATTACAACAACATTTACACCAAAGAACAGCTCAGAAAGCACAATATAAGCATGTAAACAAGCACACACACAAACACCAATGATAATAATAATCACACTCACCAATGATCGCCAATCCAAAATCCAATCTGTCAAGAACTGCTTTGTCCACCACCACCACTTCCACCAAACGCCCTCGGAATTGAAATAGTGAACCTTCTCTCCATTCCTCCAGCGCTACCCCCACCACTCCCTTGCCCTGCAGGAGATCTATTCTCGTAATCAGGATCATCAGTAGGCAATTCATACCGACAAACTGGACACGAATTATGCATGTTCAACCAAGGTATTATACAATCCTCATGAAACACATGTTTACATGGCATCCCTTTGACTTCTTCTCCTCCCTCAAACTCATCTTTACACACAGCACATTGATTATTCATCTCTGATTTCATCATCTCCTCGGTAACCTTCATCGTGGGCAATGCCTCAATCGCCTTTTTCGACGCCGGAGGCGTCCCATACCTGTTCGGATCATTCTCAGCCAATTGTTGGATCAGTTGCTCCAAACCCGACCCAATAAAATAATCACCAAAATTACCATCTGGGAATCGAAGACCAGGCTCGTGTCCATTGTTGTCAATCACGAACTGGACCCGACCCCCACCAGAATGAAGGTTTTGGAGGTGAGAACGGAGGAACTCAAGGGGGTTAAACGCATTCGGGTCGGAGAATCCGGGTCGGGTTGGAAATTCAGGATGAGAGAAATTGCCAGAGTTTTGGAAGAGGAGAGGAAAGAGAGAAGAGAAGGGGTCAAATGGGTCGTTGAAATACGAGTCGGAGAATGGATTCGGGTTTTGAGGGTTTTGGGTTTCGGATTCTTCAATGAAGCTATCGTGGCAAATCGGGCAAAATGGATCATCGTAGGAAGAGGCAGTTATCGAGACCGTGCGGTTGCATTGATAGCAGAAATATTGTTTCGATGTGGTGGTTGCTGCGGCGGTCACTGCAGGTAATGGGGGAGCTCCGGTGAAGGACATGATTGGTATTAATTTTTATAGATGGGAGAGTTGTTATTATTATTATTATTTTTCCCCCCTGAAGAGACTAAAGGGAGGAGTATAGTAGCCTGAAGATTAGATTTTCTAATTTCTAGGTGTCTGTCTCTGTCATTTTAATTAATAAATTGAGTTTTGGATTTATCTATGGCGCAGCCCATTACAAAGCCCATAAAAGTAAATAAAGCTAATTTTATTGAAAATTACTTTTAAGAATTAGCTTAATTTGGTTTTATATTTTACAATCTGTTTTTAATATATTTTTATAAGTTTAGTTGCTCCTATCTATCCTAGCTATTGTTAGATATTTTAATAGAGACTTGATTTAAAGTACAAGAATAAATTGAATTAATTTTTTAAAATGATCTCCTTTGTCATATGAATAAGATTTATTATGAGTTTCCATCCATTCAATGAATAAGATTATAAAAGAATAATTTAGGTAAATTATTTTTAGCAATATATAAACAAATTTACTTAATGAAAGGCTTATTATATAGAAGGAAATGCGAAATAATTTCATGAAGGGTAATTTAACTCACTTTTTTTGTATGGTAAAAAAATATAACTTTAATAAAATTTATAAGTAAGGTGAACAAGGAATTAGATTTATATAGTTTTTAAATACAATAAAACTTAAGTAAAATATTTTATTCATCTAGAAAAGGTGAAGAAAGTTTTTTTTTTTTTAAAGGTTGCTATTAGTAGGTGTCACAAATTTGGTGGTAATGACTATCTTAACAACTTTTCTTTAAAGGAAACAAAATTGTTTAGTGTATTGAATCTTGATAACCAACTAAACAATGAAAAACAAAATATAAAGAGACGAGGATACAAAAATCAAAGGAAATATTCTGAAATTAATTATTATTAGAGATCTTTGTATATTATTCACAATGTGTTCTACGACCTTCACTTTCAATACTGCATTTGCTTCTTCTTTAATGAATTTCTTAAAGGGATGTGAATCTTTTCTTGAATAAATACCTACACAAAGTCCCTTAGAGACCCCGAGGGTGTTGATGGGAGACCCTTCAAAAATCAAGTAAGTATGAGGTATTTTTATGTGGCAAAAGACATTAATAAAGGTATTAATAAGTTTTTATGAAGATAGAGAGGAATAAGAAGAAGAAAATGTAGAAGTTAGAGAAGAAGAAGAAGGATTGTGTTATGTCTCAAAGTTTAAGGTTTCTAACCCTTTTCTGTATACTCATACTTCCTTTTATATTACTTGGTTTGACCTGTTTCATACAAAGTAGAAGGGGTAGAGATGTAATCTCATAATAATAAAATAATATTATTTTATACTCGTGTCATCACATCTAATTAATATAATCATAAACTGCTTGTTCGTATTTAATGGGATGTGATAGGTATCATAATTACTCGTCTAGGCTTAGAGTATGGAAAGCTCAGTGTGGAGTTACCTTTTAGCCATACCCTGAACCTGAGAGGAGTTGGATTCAACTCATACGCTGAACCCAAGAATGATCAAGTGCGGTTACGTCATGGCCTAACGTGGAGTTGGGCGCAGACGCGTCCCTAACCCAACATGGGGTTGGGTGTGGCCGTGTCATAGCTCAACGTGAGGTTGGGCGCGGATATGTCCTGGTCCAACTTGAAGTTAGGTACGGATGCTCCCTAGCCCGATGTGGAGTTGGGCATGAACGTGCCCTTACCCAACTTGGAGTTGGGTGCGAGTATGCCATAGCCCAACTTAGAGTTGGGCGCCAAAAAAAATATATCTCCGTTTTGGATTATGACTTTGGTGTGATGACCTTAAAATGAGGGAGGTTTTTTGAAAACCATGACCCATTACAAAGTATTCTTGTAAACACTCTAAATATCACAATATCTACATGCATAAATTATTTAGAATCATTAGCATATATATTGTTATATTGTTACATTTTAAAAAAAAATATCATTGCAATTTCTTCTTACATTTCATACTAGAAATTACAAATGTCAAAAACAAATCTATTTAGACACCGTTTGCACTTGAAGCATACATTATTTTTTGAAAAAAAATGATTTTTTTAACATTATTATATTTTTTTTGAATATTTTTAGATTATTTTAATGTTTTAATATTAAAAATAAAAAATATTATTTTAATATTTTAAAAAATAACCGTTATCATGAAACATATCTTACTCGCTCGTACAAAAATCTAAAATTGGGAAGAATTAAAAAGAAAAAGAAAATGAAATGGCTCACTTTATCATAACTTGGCCGATTACAAACAAGCCACACCCAGCATCCCCGTGAACCCCACATGACCATGCTCTTTGACGTGGCAAAAATTCATCCATTGGCTTTTTTTTTTTTTTTTTTAAAGAATTTCTTTGATCTCCAGGCACCTTCAAAAACCTTGAACGCAACATCCACCAATGCTGTAAAATCCCTGCAACTCTCTCTACCTCTCAAGTTCCACCATGGGCAAGATTATCCTCTCAAGCACTTCTACTCCTTTATCCACCTCTTCTCTTCCTCCACTTCGTACAGTTACTTCCACAGCTTCTTTATCTTCTCCAAAGAATCTCTTCTTGTTACGTTCGACTCAAAGTCAAAGAAAACTATCCTCTTCTTCAAGAAGGTCAACTAGCTTCTGTAAAGTTCACAAGTCTACTACAATAACATGTGGAGCTATTACAGAGATCAACGAAAGTGAGTTTCAAAATGCTGTCTTAAATTCTGACCGTCCAGTTCTTGTTGAGTTTGTGGCAACCTGGTGTGGTCCTTGTAGGTTAATATCTCCTGCCATGGAATCTGTGGCTCAGGTATCTTTTTTTCTTACTATATTATTCAATCATGACTATACATTAGCCTTCGATTACAAAAGGGTTTTCTTTTTCACTGTCCCAATTCATGTATTTTTGAGATGTGAGCAAAAAGAATTAATTCTCATGATTTTTCTAGTTTGATGTGGATAGCATTTGGTGCGCCAGAGCTGGTTGGAGGGTCCTAACTAGATGTGATTAAGAGGCGCTTTCTATTGACAGGGCCAAGAAATGGTTAATCTTTTCTGATATGGTTTTTGTTTCTCAAACTTTTAGGAATATGGGGATAGATTGACGGTTGTTAAGATCGATCATGACGCGAACCCCAAATTAATCAAAGAGTATAAAGTCTATGGATTGCCTGCTTTGATTCTTTTTAAAGATGGGAAGGAAGTGCCTGAAAGCAGAAGGGAAGGTGCAATTACCAAGGCAAAACTTAAAGAATATGTTGATGCTCTCTTGGAGTCCATATCAGTTGCATAGACATGGATATTCCTTCAACATTTTGGCTAGTTTTGAGAATCATGTGATGTGAGCAAATGTCCAGCTTTCATTGACATTTTCTAATATTACAGTCTGTATAGACATCCAATTGTATAATTTGAGCTGATGAATAAGATAGGACATCATTTTCAAGAGAAGATCTTGAACTTCTTAAATTATTGAGGATTTCCTTCTCCTGGTTTGTTTGTTTATTTGCAGTATTGTTGGAATTATCTTTACGTTCTTGCTCTTGATGTTGAAGGGAGTGGTGAAATTAGTTGGCTGGGGGTGAAATATAATTTCTTAATATTTAATCTGATGAATGTAAGATTGACGATGATATTAAATTTTCTAGAGGGAAATTAAATTGTGATGTATTGAACAAGTTGGATGAGTTCCAGATTTTATGTTGTAATTTAAACTGTAGGTTTATTGATTTGGTAAGAAAACTAGAGAAGAAACATATCCAGAAATGAGCAAATGAGACGAGGTCTCTATTTTCAATGAAGAAGAAGAACAGGATAACAGGCTTTTGTATAAGAAGAAGAAGAAGAAAAAAAAAAAAACCTAAACTTTTAACAATTACAACCACCGCTCACAATCAAATCTGTGCGCGGTGCTACCTTGACTGTTTGTACAAGCTCATTTCACGCAGTCAGCTCCTTCAAGTTTTGGCCTCCAATGACAGCATCATCAGGGATGTACTTGCCCCAGAACCAATGTGCCTTCCAAACAGTGTTCATTTCTTCAATTGGGACATTCTTTGTCTCGGGCAAGAAGAAGTAAATGAAGATGGTCATGATAACAACAAAGCCAGCAAAGAACAAGAAGAGACCAAACTTCAAGTGGCAGAGCATGGTGAGGAAGAACTGGCCAATGAGGAAAGTGAAGAACATGTTGACTGAGACATTGATGGCTTGCCCTGCTGATCTAATCTCAAGAGGGCAGATTTCACTAGGTACTAGCCATCCCAATGGACCCCAAGACCAGGCAAATGCTGCAACATAAGCACAGATCAAGAACAGTACAAAATTGGCTGTGCTACCTGACATGTTTCCTACACCATTTGTTCCAAAGTTGATGCCTATCATGACTGCAACAAGTATCTGCAATCAAAGCAAACATATTCATTGAATCGGCACGAGTCTAATGTGAATCCGTCATAGTTAGAAGAGTTTTAATATAGTAAACAAATTGGTTAAGGTTATCAATAAATACCTGGCAAATAATCATCTGAATGCCTCCTTCAAGGAACAAAATTCTTCTCCCAAACCTATCAGCTGAGTAGATGGAAACAGCTGTACAGACAACATTAACTGTGCCCGTGATGACTGCAGACATAAGTGAAGCATCGTCTCCGAAACCCAAGGTCTTAAAGAGAACAGGTGCATAAAAATTGATGACATTGATTCCAGTAATTTGCTGGAAGAATGGAATCAATATGCAAATGACAAGCTGAGGCCTATATCTTGGCTGCAAGATGTTTTTCCATGGATGTTCCACTCTCTTCGCAAGCTCATTTGCGGCTGCAAGGTCTTGGAATTCTGCTTCAACATTGTTCGTGCCACGAATCTTTTGCAACATTTTCTTCGCTTTCTCGGGGTGGCCTCTCTCAAGGATAGAATTGGGAGTGTCTGGGAGGAAAAATGATCCAACAATCATCATTATAGCAGGGACAGCTGCAAGAGCCAAAGAAATTCTCCAGCCATATCCTGCTTTGATCTTTGATGTTCCGTAGTTAATGAGATTTGCAGCAAGGACACCGATTGTAATGGCCATTTGGAAACCAATGTTAAGCGCTCCTCTAATCTTTGCTGGTGCCATTTCAGATAGATAAATTGGAACAGACTGTATAGAACAGAGAAAATACGAAAATCAATTTCAAATGTTATAACCATTTCCAAGCCAACACTGAGAGAAACAGTTTACCTGATTAGCAAAGCCAATACCAACACCAAGCAACAAACGACCAAGTATAAGCATTGCTACATTGGCAGCAGCACCATTAAGAACGGCACCAGCAAGGAAGACCAACCCTCCAGACAACATGGAGATTTTACGTCCGAATAGTCTGGTAACCGTAGAGGAAAAGAAGGAGGCTACCAAAGCAGAAAGGTAGAGAGAAGATGTGAACAATTGCAACGAGTGGCTGTCAAATTTGCAGTACATGCTCTCTCGATGATCTTCGTTCTCTTTGTGGTACACAGATGGGAAGAATTTCTTGAGAAATGAGTCCATGGAAGTCACCCCACCTGCAACATTGTACAGAATCATCCAGTCATTAGTGCCTTCAGATATAATTCATCAATAATCTTAGTCACCACAGCAAAGATGATTAAAAGATCTTCCATTTATTACCTGAGATACCAAGATCATAACCGAAAATGAGACCACCCATGGCAGCAACCAAACAGGTGGTGATAACGAAGGTAGTGACACGACCTTCATAGTTCACCCCCGTACTTGGCCCAACAAAAGTTCCTCCGGCCATCTTTTCTGTGAACTCTCTTACTCTTTTGGATGTGAATTTGCAAAGGGTGCAAAGGGTAGTTATTAAGGAGTGCTTTGTTAACACTTCTTTTTTATTCCAGGTGATGAATAAAAGGATCCTTCAAGGCAATCCTTCAGACTATCTTTTGCTCAGTAGCTTTTCCAATGCTTTCAATCCAAATAAGGCAACCCTTCATATAGTTTTGCTACCGCAGTCTGTGGGCGCCAAGAGAGGGTTCCTTCCCTTTTGTTTTCATCTATTTTTATGTAATTCCATTTTTAAGTTTTCACGAGTTAGATTTAAGGTGGATTAATTAATAAGATGATATCATCCTCCATCTGCTGGTGGCTGGGATTGATTCAAACCACATCCACATTTTTATTAGACACTTTCATCTCCTTGGTTGATCAGTCCCTAATTTATAGATCATCTACTTGTTTAAGTAAAATTATGGAGGTTTCATTTGATGCAGCGATTGGACTAGGCAATGTAAGCCTCCCACAGATTGACTTCCATGTTCACCATGTATGTTCCCTTTATGTATAATGGAAATCATTTTATCTCCATTTAGTGATAGTCTAATGGTGCTTGTATGTTTATGCTGCATGCAGTTAGCTTTTTAGAATAGTTTTTTTTTTTTTTTGAAAATATATTAAAATATTTAATTTTAATTTCTTATTTTATTTTTAACATCATATGTTAAAACCATAAAAAAAAAACACTAAAAATCATAATTTTAATATTTTTTTCAAGCCAAAAATACTTTTGAAAAACATTTAATTAAAAGCACCAAAAGCACTTATATATATATATATAAACTCACAATCCATTGATAAGATAGAATAAAAGATAAATTAATGCAAAAAAAATGAAAAGATAAATTAGTTAACTTATATGCTAATTCTTGTTTGTTTGGCACGGCGTTTTAAAAGCACTTTTAAAAAAATTTAAATTTTTTTGTTTGCTTTGAATTAATATGTTTTTAATGTTTTCAAATCATTTTAATGTGCTGATCTCAAAAATAATTTTTAAAAAATAATAAAAATATTATTGACATACTTTTCTAAGTGAAAAATACTTTGAAAATCAACTACAACCAAACACACATGAATTCATGTTGGATTTATACTTTTCATAGTTACGTTTTCAGCTAAAGTATTTGGATTGGTTGTTCCATACTCTCGAATAATAAAATATATTCATAAGTGAAAGCATAAAGTTAATTAGATATATTTTTCAAGTTCTTATAAAATTCATCGAAATTGAAACTAAATTGTTTTAGGTGTCAACAAAGAAATAATGAGTCGAAATAATATTCCACTCTTTATGAATCCCTCAATACTAAGCAATATCGATGGAGGGTTTTTTGTTTAAGGGTGAATTCTTCTCACTTAGAACTCTTTGGCTTTTTCTTATATATTTGTTTTTCTCTTAAGAAAAGAAATGTTCTCTTAGTTTTTATTATTAAAAAATGAGAGAGTTGATTTTCTTATAAAATAAAGATAGTGGAGAGATATTCTCTCTTGATGGAGACAAAATTTCTTTGTAATATGTAAATTTATCATAAATCACTATGACAATTTGACTTTTCAAATTCTCTTCTATTTCATAGAATTTAGGTCAGGCTTAACCATGGCCACCCAATTATTAAATAGATAAAAAAAAATCCAATATCTCCTGCTTGCAATAGGTTAAGATGACCTTTTACAACTTATGACTTAACATCGCTTTATTGTCAATATTGATTAATAAAAAATGTAATCGCTAGTCTATTATAATTTTGAAAGCTCTACATGAGTAATGTGTTAAGGTCAATGTAGAGACATCAACCTTAAAAAATATAGTGACTCTTAATGTTCTAGACCTTTTATAAATTATAAAAGTTAGTAACCTCAACTCTTCAATAAGAGCTTTATTAACCTTATGCACATGGTATTGATATTATACTTATAATTATATTGCAAACCTAGTAGCAACAAAAGCTTGTCGACACTAAGTTATAGTACCTCAAAGTAATTCAAAAGTCTTCCCTTCGTACTCGTATCATCAAGTTAAAGTCAAATTGTTTTCCTAGCAATGTCTTATAAGGTCGAATCAATTATGATCATAGGTGACATGCTAAAGTAGCAAACACCACTCCATCTTCATGATATAGCTAAAAGTGGCTAATGGAAGTAATAAATAACAAACAAAGAAAAAATCCTTAAGGACTCACATGGTGAGGAAGCAAAGATCCATTCACTCACCTCCTTTTTATGTTTGTTGTAGCACATTTAGTATGACATTCATATTATGGTAGAGAATCTAATAAAAAAACGAGCATATATAGTTCTCTAAATATTTTACAAGTTTTAATTTGATCACTTCTAGAGTGTCTAATTTGAATTCTTTAAATATTCACCATGACTTATACCAAATAATTGAACTCATACTTGGCTTTTTTAAGCTGATATGGATTGTGAGATTATCTAAATGTTGTAACAAAGACCTTTTATTGATCTTTAATTAAGACGATATTTTTCATGTCTCATGTTTCTTACTTACTCAAGTACTAAAGTGATGTTCATGTGAGTAAACAAATCAGCCTATTTGTTATAATATGAATATTACTGTATATTTAATATTTGTAATTAAGAAAACAACTAAAAGAATTCTTGAATTTATGATGATACAAAGTGTTCCACCGTGTTTTTTTTTCCTTTTAATTTCATCCATTTTCATATTGAGTTTATTAATTTGGGATTGGATCCTATGGTTTGCTTCGATTAGCTTTGCATCGTATTTTTGTGATGTCGAGAAAAAATCCAACACTTGGTAGATGCCCAGTTTAGCAAAACAACATATAATTTTATTGATTTAAAGTGATTAAAGCTTTAGCGACTTGATTTAAAACTTACAAAATACTAAATCAGAGAATGATTTGAACAAAAGGGGCAAATTGTAAGAAAAACATTTTGGTATCCAGCTCACAGCGTAACATGAGTCATTAATCTAGCATAGCTTGAAACCCAACAAACCTTAAAATAAGTAGAAAATAAAAAAAAAGATGAAAGAAATTGCAATCTAAAACAATTACATATTGTAATATAGAAAAAAGTTATTAACAACATGAGGGTATTTCCTTGTGGAAGAAAAGCAAGAGAAATTATAAGTATACATGGTTTGAAATTTGACATTTTAACTTGTAAGTTTGGATGTAATTAGAATAGAGCATGGAATTTATGAATCATATGGACCCGTACTGAGGGGAGTTGGTCTGGATGTTTTCTGTTGTTTGGATTTTGAACAAAGTGAAAATGAAAAAACAAAAGAGAAGATATTCAAAAGCATATGGACAACATGTAATTACAAAGCATATGTACATAGCCACAAGCGTCCAAAAAAAGTGTTCTCATCCTGATGGTGATTTCATGCAGTATGTGTATCGACTCCAATGACAGCATCATGAGGGATGTACTTGCTCCAGAACCAATGTGCCTTCCATACAGTGTTCATTTCTTCAATCGGGACATTCTTCGTCTCGGGCAAGAAGAAGTAAATGAAGATGGTCATGATAACAACAAAGCCAGCGAAGAACAAGAAGAGACCGAACTTGAAGTGGCAGAGCATGGTTAGGAAGAACTGGCCAATGAAGAAAGTGAAGAACATGTTGACTGAGACATTGATGGCTTGCCCTGCTGATCTAATCTCAAGAGGGCAGATCTCACTAGGCACCAACCATCCCAATGGACCCCAAGACCAGGCAAATGCTGCAACATAAGCACAGATCAAGAACAGTACAAAGTTGGCTGTGCTACCTGACATTTCTCCTACACCATTTGTTCCGAAGTTGATGCCTATCATGACAGCAACAAGTATCTGCAATCAAAGCAAACATATTCATTGAATGAGCATGAGTCTAATGTGAATCCGTCATAGTTAGAAGAGTTTTAATATAGTAAACAAATTGGTTAAGGTTATCATTAAATACCTGGCAAATAATTCATCTGAATGCCTCCTTCAAGGAACAAAATTCTTCTCCCAAACCTATCAGCTGAGTAGATGGAAACAGCTGTACAGACAACATTAACTATGCCCGTGATGACTGCAGACATAAGTGAAGCATCGTCTCCGAAACCCAAGGTCTTAAAGAGAACTGGTGCATAAAACATGATGACATTGATTCCAGTAATCTGCTGGAAGAATGGAATCAATGCGCAAATGACAAGCTGAGGCCTATATCTTGGCTGCAAGATGTTTTTCCATGGATTTTCCACTTTCTTTGCAGCCTCACTTGCGTCCACAAGGTCTTGGAACTCTGCTTCAACATTGTCCGCGCCACGAATCTTTTGCAACATTTTCTTCGCTTTCTCGGGGTAGCCTCTCTCCAGGATAGAATTGGGAGTGTCTGGAAGGAAAAAAGATCCAACAACAATCATTAAAGCGGGGACAGCCGCAAGAGCCAAAGAAATTCTCCAGCCATATCCGTCTTCGATCTTTGATGTTCCGTAGTTAATGAGATTTGCAGCAAGGATACCGATTGTAATGGCCATTTGGAAACCGATGTTAAGTGCTCCTCTAATCTGTGCTGGTGCCATTTCAGACAGATAAATTGGAACAGACTGTATAGAACAGAGAAAATGAATATCAATATTCAACGTTGTAAACATTTCAAGTAGAGAAAGACAACACCGAGAGAAACAGTTACCTGATTGGCAAATCCAACACCAACACCAAGCAACAAACGGCCAATGATAAGCATTGCTACATTTTTTGCAGCACCGTTAACAATGGCACCGGCAAGGAAAACTAACCCTCCACACAACATGGAGATTTTACGGCCGAATAATCTAGTTACCGTAGAGGAAAAGAAGGAAGCCACCAAAGCAGCGAGGTAGAGGGAAGACGTGAACAATTGCAACAAATGGCTATCAAATTTGCAGTACATATTGTCATGACGTTCTTCCTTCTCTTTATTGTACACAGATGGGAAGAATTTCTTGAGAAACGAGTCCATAGAAGTCACACCACCTGCAACGTTGTACAAAATAATCCAATCATGAGTACTTTAAGACACAGACGTGATTCATCGGCAATATTTGCCACTACAACAAGATGATTAAAAGGTGTTCCATTTATTACCTGAGATACCAATGTCATAACCAAAAATGAGACCGCCCATTGCAGCCACCAAACAGGTGATGATAACGAACGCTGTGACGCCACCTTCATAGTTCCTCCCCCCACTTTGCGCAACGAAACCTCCTCCTGCCATCTCTATGCAATCTGAAATTGTACTTTCTTTCGCCCTCTAGATTGACAAAAGAAATGGTTTATCTCAGATGCATTACAAACTATTGGTTACTCAAGCTAGCTTTATAGAGTTTTCATGCCAGCAAAATAGGTGGATAAAATTTGACATTTTCCCGTATCTCATTGTCCTCCATTGATTTCTTGCTTTCCTTGTGCCATTATCTCATGTCATGTTTTTGAGTGATAAGCT
This sequence comes from Populus tremula, assembly GCA_964019445.1. Lineage (NCBI taxonomy): Eukaryota > Viridiplantae > Streptophyta > Magnoliopsida > Malpighiales > Salicaceae > Populus > Populus tremula. The sequence goes on from CAXHTJ010000017.1 coordinate 5,953,637, forward strand.
TAATTGTAGGATCTTTGTCCAGCTCAAAACTACTAGCAGATTACAAACTAAAAAGATCTCTAACCACTGAAACAATTTCTATATTTGTAATCGTGCTTAATCTCTAGAGATATTGAATAACTAGCTAGGTTTGGATAGAACTTGAATGGTAATTAGGAGGGGTGTTTATTTTGAGATAAACTTTTTTGAGCACCTAGCTTGCACAGCCTGTTTCTTAATGGATTTCAGAATGTAAAAATAGTAATACCATTAAGTTTCATTACAAATATTTACATCCCTGGATATAAGCGAGATGTGGTCTTAATTATCATCGTTCTTATTGTTTCATTCCTTTTCCTTCTCTTTTTTGTATAAAGATCATTAATAAGGTATCATTACCTTTAAGACCACAAACACTATCGCCAAACTAACCAATTTGTTGAGGAATAGACACCAATAAAAATCATAGAAATCAGGTGAAAATGAAGGAAAGGTATCGCAAGATATTGTTTGGGTCGGTGTTGCACATGCAATAAAAGGTTGAGAATAGAATCTTGGCAAGACATTCAAGAAGTACTCAATGCCAATCCCTATCAAATTTAATAGTACTATCGACATAAATTTATATTGGTTGTTACACTAGCAGCTAGTGCGTTAGTACACATATTACTGACGGATTCACGGACATAAACAGTTCATATCAAAAACACTCTCGTCTATAATTTATGGATTGTCGGTGAGTACGCGGTAATAAATATACCAATAGATTTACAGACGGATAAAACATAAAAAAAACAATTACCCGTTTTATTCCGTCGGTATATCTATCGGTAAATATAACATATCCGTGACAAAATACCATCTGTAATTTCATCGGTGCGTTAATAGTAGCAGTGACATTTTCAGTAATTCTTTTTCATCTCTCTAGAATATACCGATAGTCTAGTTTCATCGGTAACCCCATCAATAATAGTGGTACTTGCAGTAATTATTTTCCAACTCTCTAGAATATACTGCTGGAATTGTGCCGTATTTTAAAAATATATTTTTTAAAAAATATTGAACAAAAGTAGAAAAATATTTAAAATAAAATAAATTACTATAAAAATCAAATATTTATTACAAATTTAAACATTTGTACATTCAAATACATTTGAAATCCAAACTTGACCAAAATTGGAAAAATTAATTAAGTCTAAAGACTTAAATAAACTTCTAACAAATTTAATTGACTTATTTAAAGATTTAATTGAAGAAAAATTAAGTTTGAAGATCAATTGGGAAAAAATTAGAAGAATTAATTAAGTTCAAGGATTTAACTAAACTTTTAATGGGTTTAGATGATTCAATCAGGGACTCAATTGAAGAAAAATCAAGTTTAGAGGCATAATTTAGATTAATTTGCAAAGTTTGGAAGATTAGGGACTTATTTAAAACTTTAAAATGTTAAATTTGTGCAGTCAGGGGTTTAATTGTAAGAAATTCAAAGTTTGAAGGCTAATTGAGAGCTAAATTAAAAAAAATTAAGATCAAGGACCTTTCTGTAAAAAGCACGAAACATTAGGGGTTGTACCAAACCTTTCAGGGACTAGATTGAAGAAAATCAAAGTTTAAGGCTTGATTGAGGATTAAGTTGAACAACTAGAAATAAAGCACTATTGTGTAAAAGGCACTAGACTTGAAGCATCTCAATTGATTTTGACAGGGGTTTCATTGCATAAACTTAGTCACTTTTTTCTCAATTAAAGATGTTTTAGCTCAAATTGAAACAATATGGACTTAATTGAAGTTTTCATATCTCAATTAGAAAACCCTAGTTTTTAGGGTTCAAATAGACGACATGTCGCTCACTTTTAATGAAGAGATTGAGTGACGTGTCATCTATCCCTATTTTATTGTCTTTCCCAACTGGAAAGGCTAATCGGGATGTCATTTCAGGAATGATGGGAGGAATCTTCCCTAAACCACCCTTTTATATGTAAAACCATCATGGTTTTAGTAACAGCTTTTTGAGGGATTTTAGATATAAAAGAGCAATTACTCTTTAAAGAGAAAGGGTGAAAATAAAATAGGAGATAAGAAAGAAAGCAAACACCTAAAGAATTGATAAAGAAATCTTATAAGTGATTAATAGGGAAGGTAGAGAAATAGGGCACCAAGTCGAGAGAAAAGGAAAGAATAAAAGCCAAACTAGTTTCAAGTGGAAAAAGGAGTTGAAAATCAAAGGTAAAGAAGCCAACAATCCATAAGAGAAAGCTATATCATTTTAATAAAGTATAACCTCAAACTTTAATGGAGGGGCGAAGCTTAATGAGCACACACACCTTTTCTTTTTTAGCTTATAAATCAATGTTTAGATCCATTTTTGAGTATGTGCTACTGTTGTTAGTTTAGATGCAATAAAGTTTTGTGTTTAGGATATCACTCTATTCCATGATTTAACATGTATACACATGTTCATGTTCAGTTAATAGCTCGTTTGATGTGTTATGAATGTTAACATAATGATATAACTTAGCTTAAAAAGTGTTTTATCAAGTTTTATGACTAGTTTGGTTGTTTTTTGTTGGATCATTTAGGAGGTTTAACTTTAAGCCTGTATTTTTTTTTTTTATTATTTTGGTGTGTTCTTGGGTCTTAAAAAGCATGAGTTCAAGTTTTTGAAACCTGAAAGATGTGGCAAATTAATGTTTTCATATTATTAGATTTCAAAGTATGTTTGTTATGAAGCTTGAGTTTAGTAGTATTGCATTCATTTTTTGCCTTTGTTGATGTTTTCTTATGTTTGCTGAAGCGTACATGAGTGTACTTAAGTTATTACTACTATTTTTAGGTCTTATTGTTAAGCTTTTATGCTTTTTTTTGGGTTGTAGTTTGTTGTTGCCTTTTTCGAGTTTAAATGATGCATTTCTGGGTTTAGGCTTTGAATGTTCTTAAACCTAAATTTGAGTTTTCTCAGGTGTTGATGTTTTAGCCTCCTTATTGAGCTTTGATAGAAGCTATAGCACACACATGACCATTTTACACCTTTATAGGGGTTTTTTATAAAGTTTATCTTGGTTCATTTGATCCCTAAAACTTTTAAATGCTGGGTTTAGGATTTTGTTGTTGTTAGAGTTGATTTGTTCATATCAGAATTCATTTTAGTTGTTTGATGCATGATTATGTTTTAGGTTTGCACATTGCATCTTTCTGCATGTTTAATGGGCTAGTCATGTTTGGCTGGATGAAATTTTAGCAAATGAAAAGGCATTTTTTTGTTGTTCTTAAGACGTGTTTGTCAAACACGCCCTACTAATTTTTTAAGCCTATGATTTTTGGATAAGGGTGTGATTGCCAAACATGCCATATTGATTTTCTAGCAATGTATATTTTCTAATTTGTTTTTGTGTTTTCTTCTAAACAAACCCCAAATAATTTTCAAAAAATTCTAAAAATATTCAAGTACCATTTTAAAATTATTTTTGGGTCCCAAAAGTGTTTTTCAACCATTTTATTTAATATTGGCTATAAACTTATAGTGTAAGATGTTGACCCGGTATTAAATATACTCAATTTTCTTTGAAAATTATAAAAAATCAATTTCTCTTATTAAAAAAATGCAAAAAAATGTTTTTAATCATGTACATATCACCAAGTCTCTTAGAAAATAAGAAACGAAATCATAATAGCATAAAACAAATACATGATTTAGCATCTTGAAATACAAAAATTCAAGAAAAATATTTGCATGTATTCTTGAAATACAAAAACTCAATGCCAGCACCTCTATTCTATTAATTGTATTTGAATGTACAAATATTTAAATTTATATTTTTATAGTAATTTATTTTATTTTAAATATTTTTCTACTTTTGTTCAATATTTTTTTAAAAATATGTTTTTAAAATACGGCACAATTCCAGCAGTATATTCTAGAGAGTTGGAAAATAATTACTGCAAATACCACTATTATTGATGGGGTTACCGACGAAACTAGACCGTCGGTATATTCTAGAGAGATGAAAAAGAATTACTGAAAATGTCACTGCTACTGTTAACGCACCGATGAAATTACAGATGGTATTTTGTCATGGATATGTTATATTTACCGATAGAATAAAGCGGGTAATTGTTTTTTTTATGCTTTATCCGTCTGTAAATCTATTGGTATATTTATTACCGCGTACTCACCGACAATCCATAAATTATAGACGAGAGTGTTTTTGATATGAACTGTTTATGTCCGTGAATCCGTCAGTAATATGTGTGTAACAACCAATAGAAATTTATGTCGATAGTACTATTAAATTTGATAGGGATTGGCATTGAGTACTTCTTGAATGTCTTGCCAAGATTCTGTTCTCAACCTTTTATTGCATGTGCAACACCGACCCAAACAATATCTTGCGATACCTTTCCTTCATTTTCACATGATTTCTATGATTTTTATTGGTGTCTATTCCTCAACAAATTGGTTAGTTTGGCGATAGTGTTTGTGGTCTTAAAGGTAATGATACCTTATTAATGATCTTTATACAAAAAAGAGAAGGAAAAGGAATGAAACAATAAGAACGATGATAATTAAGACCACATCTCGCTTATATCCAGGGATGTAAATATTTGTAATGAAACTTAATGGTATTACTATTTTTACATTCTGAAATCCATTAAGAAACAGGCTGTGCAAGCTAGGTGCTCAAAAAAGTTTATCTCAAAATAAACACCCCTCCTAATTACCATTCAAGTTCTATCCAAACCTAGCTAGTTATTCAATATCTCTAGAGATTAAGCACGATTACAAATATAGAAATTGTTTCAGTGGTTAGAGATCTTTTTAGTTTGTAATCTGCTAGTAGTTTTGAGCTGGACAAAGATCCTACAATTAAGCTTATCACTCAAAAACATGACATGAGATAATGGCACAAGGAAAGCAAGAAATCAATGGAGGACAATGAGATACGGGAAAATGTCAAATTTTATCCACCTATTTTGCTGGCATGAAAACTCTATAAAGCTAGCTTGAGTAACCAATAGTTTGTAATGCATCTGAGATAAACCATTTCTTTTGTCAATCTAGAGGGCGAAAGAAAGTACAATTTCAGATTGCATAGAGATGGCAGGAGGAGGTTTCGTTGCGCAAAGTGGGGGGAGGAACTATGAAGGTGGCGTCACAGCGTTCGTTATCATCACCTGTTTGGTGGCTGCAATGGGCGGTCTCATTTTTGGTTATGACATTGGTATCTCAGGTAATAAATGGAACACCTTTTAATCATCTTGTTGTAGTGGCAAATATTGCCGATGAATCACGTCTGTGTCTTAAAGTACTCATGATTGGATTATTTTGTACAACGTTGCAGGTGGTGTGACTTCTATGGACTCGTTTCTCAAGAAATTCTTCCCATCTGTGTACAATAAAGAGAAGGAAGAACGTCATGACAATATGTACTGCAAATTTGATAGCCATTTGTTGCAATTGTTCACGTCTTCCCTCTACCTCGCTGCTTTGGTGGCTTCCTTCTTTTCCTCTACGGTAACTAGATTATTCGGCCGTAAAATCTCCATGTTGTGTGGAGGGTTAGTTTTCCTTGCCGGTGCCATTGTTAACGGTGCTGCAAAAAATGTAGCAATGCTTATCATTGGCCGTTTGTTGCTTGGTGTTGGTGTTGGATTTGCCAATCAGGTAACTGTTTCTCTCGGTGTTGTCTTTCTCTACTTGAAATGTTTACAACGTTGAATATTGATATTCATTTTCTCTGTTCTATACAGTCTGTTCCAATTTATCTGTCTGAAATGGCACCAGCACAGATTAGAGGAGCACTTAACATCGGTTTCCAAATGGCCATTACAATCGGTATCCTTGCTGCAAATCTCATTAACTACGGAACATCAAAGATCGAAGACGGATATGGCTGGAGAATTTCTTTGGCTCTTGCGGCTGTCCCCGCTTTAATGATTGTTGTTGGATCTTTTTTCCTTCCAGACACTCCCAATTCTATCCTGGAGAGAGGCTACCCCGAGAAAGCGAAGAAAATGTTGCAAAAGATTCGTGGCGCGGACAATGTTGAAGCAGAGTTCCAAGACCTTGTGGACGCAAGTGAGGCTGCAAAGAAAGTGGAAAATCCATGGAAAAACATCTTGCAGCCAAGATATAGGCCTCAGCTTGTCATTTGCGCATTGATTCCATTCTTCCAGCAGATTACTGGAATCAATGTCATCATGTTTTATGCACCTGTTCTCTTTAAGACCTTGGGTTTCGGAGACGATGCTTCACTTATGTCTGCAGTCATCACGGGCATAGTTAATGTTGTCTGTACAGCTGTTTCCATCTACTCAGCTGATAGGTTCGGGAGAAGAATTTTGTTCCTTGAAGGAGGCATTCAGATGATTATTTGCCAGGTATTTAATGATAACCTTAACCAATTTGTTTACTATATTAAAACTCTTCTAACTATGACGGATTCACATTAGACTCATGCTCATTCAATGAATATGTTTGCTTTGATTGCAGATACTTGTTGCTGTCATGATAGGCATCAACTTCGGAACAAATGGTGTAGGAGAAATGTCAGGTAGCACAGCCAACTTTGTACTGTTCTTGATCTGTGCTTATGTTGCAGCATTTGCCTGGTCTTGGGGTCCATTGGGATGGTTGGTGCCTAGTGAGATCTGCCCTCTTGAGATTAGATCAGCAGGGCAAGCCATCAATGTCTCAGTCAACATGTTCTTCACTTTCTTCATTGGCCAGTTCTTCCTAACCATGCTCTGCCACTTCAAGTTCGGTCTCTTCTTGTTCTTCGCTGGCTTTGTTGTTATCATGACCATCTTCATTTACTTCTTCTTGCCCGAGACGAAGAATGTCCCGATTGAAGAAATGAACACTGTATGGAAGGCACATTGGTTCTGGAGCAAGTACATCCCTCATGATGCTGTCATTGGAGTCGATACACATACTGCATGAAATTAGCATCAGGATGAGAACACTTTTTTTGGACGCTTGTGGCTATGTACATATGCTTTGTAATTACATGTTGTCCATATGCTTTTGAATATCTTCTCTTTTGTTTTTTCATTTTCACTTTGTTCAAAATCCAAACAACAGAAAACATCCAGACCAACTCCCCTCAGTACTGGTCCATATGATTCATAAATTCCATGCTCTATTCTAATTACATCCAAACTTACACCTTTTATAAGTTAAAATGTCAAATTTCAAACCATGTATACTTATAAAAAAAAACAATATTTTGTATTTAGAACTACAATGATTTTTGGTATCATCCTAAATTCAAGAATTCTTTTAGTTGTTTTCTTAATTACAAATATTAGATATACAGTAATATTCATATTATAACAAAAAAATCAATAGATCCATTTTGTTTATATACAGTAATATTCATATTATAACAAAAAAAATCAATAGATCCATTTTGTTTATTTCACATGCAAAGCAGATGATAAAATTCTTTTTTATTACATCCAACGTTTTAAAATTGTTGTTTGATATGAAAAATATTCAGCTAACAATAGTTTTCTTTTGTAGGTTATGGTTCTTCGACGAAAACCAAGACTGATGAAGCTTTTTGTAGAAACTCATATGAAAAATAATGACCATCAGAAAGGAGTGCAGTAGCTCGTGGATAGCTAAGCTCATAAGTCCATGGATAGTTGGATTTCAACAATATTTTTCTTATTATTTTTTTAAAATTAGTTGATTGGTTTTTTTTTTCAAGAAACATTTACCACTCAATTGCATGAGAGATACGAGGACGATCCTTCAACCCATCTGAAACTTGATTTGGACTTGTGATTAGAGGTTAATGGACCTAATAAAAATTAAATTTATGGTATCTCAAACATTAAGGTCGAGGATATGTGAATGGACTGTAATGTATAGACTATTGGTTCCTCTCAATCGGGTTTAGTCTCCTAATCTCTAACCTTATTGGCAATTATATGAGAACAAGTTCAAGCTTAGACGACTCGGTTTACTACTAAGAAATAAGGATTTAATGCTGAGATGACCAAACTTAGGCGATTGTATATGGAGCTGTTATATATCAAACCTCGGTGGTACATGTCCACCTTCTTGCCCATCTGGTCCTGGTGTAGATTCACCTCCTCCGCCTCCTTCAGCTTCTGTCCTCTAAATGAATTGTATTCAAACCGATAATTTTTAAGCTTGTAATAAATATTTGGTTTTTTATTTTAGTTTTTTTTTGCTTTGTTTATATAAATATTTTCAAAACTATTAAATAAATTACTAACAGAATTATCGACGGACTAAATCCATTGAAAATTTCTAGAGAGTTAAAAAAATACATGAAATGCCACTATTATTACAAATGGAATCAGTGATGAATTAAATCTCTCAAAGGAGGGTTTGAAAAAAATTTATAGAAAATACCATTGATTATATGTACATCATCGTCATGTTAATTTTGTCAGCAATATGAATTAAGTCATTGATGGAAGTACTGATGAAATGATGCTAATAAATATTTTTTGTTTGGCATGTTTTTTTTAAAAAAATTATTTGTAATTATATTAATGATGAAATGACCATTGAATAGAAATTATTGACAAAAAATTTTTTAACAAATAGATATTATCTATGATGTCATTGGTAATTAAATGCTCTTCTGACAAAATCAGTATCTAAATACCAATAAAAAAATCCTTTGGTGGTATGCAAAATTGTGATCGTGAACCATGGCGAGTGATCTTAAGCTTGTTCGATATAAGTATAATTACAACCCAAAGCCATAAGCGATCTCTTGAACTCTTTCTTCATGTCGACAGTAAACGTGGCTGGAAAAAACACTTGTTTCTGTGACATCAAAGTTAAAAGTAGAGCACTCAGAGAAGTGGAGACCAAGTGATCATTTATTGTTCATGGTAATGTATTTCTTGGGTCACTGTTTGGGTACTTAGGGTTTTAACGGATCATTTCCCTTTTCCCATGAATTTGTCACCTCATTATCTTCTTAATAGCTTTTCCTCCATTGGATCATCATTTCCTTTGGCACTTCAATCATCATCAACAACATGGTCCTTCAATGGAATTGATTTTTTTTTATATATATAAATAATTTATGGTAATTATCAGTTCCTTTTTATGAACAACTGGGATTTATTAATATATAATTATCTAGTTTTACGTAGTTAAATATATACTTTACAGTATATCTCCATATATGCCATATTTGCAAGAATTGGTACTTTTGGGTTTATTCTTACTCAATAATTAAGCACGTCTATTGTCGATATAATTAATTAAGCTTAATTAACGCCCTAAACTACTCTTTCTTTTTTATGACCCCTTTTTGGGACTGTTGATTTCGTCCGCTAAATATTCATTTAAACAGCAAGAGGTTTTGATAAAAACGAGGACCAGATTTATATTCTTTTTCAAATCACGAAAAAAGAGAAAGAAAAAAAAGTGAAATTCGTATAAGGTAATCAAATCCTTTGAATCTCCTCTTTCTGTGAGAGAAAAATATTCTTCATAATAACCATCTACTATATAATTTAATGATAAAAATTTAGAATTAAAGAATTTGTTTTTCTTGTAATTTTAGATTCGAGCTCTATAGTCGTTAATATAATGACTATTAAAAATTTACATGGTCATTAATTTTATGTCCATAAAATTAATCGAGGTATACATAAATTAATCCGGATACTCATATTAATAATAAAAAAAAAATATTGGGCATGGTTCCCACCTTTTATGTTCCATAATTTTCCCCTCTTTTCACTATCATCCTCTCTTACTAATTAAAGTTTAATGCTCTAATCTGGTTTTTTATATTATTAAGGCCATTCGGATAAAATAATTAATTGATATTTTGTTCCTCATTTGTTGTTTTCTCGTAAGTCTCGTATCTCATCAATTAGTTTTTTATTTATTTGTTATTTCAAATTGAATTCATGCACTCATGATTATTTAATTGCAAGAGATAAATTTGAGACTGGTTATTTAGTTCGTGCCTTCGTGGCATACATTTGAATTCATTTCGACCCTTTCTCTTTCAATCATATTTTTTATAAGAATTTAAAATTAATTGTTTTTTAATTAAGATTAAATCATTTAAAAAAATTAATAATCAAATTAAAAAATATAAAATATAAAAAAATTAACATCGAAAACAGTACAACGTAGAAACACCATACCATTTAAATTATATTATAGGTAATAAGAATCCAAGAGTGCTCACGTGCAATGATTGCCATCGAATGATGGGTGTCTTAAGATATTTTGCGTTTTACACATAATTGCCAAGTGGTTTCCATGCAACCTTTCCTTTTAGAACTATTGCCACGCAACACAACGAGACACCAACTCTCGTAAAATAAACAATCTTTAGGCTCAAAATTCCCACCTCTCATTTCTCCAAAACGGCCTTCAAACGCGTTCTGTCCGTCCCTTGTACAGGAAAATATGTAAATTAATAAGGAGGAGGGGGCACCGAACTAAAAATAAATAAATATTCGGCGGCATGTTTTAAGTTCATGTCCTGTCAACTTTTGTCGAGTTCGATATAAAATCCTGAAATATCTAGAAAATAAATAAGGATATGGACTGAGTTCCATCCCTAAAAAGTCACGTATCTTTGGACATGATTCATACAAAATATTGAAGATCATGTACATTTTGTCATAACATTTCAATTATATGCACAACATTGTTATTTGCTGTTAGATTTTTATATGGGGCAGGTACTTACATTGACGAATGAGATACCAGCCACGTCAAGAAAATAGCAATTTGCAATGGCAATGGCTGTCAAGATCATGGATGGAAACTTCGGAGATGGCCATATGGAACTTGCAGAATGAAGAAAAGAAGAATAAGGAGGGAAAAGCTGAAGACGGTAAGAATAAAGAGATACAGAAAAATATGTTTCCTTGATAATCTTTATTGTTACATTATGGTCTTATATAATAATACCATCTCTGATTTAAAGAATCCTATAATTAAGGATACAATTAATGATAAGATATACACTTAATTTCTAGGATATCTGTTATAGATGTGATTATGATTATATTCAGATTCAAATATCTCTTGTGCAGGTATGGTCAGGGATCACAATCCCTGATCATGATCTTTTCAGTATCCGGACTTTCTGATTATGATTGCAATCCTTAATCATGTTTATCTTCAGTATCAATATTATCTTCATTGTAGATATGATCAGAGATCACGATTATCTTCAGTATTAGTGATCCTTGATTATGATAGCAATCCCTCTTGTTCAGTTATGGTCAGGTATGGTCAGGGATATCAATCCTTGATCATGTTTATCTTCAGTATCAGTATAGATTTGATAATATCTTCAACACGCCCTCGCAATCTGGATGGGAGGTCACGAACGTGATGATTGGAGCACAAAAAATTGAACCGTGCAGTAGAGAGTGGTTTTGTCAGGAGATTGGCTAGCTGATCACGAGTAGATAGAAACTTGACTATAAATTTTTTTAAGAAACCAGATCCCTGAAGAAGTGAAAGTCAATCTCGATGTGCTTTGTGCGGGCATGAAACACTAGATTGGAGGATAAATACGTGGCACCAATATTGTCACACCAAAGAGTGGGACTTTGTGAGAGGGGCAGACCAAGTTCGGCAGCTAAATATTGTAACCACTGGAGTTTAGCTGCAGTGTTCGCGAGAGCTTTGTATTCAGCCTCGGTGCTGCTACGAGCGACTGTAGCTTGCTGTTTGCTTCGCCAGGAAATTAAATTGGATCCAAGGAAGACACAGTAAGCACCAACAAAGCGACAATCATCTATGTCCCTTGCCCAATCTGCATCAGAGAACGCCTGAAATGTGAAGGAGTTGTTGCAAGACAACAGTAAGCAGTATGAGATGGTGTGTTTGGGATAACACAGAATTGTTTTAACACATAACCAGTGGGACTGTTTCGGTTGATGCATGAATTTGCTAACATAGTGAACGACGAAGGCAATATCAGGTCGAGTGAATGAAAGATAATGAAGGCCACCAATAATGTTTCTGTACAGAGTAGGATCATCAAATATTGCGGTATCAGTTGTTGTCAAAGTCACAAAGGTGGACATTGGAGTGGAACACGGCTTGGCACCATCCATTTAGACTTTGTGAGCAGATTAGCATTGTATCTGCGTTGAGTTAAGTAGAGACCTATAGCATCACGTATTTCTTTAATACCTAAGAAAAAGCTGAGAGAACCAAGGTCAGTGATAGCAAATTCTTTGTGCAGGCGTTGGATAATATCCTTGACAACAAAATCATTAGAACCGGTGATGATAATATCATCAACATAAATGAGGACGTAGATGATGCTGGTGTTGCCAGTGTGAATAAAGAGTGACAAGTTGGCCTTGCTGCCAATAAAACCGAACTGCAGCAACACAGCAACAAGGCGTGAAAACCACTAACGAGGCGCTTGTTTAAGGCCATATAAGGAGCGTTTGAGTTTACAGAGATACTCAGAAAATTGAGGATGTTTAAAACCTGGAGGTTGATCCATGTAAACCTCTTTTGATAGAGTGCCGTGAAGAAAGGCATTTTGGAAATCCAGCTTACGAATTTTCCAATTATTGCAGACTGCAAGTGACAGAACCAACCCGATAGTTATAGGTTTCACAACCGGACTGTAGGTTTCATTGAAGTCCACCCCTAGCTGCTGATGAAATCCTTTAGCAACCAGTCGTGCATTATATCTTTCCATAGAGTCATTAGCTTTCCTTTTAATCTTGAAAATCCAGTGACAGCCAATGACACTAACATGGCGAGATGAAGGGACAAGTTCCCAGGTTTGATTTCGGAGCAAGGCATCAAATTCAGTGTTCATGGTAGACTGCCAGTGACAAGATTTGGAGGCTTCAGTAAATGAGGTAGGTTCTTTGTAGGGGAGAAAGGCAGTAGCCTGTAGTGCTCGGGGCAGTGCATACAAGGTGTGTCCATCAGGGGTTTTTTTTGGTTTGGAAATGTGGTTTTTTGATCTTGTAACCATCGGGTGATTGTTTGAAGGAGCTGGTAGTGTTTCTGTGGGATGTGGAAGTGGCCTAGAAGGAGAGGCAGGGGTTGTAACGGTTGAGAATGGAGATGGCGGCTTCAGAATAGAAGATAATACTGGCAGAGGAGTGTCAATGTGTGGTAATGATAGGAGTTCACTTGTACCTGCAGGTGTTAGTGACAAGGAAGAAACAGTATTTGGAAATGGAATGGTGATAGATGGAGTGTCTGGACAAACAGTGGAATGATTCTCAGAATGTTGATATGGAAATTTGTTTTCATCAAAAACGACATGACGGGATACATAAAATTTACCTGTTGCAAGATCAAGACATTTATATCCATGATGGTCCAAGCTATAACCAATAAAAATACAGTTTTTAGATCTGAAATCAATTTTGTGTTTGTTATATGGTCGAAGATAAGGCCAGCATGCACAACCAAAAACTTTAAGAAAATGATAGTCAGGAGTATGACGATAAACAATTTTGTATGGAGATTTTTTTATTGAGAATAGAAGTGGGAAGGCGATTGATAATATATGTGGCTGTGAGAAAGGCATCTTCCCAAAATTGTTGTGGGAGTTTAGAATGAGAGAGTAATAAAAGACCGACCTCAACAATTTATTTATGACGACGTTCAACTGCACCCATTTGTTGATGAGTGTATGGGTATGCTTTACAATGATGAATGCCAATTTGAGTTAACAGTGTAGACATACGGCGATATTCGCCTCCCCAATCAGATTGAATATTTTTTATGGGACGATTAAACTGTCGTTCAACTGAAGTTTTAAAGAGCATAAAAACTTTCTCAACATCAGATTTGAGTTTAAGAGGAAATAACCATATGAATTTAGTGCAATTGTCTAAAAAACATACATAATATCGAGCACCACTGTTTGACAAGATGGGTGATGGTCCCCAAACATCAGTGTGCACTATGTCTAAAGGATTAATAGACTTATGATTGCTGGTTTTGAAAGATAATTGACTGCTTATAGCTAACTAACAATCTGAACAAACTGGATGCTTTTTATTTGCAACAGGTAACGTAAATGCTGAAATAGATCTTTGAAGAACTGGAAAAGATGCATGACCAATTTTGTTGTGCCATATTTGATAACACTCTCGTACAACAGTGAGTGCATGAGAGGAGAATATGTTTGACAGGTTGGAGAAGGAATACAAACAATCTTTAAAGGTGCCGCGATGAAGGATTTTCCTCGAGTAGTCCTTAATGAGAAAAAAATGATCATAAAATTCAAAGAATACAAGATTATCACTGCAAAATTGTTGAACAGAAATAAGATTTTTTTGAATTTCAGGAACAAGTAGTAATTGTTTGAGCACATTAGAACCATTAGAGAAAGGAACATCTCTGTAATTCCGGCCTCTGCCTCTGTACATATTCCGCCTTCTATAGGAAGAAGAAAAGTGTTGACAAGTAGCCATATGGACAACAGGCTGGATAGTAGGTGCATTGTGATGTTGTAGACGTGACTCTGTGGTGAGTAAGAGAACATATACTTCCTCTAAGGTTACAGGATCTGTGCGTGCTATAATCATGGCCAAGACCCGATAGTAGATAGGAGATGATTTCATCACAATGAAGGGCATGACCGGCTACAACAAGTTCATCTATCATACATTTGATCTGTATAAAGAAGTCATGAGCAGATTATGCACCCTTACGAGTGTTTACAAGTTCAGTGCGGAGTTGAATAACTCGAGCATGTGATTGAGAAGAAAAGGATTTGGCTAGAGCACACCAAATTATAGCAGAGGTGGTGTGAGAGACCACTTGGATAAGAACGTTTTCTGAAATTGTAGAGAACATAATAACAACTATGATGTCATCTTGTCGCTGCAAATGTTCATAGAAAGGGTTGGAGATGACAGAAGAGGTTGAAGCAATAGAAATTTATTTAGGTGGAATGGGAATGGTTCCATCAAGGTATCCAAAGATACATTGACCATGAAAAAAAGGAATTAATTGAGCTTTCCAGACATGATAGTTGTCTTTTGAGAGTTTTGTGACATTTATGGCTGGAGGAGAAACAAGTGGGGGAATGCCATTAGCAACGGCATCAGAGGTGTTTGTTGTAGAGAAGGCCATTTGTGTGACATGAGTCAATGGCTCTAATACCATGAAGAAAAGAAGAATAAGGAGGGAAAAGCTGAAGACGGGAAGAATAAAGAGATACAAAAAAATATGTTTCCTTGATAATCTTTACTGTTACATTATGGTCTTATATATAATACCATCTCTGATTCAAAGAATCCTATAATTAATAAGATATACACTTAATTTCTAGGATATCTGTTGTAGATGTGATTATGATTATCTTCATATTCAAATATCTCTTATGCAGGTATGATCAGGTATGATCAAGTATGGTCAGGGATCACAATCCCTGATCATGATCTTTTCAGTATCCGGACTTCCTGATAATGATTGTAATCCTTAATCATGTTTATCTTCAGTATTAATATTATCTTCATTGTAGATATGATCAGAGATCATGATTATCTTCAGTATTAGTGATTCTTGATCATGATAGCAATCCCTCTTGTTCAAGTATGGTCAGGTATGGTCAGGGATATCAATCCCTGATCATGTTTATCTTCAATAGATTTTATAATATCTTCAACACAGAAGTCAATCGGATGGCTCTTTCTTCCGTATTTGCACGTACACTAAGCTTTCTATACCAATTTGTGCACAACCCTCGAGGCTCAGATGATTCTTCATCAACAATTGGACTTCACGTGTCATTAGGTCACTTCCATTAGGGTCCTACATTACATCTTAGTTTAAGGGCACGAGTAATTGTTTGAGTGTTGTTAATAAACTGTTGGAAATTGTAGGTGGAAGTTGGAGAAGCAGAGGCCGCAGAGTGCTGGTTTTGAAGAGGCGGACGATGTGGTGGCAGAGAAATTGGCACAGGAACTTCTTTGGATAACTAATAAACTTAGGGATTATGGAGTTGTGGATGAAGCTCTGTTGCAATGGAGTTATGCTTCTGGTCTTGCTTCTCTTGCGCTCAGTACTGCTAACCCTAGGGTTCAAGGTTACATCGCCAAGATCTCAAGAATTTGTTTCCATTCATAAAGAAATTATTACCTCAACTTGTTTCATGTTATATATTATACTCGCAATGAGATAGATGTCATTCATGAGAACCTTATAATAATTTGAGTATCTAGCGTATGAATTTGGTCTATCTAATAAATTAAGGTCTATATATGAGTAAGATCTTGCTCATGAATCTCACAATTCTTGTAAAGTATCCCCATTGAATTAAGAATTTTCTCCAACGATATTAAAATTTCTAATTAATGTAACCATGGTACTAAAATTTCTCACGAAGTCTCTTGCACTACATCTCATATCCTTTGGCAAAATCTTTGTATTACATTTAGTTTTGTTCTTTGTACTTTGTAGCGAGTGGTTTTGCGGTATGATTGTTTTGAGTAGAATGATCTTTGGGATTGATTTCAAACTGAAAGAGAGGAGATGACCATTGCACATTTAAATTTTCACCACGCAGGGTTTTGCTTATATTTACGTTTTGTTTTTCTTTATCTTTTAGAGTTCATGTGTGGCTTAGTGTCAGGAACTCCTGTTTTATAGGAATTTCCTTTGTACTGCTGCTATATGTAACATAATTGCAGAGAGAAAGGGCACGAGAAAACAATGATTGAATCCCGTTAATCTCTCTCTCACTCTCTCCATCTCTGGTCTTCTTATTCTTCTTCTTCTTCTTCTTCTTCTATGGTTGCTAAATCCTACTAGGCTACCAGCCATTGCTGTCTTTAACAATGAACTCCCAAAGTTCATTAAAAGATCTTCTTCGTGGTATGATAGATCAAAATAGATCACTACCCCTACAAGGCTGCTAGGGCTACTGAAAAGGCAACAAAGGGCATCACATATTTGAATAATGTTGTGAAGAATTTGGCTTCAGGAAACAATGTTCTGAATGCTTCATCTTCTGCAGTTACGACCACAGGAAGTGGTCCTTTTATTAGCTTCAATGATGGGAGCTCAACTCCAGCTTCTACTAATCAATATCAGGGTTTCAATCGTTTTAGTGCTGGAAGTGCTCATGTTTTTGCTGCTGGAACTGGTCTGGGAGCTGCAACCCTGACCATGCCTATGCAATTTAGTTCACTTGCATCAACTCCTTTTGCTTTGAATGGGAGTACAGTTTTTTTCTTCTGGCAATCCACATTTCGCTCTTGGTCTACATCAAACACAAGTTCTGTGTCGTCTCTGTTAGGATCATCATCAACTACTGCTAGTACTGCTGCTATCGCATCCACTTCAGCTCCTTCAACACCAAATTCTTTTTCGTTTGGGATGCAGTCATCAATGCCTTCATAGCCTTCATTATATAGCAATTTCTTGAATCCCAAGTTTGGGTTTCGTCATCCGCCCCGCCCCTCGATGGCCTATTTGGCATCCAAACAACAGCCCCTGCTGGATATCCCTTGCCACCATCATATATTGTTGTGGCAGCTGCCACACATCACACATGCTCTTCACAATTCAGGCAAACAAGGAACCCTATGCATTTTCTTTCAGCAGGGAATATGACTTGAACACAGGAGTTTATCGGATCCTGGTCTGTCAGTTGTCCTTGCCAACTGGAAAAGGACCTGTCTCAACAAGAAACTTATCGGTGCTAGAACTTTTGACAAAGGCTATATAAATAAGTCCTTGAAGGAGACCTATTGATGAACCAAAATCTGCATCTCCAAGAGATACCGAAGTTCATGGAACAAACATGTCAACAACTGGATATTTGATCCATAATGTGAGCCTTTAATTTCCAATGCGCGAGTGCAGAAGCTCTTTGGTATGGTCTCAAAAGCAAGAATTGCTGCTAACAAGATTTGTTGGAGTTCAGGTTGTTATAACTCTATTATTCTTACGGCAATGGATCGGGCTATCTATGATGGAGTCCATGTGATTTCTTTATTTGTTGTTGTGCTACTGCTCATGCTCCTCAATATGATCATGATTTGATTGCCATCGGGGCATTTAGTGCATCACAACATTGACTCCAGTTTTATATTCTGACATTGTCAATTCTGTGGATATTATGGTTTGTCTTATAACCATTTTATTTGCAACTGACCTCATTGAGACCAAGGTTATGAAGGAAATTGAACCAGCACCGAAGAATCACTAATCATCTCCATTGTTCTGATGACTTTTGGAGTTGCCATTGTTAGTTGGATAGCTCCCCGGTCTTCCTTTACCAGCTTCAACTTCAGAACCCACAAAGTTTTCAAGAATTGAAAACTCTTCTTGTGTGTTGTTGTGGTTCTTTGGGCTGGTCTCATTATTGAATTTGTCACAAAATATTATACCAGCAATGCATATTGCCCACTAATGTGAGCTTTGGCCTAGTATTGGGATACAAATCTGCCATCATTTCCGTTCTTGCCATTGCAGCTAGCATTTGTGTTAGTTTAAGCTTTGGGCAATGTATGGCATTGCAGTGGCTGTTCTTGTAATGCTAAGCACCATTGCTACTGAATCAGCCATTGTGATCTATGATTCGATCAGTGACAATTTTGGGGGAATTATTGATATGGTTGGCATGAGTCACTGTATTCGTGAGAGAACTAATGCTTTGTATGCAGTTGGCAACACCAATGCTACCATTGGAAAGGAATTTACCATTGGATCTGCTACACTGGTGTCCATGGCCTTTTCTGGTGTTTGTATCAGCAATGCATCTATTTCAACAGTTGATCTATTAAATCCTAACGTTTTCATTGGTTCGATTGCGGGTGCAGTGCTTATGTACTTCTTTCCTGCCATGACATTGAAGGGAGTGGAAAATACAGCTCTTAAATTGATTAAGGCAGCTCGCAGGCAATTCAACAACACCCCTGGCTTCATGGAAGGCACTACCAAACCTAACTATGTTGCATGTGTTATGTTCCCCACTAAGGCTTCTACCAAGGAGATGACCCCATCCAACTCGAGGTTTATACAGTTATTAAGTTTAAAATTTATAGAATTAATCGAGATATATGCAAGCTGATCCGAAAACCTAGATTAATTAAAAAAAAATGACCCCATCTGGTGCACTTGTCATGCTAACACTCCTACTTGCTGGATCCTTTATGTGTGGCGTCCAGACTGTCATCTGTGTTTCCAACATCGAAAGTGCATGGGATAATGCCGAGAAATACAATGAGACTGGTGCTTCAGAGCATGTTCTTTTCCTGTGGAAAGATCTTTCACCTTCATATACAATGTACGTGGGAGTTTCTGGACGAATTATCTCTTAGGTTTCCCACTTCTTCCTTGAGGACAATGAAGCTTTGATGGAAGGGGAATTGTTGCAAGTAGAATGATCTTTAGGGTTGATTTCAAACTGAAAGAGACCGTTGCACATTTAAATTTTAAATACGCAGCGTTTTGCTATTTACGTTTTGTTTTTCTTTATCTTTGAGAGGCCATGGCTTTTTTTTCTTTGGATGTCAGGAATTCCTATTTTGATATTACAATATCCTCCAATTAATTTTATCAAATCAAACATATTTTTTCAAACTTTATATTAAATCAAGCTAAGATTTTACAAGAAAATACTAAATACATATAACTATATTATTATAAACTTTTAAATAAAATAAAATTCAGGAACATATTAGTTTATAGGATATAAGTTACTAGATAAATCTTATCAAATCTATCAAACTAAATATTTATGTATTGTTTGGGACATATCTGAATATACATTTATAATTTTGTTGCGATTTAAGTTGGGTTGGGACCTGTTTGATTCTGCGTTTCAAAAATATTTTTGAAAAAATTTGAATTTTTTTTATTTTTTTATTAACTTTAAATTAATATGTTTTTAGTGTTTTCAAATTATTTTGATGTACTGATATCAAAAATAATTTTTTTAAAATGAAAAAAATCATTGGCATGCATTTTGGCATGAAAAGTTATTTGAAAAGCAACCGCAACCACACTGCCAAACAACCTTTAAGCATCTTAAGATTTCCAGTCGTATATGGTAGACCTAATAATTTATCCAGATGAAAGAGAACGATGTTCTTGAAGTCAAGACTAAAATCTGCCAAAAATATGCAAAAATTGAAGATTCAGATTATATGAAGGAATTTTAGCATAAAGAATTTTTTTTTGTTATCCTATTTTATTTATTTATTTAATGTTTAATAATTATTTTTAATTTAAGTTTGTTCTATCTCATTAGACATTGTTTAGGGGTTTAATTGATTTCATTATTGGATTTATGTTCATTGATTACTAGTTTAGACCTATTGTTTATTTATATCAAAACAACATTTTTTTACAAGGACAAATATTATACATTGACTTATTGAAGATTAACTGGATTTGTGGTGTCATTCACATACTAAAATATGGTTAGCGGTGTGGTTACGGTTGCTTTTCAAATAACTTTTCATGTAAAAAAGCATGTCAATGATATATTTTTTTTAAAAAAGTTATTTTTGACATCAGCACATCAAAATAATTTAAAAACACTAATAACATATTAATTTGAAGTTAATAAAAAATAAAAAAAAATTTCAAATTTTTTCAAAAGCGCTTTTGAAACGCAGAAACAAACATGCCCTTAGGGTTCTCAGATATAAGTTTATCTTTGAGTCCAAGTTTTTTTTTCAATGCATTTGGTTCTTAAATACATAGTTATCTTTGAATCATGGTTCTATCAAATCTGATTTTTTATTTTCTAGCTAGGTTGTTATCTACTTCATTAAGGATTGCTTAACCATATGATCAAAAGATCTGCATCATGGAAAAAACATGATAAAATAATGATTCAATCCTGTTAATCTTTTCTTTTTCTTCTTCTTCTTTGGTTGCTAACTCTTACACGCCATTGATGGCCTTAACAATGAACTATGAAACAATTCCAATTCAGCATGCAATAATGATTCAGCCACCAATAAGGTTAACTACTTTAATGAAACTACTCGATCTATTAAATATATAGAATTATATGCTTCAATCATCTATCATTATATGAGAGAAGGTAATCCATTTTCGAGGTTGTGTTATGCTCTTAGGTAAAGTGTTTGTTTCTATATATTTGGGTCAGTATATATTTTTTTCTATTAAATTTTAAGAAAATAATAACTTTAAAATATATTAAAAATATTATTTTTAAGAATAAGACTGTTGTGTTTTTATAAAATTATCAAGGCTTTTTCTTGTATAGCCCTTTGTGATTTGTATTTGTTTTTTCCTTAAATTTTGGTTTTTAGCTTTTCTACACAAATTGTTTTTATTATCTCATGATTACATTAAAAAAAAAAAAACAGACTCCAAGGATATTATTTTTGTATTTTTTAGTGCATTTGCGACATAATAACAAAAGTACTATTGTTTTTATTAAATTTTTCTTTTATAATTCTAATAATTTTTATTCAAAAAAAATAAACATTAAAATTTCCAAAAATAAAATCGTTGTGCATGTGTTTCAATTTAGTAGTAGTAAATTGATCATCTAAACTGACGGGCATTTAAAAGGACTGAGGAATCCACACGCAATCTATCCGGTCCACAAGCAACCAGACTCCTGTTTTTATAAATTGACATGGCTGAAATATTTTGGCCTTTTCAACAAGTTTTCCATTTTGTTCCTAATGAATAATTTTATTTTGGACTGACTTCATTACTTTATGATATGTTTTTCAATCGGCTCTTAAACTTAGAGTTCTTAATTTTTACCATCTCTATATTATTTTGAGTTTTCAAGATATAGTATCGATTGTTTTTTAAAGTGTTTTTCACTTGAAAATATATTAAAATAATATTTTTTTATTTTAAAAAAATTATTTTTAATATCAATAGATTTAATACTTTAAAATAATCTGAAAAAACAAAAATTTATTAATTTGAAGTAAAAAAATTAATTTTTTTTAAATACTTTTAAAATGCAAAAACAAACATGCCATTTATCTAACATCATGTCTTTCATGTTAAAATTAAATCAAATTAATCCTAAAATATGTAATTTAACTGGTCAGGTTCTAAGTTTACTTTTTAAAGATTACTAATTCGAGTTTTACAAATTTCAGTACCACTAGAGGCTTACATAGTCGTTAACTTTAAGGTCCGTGAGATTAGTCGAGGTGCACGCAAGTTAGCACGGACACCCATATTAATAAAAAAATATTAAATCAAATTACAAATAGTTAATTAAAAAATATATTTTGAGTGCAAAACTTTTATTGAGGTTTGGTTTCTCAAACTAAAATAATGAGCTTCTTAATATCTATTTGACAATATCAATGAAAAAAAGAGGTTAAATTTTTTTCACAAATGGATGATGATTTCCTTTTAGTTTTCGCACAATAATGTAATTGGAAAGTCTTACATAAAAAAAATGTTCTTATCAAAGTCAAAATTTAGTTGAAATTAAATTAAAAAAATCAAATAATTGTTATTAATGCAATATAATATGGAAAGTAGATTATGTGAGATGGATAGCAATTACAATAATTTAATAGAATACGTGGCTAAAGATGGTATGGCCAACGTTTTATGACGAAAACCAAGGGTGAAATTTAACTGTTTAAATGTTTGGTTATAGGTTTATCAAAATGATTTTTATTTGAAAATATGTTAAAATAATATTTTTTATATTTTAAAAATTATTTTTAATATTAATACAAAAACATTAAAAATATTAATTTAAAGTAAAAAAATAAAATAATTTTAATTTTTTAAAAATATAAAAATAAACCGGTTATAAACATTTTAAAAAATAAAAAATAAATAACAGGAGGTGAAATTGAAACAATTCATGCTTCGAGGACTTTACCTTTTCAATTATCCGTTTTAATTTTGTATTCAAGTATTTCGACAAATCCCACGCCAAAAAGCAATCAAACTCTCTCTCTCTCTCTCTCTCTCTCTCTCTGATTCTTGAATAATTCTTGATTCGATCAAAATCAAACACCCCCTTCGCATCTCAAACTCTAATTAACGAAAACAGCAGCAGCAGCAAGATTGTTAAATCAATCCTTGAAAAGGACAATAATGGACGACAACAACACCAAATTAGGTTCAGGAGACTCAAAAGACAACACCAACAGTGAACAACAACTTGAAGAGAACCCAAATTTGAGTTCTAATGAAGAACAACAACAGCAACAAGGAGGAGGAGGAGGAGGTGAAGGTGAAGGTGAAGGAGAGAGAGAGGGTGGTGGTCCTCAAAGTCAGACTTCAGGAAGAACTCCATTCACTAATCTTAGTCAAGTTGATGCTGACCTTGCTCTTGCCAGGACCCTTCAAGAACAGGTCTCTTTCTTTTTCTCAACGTTTTTTTCTTTTTTATTGAAATGGATTGGTTTTTTTAGCTTCTTGGGTCTCTATGGTTTGGGGATTCTTCTTGTTTTTTGATCTCACAGTCAATTTTTTTTTTGTTAAAGTTTGAATTTTGGTTTCAGTTGAGGGAATGAATTGGGTTTTTAGGTTATTGGATCCGAGTGATTGGTGGGTTTTTGTTATTTTTTGTGCTATGTGAAAACTTGAGTGAAAGTTTGGATTTTCAATTTGAGTTTTAGCAGGTGTTATTTTCACTTTTGGCTTAGCCAAAGAGATGAATTTCAGTTTTTAGGTTCTTGGGTCTTTATAATTGGTGTTATAATCTCTTGAATAGACGTTTCTATATCATCAAAATTTGAATTTTAATGGCTTTTTCGTATTTTGATAAATCAGGGGGGAAATGCTGTTTGGATTTTAGTTTGTTGCTTTTGAGAACCCAAATAGAGTAAACTTTGAAATGATTTGGTGCTTGATTGTTTGGCTTAGTTAGTTATGTTATTAATTATGAAAATACACTCAAGTTTCAATCAGCAAAACATTTGGTTAAGTTCTTCTCTAATGTGATGAATTGGCTCAGTTGATTCTGTTTTTCCATAGAGGCATTATTATCAAGTTTTAGCCTTTGGTTTCTCTAACCAAGAAATTTGGTTATGTTCTTTACTTCTCTTACTATGGTTATCCTTTTCTTCTAACCGTCTGATCTGATGTGCTTGATCATGGAGTAGGAAAGAGCATACATGATGCTTAGAATGAATAATGATGGGAGTGATTATGGAAGTTGGGAAGCTGGAAGTTATTTACATGACTATGGGGATGATTTTGGTGATCCCGATGATGAGACTGATGGAGATGATGATGATGATGAGACTGATGGAGACGATGACACAGATGTGGATGGTGATGCATTTGACGTGCATGCTCATGCTGACAATAGAGATGATAATACCGAAGTTGAAATTGACCCTTCCGTGTATTCCAGTGACGAGGCCTATGCTCGAGCCTTGCAGGAAGCTGAAGAAAGGGACATAGCTGCTAGACTGCTGGCCCTTGCTAGCTTAAATGGTAGTAAGTTTGAAAAGTATAAAAGGAACTATTGTTTTTAAATGTCTTTTTGTTGGTGCCCATCTTTTCTTTTCTTTTTCGTTTTTTGTGAATGAATGAGTGTTGTTTCTTATGCCAGCCTGTCTTTCTGTGGTCTGTGTGTGTTATGCAACTCTGCTTCTTTTGCTAATAGCTTGTAGTTACAGGAGACGCTGAGGAGGATAGCGAAGAAGATCTTGGGGATAATTCTCAGGTATCACTATCTGTAACTTGGTATATTATTTTCTTCCTACCTTTTTGGCATAGTAAGGATTTCAGTTTAACAATTTGGCTCTATGGTATGTCATGCTATTACAAATTTCCTTGACTGTAGTCTGTGAAAGTGACTTTGGCATTGTGTTTTTGCGGGTACAAGCAATGGATTATATATAAACCTATGCTGTGTATATTTTTCCTAAGTAATATGCCCCTTAGTTTAGTGATAATAGTATTGGAAAGGTGAGCAGTCAATTTTACAATCATGAAGTTGATATCAATGATTATTTTAGTGAGCCCTCTTTGATGGTTTTTGTTGTGTTCTCAAAACATTTCTAACTGCTGCTGCTGACATACATTATGTGCACATGCAAAAATCATTTCAGGTAACTATTAGAAGAACTAAATTAATCTAAACCAAGCCTATAAGCCTGAAATACTTTATGGAAACTGAAAAGTAATCACAAGCTACGCTTACAACAACTTAGGTTGTTGCTATAGTATAGGAGCTTGGGGACTGCTCCGACTGGCACTTCTTAAGGGGTTGTCAATGAAGTAAAAGGTTAGGTATAACAAGAGGAGAAGGGTAGATACCATTGTGGTGCAGAGCAACTTGATGAACTAAGAACTGTGCAATTGTTCAGCCAAGGTTTGACTTGCATGATGCTACCAAAAGACTTTTAATTCTGACATTTTCCTTTTTTGTTGAAGCAAATAGTCATGGAGCACTACAAATGGCTTTTTGCTTGCTCTTTGTCAAAGATAATATGATTCAGCGGTTTGCTTGATTTTGGTTATTGTCTTGCTCTAGTTTTCATTTTAGCCGCAGGCCCACAAATGCTTTTATGACATCCAAGTGTCTTGCCAGTCTAGAGGTGTTTCATTAGCCATTTCTTTTCTTGTTAAATTTCCAGTCTATTAAGTCGTATTCTCTAGTCCACAACTTTAATATGGGTGTTTTAATCTCCATGGAAGGATGCTATTGGTTTAGGTTTGTTCCTTGTTTTAGCTTTTCCTCAGGTTTTTATTGGTTGAGTGGGCATGTAAATGCAATTTTTTGTGTTGAGTCCTCTAATTTTCCTTTCCTAATTAATTCTATTGCCCCCTATGGGGCTTAATTGGCTTCTTATTGCCCAGGAAACATGGGAGGAGGTTGATCCAGATGAACTTTCATACGAGGTAAGCTGGCTTGGACTGAGTGTTCCCATGATGCTTCTACGTTACTTTATTTCTTATTTTCATTTATCTCAGGAGTTGCTTGCATTGGGTGAAGTTGTTGGAACTGAAAGCAGAGGCCTTTCAGCTGATATAATTGCTTCTTTGCCTTCGATAAACTACAAGGCAGGAAGCAGTCAGAATGGAAGCAATGATTCGTAAGCACAAATGCCCAATTTTCTTATCAAATGTAGTTATGTGATGATTGAAATGTGTGCCTGTGTTTCAGCTGTGTCATATGTCGTTTGGATTACGAGGATGGTGACACTCTGACTCTGCTATCATGCAAGCATTCTTACCATTCAGAGTGCATAAACAATTGGTTGAAAATAAACAAGGTAAATTTTTTTTGTGTGTGTGTGTGAACTTGGTGTGGTTACTTGCCTTTGTCCTTTTTTTTCTTTCTTGTTTTGCTTCAAACTTTCTTTCTGGTGACTGAAATTCTTACCCTACCAACCTAACAGCACTTGGTTATCTCAACATGTCTCAACTGTTTTCGTCTTTGCTTTTGTTTTCACTTCACTACATCGTACATAATTTGTTAGCTATCGATAAAGAATAAATAAACCTTTTCCTTTTCAATCACACACGTAAAGAATTGGAACAAACCATATGTTCAAGGGCGCCTATTTTAAAGTGATGCACGCTCCAATCATTTGTTTAAGGGATCTTGCTTTAGACCAACAACATATTTTTGTAATTACAGTTTGAAGGATAGTATGAATCTATTGCTTAATATTTTCCTTATGACTGCAGGTCTGTCCTGTTTGCAGCACCGAGGTCTCCACTGCTGCGCACAGCTAGCATTTCTTGGGGACCATCCTCTTCTACTAGTCATGGTTAAAAAGAAAAGTAGACCGATGTGTGCACCACTTGCATGATTGTTGTGCCAACTTGTATGCCATTTCCCAATAGGGGAAATGCCCAGGTGCGCATGTTTGTATTAATTCATCCTCTGTGTCCATGTAAGAAGCCAACCCTACAAATTGGTTTCTTTTAACGTTACTGTGTGGCCTCTATAGCAGAACTTCAGGGATGAATATGGTCTCATAGATTTAGTTTTTTTATAGCAAAACCCGGGTTTTGTTTATTTTTTTCTCAGAATCTTCCTTTCAAATGAATATGGCCTCACCCTACCAAATTGAATAACAAATCTATCCTATTTAATTGGGTTTATCTTCCCCTCTTTTCTTGTTTTCAGCTCCATACAATCAACCACTCGATTCTATTGAACGGATAAGACTATACTACGGAGCAGTTATGCTATTGTACTCTTGGATTTTCTGTTTGGTGTAAGGTTCCTTGCAAGAACAACATGGAATTTGCTGTCTAACCAACAAAGGCAATGATCTTAACAAGCTCTATCCATATCATGAATTTGTTGGCAATTCTACACCTTGCTCCATGTAACCTGACATGAATGATGGGGTAAAACTTGAAAGCAAGCAACCTGATAGGATTGGACTTGGGTTATGCCTCCATGAAATGTATGGAAAGATAGAGATGATGTTGCTGCTCAAATCTTGAACTGATAGGTTGAGAAGAGGCCTAAAACTTTAACGAGTTAACATCAATCATTAGCCCAAAGCCTCCGCATACACGCTGTCATTATTATTATAATTATATAATAATAAAGCTCAATCTCAAGTTACAAGTTACTTTTAGTTGATTAAGTTAATTTTTTTTTATTTTTTTTAACAGTTTGAAATTGAGTTTTATAATATATTTTTTCATGGTGTTTTTTAAAGGATTATTCTAATCTTATAACCCGAGTTACAAGTTTTATCCTCACCTTCAATTTTTTTTTTTTAATTTTTATGATTGGAAATTGAGTTTCGTAAATTTCTTTTTAATTTATTTTTTTTTAATTATTCCAATATCATGTATTTAGGTTTTTTTTTTCGATTTCAATCTTCAATACTAGATTTGTTGGAAATGGAGTTTCATAGCTTTTTTTTTTCATTTTCTTTTTATGAAGTTATTTCAATCTCATGATCTAAGTTGTGAATTTAACAAGTTAGTTCAAGTTGATTTGAGTTGTTTTTTTTAATCTTTTTTAATTGATTTTTTTTTTCGATTTTATCCTTCAATATTAGATTAGTTGGGAATTGTCTTTATAAATTTTTATTTATTTGTTTTTTATAAGTTTATCCTAATTACATGATCCAAGTCGCAAGTTTGGTAAGTTAACTTGAGTTGACATGAATAGTTTTTTATTTTTTTTTATTTTTATTTTTTTCAAATTTTCTTTCAATATTGAGCTGATTAGAAACTGATTTTTGTGATTTATTTTGATTTTTTTTATAAAGTTATTACGATTTTATGAACTTAATTCAGATTCAATAGGTTAACACTAATCAATCAAATATGTTTTCGTTTTAATATTTTTTTTAAAATATCATTCAATAATTTATTATATCAATATTTTAAAAACATGTCATTAAAAAAATTAATTTCAATAGATGGTGAACCAGTTACAAGTATAGATATTAATGATGGTGTAGAGGAATGTAACAAGTTTTTGGGAATTTCTGAATGTATACACCATAAAAATAAGATTAGAAATTCTGTAAACTATGATTGCTCAAGGAAAAATTTGAACAAGTTCCTAGCGCCATCTATGAGAACACCCCCAAATTTATAAATTATGTACGAGTATATATATTGTTTTTTATAGGAATAATAATTTTACCCGTTATCTCTGGACATGAACTCACGAGTCATCGACACTATAATCTAGGAAAATAAACTAAAGAACTAATGTAAAACACTATTCATTTTCATGGCATTACACTTGGATTGATACAAAGCAACTAACTCTAGCCCAATTTTTTTTTTATTTGTACTTGAACAATTATCATTTCAGACACTAACCTTTTTTGTTTTTTCAACTTCACCGTTCCGCGTTCATAAAATTGAAGCCTGCTGATGAGTTTAGATTTGCATGCTACATTATATTCACAATGTTAAAAAAATATCTTGACATTAAATAAATATTTGATTTGATAAAATATTGTTTAATTTATCAATTTAGAGAAAAAAAAAGAGCACAAACTAAATTTATCACAAAAACAAAAAATTGTCTTTTCTTCTTCTTTTAACTGTTCATAAAAATACAGTTTGGAGAAGACGGGAAGTTGCTCGGACCCGTCTCCCATCAGGTTGGATAAGAACCGAATTTTTATATCAAAGAGGTCGGACCAAGTTGCCTTGGACTCACTTTTCTTCCGAGCCTTTAAAAATAAAATAATGTTCTTACAAGCTTGAGGCTTTTCAGGCCTTCACTTCCCTGTAAATGTTGGATCCTTCATCATGTTACTTAGAAATCCTAATCTGAATTCAAACAGAACCCTAATCACCCTCCTTGATAAATGCAAATCAATGCTACAATTGAACCAGCTTCATGCGCTAGTAATCACCTTAGGCCTCTCTCAAGATGACCTTTTTATGTCAAGAATCGTTTCTTTCTCTGCTTTATCTGATTCAAACAACACTGATTATTCTTACAGGGCTTTGTTAAATCTCCAAGACCCAACTATCTTTGAATGGAACTCAGTCATTAGGGGTTATTCAAACAGCAAGAACCCAAATAAATCCATTTCAGTTTTTGTCAAAATGTTGCAAGTTGGAATCTACCCTGATCATTTAACATACCCTTTTCTCGCTAAGGCGACATCGCGACTTTTAAGGAAAGAACTAGGGGTTTCAATTCATGGGCATGTAATAAAATCTGGGTTTGAGATAGATAGGTTTGTTGCTAATTCTTTGATTCATATGTACGGTTCTTGTGGTGATATCGTGTATGCTCGGAAGGTGTTCGAAGGAACTCCTGTGAAGAACTTGGTGTCGTGGAATTCGATGGTTGACGGGTATGCAAAGTGTGGATATTTGGATTTGGCGCGTGGTTTGTTTGATTTGATGCCTGAAAGAGATGTTAGGTCATGGAGTTGTTTAATTGATGGGTATGTTAAAAGTGGGAATTACGGGGATGCTATGGCAGTTTTTGAGAAGATGCGAACTTCAGGCCCCAAGGCTAATGAGGTTACTATGGTTAGTGTGCTATGTGCTTGTGCTCATTTGGGTGCTCTTGATAAAGGGAGGATGATGCATCAATATTTGGTTGATAATGGGTTCGAATTAAATTTGGTTTTGCGGACTTCTCTTATTGACATGTATGCAAAATGTGGGGCAGTTGAGGAGGCTTTCGCTGTGTTTCGTGGAGTCTCGCTGAGAAAGAGCGATGTGTTGATTTGGAATGCTATGATTGGAGGGCTTGCAACTCATGGTTTGGTTAAGGAATCGCTTGATTTGTATACAGAGATGCAAATAGCTGGGATTAAACCGGATGAGATCACGTTTCTGTGCTTGTTGAGTGCTTGTGCTCATGGTGGATTAGTAAAGCAAGCTTCGTGTTTCTTCGAGGGTCTTGGTAAAAATGACATGACACCAAAGACTGAGCATTATGCTTGTATGGTGGATGTTATGGCGCGTGCTGGTCAAGTGGCGGAGGCGTATCAGTTTTTGTGTCAAATGCCAGTTGAACCGACGGCTTCAATGTTAGGTGCTTTACTTAGTGGATGCATGAACCATGGAAAATTAGATCTTGCAGAATTAATAGGGAAGAAGCTTATTGAGTTAGATCCAGAGCATGATGGTAGATACGTTGGCCTGTCAAATGTTTATGCCATTGGCAGACGCTGGGATGAAGCAAGAATCATGAGAGAAGCCATGGAGCGTAGAGGGGTGAAGAAGACTCCTGGGTATAGTTTTCTCGAGATGTCTGGAGCTCATCATAGATTCATTGCACATGATAAATCACATCCTAGCTCAGAGCAAATTTATACAATGCTAAGTTTTATTGCAAGCCAAATGCAATTTGGTGTTCTTAAGGAAGGTCAAGAACACTGTTTGTATGGTATAGAGGGTATTTGAGTTACTTAATTCTTCTTTAAATAAATCTTATTCAGGTTGCTAAAATTCTAAATGGTGGTTCTTCTGTGCAGAATTTTTCTTTTCTTGGTTGCTTGCCACTACCATTCTCTCCGTTTTCTTAACCACAAGATTCTCTTTCCCCTCTGGAACTCTTCAATTAACTAACAGAAGAGCACAACTGTCAAAGTCTAATTTCATATACACTGTCTTAACTCCCAAGTTATTATAGAATTCATTTATCCCTTCCTTATGCTAGGGCCATAGAGAAAAAAGAGTTGGATCAGAAACACAGCACTATTCTTCATAAAATAAAACCATAGTTTCAAGATAAAGTGCATCTTAAGACAGTAGTGCAAACATACAAAGGAATATTAAGCAGGAATTAAGTCTGTCTTAAAAACATGGCGAATTAAAATATTATAGGTACTATGCCCAACACTTCCATGTGAGAAGCCCTTCTCCAAATCTGACAATTTGATCTGCACAAATCACAAAACAACTCGAGTTATAAAAGGGAAACAGCAGCTAAGGCTGATATTATTACTCTCACTAGCCATTCTTTCCTCACCTAGACACTAGAACCTTGAAGGCAGGGTTGAGCAAGCTGAAGATGGTACGGGTCAATTTGATGAGAGATGGTTGAAAGCTGCAGCACACTACTAGGTTCTCCACAGAATGGGAATTGATCCAGGACTTGCTGAGGCTCCACCGGCTTTGCTTCCATCGCTGCCTGCTGATATTCCAGCGCTACGCGATGCTCCTGAATCTAAAATATCATCCATTAAACAAACAAATAGATTACACAACGGAGGTAAGAAATTAGATGGTCTAGACTGTATAATTCATAAGATTCCAGCAGCTAAAAAGTCCCTCGATGAAACATAAGGGGGAAAAACCCTTACCCAGCGGTACATATTGCTGTTTTCCTCCTCCAACATGCGCTCCTAACAGTTACAACAACAGTAAGATCAGATCCTGTTGTAGAGTTAATGTGCATCAAAGTGGGATTGTGTTTTTGAGACTAAGAGACTCACCTTCCTGCGAAGATTTTCCAGCTGCTGGTGCAGGAGCTCATTCTGCATAAAAATGAAAGAAACATGTATAAACAACTTTAGAAGGATACAAATCTAGGAATTCATATCACAAGAGTTCACTTCAAAAAAATGTAAGGCATACTTTTTCTCGCCATTGCTGGATTGTTTAGTTACCTTGCGATATCGGACCTTGTTAACCGAGCGTTCAAGTTCTTGTTCTAATTCATCCAACTCCTCGAAAGGAATAGAGCTCGTATCTTCACCTGTATAGCGGCGCATGTTAGATTGAAGACGGCGAGTCTCGTTCCTCAGCATCGCCAATTCTCCAAATAGTTGTTCCTAAGAATTAAGAAGGGAAAAGACCATCAAATGTAAAATTCATCTGAAAACTTCATTTCCGTTGAGAATATTAGTTTTACCCGGCTATCGTGCTCAGGAATGCGAGTTCCAGACATCTTCTGGTACCTCTCTATGAGTTGCTCCATCCTGCAACACATACATTCTTGTCATATGAAAAATGTGCGTGTGATTTTATAATTATATGGTACTAAAACATCACCACCATGAACAAGGACAAGGGTTCAGTCTGTTCTCTCTTTCTGACTATATATAAGGGAATTGATTTAAGGCAGTTCTAAAAAATGGGAAATGAAAAATGACTCCCAATTTAAGGCACACCGCAAGCTACTTTTTTCCTCCTTATATAAATATTAATTAATGACCTCATCAAGGGACTGCAATCATAACCAACCAATGATGATCTGAGACTGAGGTAACATATATTCCACACATTTCATGCACATTCTGTACTATTTTCCTCTCTCCTTGACTAAGATGAACTCTATAGAACAGAAGAAAATTAACAATCTGAAGTTGATAAATTTATTAAACGATGCATGATTGTGGTCATCATAGGTAGAAAGTTGGTTGGATTTTCAACTCTTTTTTCAGGGCTAGCTAGATCACAATTTACAGAAAATTAAGAAACCCAATCATTCCTTAGGATGATCAATTTACAAGATCTTGAACTGGTATTGAAAGGGAAAAAATGGCATCAAAGATAAGCTGCCCACGAAGGAAAAAGTAGGGAAAGAAAAGAAAACACTTCGACGGTGGAAAACCCTAGTTTGTCAGAAGCTTGCACAGAAAGTCAAGTCATACTCATGCTGGTCAATTAAAATCTTAATGAAAGTTATGGGGCTGGTATTTATCAGTTGGATCAGAATGCTGGGAACAAAAAGGGCCTTCTATGTATGAAACAGATTCAAGTCATCAAATGAAGAAAATCATGAAGATCGGGTACTAGAAAATCTAAGACACAAAAACATAACGAAACAAAAAAGGAAAAAAAAAAAAAGAAGTAATTTTTATATGGAACCAGAAGGGGTCCAACATTGTAAGAAAGATCAAGTAAGAAGAGCATAAAAAACCAGTGTTAACACAAAGAACAAAAGCTAAGAAAAATCGAGTTTGGAATGGTAGTGAGTAGTGATGAATAGAGGACCTCAAACCCTCGGTGCAGTACTGACACAGCTTTCCGGTGCTGGAAAAGATGATGAGCCCGATTTGAGCATCACATAGAACAGAAAGTTCATGAGTCTTCTTCAAAAGCCCAGCTCGACGCTTTGAGAAGGTGACTTGCCTTGTTGTCTGGTTCTCAATCCTCCTAATGGCTATCTTTCCACGCCCCATAATTCTTTTGCCTAACAGAAGGAAGTCAGTGACCCTCTTTTCTCACAAACCTGTTTTTCTGGTTTTGCAAGAAATTAACACACAGTGATTAGTTCCAAAAACCACAAAAGGCATGAAAATTATAATGGAAAGTAAATGAAATGTGAATTTGCAATAATGATGAGGAACTTGTAGCTAGAAGACACAAAGAAATGACAAATGTGAAGAAAATTTCTGAAACCTAGAATTAATTATAACTTGGCATAATTCTCTAGCCAAGATGATAATCACAGAAGAAAGAAAACTTTCTATATTACCTATCTTTCTTTCTCTTGCTTGTAGAAAATGGAGAGTTTGTTTTTCAGAATACTATTGGGATAAAATTTATTACTAATTAATCTATATGCAGACTGGCTCTTTACTTAAGCAAAACTACCAAAATGACCTCATGCATGAACTTCTGCACGATCCTTGACAGACAAGAGTTGATGAAAAGGAATTGTTAAATCTATAAACCTTTTGTTATGTAATTCAAACCAGTGGTGATGCAATAACTCATTGGTATAGATATGGTCAAATCACACAAAGGTTTCATGCGTGGCTTGTGGCATGGATTGTAATTTGATGGAAGGCATTTTCTTCCTTTTATTGTCCTGTAATGGGACCATGGACAAAGGGTTGCTGTGACATTTAACCACTCTCTGAGTCTGATCTGCCAGCCTACCTGAACTTTTCCAATTTGGGATCGTTTTGAAAATGGTCAGAAAACTAGGTTTACTAAGAAAAGAAAGGCAAAAGGGTTGGCCAAAACCCATGACCTAAAAGGTAATTACAAGGTGTAACAATCCCTTGAGAGAGACTTTCTTGCATGGTAATTCGTATTCATGGTTATAGATGTTGAAGTGAAACTGATTTTCTACGCTTGATGAGCCTTAATTAGGGTGGCTAGGTGATGATGTTTATACGCATGATCATGCATGTAGTTGAATTATACATATATCTTTCAATAATACAGATATGATCTCCACCGAAGGTCTTTTTCCCGATGGGTACAGAGCAAACCCATCTTTAACTTTTTGCTTGAAAATTTCTTATACGACCACACTCGTTTCATATGCATGATCTCTTTTGTAGGTCACAAGTTTCTATTTTGGCAGATATATACAGGGGCACATATTGCTCTGCGAGCATCTACATAGCTTGGCAACAATGGTGATGAGCCGGACACATTTACAAATCAAGCTGAAGAAAATGTTGTCGTTCAAGATGTAAAGTACACATGCATGGATTAGCTAAATTTTGTATGCTCAAATTTATAATTATGTTTTTCATTTTGTTCCATATGATGTTATGACCTTGATATATCATGATTAGCTAATGAACAATCAAGTAAAATTGTGAATGGAAGATAAATTACAATAATGATCAGAGGTACTGCACGAATGTTATAATTACTATACATAATTAATGAAATTAAGTGTGTTTGATATTATAATAATTTTTATAATTATAGTTTTAAAAATATAGATTTAAGAAAAACATTTATAATTATTGTTTTTAAGTTAAAGCTCTTATGAGATAGGTTTTTACATGCAAAATAAATAAAATGTATTTTTTTTATAAATGAAAAAATATGATTTTAATTTCTGTAAAACTTGTTTTTGGTCCGGTGTGAAAGATAAACTATTTGATTAATCAAATAATTTTCTTGAAGCTATTGCAGTACCAACATATAATACCAAACAAGAACTAAATTTGCTAGAGTTAAATGTGTCACATGAAGAAAATAACTAAAAAGCACAAGCATCCAGCAATACTTCAAAAGTGTAAGTGTGATCTCTTAATTACTTTTAATTAGAGAATATTGTATAAATGCACTGCTTGGTCTACAGATTTCTGTGCAATGAAAAGTTGTAGTGAAACATTGATTGGTTTTTCTGTATAGTCAGAAAGCACATGTTTTTTATTCTAAAAATGGGAGACTTAGGTTGAGCAACTTGTTGGCCCCCCTGTGTCTGTCTTTCCTTGATGTGTGTCAACATCCATTGTATCCCACTTGGGCTATATGCACCACAATATTAATGGCCAGCCTACTCATTTTATTCCCTCTTTTTCTTCTTTATTCAAGGGAGAGATTCCCATCTATTTTTATCAAAGTTATTTTTACCATTTTTATTTATTTATTTATTTATTTATTATTGCCGAGAAAAAGTGCCCATTTGAGCTGTAAATTTGTAAATGTAAAGTTATTTGCAAAAACAGCACCATGTTATCAGCAGTGATTAAAGGCTAATTAGATTTATTTCAAGCATAAATATCATTGCCATGCATGTCATAGTCTATGATGATCCTTGATCTCCCTAGAGGCTGGAGCACTATATATTACTGTATATTTTAATTGAATTCCCATATAACATAATGTCATGTACTTATTTGCAGCATATCATAGAGAACCAACAATACTAATAGTTTGAGATTGTCATAAGAAATTCAGAAGGCCATCATCACCTCAAGGCCATGTTATTAGCAGAACTTTTCTAATATCTCAAAATTAACCTTTAATGTTATAAAATTAATAGTACAAACTAGCATATTCCATTTCAATCATGTAATGCTCAGTAATGGTGTTTAAAAAACCAGCATATCTATAATATTTGCATTATTTAATTCAATCTAACCTGTAAAGTCAGATAATATAGGTGTTATAGATTATATTAGGTAAAAAAACATGGATATTACGAGTCGAGTGGTGGGTTAGAATTTTTAAAACCCGATCAACTTAACCCAATTTGTATACTTTGTTATAATCCAATTTTGGACAATATTAAATTAAAAAAGAGAGAGAGAAGGAAATGAATGAAAAATTGAGGTTTGGATAAAGACAACACAAATGGGAAGCTCTGATGGGTTTAATCATGTTTGATTTATGATTTTGAAAGTTAATTTTTAAACAAATTGAAAGAATTAGTTGGTATGAAGTTTCAATTAAACTTTGACTGAGTTTAATTAATGATATCGAGAGTTTGATTGAAGAATGAATAAGTTTGAGGACTTAATTAAGCTTAGAATTAGTTTAATTAATGAAATCAAGGGCTTAATTGAATAAATATTAAAATTTTGAGTAAATTTATTTTAGAGTATAACACCAATTTAAAAACAAGAATGGTTTAAAAACAAAACAATACACCAATTTTATTTTAAAAAAAAAAACTAGAGTAAGAAAAAACAATTGGGACTTCATGTTTAAATGCAATATTTCTCTATCTAGAAAACTAGTTTTTTAATTTCTCAAAATTGTACTTAGTTTGGAAAACATATTTTAGAGATTCTCCATAGGTTTTCAATACAAGTTTTTCACTATTTTCAAAATAAAACAGAATACAGTTTTATATATATACAAGTGTTTTGTTTTTTTAGCAATGTAAGAGATTGATATTTTTTTATATTTATATTTAGTTAGTGTAAAAAATTAATTTTTATTATAGATCTAATATAATGATATTTTTTTGAGTTAACAATATATCTTTTTCATGATATTTTCTAATTTTAATAAAATAAAACTAATAGCCTAAAAATTAGATTATCACAAATACAAAATATTAAAATGACTATTATAACTTATGATTTTTATTTTTCATGAAAAAAAGTTGTAATTTTAATTTATTACTTTTTTTTTTGTGGAAAAAATTGTTTTTGTTTTCAAAAAATGAACATGTTTTTAAATTTTTTATTAGAAAAGAAACTGAAAAAGGAAAAAATACTGAAAAAAAGGGTTTGATTTTACTAAACACACCCTCAATCTCTTCTCTGCTAACCGTGCTTCTCTGTATGAAAAACTACTAGTACTCAGCATATAGAGCCATATAGAGAGCTTATTATGATCCTCATGGTGTAAGGCGAGAGCCCGAATGTCTATTCAAGTCGGTGTATCGGCAAGTCAATCCTTCCTTCTTAGTTAAGTCTGCAAACAAGACATTTTATCAAGTGTAATGAGAATTCAACACATTCAATCTTGGCATGTCCTCGGTGAAAGGCTCGTTAACTTCCCAAACACACCAAACGGGCCTGTGTATCATTAATTTGCTTCCACTTGGGAGGCAGTAATGGCAGAAATTGGGGGCATTAAGGATAATGTTTGGAGCACTCTGCAAAGCATGAGGCCATTAATCTCAGATCTCTCTGTTCCAGCGGTTCAGCTTGTCCAAGTTACACAGAAGATATGTCAGATGAGTGGCATCGACTGGAAGGGGGAACTTGAAATTGCATCAAATGTGTCTGAAGCATCGCACTGGAAGTGCTCCTAGGTGGCCGAGCGCATCTTGCCATGCTGTAGACTTTACATGAGCAACCTACCGTTCAGAAAGAATAAGGTTCTCAGCTAGGCTGCTGCACATTAAACTATTAGCCATTCCTCAGCCAGGCTTGGATGGAATAGCAGAGCAAGTACACGTACTAGTAGAAACATCAATGAAGAACAAATGGCTTATAGCGATTATAACAGGAAAAAACAAATAGTCAAGGGACTTGTATTGCTCTCTTTGGCAAGTGAAGGAGACTACTTTAGTATAACATTGTTATTCTGTTTCTTAACGCCATCATACAAAGCCTGGATTCGTAGATCAAGTGCA
The DNA here is from genome assembly GCA_964019445.1 of Populus tremula. Taxonomy (NCBI): domain Eukaryota; kingdom Viridiplantae; phylum Streptophyta; class Magnoliopsida; order Malpighiales; family Salicaceae; genus Populus; species Populus tremula. The sequence goes on from CAXHTJ010000017.1 coordinate 5,991,724, forward strand.
AAGCCTGTTTGTTGAGGGCAACACAGAAAAGAGTGCGTATCCATCACAATATTATAGTGCATATTTCTAACGAACAAGAAAAAATCACAATTATAGTTCACATAGAAATTCCGAGACAGACCTATCAAGCAGGCCATTATGAAAATTGAATTTGAAACATCCTTCCAGAATTAAGTTCAAAAAGAAACAAAATGATTAGCAAGACATCTCTCTTTTAATACATCAAGAATGCAGGCCGGATCTTTGCTGGACATTAACTGTCACCCCAGCTTCCTTTAGAGTCTTGATATTTGCTTTGGGCATGCCCTTTTCTCTTGATACCTAGCTGTAAACAAAAATAAAACAGCAATAATTAGCGAGAGCCAGTTTACAAATATTTCAAAGAATTATATTTCCCAGATACAATGACAGTGCACTAGAATCTTACATCAAAGCAGCAGTTTCTGGAGTTTATCCTTATCCAAACGGGTCTTGCAATGAAACTGAATTTCATATTGAGCTCCAAATATTCGCTGGCGTTTTAACCAAAAATACTTATTGCGCAATTCATGGCTTTGTGTTTTCATGACCAAAAGCTGTTTCTTTATTCGCATTTCAAATTGTTCCCTGGACTTTTTATCAACATGAGGTGATCGTAACACAGTATACAAGACACGTGATTCAGGCAATCTAATCTTCCGTGCATCAGCTGGAATCCCTGAAATAGTGTTTCCAGGAACTAGATCTTCAAAAGATCGAATCGCTATGCATATCTTGGTGCTCATTGCTTTTGGTGGTCTTTCTTCTTGGTGTCCTGAGATTCACAAGGTCACAAAGACAATAAGTCCAAAGAAAATACCACTCTGCATGAAATGAAGTCCATCCAGGATTCATAAACAGATGAAATTATAATACTATTGGAATGAAACTGATTGAGCTGGTCAGTAACCCTAAGGTTCTCAGGATCACAAAGAATGTTCATTGTGAATCCAAAGTTCAGGATGATCCTAAATTTTGCTTTTACTCTAATCTTGGAAAGTACAAGCATACAGAGGTGGACATGACCCTACATGCAGGCAACCAAAAAAAATAAAAGGTATAAAAATTAGAACAAGCTGAGATTGACTGTTTGTGAACTTAGATATAATGTTCGCATATTTATTAAGAGATGGATTCTTCATCAGATTATCCTACAAACAAAGGTTTCTATAAGAGTTACAGCTACAACAAGATTACACATATGATGCTGGTCAAATCAATGTTTTTATTTCATTTTTTTATGCATTTGATTGATATCTTAAGAAGTAACAAATGGTAAACATACTCAGCTATAAGAACTAACAAACTAATTCTAGTGAATTTGTGGCAAGACATGGATTGGGTGTATTCTATTTCTAAGAGTCCAGGTTAAAATGCATAGAATCAATGTACTGATTGTAAGTCGGTGAAATGTGAATGAAACATAGAAATTTCCGTTCTCTCTTTCTCTTCGCAGCTTCTCTATCCTATCCTGTTCTCTTATCAACTAAATTCTCTTCTGTTCTCATCTAAATCTATCCCTTCAAAATTCCTAATTTAGTCCTAAGATTGTACAAGGTTCTTTACCAATATCATTCATGTTGATGAGTTTAGGTGCACAGAATATCATATGCATGATCATAAATTAGTAAAACTAGATCTAACTGTAATACCTCCAGCAGTCAGTCCAGATGAAGATGCAACTGTGGGCATTTTAGTACCGCTTTCCTGTTTCAGTTGCATAGAATCATAAAAGCAGCAGTTACAATGGGGCAATGAACATATCTCTTAATAAAAAGAACATATCTCTTAGCTAAAATAAAGTTGATAGAGTGCAAACATCCAACACAATGATAAACATATATGTTATCTCATCAAGGTATAAGAATTTGCAATGCCTAATGACCATAACTCAATAGAGCTGCACATTCCATGTACAGGCACAAAAACCACCAGTAGGTTGACATCAGGAGAAGATTCATGAAACATTAATATAATCTACACACTTTTTATAGGCTATCCTAAAAAACTGATGGCTGGAACTTTTAACTCAATCAAATTTCTGACAGCACAACAATTTGTTGCATATAAATGGTGTATTAGCTTCATAACTACATTGCAAAGCAACCTAATTGCTTTGCACAGAAACTTGCATTCACTGCACAATTTGCAACAATAGAACTAAAGTTCATTCAACAAAACACTCAGAAACTCATTAACAAACATGAAAAACCAAACCACCTCCAAAACCATCACAAATATGCATCTATACGAGCAACTATGCCGATTCTGCTCCATTAGAGACAAAAACAGAAAAAACCCATTATCAAACTTAAAAAATAACGCCACCCCACCAACTAAAACCAATAAAAAAACGAAATAAAATCACAAAAACGCATTCAAGAAAAAAAACAAAGAAACAAGAAGAAACTTTATAAACCATTTTAGTGCCATATTCAATAGCTTGTTCAGGATGAGAAGTTACATTCTTTCCAGTGATTCCTTGACAATTCTTGTTAACAAACACTGCTGGTGGTGGTGGAGGAGCCGCCGTGAAGGAGCGAGATTGTGAATAAGAAAAAGATGAAATCTTTGAAGAGAAAAACGATACAAGATTTTTTGCTTGTCTTGACATCTCTCTTTTCTCGGGTTTCTTTCTCTCTTTTATCTCCCTCCCTCTCTCACTGTTAGGAAAACGCAGCCAAAGATTTCTCAAAGAGAAAGTGAAGTTCTTTGTCGGGTTTTTAGTAGTTCTTGTTCGGGTCAAGACATGGAGCACTTGAACCCGACCCGACGTCGAAACATGGACTCTCATTTGGAAAAATCCCCCGATTTAGCCCATGTGTTTTGTATCCATTCCGGCTCAAGACATGGAGCTCTTGAACGGTTGAACCGACCAGAACTTGCAATTCGGGTTTCTTTTTTGGAATATCCCACAATTTAGCCCCTGCTTTCTGTTAATTTGACAAACGAGCCCCTGTAGAGAACATCTCATCGAATTTATCTTAACTTCTGCACATTTTGTCAATTATACCAGATCGAACAGAATTATAATTCATAAACAATATGGTGCTATCCAAAAATGACTAGATTAATTTTAGAAAAGTGTGCATAAATATTTAGTTTATAATCATTTAATATATAAAATCATGATAAAAGAATAGCATAATTACTAACCAAATATATAAACTTACATAAAATATTGAAATACAATATTAATCATACATTGATTGAATGATGCATAAGAGAACAAAATTAATTCTTAGCAAACATTCTAAGCATTTATTAAAAATATATTTAAGTAAAACCAATAAAAAAAATACTCACTCGTTAGAGTACTTAACATATAATCAATTTTAGATTTGTTGTTATTGTTGTAAATGAAAGTGTCAACGATTCTAAAAACTTTATGCAGAAAAATCAACCCTAAAACACTTTTATTCTCCTTTTTTTTATAGAGAATTTTAAATACTAAAAAGAATGGAATTCAATACATTATTAGCTTAGGTCCTCTCACCTCAAAAATCCTATGTGGTTTTTTAATTCAATTTTAACTTTTAATATTTTCACTAATAAATAACTAGAAAATTTTTTTTATATATAAAAAAAAGTTTTAGAGGGTTATAAGTTTTTTCAAAATATGTCAATTAATAATTATTTGAGATTAATTTCTCACTTATCCATAATTTATTATTGAAATCATATTAATATTTCATATTAAAGAGTTTATGTTGGAGATTAAACTCCAACAAAGTTTAATTTAGGCTCAAATGTGCTCATTAACATATGGTCACTCCTTATATAGTATATTTATCATAGTTTGTTTACACTTGATTTGAATTGATTATATGTGATAAATATGGGGGTAAAATTTATGAGTTTTTTTATAAGGTTTTGTTTACCAAATTGACACGAATATAATGGCTAAATTGGGTATTTTTTTATATTATAAATTTAATTTGAGTTTAGATCAATCTAAAAAAAGAAATTTGATTTTAAATCATTGCCAGTTATTCCAAGTAATTGTACTGGGGCAACCTATGAACTACAAAGAAAATCATCCATTTTCAGTAAGCCAAGTAATTAAAATATATAGCCCCAAGTCACCCCACTTACATTACCCACTTACGTGGAATGAGAATGTTGATAAAGCCCATTGGAATATGTTGTAAAACAATGAAAATAAAAAATAATTGTTAAATGACACTAAATTTGTTGTATATTATCCTTTCATTGTTGTTTTCTTGCTCCGTGCTAAGGTTTAAAAGGTTTTATGTTTAGTTTGATGAATCTAGTATGTTTATTGTTTTAAAGTCCTAACTAAATTTGGTGTGTAATCAAACTTAGAAAAAATAAATTTGATATTTTTCTAAATTTATGGTAATTTAAATTTATTTTCTAATTGAACCAAATATATTAGATTTATTTCCTTGCTAGACCTTTTGTGACTTGTGTTTAACTCATAATTGAACCTAAATATATTTGGCATCTTACCGGATTCATAATGATTTTGGTTCAACTTATGGCTGAGATCAAGTATATTAAATCTGGCATCTTACCTGACCTATAATAACTTAGGCTTATATAAAAGCTAAGCTTAAATATATTGGGTCTTGTATCTTATTGGATCCACGGTGACTTGAGATGAATCCAAACATGTTGGGTTCGATATCTTGTTAAAATCATAATGACTTGAGTCCAAGTAAATTTATGCTTATAATTATAAAAGCTTTTAATCTAACTAGCTTAATGACTTATCCTTCAATTTATATATATAAAAAATAAACACTCATCCTTCAATCCATGTGAGTCAGAAGTATGTGTACTGGTGCGAAAATACAAATCGAAGACAAATGAAGTTTGCATGACATAACATAAAAGAAAACATGAGAAAAAAAAATCCAAAACGAATGAATATGCTTAAGCATAAGCAGTTTCTATTGAAAGTTCAATAAAAAACTGAGAAAATTATAAAACGAGTTGCCTTAAAAAAAAAAAAAGAAAAAAAGCAGTCTTTTCCCCTATTTGTGTCTTGCCATTCTGCCTTCATCATAACACAAAAAAATGTTGTGTTGTCTAGGGTGGGCTGCTTGTCCTGCCAGTGACATCATCGTCAGAGACATACTTGCTCCAAAACCCATGTTGTTTCCACACTCGATTCATTTCTTCAATTGGGACATTCTTGGTCTCCGGCACAAAATAATATATGAAAATGGTCATGATAATAACAAATCCACCAAAAAATAAGAAGAGACCAAACTTCATATGACAAAGCATGGAGAGGAAGAACTGGCCAATCACAAATGTGAAGAACATGTTAACCGAGACATTGGTTGCTTGTCCTGCTGATCGGATCTCCAGAGGGCAAATTTCACTCGGCACTAGCCATCCCAGAGGACCCCAAGACCATGCAAAAGCTGCGACATACGCACATATCAAGAACAGCACCAAGGAGGATACACTCTTAGACATCTCTCCCTCCCCTTCTGTCCCAAAAACACGCCCTATAATAACCGCAACAAGAACCTGCAATCAAGTTTAACATCGAGCTCAAAGTCAATATTAATGTCGTTTATACACTAGTGCTCAGACAGACTAGGAGTAATCTCATTAAGGTTGTCGTGTACCTGAGATATGATCATTTGCACGCCACCTTCAAGAAATAAAGCCTTCCTTCCTAGCCTATCAACGCAATAAACAGACACCATCGTGGCCACGACGTTGACTACGCCGGTTATGACAGCAGACATGAGCGAGGCATCGTCACCAAAACCCAAAGTCTTAAAGAGAACAGGTGCATAAAACATGATGACATTAATTCCTGTAAGTTGCTGGAAGAAAGGGATGAAGGTGCAGATGGTTAATTGAGGTCTATATTTTCGGCCTGTGAAGTTTTTCCATGGGTGTTCAACTTGCTTTGCAGCCATGGTAGCATCAACAAGATCCTGAAATTCTTCGTCGACATTGGTCGTGCCTCGAATCTTTTGCAACATTTTCTTCGCTTTCTCATGGTTGCCCCTCTCAAGAATGGAGTTGGGGGTATCGGGTAGAAAGAGAGATCCGATAGTAAAAAGAATTGCGGGGACTGCTGCAAGGCCTAAAGAAACTCTCCATCCCCAACCAGCTTTTATCTTGGAAGTCCCATAATTGATGAGATTGGCTGCCAAAATACCAATTGTGATTGCCATTTGAAATCCAATGTTGAGTGCTCCTCTAAGGTTCGCCGGTGCCATTTCTGAGAGATAAACCGGAACAGACTACAAAAACGAAAGATTGAAGACATTGGCTCCATATATATTGAGTGAAAATACAAAAACGAATATAAAAAAGAGCTATAATTGGTTGGAAAAAAGTGTAGTTACACACGTTTGTTACTTAGATTTATTTGTAATTATCAAATTTATCAATAATAATTAAGTTTTTTTATACTTTCTAGTGAAACAACATAAAATATCTTTTAAAATAAAAGAATTTAAATCTAAGTATCAGTGACTATTTTTATATTTTTATAATGATTTTTTTATTATTATTTTAGTTTAAAAAAAATTTAATATTTGATCAAATATATATATATATATATAAACATACACGCATAGTAAAATTATGAAAATATCTTTAAAAGCAACAAAATTAAACCTAAAGTCAAAGAACTTTATGGTATTTTAACAATAGTTTTTGTATAATTATTAAATCAGGAGTAGTTTGATTTCTAACCAAATATTAAAAAAACAAACATGATTTTTAACCAAATGGATCTATGATCCAACATGTACATTTTAAAAAAAAAAACATGCTTGTGACACATGAATATTATTTTTTGAAAAACAAATTGTATAGGATTCTTTATATTATTGATCAAATGCAATGTTTTCAAAATCAAAACGGAGTAGATGATCTAATTAGTGAACCAATCACTAAATTGACTATATTGATTGTTTTTTCTAAATAGGACAGCTTAAGTTTTTAATCTAGTAAAATGTGATTTGAACTGGTTTGTGAATGACAAGTAGAAGTGTAGCAAAAAAATTATTTTTTGATATTTGAAGCTAAAATTTTGTACAGATTAGGAAAAATCCAATCTAATTTTAGAAAACATCCAATCTAATTTTAGAAAAAATCCCAGAATATTCGGAAGAAGTATATATATATATAACTTAGTCAAAAGACTGTCCGGTCAAACCGTAGATCTAGTTCAAGAGAATTCTGTACAATTTATTTATGATGAACATATGACCCGTCACCTTTCCTGGGAAACTGAGATCTGGTTCAGTTTGGATAACACTGGGTCAAACTATTATTACAATTCTGTGCCACTAGTTTCTGTACTAAATGTTAAATTCCGAGGTGAGTGAAAATTAGAGACTAATGGTGATTTAACGATTAGTATAATTTAGGCTAACATATTCAATATCTATCTATAAGAAACAAAAAAAAACAAAAAAAAACCATACCTGATTAGCAAATCCAACACCGACACCAAGCATCAAACGACCAACAATAAGCATCGCAACATTGACAGCAGCACCATTGAGAATAGCTCCGCCGAGGAAAACCAGGCCTCCAAACATCATAGACATCTTACGACCAAATCTCCTCGTTGTTGCAGAAGCAAAGAAGGAAGCTATCAAGGCCGCAAGATAGAGGGAAGATGTGAACAGCGTTAGCACATGATCATCAAACTTGCAGTACATGTTTTCCTCGTGATTTCCATGTTGTTTCTTGTACACATGGGGGAAAAATGGTTTGAGAAATGAATCCATCGCTGTCACCCCTCCTGCAAGATGTTACAGAGCCAGCGATCATTATCAGATCGACACAATATATGTATATTCATGAGAATCATTCTTACTGCATCAAGACTCGAGATCTTTTGCTCACCTGAGATGCCAATGTCGTAGCCGAACATGAGCCCCCCCATGGCTGCCACCAGACAAGTGATGACCACAAAAGCAGTGACGCCACCTTCGTATCTTCTCCCGTCACCTTGAGCCGCCGCATAACCTCCTCCTGCCATATTTTCAAAAAGCTAAAGCAATACCTCAAACTATTGAGAAGTAGGTCTGTTCTTCTCTTATTTATGCTATTTTCTGGATAACATAAGGGATAACTTTCGTTTAATGATTCCATTTAAGGCCGGCATGCGTGGATATATACGTGGTTTCCAAATTTGAGAGATTGGATTGATACTGAGAGATTTCCGTTCTGACTCTTGAGATGAAAATTAATAATTAATATTGTCAAATATTGGATAATACAGAATGGACAAAATAGGAAATTAATGTTATTTAGTGTGTATATATATAGATAAAAAAATAATAATATTGGATAGTACTGCTTGATTTCTATACAATATTAATTGAGGTGGAAGAAATTTAAGGCCGAGACCATGCTTCTAATGGAAACGGAAGTTACAGCTTTGCACTTTTACACACAGGATAAAATCGAAGTTGACTTTATCAACGGGTGGGATCGAGCAGATCAGGGTCCAGATAGACTTACTCTTTTTCTTTCATGAGTAATAATGCCAATGATCGTCCTGTAAGATTTTCACTTCCCATATTTTTTAATTATTGGATTTATGGGATTGATTGAGAAGAAAAAAAGCGATAAAAATAATAACATAAGTTATTGCTCTTTAGGGGATATATATATATATATATATATATATATGTATATATATATATATATATGTATATATATTATTTTATTTTATTGTTGAAATACTGTTTTAGAGTTTTAGGTATCATTAAGGACCACATATTTGCAGTGTGTGCTATCAATGTGATCTCTAATTTGACATACTTTTTTTTTTTCATATACAATAACTGATAATAATACTTTAAATATAATTGATTAATATTATTTATTTATCGAGTAATATCATATAGAAACTTAGCCATGAATATATTCACATATTTATTCATTGATCAACATATTTAATTTTTACCTAAATTTATTTAAAATAAAATACAAATTCTATATGCATATTCAATTTAAATTATAATTTATTCTCAAATTATGAAAATAATAATATAAATTATACCATTATTTTTTTTCATTTGATAAATTTAAATATCAAATAAAGATATATTCACACATCTACCATCTAAATATCTATTCAACATAATTAAATATTTACAAAATAATTTGTTGAATAATACACATCAGCTTGACATAGTTTTTTTAATAAAATAATATATATATATACATACATATACATACACGCAAGTTTTTTTTGGTTGAGAATGCAATTTAAGATATTATCTAGAAATGCTTAAATTATAATTAGTGATATCTTATAACTTAATGTTCTCATTAATTAATATACCACATTATTATCTTATAGTACATGTCACCATCTTTAAAAAATCATTCAATTCTATTCAACTTTTATATATTTTCGTCTCTTCTTGAAACCCCTCCACATTCTATAAAAAGATTATGTACATAATTAATGAGACCAAACCATAACTTATAGATTATCAACTATTAGTATATAAAAAAATTATACACCTCAACTAATTTTTTGAATTCTAAAATTAATGATTATATAAATTTTTAGTGATTCTAAAATTTATAAAACTTGAATTGATAATTTTTAAAACACAAATTTAAAATCTAACCAGTTACGATACATTTCTTAGAATTTATTTTCAATAATTATATTAAGAATAATGTAACTCAGTGAAATAGTTTAAAATTTAAAATAATATTTATCATCTACAAATCAAAAGGATTAATTTGACGTTAATTTGTTTTCAAAAGTAAATTTATATTATAATAGGATTCCTCAATTTATTAGGTTAATTAATAATAAAATTAGATAAATAAATAGAATTCCATAACACGTTAACTGTAGTGAAATTAAATATCAATAAAATTCATTAATTTAATAGATTAATAATAATCAGTAATTACCGAAGGATAAGTTCGACTCCCGCCTGAGGGAGAGTGTCAGAACTTAATACTTTAAAATTCACCGAATATGTCGAAGCTATAATTAGTAACATTTGACCATTTTGTTTTTTTTTGTTTTTTCTTTTTTTTTTTCTTTTCTTTGATAAAAGCAGCGATTCACCTCAACAAATTAAAGTAGAATTCTAAGAGTTTCTTCAAAGTACTATTTATTTTTACTTTTTAAAAAATTTGAAAAAAAAAATTTATTTTTTTCTTTACTTTAAAATAATATTTTTAGTATTTTTAAATTATTTTAATATAATAATATTAAAATAAAAATTATTTTAATATATTTTTAAATAAAAAATATTTTAAAAACCAATTTAAAAAAAATTACTACTATAACACCCTGCACAATCACATTGAATATTGCAGTTGTACTTTGTTTGAATTAATTACGCGACTCGCGCCCAAAATTACGTGGTTTCGTTTTTTTCTCAAATATATATTATACAAAAAAACAGTAATCAAGAATGGATTACTGTGAATTGTCATTAACATTTATTGTGGATTTCGAGACCATTTATTGTGCATTAAAATAATATTTTATTTTTTTTGTTTTAGTTTTTCTTATTTGTTATCATATTTGTTTTTAACATTGTATTGATTGAAATTTAAAATTAATAATTTATTTTAATTTATCTTTTATATTATTTTTAAATGTTTAATTTCACAAAAAAAAAATTGAATTTAGTTGCTTGCAAAAAATTAAAAGTGAGGGACTAAAGTTGAAGAAAAAAATAACGTGCCTTTTACTTTTATTTTTTATGAAAACAGATATCAGATATGTGTCTTTTTCTTTTTCCCACCCTTCAATCATCTTTTTTTTTTCCTTTTCTTTTCAATTAGATTTTTTAATGTTGTGTTATTTGGTCTATGAAATTGATATATATTTTTTTTTTTTATATCATTATTTCGATCACTAAAACTAGTCACGTCATTTTTTTCATGCTCATGTACACAAAGATGATCCAATTTTAAGGATTAACAATTAGAGGACCAAAATTGCATTTGTAAAATATTTAAAGGTCCTTTAAAAAAAACAATGTGTCTGACGTCATTTTTTTCATGCTCATGTACACAAAGATGATCCAATTTTAAGGATTAAAAATTAGAGGACCAAAATTGCATTTGTAAAATATTTAAAGGTCCTTTAAAAAAAACAATGTGTCTGCTCCTTTTCTAAACTTCTTTCCTTTAGGTTTTGTCAAAAATCATTTTTGGTCTTATAATATTGAAATTACGTGATTATGTTCAAAACTTTTTTTTTCTTTCATTTAAGTTTTTGAGTTTGAGAAAAAATAAAAAGTCATAAATTATAATAAAGGGGAGAGAAAGTTGACAAACTTCTAATTTTTTATTTACCAAAACTCATCATTATTGGTGTAAATGAGTTTCATTTATTTATAAGAGTTATATTTTTGTTTCTTTTCCATCTATCTGGCACAAAAAAATAGATCAAACTTCAAATTTTATTTTTATTTGGGTTGAGTTTTTGTTTTTTTAATTGATTAAATGTTGATTTATTACATAAAGATGTTTGTTAAGGTCTTTATGATATTTTTTTTTAAAGTGTTTTTAGCTAAAAATAGATCAAAATAGCTATTTTAAGTGTTTGTAGTTTTTTCATAGTTTTTAACAAACGCTTCAATACTTAGTTGATACTTAATTTTATGAATATTTATTTTTTTTGTTGTATAATTAAACAAAAAATATTTTTAAAAATAACAAAGTTTTTAAACCAAGTTTGGTCCATTGCTTGGCTTATGTATTATATAATTAAATAAAAAAATAGTCTAAAAAAGTTAAACATTTTGGAATCCATGACCCTTATCGTGGTTTTGACGGGTTAAGCCATAAAATCTAGCCTATTTTTCAGCAACAAAACTCACCTACTCATTTTGGATTGACATGATTGTCAGACTCAAAACATTTAAAACATTATTTATATTTTTAATATTTGTTTTATATTAAAAAAAATTGATATTGACCTGCTACGGAACGTGAGCCAATATACTAGTATTTGTACTAAAAGGAGAAGCCATTTCATTTGTTTCCAATGTCATGTATAAATATGACTTAATTTTCTTAGTATTTATCTAATTTTTTAAATTAGTTTTCCTTTAAAAAATATTTTCAAAATTTTTAGTTATCAAAACAATTGATGATTATTATCATTTTATTCTTGAAATTTTATTTACAATTATTAATTAACATATTAAATTTAAGAAATGCATATTGTATTGTATCTATAATTGCTTGATTTCCTGCAACTTCAAAAGGAAATACTTGTAATTGCTAATGCGTATTTTATTTATAATTTTAAAGAAAGAAGAAAAGGAAAAAAAAAATAGCTGCCGAATTTACCGTGCAAGAGTTGTAACTTCCATTTCCATTTAAAAGACAAGTGGCATCCATTCACCCAAAAAAAAATTTATACATTAATGCATTTCCTTTTTTAATCTGAAACATTAATGCTTGAGGAAATAATTTCATCCCAAATGCCACATTAACTCTGTGTGCTTTCTCACTTGTGAGCTAAGCAAATGGATAAGACTTATAGTTTTTAGACTTGTCTGGTGGTCGGTTCAGTCCAAAAACCAGGTTTTGAATTTTGATCAGATCATTGGGTCATTTAAATCAATTTTTTTTAAAAAATAAAAAGTTAAAATGACGTTGTTTTAGTAAAAAAAATAAAATAAAAATCAACGAGTTGCAACCAGGTTTTTGAACAGGTCAACCGGGTCGCCAGGTTACACTAGATTTTTTCTTCCCCTGTTTTTTCTTCAACTCGGTTCGGTTCCAGCCCCAGGTCGGTCAGGTCCCAAGTTGACCCGCCGGGTCAGGTCGAGTTTTAAAACTATGATAAAAATAGTGTCAGAGATTGCCTGTTATTTTTTTTGTGTAACAATTTTGGAATATTTTTGTAAAATAATATTTGTTTTCCAAAAATATTTTCGGAAATAATAACATACCAATTTTGTTTTTTTTAAATAGAATATTTAATAAGTTGTACTTTACTCTATTGAGAATAGTGAAAGGTGATTTTTTATTTTATAAGGTAATATGAAATTTTAAATAATACTTATTATCTACAAATCAAAATAACTGATTTATTGATAACATTTTACTTTTAACAGTAGTCCATTCAAAATTTCAATATTGTTTCTTAACTTATTAGGTTAATTTAATTTTCTTAAAAAATAATTCTCCACAAGAAAGAAGTAATTGTGCATTAAAACTCATAATTTTATTTATTGTAATAATATAATTATTAAATTATCCTCGAACAAAAAAACTTTTGAATTAGATATCTGAGTCAATTAAGATAATCTTTTCATATGAGATTAGATTGATCATTTTTTTTCTATAGTAAAATTACTAATTTAACCCTAGAATACAATAATATAATGCTTATTATCTAGGGGCATTTTTTTTTTTTAGAATAGTGTAATTACTTTATGCCTTTAAAGACAATAACAACATAACACTCACCCTAGGGTTTTTTTTTTGCCATTTTACTTTAGTTTTTATTGTAAATTCCAATGGTGATTAGGGTTTTATTGTAATTTACATTAATTAAATATAATTTTAAAAACTACACACGAGCTACCTTATGGACAACCCTCGCGCTGTCCAGGCAATGCGTGTGGGGCCGTCCAACCACCAAAAATCATCTTTTAGGGCGACGTTTGAAGCGTTTTGATGCCTATGACATAATGAAACGATGCATGCCCCAAACACGCATCGGGATTGGTGTTGATGATTTTCCTCCCCCTCTCCACACCTTGAATTTCATGTCAGCCCCTTTAAAAAATCAAACCAGTCCTATGCAATTTATTTTTCCTTCACATTTGGTCCATATTATTATTATTATTATTATTATTATTATTTTGAATAAGCCATGAAATTACAATATTATTTTCAATTTCACCCCTTTTAATTTTTAATATTTTACTGAGTTATTCCAATCTCATGATCAAGGTTAGACAGATTAATTTGAGTTGACTTGAATTTGTTTTAATTGATTTTGTTTTCAATTTTTTTTCTTCAATATTAAAATGATTAAGAATTGAGCTTCAATATATTTTTATATATATATTTTTTATAAGGTTATCATGATTTTACGAGTTAGTGCACAAGTTTTACATGTTAACATAGGTTGACCTTAATTTATCCAAATTGTTGTCGTCTCAATATTTTTTTTAAATTGTCTTCTTGAAATATTTTTTAATAAAATTATTTTTTTTTCTAATTGTTTAGATTGTCTTTGAACTTTTCAAGTTAACTAGGTCATGTTGAGTTAATCTTTGCACAATTTTTTTTTTAAATACTTTATAAGTAATTGGCTATTTTTTTAACATTAAAATAAAAAACATGATCCAATCTATAGTGTAGCACGAGTAAATGATCTAGTGCTATCTTTATAACCCTCTTTATATAATTAACAAATTATCAATTAATTTATTTTTATTTTCTTTGTTTTGTTTTCTTAAAAAGTTTCATAATGATTTTTCTAAATATTCAATTTCTCTAACTTGTAAAATAGTTTATGATTGTAATCTATTTTTATATTACCATTATTTTAGATCTGGATTATATCAAATCAAATTATGATAGTAAAATAAAATTTAAAATCATTCATATTTTTAAATCTTATTTTAAAAATAAATAATTTAATGATCATTAGTATAACGAGGTGCTTTAAATCTTTTCTAAGAGTTATAACAATTACTTAGAATGAAGTTATATGATAACAAATTTTAAATTTAAAAACAAAATTCTACGAAAGCTTTTAGACAAAAAAATCACAAAAAAAATTAAATAATAAAACTTGTTGTGAAGTATCTTGTTTGAGAAACTAATAAACTCTCAAATATAAATACCAAAAAAATAATTAATTCATTTTAAAATATAGTGTATAACTTAATATTTATTTATTAAGTGAACTTATTTGTAATTCAAATAACTCAAAATTATTGAGTACAGCCCAAATGTTCAATGTAGTTATTATAATCAATTGATAAAATAAGAAAAAGTTAAATTGAATTTGACTATAATGTTTAATTTCAATTCAATTGATAAATAAGTTGGTTTAATATATTTGGAAATGATAAAATGCAATTTATTTTTGTTTTTTATATTACTCTCATCATCTTCATGTTATTTCTTTAAACGTTTTTAAAACAAAAGATAGATAAATGAGTATTTTAGAAAGCTATTTTTAATGTGAATTTCTTCTATGTAGTATAGTGAACTAGAAGGGTTGATCTTTGATTTACTTTTGTATCATTTTTAAAGATTGAATTCTATTTGAAATTCAATTTTTAACATTTAAAATTATTTCAAACATGAGATTTGATTAAAACTTTTAATTGAATTTAATAACTTAATAATATGTTGTTTTTCTTTCTTGGGTTAACAAAGTGGTAAAAAAAATAATAGATGATGTGATAGAAGAGAAATCACACATAAAAAAAGAATATAAACTCTTTTTGAAAGAGATGAGAAATTGCTAAGTAGCCATAACAAGACATTTAATTTTTTATCATCGACAAGAGATGAGAATATTGCAATAATCATGATTAGATGATCTCTAAACACAATTTAATTTTGAAGACTTATGAGACTTTCAAAATTAAAAAGGAGTGTTGGAATTAATTTTTAAGTCAAAGTCTTTTTTTTTTGTTCTCTTAAGTGTCTCTTGGGTACATGTATAACTATTAAAAATGTGCTTATCCTTTTAAATCTTTTAATTTTCATAAATTAGTATAAATATATATATGTGTTTAAAGTATTGTAATCTAAGTAAGTCCCTTGAAACTTTCTCTCATTTGAGATTACGTAATATAACAGTTTCCTTCCTTCTCCCCTACTTATTTCTAACACTTGTTTGGTAGAGAAAGATCATCGGTTCAGTTCAAATAAGCAAGTTTCATCTAAGTCATCATAAAAGGTTTTTGACACTACCTCCCCTGTGTCCTTGGTTGTAGGAAGAGTGGATGAAACCCTGCATCAAGGAGGGGGTCATGGAGTTGATAAGCAAACTCTTGACCCTATTATTCTCAGCAATCCATATGTCAAAAGTGGCTTCTTCCAGGGCTGGTTCCGCCGTAGCATCAGTGAGAAATCCGAGCCTGTTGCAGGTGCCAATACGCATCTCCATTGGTTGGGACTATAAAGGATAATTGTTCTCATCTAGGGTTCTTCCAGTGAAGACTGGAGGTTGTGATTTTTGGATGATGGATGAGTCAATAACCCCATTTAATCTTACAAAGACTCCGGGAAGACAGGTACGTGATTGGAGGAGTATATTTCTCTTGTTGTACTGTGCAAATTCTGATTTCGAGATGACAGGGAAGAAAAAACTTGTGACTGAGAAGGCTGTCAAATCTTTCTATGGTGTCGGCAGGTACCCTAGATCCTATCTGAGTTTGAACACCATGGCGCCATTTCTCAGTGAAGGCGGATGAAGCAAATGTTAAAGTTTGACAGTGTTCTCTGATCTTTCTAGCTATGCCCGCAAGCAAGTGGGAACCAGCAGCTCTGTGGCCATGCTACATATTTGTATAGTCAATCTCCTTTTAGTAATGAAAAAAATAAAAATAAAATTCAAGTATCAAAACAAACTAAATACTTAACTGGTCCTGTTCTGTTCTCACATTGCCATTTTCTGTGGTTTTCTAGTTGATCTCTATCAGACTACAACGCAGAATGTTGAGGGATGAAGAGAAGATGCCTAGCATGATCGAGAAGAGTCTGTCAGCTTGGCCAAGGAGACTTCCCTAACCAATTAAGAAGTTGCTAATTGGAACCACTTGAGATATATAGTGTGGGAAAGTCGTCCTTGGCTACCGAACAGCACTCTTGTCTTCATGCAAGACCATCATCTCCATGAAATAACGCCATGTCAATCTAGGGCATGTGTGGAGGAACAAGAACAAGGGAAGGCTAAGCTGATGACTGCCTGGGAACCTCAACAGAGATCAAATTTGTATGTTTAACCAAGCTCGACACCTCAACGTGAGCTCAGGCAAATCATCATTGGCAATAAGCAAGACCCTTTTCATCATGTTTAGACCTTTCTTCTCAAGTTCTTTCTCAAATGGTTTGATGAATTCAGGTTTCTCATGGTACTTCCCTTTTATACTTAACCAGAGAACAAATATCAGACACAAGTGGCAACACTGTAGGGTTCTCTTCAATCCATTTACTTCAACCATGACCACTTTTCTCATCTAGCCGCCCGATAATTGAATATATTCACTGACCCTCTCCCATGTCGAAATGGTTTTGACCTCAATTTAGAATAAAAAACGCATTAGATCTTATAGCAATAGGTGAAGGTGACACCTACTTGTTCAATTGTTATAAGATGGATAAAGTTTTCTGCCATCCGATGCTTTTTCCCGCACTTCACAATTGGGTCAATATTCCAAATTCTCAGCATCAACCAAATTGAGAGGCTCCCCACCTATAAAGCAAACTAAAGTCAACGCATTTTCCGCAATAGGACAGGAGAGGTAGCTTTGCATTGGTTGACTTTGTAAAGGTTTTTGCATCAACATGACTATCTTTGCTGATAATGAGATGTTCTCAGATGTTCAATGGAAGGCTGTCAATTTTGTTTGGATAAGTTTTTTTTTTTTTAATTGTAACGGAATATTTTGATTTCAAAGCATTTCAGTGTGCCATTTCGGGATTGTACTGTTCACACACACACACACACATATATATATATATATAACAAATATAATTCAAATTCAAGATAAATTATGCATTACAAAATACAAATACAATGTTAAGCAAATATAATTTTAAAATTTAAAATATTCCTAAATAGTCAAGATTAAATAAAACTTTAATTTAAAGTCTTAAAGTAATTCAACTTAAACAAAATACCAAAATATTATGAAAGTAAAATGTTTTAACACAAAATAAACATAAATCAAACATCATCTCCATCATTAACATAAAAATAAGGATCTTGATCTTGTGGTGGTATGTAGGGAAAGTCATCAACTAGACATTCTAATAGTTGATCATTTCCACCAAGCTCAATATTCTCTTCATCAAAACATGTCTCTTCATCCTCTAAAGTCAAAGTAGACAAAGGTGCTTCTATAGTCTCCCAACTTATATCATCTCCATCAAGAATGTTGTGTTCTTCACAAATTCATTCATTCAATAGGTCAATGTTATCGAAGCTAATGAGATATAAAGCATCCATTGTTTTGCTCAAATTCCTACAAAAAACAACATGAATATATATAAACCACATATATATTAGTGATAAATTTAATTTTAAAAAATCAATATCATTGTTAATAAAAATAGTAATAATCATTTTCAATATTATTATTAATATGATAATATCAATATTTTACCTCTGTTGAATCCTCAAATTATAACGAACAAATACTAGATCACTCAATGATCTCTTGTGCTCTAGCCTATTGCGCCTTTTAGAATGAATGAATTCAAATATACTCCAATTTCTTTCACACCTAGTTGCACTACAACATTGACTAAGAATTCGAATTGCAAACTTTTGAAGTTCTTGAGTATCATTGCCAAATTGCTCCCACCATGCAACTAGATAAGACAAAAGTTTAATAAATTAGATATTATAAATACAAAACAATATTATATTTAAAAAACATAATGTTATTACCTAGATTTAACTTTTCTCTTTGACGAATAGCTAGGGGCATGCCAAAATCACCAGTTGCTTTCTTATACTCCTTAAGTTGGCCACTAATTACATCTTGAGTGTCATAATTAGGGACATATCTAGTAATTATGCTAAGCAAACCTCGAGTAACCTCCTTTTGTTTTGAAAAAGAAGGCCTAAAATAGATTCCAGGATTAAGAAAACAACCTGCTGCATGTAATGGACTATGAAGTTGCTTATCCCATCTAGCATCAATTACCCGAATATATGGTCCATATTGAGATACTCTATTTTTCAACCTTGTCTTGATGGCTTCTTTTGCTTTATCCATTGCCTCATATAAATAACCCATTGCTGGTTTTTCTTCACTATCTGCTAACCGAAGAACTCGCACTAAAGGCTCACTAACTTTGACTATATGTTCACATCGAGGCCAAAAGTCTTTATCTTGTAAAATTATGGCAGTTATTTCCTTTCCAACTTTACTTTTACCATGACTTGATTCTACCCATTTCATGCAAGTAAACATTTGTCGAAGCTCTTTCTTAAACTTAAGCAAACATTGGATGCTTAAAAAATGGGTAGCAAACCTTGTAATGCCAGGACGACATAGATCATTTCCATTAGTAAAGTCTTTCCTCATCAAAGCTAAAACCCATGCATGTTATATATAAATTGGTTATGTTTCTTGCCTTCTTAATGGTTTCATCAATCATCGAAAATATCTTGGATCAGAAATATTTTCTAACATCAAATCAATGCAATGGGCAGCACAAGGAGACCAAAAAAAAGTGTCATACCTTTGTTGTAAAGCCTTCCCAGCAGCCTTGAATGCAGACTCATTATCACTAACAAATTGGACAATATTTTCTTGCCCCACTTCTTTGACAACTTCATCAAACATTTCAAGCAATGTCTCTTTATCTTTTCGAAGACCCGAAGTGTCAACTGACTTCAAGAATATGGTACCTCTTGGAGAATAAGCAAGAAAATTCACAATTGGTACATTCCTTCTATTTGACCACCCATCTGCCATAATGGAGCATCCATAAAGTTTCCAATCAGCCTTGATTTCAAAGAGATATTCATGGACATCATGAACTACACCTTTCAAAAGTGGTCCCCTTAAATCATGATATGATGGTCCTTTAAAACCAGGTCCCATTGATGCTATGACGTCTATCATTGGTTGATAATAGTATGATTTAGCACCATTAAATGGTACATTAACATCATACCACCATCTTGCTATGACCTTCCTTGCATTATGTTCCTTCTCTTTAGAAGCCATTGCACTTTTAATGCTAGGTTGTGAATTTGGGGTATTTCGTGGAACGAATAAAGTCGTCTTTTTTCTATTTGCACTTGTGCCTTGCATTGTCAATCTCTTATTTGCTTGTGAACCGATATCACTTAAAGTAGGATTTGCACTATCACCCTCTTCGACTTCATCATTGGAAAGTGATTGAGAATTTCCAATATCAATTCTAAGTCTCTTTCTTTTCTCTTTCTCCATTGTCAAGTCCTCTATCAACTGTTTCATTGTCATTTCACATTTGGAGAGACCTTTTTACAAGCTTCAACTTGGCCCTTAATACTAGCAAGGTAATACTTCAGACGAGTAATACCACCACCATTGATCCTTTTGCTACAATGAACACATTTGAAGTTCTTTGCACCAACAACCACTTGCCCATGAGCCCATGCTAGATCATCTGATCTTACTGGAGCTGAAGCCATAGAAGAAGCACCATTTAATGAGTTTTCAACCATGTAATTTGATCTGAAAAAAAAAATAAAACAAAATTAATTTCAGCTATTACAATTTACATCAATGTGATTTTTAAAGTAAAATGGATGGTAATAATACCAATAACCTAAAATGAAAAGAATGACATTTCTCAAAATACCATATTGATTTACAAATATTATTTGTTGGCTTCACACTTTAAATTTATTATTTAATATATTCGGTTTCTTATAATAATTATGTATCCTTCCTTATAATTAATTATGGTTTGGTACATTTGGTTTCACATATATATACATATAATAATTCTCAAAAACTATATAATCCGGTTATGGTCAAGTTACTTATATTTTACACATATACATATAATAATTACATAGAAATTAATACAACGTAGCAGTAAACATATATATACATTCGATTTCATATAATAATTATGTATCCTTTCTTATAATTAATCTGGCCATGGTCAAGTTACTTATATTATTAACTACCAAACCTAGCAACCTAGCAATTAATCCGGTTATTTTGTTCTTTTTTTCTTGAATTCTAATCTTGACGTATGTAGTATAATTTATTCCTTTAAATGCAATATTTTTATCTAGGCTTAACTGTTTAACTTTAATTTTGATGTATGCAGATTACGATATAAATAAAACAGATCATTAACTCTGTTTTATCAATTTCATTTACTGAAAGAGCTATGACTTGGTTTGTATAGGCTTGTGCACAAAATACAGATCAAACATCAAAGTAGCATTCAATTTCAGATAAAGCTTCAAAGTTCAAACTAGCTAGCCAAGCCTGGTGAAGCAATAAAATGATAAATATAGTACAAAGTACAAACCGAACAGTAAGATTATATACAAAGAAAAAGATTACATGCGTTTTCTATTTCAGAATTAAATTAGATACAAAGAAAGATCAAATTAAATGCAAGATTTATGAGAAAGGCATTTGGTATTACCGTTCCAGCAGTGTAACAGAACAAAGTTCATGCGTGTTCCATTTCCAATTTGAACTTGAAGAGAGAGAAAAGATTGCACCTTAGCTCTACATAGACAATTATTCGAGAAGGGAGCGGATGGCCATAAAGCGAGGTTTGATGACTCTTCTGGTTTTGTGTGATATAATCTTTACAGGGAGGTTGAGAATTTCTCTGAAATTCATTGATAATTACTTTGCCAGGTTCCAGGGGGGCTCCTTCTCTTTTTTGTCGATCGAGCCACTTCGGTCGGGAAGTCAGGTTGCAGGAGTAGCAGTGCAATTACTACAGTATGCAAGAGTAAGACAGCAACAGAGAAGATGGAAGATTGGAGGGGGAGTTCGTGAAAGACAAGATGCCGATTGTAATTGTTTTGGTTGGGAACTTGAGTCTGCGAGGAGGAAGAGAAATTAGGGATTTGGTTTAGTTTACTATAGACTTCAGAGAAAAAACGCGTGAGAGTACTGTGTAGTTAATGAAAATGAACCGGGTTTAATTTTGAGTCTTTGACTTTGACTCGATGACTTTAAACCCAAAACAGAACACATGAAATTCGACCAGAACGTTTTGGTCGAAATTTGATTGGAAAATCCGGATCAGACCTGGTACGAGATGTTCTGGGCATTCCAGCCGAAACGGAACGAAATTAACAACTTTGGTTCAATGGGTTAAAGGCATAAAGTAATGACAAAGATAGATGAAAACTTCGTAAAGGATAAACAACTACCTATATAGTTAATTAAAAAGTAATAGTGAAGTTTTGCAACCTGGATGATGGTGGTAGTGTTTGTTTTTGTGTTTTAAAATGTTTTTTAAATTATTTTTTATTTAAAAAAATTTAAATTGATATTTTTTAATGTGTTTTTGAACGATTTTGATGTGTTAATTATATCAAAAATATATAAAATATATAAAAATATTTTAATGTATTTTTTATTAAAAAAATTTTAATTGATATTTTTAAATGTGTTTTTAAACGATTTTGATTGTTAATTATATCAAAAATATAAAAATAAAAAAAATATTTTAATGTATTTTTTATTAATTATATCAAAAATATAAAAAAATAAAAAAATATTTTAATGTATTTTTTATTAAAAAATTATTTTAGCACAATACCAATCATAATAGAAAATGCATTTTTTGACAAACTCCTTGAAAATTAATTGAAAAGGTTGCTAATGAACCAAAGTTCAGTGCAGTACCAATTACAAAAATGGAGAAAGTGTAGTTCAATTATACCAAAAGTAAAATGTATTGGTAAAAATAAACTAGTTGAAGTCTAAAATGTGTAAGAACTTTCTATTTATAAAAAAAATCTAAAAAACCTTATAAATACTAAAATATTAATTTATCCATTAAATAATATCACATATATTATTTTAAAATAATTTTAAAAATTTATTCAATCAAGTCTCAACTTGATTTTTTATCTAGCAATATATTCCCTTTTTTCTCTTCTTATCTTCTTTATTTTTCCTCATTAGCTTCGAATCTTTCTTTATCCCTCGTATTAACCTGAGGAACAACTGTTCGACTTGAGACCTTCTTAAAAAGGATGTTCATAAATAACTACAAATGAAAACTTGTAGTTATCTATATTTATTCAAGAAATAAATTAGGTAAAAATTGTTTTTCCTGTTAATAACAGAACGAAAACATCAAGCTGACTAAAACAATCACAGTTTTGGTTCAGGCTGGTCTTGCCATACCAACACATGCCTGCTTCTTTCTCTCTTTCATGCACGCGTAAGAAATTTTAATCGAGGAAATCACATAGTAACAGATTTTTCGTCGAACATGTTCTTGATCTATCTATATATATTTATCCAAGAAATGTTTCTTGGACAAGCCCTTCACTTTCAGCACAGCCAAGGAGTTTTCTTAGGATCCATTGGTTCTAGACAGTACATATATATATATATATATATATATATAGATAGATGCTGAACCCGGTTGAAGAAAAGGAAATCATCTTAGCTGCGAAATTAGACTCTGGCTTCATGCAAAACCTCTCTTCGCTCTCAATTCTCCCTCTAGAATATAGGATCTCAAATATTAACAGACACGAAGATCATGTCGTAGGAGGACAGTCATGGCAAGAAGAGAAAAGCCTAATATGAATGAGAAGAGGCTGTCATTTAGCCAAGGTGATTGCCTGAAGCCAGAAAAAGGTTCTGAGCATATGCAGCCTACATTTGAAACATCTTTCAAGGGCTAACGGGCAACTCATCCTTGGCTAGAAAACAGCACTCTTATCTTCATATTTGACCACTCTTCTTCTAGTATATCTGCAATGCAAATACCAAGTGTTTGAAGCCTATTTATAGCTGAAATGAATAATCGTATTGAATGAAGGTTGCAAATACAATCGCTCATCGTAATTCACTTGCATTTTGATGACTCCTCATAGACATATATTCTCTGATCCTTCTTTATTTATGTCAACTTCTTAATTCCCATGATGGAATATATTCCTTCCACTGCTCTGGCCTACTATATGCTGCATTTTACTCCAAACACTGGAAACTGTAGTCTCTCTGGAGAAGGAAGAGCCTTCAAGGCTTTAACCGGATAATATCAATAAGGCACGTTGGCTACGGATTTTGCTATGAATCAAATTACCAGACCCTTTAAAGGGAATTTCAAACATTTGGCTGTCACAACCATAATGTTCTCTGCTTGAAAGGGCCTCTCATTGATACTTGGAAGCACATTTCATCGTTTTCGATTTGGCTTCCAGTGTGGCGATTTCTATTACTAAATTGAGCCTTATTCAAATTCAATGATTTCCAGAGATTCACGTATGAATTCTCTCGAAAACCAGCCACCATTCAATATGGACTCCTGGGTTGAGTTTAGATGCAATGGTTTAGTTGGGAATTTAGTGGATGGAGAAAAAGAATAAATGGACAGAGGTTTTTTCAATCTTTTTTACGTTTTCATGTATGCAGAGCCTCTAAACTTGCATTTATCAGAGGTGTTTTCTTCTCTCAAAGAATTGGAACAAAATCTAATAAAATTGAACGTGAATTTGGACACTTGAAGTCTGGAAGGGTTAAGATTCCATTTCCAAATGGATGAGTAGCTCTATCTTTCTGCATCTAGCTAAGAGCCTAAGAGTCCTTTTCAGTCCCTGACCCATATTCAATATTCTGTATACACAAATGCAAAGCCCAGGAAAAGGAAATTGCTCCAAGCTCTGCCAGCACTTGACTATTATATGTGTCTTCAAGAGTTTTTGCAAAGCCCAGGAGGGTTCACTAGTATAATAGAATTATAAATACTCTCTTAATTAACTCATTTTTCTACCAAATTAAACCCAAAAAACCCTAGGTCATTGCTCTCTCTCTCTCTCTCTCTCAGACCCAAAAAATCTCTGTGAATGTGATTATGCCCGATTTATTGAGCTTGGTCTTATAAGTATCTTCACTTCAATAAATTATACATTTATTGTTTCATCATTCATGCTTGACAAGAGATATGAATGTATTGGATAGAGTGCATAATAACCGAGCATTCCAACCATTTGTCTTCAGTACCGGATTGAAGAACATGTCGACCGACTATCAATAATTTTGTATAATAGTTTCTTTCCCTTTTTGTATCAATAATTGTTTGCTAAAGTTTGATAGTGTACGATTGCTTCACTTCATTGTAGTATAGAATTTAATTCTAGATTAACAATCTTTCATGAATTTTAGATGAATAATTTGAATTAATTTTTAAACTGTTGACATCTAAATAAAATTTTAATAATAATAATATTAAATGGTATAACTTAACTGATTAAATCATGAGTTTGTTTTTCAGATGTTACTAGTTTGAATGTCATAAATTTCTGAACCACTAGAAACTTATATGATCATTAATTTTAGGGCTCGTGAGATTAATTAAGATGTACACAAGTTGATCTGGATATTCATGTTAATAAAAAAATAATTCTAATAATATTAAACATGATGTAGGATGACAACATATTATATATAATGATAAAAATTCAAAAAATATTTAGTGCAAGTTAATATTGTTGACGGTATTGATGTTGGTATTAATGTTGAACTATATATTTTAAAATTGTTGAACTTTTATATTATTTATTTTACTTTTATCTTAACTATATTATACTATTATTTACCATTTAGCTCAAATTATCTATATAATTAACTAAAAAAACACTTACTTATAATTTTACAGTTTATTTTCATGTCGTTATGAACAAGCAATTAAGAAGATACACGTGGCTTCCCAAGTTCCCAAGGAATCTGACATGAAAAAGAAGGGGGAAAACCCGAAAGAAAGCCCCAGCTTGTTCCAGAGCCTTCTGGTCACTGTATTGAAGATTAAAACAAGAAAGCCCAAATCACCACCATGCATCATCATCTTCTTGCATTTAGCCTTCGGTATTTTTCTTTCCTGACAAACCTCTCAGCCTTTTAGCTTTCAAAGGTTGGGTGGAAATGTCGTACTTGCTACCACACTTGCACTCTGGATGGGCGGTGGATCAAGCCATCTTAGCGGAGGAGGAACGAGTGGTCATCATCAGATTCGGTCATGACTGGGATGACACCTGCATGCAGGTGCCTAACCCTCCTCTCTCAGCTTCTTCTTCCTTCTTTCCTGTTCAGATGTTTTTTAAGACTACAAATATAGTCATATTATGTAATGGGATATTGGATCATGGAATGTGAGAAAAATAAAATCCGATTCGAATTAAGTAAAATCTATTTTTAGTAGAATAGGAGGAGAAAAGATTCGAACTAGGAAAGTTTTACCCTTTTGTTCTCTTGCTTCCGTGCATTTTCTCTCCGAGACTCGGACCAAACACAATACACAAGATAGAAGAGGCCCGGTGTATGGGCTTTGGTCTACTTCCTAAGTAAGGTTAGTTCTTGCTAGTTGGGCCCAAGTAGACTTGAAAGCTGCAGTCTTATTGGTCACACGTGTGAGTACAGTGAACGCGCACAGAGAAAAATCCCCATAAGAATCGCGGACTGTTTCGTTTTAATTCAATCGAAGACAGCGTAGAAAAATCTAGTCCGAGAGAGAGAGAGATGTCGTACCTGCTACCTCACTTGCACTCAGGATGGGCTGTAGACCAGGCGATTCTAGCTGAAGAAGAGCGATTGGTAGTCATTCGATTTGGTCATGATTGGGATGAGACTTGTATGCAGGTTTACAACAAATTCCCAACTTTTTTTTATATATATATTTCTGTGGTTTTTGGGACTTATAGTGGGTTTTGTGAATGGATTTCTCATAAAATTGCATAATTATGGTGGGTTTGAGAATCCCTCATTTTTTTAAGCCCTAATATTTGTTCTTGTTGTTTGTGTTGTTTTGGTGTTTGGTAAAATTATGTTCTTTTTTTGTTTCGGTTGTTATTAGTGGGATTTATGAAGCGGGTTTCTCGCATATGTTGTGGGTTTCCCGCATGTGGGTATTCTTCTTTGTTTTGTGAAGTCCCATGATTTTAGATTTATAATTCAAGTTGGGTTTGGTTTCATTTAACCTCAAATAGTGAAATTTAGCTGTTGAGTTTATGGGGGGGAATTAGGAAAAGTTTGGAAAATTGATCAATAAAAGGTATTATTCTGGATTTTGGTGCATTCTGAGTATGTGTAAAGGGAGACTTTATTTTATCAATGTTTGCGACTTTTTATTATTACTCGGCATTTTGGTTCATTTTGAGTCTGTGTAAAGGGAGACCCTTTTTTTTGGCAGTGTTTGCAAACTGTTTGTGAATGCTTTGGTGCATTTTAATGATCTTTCTTTTTTTATTATTATTTTGATATGTAACTTTAAGCTAATTTGACTCCTGAGTTGCTACTGAACTGCTAATTTGCTGATTTACATCTTAATAAAGTTGGATTCCTACGTGTAGTTTAGAAAGAAAATGCCTTTATAAGTGTGTGAATGTTTGCAATCCTAGATGTTGATTAATGACTCTAATCTTGTGAACCACCTTAATTATGGAAAGCTTTTGGACTATTGAACAATATATTATTTGAAGATTTTCATTTTATTTTTAGTATTATCATTTTTTTATGGTTTTTGTTAAATTTGTAGTTTCTGTGAAGGCCATTGAGGTTGTTTGAGACACATTGAAATAAAATGTTTTGAATTTGAATGTTATATTGATGGCAGAAAACTGGGTTCATAGTAGATCTTGTGTTTTATCTTGTGAAAGTGTAACTGGGTTCATAGTAGATCCTGTGTTTTATCCCGTTAAAGTGCAAGTGGGAATTAAATTTGTTGATCCATGTTAACCTTCAGTTGGAGAAAGTTAGTGAAGCATTACCAGTCTGGATGTTGAAATTTGATGATGTTTAGTTAGTTAAGTTGTTTTCTTTATTGGGGAGATAGCATGTCCAGCTTTTGCCTCATAAATCATTTTCATCTATTCTTTTTCAGATGGACGAAGTGTTGGCGTCAGTAGCAGAAACGATAAAGAATTTTGCTGTGATATACCTGGTGGACATCACAGAGGTTCCTGATTTTAACACAATGTATGAGTTGTATGATCCATCTACTGTCATGTTCTTCTTCAGGAACAAGCATATTATGATTGATCTTGGAACTGGTAATAACAACAAGATCAACTGGGCTCTCAAAGACAAGCAGGAATTCATTGACATTGTTGAGACTGTCTACCGGGGGGCAAGGAAGGGTCGTGGTCTTGTCATTGCACCGAAAGACTACTCCACAAAGTACCGCTACTAAGTACTTTTGCTAATTGTTTGAACTGTAGTAGATTGCCTTGAAAACATCATGCTTGTGCCAAACTTGTCTCTTAGAACAAAAGGGGGGATGCCCTGGTTAATTCAAAATCTTATGTTGTAATACTGGTTGGTGTGGATAACCAGTTCCATGCTTTGGACATGGACGACGCATTGAACTCGACAACTATTCTAGAATTGAAACAGTATTCATTCATGTTTTTGATAAGTTATTAGTGTTTGAACAGATAAGATAGGACACGCTCTGCATTCTGTAAAAGCAAACATGCTGATTGAAAAGTATTTCAACCGGAAGAATGGAATTGAAGATTCATGTAATTATGTTAAGAAATCTTGATGATTTTAAGCGGTTGAGAGGATGGAGTCACTGAATTAGTTGGTTTTTGGAGGAAAGTGACTGGGATTTATTGGATCGTGGAGATGAGTTTCAGTAAGTTTTTTATTTATTAGTTACTATATATTGAAGAAGGTGGTGGTGGAGACGATGAGAGGTTCTTGACAGTAACACTAGTTTTGGTGGCAAAGTTGGTGAAGGTAACAAATGGAAGAGGAGAATTTTAATTAAAGCACCAAATGCAATCCCTCCCTCCCTCCCTTACTCTCATTGTTTTGCTATGCAGAATTGCACCAGCATATGTATTATATATCTTCTTGGGGATGAACCATTCAAATTGTTTCCTCTTATCAGCAATTCTGAAGAGACATTGTATAGCAGCAAACAGGGAATGCTCTCAACATGTAAACTATA
Source organism: Populus tremula (assembly GCA_964019445.1). NCBI lineage: Eukaryota > Viridiplantae > Streptophyta > Magnoliopsida > Malpighiales > Salicaceae > Populus > Populus tremula. Next base: position 6,020,575 of record CAXHTJ010000017.1, read on the forward strand.
AGATAAATCTAGGAATTGCAAGGTGTGGTTATGAACCTGCAGACATTTTTGCCGCTTTGCTAGTTCTGGTTAAACTTGCGTTATTAGAAATGTCAAGGTGAGCGATTTTGAAACCATTACATGAGATGAAGGACTCGATCTTTGTTAAGTTACGAAGAGAATTACCCAGCAAACAAATTATCAGAGAGATCTAAATGTTTGAGAGAAGTGAAGTGATGTTACTGATGAATCTTCAGCACAGCAAATGACTGAGTTTTCCAAAGGCACCTTGGCATATCTCCTTCTAATTTATTTCGTGAAAGATCCAACAAGTGAGGAGTAGGCAAGTTCCCGCAGCAAATCTTGAACTATCTTGTATCTGTGTGTTAGAATTCAATAAAAAAAACAAAAACAATTTCGTCGAGTCAAAACCGTTGACCTACTAAACTTAAATGATGAGTTTGAGATAATTAAATAAAAAATATAAAAATAAATTATAAAACTCAATTTTTAATAATTTAATGTTAAAGAATATAATTTAAAATAAAAACTATGTCAATCAGATTAACTTGCAATCCAGGTCATGAGACCATAATAATTTTATATATATAAAAAAAAAACGATTATGAATTTAAATTCCTAATTAAACTAGTGTTAAATAATAAAATTAAAAAAAATATTAAAAAAAATAACTCAAGTTAATCCAAGTTAACTTTCTAAACTCGTGTTAAACTCCGAAATAATTTTATAAAAATATATAATAAATTATAAAAATTAATTACAATCAATTTAAAATTAAATGATAAAATTTAAAATATATTCAGCTTATAACAACCTTTCTACTTTAACTCTTCTAATTTCCATAATTATTTGTTGGGGGTCATACAAAGAACATATTGCTCTTTTTAATTGTCTATTTACGTATATATCAGATCCACAGCAATGGATTTTACATCAAATACATTTCAAGTACTAATTACAGACATATTTCCCTCTTCTTTTGTACCATTACCTCTTGCGAATTGCTTCAACTACTCCTATAATTGCTAAACCAATCAAATACCATGTAATCCCAGCTAATGTAACTTGTAACCAAGAGCTATTTACAATCTCCAATGCGAACGAACCACCGACATGCTCATTCAATCGACCACCTGTCCCTTCTCCTACTTGCAAATGTATTATAACTGCTGCAATTATTGCAGGCACCATTGGTATTTCCCATCTTATGGGATTTGCTTGCCTTTTCTCTTCTCCCCTGTTATCTTTCTCAAGCTTCTTTGGTTCTTTAGTATGTGAAGTCTCTGGTGTGGCTCTGGAGCTAGAACTATTGATTGAGGCGGGAAGAAACTGAGTTGATGGAGTCCAATACTCGTCATAATATAAGGAACTTGATGGGGTTTGACGAAAGGGCCTTGTGCTCTCTCTTGCTTTCTTTCTTGCAGCAGCAGCCTCCCGAATCTTGTCGATATTTGGCTGAGGAGATTTTCTTACGATCCTTGCCAGCTTTTGACAAGATTCTGGTGAGTCTGCTCTTGCTTTTGGTGATTGCCAGTAAAGCCAATTTGAGATTGATCTAATTGCTTGGAAAGCTGATATTCTTGCTTCTCTTTGCAGGTCGGATTCCTGAAATGAAAAATATTCCATGGTTAATCATGTTATAGTTGATGTCAATTGCCATCGGTTCATAACTAATGTTTATTATCCTAATGGTGTGATCAAGTTACCATGGAGTTCTGAGGGTTGGCTTTGTTCATGGCATCAACAAATCTGTTTTGGAATTTTTTCACATCTATGAAAATGTTTGAGACACGCCCTCCGGCTGTGTTGCCTCCACCAACTCGTACGCTGCCTCGAGGCTGCTTGGACATCAGGAACTCTAGTGCTGCCAAGTCTGACCTCTCCACAGTCCTGCATTTGTCTCAGGAAAATTAAAAACAAAAATGAATTTATTTTGCTACAACTGTCTTGTGTCTCTAGCAGCAGAAATCAATGTGTTCAACTATTTGAAAGATTTATGATCTTTACGAGATGCAATCGACAGGACATGCGTCTATTGCAGCTTGGATTTTGTGCTCAGGATCAGCCCATTGTGCAACAACTCTTGCTCTTCCGTAAAGTGATTCGATAGCAAACGTTTTCTCTGCAATTAAGGCACATTTTAAGCAACCAACACACTTCACTTCATCGACAAAAACCGCTCTTTGTTCACTTTCTGAGCCAAACCATACTGAATATATTGGTTTGCCGGAGTAGCCACGAAGTTCTGCCATCTTTGCCTGTTCCTGTACAGCAAATGAACACGAAGATCAAATAAAGAGATATTCTCACATCTAGGCAAAACACAAGAATCTAAAAATGCATTACAGTTTGCTTCATCCTCCTAAAGAATGACTCAATCATGTCCTGCTACAAACTTCGTTGGTAATTAAATTAATTAAATTGACCGTAATTTAAGAAATTTGACTAGAATTTCTCTTTAACAAGTTCTTCATGATAAAAAAATTGGGTGGTCTTGTAGCTATGGTGACTTGATAATGTTAGAACTCAAAAAAGTTCTTCATGTTAGAAATCCTCAAAAAAGTTCATTTGGGCTGCACTAACAAGGAATCCTTAAGACATCAATGACCTCTCGGGCCACGATAAGAACTCGTTGGCCATGGTAGGGCCACAACTCTCAACATGCATGATTAAAATCTGTTCATGTTTTATCGTTTATATGTTGAAGATAGACCACAGAAACACAACACATCCACGGTCGGAAAATTCAACCTTAGTTTCTCTAATGTATGGATAATAACAAACTGACCTTATCGTAAGCCAAACGTGAATTTGGATCAGACAAAAGTGAATAAGCTTCGTTGAGTATAATAGCCATGTCATGTCCTGCTGGCCCTGCTATGTCAGGGTGGCATCTTTTTTGCAAAGTCCTGTAAGCTATTTTTATCTGTGAATGATCGCTTGAGCTATCTATACCTAGAAGATCATAGAGATCAAAGTCTGAGATTGATGAATAAGAAGACGATGACGATGACGATGAAGTAGCCCTACATGTCATAGAATAGTTACATGTTTTCCTAGACGACGTCGGAGGGAAGGAAGTGAAGGTTTTTGGGGTTAAGATTTTGGTTATCATTGAAGCAAATGGCGTGTATAAAGAAGGCAGGCAACCAGCAGGCATTTTGTTCTCCTCACAAAAAGATAACAAATGGTGGGGGGGAAGGAGGTTGTAGATTTGTAGCTTCTATTGGTTCTTTTGAACTAGATATTTTAGGCAGGAGGTTCATGACATGAGATATTTCTTTAAAAATGATGTCTCGTGCAAAAATTCAGTTCACTTAAATAAAAGTGAAAAATCCTCCTTTTAAAGGAGACGACGACTGGTTATTTTTGTTTACAATAAAATATGTGTTAGGTACTTAATGCAAAAGCTGAAAAGAAAAACAAATTATTATTTGGGAAAAGGATTGAGAAAAAAAGGTGTTAAACCGCGGGTTGAATAAAAAAAAAATTGAACCTAAAAAAATATTTAGGCTGGGAAAATTATGTGGTATTGTTATTAAATCCACTTCAACGGGTTAACTATAAAAACTCTTTATTAACTTTTTATTTAACCCGAGTTTCAAATTAAATTGTATTGTTGTTGTCTTCACGTGATTTAATCGATTTGACAACTAGTATATGAACATGATTTTGCTTTAAAAAATTAATTTGAAGATATTGAGATGATAAAATATTAAATTAGCTGAGCTTTGAGGCTTAACCTTAAATATGCAACCCAAATCATGAAGTAGTTTTTTAAAATTATTTTTTATTTAATGGTATGATAACAAAAATAGATACTCGTAAAATTGAGTATCAACCACATATCAAAATATTTGTTTGAAATTATGATAACCTTAGAGAAAATATAACAAAACAAATTATTAATACTAATTCAAGATCAATCACTCATTGAAGGATAAAAAAAAAGACTAAAAAAGATTCAATTGCAATAAAGAAAATTAGAAGATGAAAAAAAAAAACTATTTTACATTATTATTAAACTCTATCGAGCAGGTCAACCCTAAAACCATTTTACCCAACTTCTTGCTTAACTTAGGTTTAAAATTAACCCACAAAAAAGTTGACTCTAGATGACCCAGTTTATTTGGCAGGTCTAAAAGCAATCTAGATAACCGATAAAAACATGGTTTGACTTTAAAAATCATTTCATATCACATTTATTTCTTTTAATATTAAGATGATGATTTATTGGATCACATCAAGCTTTGCAACTTAACTCGCAAAACCTACAACATGGATCATGGACTCCATATGGTTTAAAAATTTTATTTTTAAAATATTTTTTATTTAATGATATAATAACAAAAATAGATAATTGCAAAAATTTAGCATTAATTGAATGTCAGAATATTTGTTTAAACCTGTGATAATCTTATAAAAAAAATTAAAAAAAATTATAATGATCAATTCAAAATCAATAAAATATTGAAGGAAAAAAAATTTCAAAGTTAGAATTAAAATAAAATAAAAGAAAAAAGTTATTTAAAAGAAAAACCTAAGGTGCTTCATTATAGAGTAGTAGTAGGAGCTAGTTTACACTATCGTGCTATATTACATGTTGAATTTTAAAAAATATATATATAAAAAAAATATTCAGGACACAATAAACTAGTTAGCATTGTTTTTAAACTTATTCCAATAGGTTAACCTTGAAACCTTTAAACCTAACTTTTTATCTAGCTGAAATTTAAAATTAAATTGTATAGAAGTTATCTTGATGTGATCCACTTGAGTTGACAGATCTAAAAACAACCTAAACAATCGGTAAAAAATATGATTTGGTTTAAAAAAAAATTAAGATGATTTTTTGTTAATATTAAAACGACGATATATCTAGTTAAGTTTTGTAGCATAACTCGTCAAATTTATGATTGAGTTGATGGACTACATTAAGTTTAAGAATTTTATTTTTTAAAATTATTGTTTATTAAATTATATGATAATAGAAATAGATTCTCGTGAAATTAAATATAAATTAAGTATTAAAATTTATTTGAGACTACAATAATTTTATAGAAAAAAAATTTATTTTAGAAAAAAAATTCAAAGTAAAATAAATACTGAAAAATAAAATTTAATAAATAAAAAAAATCAAGAAACGAAGAAAAGAAGAATTTTTTTTTAAAAAAAAAACAACCCCACCTCCTTGACTTATACGAACAGAGGTACGTTAAGAAAGCCAAGTTTTTTAGACGTGCAAGGAAAGAGCTGTTGTCAATTTTGTACCACACTATGTTGCAAATTTGTCAAAGTCTCCTCGTATCAGGTGATGATGATGTGTGTGTGTATTTGAATACTCATTAGGATTTGCTATAAAAAGGGTTTTCATCATGCGAAGTCATCTCTAATTTCACTTCAATCCAATTTAAAAAAAAATCAAAAACAATTTTAAACCATAAAAATTATTTTATTGTTAAAACGGATAATTAGAGTTTTTCATATTTTTTGCGCCCGGATTCAGTCACAGCCTCTATTTTTTTTACAATCATTAATTAGTTTAAATTTCTGGAACAGCTTACGGGCATTGATTCTAGAGATTTTTAGCATTGAATCCATTGATTATAGCGAAGAATACTGATATTGTGATAAAATTAACTTTTTCAAGTGTTTGATTTTGCATTATAATCTGATTTTTTTATGGATGTTTATTTTTGCGTTACAATTTATTTTTTAAAGTAATCTTCAAATTATTTTTATCTGAAAAATTATTAAATTAATATTTTTTTATATATATTTTTGATTATATATATATATATAAACAAACACACCCACATAATTCTATTTCTTGAAGAGAGAATATTCCAATATCTTAACATTAACATTAACATTACTTGAGAGGAGATGATATGGTAGGCCTCGTTTGAACTGATTAAAAACCATAATCCTCACATAATAATTTTTTCCTTTCAAAATATCATTTCCCTATGAGTTTTGTTTGACTGATTTTAAAATGGAAATGACTTCTATAAACATGTTATTATATAAAAACATGTATTTTATCCGGTTGAGAACAATAAAAAGCTTAAACTATATATATATATAAACAAACACACCCACGTAATTATTTCTTGAAGAGAGAATATTCCAATATCTTAACAAACACACCTACATAAGCTTTACTCTAACCGGAAAGGAGTGGTGTCTTACTATTGAGATCCTTGACATAAAATACAAGTAAGTGAAATTCAAAACAAACATTGTTATCAAGATATAATTTCTGAATAGAAAGCAATATTTTTTTTTAATATGTTGGACATGAAGAATGTTAGACAAAGTGAAAGTACGATTTGGTGTATGCATCTTAACATGACCAATATTAGATATAAGAATTCCCTTACCATCACCAACATGCAAGTGATCATTATTGAGATATGGTTCAGTCCCTGTTAGATTTTCAAGATTAGGTGTAATGTATTGATTATGACCGATGTCAGGAAACCAATCGACAAAACTTGTTGAGGAAATATTGCTCAGCTCTAGATTTGCACTAGAATGTTGGCCATGGTGCTGAAGTTGAGCATATTAAAAAGCTGAGTGGTTAAAGACATGACATAATTGGCACCAGACATTAAACCACCATGAAAAGCCTTGTTGTCCCCTATTTCACTACCAATTTCCCTGCCTCTAATCATTGTTGGAAGGCCCGTTGAAGCTGTGAAAAATAGACTTCAAAGCAGACTTGTATCCTCTATTATTGCTAGAATTAGGACGCCACCCTCCCTGAAATCATCCTCTAATTTTACTAAAGGAACAAAAAGACTGATGTTGGGTAATAAGAGCTTAAACGAGCTGGTTTGGCATAGACAGTAAATGAGCATTGATGGCAGTAGAACTCATAGATTAAAGGGAGGTTTTATGAAGAAATTCATGAGTTAGGAGATGACTATGAAGATCTGCATACGAAGAGGTTCTGCATTGGTCACGAGGTTTGTTACCAAGTCTTTGAACTTACCTTGAAGACCATGAAACACATACATATTAAAGTCTTTTAGCAAAACTGGTTGGCTAGCAGGGACTAATTCATCAAATAATGCCTTTGCTTTTTACATAAACCTAGTGACCAAATCATCACCTGTCAAAGATCTTGAAAGGAACCATGAAGTTGCATAATGTGATAATTAGATGGAGAAGTGAGAGCTTGCTCAAGAGTGCGCTAAATAAAGTGCGAGGTTTAACAGTCAACAAAAAGATAGAGAACATCCATATATTAAGAGCGAAGAAAGAAGTGCACTTAGAATAAGTTGGTCCTGTTGTTTCCAACAAAGAAAAAAAATGATTAACCTAAAGAAAAATACCATTAACAGCAACCATATGAGGAGAAGGACACGAGGAAGCCATTAACAAATTGGAAAACACTTGTTCAAGGAGATATGGTTTCATTTGTATTCGCCAATACAACTAATTTGTGTTTGTAAGTTTCAGAGAAATAACTTGATAGGTATTGGAGAGTGGAACAATAACATCCATTGAAGTAAGATGGATGACAAAATCAACAAAAATAAAAGTCTATAAATCTGAAACATCTATGGTGGCAAGATTTCAGCCAATATCAGTAGGAGCAAAGTGCATAATAGAGGAAGAGAAAAAGTTTTGCAGAGGCACAACAAGAGCATGGAAAGCCTCCAATATAGACGGGGAAGAGAAAGTTTGCATTGGTGGTGCAGTAGAGGAGAAGGTCTACACCGGTGGTGCAGTAGAGGTAGAGGAAGTCTGCACTGGTGGCTAAGAATAAAAGTCCATTAGAGAGAAGAAAAAAAAGTTTTATGTTGTTTAGTGCTTTGATACTAAGTTAAAAATAACATGAGGCTTAACTTATTAGTTAGCCAACCTTTTTTATTTATATGTGTAGGATAATATACAATATTAAAGATAGAGATTATAATACTAGAGTAATCCTATAGTATTTCCTATATATATACATTCTATAATATATTCCGATCTAGAAGAATAATCATTGTGATGCCGTATATGTGCGTGAAGCCATTGATTGTGTTGAAGACTTCCACTTTCCTTTAACACGTATACTAGAGTACTTTTGACTTGAAAATGTTAATGAAATGATAAACACAACTTGTTATAGTTCTTGTATAAGAACGTGATTACATTAGCCAACTATCTTCTTTTAAAATTGGTCGTACTCCTTTACACACACACACATTCCAGATTATGCTACATTTTATCCAAAACAAAATTCGGTAGGGTGGGATACGAAAGAAGGAAATCCAGATTATAAATTAAAGATTAAAGCAAAATAGATATTGATCAACTCATTAAAAAAAACAAAATAAAGTTGAAAGCACTAAGCATTTGTATAAAGCTTGTAGTTCAAAACAATAGAAAGCAAGATGTGAGAAAAACAATACCATCGTAAGTTCTGCTACGTACATGATGCATCCTTCTTTTATTATGTGTGCGTGTTTATTGGCCTACTCTTAACTATAATCAATCTTTTACAATTTCTCCAGTTCTTGTTTCTTTAGAATCTAAAATGATCCTCTTACAATCAACAATTCTGGTAGGATCGGCCTTGTCTTGAAGATACTGCCTCACTTGTAATGTCTCTCAGTCACTAATACTAAGTTACGTTAGGTTTCTGAAACATACACACATGCAACAGAGACAATAAATTTAAATTTTTTTTTAGAGTCTCAAGAATCTCGTTAAACAGATCTAGAGTTGTTTAAGATTTATGTGAAGATTACCTGAATATCAAATATTATTTTCGGCTTTAAATATTTGCTTCAAGACTAAGTTGTCGTAAACCACAAGCCATTTAAATATCCGATTCTTTAACAGTAATCCACAAGAACCACTAGTAAGAAATTACTTAAACCCTTTTATGAGATAAAGATTGTTATACCTTTGAGTACTAGCTATTTTGTTGTGTATTTTTTAAGTGTTTCTGTATTGTACTTTACTTACAGAAAATATAAGGCATAACTTTTAATTTATAAGGAAACTTGAAAATCCTATAAATAGAAAAATATCAATTTTTCACTTAAATAATATCACATATATTGTTTTAAGCTAATTTTAGAAATTTATTCAATCAAACCCTTACTTAATTGGTTCTCTACCTAAAATTGTAATCTCATGTATTAATTACATTCTAGTTCTTAATTTTTAAAATTTATTTACAATCACGTTAGACATGATTAATCATTCCATTTTAATTTCTAACTAATGGTTCTAATATGTGTGACTTATTAGGTTCCCTAATAAAATCACTCAAATATAAATCATATTCCTAAATAAAATAAGATTAAATAAATTTATTATCAATTCAACAATTGATTAATTTATATTTGAAGATAAAGTACAAGCAATGTCTAGCAACCTGTAATGATCCCTCAAATATCAGGAAAGTCATAACTAGTTTGACTTAACATTTGAGTGATTAGTTTCTCAATGCAATTATTATTCTTTCATCAAAAACATTCTGATTTGGATATTATAGCATGAAGTGTGTATACTTTGTCAAATCATTATATTCTTAACACCATAGTTATTGATTATTTGAATAAGAATTTTTTTTTCAAATCTTATTCCACCTTACGCAAGGATTTACAATCAATACTATTTGAGAATATATGAAGTATTTTTCTTAATTCACCTATAGTAATGAATCATCTCTTGATTATTTAAATACTTTTTATAGCTCATATTATACCCAATATTTGTCTATTTGTTACCTTTGATTAGGACAACGTGTAGTAGGATCAAAACATAACACTTCCTATATAAGATGACTTAGTGATTTCAAGTCTAAGAATCATTGACACAACCGTTATATGAGTCTTTTCATAAACATAAGTAATCTCTTTATATATATTTATCATATAGGTCAGTTTAGTGTACATATTATCTTACAAGCACTTACATATTAGTTCTAAGTAACCCTCATATCCTAGTTTATGAAAACAACTGCTTTCTTTCATAAAAGAAAGAACAAAAAATATATTAGTCTCAACAGTTCTAATTAATGTTCAGTCTTAATATAACATTGAACAAGAACATTTAAAAACAATGCTTTGATGCAATAAGAATCTCATAATTATAAAAACTTTATAATTTTTTTGCAAAGATATTTTTGCCCTAAACTTTATTTTTACTCTATATTCATTAATAAAATATTTGATGAATACTAAAGATAAATAAATCTTTATTAATAAATTAAATATATTTACATAAATAAAAGCATTGCTACATGTAACCAACCCATTAACTACATAGCATATACACTAACAACAATTACTATTAAAAATCTACGTGGCCAGTTTGGGTTTCTAAGTATGGTGATGAGCATGGATAATCAAGTAAAGCTTCCCAAGTTTTTCAAAACAAACTCGAAGAATTAGGACAGGCATTTTATTTCAATGACTAGCTAGCCATTAGGAAAGGTAAAACATCTTAACATTTACACACCCTAAAATTTACAGAGTTAATTAAAATTAAAAAAAATATTTGGTTCTTAGAATGATTCTCCTTGAGTTTTCATATTTCTTTGAGAAACGGAAACCATCTACTATAATTATTTGGAATAACAAGCATGGAGATTCAAAGACATGCATGATTCTGGTAATTAATGACTAGCAACGCTCATGGTATAGCAGTCTACTTTATTGGTAAAAAAAATATCATTTGCTCTATGAGAAGGAATCTTTAATAATTGTAAAATGGGAGATCAGAAGTGTGGAATGCTTAAGACACTTCAAGTATGCAATGAGTTCGGCACACTCCTGTGGCTTCTTCAATCCAGGAAAAACCATCTTCAATATATTTGTCTGTGTTAAAATGCAAAGAATGTGCTGGAAAACAAGTTAATTTGAACATGATTTCTATTTTGTCATAGAAATTAATATAATATGAACACCTTTTTTAATTTTCTGAGTTGAGGAAATGAGCATGTATTCCGATTAAAGAGAAGAGAACTAAAAAGGAAAAGGGAAAATTGTTTTCTAATATTGCTAAACAGGGTTTTGGCTTCCCAGAAGCATTTTGACGCCATGGACTTTGATTAGACAGATTGCCTAAGGGTTTTTGAAGAATGCGCATGTTCTTTGTCTCAATCTCCACTCCGCTCTAACTCAAAATCTCATAAGAGAAGAACTTGGGAGTAGTAACATTTTAAATACAATTACAGCATCTGTGTGCAAATAGGACAGACAGTGAGCATAAGCACTTCAAAGTCTTTCAATGCAACCCAGATTAGACAGCCTAGAAACTAGTTACTGTCTTGAAGGAGTCCACCTGCTCTAGAGCATCTATGATTTCCCTTATTACCGCCTTCAACATTAAGCTTCATCCACTCCCGTGGAGAAAATTTACATCCAATCCAACCCTTGATTTTGCTACAAGATCCGCCATCTCTATCATTGGTACACTGTACATTTGCTACTAGACTCTTCATCGTGTTCATGGGACAAATGTGAACCATAAAATCAGCAGCAAATATTCTTTGGTTTCTAAACGTCCATGAGTACCAGATTGTTACTCTAAATATCGTAGACCATGTAACTCCTTCGAATTAGGCCACATCACAAGCTGAGAGGTTCCTTAACAGCCATATAGTCTCTCCTGTACTAAGAAATTAATGTCTGCCTATACCATGGTTTAACAAGCGAGTTGCAAACACTGGTAGCGACAGGAAAGTCTCTAATGACGTGCATCGTGTTCTCTATTTCCCCCAAGCAAAGGTGATAGCTAGGATTCTCTGTAAAATGCCTACGCGCTCTAGCTTCATTTGTCAACAAACCATTTTGGGTAACTATCCATAAGAATGCTTTGATTCTTTTTGGACCTTTTCATTTCCAAACCAATCGCCAAATAGAGTCCTTGTGACGACTAGGATTCACTTTATTAATTTGCCCATTCCATAGCCCTTGAGAGGGGGAGGTAATTAGCCAAGATCATCACTAGCTGTATGGGGAGCGAGTGAGCAAGAGATTCCCACCTCCATCGCTCATTATCAATCACCATTTTCATAACAAAAGAATTAATCAGCTCCTCCGGAATGGTTCAAATAGCATATTGCTCCAGCAGCCCAAGACCCTCCTAACCAGTTATCCCTCCAAAACGGAATGCTCTCACCTCTCTTCCAATAGACCATCCCACCCCTTCGACAACAAGAGGCCATATTTTACACATAGCTTTCCATAACAGGGAGTCTAAACCTTTTTCCTGGACCTGTGGAATGGTCCTTCGATCTGATGTACTTTCCTCTTCATTAGACCTCCATCCAAAGACTTGTGTTATCATGAATTATACCCCAACCAAGCCTTATAATATATAAATGCCTTGTTTAATAGATGCAGATTCTTAAGCCCTAGACCTCCATCCTGCTTCGACTTGCACAATATTTTCCACTTGACCAGGTGAACCCTATCTCTGCCTTCGTTCTCCTCTCGGCATAGCTTTTCAATCTCATTACATATAGCCTTAGGAAATAGTGATGGATGCATTGGGTATAAAGGAACAGTGGATAACATGGATTTGCATAACGTAATTCTTCATGCTAGGGATAGATTATTGGACTTCCAACTCGACAGCTTCTGGTGCATTATATCCAATATATATATATGTTTGCTTGGTAACACGTTGATGCAAAAGCGAGAATCCTCAATATTTCCGCAGATCATTAGTAACAGTAAAACCACTAATACGATTAATGGATCTAGCTAGGGAAGGGGTTACATTCTTGGAAAAAAAAAAAATTTTAGTTTTTTCCACACTGACCTTTTACCCTGAAGTATCACAGAACAGCTTTAGCCAGGATGAAACTTGTTTCAGCAAAGAGAAGCATGTCATCTGGAAAAAACAGATGAGATATATATTCGGACACCTTTTGGCTATTTTGAAAGGCTGCCAAGAACCGATCCCCCTGACGAATTCCTCTTGTAGGATTGAAGCTTGCAGAAGGCCCTCCATCCCATAATACTCTCAGCGAAGAGGATTCAATACAGTACTAGATTATTAGCTCAACCAGTCTTCTTGGGAACCCCGCGCTCGTCTACTAGTGTGTCTCTAATGAAATCCCACCTCAATCTATCACATGGATTGAGCTTGCAAAGTGTTTTATCTTCAAAGTATTTTCTAAAAAGCTAATAAAACATTATTAATTATTCCCAAGCATCATAAAATATTTTAGCAGTTCATCAAATGATATCCCTAATAATCATTTATCCTCGTTTTTAAACCATCAAACACTACCTAAACAGAAAACAGCTACAACTTGTGCTTTTTTTTTTCGTGTCTGAAACAGTTTGCATGAATTGGGAAATTTTATTTTTCTCATACATTATTCATCAATAAGCTGTCTTTTCCTAAGTTTGAGACTTTTAATTCCTTGATCATTGGAGTAGAATATACGTTACTTCACTGCCAAGTATCCACTTTCAAATTTCTCACCATACTTGTGATAACCATATAGTATGGGGAACTAAATTTGTCTTTGAAGACAAATAATAATAAGAATAATAATAAAAACAACTCTTTTAGAAATCCCATCCAGTTGGGCTCTTGACCTTGCTTTCGAGCCAATTGTCGACCTTTTCTTCTCCACGATATCTTTGTGAGTCAGAGACGATGAAATTACTGCAGAGTCGTTCAAAGTGAAAGAAGTTCTTGTCACAACTTCTAAAACAATAGAAAAGCGAAGAGAAGTTGCAAACACTAGTTAAGCCTTTTCCTATGATAGCAGCAAACTTAACAGTTAAATGGCAACCCTTTTTTGTTCTTCCTTCAACGGTGAAAGTGGAAACAAGGAAATTAGAAAATCTCTATCACAGCATATGAAAGAGAAGCTAGAACTGCTACGTCGACTTCCTCGACGGTCTGAACTGACCATTAACTTTTAGTATCTCTGCCTCCATTTAACTTTTGCCATTAAGGTGAGAGCAATGCAGCGTCAGAGGCAACATTAGCAGCAAGAGAAGCGACTAGAGTTGTTGAATACGATGAGAATAATCTCAAAAAACCTAATTTGTTTAAATCGATTTGGTGTTTTTCCATTTCAGTGCAGAGAGAATGTCATGGAGAGAGAAATAAGAGTGAGGGTGAGTGTTATGTCGTCTCTTTTAGCTCGCAACGTGTTATATACGAGGATAGTAGCGTTATTTCACACAGTTTTAAATTTTAATTTGCGTGAGGAAGTGAATATAATTTTCCAAACTACGGCTGAGCATTTTCAGTTCGATATGGTTTTAAATCAAAATAAATAATTAAATTAATTTTTTTTTAAACCGAACCGAACCAAAACTGGTTTAAACCAATTAATTTCGGTTCAGTTTTTTCTCCTTCCGAACCGGTTTAAACCGATAATTAGTGACTGGGAAGATGAACCCGATGTCTTTCTTCTCATCTCCTCGTTTAGAACATCTGAGTTACAGTGACATTCTAAATAGTTTTGTAAACTTTCAAGAAGCCATAATCCATGTATCTCATCATCAAAGTTAATACCTATTGTAGGCAACTCATTAATAATTCCTTGAAACTTGTTAAAGTGATGTTTCATCTTGGTATCTCAATGATATCATCTGTTTTATCACATATAACTTTAGGTTTACAGAGAGTAAAGGGAGGGGGGGAAATCAAAGCAAAGGAGAGTAAAAGGAATCAAAGCAGAGACTAGAGAGTAAATGGAGAAAAATTAAAACAAGATTTGATAAAGCGACCAATGGCTAGCCGGATAAGATCTTTTATTTGATTAGGACCGGCAGGGTGGAAAGCCTTACTACTTGAGGGGTGAAGGAAAGAAAGTAGATGGCTTGCTAGCTTTCCCGAGAAGATAATCCGCTATCCCCGCTTTCAATAGTCCTTCTTTTAAACTTGTCACAAGACGGGATTCACTCAGATAATGAATAATGCTTTCAAAGGGGCTTCCTTACTTAGAGACTAAAGTGAGAGTAAAGGGAGAGATATGCAGAGAAGAGAGTAAAGTGAGAGTAAATGGAGAAGAGATCTGCAGAGAAAGGGAGGGCGGCTAATGGCTGAATTTGATTTTAGGGTTAGAAAACATTGTATTTATAGTTTTTTTTTTAAGTGCTGGCTGGTTGAATCGGTTCGGTTCGGTTCAGTTCAACCGATTTCAAACTTTAGAAACTAAAACCGAACCAAACCAGAATTTTTTTGTGATTTTTTAATCGGTTAATTTGATTTTTTTTTTGTTTGGTTTTTTTTATTATTTTTTTTCTAATTATCTCGGTTTAATTGGTTTATCGTTTTTTTGCTCACCCTATTTCAAATCATGAAGAAATTTGTTTTTGTTTTCACTAGAATGAAAAAAAGATGACTTTCGATATGTTGACCGTTAAACCCGGCTAGGTCTTATAATTAGGTAAAAGTGTTTTATTTTTTTTAAAAAAATAAATAAAATAAAACAGGGGGAAGAAAACGTAAAGGAATGATGGGCCAAACATTGTAGAGGAACGGAACAGTAGGATACAAAGAGGCATGTAATCCCGTTATCCTATCCAATTCCAGGCAGGATCCATTAGCATTCAAGCAGAGGATTCACATACCCCTACCCACCGCAATCCAACAGACAACCAAACCATCCCTGAAAGCTAAACAACTCTCTCTCTCTCTCTCTCCCCCCCTCTCTTGTCAATGGAGACTCTATCTTCTCTATGTACAAGCCAAGCTCTAATGTCCCGTCCATCAAGTCCAGCCATTTTTTGCACTAGTGGGTCTGTTTCTTTTACTGGGTTTTCTCTAAAAACTCAAGCTTTTTCAAAAAAGAAACAGACTTTGAGTTTTGTCAAGGCTTCTGTTGCTGTCGAGCAGCAAACCCAGGAAGCTAAAGTTTCTCTCATTAGAATTGGCACTAGAGGAAGGTACCCAAAAGTTTTTCTGGTCAAATCTAAATTCTGGGTTTTGGTTTATTTGTTAATGTTTGGCTTAATTTTGTTTAATACCTGGATTTTTTTGGTGTATGAGTGAAATTGGCTTCTGGGTTCTTGGGAGATTTAAGGTTGCTCTTTTCTGGTCTATGTGCTTCTATAGACTGTCGGGATGCTCTTCAATTTAATGATCTTTGCACTGGAAGTTCTGTTATTGAATTGGCTGTTATTGATTTAGATTTTGACTTGGTAAAAGAAATTAGGCTGTGACTTTGCTGACCAGTTTAATCAGAGATGCAGTTTAAGTTGATTTTTACTCAGTTTCATCTTCTAGATTAGCTTGTCTGTGAAATGTGGTTTTGATTTTGTCTCTATTTTAAATGTATTAGATATCGGTGTTTTATTCTTGAATCTTTGTATGTTTTGGTTATAGTTACACAAAAGCTTTCATTTTTGTATTTTTTTGCACTTAAATTCAATGAGTTTTGCTAGAAAATGATGCGTTTGACATTACTTTGTGGCTACATATAGGTAGGTCCAGGACCTTAACATGCTAGTTGAATGGCAAAGACAGTTAGATTTTGTTTCTTTTTATGATCTTTTGCAAAATATTTTGGATTTAGTTATGTTGTTCTGCTTCTTGATCTTCTTTCTAAATGTTTGACAGCCCGCTTGCACTTGCTCAAGCTCATGAGACACGAGACAAGCTCATGGCTTCGCATTCAGATCTAGCCGAAGAAGGAGCTATACAAATTGTGATAATAAAGACAACAGGAGATAAGATACAAAGTCAACCACTTGCAGACATCGGTGGGAAAGGATTGTTCACGAAAGAAATAGACGAGGCACTGATAAATGGTGACATTGACATTGCCGTTCACTCAATGAAAGATGTTCCTACATATTTACCAGAGAAGACAATCCTCCCCTGTAACCTTCCACGTGAGGATGTTAGGGATGCATTTATTTCCTTGAGTGCAGCTTCACTAGCAGATCTTCCTGCTGGTAGTATCATTGGAACTGCCTCACTCAGAAGAAAGTCACAAATACTCCACAGATATCCATCACTCAGTGTAAGTTTATTGAGCCACATGTTCTGAATATAATTCTTCTTGGGAAATGATAGGAAATTGCTCAGATGCTCTTACATGAAATTTAAGTTTACGCTTATAAAAGCTATCATGCCTGTTTATTTAGTATGGAGCTGTCGTTTGTAAGCGTTACTTGAAGTGCAATCTTGCTTTTAAAACCATTCCATTGATGTGATTTGCTCAAGGCAAGAGAAAAATGCTATTTGTGGTCCATATGAATGTCCATTGTCAACTTTTAACTGTCAACTGTCAACAACCGTTGTGATTGACAGTAGAATTCCTTTTTCTGTTTGAGTTCTAGAGAGGGAGGTACATTGGGATATATGAAAATTTATTTGAAATATTGTTTAGCTTTTTATATTCTTGTAGTTTAGAAAAGCAAGCATTCTTGAGGCAGTTGTCATTATTTAGGATTTTTCACGTTTTCTAGCTTGTTGAGCTTATTCTCAGGGTTCTCTGGTATCTCTTGATCATTGATATCCTTATATTGCTTCTAATGTATGTTTCTCGATGATTTTGTTTTGTAGGTGGAAGAAAATTTTCGAGGCAATGTTCAGACAAGGCTGAGAAAACTTAATGAAGGAGTTGTAAAAGCAACGCTATTAGCATTAGCTGGACTTAAACGCTTAAATATGACAGAAAATGTAACTTCCATTCTTCCACTTGATGACATGCTTCCAGCAGTTGCCCAGGGTGCAATTGGAATTGCGTGTCGAAGCAATGATGATAAAATGGTGTGTTACCTTAGCTCATCTAAGCTTTGCATACATGAAATAGTTGATCCACATTCTGCATGCTTCACATAACTGCCATAGATTAGGATATATCTTAATATCAGAACCTGGAGACTTTATGTGGATGGCCCATTCTGGTGCGGGTTTTGCAGGCTAATAACTTGGCTTCATAAAACTTATCATGTTCTTTTGTTACTGCCTTTTGCAGGTTAATTATTTGGCTTCATTGAACCACGAGGAAACAAGACTAGCAGTTGCATGTGAGAGGGCCTTTCTTGAAACCTTAGACGGGTCCTGTCGTACTCCTATCGCTGGATATGCTAGAAAAGATGAAAATGGTGATTGCATATTTAAAGGGCTGGTTGCTTCTCCTGATGGTACACGTGGTATGTTATCTTTGTTTTTGTGTTTAAAAAGTGTTTTTGAAAATTCTTGAAATTTAATTGTTTCACTTCAAATTAATTTTTTTAATGATTTTGGATTGTTTTAATGTGTTAGTTATTAAAATGTTTAAACTATAAGCATGTTCAGTTTCATGTAGCTTCTGCCGTTTTATGACACTTTAGTTTTTCCACCTTTTCTCTTCAGTACTGGAAACTTCAAGAAAAGGTCCATATGCTTTTGATGATATGATTGCAATGGGAATGGATGCCGGCAAGGAACTTCTTTCACAGGCAGGCCCTGGATTCTTCGACCGATGAGGAACTCGATAATGGCACAAGGAAGAAGCAAAATCAAGGCTTTGTGTTTGAGTTTTAGGCCTAGCTGTCGACCATTTTAGTGTTCATTAATTCTTCAAAGCTATTTAATTGTTGCAGCATCACGGTTTAATCTTTTGAGTTACTGTAAAGTAGAAGAGCGTGTTCAATAGCTGACACGAGCACTTTAGGCTATTGTATCTGCAGAAGTAATAGAATTCGAAATTTTTGGTGTTCTCTCACTTGCATCCATAATGCTATGCTTTTCCATTGTCTTCTCTTTCTCAATCTCTGGCGTGCATGCACAAGTGCTGCTGTGCTTCTGAAAACCTGCTGATCCAAACATGGATAGGTGAGCGAGGAAGGGGCTGAGGCCAGAACACCTTTCAAGTCCGGGTGGTTAGGAAACTCGGCTCTCACCCAGGATGACCCGGGTTCAAGTCCGGCAACAGAATATTTATTTTGGCTCTCATTCGAAGTAAAATTAAAACCAAGAAGCAAAAAAGAAGGATTAAAAATTTTTCTTCCCAAGAAAACCTATCAAATTAGTTTACTATCTTTATGATCCTAAAACAAAATCTTTGCACACAAAAAATCTAAATCTAACTCTCACTTATTACTGTTAATCCATTTGTTTTTTTATTTTTTGTTAAAAAAATTATATGAGAGATTTGGAAATTCAGTAAGATTTCATCAATTTGAATAAAAATGATTTTACAATGTTTTATGTTCAATGATTTATAAATCACACACATATATAGAGAGAGAGACGATAATTATCTTCCTTCAAATTGCAGGCATTGTTTCAACAATTATTTAATAAACATTTTCTTGAAGAGTTTTATTGTAGTTTGTATAATATTATTGCTTTAAATAAAAAAGAAATTTATTTTATTAAAAATTGTAATTTTATAAATAATATAAATATTGTGAATATAAACATAGATATAGTCCTATAAAATAATTTTCATATAAAATCTAGGAACTAAAGAAACAAGGAGACTAAAAAATCTCCCTCTAAAATACTGGAACCTAGCTAAGCTATAGAATAGAGTAAAAACTAAGCAAGAACATAGGTAAACGAAGCTGAAAAATCTAAAGGGAAGAAGGCAAAGAGCTATTGTAAGTTATGAACAACATCTCACATTAATCAACTCTTTTTTTTACTAACTTTTAAAATCAAAATTGATGTTATTCTCAATTCCAAAAGCATGTCATGGGTATCCATGAACAGGAGAAATGGAATGGATTTTTGAAAAATCACAATAAACCTTTGAAGTTTATGTGATCTTTCTTGTTGCTATCATAAATGAACTCGGCAAGCTGTGGAACGTAGTGCCCTGAGAAGTAATTAATATAATCAAGAAATGATACTTAATCAAAGACAAATCAGATAATTAATGAGTTGTTAACCAATACCTGCATATCTTTCTCCAGAAATGTAGAACCCATGTGACTTGAACTGTGGGCATCTTCTAAACAGTTCACAAGAAATACATATGAATCTTGAGCTAAATATCATTACAAGAAATTGGTTAGTTAATGTCTGGATAATTTGATGAAATTATTGCATTAAAATATTCATTTAACAAGTAGATCTTGTCAGCGGATCCCATGAATTCAATGGTTGGGACATTTAGGGAGTGATTTTTAATAAAGCCAGCGTTGTTCTTAAGAATAAAATAAAACAAAAACATGGACATCATATGTAACTGTGTCGCCAAGTTGTTTAAGATCACTAGCACTGAAGTAGGAAAATCCAACCCAAACAGGAGATTCAACAAACGAGTTGGCCACTGAGGACAAAAATTACAAGGCAAATTGACTGCTGCTGCTGCCTAATTAACATGAACAATCAAGAAATGCTAGCTCTACCTACCATTGTTCCATGTGTGAGGACTGAACTTTATTAGCTCAGGGGAAAGAAAGGGCCCAACTCCACTGCCTCTCCATAGCCAATATATAGAGATATAACATATAACACCATTGTTTCTCTTTCAGTGAACCTAGCTAAGGTCCTAATAATCAAAATTATGAAGGAGAATATGGCTGGCAAGTCTCATCAACAGCTCTGAATCCTGATTAAGTAAATAGATATGATTGCAGCATGGCTTGCATGTTATCAGCACATAGAATCAATAGACTCTTAGATTGGCCCCTAGCTCTCATGCGTGGATCTGGACCCAGTGAAGGAGGACCAGCAGGGTTACATTACCAGGAGAAAACACGAGTTCTCCTACAGATCTTGATCTTTATTTTAACCAATTACAAGGTATTTCGAGATCCATTCAGCAGATGTGCCACCTCTGTTCATTTGATCTGCAATTCAACAATCTTAATGGATGGTTGTCTCGGTTGGTCTTTGCTCGGCCCTCAGGTATGGTTGTCGCGGTTCTTTTAAAACATGTTGGGTCTACAACTATTTAATACAGTACACAACCATTGTCAGTAATTAGGAACAAGTTGGGTCTCTTACATCACTATATGTCTCAGACACTGACTTGTTTTGCTAGGTTTTGCATCCCTTAGGATGAAAGATTTGAACTCCTGTTCTCGTGCACAGTTAAAAATTCTTACCATCATGGATTTTATTTTCGATATAGATAATCTAAAAATATAAAAATATATTTAATTTTAAATAAAAATAATAATTTTAAATTTTGGTCACCCTCCATATAGGCTGCCCTCCCAAAAACATCTTTGATTATATTTTAGAGTAAATTATTTACCCTCGACAAAAATTAGTAAGTTAATTTTAAAGAATATGCCTTTGAGACCAATCACTTTGTCCACTGTAAAGCATGACTCCACTCTTTCTCAAATAACAGTTTTACAAGGTGTGTATATATGTTTGATTGGACTGGAAGGACGACTTGCTCTCAGTATACATTAATTGATCCGAAAACACTCTTTAATCTGGTTATAAAAATAGTTAATGCAAACAAGTCTATATATATTATTATAAGTAAAGCTAAAAGGTGGGTAAAAAATATTATTTCTCGGCCTAGCATTGTGAATTATAAATAGTAATTCTTTTTTTTTTGTATGTTTTTTTTTTTGTTTTTTGCATTTTAACTCTTTTTTTCTTTGGTTATTGATATATATTTTTTAATTTAATTCTTATATGATGTGTTTATGCGTGGAGATTTAGAGTGGATAATTTATTTTAATTTATCTTTATATTGTTATTGCAGTATAAAAAAATATCTCAGTATCATATTGGTATCAGAAAAATATTACAACATCGCAGTACGGTCTAATTTTTAAAACATTTAGTTAAATAAAAAATATATTTTTAAAAAAACTAGGTTATTAAACTTTGTGAAGTCTATAACTCGGTTTGCGAATTTTGGGCGAGATAACCTCGGTTGCCCCTGTTTGCGGGTTTTGCCGAGTACCTTTTCTTCTTCTTTTTTTCCTTCTATTTGAACTCAATTATGTGATTAATTTCTCTTTATATGGTTATTGCAATATCAAAAAAATATCCTAGCATCGGGTTAATATATATTAGAAAAAAATTTCAGCATTGCGGTATGGTTTAATTTTTAAAAACTTTAGTTAAATAAAAAATAATTTTGAAAAAAACGAGGTTATTAAACTTTATGGAGTCAATAACTTAGTTTGCAAGTTTGACGAGATAACCCTAGTTGCCTTGTTTGCAGGTTTTGTGTGGTACTTTTTCTTCTTCTTTATTTGTAATTGAATTTAATTATATGATTAATTTGCCTTTATATGGTTATTGTAGTATCAAAAAAATCTCAACATCGGATTGGTAACAGAAAAATATCATAACATTGTGGTATGGTCTGATTTTTACAAACTTTAGTTAAATAAAAAATAATTTTGAAAAAAAAACTAGGTTATTAAACTTTGTGCAGTCAATACTCAATTTACGAGTTTGGTGAGATAACCCTAGTTATCCTGTTTGCGGGTTTAATTTGTTTTCTATGAAATTATCATAATCTTAAAAAAAAAGTCTTAATATTGGTTTGACGCTTGATTCTGCGATTGTTTATTTTTGCTATCATATAGTTGAATAAATAATAGTTTAGATTAAAAAAAAAAGTTATTAATCCCAATAGAGTCCATTATCCAGTTTGCAGATTTGACGTGTTGATCCGGGTTATCCAATTCATAGGTTTAGTGGATTTACCCATCAAATCTAGTATTTATTATTATTATTATTATTATTTCACTCTTATTTAATATTGAATTTGTTGGAAAAATAAATTTATGGTTTATTTTTTTTATTTTCTATAGGGTTATCATGATCTTAAAAAATAGTCCGACCCACAGTAGAACACTGAGGAATATATATATATATATATATATATATATATATATATATATATATATTAAAACACATTAAATTTCATAACCCTAAATGTAAATAAGTTTAAAGGAATTAATCACCTCCATTGAGCCATATAAGCAAAGGTTTTTCTTCAGGATTTTCAATGGCATCAAAGAACCCAATAAAACAAAGCTCTTCCATGACTGCATACTGCTTGAATGTTACCTCAGGCAGCCCAGGAAGTCTAAAGACTCTGTCTGCTTCTTGTTGGGCTAAGACATCACCAGTTAGCTCAAAGTCAGCTTTGCTCACCCTACTTATCGAACTAAACACGAAGAAAATTAAGAAGAACAATACAAAGATGCAGAGAGAATGGGTACGTAGAAGGCCAATTGCTAGCTAGCCAGGGACTGGATTTTTTTCTTTAATCATTTGTGTCTCTCTTCCCTAATTTTGTAAATGTATTCATTTCTAATTCACAAATACTGAAAGCAGGGCACTTAGAACGTGTTTGGCAGTATGGTAGTGGTTGCTTTTCGAATAACTTTTATGCCGAAATGCATGCCAATGATGTTTTTTTATTTTTTAAAAATTATTTTTGATACCAGCACATCAAAACGATCCAAAAGATACAAACCGCATTAAATTTTAACAAAAAAAAATTTAAATTTAATTAGAACACGGTTTGCACCACGTTTCCAAATGCTTCCTTACTAGATGTACCATAACATTTTGATAAGATGCCATGATTATCTATTGATTAGAAAGTCTCTCTCTTTTTTCTTCCAAGGAAACAAAATACGTTGTTAATAAAAATAAATATTATCATTCATTATTCCATCATCGTATTTTACAAGCACATAATGAAATATTTACTCTTGTAGAAATTTTTTCTCGAAATCATTTCTTAAAAGAATCCATAATATATAATTTGTGCAATTTATTAACGGGTTCCACTAATTGAATAGTTCATAAATTAGAATTAATATTATTTTTTGTTGCTTGTATTGAAAATAAAGCGAAATTTTGGACTTCTGCAAGCTTTCTCCTAAATGAATGGTAATAGGCTGATTTTAGCCAATTGCTTTCAATAGAAACTTTGACATCCAACTTTTGAGAGTCGTAGGTCCATTCAAAGTATAAACAAAATCTTGATTTCAAGTCACTCAAAACCACGAAATCAAATAATCCTGAGTTAAATTGATTTTTTTTAAAAATTAGATTGTGAATAAAATGATATTATAGAATTATATTTAAACTCATTAAATTAAACAGGTTATATCAAGTTAATTATAATATGATAAGATATGTTATTGAGCAAGTTAAAGAGATAGAATATGCTAGGAAATTATTTTGTTTAAATTGAATATTATTTTTAATTTTTTCTAAAAAATATTGACATTTAATTAAATAAAAATAATTAAATGACGTTACATGAAATTATAGTTTTCTATCTGCATTTATCTGTAGTTTTTTAGTTTATTCTTTGGTTATCAATGAATATTTTTATAGTGCACAGTTTCCGACAGCAGGCTATAAAACAATTTACTTGGAACACGATCTGAAAATATAAAGCAACCTTTCTTCTTTAATATAAACTATACATGGACAGACTCAAATCGTACTTGCTTTGTATAGTTTCTTGACATGGAAAACCTTCCTATTCTTTGTTCTTCCATAAATAAATATGGTACTGGAAAAAACTTGATATATATTATGTAGTTTTTATATGTTTTTCCCATCTTTTTAATGCTCTCTAAACTCCTTTTATTTTATTTTTTTTCAATAGCCATGGAGAGAAATCTATGTTTAAAAGCAGCCCAGATTTAAAATCCTGAGTTTTGCATAATAAGATAAAGAGAAAAGATTGTCTGATAAATTACAGAACCCAATGTGGAGAAAAAGGTGTCCAAAATCTGCTAAACAGAGTCAATGATTGGTCACATTCTAATCCTCTTTATCACGAGTACCAATACTGTGGGAACTAGAGCCTTGAAGAAGCCGGCAAAGTTTTGGCTGAAAGGAAATGAGAGAAGAGAGAAAGGGACTGCTGAGGTGCAAAGACAGGAACCTGGTGGCCTGCACCGCGTACGGTGGCTAATACGAGCCCACTCTCATACGTCTCAACCCATCCTGCCACTTGACTCTTATGAAACCATGCCCTCCATTCTTCATTCACTTTTAACTCCATTTTGTTTATGCTGTACCTTGTTGATGTTACTGGTACTCTCCCATCAGTGTCTCCACTGCAGTACCATTGTTGTTGTTATGAACATGGTAAGAAATTAAGAGAGAACAATAGCCTTTTCTTTTTCATTATTTTATAACAAGAGAATTTTATAAAAGTTAATAATTTTCTTGTTTTTCATCAATTAATTCGATGGTTCATGATATAGTTCTAAAACGGCAGAATTTTATGAATTTTAAAACATCTTAATATTTGCATTTCCTAAAATCTTTTTAGATAAATTCATAAGATAATTAATATTGAAAAGGTGTTCCATCAGCATACCTATAGATCCAAATACGCAGTCCAGCGTTTAAAAGCTTCTGAATGATAGGCAGTATTGTTTCCGCAGAGTCATTCCACTTCCTTATTGCATTGCTGTTCATGCCACACACAACAAAAATCTAAACATTTTAGGCATATCCATGATTCGTGGCCTCAATGGATTACACATGAAATTTGGAGTACTTAAATCTGTATATAGGCACATGTATACATTTCCAGTTTCATTTTAGAGAGGAGAAGGGGGTGATCACAGGAAAAGAAATGAAAAAAAAAAAAAAAAACCATCAGGAATAAACTCTGCATTATTTTTACCCTAGAAAGAATCAATTGTTTATAATTAATGTGACGACGTTCTTTTGAAAATTTAAGATAGGGACCATGGAAGAACACAAGCTTTTCTTGTCTTCACCTCAACTAAGGTTGGTCCCATATATATAACTCGGCGGTGTGATCTGATACTGCCTATTTTTGTTTTATTATGTATGTGCTTTCATACCAATAACCAGTTAGAATGATTGGAGAAAGGTAGGTGGAAGCCATAAGGAAATGAAAGAGACTGGTGCTCATCAAAAATCAATCCCAATCTGCTACATTTTCTCGTTTAATTTTTCTAAGAGAAAGCAGGAAGAAAGAGAGCTATAGTGATTATCTGAGACAAACTCTCACTAAATGCTTGAAAGCTACAGGTTCTCACTGGTCAATTTTAATCACTTCCCCACCTAATGAAATCTACCTGTATGTTTATTTGTATCACCACCGATCATCAATGGCAATGAATATAGGGATGCCTATAAAAGATTCAATTTCATAGAGCTTGGAGACATCAATATTATCAAATTTCTCAATGCCCATCGTTTAAAAAAAAAAAAAAAACTGTCAATTTGCTTCCTAATTTCTCAAAATGTTTATCCAAAAGGTTTTATATATATATATATTCAAGCAATTTTAGCTAAAACACCCAAAACTCTATTCATAAAACACAAAAACCAAGTATTTTACTTTTATAGTCTTATAGCTAGTACCTGCATGTTGTATAAGGATAGGATAATTTGGTAACATTGGCATGTAGGGCTTTCTGAACATCCTCTCTATTGAAAAACTTCTCTGCATAACCTTCCGTACATGGATCATATCCTGATGGTAGATTATGCACCAGGTCCTGAAATCAAGAAACAGTCACATTTATAGTTGCCCATTAATTAATTCTGATGCCATTACAGAACAATTACTGCTGTATGTTATTTTTCCTTTACAAAAAACCAACAATTTCTCAATATTATGTGTATTAACTTTCAAGTCTATTAGTTCCTGGTTTTCTTCGCCCTCGCTAATGACTTAAAACTAAAAGATTGATGTTTCTGTGCTCTTACATGTAATTTTGAGAGAAGGCGAGGCGCGACGACAAGTCTCGATGAACTTCGAGTAGAATATTCGGAGAGACAAACTGGAGTGTAGATGCTATAAATGTCGATGTCTGAATAAGCTTCTGCGAACCCTCTGTAATGAACAACACACTCGTTCGTTACGCTTTCTTGATGATCACATTGCTTTATGTTGTGGTAGAGCTGGTCTGAGATAATTGCATGACTCCAAGCGTAATCCACAATGCCGGCGGAGTCCGTTTCATCGTTAATCACAGCATTTCCGATCTATTTTTATTTTTTTCAATCAACACACCACACCATTGCATTAATATTTCTATGTTTCCATGGAGGCTAAACCTAAATACTTACTACATACCATGAAACCCTTGAGATTTATGTAAGAACTTTTTGTGGCTCCTTTGTTTCTTTCGTAAATGAGCTCAGCTAGTTGAGGAACATAGTGCCCTAGTTAAAAGGGAAAAAAAAAGATTCGTGAGTTAAAAACAATGAGCTTTTCGTTCAAATTATATATATATAATGAACAAAATGTGTTTGTAAAGGATCTTCTTGCCTGCGTAGCTCTCTCCAGCTATATAAAAATCATGTGATTTGAAATTTGGAAACCTTTTGAACCAATTGATTAAGAAGGTATGAGAGTCCTCAGCTGTAACTTTATCACCTAGTTTATATAGATCTTCGGAATTATTTGTGTATGAAAATCCCACGCCCACAGGAGCCTCCAGGAAAAGCATATTTGCAGCTGATTATTATGAACACCATCAAACATGTAGATCAGCAAACAAAATTAATCAGCAAGAAATTAAGTGGAAATATATAGGATGATATACTCATTTTACAGAAAGATTTTTCTTTTTAAGAGAAAAATTGCAATTGAAATTGTTATATTTACTAATACAGTAAGAAATTATTAATTAATTAACAGATAACAAGCTCATTCAATATAACATTACCGTTGTTCCAAGAGTATTTGTTGAGAATAAGCTGTGTTCCGTTTCCCCTAACTAAAAAGGGACCAAGTTCTTGCGCTGCGCCATAAGCTACGGAGGAGCACCCAGGTCCTGATATGGATTAAACTCTTCTTTTATCATTAAATCACTCTTTGTTTTTTTTTGTTCTATCTTAGTAAACAATTGAAAATCATGGTCTTCGTTTGGATGGAAATTAAAGTCGAAGGAAGAGACCAAGCAAAGCTGGACATGCATCATTATCCATGTGCAAATTAACATGAATCCTTGTCCTTAAGCTAACAATCCACTAATGATAACAACTCAAAGAGAAAAAGGGCGAAATTTTATAGTATTGGGGTTTGATGATTGATCATATCATTGGATTTTTTGTGGTGTTGATGAGTCTTGTCTAAGCATATTTTTAAAAAATTTTAAAATTATTTTTAAAATTAAAATTTCAAAGGTAAACACACTAATGAAAACAACAAAGTTCTTTTCATAGCCTATTTAGAAGCATAGTTTTGAAACCCGGACCGGCCCGGCGGGGCAACCCGGGACCCGGCCGACCAGGGCATGAGACCGGTCCGGGTGGAGGCCAAAACCTGCTTGGAAATTGGCCCGGCCAGACCCGGCGGGTTGACCCGGGACCCGATTGACCCGGCAAAACCCGGTCAAGACCCGGCCGCAAACCCGTTGACTTTTTTTTTTTACTAAAACGACGTCGTTTTGATTTTTTTAAAAAAAAATAAAAAATAAATTTTGACCCGGCCGACCCGGTCGAGACCCGGTGACCCGGTCAAAACCCGGAACCCTGGCCTTGGACCGGGCCGTGTCTTAAAACTATGTTTAGAAGTGTAATTGTGAATGTTTTTTAAAGTATTTTTCACTAAAAAATATATCAAAATATTTGATATCAACGTATCAAAATGATTTAAAAATATCAAAAATATAATAATTTGAAGTAAAAAAATCTTTTAAAACATAAAAACAATCCGGTTTAAATTATAAAAAAAAAGTAATGACTTTTAGATTATATATAATCTGTAAAGAGAAATTGTAGATTATATATCCAAGTTATAAACGTCTAATAATTGCTTTTCTTTTTTGCCCTTTTTATGGGCCATACGTCATGGTAACGGTACAGTCCATGGGACCCAAAGTTTGTCCTTCATAGACAAAATAGAAGAAAGAAATTTTGAAAAAAGGGCATAAAGGAGCAAAGGAACCCTGGGGAAGCTGGCAGAGAATAATTGAGGGGGGATAAATGACATGATGAGCTTGAAAACTCTTATGGTATTTACTATTTACAGACTTGCGCTCATAAATACCCTGCCGTCAAACTCTAATATTTACTTTAATATTTAATGTATTAATATAAAAAAATAAATAAATAATATGATTTTAATATATTTTTAAACCAAAAATACTTTAGGCAGACACATAATATATTCCTCGTGCTTAACTTCAGGGGGCAACCAAGATTAAAATAAGATGATAAATTATTAACTAGGTATGGGAATCCAATTATCTTGAAATATGAGCAAAATTGGAGTTGAAACTTGGATAAGAAAACACTTTAAAGCAGTCAAATAGACAATCTAAAAGTATATAATGTTAATTTAACTTGATCTTTTGCTATTGCTTCACTTGGTAAAGTTACTTGTAAGAATATACTATTTAACCTTATCAACAACAAGAAATTGAATCGAAAGAATTCTATCCATTCACTTCTCTTGGCATGTGACGAGAGGAGGAAGACGATGGATTCCATCGATCTCTTTCCTCTGTCAACATTAAAGCATTACAGAGCAGCCCAAAAACCACTCATTTGTTTTCATAGTTAAAAACAATTAGGTTAAAAAGAAAACCAAGTACATGATCACACTATCCAAGACAGTATAGTAAAGGACACTCATCGATCCGTGATGATTCAGGCATGCTCTATCCACCCAAGAAATCAGTGTAAAAGTTTTCATTTTTAAATTAATCTGGAGAGAAAGTTAGAACTGCGCTAACCTCCATTAAGCCACAGAACTAGAGGCTTTTGAGAAGCGTCCTCTTTTGCTTCAAAGAACCAATAGAACAATGCCTTCTGATTCTGGGGCCCAAGTTTTACATAACCAGCATAATGCTGAAACCTTACTTGTGGTTGCCCAGGCAAATTGGTCACTCTATCAGCTTCTCTCCTTGCTTCTTCTCCGTCAGAAATCTCTCTCCCAACTGCCGCTACTATCACCGCAGTGGAAACTAGGAAACAAAACAACCATTTGCTTAAATTTGCCATTTTGCAATATGAAACTGAGTGTTAGGAGGAGGAGGAGGAGGAGGAGGAGAGAGGAGCTTGCAAGTATAGAGAAGAGAAGGAGATAAAATCTTTGTTTATATTGAAAGGTGCCAAGGGTGGGGGCTAGAAAGAGGAGACATGCATGCTGAAAAGAAAAGTAGTGTGCTCGTTTTCTTTTAAAATAAATTTGACCGTTTTAAAAGACTTTTAATGGCCAAAGTTCTTGAAGGTCCTCCATTGTTGCTCATTGATTCAGATTAAACCCGTAATTTTAAAATAAATCAAATAACCCCATTGAAAGTGAGTTGAGCTCCTTCAACCAACTTCATTGCAATTAAATTGCCATGTATTATAAGAGATTTGGAAGTAATTAAGGGTTAGTTGAAGGTAAAGGGTGTCATTTAAAGCAAATTTGAAAATAGAGAGCACATGTGTGGGTTTTAACCAATACTTAGGTTATGTTTGGTATTATTTTTGTTACTTTATTTAAGTAGTTTTTCTTTATTAATTTAATTTTAACTCAAAGAAAAGTCATAAGTTTGTTTGGTTAGAAATAACTTTGAATTTAAATCAAATGTTTTTTATATAATTGAGTAAATTGTTTTTTTCTTTAATATTAAAAAGTTGAAATCTTTAATTTTAACTTATGACTCTAACTCATACTACATTCCTTGTTCAAAAAACGTTTCTTTTGAATCATTTTAACTAATTTTTTATTATTATAAGTTACTTAAGAAAAATAACTTTTTAATTATAAATCAAAATCAAAAGTCATAATTCAAATATATATCCTGTAGAATGAAATCTTAATTAAGTTCTATTTTTTTAGTTTTGATACTTTAAATACTTAGTTGAAATTCCTTGACATCATTAACTTTTTCAATATTAGATTAACCAAAATTTGTGGAGAATAAGCCCCCTACATCTACACATGAATTATTGGTAAGATGTAGCCCATATAAATGAGTTAATGAGCTATTAAATGATTTGATAAATATTTATAATAAAATTGTATTGGTCAATTTTGATAAGTAGTTTATTAACTATATACTTGATGGATGCGTGATATATAAAGATTTTATTTAGAAAACTGGTACTATCTCTACCCTTTAATTATATGTTTTTCTCAATCAGAAACATATATAAAAATAATTGAGTCGAAATTGTATTTGCCTACCAAATTTTGAAAAATTATAGTTCATAACCATGGTCAAAGGCATATTTCAAATATGATGAAATGATCATAGAACCCCATATATGTTGTCATAACATAATTTTGGATCCCTAAAAATTCATTTATATAATTTTTTTTCCTTTCGAAATACTTAAAAATCCAAACAAAAAATTTAAAAAAAATTTTAAGGTCAGAAATGGACAATAAATTTGAAGGTGAAAAAGATGGGCTGAAGAGAGACTTAATCAAATAAATTTAAAATTCGAGAACCAAATTAGACTAAATGACAAAGGTTGGGAACTCAATTG
This sequence comes from Populus tremula, assembly GCA_964019445.1. Taxonomy (NCBI): domain Eukaryota; kingdom Viridiplantae; phylum Streptophyta; class Magnoliopsida; order Malpighiales; family Salicaceae; genus Populus; species Populus tremula. The sequence continues at coordinate 6,051,886 of CAXHTJ010000017.1, forward strand.
CAGCAATGAAAGGCCTAATTGAAGAAAATAATGAGAATTTAAAACCAAATTGAAGAAAGTATTGAAGATTAGGAAAGAATTGCAAAATAATTAAGCTCAAAGACTTCATTAAACTTTTGATGAGCCTAATTAATTTAATCAAGGGCTTAATCAAAAGTGAAATTAAACATTAAATGGGTTTAATTGACTTAATTAAGAACTTATTTGAAGAAAAATAAAGTTTATAAGCCTAATTTAGGTCAAATTGCAAGTCCTGGAAGTTTTAAGGACTAATTTTAAATTTTAATAAGTTAATTGATCAATTCAGGGGTTAATTGTGAAGAAAAGAAAGTTTTAAAGTCAATTAGAGGCTTAATTGAAGAAATTCAAAATGAAGAACCAAAAGAAAAAAGGTGCATATATTTAGGGACTTAAATTGATTGAATCATGGGTCAAATATTTAAAATTTTAAAGGTCAATTAGGTATCGAACTGCACAATCTAGAAACCAATTATCAATTTATAAAAGGTGCATCAATCTAAGTGTTCCAATCGACATTGTTAAGAGAGTGAGTACATGAATTGAAAAGTTTTTGAGTTAATTAACGGTGCATGCACTAAAATTTAAAATCCAAATACTGTAATGAAAATTCACAAAAACCTAATTAAAACCTTAAGTTTTAGGGATTTAAAATAGGAGGAATGCTTTTTAAGCTTTAATGAAGGGAATTGATGACATGTTACTTAACCACTTTTCTTCTTCTTCAGCCAAGATGGTTGATCAAAGAGTGACCTTTAAGCGAATGAATATTGTATCTTCGACCTCTTCATGAGCTTTAATTGGAACCATACATCTAAGAAACACTTTTTTTCTTACAAGGATCATTAAATATTTATACCTTATTTGTCTTGAAGAACTCACTAATATTTTATTCCTAGTTAGCCTCCCCTGCCTTGACAGATTCAAGTTGATCAAGGACCAATTTTTCAATCAATGAATTTGGAGTTCTAAACCTTTAAACCAAGCATGGTTTATTCCCAATGATATATCTGCATCTCCTTTACATGTTTCAGGTTCTTTGATTGCACATTTACATCCCAATCTATATGAGTAATTCATCAAAGTACCCTACCTAGTCAGTCTGACAAGATAAAAAAAAAAAAGGGTCACCCATAAAAGAGATAATTTTGAGGTTGTTTTATGTTGGTAAGATTCATTTCACAAAAGATAAAAGGAAACCATACACCACAACTTTCAAGGAAGGTTGTAGAAGAGAAAGAAAGGAGAAGAATCTGTCGTAATAACTTATCTCTGGTAAACCACCAAAAAATAATGGGTTGTTTTATAACTTCTTGGTTTTACTTTGGCCTATAAAAAGAGTGTCTTTCTATGAAGATGAAGATAGGAATCGAAAGAAAAAAAGTCAACAAAATAATGAAAGAAAAATAATAAGCAAAAGGAGATACAAAAGGAGAGAAAATAAAAAAAGAAGAAGAGTAAAGGAACAAAGGTTAAAAAGAGTTAGAAACAAGAAGAAAATGAGCAAGAACATCTAAAAGAGAAGGTTGTATTTTGACCGAAAGGTATACCATTTACCCTTGATAAGATGGTATAACTCAATGAGCACACCCCTCTTTAATTCCTTTTAAATTGTTACTTTAATGTTCATCCATCATAATTAGTTGTTGGCTTGATGAACAATGTGTCTTTTGATGTATTTAATCATGATTTGAAGTAATATGCATGTTTTGATGAATATATATTCAATGTAATAGTGAATGCATAGTTTGTGGTTTTAAGATATTGTAGACTATTATTGTAAGATTAATAGTCAGTTTAAATAATATTCAAATCATTTTTTATGGTCAGGTTAGTCATTGGAACTTTGTTTGATTGAAAGTATATATGTGTTGATAAGCATGATTTGTCAAAACTATGACCATTGGTTATTATGGGTTGAATATTGTGTTTAGTCCAAGCCATTTTCATGATAATGTTAAATGAAAATTAGTGTTAGAATCAATGTAATAATATAATTAGATATCATATTATAACAACTTATTTTATTTATTGGTTTAAGTGTTGAATTGCATTCATTGTTTGTTATCTTGAAGCTTTTATAGTTCAAGCAAGTCAATATGAGTGTGCTTGACCTTTAGTTCTTGATTTTAGGCCATTTTTGTGGGGTTTTAGCCATGTTTTGGGTTTCATGCAATGTTTAGGTTTGTGGGTTTGGTGTTCAAAGTTGTCATTTTGATTTCTTACAAAGTGAAGTTATTATTTTACTTTGCATGTTTCAATTGAAGCCTATATATATATATAGGTCGTGTTTCTGGATCTAAGGTTAGGATAGGAAACCTAGCCTATATGATTGGGTTTAGCCTTTAAGTCCTACGACTATTTTTGGCAAAGCCAAGATTTATCAAAGAGAGAAATGCATATTTTAGTCTTTAAAGTGTGTTTGGCAAAAGGATCTTTAAGGCAATTTCTAAATTGTGTTTTTCAGCTTAAAACGTGTGTGACAAACACCCTAACACTTTTTTCATGGTTTATTTTTTTTTTTTTGTGACCAACACGACTTAGTTTAATTTTAATTAATTTTTAGATTTTTGGAGAACCATTTTGTAATTAATTATGCTTTTTTTTATCCTTTTATATTTAGTATTTGGGATTGTGAACTTATATGTAAAACACTTTTCTGATATTAAACAAATTAGTTTTTAAAAAAAAATAGAAAAAAAACAAAAATCCTTATATTAAAAAAAAAAACAAAAAATTATGTTTTAAAAAAGAAATTTTATTTTTGTGGAATCGTATGGAATTGATTCATGGTAATTTAGGCCCAGCAAAAGAGAGAAGTGAAGATTTTGTGAAATAAAGATATGAGATATTTAGACATATTTTAATAGGTGTGTTAACCATTTTAAAATATATTTTGAGATGGAAAAGGTGAAACAAAATAGGATATTTATAAAGGCCATACGGTCAAATTAGTCAATTAAAAGAAGGAATCAAATTGTAGCAAAATATATGTTAGGAAAGGGCTATTCCTTGTAAACTACGTATGTTGGATAGGTTTTTTTTTATAAATGATAAAAATGAAAATTCATGAAAAGTCATGAGTTTTAATTTGGCTAAAAAATCAAAATAAAATTTTTTTTTATGGCATAATGTCTTAAATTGTCACTGAAAATACATACACACACACACATGAATGTATGAACATAATTAAATGACCGATTGATTTGACTTTTTATAATGAATATGATTTGTAAAGTGAGGATGGATATGCTAAATTTATAAACTTATCTTGATGATGGTTTTTAGACATGAATGATTAGGAAGGAATAAGGTTCTTAGTGTAAATTATTATATCCTAATGGTTTAGAAAACCTATTGATATAAGGTAGGCTACTAGGATAGGGCAACAACAAGGAGCAATAGTTTGTGTACAAGTTTCAAGTAAGTGCTCTGCACCTTATTCTAACTATCAAATTTTCTTAGGCTTCTAAAACTACATATGCATGTGTGTGTGTGTGTGTGTGTTGTCAAGGACTGAGAAGATTAACTAGTTGCCCTAAAAAGAGCTAGTGGCGCCATCGCGACTAACATGCCAAGTTATTGTTGAAACATTTAGGGACGAACATGATAATTATAGTTGTCAATAAAATGTTGGTTTCTGTTAATAAAATGAAAAAGTTAAATATAATTGGGATGTTTTCATTTAATTGTATGTACCAATAAATTATTAATTAACTAGCTGATCTGTTTAGAGTTAGTGGCATCAACGAGGTTGATGACCGAGTCATTTAATTGGCCAGTTTAAGACTAATGTCATCAACAGGTTGATGACTAAGATGTTGAATTTGACTAGATGATCGTCAGGGACTAGTGACATCAGTATTATTTACAGATGGAACACTAAATTGACTAATTATTATATTACGAGTTAGTGATGCTTGGGTACATATCTATTAGATGTCGTAATGACTATTTTAAATAAAAAAGATAGTAGCGCCAGCGCGGTTGACATATTGATATTATTAGGGGATTTGCAAAACAAGCGAAGTAATTTAAAGAATGACTTAAGAAATGATATATCAATGATTAAAATGATGGGATGGATGAAGTTGATTAAGTATAAGGATGATAAGAGTCTAGTTGATTTTTGAATTTCAAAAAGAAAGAAATTATGCGAAAGGCTTTAAATAAGAAGAAGAAGTTCTTAATGATAATATTGGCATCATGCTTTATGTTTTCATTATGTTTGTTAAATGTAATGCATTATAAGTGTTAAATTATTTGTTTCAGGTACTACACAATTGAATACAAAAAAAAAAAAATTATGGCATATGGATATTCTATCTTAGATTTTATGCAAAAATAGTAAATACTATATAATCTATAATTCTAGATTGTAAATAAATAAATTTATAGATTTATGCTTGTGAACTAAGTGATCATATTTCTATTATAGATGTAATATCTAGTTAAGTAATGTTTAGTAGGTATAACATGATCTTTAAACTTTAATGCAAATCTTCCTTATTTAGTCATTTATTTTTATAAAGTTGAGTTTAACATCTATGCATTTATGATATGTGAAAATTCTCATTGAAATGATGTTAGGATAATGAAATATGATCTAGGAAGGTTGGATTAAGGATTGTAAAATGGTTTTGGAAGTGTACAAGTTTATGTCGATAACTTGGTACCATTCACGTATAGGAAAACTTTTTGAATTTTTAGTAGAATATTTGATAGTATAATAAGGATTGAAATATGATATTGAAGCTAACTGTGTTTATGTGTATACATCTAATTGTAAAAATCCTGGATTTTTCAATAACCTATAATGTTAATTTATATTTAAAATAGTCATAAAAGATGAGGGTGTTACATATAAATTAAAAAGTATTATGTCTATGTTAAGTAGGGTTCCTAGTAAGGTAGTACTGGTTCTTAGACACCTTAAGATATTTGTATGTTTGGGGTTGCTTGTCAAAAATAAGAATTTATAATTCACATGAAAAGAACCAGTATTTAAGAACAACTAGTGGTTTCTTCATATGTTATCTAGAAAAATCTAAAACATATAAATCCTATTATCATAACAACAACACAAGAATTGCTGAAATTAGAAATGCTAGGTTTATTGAAAATGATGAACTTAGTTGAAGTGAAACACCTACAATATGAAAATTCAAGAAGTTAGGGTACAAGCTCATTTGCCTTTTACATCTTTTAAAGTTGGTGTTCCTCAAATTATTGAACAATTTAATAATTACCAAGAAAAATAAATAAATGATTATACACCCTATAATGAAAATAAATGAACCTATAGTTAATGAACCATAAGAAATAATAATAGAAGGTCTCAATGAAAAAAAAAGTCAATTATTTTGAATGATTACAGAAGGTAGAATTTGATTTAGGAATTGATGATGCACTTTGATTTTCACATGCTACTAATAGTGGTAATTCTAATAAATGGACAAATTCCATGAAATATGATCTAAAATCTATTGAACAAATAAAATAAAATTTGGGACCTTGTTGAAATACTTGAAAATTTTAAAATATTTGAATGTAAATTGGTCTTTAAGATTAGACAAGACTTAAATAGCAATGTTGAATTGTACAAGGCAAGACTTGTTACTAAAAGTTTTACTAAAACACATAGCATTGATTACAAAGATTTTTAATAGTATCTAGTAAAGACTCACTAAGAATTATCATGATTTTGGTAGATCATTTTATGTGAAAACTATTTTTTCAAATGAAAATTTAGGTGTTTATATGAATCAACTAAAAGGATTTTGAGTTGAAAGAGAAAAGCACATGGTGTGTGAATTTTTAAAAAAATCAATATACAGACTTAAACAAGCTTTCAAATAGTAGTTTCTCAAGTTTAATAATAATATTGTTTTCTTTAGATGTAAGGAAAAAACATTGTTGATTGATGTGTGTACCTAAATATGGAACAAATTTATATTTTTAATTTTGTATGTTAATGATAAAATACCTACAAATCTTGGTTTATTACAGAGACCAAGAAATTTCTCTTTAATTTTTAGAATGTTATTTTTATAATTGAAACTTGTTTCCTTTAGATTTAAGGAAAAAACATTGTTGATCACAAATTTTTTGAATGTGCATACCTGAAGATGAGTAGGAACAAATTTTTATAAGAAATTGTACTGTGTGGATCACAATGCAGTTGAGTCTGGAGCCACATTAACCATTTAGAAGCGTCTTTTCATCCAACTACATATCTCGTGGTGTAGCTCTTACAATTGACTAAATTAAAGATGGAAAAAAGTGCGTAGGGCACCTTTTTCCAATTTTACAATGTGAACGGGCCACAAATTTCTGCATGACTTAATTAATAAATAGCGAAACTTTGTCCCTTACGAGGTAATATATAGATTCCTTTCTAAAGCATATACAATGAAATGAGACTTGTGACTTCCAAGTCCATGTCCTATTCGATGATCCCAATTTACACTAGTCATTCCAGATAAGGTACATGGAAAATAACGAACTATGCACATGGACATGCTAGCGTTCCACACGGTGCTTGACTTATTATATATTTTATTATTATTATTCCACACTGTACATGCATATTTTAATATATTTTTTAAATAAAAAATATTTTAAAAAATAATTAATATCACAATACGAGACCCTATCTAGATTTCAAAAAAAAAAAGATAATCACATCCCTTTCTTCAATAGCTTTGGTCATTTGATTTCAACCAAGGAAATAGCATATATCATTTCATTTAAAATCTAGTACAACTATACAAAATTTATATGCCTCTTGGATTGCTAGAAATCAGCTAAATTTAGATGCAAGATGTATAAAGTTAATTTTAGTGGTTAAATCACGCATGGTCTCTCAAATATCAATTTTTTTTTTTTATCTAATCAATCTCCTACTCTATTTTTCAATCAAATTGAGTCCTCTAATTACCAATTATTAAGGCCATCTTTCAACTCATGATCATTAGATGACTTCCACCTTTTTTCCGTATGTAGACATAAAATTATAAAAATGGATGAAAGGGATTCAATCATGGAAAAATTTAAATTAAAAAGGTTCTATTTAACAAAAAGTATTAGGGTAAATTAAAAAAAAATCCGGAGATAAATTATATTTATGATCTTAAAGTGTAAAAAAAAAAGCCCCCTCCTATTTAAATAAGTATTTGTAAAAAAACCACTTTTGTATCCAAAATACCCATGCTATTTTTAAAATCATTCTCATTAACCACAAGGATATTTTAAGTATAAAATGAGACTTTTGTAATATCTTGATAATTTTTTATGTAACTATAATTTCATGATATCATGGGGTTATTTTGATAAAATATTGATACTTGAGGAGCCGTGTGTGTGTGGTGTGTGTGTGTGTGTGTGTGTGTGTGTGTGGTGTGTGGTGTGTGTGTGTGTGTGTGTGGTGTTTTTTTTATGTCGTGACGGCATAATATATGGGTCCCCTCTATAGAAGTCTTAAGAAATGGATGCCAATCCACCGGATCTATGGTTTGGGAGCTTGTTAAATTTGTTTTATGATCTAAAGTGATCCATAAAATCTCATGTCGCATCCTGTCGGTAATTTTTTGTTTTTATTACATTAAAAAAAAACCAGCAAATAACACAATTAAAATAAACAATAGCAAAATAATTTGCACTTATCACGGTTGAAAAACACAATCCTTGTAGCTTGTTAGAATAGCGATATCCAAGAAAAAAAAAATTAATTGGGCTGGAAAGAAAAAAAAATAAAAAGAGAGAGGAAAAAAAAGATTTTGAAGACATGTCAAAACTCTAGTTACGACATCACCAACATTATAAAATTTTTTTTGATAAGATGAGTCCAACGACCCCAAAAAAAATCATCAATGGTGACCCGAATGGATCACATTTATTGTCAAAGGCAAGTAAGTCATCCTCCATCTTTAAGCAACAAGTGTGGAATAGTCAGGTCACCGTTGGTGCCATCCTAAGTGTAATTAGATTCAAATCAGGGAGATCTTTTTGGTGATGTCGTAATCGAAGCTTCAATGTGTCTCTAAGATTTTTTTTTCTCTTTTCTCAATCGTGACAAGTACAAACTATGTTATTTTATCAGTTATTTTTTTAATTATGTTATCCTATCAATAATTTTAAGAAAAAAAATCCATCTTGTCCCATTTTCTTTAGTAAATCTGTACAAATTCTACTTTGTGTTTCTATGTTGAGCTTGAAGTTTTACGTATGGAAATAGCTACTACATCCTTGGCCTAAAATCAGCAAAGAGTCAGATTATTTTTTAAAACATAAAAACAAATGTAAAAGTGTTGCTACCATGTTTTGTAACATGAAAAAAATTAAATCATGAACTAAAAATTTGATGCATATTGCATGATTTTTAAACAAAAAATGATAAGGTGATTAACTATATATATATATATATATATATATATATATATATATATATCAAGATGATGATATATCAGATAGATTCGGGCTAACTCTGTAAAACCTGCAAACTAAATCATGAAATCGTGATAACCCTTAAAAAACAAGCTAAAATAAATCAAAATTTTATATTTTCAATCAACCAAATATTGAAAAATAAAAATAAAAAAATATTTAATTTGAAAAAAATACTTGAGTTAACCCATATAAATCTGCTAACAGAGTCATATGTATAAGATTACCTCATAGAAAGAAAAATAAAAAACAATTACGATTCCCAATTTTCAACCAACATATTGTTGAAAGATAAAATTAAAAAAAAAACGAGTAAAAGCATGTCCACCTGTATTATCCACAACCCAATATATTTATAATTCTACATACAGAATTGAATTCATTATAGGATTTATTATATCCTTTTAATAATTAGATAATTTAAAAATAGATAATTTATAAATGTTATGTCATGATAATTGGATAATTTTATAGAAAGCAATTAAAAACAATTACAAAGCCTAATTACCATCAAACTAAATGTTAAAAGCTGAAATTGGAAAAAAAAACATGAATTAAAAAAAAATAGTAAAGATCTTGAGTCAACCCGGGCTAACCTTTCAAATTTACAATCTGAATTATGAGACAAGTAATTAGTAAATAGAAAGAAAATTACAAAAACAAAATGAAGGTCAATCCCAATCAACTCAATGTTGAAGGATGAAATTAAAAAAATATAAAAAAATTACAAACAAAAATTAAAATAATAAAGACTAAAATTGATATAAGAGAAAATTGACAAAGCAAGGCATGAAAATCGAGGATATAAGATATAAAAGAGAGAAGAGGAAATAGAAAAGAAACGTGGGTCATTAGATAGACACCATAACCTTCACTGCAACACATGCCACCGTAGATTGAAGAGCTAGCTGAGATGATTCAAAAGACATGGCAAAAGACCTCTTTTAGAGTTTAGAGGAGGTCACGAGTGCCATCAAAGTGGGGCGACTCTCCTCACATGCTAGCGTATGTTTTGCACGTGCCAGACATTTACCCTTACCCATTTAATTTTGTCCCCACTTTTGTTCTAGTTTCAAATTTTTACCCTTTATCCTTAATTGCTCTAAATCACTAAAATTGAATTTTATTTTATGAAACCAAACATCAACCATGTGCTAGAAGTTTTTCTCAATGTCACAAAATCTCCATAGATAGACAACGAAAACAAGTCGTCAAGTCCAATCCTAAATAAACGTAATGTAAAAGGATTGAATTGAAAATAAATAAGTTGAGTGATAAAAAAAATCAAAAAAATTTTCTTGCCCATTAAATTAATTCCCCATTGTTAGAAATTAAAAAAGGTGATCAACATGCATCTTAGCTTTAGATATGGTCTCCAAAGCTTTAATTTTTTTAAATCAATAAAATTTCTTTTATTTTTATTTTTATTTTTGCAACACCGAGCATCAATGATGCGATGTACATTATTCTTGACACCATGAGCTTCACATATCTAGGCATCCAAAACAAGCCATCAAGCATAGTCTCAAATAAACATAATGTTAAAGGAACAAATTGAAGGACTATAATAAAAAAAAATGTCAAATGACCAAAAAAAAAGAGAGGAAACATTATGGAACATTACTGTTATCCACAAAATTTTCTATCTATAACTACAATACTTTTTCCAGTGTCTTATAGTTTTTTTTTTCATATCGCACCTGATATCGCAGCGACCCTCCCTCTTTGCTAATTGATAGTTACGTAAAGGAGTAGCCACTTAGTATTTTGACTATTAAAAAACCCTAACTAGTCAATATAGATCTATGGTAAGGGATTGATTATGTTTGTCGTACATGGTGCGCGCAGCGTGGCGGAATGTCAAAGAGTCGCCACCTAGTTATTTGGTTTAGGGTCACTAGGAGACTCAAGTAGACTATTATTATATGAAATTCTCGAATAAAGGACTAATTATGGCTCAGGAAGCTATTAACACCCATAGCGCACCTTACCTAAGATAAGTTGCTTTATATGGTCTGTATGTGGTTTAAAGGTATTAATGAGTTCCTAACCGGTAGTTTGTTTATAGCTCAAACCAAAAATTTACACTCATGAATAAATCTGGCATTTCAAATTTATTATGGGCTCGTATGCCCAATTCAAATTCTTATAGAAAGAATCAATGTAGGTGCCTTGACAAGATTCACCTATCCTGGGATGCGAAAGTGTTTTCCATAATTTTTAAATTGTGGTAAAAAATACTATAAATTAAAAATGGTGAATATCCAAAATAGTTCTGAAATTTTTCTAGTCAACTCCCAATACAAAGTCTACTTGTAGATCCAACATTTATACCAGAATATTGGCCATTAATTTTTAGGAATTTAAATTTTTAGGGTTATTGAAATAGTAGTCAAATTCTTAAGGAATTTTATAAATTTATTGTAAATCCTAAAACTATATAATATATATATATAAACAATAATGCTAAAAACATTTTTTTTTTCTCTTCTTTTAATATGCAATTTTTGTAAGGATTGGGTCATATGCAACAAGTAAAAAATCATTTTAAATTATTTTTTTTACCTGATCGAGTTCACTCGAAACTTTTGGTTCGACCATAACCCAACCAAAGTCCACTGGTTTGAGTCGAAAAACAAGCTAAAACCTGAACCAAAATCCAAAATGAATAAATTCTTTATCAAAACCTAGAATCATAAACACCGAAGAACATTCAACATGAACATAGTAATAAAGATTTCAATTAGACCAGATATGGAAAAAAAAAAAAGACACAGACATGTTGAAAATCATGCAAGAATCAATAACTAGCTTTTATCACTTATAAACCATGATTTTTCAAAAAAAACGTAGGTATCGCACGTGTGCGGCGTCGCGGCGATCGTCCACCACCCTCATCAGGTGTGGAGTGTTTTTCTTGGAAAATATGGGAAGACAAGAAATTCTTGTCTTTTATTAGTGGAAAAAATGGAATGGGAGTCGCCACCTAGTATTTTGATAACTAGAAACCCTAACTAGTCTCGAAGATTAGGTACGGAGACTGGTTGCGTAAAGGGAAGGTATTAGCACCCCAAATATGCACTACCTAAGGTAAGATGCATTGTTTTATTGTTTGATAAAAACTAAGATCTTGTCGTGTTTCTAATTTTTTGTTTATCAATGGTTTAGGAAAAGTCCTCTTCAGTAAGTAGGTCCTTATCTTATCAGGTAAAAACCTAACCGTGCTAATGTCAAATAAAAAAACACTATCTTTTTAATATCGGGAGTATGTTTTATGTATAAATTTGTATTCTCGGATATTAAAAGAAAACAAAATACTTTTTAGGGTGTTTTTTAAAATATTGGCCTTGCTCTCGTGACTTTAATAAACTGGTTATTAAAGCCAATATGCATGCTAATACATAGTTTTTGAATTTTTGTTGTATGAAAATATGATGTGTTTTTTTTCTTTGAGAGACTTCGCTTTATGCATGCAAAAAAAAAAAAAAACATGTTTTTTTCAAGGTTTTGACGAAAACCGGGTATTTTAATACCGCATTTGTATCTTTACGTTATAAGAATACAAACCAATATTAAGCAAAATTCCATAACAAAATACGTAGAAAATCACAAATTATTCTGAAAATAGTTTTTTGAAACTTTTTGTGACTGGGCCGGACCCAACCTAAAAAATATATGGGCCGCATCCTACTATAAACAATAGGCATGAATTATAATTCACGCCTATTGTTCACGTAGAGAATAGTGAGGAAGAAGAAGAAAAGAAGACGAAGGGGGGAGAAAGGCTGACCTGCAATGGCGGTCGTCTGGCCGGCATAAAGTGCGGCGTGGTGCAAGCGGTGGCTGCGGCAGGAAAAGGAAAAAAAAAGAAGAAATTTGCAGAGGCTAAGAATGGCAACAATCATAGTTGTTGATATGCCTCTTATGAAGATCTGGGTTGGTGGATATAAAGGTGGAAAGACCGATGGTGGTAGTGGTTGTGGCAAGAAGTTGTCGTGGAGAGAGAAACAAAGACAGGAGTAGCTGCTAGGAACCCGGAAACTCAAAAAATTCACTTTTTTTATTCCAAAAAATCAATAAAATATAGGGTTTCATTCAAAGAATATTCGAACTAAAAATATATATTTTTATAGGGTGCATTTGTTTGTTATTTAAAGCCTTCTTTGCTCTTTCAAAGTACTGGCTCGTTCAGTTAGCCATCCACTCAACTATAAATGTTGTGCCTATCCTAGGTTGTCTTCAATGATTACTAGTTTCACTATTTATCAAGCTTGACAATGCCCCCAAGTGTGGCGTTGCTTGATTCGTCATAAAGGACCTTAAAAAATCGTTCATCTCCTGGATTCTCTCGAGAATCGTTCTTTGATTAGCTGTGTACATCCTACCAGCACTCATCAAGAGGTTTTCTGGTGGCGTCCTCATCTTAGATTTCTAATCAGCCATCGACTTGCCTCTAGTACTATTCATCTTATTATCTTTCTTTGAACACCATTGTCCTCAGTTTCACTGATTCATCATTTAATTATTTTTTTAATTGCCCCCTAGCTGATCTGAATACTGCTTATTTTTTCTTCTCAGGGTCCACTGTATTGCCCCCAACCACTCATCTTTTCAAGAAGTTTCAAGAAGTATTATGTCATTTATGTCAAGGATTTTGCAAACTCGATCGATGCTCTTCTTATTTGACAATCTTTCTTGTTCGGGAATCAACTCTCATATTTCAATCATGTCTATTTAAACTCTAATTATTGAAATGAAATCAGCGATATGTTAGTTTTTTAAAAAATATTTTTTAAATTCTAGCTTCTTTGGTCAAAGGCCCAACACACGTCATTCAATACATGTAGTCCTTTGATTATCTTGTATTTTGAAAATAGAAATTGACCTATCAAAAGATTAAAATGACTTTTTTCATGGTTCTCTGTGTCAATTTTAAACTTTGATCTTTGGTATATCTTTTGATGGTCTGTGATGAGGTGACCTTTTGTGAATTTCAAGAAACCAAAACTCAGGCTTTTATCAAGAAAGGTGGTTTCTTTTTTTTTTTAGCCCTTATTTTATCAGCATGCATAATAACAAGTAGTTAATCCATAAAGCCATGACCCTTATGGAAACTCTCTCCAAGCTTTGAGAATGCCATTTATTGGTTCAAATTGCTTATTTGATCAAAAAGAGCTTTTAAAAGCACGTAATGTAGGCTATGGTTTATTGCTATGAAAGAAAGGAATTTTATAGGCATCAAAAGCTGTTTTAGGGCTTCAAAAACCTAGGATCCACATCAATTATTCATCATTTTCTCTTTCTCTTGTTGTCTTTGTAGAGAAAGTGATATATAACTTTATTAACCTCAAATATCATAATTCTTTTAACATATGTCATAATGCAAATCCAACTTTTTCTTTAATAAATAATCAATCTCAATAATCTAATAACATCAAGGGCTTTATTATGGATGCCAAAAGTCATGTTTGTAGCTCAATATATTTTTTTGTATCGACTTTTGATATTTGTTGTGTCTTTCCTTGATTGAAACTTATTTTGTCTTTCCTAGATTCAATAGGCATTCTCTTTCCTTTATCTTTGACCTGCCTTTAAGTGTAGGCATTTTCATTTTTTTTTTTTTAATATGGCTTTCACATAACCTTTCTCACAATTTTTTAACATGCCCCTAGTCTAGATCTTCTTTCTTTTAGCTCTCTCTCAAGAGTTGGACTTTGGTTCTTAGCCTTCTTTTTACCATTGATTCCACTTTTGTCTTCTTTCAAAAAAATCTCTTATTTGCCCCTAGTATGGGGTGTTATCCTGGTTAGAGTTTCTTTTGAAAATAATATTCTATCAGGCTCAAAATGGGATTGAAAATGATATATTTCCAGTACTGTGAAAGTATAAAACAAAGATGGTCATTTCTCATTTCAAGCAAGGTCGACATAAACTAATAAATTTTGACATCGTCTAGTGTAATGATTTGAACTTACAAGAATCTTGATTCGTGAATCCATAACTATTTAATCCATTACATGTCATTATATATACGGCTAAAACTTAGCTACATGGTGGGTGATTCTGTTTCATATGTGAGTTCCAAATTTGTTTAGTCACCCCATATCATTTTGACAAGCATCGAGTCTTTCTGCAATCAAAATACTGTTAATCTTTCAGGATTGATTAGCCTTAATTGCATGTTGGAGTTCGATCAAAATATTTTGCCAAAATAAAATTTGAAAGAAACAACTCGTTATTTCGAAACAACAACGAGACAAATAAAAAGACATATTTTGTTAAAAAGATGAGATGTGATCCCAAAACAAAATGCAAAATGGAAAAATTCCATAACAATATGATTGTCAATTCATCGTCATTCTTGGATTAGCTTTTCTAGCAATATATGTGTTTTGCCAAGCATTTTCGATCACTTGTCATTCTAAAGATGTTCGGGGGATAATATAGTCAATTTCATCACCTTTCACATACTCAACTTGCCTCTTATTCATCTCTCATCATTGTTCTGGAATCCATAGCAAAACCTTCAACTTTCCCCTCTTCATGGCTTGTTCAATTCTTTCAACAATCCTCACAACTTCATGGAAATGTTGAGCTGAGCTTCCTATTGAATGCTCATAATAAGAGGATTGAAAGGTGTTGACAAACAACATCACATTTATGTATCTATCAGTGGAGGTTGAACGTATGTTGCCTTATCTCGCCATCTTTATGTATATGCCCTCACAGACTCTTGGTTTTCCTTCTCCATAGCCATTAAGATGGTTCTGTCATGAGCAATTTCCAGATTAAATTTATACTGCTTCAAGAAGGCATCTACCAGGTATTTCCATGTCTTGATCTTAATATTCTCTAGTTTCATGTACTAGTTTAGAGCAGATCGGTAAGACTATCTTGGAAAAAGTATATCAGCATCCTATTGTTATAGATCATTTCAGCCATCTTGTTGTAGTATGACCGGGGATGGGTGTATGGACATTCTAGTTTGGTATACTTGACAAAGTATGGCACTCTAAACTCCTTCGACACACAATATTTGGAACTAAACAAACTTTCACTTCTATCATAGGGTGGTGAATAAGGCTATTTCCTTCAACTGCT
Organism: Populus tremula; assembly: GCA_964019445.1. Classification (NCBI taxonomy): domain Eukaryota; kingdom Viridiplantae; phylum Streptophyta; class Magnoliopsida; order Malpighiales; family Salicaceae; genus Populus; species Populus tremula. Next base: position 6,067,450 of record CAXHTJ010000017.1, read on the forward strand.
CTCAATCTTTCTTCTAAGGTAACCCATTTATCATGGCTCGTAGGATTGGTAAACCTATTGTCAGAATGTCTTTTATTTGCTGGACTCATGATGATCTAAGCTTGACTTGGATAGACAGCGACGAAAGGGACAAAATGATTCCCAGTTATTGAGTCTGCCCCCAAGTTTCGAGATGTGTAAGGGACGTGGATTGATGGTGTCTTCACAGGAGGTTGTGTAGAAATCCCTTTTCCATTCTTAGAGCTCAGTACTTGTTCAAGCAGATATATAAGTCTAACTACTTCACCTTTGATGCTCTCAATTTCATTTTGATAATGGGTCTCCAACTAAGCTCTTTCTTCATTTCCCATGTTTCAAGTGTAGCAAATCCTAGGTAAGGGACCTATGTTTCGACCTGGCAATATGTATGATAAATGTATGAGTATGTTTCTATATGATGAGCTCACCCTTCCAGGGTTGACACATGGTCGTAACCCTTGCATGATGATAAAAGAATTTTGATTCTTGCTTTACAACAAAAATTTACTAAGTAACGGCCCTTGTGTCAACCACAAGTCTTGAGTTCAATAAGCTTCAGGAAAGGTTTACTCTGATGTAAAACAAAAGGTAAAACACACAACCTAAGGACAAGTTCTATTCGTTAAATGAGACAAAGGGTAAGTTGATTATCTAGTCTCAAAAGGGTCCCATATATGTCTAGTGACGGTCTTCGTAAAGACAGTTTAAGGGCGTTGCAAGGAATAGTTAAAACACGTATGCCCACCATTACCAAGCAGGCACTCATATATGAGTTGGGTTTTTAAGCATCTGAACCCTGACTAATAGTCATAGGGCATATCACTAATTCCCCTCCAAACTTAATAAAATTGTGTGTGCTTCCTAAAATTTAAATTGTGTAACGCATGAGGCAGTTTTATTCAATGCATGATCAAATATGTAAAAAAATTAAAGCATGTAAAAATAAATAAATAAAATAAGCTTATTAACATAAAACATGCAAACCAAACAAAACAAAATTTATCAGACAAACAAAACTTAGTCCACAAGGTCTCCAATTGAGTCGCCATTATATCGCACGTGTGCGGCGTCGTGGTAAAAACATTCACTCTCTAAATGTATTATCTTTTATCTATCTAGAAAATATGAGGAGACAAGGAATTCTTGTCTTTTATTAGTGGAAAAGGAATGGGAGTCGCCACCTAGTATTTTGGTCACTAGGAACCCTAACTAGTCTCAGAGATCAAGTACGAGGACTGGTTGCGTAAAGAGAAGGTATTAGCACCCCAAATACGCCCCACTTAAGGTAAGCTGCATTGTTTTATTGTCTGATAAAACCTAATATCTTGTCTTGTTTTCTAATTGTTGGTTCGCCTATGGTTTAAGAAAACTCCTTCTCGGTAAGGATATCTTTATCTTATCGGGTAAAACCTAACCATTCTAACGTCAACAAAAGAATTTAATATCTGGAATATGTCTTACGTATAAGATCGTAACCCCAGATATTAAAAGAAAACAAAATAATTTTTTTGGAATTTTTGAAATATTGGCCTAGTTCTCATGACTTTAATGAACTGGTTCTTAAAGCCAAAATGCATGCTAATATATATTTTTGAAATTTTCTTTATTGTATGAAAATATAATCTGTTTTTTTTTTATTTTATTTTTGAGAGACTTGGCCGTATGCATAGAAACAAAAAATATATATATATATAATTTTTTTTTGCAATGTTTTTTTTTACGAAAACCAGGTATTTAATACTAGATTTGTATCTTTACGGTATAAAAATACAAACCAATATTAAGCAAAATGGTATAAAAAATACACGTAGAAATTACAAAGTTTTTTTGGAAAAGATTTGTTTTTATTTTTTTGATTGGATCGAGATTGGGTCGAACCCGAAACGGAATTGGGCTGGGGCCGACCCGAATACCACCTATAAATCTGGTATTAAGCAAAATAGTATAAAAAATACACGCAAAAATTACAAAGTTTTTTTTAAAGAGATTTTTTTTATTTTTTTGATTTGAGATTGGGTCGGACCCGAAACAGAATTGGGTCGGGGCCGACCCGAAAACCACCTACTGCATTTTGGGTTGGGCTGATGTTCCAGTCTGAAACAACCAAATGTATTGGTTATTGGTTATTGTGTTGACGTTCTGCAGCAAATAAAATATAATTAGGTGGTTACTATGTACGTTCTGCATGCAAATGAAAACGAACAAAAAATGTCAAAGAAAGGGGGGAAGAAGAGAGAGGTTGACCTGGCGGTGGCGTTAACGGTGCAGTCGTTGGTAGTGGTGGTGTTTGTACGGCAATGGTGTTGTTTCAAACGGTGGGGAGAGAGATTGTTCTTCTCTGCCCTTTTGTTTTCCTTCTTTCTCTTCTGTTGTGTTTCTCACCTCTCTATCGTGTTTGTTTCTTCTTATTTTTTCCAATCTCCCTTGTCCTTCCTTCCCTCTGTGTTTCGTTCTTTTCTGTCAACAACAGTCTCCACTTCTTCATTATGTTTAGCTAAGTTTATTATGTCAAGGTGAAAAGGTTACACTAATGGTATAAAAATAAGTATAGTGTAAACTCAACATGGACCTTAATGTTTAATATTAACATGTCTTATCTTTTTATCTTACTAATTCTTAATACTTTGCTTGTTAAATGGTTAATCTAGATTTGTGTTGTATAACACTTGGTACAACAAATGTTTGGCACTCTCATAGTCCAACCATATGGTATAACCTACACATGTGCTATGAAAGGAACTTGATTTGTTGTTAACATAAGTTAGCATCATGAATTCCTGATAATATTTAAAATTTTGGTGTTACTTAAATAAGATAATTAATATGATCATGTTAACAATTTATAATGAGCTATTAATGACAAATTGTCCAATTGAAACCTCTCATTTTATTTAACCTTACTTGATTTAGAGGTTTGTAGCTTCATATCTATTCGCTTGAAGGTGCCAACTCGATTAGCCCAAACTCTTTAAATGTAGTGATGCTAATTGGGGAAAAGATATTATTAAGATCATTGGACAAAATGAGATGCAAATGTTTTATAAAAGTAGCTAATCTTTATAAAGGGGATGTTTCTCAATTGAATGATGGTGGTTACAACCCCAAAAGCAGTCAGTAACGCCACATTCATTTACCTGAAAGTGCATACTTGATCAACCAAAATTGCCGAAGAAGAAGCTAAATAATGGTTGAACTATATTTTTATTTATGAGATCTTGTATTTATGACAAGTGTCACATCCAGACATCGTGACGACCATTAAAAATTTTAATGGAAAAGGAACAGATATATAACATCTTGTTCTTTGGGGGAAACAATATAATTCAAGGATTCCCTACCTAGTATTATGGTTACTAGGAACCTTAATTAGTCAATAGAAATTCTATGATGCATGATTGGTTACGTGAAAAGAAAGATACTATCACCACTTAAATGTCATACCTGAGGCTGAGACGGGCAGTATTGTTAGTTTTGTCTAAAATTACTAAGAATTTGTTCTCTTTTTTTTTTGTTCTTTCTTATAATGTTCCTAACTCTGAGTGAACGTTTACCTACAAATATTTCTAACTCTAGCATTGGTAAATATTGCACAAACCTAAAAGGTGTGATATTCCTGACATTAGCGCCAGTAAATAAGTTTGTAAAATTTTGAATTTTTAATGAAGAAATAATTTTTCTATTCCTTTTTTTGTTTAACCTTATTATTATTATTATTAGCTCTTTTTAGACAAGAATAAAAAAAAATGCATTGCACAACATATTTACATTTAACAGTAAAGGTCTATAGATTGAGCACATAACAGAAAAAAAACAATACACAAAAAGAAAAGAAAAAAATAAAACAAAGCTAGAGGGGCCCATAAATTAATCAATGAAAATCTTTAATTTTTTTTGAAATTTTTTGATATAAAAAAAAAGCTTGTTTGACTAAATATCAAACACAAAGGGGATAAAAATGCATGGCAAAGACATAACAAACACACCCTTAGCAAACAATAATTTAGGTTGGTTAGGCCTGATGCCTAAACCCAGCCCACTCCTCTACTTCTTTTTCTTTTTTTATTTTATTGGGTTGGATCTAGCTAGTCCGACCCTTTTACTGGTTCAGATGAGTAACCCGGCTGCACAAAGAAGCACGCGTGAAGCGTGCGTGCACGGGAGGAGGGGGTTAAATTAAATTCAAAGTGAATAGTCAAGGTGAATTAATATTGAGCCGGGGGAGGAAGAAGACTTGCCTGTCCTGGAGACGGAGCCGCAAGCGATGACACACCGGCTGGACGATGCTTCCCCAGTCTCTCTTTTCATTTTCTTTCTCTCGATCCCTTCTTCTCTGTTTCTGTGTTGATGGGATTAACTAGGTGAGGGGAAGGTGAAGTCCCCTGTTTGGTTGACGGGATTCACTGTCTTCTGTTCTGCCTCTGCCTTTTATAGGCCTTCTTGCGTGACATTTGCTCCTTATCTTCCTAGGATAATGATAAGGTCTGGGACTTTGTGTTTTGGTTGGATTGGGACACCAACTGTCTTGTCATCACTGGACTGTTGGAGGTGGTTTCCTCGGTCTGCTGGCAACCTCGTGGCGGTGGAGGAACGTTGGCTGGAAAAGGGTCAGGTGCTCTGTATTTGGTCTACGTTCTGGTCTGGTTGCGTTGATGGGGTCGTGGCAGACCGGTGCTTTTTTCCTCTTGCAGGTGGCTTCCCTTGTTTCCAGAGGAAGAAGAAGAAACAATGCATGTGGAAACGGAGTCGTTTTGGGCTGAGGCGGCCATCTTTCAGCTGGGTCATTGAAGTTTTGACATTTTTCATTCAAGCCCTGATCTTTTAATTTCAAATTTTAACCCCTTATAATTAAATTAAAAGCAAATGGATCAAAATTGAGTTATAACAACAAAATATCTTAAATATCTCATCTCATGTGTCATCCTTTCATTGGCAAAAATTCTATAAACTTATTATTTTTCATGTCATTTATTTTAATTTTACTTTATATATATATAACACATGAGAAATTTTAATTGGTAAAAATTTTTTTCTACATATAAGCATCTCTTGGTTCATGAAAGAGAGAAGGAAAAGAATTAGGGATAAAATCAAATTAGCCCCTGATCAATGACTTTTTTTTAATTGAGTCCCCAACCTATATTTTCTTTACCACTTGGGTTCCCAATATATCTAGAAATCCTTTGTTTGATCCTTGCATTAACAAATGTGTTTAACATTGTGAATGGGTTGGAGACTCGATTCAGAAAGTAGTGGTTAGGAGTATTTGTAGATAGAAGGATCCAATTAAGAATTTTAGGTATGTTAGGGACCCTGTTGATTAAAAATACAGGTTGAAGACTGAAATGTAAAAATGGTTATCAATCGGGGACTAATCGGAGGTTGCCCCAGGAATTTACACCAACCTAAGTTTTCCATTTTCCAAGAGCATGTATTTTTTTTTTCCACTGTTTTAGTCTAAAAAAAAATCGCTATTTTTATTGAAAATAGTAGAATTTAACTACTCCATTTTTAGAACAAGTTTTTGCTGTGTTTAATTACATGCGTTTAAGCAGTTCACATTCGAAGCATTTGGTATGAAAACTAGTACCAGCTAATATCAACCTCGTCCAAGAAATGAAGGGAGTGAAGAAGAAAAACCTACATAATGTGGTTTTGTACATCTAATAGATGAAATGCGATAATAATTATTTTTTAAAATATTTTATATTTAAAATAAAAATAATATATTTTTTATTTTATTTTTTTATATCAATATATTAAAATAATCTAAAAAAATTTTAAAAAAATTTCAAATAAATTTTTTTAAAAAAATTATTTTTAAAACGAAAAAACAGTAAAAAAAAAAAAAAAAAAAAAAAAAAAAAAAAAAAAAAGAAAAAATAAAAAAAAAATAAAAAAAGTATAAAAATAAAGAGATAGTGTCCTATAAAATATAATAAAAATATTTTAAAAAAATTTCAAATAATTTTTTTTAAAAAAATTATTTTTAAAACGAAAAAACAATCTCAAGTTGAAGGTTTTAAACTCTAGTAAAAAAAAAAAAAAAAAACAGGTGACATGGTGACGTGGGTAAATTTTATGCAGCCCTAGAATATTGTTCGAAGAAAGCCTTAGATTCCCGTCAAATTATTCTATAACTTATGGAATTTGTACCTCGTACCGACCAGTATATTCTTAATTGTCAGTGTATATATTTGTCTCAATTACAATAATATGAAAAAGGATGGTAATGGAATTATTTTTATTTTTTGATACATCAGCTGCTTATTCAATAAGGTATTATACTAAGCCATGTAGTTGGGATTTCGGTGTAAGATACTAACAAGATATACAAAGCTATCGATTAGGGTTTTTTTTAGGTCTTGAAGATGACCTCAATATTTGAAAGTGCTGGGATGTTGGATTTGATTTTGTTAGGCACCGCATGTTTAAACTTATTCAAGTTGAAGTTTACAAAGTCCAAACCAAAATCCATTCAAATTCATTTAAACATGTTTAAAAATATAATTACGGGTTTTTTTAAAGTGTTTTTCATTTAAAAATATATCAAAATAATGTTTTTTATATTTTAAAAAAATTATTTTTGACATCAACACATCAAAATGATCTAAAAATATTAAAAAAATATTAGTTTGAAGTTAAAAAATTTAATTTTTTTAAAAAATACTTTATAAATTTTTACGGTGATGCAAGCAAACATGGACACGGCTGCTGGTGACCAAAATCTATGTCTTTATTACCTTAAATTTGTTTTTGTAATAAATAACTTGCATTGGTAAACATGGGGGAATAGTTGCACTTAGGTTAGGTTATCGGTCACCAACAACTTCCTATCCTCCAAAAATCCTCCTCCTCCTCCTCCTCTCAAGTTAGGTTAGTGTCAACCCTATTTTTAGTAACTCTTGTTCGACACACAAGCAATAACTGCTCCGCATTCTCATTTACTAGAGACCAAAAGTATAACATTTCCAACAAAAAGAAAACGTCAAATGACTAAAACCATCCAATTCAGGAAGAAGTAGAAGAATCGATCAGTTTAGTCACATAGAAAGCAGCAGGAGCCCACGCATTTTCAGCTCACCAAATCATACCAATTGGGCCAAAAACTGCACGCCAAGAAAGCACAAACATACTGTTCCCTTGTAACACATGACCCCCTCTTACCTTTGACCATAAAAAGGCCATATCGTATGGACGATAGTCTTATTCCCTATCATGATCCACACCATGATCAATCCTAGCATCAACAATAATCTCACTTCCCTTTCCTCCTCCTTGTCCGATGATGTTGCCGGAAACTTCATTTGGCGGAGACTGTTTTTCTTGCGAGATATTCAGATTTTAGAGCTCCTCCTTGCTCTCGTGGTCTTCATCGCTATACATTCTCTTAGGCAGAAAAAGCATTGTGGACTGCCCGTATGGCCAGTTCTAGGCATGCTACCATCTTTGGTGTCTGGTCTTCAATGCAACATGTACGAATGGATTTCTGACGTGCTCTGCGATCGAAATGGAACTTTTCGATTCAAAGGTCCATGGTTCAGTAGTCTTAACTGTGTAGTGACTGCGGATCCAAGAAATATTGAGCATCTTCTCAAGACCAAGTTCCCTAATTACCCCAAAGGCCAATATTTTCGCGACACGCTAGGTGATCTTCTCGGCGGAGGGATATTCAATGCTGACGATGAGAAATGGCAACGGCAAAGAAAGACAGCAAGTATTGAGTTTCATTCAACAAAGTTCAGACAATTGACCACTGATTCATTGCTTGAACTTGTTCATTCTAGGCTCTTGCCGGTCCTAGAAACTGCGGAGAGCAACTCAATGTCGATTGATATGCAGGATATTCTATTGAGGCTAACATTTGATAATGTTTGCATGATAGCATTTGGGGTTGATCCTGGATGCTTACGCCCTGGTTTGCCTGATATACCATTTGCTAGAGCCTTCGAAGATGCAACAGAAGCTACTCTCCTACGTTTCGTTACACCAACATGCATATGGAAAGTCATGAGGTTTCTTGATTTGGGGTCCGAAAAGAAGCTGAAAAGATCAATAAAAGATGTGGATGAGTTTGCAGAAGATGTCATAAGGACAAGAAAGAAAGAACTCTCCCTGCAAAGTGAGAATGATAAGAAGAAGCAAAGATCAGATCTTTTAACAGTGTTTATGGGGTTAAAAGATGAGAATGGGAAGCCATTTTCAGACAGATTTTTGAGAGATATTTGTGTAAACTTCATTCTTGCTGGCAGAGACACTTCTTCAGTGGCAATGAGTTGGTTCTTTTGGCTTCTTGATTCACATCCAACAGTAGAGGAGAAGATTCTTGCTGAAATATGCAAGATAATTAGTGAGAGAGAAGATTTGGACATCAAAACTCCATTAGTGTTTAGGCCAGAGGAGATAAAGAAGATGGACTATTTGCAAGCTGCTCTATCTGAGGCCTTGAGGTTATACCCTTCGGTACCAGTGGACCACAAAGAGGTAATTAAGTAACAAACGACTTCCTTTTGACAAAATACTAATATTTCCTTTAATTTCGAGTAATGTTGATTCCATTGAATATTTTTCTTCAAATCATTTCCAAAAGAAATTTATATCCTTGTGTTTTTTCACAAGTGATTTAGAGAAGAATCCTTTTTAGGGTTTTTTTTTTTTTAACTAATTAGAATTCATGTTTCATGCATATGTAGCAATTATAGTAATTTCTTACACAGTCTTGTAAAATTGCAACATTTCTTAGAGATTATGCATTTAGATCTTTTCCAAGTGATGGGTAGGTGCCATTAATGGACTCATACCCAATCAATATCCAACTGCGAGCTTTATGTGCATCAAATCAAAAATCTTGTCGTGATGTACCATAAATTCAAGCATACATACCTTGGAAAACTAAGCCTGTGTGAAATGGACAAATTCTTGTTTCTTTAATCAAGTATCTGTCAAATTTCCCTTACATGAAGTACTTTGGTCAACTCCATCATGGTGCCCAAACAGTATGTTAGTGTAACGTGGCTAAGCTCTGTTTGGTGAGCATAAAATAAGGAAGTTCCGAGGTCCTAGAAATAGGTGAGAATTGAACCAGGGACCAGGGTTAGTTGGATTAATTATAAGAATCAATCTCATTGAAAGGCTAAAACAGCTATACAACCTCTGGAAAACAGAGACTTTTTTTCCTCACGACCCTACTGGTAACTGCTCGCACCAATTACAGATGCCATGAATACAACCTTTTATTCTCCATGAACAGAGTGAATTTTGACCATAATTATACCATTTTTTTTTGTTTTTCAAGGCGAGGAAGGAAAATGGTGGGTGACAAATACTGTTTCATTTTCTCTTGCTTCAATATTTTGTAGGTTGTTGAGGATGACATTTTTCCTGATGGGACTGAATTAAAGAAGGGGACAAAAGTGATTTATGCAATCTATGCAATGGGAAGAATGGAGGCAGTATGGGGAAGCGACTGCAGGGAGTTCAAGCCAGAGAGATGGTTAAGAATCATCGACGGACGGTTCATGAGTGAATCAGCCTACAAATTCACCGCTTTCAACGGCGGTCCTCGACTATGCTTAGGGAAAGATTTTGCTTACTATCAGATGAGATTTGCTGTGGCGTCAATCTTATATCGCTACCATGTGAAGGTTGTGAAAGATCATCCCGTGGTGCCTAAGCTTGCTCTGACAATGTACATGAAGCATGGGTTGAAGGTGAATCTAGTCAAGCGTGAGGAGTCTGAGCTTCAGAAATACCTTAATATCAAGTAGTCAGGATCCGTTTCTCCAGTGCTTACGAATAAATATATTAATGGTATTTGCAAAAACAAAATTATGGCTTGTTGAGATAACAGGGAGCGTAGAGGGGGAGTCAAGGATATGTTCATTAAGATTATCATCGAGCTGAAGAATTATATGGTGGTGTGTTATGGTTGATGCTATGCTTTCAAATAATTAATTACGAATTAATTGATTTGTGATTTCTTGTTCCAGTTTATGCACACCGCCCTAGCTTGAATTCTCAACCCACCACACTGTAGGCTGTCTTAAGGGAATAGCCCCGGATTCCGGGGATAGCACCAAGAAAAGCATCTAAGAAGTCATGAGAGTCAATTGCACTATACAGAAGAACCACAAGCATTTAGCTTTCAAAAGAAAAGAAAAATAATCATTTTGCATAGCTTGTTCTGAATATGGATGAACTTAAATATATCATTACCTCCATTGCTGGAATAAAGTTTGTGGCATTCATATTAGCACTTGCTAAGGGCTCATTCACTTGGAATTCAGTACCATCTTTCTTAGTTCAATAACATCATTTAAGATCGAAAAATACTACCTTTTATCAAGCTCGTCCATCCCATTCTTCATAGAACTCTTTCAAAAAATCCTCCATGAACTTGTGTCTTCTCTCGGCCCTCCTCTGCCCGGCCTGGAAAGTGTATCGACATTTATTATGTGTCGTTCAACAATTGGCAAAGGTCATGCTAGCAGAAGAAATGATGAATAACCATGAAAGCCAATATGAAACCTGACAGTCAAAGTGTACCTTTGTTTTCATCAAATCCTTCAGCTTGAGAAGTTTTTCATGGAAGTGGTTCACAGTTGTCTGCTCTTCTTTCTTCATATACTTTTCCTTTGACAAATCTGAGCGTGGGTGAATAGCAGGGTCATGAAGCATCCTGTTCCTACTTCCACCAAAAGTAAAGCATCTGGCGATTCCTATAATCAAATTATAATTTAGTGAATGTGTGATAGCTACAGCTTCACGAGAATGCAGACACCTGGCTTATTGGAAAAAATGCAGCCAATATATAAGCAAGCAAATAAATATGCAAATTCAAAATGACCAAAAATACAAGAACCTAAATGAAAATGTATAGACCCAAGACCCTGTTTGATACAAGTAAATAGTGAACTGCAGAGGTGAATAGAAATTACCAACTGCACCGATTGCATCAAGCCGATCAGCATCCTGCACAACCCTGAATTCTGGAGAAAATTCGCCATTTGCATGCCCTGCAAGTTCCTCCTTAAAACCTGAAAATAGGAAAGCGCCTGCACTAATTACTTTCAACAATCACTAATATAAGATTCCACTTTAACAGGCAAAGGAAGCAATAGACTGAGAAGTATGAAATAAATAAAAACCTTTCACACTTGCAATCGACATCATAAATGTGTAGTCCATTTAGAGGTGTTTGGGATTAAAATAGTTTGTTAATTATGCTATTGTAGTCTTTAAAGCTAACATAAATTATAATGTCAACATAGACTGAGAGGAACCACAATTAAAAATTCATATAGATTTTCAGTACAACAGAAGCTATATGAATACTGCAAAACATATGGAAGCAAAATTTGAAGAATCTGTAACCAAGTCAAAAGATCAATAGATAAGTAAGTAGAAGGCATGATTAAGAATGCACCCATGCATAGACTTTAATTGTACAATAACCGAAGATTAAGAAATATACCAATTCGATATCTAACAACACCAATAATGAGTTTCAAAATCAATTAACTTTGTGTTACATAATAAATCAATCAAAGAAGTAATTTGAGTCAAAAGATAAAAAAAAAAAAAGATGAAATAATGGGCTGGACTTGATAAATGTTTCCATATTAAACAAAATCTAGGCCAAATAAAAACAAAGATAGACTTGGTTATGGGCTGAACCAAGTGGATCATGAAGTTTAGACAAATAAACGGAAGGAAATAGAAAAAATGCAATCCGAACTTTAAAAAACAACTGCAAGTGAAGTTATGCGGTTTCAGTCATAAATAGACATGGATGGTTATTGGAAGTTATTTTGAACTTTCCTGTTTAAATAAGGATGCAAGGCACTTCAAAAGAATTCAACAAATCAACAATAGTTGCTACACAATTCAACTAAGTTTTCAGGATCTTCAAAACCTGTTTATCAGTAGGCTTGTAATCTCGTGGGCAATAATCAATAGGCATTTAATTTATAGGCAAATAGCTTGTACGCTAATAGTTTATAAGCGATAATTAGTAGGCTTACAATTTCCATTGTAATCCAGTAGGCTTGCAATTTTCATTACCAAAAAAAAACAGAAAATACCAAATATATATATTCATGTCAAGGAATTCCAATGCGTGTTTGTAATCAATTGAAAAATCATCTAATGAATGTAAATTCCTTAATCTGAAGTTGTAAAGTTATCTTATACATTCAAAGCATTCAGATGATTTGATTACTCCACATATTTTAATTTTCTTTTTGCATATTAAATACCATTATGATTTGAATACATTGTTACAAGTTTGGAACTATAAGTCCAGAGTTCTAAGAATAGTGTTTGGAGTTCAGATCGTTAACATTAAATTTAATGTCTGACTTTGAAATTTAAAGTCCTCTTAGTTGAGACAATCACAAAAGAACCGAAACACTTTGTGACAAAAATCAAACAGTCATTTAAGCTTACAATAATCAGCTTTGAAATATCAAATAATCATCTTGAATTATACTTCTAAAGAATTTAGCTGCAAATGATTAGTTATCTGACTGAATTTTATTACTGCTAAGAAGAATATAAGCATAAAATGAACTCAAACAAGAACACTGCTTCAGAACCATGATAATAGCTATCAAACTTACCCATCCCCTTAATGATTGCCAGGATCTTCATCTTTTTTACTTCATCTACTCCCTCTTCCTCCAGAAAATTCTCAACAATTTTCTCCTCAGATGGATCTCTACATGGCCAAATACAAGCTTAAACTATCAGGGAATCAAAAAACAATAAGAAACGGTAACTTGAAGAGCAAAAAAAATATAAAAAGTGTTTTCAGAAAACAATATTGAAAGAGACAGAATTGAATCGAAGTCAAACCACTATTAAATAGTCACTAAGTTCGACAGTTCTTGGACATGGATATGGGTTGCACTCTGAACTAATATCAACAAACAGAGTTGTGTGCAGGTGATATGGCTATATATGTGGCAAGAAAATAAGTCATGTGTATATAAGCACCTATGTGACACAGCTATATACAGGTCAGTAGAGAATGAATAGAATTGAGAGTGGGTTCATTTTGTGTAAACCCAAATATGGCATCAGAAGTCAATAGAACAAAACATAAAGAACATGACACATCTGAGCATTACTTCATCAGGAATAGCTACACTACTGTGATGAAGATCTAATTATTTTAAAGGCATAAAAGCATAACACAAATATTTTGGCACCATATTGAACGAAAGGCAACAGAATCCAGGAGAGAGTTATGAACCTTAAGTATTTGTAGTCACCTGCAGTAAGTGGCAAAAAACAAAATGATTAATTGTTTCAAAACCATGTTCAAAATTCACATTTACATTATTTTGAACTTATTGGAAGCCAGATGATTTGCAAGTCTGCGAGTAGGAGTTGGAATGAGGATGACCTATATCATGAAGAAGTGCAGCAAGCTCTACCTGCCATAAAAGACAAAATTTAAATAGAATCACAGAGATCAGGGGAAAAAAATAGTGGGAACATTAAGTGCCCAATCTATTCAACTAACAAAACCAGTGAATGTCCGATAATTAAAAGCTTTTAAACTATTTTCAATGTCCAGAAGACAAATTAACAGAACTCTACTCCTGACTGCTTGCAACTGCTCAAGCAATCTAACCCAAACTTGAGACATCTTTAAATGCCCCCGTCTCTAGATAAATGATTTTCCATTGTGTCATAGATAGCAATTAAAATTACAAAAGCGTATTCAGAAATGGGATTATCAAAGGAAAGGAATCAAGAACTAAAATGATGACACTGGATCAAATTACATTCTTTTTAACAGAAACTCTTAGTTTCTCACTATAAAATTTACAATCTATTCTCAATATCCAGAAGACAAATCAGCAGAGCCTTACTCCCAACTAGCCGCAGCTATTCAAGACATGCAATCCAACCCCAATGATTAAAACTTGAGGGCATCTTTCAGTGTGGCAACCTCTTATATGATTTTTCTGTATCGTTGTACAGAACAATTAAAATTTACAATATCACAGGAAAGGAATCCATAACAAAAAAGCGATGTCAATGAAATCAAGTTGAATTCTTTATGGGATAAATCACAGTTTTCTATTATTAGTAATCAAGAAGATAGCTCTCCTTTCCCGTTCCATCGCTACTATTAATAATGGGTCTACACCAAAAAACACCATTTTATACAAAAAGCTAGCTTTTTGCAAAATAGTACTTGAGCATAACAACAAGTATCATCATTTGAAGGATCGTTTATTCAATGAAAACTCCCTCAACAGAACCACCTCATATAAAAACCAAAAACCCAAAATCAAAACTAGCAGCAAAAAAAAGAAGCCAAATGCCTCGTTTGAAACTAGAAATGCCAATCACAATAAAAATCAAAAACTGGGTTCAACAATTTATAAGCACCCAGAAGTAAAACAGGTCCAGACAAGTTCTAAAAGTAGAGAGAGAGAGGTTTAGTTTAAAGGGCTTTACTATTTCCATTGAATCAGAAGAGAGGCCTTCTTCTTGAGCGAGAGAGAGAGCAAGGTCTCTCACTCTCCACACATGAGCTGCATCGTGTGACGCGTCGTTTCCTTTCATGGTTCTTTCCACTAATTTCTCTGCATTCTTCACTGTTGTCACTATACTTGCCATCTCTCTTTCTCTGCAGGGACAAACTAATGTCTTCCAGTACAATTCTTTATTTTGTACTCAGAGCTCAGAGGTTTTTTTCTGTGATGCAAAATTTGTTGGAATATTGCCAATTAAGTGGTTGCTTTTATCAAAGAAGGTGGCTGTTATAGTCAAGAAAACGGCTACAATGGTGGGTTGTTGGTGGCAATCATTATTGTTGATAAAAAAAAATAAAAAAAGCTACTGGTGGCAACCATTATTGTTGACAAAAAAAAGTAAAAAAAACTATTATGAATGCTTATAAATAAAAGTATATATTAGAGAACAACATGAAAGAGAATTGTGAGAGAGATTGTAGAGCAAAAAATATGAGAAATTTTGTCAAAGAAGATGGCTGTCATTATCAAAAAAAAAAAAGGCTACAATAATAGGTTGTTGGTGGCAACCATTATTGTTGACAAAAAAAGTAAGAAAAGCTACTATGAATGCTTATAAATAAAGGTATATATTAGAGAGTAAAATGAAAGAGAGTTGTGAGAGAGATTGTAGAGCAAAAAATGTGAGAAATATACGGGAGAGTGGGGTAGTAAGGGCAGCTAGCAATAGTTGCCATTGCAGCACTAAGAAGAAAGAAATAGAGTGAGGTTGAGAGTTGTTAAAGAGGGAATAATTCATCATCTTTTATTGTTGTAAATCTTGTTCTCTTCCTATATAATCAAATGGCTTCTTCCGTGGATGTAGGCGGTTTGCCGAACCACGTTAAATATTGTGTCAGTGTGCTTAGCCTCCAATTGACAAATTTCAGAACATTACCAGTCGGAATTCCCTACAAAATTCATGTTATAAAATACGTTTTTTTTTTCCTACTTCCATGATTACAGTCAAATTAATTAATTGACAGAACCTAAATTCCATGGGAAAACCAATGTAGATAGCCGTAATTCATGGTAGATTGAAATAGTAAAATTACATCTTTGCAAAATCATTAAACTAGTTATGCGATAAATGATTTTTTTAACATGTTACATTGATCATTATCTGATTGATTCGATGTTTTCGTTGGTGTAGGGATCTGTATGATATTTTACTTTTTGAAAAATGTAATAATTATAATGTTATTTAAATTACAATTCTCAAAACTTTATAATAAGGTCTTATTTGTAAATTTATAATGGTTTTTTTGTAATAATTATTTGGTCCCCAAAGCAATGTAATATTTTGACAGATAAAAAAAATTGTTGGCATTTATACTATACAAATCTATTGCCAATAATCAAAATTATTATTTCACCACGTCATTTGACTAGTCTTAATGTCCTTTTTTTTTCTAGGCAAGCGTGTAGTTAACAAACCTTTGGTTTGAGACAATAATTTATTTTTATTTTTTTTATTTCTCTTCTTAGTTATCCATTCCTAGGCTTCTAGATTTGAAAATTAACCCTTCAAGTCTTTTCTTTGGATTGGTCGTTTATTTTTTTATTTGTTTTATTTTAATTATTTTTTGAAATTAAATTTTTTTTCTAAATTTGATTCTCCTTCAATTATTTAGTCTTTTAAATTTAGTCTTTATTTTTTTATTATTGCTTTTTTATTTGAGATAGTTTTTTTATTTAATTTTTTTCTTATTTCACCTTTGGAAAAGTTACAAAAGAACTTGATCTTTTAAGGTTTTCAAACCTTGTCACGTATATTGGCCAAAATAAATTATATAATGTGTTTTTAAACTATGAAAAAGTGAATTCCTTGTAAATATGTCCTAATATTGTTATAACAAAGCACATAATTCATTTAGAAATTGTAGTCTTGATGTATGCTCTTGTTTTTTCTAGGTTTCTGTGAGTCCTATTAACGATTAAAATACAATTTTAAATCTCAAATTATTAAATATACTTGTTGTTTAGTTTTGATTTTTTTAGAAATTAAAACCTGATACATGTTTTCTATGATTTGTTGTTTTTTATTGTTTATTTTGATTTAAACATGTTTAACTATGACAATGTGGTTTATGGAAACAAAAAGGCAAAGGTTAGGAGGCCTAAAAGGCCAGTTGTTAGGTAAACAACATTTCTATATTTCTAAGCAAATTATGTGCAATGTTCTTCATATGAACATTGCCTTAGCTAATTAAGTTTTATTATTTTTTATTTACTTATTTGCATCAACATCTTCGTATAAGTTCATTAATCAATAATCTAGAGTTAATTTACATCAATAATCATGATTTTTTAGTTTTAATCTAGGATTTTATTTTTATACAGAAATCTGGTTCGATCAGATCATGATTATTTAGTAATAATCGTTGATATTTGATGCTTGATTATTGTTCAGTGATTAATTTCAAATATATCCATGTCATTAGTTTATTCATACATGGTTTGGATTTTGACTTCTATTGTTGGGCATTTTTTATGTTCTTCATTTGTTATTCGTGTTATTGAGTTTTCTAGGTTTTGATTAGTTTTTTATAACAAATTTCATGTTTTTTGTGTTTTTTGCAAGTTTGATTTGTTTTGTGTTTTGGTTTTAGTTCTTATTTGATTTATGGTCCAATCAAAGATTTCAAGTCAATTTGATTGGGTCAAATTCAGGTTAGATGGGTAAGGCCTTGTTTTGTTTTCAGCTTTTTTTTATAAAGGATTTTTTAGTTTAAAGGTGTGTTTGACAAACATGCTCATATGCCTACTTTGACAGTTTTATTTAAAGAAAAATAGGTTTTTTTTTATCAAACAAAGCTTTAAAAAATAGTTATAAAGTATTTATTTATAAAATAAATAAATAAATAAAAGGTTTTCTTGTATATGGCAAAAAAATCCTTAAAAAAAATATTTAAGCATGTTTAAAAAATAAAAATAAAAAATATTTTTGCATGTGTAAAAATGCACAAAGTATTGCATTGATTTAAAAACCAGCATGTAAAATCCCAAAGAATTTTAGTCTATATTTTAAAATACTAATAACTTATATTTGGCAAAGAAATATTTCATTCACTTTTGATATAAGGATAAAAATATATTATTAGGAATAATAATTTATTATTCACTTTTAATATAAATATATATAAACCTATATGGGAATTAATATCCAAAAATTTATTAGAAGTACTACAACTCATTCACTTATAATATATAGATAAAAACTACAAAGAGTTTTATTTGAAATGACACAATAGCTAAAATTTTCAAGTTTGTCCTGAAAAAAAACTCAACGGTAATTAGAGATACTTCAACTTGTGTCTCATAGTACAAGAGTCATGGACATCTGAAAAACCAAAGAAAAATGAAAAAAAATAAAAAATATTAAATCTTTTTGGATTTTTAGATATAGTTCATTTGTGGTTAATAAGCTATGAATAGACTTGTTTTCTTTAGACATTCTTCAGACCAAGTTCTCGACCTAAGAAACCAGAGTTTATTCATCATAGCAACCTCATCTACACTGATAGAAATAGAAACATCATTAGACTATAGCAACTACAAACAATGAAAAATAACACAGCTTACATCATTTAAAGTGTACTAGGAGTGCTAAAACATTCATTTTACATAATCAATCCCTTGCCTAGAATTTATAAAAACAAGTTAAGATTTATAGTGACTATAATATTAGATGGTGACTCCTTATATAACCAAAAACATCTCAACCAACCTAAGAAGGGTTGTTACGGCGTTGTGCTCTCACAAAGGGTACGATATAGAGCAAGGCTTTAAAAGCAAATTACATCCCTTATCTTTTAGTTTTTATGGTATTTCATTGTTATCGTTATCTAGAACCTACTTGTGATAAAATTAAAAAAATAAAAATAAATAAGAGATTGATTGATTATTTAGAAATAACACATATGAGAGAGAGTTTGATCTTGTTATTGGTTTCTCATGGAACTACTCTGATTTATAGTAGAATTAATTAAGTTTTGTGGCATTTTTTATACTTCTCGATCGCGTCTCTTTATAGATGTTGGGTGGGGCTTCACTTTCTATAATCTCGGTATCTTAATACTGGTTTGTTATATCAAGCTCAATTATAAACTTGAATTTAGCTTTCTTGAAAAAAAATTGATTTGATCATTAGTTTTTGAATTTTCATATCCACATGTTACCATCACTACATTTATGAGCAACATGACAAGGATATCTGCGGAGGAGTATAAATTACAAATCACTCAATCTCTCTACCATTATCCCAAAACAATACCCAGAAATATACCATTACTCTTGTATTCCAAGAATCTATAGAAGAGTTCACTTTATACTCCTCACTGGTGTTTTTCTTTCCTTTTCACTAGTGATTTTCTCTTTCTTTCTCTATGAAAACTTGATGCTCAAAACAAGAAACGAGTGCTCCATAAAAAAAGAGCTTCACGGACTTGGCACAGGGATGAAATTTATAAATGTACAAATTTGTTAGGTGCAAAAAAAGGGTAGATTTCGCGGTTAATTAATTTTTTTCAAAAATACTTTTAAAAAACAAAAATAAATACGCATAAGCATCCATAAAACCCAACATTTCCGGTGGGAAATAAGTCTTTGTGCTCCGTATCAAAGATTTTGTTTTTTGTTTTTGTTTCTTCACCGTGATGTTTTCTATGGTTAATTAAAAACACAGAGTTAAATTCTTTTTTTCGATCTGTTCAAAAGTAAGCCATCGTTACATATAATTGAGAATTCCTGTTATAATCTTTTTTTTTTAATTTTACCATTCAACATTGAATTGTTTGATAATTGAGTCTCATAGTTTTATTTAGTATGCTTTCGACATAGTAACCCCGAAATCACAATCAAGTTGCAGATTTGACATGGTATCCCAGATATGCTCAAGTCGGGTTTTGTTTTATCTATTTCACATTGTCAATTTTTTTTCTAGTTTATTTATTGTTGTTGTAATTTTTTATTCGTATTATTTAAATTAACCGAGTTTATTAAATACATTTGAGTAAATAACATAAATATTAATTTTTTAAAACTTTTTAGAAAAGCTTGCATCGCTTTAGTATTTTTTTAAGTTGAAAAAAAGCTCGTGTCGGTCCGCGGCATAGCGCGCACCCTTATCTAGGAATACACTAACTCATTATATCACATTACAATGCCCTTGTTGCCCTTCAATTTGCCACCAATTAAGGGGCATTCCTGGTTTCTTGAAAAGGGGGCTCTCCACGCTCCATATATTAGCAAATTTTTAAGACCCTAAACATTGTATATTCTCCAACGCTTGAAATGTTGATATGGTTGCCAAGTGGATATATATACATGTTAATGTTATTATCTGAGATTTAAATATAATAGAAGACCAGGAAAAGAAAATTTGTATAATTTACCAAGTACATGTGAAATGATCCAGTCGAAATACATGAAAGCTTGGTTAATTATAGAATAATTAATCTCAACGATTAAAAAGGAAAGCATTGGATTCTTCACAAGAGGTGCCTCTTTGCTAGGTCAAAGTGACCAAATCTATCTCCCCTTGCATATATAGTATTAAGGCAATAGCCATTCTCGCGCTGCAACAAAATTATATACAATGTTCATGTCCTTGATTCTGACTTCTGAACAAAAAACAATCAAATTCTGCGCCTAGTCAATATAAATATACCTCCATCAACAAACAAGGCATGCAGAGACATTTACCAGAGAACCAAGAAAGTTAGATGGTAATAACAGACTCTCCTTGCAGCAGGTTGTTGTCTTCCAATTATGCAGATCATTACAGGGAAGAGAGGAATACGGAACATGCCGACGTGACAATGAGGGCACGGGAATCCATTGAAAGGGTGGCTAGAAGATTCACGAGAAGAAAGATAAAGCTAGTGGTGGGAATGGGGAGGAGGGTGGTCTTGGCTTGTGTTGTGGAGCTAAAGAGGAAGGTTTGCAGGATCTTGAATGCAAATGGTCTGGACCCAGCCCAAAAACAAATATGGGTCAAATCCCACTGCTACATGGACAGTGGGTGTGAATTAATTCATGCCTATTGTTTACCTAGTGAACAACAAGGAAGAAGAAGATGAAGAAGAAGAATAGGGGAGGAAGGTTGACCTGCGATGACAATGGTCTGTCCGGCATGAAGGGCAGCGTGGTGCAAGCGGTGGCAGCGGTGGCAGCGGTGGCGGCTGGTTGTGGCTGCAACAGGAAGAGGAAGAAAGGAGAAGAAATCTAAAGGTTGACGAGGGAGATAGTCGCGGTGGTTAATCCGCCTCTTATGAAGATTTGGGCTGGTGGATATGGAAGTGGACAGGCCGGTAGGGGTGGTGGTTGTGGCAGGAGGCCGCGGTGGAGAGAGAAAGGGAAGAGAAAACAAACGGGCTACAGAGATGAGAGGGAAGCCGATGGTGGCTCTAAGTGGTCGACCAACGGTTGTGTTAGCTTCCTGTTATGGATATAGAGGCATACGGGCTAATGGCAGTGTGGTTTTTCTCTGAAACCGTAGAGAAAGAAAGAGAAGGAGGGTGAAGGTGGCAGACCAGGTTAGAGAGGTTTGTTTTTTTGCTGTCTTTCGACCCAAATTTCTCCACCTCTAAGGCATGAAGATCAAATCTATTTATAAGCGGTGGAAGAGGGACTTTGTCTCTTATGGTACAAAATCTCAACCCTTAATTCGACTGGAAAGCATCTCAACCATTGACTCAAAAATAGCAATCATGAACTGCCAGTTTTGTAGGAAAAATGGCTTATCGGGTTGGCCACTTTGAGGCAGTGCCACCGCCTCTGCAACCTCGATCAGCCCAAACAGTTTATGCTAGCGTGTAGTCAGGTATCACAGGATCGTTTGCGTGTACGTTTCATCCAATTTGGTGATAAAGCGAAGCAGCCAAATGCCTTGAGAAGGTGGTCACCCCACCAGCCTAGCTAAAGAAGAAGATGAATAGTACCTTACAATTTAGTCCTTCAATTTATGATTTATTTTTATCTACATCCCTGATTGGCTTCAAACTTTTAATTTTGTTCAATTTTACCCATAAAGAACTTCAATTTCAACCTCATATTTCAACGTATTTTTTCCTTTGGTCATTGGTTTTGGATTTATGCAATGTGAATCTTAATTGATCAATAAACTTTCAATTTATTCAATTTGACCCTTGATTTGGTCAATTTCAGTTCTTTTATTTACATGCCTTTTTCAATTTAGTCCTTGGTTTTGGATTTCTTCAATCAAGTCCCTAATTGGCCATTAAACTTCAATATCTATGCAATTAAACCCCTAATTTGACTAAATCAACTCTAAAAAATTCTATTTTTAACACCAGAACTTTAATTTCTTTCGATTAAAGCCTAAATTGACTTAAAAATTAATTTTTCTTGTAATCAAACCCTATATAAATTCAATTAAACCTCTAATAAAATTTAATTGAGTCCATAAACATCTGATTTTAGACTTTTTTCCTCGAATTGAATTTTTCTTTTTCAACAGGGCTCTTCATCTGTAAAAAAATATACAATCAAATTTTAATCTTTGAATTTTTGAGCCTCATCAACCAACTTCTAGCCATTTTCTGGGCACTCTGACATCCTTTTTTTTTTGTTTTTTTTTTTTTGATTTTTTTTGTTTTTTAGTTCTAATATTTTTTTATTTTTTGGAAGAGAAAAAGTGAATTTGGAGAATAACACAAAAATGGGTTATGAAAGAGTTGGCTCATATTTTCGATTTGGCTCGTTTTTTTTTTAAGTTTTAGATTTATAAAATCGAAATCAAACTGGTTAATTTTTAAAAAATTCTAATCAGTTTAACTAGTTTTTTTAACAATTCGATTTTTTTAGTTATTTTTTTATTTTTTTAATTTAATCAGTTTTTTAGTTTTTTATTCACCTCTATTATTCCTAGTATAATGTAAATATACATGCTCACCCACTAATCTACTAGAGATTTTGGTTAATAATTTTTAGGGGGGTGGGACACTCGAAGTTATCTACAGCCAAGTATTTAAAACTTGTTCTACATATCTTTCACAGATAATGAATGTCGTACCCTCGTCACCCTGGTCGTCACGTCGGGGCGTCTTTTCCGGACACGATTTGGAAGGCTTTTTCTTTTATTTAAGGTTAAGGATTCACCTAGGTACTGGTTTTCTTCAAAGAATCTAGGCAAAGAATGGGTTATATAAAAGAAATATATTAACATTTTTAATATCCCTTTCTTCATATAGGTTACATTGTTTTTTTTTTATTATTATTATATATTATGGTATGGTGATGTTTATTTCTATTGATCTCTTATAGCGGGATTTTTTACAATGAGCAAGCCTTGGTTTTTTAAGTCAAGAACTCGATCTAGGAATGTAAAATATTATTATTTATCATTTAGGATTTTTTTAGGATAAAACTAGAATTTTAAAAAAATAAACTACAATCCTTTAAAATTTTATAAATTTATTATAAAATTTATGGATTTTTTTAAAAATATGCAAAAATATTTTGAATTTTCTTTGAAAAAAAAAAGCTCAAACAATTTTAGGAATTTTTTTCCATATGCAAGAAAAATAAAATTAATTTTTATTTTTTATATATATTTTTTAAGATTTGTTTGGCAAAATCCCATTTTTTTCTTGTAATAAAATTATCCAAAATAAGCCTAATGGGTATTTGCTAAACACTTCCTTAAACCAAAGACCCTTTAACAAAAACATTGCAAAGCAAACAAGGTATTAAAATCCTTGAACCCATATTTTTTTCCCAGGTCAACCCGACCAAGTTGACTTAACCAGGTTGACCCGAAATTTTTTGTTCGATCATAAACCGACCCAAAAATATTAGTTTGACCCGAAAACAAAACAAAAAAAAAACAGATTAAACACCCAAAAAAACATGAAAAAAAACTCAAAAATTCTTGAAAAAAATGAAGAACACTAAACATGAACCCATCAATATTAGACTAATTGATTAAAGTTCCTAATTGCCCATAAAACTTTAATATTTGTGCAATTAAACTGTTGATTTGATCAAATTAACTCCTGGAAATTACAATTTGACCCCCAAATCTCAATTTCTTCCAATTAAAGCTTAAATTGATTTTAAAAATTAACTTTTTTTTTGAAAAAAATTAATTGAGTCCTTTAATATCTATTTTTGAATTTTCCTCCTCAAATTGAATTTTTATTACCAACAGGGCCTTCATCAATCAAAAATACATTATCAAGTTTTTTTAATTTTGTATATTTTATCTTTCTTAACTAGTTTTCAATAATTTTCTGGGCATTCTAGTACACTAATATATTTTTTGATTTTTTTATATTTGTTTTTAGGATCCAAAATGGATAACAATAATCATCATGTCACAATTAAAGAGTAGGATGGGGTCCGTCAAATAAATGCTATGGTCATGTTTTGTCTGAGATACAATATTTAAAATGCATGGTACCCAGAGTAAGCACTGCCTGCATCCATTAAATAATGTTGCTAAATCCTTCAGCTCAAGTATGAATTTACGGAAGCCTATTCTTCCATGTTTTGTTGATATTTTCACTTTGATCTTCCCTTCTCATTTTAATCTGGTAATTGAAAAACTGTTTATTTTTGTATTTTAAAAATATCTAAAAAAAATTAAAAAAATTTATTTTTTTATTTTAAATTAATATTTTTTGGTGATTTTAAATTATTTTAATGTGTTAATATCAAAAATAATTTTAAAAAATAAAAAAAAAATATTATTTAAATATATTTTTAAATAAATAAATCCTTTAAAAATCACCATCACATTGTCTAATATCTTATAAAACTATTATCCAGTATTCAGAATAAAAGGAAATTGAAAGGTTTTTTCTGTAATTTTCTTTTATTATTAAAGAAATAGAGAGCGTGTTTGAGTAGATAGAAACCATCAAAATTACTATGAGATCAACAGTGGTTTGGATGTCAAATCATGAACGCATATGATCAAAATTCAATAAATCTGCAGGTCTTGGCCAGCTGTTGAGGGGAAATAAATCTGCAGGTCTTGGCCAGCTGTTGAAGGGACTTGTTTTTTTTTTTTGCATTCTGGGTTTAAATTTCACTGTATACGCATGTCATCCTCGCGGTGACTTACATGCTCATTGGATTTGCAGGATGTTTAGTGAGTTGTGAGATTAGTCATGGTGCGTGCAAGCTGCCCGGACACCCACGTAAATAAAAAAAAAATTCAATAAATCTTAAAATTAAAATTAATTAATTACCTATCTTATTTCCATGGCACGCATGTGAGTCACGTGTCTATGAAGTGTGCAGAACCTGATCTTTCCGTTGCCATCATTCTCTAGTATAAAAGATCCTGCTTAAACACAGAATTAGTATATATTTATAATTGGAATATGTCGGCTATGAATTAGAGAGTGTCTAGAATAGAATGGTGATTCTTGTTGCTTTTTAAAATATTTTTTATTTTTTTAAAATTATTTTTGAGATAAGCATATTAAAATGATTTGAAAACATCAAAAACATATTAATTCAAAACAAAAAATAATTCAAAATTTTTCAAAAATATATTTAAAATGCACTACTAAACACGCACCAAAAGACACAGGAAAAATCATATTTGTTATTGTTAATCTTTTAAGCAACTTGCAACTCGGTGGAAACTGGATATAACCAAATTTAAGTTTATTAAGGTATGCGATGATCTTCTAGAGCCTATTTATTTTTGTATTTTAAAAATATTAATTTTTAAAAATTAATATTTTTTTTAGGTTTTCATATCATTTTAATACGGGTGCTGATGTTAAAAATAATTTTATAAATTAGTTTTTCATTAAGTTATTTTTTATTAAATTATACAACACCAAGAATATAAACTCGCAAAATTGAGTACCAACTAAATACTGAAATGATTTTTTAAGACCTCATAAAAAATAAAACAAAAAATTATGAATACCGATTTAAAATCAACCAAATTGTAAATGATAAGTTAAAAGAAACAAATAAAAATTAAATATTAGATGATGAGACAAAAAAATTAGCTTAGGTGCAGAAGCCTCGATGGCTCAGCACACCTAGACCTTTGCAACGAGGCATAAGATTGCACGCTTGGACCTTTTCGTTTTTTCTCTTTCTTAAGGGTTTTTGCATATGAAAAATCTATTTTTTTTCATATTTTGACCCAAAAACACCCCATAAATATCATTAACACCTAAACAAAATCAATCTCTCAACTTAAAAGAACCCTAAATTGCTCCGAAAACACTAAATTAAACATAAAAAGTCTCTCCCAACAGGGATTTACTTGTTCAGGCAAGTGAAAGGTCTAAAAACACCACCATGAAATTTTCTTTATCAAATGGAACCCGTTGATGCAAAAAAAATTTGATGGTCGGATTGTGGTTAAACGACAAATTTTTCTTTTCTGATTTATTGTTTTTTGGTAAATTTATCTCTCATTTCTTGGTCTGAAAAATTAAAAAAAACTTTTAAATCAAAATAAAAATTCTAAATTTTTTGAGAAATGTCATGAATTTTCTCCATATTTTATGTGTTGGTCCTCTCACTTTAAAATTTGACTTTCTAAAATGAAAACTTATCTCATTGAATTAGATCAAAAAATAAAATAAAAAAGCCCATGGATGAATGTTTAAATAAAAAGGGTTTAGAAAAAAAGTGTTTTACTATTTATATAAACAGTGAAACACCATAAGAAAACCCAGATAATTTAGTGTTGTAAGAAATGATTAACTTAAGAAATCTAAATAACATTTTCTTGTGGTCTTTCTTTCTTCTTCTTCTTCTTCTTCTTTTTTGTGCATGTTCTATGGACTATGATGTCACGTTCTGTTAAATAAAAAATAAATAATTGGAGCTGATGATTGCATTAATTTGCATAGAAACTAGTCGCCATGGACCTGGCAAAACCGCGTCCTGTGCCACAAAAGTCCTAGTACAAGAAATTATACCACGAACTAATTAATCATATATATGATGTAATTGATGTCTTTTTCCTTACAAACCTTTTTAGCTAATATATATATATATATATATATATATATATATATATATATATATATATATATATATATAGAGAGAGAGAGAGAGAGAGAGAGCGCTATCTAAACTCCGTTTGTCCTAGGGATGAGCAAAAAAACCGAGAAACCGAAAAAACCGAGAAAACCGAGAAAAAAAAAACCGAAAAAACCGAACCGAAAAAAAAAACCCGATTAAACCGATTAAAATTTTGAAAAAACCGACCGGTTCGGTTCGGTATCGGTTTTAGGCTTATAAAACCGAAAAAAACCGAACCGAACCGAACCGAACCGAAAAAATAACCGAAAAAACCCCGAAAAAAAACCGAGCCAAAACCGGAAAAACCGAGCCAAAACCGGAAAAAAATGAGCCAAAACCGAAAAACCGAGCCAAGCCGGTTTTTCCCCTAAAAAAACCGAACTGAACCGAAACCGGCCGGTTCGAACCGGTTTCAGTTCGGTTTCGGGTTTTTTTTCCCAAAAAAAAAAAAAATCGGTTTGGTTACTTTTTTTGATAAAAACCGAACCGAACCGGTTTTGCTCACCCCTAGTTTGTCCCATTAGGGTGTGTTTATACTGTGTTTCATTCAAAAATATTTTTACAAAAATTTGATTTTTTTTTATTTTAATTAATATATTTTTAATGTTTTCAAATTATTTTAATGTGTTGATTTTAAAAATAATTTTTTAAAATAAAAAAATATTATTAATATATTTTTTAAATAAAAAATATTTTAAAAAACAATTATAATTACACTTTAAGAATGAGCATTAATTTGCATGCTTTGCCTATTCATACAAGCTCTTCCATTCATGGTTATTAAACCCGGACCAGCCTGGTGGGTTGACCCGGGACCTGGACGGTTCGGGTTTGTTAAAAGACCGACTGATGCAACAACCCGGCAAAACCCGGTTGACCCGGCGGGTCGACCCATGACCCGGACGAGACTCGATTTTCCCCCCTTTTCAAATGTGGTTTCTGCCTTCGGTCTCCCTTCTTATTTCATCATCTTTTCTACATTGAGTTGTTGTTAGCAGCAGCAAAGAGGAAAGGAGAGTGAGGGACGCTGTCGTTGGAGGTTGGTCGAAGGAAAGGCTGGTCTCCTGTGTCGATGGGCGGCGGTTCTAGTTTGGCCAAGAGATGGAGGCGGCTGGGGAAGAAGGAGGGGCTCTCTCGTTGGAGAGAGGGATTAAGAAAGTCGTGACTCTCTAGTCTCCTGTTGCTTGATGGAATGCCTTCTAGAACGAGAGTGAAGAAAGAAGGGAAGATAATGTCTTTTATCTTTCAATTTTTGATAGGCAGTCGGGCATGGTATTTGTTTTGGCCAAGCAAAAAGGAAAGGGAAGCTTTGGCTGGTTTTGGAAGAGGCTGGTTTGAGAAAATCTAAAAGCTAGGGGAGCGGCGGCTTTTTATTTTATTTGGCAGAGAGGGAAAAGTTTAGGTTTTGTGTGTGGGGCATTGCAATGTGGGGCGTTCCACGTAGCATTTGCTTTTTGGAGCCATTTGGCAAGGAAAGGTAAATTATAAAATTATAGGAATGTTATTTTTGTTTTAAGTTGTTGTCAACAGCTTTAAAAAAAAAATAGTGAATTTTCGGGTTGATATGGGTTGACCCATAAAACCCGAAACTCGACCCCTCAACCGGGTCAATCCCCGGACCGGGTTTAATAACTATGCTTCCATTAACTAATCATCTAATTGTTGTAACTATCTTGTAACCATAAATCACCCAACTATACACACGTGCTTATTAATCCAACTAGCATATGTTATTTACATGATCATGTGATTGATTTATTTGCCAACCACTTCATCTCTTTTATCACCTTTTTAATTGTGACTTTTTCATCTCAGCGTGTTAGGTTTTCAAAAACCAATAATGTATATTAATAATATTTTTTTATTTTTAAAAATTATTTTTAAAATTAATATATTAAAATAATTTAAAAATATAAAAAACACATTAATCCCAACATCCTCTCGTTGCTGCACAGTTTCCTCCACAGTAGCCATTTTAGGCTGCCATTTTTCGAAGATAACCCAATTGTAACTAGCTAGGCAGATAGGACGAAAATCTAGCTAAGATGTTTGTACTAGTCGGCCCACAGATCTATAATGGTGTTCCCACAGTATTATCATGTTTGTTAATTTTAATATTGTATGTTTTTATGTTTTAAAAATATTTTTAAAAAATTATTTTTTTTATTTTTATATTAATTTTAAATTAATATATTTTTAGTATTTTTTAATCATTTCAATGTATTGATATTAAAAATAATTTTTTAAAAATAAAAAAAATATTATTATCATATATTTTAATATAAAAAAATTATTTAATTATATTGTGAAATAAGCTCTCGTCGAGTGAGCTCGTGTTCATGTCAGGATCGGGGTTTTCTAGGTTTGTTGAATTCTACATATCCAGTGAAATCATCCGTGAGGATATTTTTTAGCATCATTCCTACTATAATATGTATCAAGGGCCGGTTTAATACTCGGTTGATTCTCTGTAGGTAGATCACTGTGTAGACTTAGCTTTAGTATTTTAAAATTAAATTCTTTTTTAACTATTCACATTTAAATTGATAAATAACAGAAATTCTCAAATTATGCCCATGCCCATGCTCATTAAATTATGCAAGTGCAGTGTCTTAGAAGGCAACGTAGAAGGTGAAAACGTGCAAGACCAAACCACTAGGCACGGAAACCTGGTATTGCGTTATCAACGTAGTTGTATATATATATATATATATATATATGTTTTGATTAGATGGTAAAAATATTTTTTTAAAAATAAAAAAATATATATTATTTTAATATATTTTCAAATAAAAAATATTTTAAAAAATAATTATCACTATACTCTCAAACATTATTGAAATCTAAAGTCATCCCTCCCTTACAAAACAAAATTCTTTTATTAAAAAAAATCATCTAAAATTTCCTTAACTACTAAGATTTGACTATTATTTTTGTTTCTTTAGTTGATCATCAAGGTGCGCTGACTGTTTACGGGAACAATTGTTTAGAATAAACGTGATGCAAATTACAAACCAGTTATTTACATTTTGTAATTTTAGAAATTGAGTTCCTATGTGTATCGTGCATATATGCAGTTTTTACAAGTTCTTCTCCATTCATAAGATCTTCTTAGGTTTGAGTTATTTCTTTGTAATCAAGACTTAATATCTTTGAACTTAATTTATTTCAAATGATGAGTAAATTTGTAATCACATGTTTAATTATATTTTGGGTATAGTTAATAAGGATATACGAGAAGGATAGATTTCCATGTCATTAAACCAATCTGTTTAAACTTTATATACCAAATCTTGACGTGTTTAAGAATGAAAATATTTGGAAATAAAAAAAAAAAAATTTTTTTAAAAATATTTTTGAAACAGTTTTTATTAAAATAATAAACAGTGTATGTATTTAATTATTTTGACCATTAAACAATACGGTGGTTATTTAGATAACAGTGACCCAAGAAACCACCCATTGCAGGCAGCAGCATTTAATCAATATTCGAAACTCTCCACATGCCGACTTGATCTTGTCTCCGTCTCTCCAATGGAGCCCGCCCCCTGTCAACCCAAACCCAAAAAAACAAGAACAAAATTCACAAGTTTTCTCGGTTGTTTTGGATTTTCCGGGAAAGCCATTCCATCTCCCGAGAAAAAACCGACCAAGAAGAAACAGACAGGTTTGTTTTCTTGGTCTTGGGTTTGCGTCAAGAACTCAGGCTCCAAAACTGTCCCCTTAGACTCTACCGTGCCTGGCAGTGACCGAACCTCTATTGCCTCGAAGCCAGACCGTCAAAAACCCTTAATCACTCACGAGACGCCACTTCAAACTCCGGCGAGAGTCAGTGCAGATCGAGCACCCAGAGAGTTGCCTGGAGAGGTATGTGAAGAACACTGCTAACAAAAATTAACATTTTTGTTTATAAGGCGTATTTTAGCATAATTGAGCAAACTTTGGCGTAAGTTAGCACCACTTGAAGGTAGCTGATTATCGTCCTGTTTCAGACATGGTACAGGTCTTCTGAGCAAGACATCATCCTCGAAAATGGGAAACTCTTGGATCACGTGGAAACTACGAAGGACGCCACGTGTAAGAAACGATTTTCATTTTGCCGGAAAATAGACGCCATAAGAACCGGCACTAACCCACCCGGCTCACCCGAAGTCAAGGAAAAGCCCATTCGAACTGTGTCGATAATAAGCCGGTCAGAATCCTCCCCCTCACAGCCAGTTGAAAGATGGGCAACAACAACACCAAACACGGCGGCGAGGTCCCGGGTCACGATTAAGAGGCCTAATAAAGAAAACGATCATCAAAATGGGAAGAAAAGTGGCCGCCCCTTCGCTGGTATGTCAGTTATTATAATGACCTTGGTGTTAATGCTGGTATGGGGTAAACTATGTGCCATTCTCTGTACTTCTGCTTGGTTCTACTTCGTCCCTCGATTAAGGATCGGTGAAGACAGTGTGAGCAATGGTTTGATTTCGGCGGAATCATTTTATGATTCGGAGGAATATAAGAAGAAAGTAGTTATGGATGGATTCCTCGAACGCAGCCGCCGCTCTATATCATGAATTTTGATGTCTTCGACGAATTATCGAATTCCAGATAGCCGCATGATCATTTATGATTGTTCATATTAGTAGTCTTCAGATTTTTCAAATGTTACTTGTTATGGCCATGCTGTTTCTTCTTTGTTTTTTTATTCTTGATGGTGACATTTTGTGTAAATTATATATAGAATACGTGTAGATTTAGCAAATAATCAGTCAAAGTCAGTGGCGGAGCCACATGGTATATTAGGGGGCAATTGCCCCCTTAATTGTTTTTGAATAATAAGAATTAATTTAATTGTTTTAAATTAATTAAAAGTTATATTATTTTTAATTGAATTAATAAAGGTATGGAATTAATTTTTTTTATAAGATGAATAAACAAACATTTTAATTGTTGTCAGTGAATAAAGATTGATATTTGTAAAATTAAAGGTTGGTTTTTTTTAAAAGAAAAAAACTATTTTTTTTTAAAAAAAAATGATTTATCATGATAAATTTAAGCTATCAATATTGATCTATATCCATGCATTATATACAGCATGTTATATTGTAATGAGTGTGTGAAATGAGTTGTGATGAATTGATATGCATTTTATCATGAATTTTATATGAAAGATTTATAATTATTATGTAATTGAACTTAATTTTGTTATTATAAAAACTTAAAGAGAATTATTATAATGTAAGTTTTTTTATGTTAAAAGTATTTTTAAATTAATTTTACTTTATATGAGTTGGTATATTTATTTCAAATTAATTTTTAATGCATATTTATATAATATATTTGCCCCTTATTTAAAATATTCTACCTCCGCACTGGTCAAAGTTGTAGAAGTCTGGATAGTTTCTCCATCTTGCTGTTTTCTGGAGAGCATGGTGGCTAGCTCGCGGCTAAAAATAATACATGGCGGCAGTTCCTGCTGTTTCTTCTTATCGCCAAGCACTTATAAGATTATTTTTGCTGGTGAATGACTCCATTTTAGTCCTTTACAGGTTCAATTTAGCTCCCAGGGTGGGTGTCTTTGAGATCAGTAGCGGTTGCTTTTTAAAATATTTTTTATTTCAAAATATATTAAAATAATATATTTTTTATTTTTAAAAAATTATTTTTTACATCAGCATATTAAAATAATCTGAAAACATAAAAAAAAATTAATTAAAAAAAATTAAAATCCTTTTAAAAACACTTTCAAACACACAATGCAAAATACAACTCATGTCTTTTCCTTACAAGTCCGAAGAACAAACACACAATCATAGGACTTGCATGGCAAAGTTTAAAATATTTGCATTATTTTACTGCGTTTGAGCTTTGATTATACATGTAGAAGACACGAGGCAATGCCTTCTACGTTATCCCTTTACATGAAATCTATGATCAAAGAGATGAGACAAAAACCCGCCGACCTTTGAAAACAAGGTGACGAGGAAGATGAACAAATTAAGACATGAAATAACGACATGAAATAAAGAAATGCAACATGCGCGTACAGGTGGAGTCTTCAATTAATATTCGCTTGTAAAAGAATCGAATACCCTAAACTAATATATCTGATTCCAGTTTGCAGAGATTCCTAATTTATTTCTCCTCAGTATATCTATGAATAAAATTTATTTGTTTCAGTTAAAAATTCAAGTTGACCTCACCTAATAATCCACTCAACCTGAGTATGCCCTGGTAAAATCTGGCCATTAGTCAATTAAATTTTTTTAAAAAATAATTAAAATTATATAAATTTAATTTATTGTTTTAGGTTTTAGAGCTATGACTACAATCTTACTTGAATAAATTTTTTGAAATCCTTTGAAAAGATTTATTCATGTGAAAATTTCCTCTTTTAATAAAAAGTTTGTTTGGAATTGTGGTAACGATTGCGGTTCAAAATATTTTACACTTAGAAATGCATCAAGATGATAAATATTTTTTTTTATTTTTTAAAAATTATTTTTTATAGTAGCGCACCCAAAAAGAATTAAAAACAATAAAAAATATTAATTTTTTAAATTTTTTTTAAAATACAAATTAGACCCTGTTTCCAAACATAATCAAAGAAAAAAAAAACACAAGGCAGAAGGACCCCAACCATTTTTTAAAGTGAACCAAAACCCAGGCCCAATGGTCCCTCTCAATTCAGGATCTATGATCTGGCCCATAAGTTGCTCTTTAAAAGAGCTCTAAACCCTAATCTGCTCTTTTCATTCACCTCCATTTCCTTTGCAGCCAAAGTCTACCACTTCTCCGCCAACAATGGTAACCTACTCCCTCTCTCGGATTCTCTATACTATAACATCTTTTTTTTCGATTTTTACAACTGGGTTTTCTGTTTCTTTCATTTTTGAGGTCGTTTACGGTATAACGATGGAAGCTTTAGTTCTGTTTTGTTATGATTGAAACTGCGATTTATGAAGTTTAGATTCATTGGTTTTAATGTCATCTTCTTTGTTAGAGATTTAGTTTTGTGAATATTTGTTTCTCGATCGTTAACTGTATTGTCTAGTGAGTAGTGCGTGTTGTTAGAGATTTGGTTTTATACACATTTTACTTGAAGATTAGCTGTGTTTTTAATGATTTGTGTGTATGAAAGTTCTGATGTTAGTGAAGGTTTGGTTTTAAGATGAATGGAAACTATTGGGAATGGAGGGCTTGGGGGATTGGAGGTTACGACTATTATGAGTTGCGTGATTGAGATGAATGGGTGGACGAGAGAGACATAGCCGGTGGTTTTAGCTCTCTTTTAGTGAGAGAGAATGAATTTAATGTTTGGGTTCCTGCTTGTTTGATGGAAGCATGTTTCAGTTGCATATTGTATTTGTTATGGCGCTTGAGAATTTTTCTGTAAGGTTAATTTATTTATTTTCTTTGTTATTTTGATTGATTAATGACACGTGTATTACAGGTGAACGTTCCTAAGACAAAGAAGACCTACTGCAAGAACAAGGAGTGCAAAAAGCACACCTTGCACAAGGTCACTCAGTACAAAAAGGGGAAGGATAGCCTTGCTGCTCAGGGGAAACGTCGTTATGATCGCAAGCAATCTGGTTATGGAGGTCAGACAAAGCCAGTGTTTCACAAGAAGGTTTGTTTTCTTATTCCTTGCATAAACTTAGTATACTTAAAAGTCCCTCGAGGATTTAGATCAATATTTGAATTTTGTTCGTCACTATATTGTAATTTGCACGAATTCAGTGGCTGTAAAAAATACTGCTAAATGTTTGATTGTGAAGTCTTGATAGTGTACATGCTATCACTACCATAGAACATCCTTTTGTGGTTTCAGAGTATATACTCTCAGGAGGCCTATGATGATTAAATTTGCCTACATTGTCTGATCATCTGATGAATGACAGAGACATATAATTAGTTCTGAGGCTTCCACCTTCCTTTCCTTGTCCTCATGGTTGATATTAAAATGGGAAGTGCTAGCATTGTACTTGTTATACCACCATAAATTATATTTTTGCTATTTCTGAATTCTCTTTTTAGAGGCCCGTGATGATTTGAATTTGCCTACATTGTCTGATCATCTAATGAATGACAGAGACTATAATTAGTTCTGAGGCTTCCTCCTTCCTTTCCTTGTCCTCATGGTTGATATTAAAATGGAAAGCGCTAGCATTGTACTTGTTATACGACGATAAATTATATTTTTACTATTTCTGAATTCTCTTTTATAGGCCTGTGATGATTTGAATTTGCCTACATTGTCCGATCATCTAATGAATGACAGAGACATATAATTAGTTCTGAGGCTTACTCCTTTCCTTCCTTGTCCTCATGGTTGATATTAAAATGGAAAACGCTTGCATTGTACTTGTTATACCACCATAAATTATATTTTTGCTATTTCTGAATTCTCTCTTTAGAGGCCTATGATGATTTGAATTTGCCTACATTGTCTGATTGTCTAACATATGACAGAGATATATAAACTAGCTCTGAGGCCTCCTCTTTGTTCTTCGCCTTGCGCATGGATATCTAAGTCTTCATGCCTAGTTGAATCTTGATTTTGATTTCTCTTTTGTTAACAGGCAAAGACAACCAAGAAAATTGTGTTGAGGCTGCAATGCCAGGCATGCAAACATGTGTCTCAGCACCCAATCAAGGTTAGCCATGCAAGCCCTTTTCTTGTTGTGATTTTAGTACCATTTGATTTCAACTGTGCTAATGTTTTCTTTTACTGCCAATGATTTCCACAGAGGTGCAAGCACTTTGAGATTGGTGGAGACAAGAAGGGAAAGGGAACATCTCTGTTCTAAGTGCATCATTTTGTTCTTTCAGGATAATTTTTAGGTGTGTACTTTTTCTAGAACTGAGAAGGCATTGTGGGATAATTTTGTTTGATTTGCTCTGTTCAAGATTATGTATTGATGAAGTTTGAAGTCGTTGAAACTTTGTTGCTTAATGAAACGGACCCTGTCGTTTCTTGAGTGCTGATTTGGAAAGGTTCCAGTTGACCTCGAGACCGCAAATCCTTTCAATTCTGCTTGTTAATGTGAGTCTTGACAGGTGACCCTGAAGCTTGCTCCTCCCATAAGGTATTGGTAGAGGAGAGGAGCCACCTGATCTATATATCATTTCCGGTTGCGTTGTAGTGCCTATTATTACTGTATTCACTGACAGTAAAGAAACTGGGCAAATCTGCACTGCTATGAGCTCTGGGCTTCCCATCATTTTATCATGGAAATGAAAACCCTGTTCCCAATCCCACTCCTACCCAATTTCGTGTTCAAATCTGAGCTCTCATTTTCACGAACAAACCAGAATAAACAGCCTTGTATAAGTTAGATTTGCTCCCATTTTTCAAGATAAGCTTCACAGGTTTACGAATTCCAAGCATCAACCATGTAGAAAATGAATGCCGAAACAAAAACTTCTC
Organism: Populus tremula; assembly: GCA_964019445.1. NCBI lineage: Eukaryota > Viridiplantae > Streptophyta > Magnoliopsida > Malpighiales > Salicaceae > Populus > Populus tremula. The sequence continues at coordinate 6,103,450 of CAXHTJ010000017.1, forward strand.
AACCATGTGGAAACTGATGGAAACTGATGGTAATCAGTCTAGACTCTCTAGTGCTACGGGCGTTGATTTTTAAAGTATTTTTTATTAAAAATTTATTAAAATTATATTTTATTATTTTAAAAAAATTATTTTTAATATTAGCATATTAATAAAATATTTTTAAATTATTTTTATATTCGGGTTGCTGATTTTCTATCCTTGCTGATAAACCACGGAAGAAAAGCTGGAAACAATTCCCCCGTGAACTTGTAAGCAATCGAACTAGTATGAAATTCTTTGTGGTCAAGTTCCTATAATTGAGATTCCAGCACCAGAGGTAACAAAACGTAGCCTGTTTCTGCTAGGATTATAAATTGAATCAGCAATAAATATTACACCGCCGATTATCATCTTGGGCACCATTCTTTGGCATTGGCAACCAATAGAAGGGCTAAAAGCCTAATATTATCCCTACTTTAAGGTTTAATAGTATAGTATTTTATGAGTTTTGTAAGCGGATTAATTTAACCTAATGATAGATCTATTGGAGCTTTTATTTTTAAGAATATAAATACTTTAAAGATAAAATATTCAGACTTGATAATATTATTGTTGTCTAATTTATTTAGCTTGTGAAAGAGATTCTTATATTTTTTTTATTTTTTAATGAATTAAACAGACTTATAAAAGATTAATTGACTTCGTGATATCTTCATTATACTTCTCATTCACAAATCGATATTTGTAGGGTGAGAGTTATTATTTCAATAATGTGTCTTGGAACATGTTTTTATCGTGTCACTTTATTATTAAACATGTTTTGGCTTTCCAAGATTTGTTGTTAATATTGTTGTGGGTTACGTGATCACGAGGTTAGCATCACAAACCTAATTTAATCCATCAAACAAGTGATTCGTGTCATGGACTCTAGTAAGTTTAATACAATTATTTTTTTAAAAAAACTATTTTTTAATTGATTTATAAAACAAAGATTGATGCTCAAAATCTTAAGCTCCAACCATATATCAAGATGTTTATTTAAAATTATGATAACCTTATAAAAATTAAACCAAAACAAATTATGAAACCAATTCAAATCAACTACATGTTAAAGGATGAAATTGAAAAGAAAAAAAATAGGCTAAGAAAATCAATAAAAACTTAATGTTAAAGGAAAAAATATTAAAAAAATAAAGAAAGACTTGTGCCTTTAAAAAAAGTCATGGTACCTTCCACCCTAAACTCGTGCTAGTTGTTCTTCCTCATAATCAAATGACTCTCCATCCTCTACCTTGTTTTTAATAGGCGACATTTTTTATAGTGGTGGTAAATGACTTGTCACCGCTTCAACCTTTTCTTCAAAATCAATCAACAATTATTGTGATCAGAAAATCAGAAAAAGAAAATCATTAAAAAAAATAAAAATCAATCACGTAAAAAAAATCTAAAAGAACCTCGGTATACTTTTTAGGCATCTTTATAGGTAAGAAAACACTATCATCAAACTTCTCGTATTAAATGAAATCCCTTGGCACCAAAACCAGTTTTTTTTCACTATAATATGGACAAATTGACAAAATTCTCTCTCTTTATTATTTTCAAGTGATTCTCTCTCTCCTCTCTCAAATCCAAGAATTGAAATGTTAAGAAAAAGAATTTTCAAACCAAGATTAAAATTCCAACAATTACGTGGACTATAGGGGACTAAAGAATTTTTTTTTTTTCTAAATATGATATTAGTCATAGAATTTCTCTTTATTTTATACTTTGGTCATCTTTTGTTTTTTTTTCCTTAACAAAATTTTAGAAATCGGTCATTAATTTGGATATTAAAGGCTACAATTTTTTTTAAAAAAGTTTGAAGACAAAATTAAAAATATAATTTTATTATATTAAAGACTACTCTTTTTTTGTGTTTTATTATTATTATTATTATGCAATTCAATAAAAAAAATTGATTCTAACAAACATGGTTATTCAACATAATTAGTCCCACACGCAACCCTTATTTTTATCTTTTTAAAATATTATTTGGTATAAAAAAAGCCTCATGCATATGGTTGGTGTATAATTAAATTAAAAATAATTTTGAGAACAAGAAGTTGTTAAATCCAATAGAATGCATGACTTGTACTGAGAGTTTAACAAATTTACCCTGATTAACTAAGGTTTTTTATTTGCTATATTTCAAATTGGATATTTTTATTTTTAATTTTAACTTTTTTGCATTTACAATAAAATAATGTTGAAAGAGTGTGTTTTTTGTTGAAAACATTATCTAGCTCATGGCAAAGCCCGAGTCAAATTTCTAGTATTAACAAAATCTCAAAGGCTTGGTGTTTTTATTGAAGGAATCCATAGTAAAAACCCCATTTTGCCCTTCCAAAATAGAACCAATTAACTTACTATTAGGTGTAATTCAATAATTTTACAAGAGTTTATCTGTCATTGTCAAATTTAAAATGAACAATTAAGTATGTTTACTTTTAAAATGACTATTCTACCATTGGATTAATTATTATTTTTAAAAGTTGAAGTGCATATTCTACCATTGGATTAATTATTATTAACTATTAGGTGTAATTCAATAATTTTACAAGAGTTTATCTGTCATTGTCAAATTTAAAATGAACAATTAAGTATGTTTACTTTTAAAAGTTGGATTAATTACTTTTACAAGAGTTTATCTGTCATTGGCATATTTGTATTTTCAATTTCTTATAAATAATAAAATGACTTAAATGCCTTTTAAGGTTGACTTCTATTTAGCTTAAATCTAGGGGTATTTTTTTTCTTTTTTCTTGGGTATTTTTTTTTGTTATTATTATATTGGTGTAAAAGTAAATTTGTAATTTAAAAAATATAAATATTATTAAAACAAATGTGGCACATTTCAGTGTGTTGGCCTTTCACATTTCGGGTGGCATGGATGAGGTTATCCGATTGCTAAACACCACTATTCATGTAACAGCCCGGGGCAACATACTGAATATTGTCCGTTTTGGGCCTTACCGCCCTCACGGTTTTGTTTTTGGTGACGCGAGCCCACTACTGAGTCTGACGCCCCAAAATGCGTTCAACATGTTAGCACCAGCACTACTAATAAGGCCAGCAACACAACCCTCACCCCCCGATGTGAGATCTTACAATCCACCTCCCTTAAGGAGCCCGACGACCCCGTCGGCACAACTGGACAGCCAGTTAGGTCGGCTCTGATACCAAATGTAACAGCCCCGCCCAACATACCGAATATTGTCCACTTTAGGCCTTACCGCCCTCGCAGTTTTGTTCTTGGTGACGCGAGCCTACTACTGAGCCTGACGCCCCAAAACGCGTTCAACATGTTAGCACCAGCACTATTAATAAGGCCAGCAACACAACACTCGCCCGCCGATGTGGGATCTTACAATTCACAACAACGTTGAAATTGTCTTGGTGTCCCCTCCATGATGAAACGGTGTGTTGCTAACAACCAACCAATTTAACACCAATGCTTTTTTTTTTTTCTCTTTCCTTCTCAATTTTCCCACATTTCTTTTCAAAGTTTCAAAGCATCCCTTCAATTTTTTATTCCATTATATTTGGTTTTTGTTTTTTTAATTACTATTTATTTTATTTGGAATTATTTATAAAATTATTGTTCCTTTTCAATTTCATCCCTTTTAATTTTTTCATATTTCATATTTGATTTTCATTCTTTTGATTGCTATTTATTTTATTTGAGATAAGTTTTAATTTTTTTTTTTTACAATTTCATCTTCTTTAAGTTTTTTTTTTATATCAAATTTGATCTTCATTATTTTTTATTGCTATTTTATTCACTTTGACAATTTCTTTAAATTATTTTTTTCTCTGATTTCATCTTTTAACGATAATTTAGTTGGGAATTGTGTTTCTTAATTGATTGAAGGTCTAGAATTTCACAAATTATAAGTTTTACAGATTAACCAAATTTTAAAAGTTTTTTCGAGTTTGGTTTTTTTTTCCTTTTTTTTAAGATAAGTTTTTTATTTCCAGTTTCAAACTTTAGCATTTATTTAATTGGAAATCGAGCTCTCTTGTTTTTATTTATTTGCTTTATGTAGAATTTGTCACTAATTTTGAAAATGATATGAGTTATCCCAGTTCTTTTTATTTGTGGTTCTTTGTTGAATTTACTTTGATAAATCTTTTAAATTGATATATTTTTTTATTTCATCTTTTAATATTGAATTAGCTGAGAATTAATTTTTCTTTTCAATTTCAACCCTTAAGGTAGAGTTTTTTGGTATTTGGCTTCATGATTTTCTTCAATTTTCTTTTTATTCATTTATCTTGATGCCATCACTTAAACCGCGGGTATGACAGGTTAACTTAAGTTGACTCAAATTTTTTTTTAAGATTTTTTTAACTTAATTTGTTACATTCAATTCTTAAACATTGGGTTGTTTTGATTGTGAATGCCATAATCTTTGTTGGTTTGCCTTTGTAATTATCTGTCTTATTAGGATTTAAAAAAAAATAAAAGCCCACGCACGTGAATCGTTTCCAAATCAAATATCTTGATTTATATTTATATTTTGAGCTTTCTAGTTATATTTTGAGTTATTATTAATGACTTTTTTTTATTATTTATTAATATATATGATTTTTTATTTATTGAATTAGATACATATATAAGTTTTTTAATTTGCATTTAAAATTTTTATATAAAAAAGTTGGAAAAACCGGTATGTTTATATATTTTTATTAAAAATAATATTTGGTTTGTGTCAAAGCGCATTTCAGGTATGTTTGGAAACGCAGTGCAAACAACGTTCCTAAAAATTTTAATTTTTTTTGCTTAAAATTATTTTTTTATGTTTTCAAATCGTTTTGATGTGCTAATATAATTTTTTTTTATAAAATAATTTTTTTTTAATATATTTTTAAATAAAAAAATACTTAAAACCGTTATCGCTATAATAGTTCTTTCAAATTGCTTTTACAAAGAAATCTTGTTGGAACTCTCTATTTTTCTAATATTTAAAAATATATTTCTTAATGGTGTTGAAAAAACAAAAAATTAAATATACAGTAGTAGATTATAAAATAAAATAATTTTTTATAAATAAATTACACTCTCTCGTAAAATCCAGCAATCCCAATACTTGGATACTCATTTCTTACAAAACCAAATATACCCTGATGGCCCTCTCCTTCAAAATCACAGAACTCAATCCCCTAAACCCCAACAAAATCCCCAATTCCTCTCAAACCCTAAAACCCCGTTATCCCTCTCTCAATTTCTCCAAATCCAATCCCAAACCCAAATCAACAGCCATGAAAGCCCTCTTCTCCTCCGCCAAGCTCATCACTTCAACAACTAAACCAAAACCCTCTTTTCTTTTGACCCCAAAAATCTCAACCACTAGAGCTTACAGTCTAATCCCAATGGTCATCGAACACTCATCAAGAGGAGAAAGAGCTTATGACATCTTTTCTAGGCTTTTAAAAGAGAGAATTGTTTGTATTAATGGTCCAATCGATGATGATACTTCTCATGTTGTTGTTGCTCAGCTTTTGTTTCTTGAGTCTGAGAATCCTTCTAAGCCTATTCATATGTATCTGAATTCTCCTGGAGGACAAGTCACTGCAGGTGACTTGATACTTAAACGTGATACAGTTTTGATTTTTCGAGATGGGTTTTGTTTTGGTTTTTGATTTGGGTTTAGTGAGTGTTTTTTGGTTTGTGGGGGTGGGGTGGGGGTAATCTTGTTGTTTAGTTGCAAAGTTTTGATTTCTTTATTTGAATTGCTGTGAATTGATTGGAATGGGTTTTGATTTGGTCTTTGTTTAGAGTGTTTGTCTGTATTGGATTTTTTTACATTTTAGTGTGATAGATTCATTTTGAGTAATATTGTGATGCATTTTAACATGGATTTCGCAGGCTTTTGATTCTGTTACAAAAGTCTGATATTTGGATTATTGTGGATTAATTTGGAAATTTTGAGCTGTAGATGCCTGATTTTGTTAATAAGCGAGGAATTTGTGATTATGCCTTGATCATTGAGATGGAGGTTGTGCAGAAATGGAAGTAATTGAGGTGTTTAGTTAGATGAGCTTGGGATTTGGGGCATTTTGTGAATCAAGGAGGCCACTTGTGTGTGCTTTAGTTTGTTGGTGGCTGTAGTTCTTTCTCTGGTCCTGTGGAAGAAAATGGATGCATATGGTAAAATGCTATGTAAATTTTTGATGGACCAGTTTAGCTTCAATGATATATGTTTGATAGATTGAATTGATCTTCAAAAAAGTGTAATTGGGCTTTTAGGCTCTTTGCTGAGTGGTTAATAGGGTTAGTGAAATGGCTGACTCATTTTTTGGGTTCAAATTAGTGGGCGTTGCTAAGTGAATGTAATCATTCCTGATTTCTTGGATGAAGGGGGCGACGATAAACAGTAGTCAGATATTATAATTGGACAGGATAGCAGGTCATTTTTTGGGTGTACACTTTATTTGTTTGCTTTACAGTTTCCATAAAGAAAAGTATTGTGATGGTCAAGAGCTTGTTTCTGGGTAATTGTTAATATTTGAAATACCATTGAAAGTTGTATTATCCACTGGAGAAAAGATTCTTGATGTGCTGTTGGATGTGCTCAACTGAACGATTCAACACTATATGATGTCGGCACAGCCTTTCTTATTGAAGCCAATTAGTTTTGTATCATTATTCAACTTATTTGTCTCAAGGTCCATATGGTTATGGTTGTACAGAAGATATTGAAATTATTTGCATCCTGTCTATAGATTTATGTGCAAGTACATGGTTATGTTGAGGTCACTGCAAGAGCAGTTGAAAGGGACAATTTTACTGTTTGCAAATCCCGAAGTAAATGAGTATTATCAGTTCATGTGTTTTCATTTCCCCTTAAATCCCTCCCTTGTGAGAAAGAACTGTTGAATTCCTTCATAGAATGCTCTGTTAATGGTTGTAATGCAATAATATGCAAATGCCAATCACTCTAAGACCTGCAGCACATGCCGATGACTAGTTATTTTTCTCAAGATTTCTTGTCTATGGCGCCTTTTGATTTTGAAGTTAAAAGTAGTCTTGACTATGATGCATATCAACTAATTGAACTCGTTCAATTTAATTACAACCGGTTGACAATCCTATCTAGACATGGCAATGAAGAAATACTGAATGCCATCCAACTTTACAATAGACTATAACTGTTTTCTTATAGCAGGTCTATGCTGTCATATGTGGTATTGGATTGCCTGTAGTGGAATCTAGTGTTATGCTTTTGTCAATTTAATTTTGCCTGGATTAAATCTTGTTTAAATATTTTAAGTTTCAAGTCAGTTAATCTTTTAAGGCATGGTTGAGGTTATAATGTCAATTGTTGTGCTGTTTTATGCAGGCCTTGCCATTTATGATACAATGCAGTACATAAGGTCTCCAGTTACTACCATTTGTTTGGGTCAGGCTGCATCTATGGCTTCCCTCCTCTTGGCTGCCGGGGCTAAGGGCGAGAGGAAGGCACTACCAAATGCAACAATCATGATTCACCAGCCATCAGGTGGGTACAGCGGACAGGCAAAGGACATGACAATTCACACAAAGCAGATAGTTCGGGTCTGGGATGCTCTGAATCAATTGTACTGCAAGCATACAGGGCAGCCACTTGATGTAATTCAGAAGAATATGGATAGAGATTATTTTATGACCCCAGAAGAGGCAAAGGAATTTGGAATTATTGATGATGTGATTGATCAAAGACCCATGACTTTGGTGACTGATGCTGTAGACGATGAAGGCAAACAAAAGGATTCAAGCTAGGACTAGAGGGTAAGATCTCAGAAGAAAGGCACAGTCATGTTTTTTTGTTGAAACTTTTCCTGATTTATCTGATTTTACATTTCTGGATTTTGTTGATTCTGAAATATGCTAGGTTCTTTGCTTATCATGATTCCTGTTTGTGTGTTTGGATTCGGTGACAAAAGAAGTTAGTTATGGTGCATTTTTCACACTCATCCATCTTTCTCACATAAATTTAGAAGATAAGCTTTTCAAATATGAACGCATTATGCCGCAGAAGTTCGAATGTGATGCCAGTTCTCTGAGTTCAGCATTAGATGATTAGAGAATCACGGATCTAGTATATGAATAACCAGGTCATACTAGCAATTCTTTTTGTGGCTGTTCACTAGAATGCTCATTGGGCTATATCATAAAGTCCGATGGGGCCAGTCAGTTAGCTGATTTCATAATAGAAGGGTTGGCTCTTGTTACCTACTTCAAGACACATTGAACTTTCTAATGAACCGATAAAAAAGAAAAAAAAAACGTATCATCTCTATAAAGAAAGATGAATAGTATGGCAATACGCACACATGCATTGGTGAATAAATATATGAATGGATTAATGGAGTAAAGTTTGATGGATTAGCCTTCTTTGATCGCTAATTTCGAGGATTAGTTTGAATGATTAAGGATAGAGTTCGCATCTTTATGGTTATCCGTTCAAGTTTATGATCTAGCTGAATACAACGTGGCAAATTGTTAGTAACCTTATTCATGTTGTGCCATTTGTTAGAATTAGACTATTCCTCAACATAAATTCTTAAGAGAAAAGGTTTGTTTGTTAGATGTTGGTTCATGTATGTAGTAAGATGATTCTCCATGTTGTCATGTTCATTTCGAATCTAATTAAAATCTTGATGTTTTATAAATTTAAGGATTAAAATGAGGATATCCCGTAACAAATTGGACTTAATTTCGGTGTGATGGATACCCACCTAAAGAATTTTTTTTATAAATTTCATGGTAAAGTAATTATTGATATTTTATGTGTTTGATATTGTGATATATGATATGTTTTTTGTTTGTCAAAATAATTTTTTAAATAATTTTTTTTTATTTTTGATAGTAGCTTATTAAAATCATAAAAAAAATCTAAAAGATAAACATCAATTTGATATTTTTTTATGACAAATATACTTTTAAAAAATATTTAAAAGTTGAACTTACCATATTTTCAAACAATGTCTTTATTAGTTATTTTTTAGGATTTATTTTGAAAAATAATATTAAAAAGAAAGAATAAAAAATTCATGATCTAAAATTGATAAGAATATTTTTATATAATTGATTTTTTTTATATTTTTATAGTGAAATTCAAAACATAAATAATAAAACATAACTAAATATAATTTAATCTATGCAGTTTAACAAAGCTAATCATTCAATGTTTTTTTGGTCTAGAAACATTTTCATTTTTGTAAGAACGCATTACCAAATAATTACTCACGTTAAAATGACAAAAAATCTTGATAACTAATCTCGAGAACGATCCTACTATAATGGAAGTGCCTGATAATCTCTCAAGAAAATAGGAATTTGATTAGACAAATAAAGGCTCAAGAGAATATTTAATTATTTATTTATGGGGACTAATAGATTAGTGTTAAACACATATAAGGACTAAGCTGTAATTAACTCAATTAATTTGGTGGAGAACTAGAAAACCTAAATTTATTTGTCTAATAATAATGATGGCAAATATTAATACAGTAAAATAATATATTTTTTTAAAATTTAATTTTAATATTAATATATTAAAATAATATAAAAAAATTTAGTGTTTAAAATATTTTTGCACCGTAAACGTAAAAATAAAGAAACTGTTGCTAACTCTCTCTCTCTCTCTATCTCGACACCGCCTCAATCTCTCTCTCTCTCTAAAGCCTCCTCAAAATTCCCAAATGCACGACCACAGCACTCTTCACTATCCTCCTCCGATACCGTAGCACCCCTATCGCCGGAACGCTAACGGCAAGCCCCTGCCGGAAAATATGCGGCGAAAATTTTTCGTTGGACGTCCTTCTTTGTTGGACTCGATTCGAATTCTCCATTCCAATTGGCTCCCTTGCTCCTCCTTTTCAAATTTTAGGGTTTTTTCGTGATCAATAACCACACCGCTAAGAAGAACTAGAGCGACACAAGTAACCGCCTATGGCTCCGGGGCGTAAAAAGGGAGCGAATAAGAAGAAACTTCAGTTGCGTTTGGGTGATCTTGTTCTTGCTAAAGTCAAGGGTTACCCTTCCTGGCCTGCCAAGGTTTCTTCCCCTAATTTTCGATTCTCCCCCCCCCCCTAACTTCACTATCTGTAAATCTATTATATAGTTAATCTTATGAATTTGATTCATTCTTTCTTCAGTTTTTTTTTTATTATCTTTTCGGATTAGTTTCGTGGGTTTTAGTGATGGGTTTTGAAGATTGGTGGGTTCAGTTTATTTTGTTATGTGAATCAATGTGTTTTTCATGGTGGGTTTTACCATTTTAGTAAGTCGTTAATAATTACAATTTAAAGATGGGTTCATATATTGGTGAAGGGGGCTATTTTTGTTGCTTTACTGATTTTAGTTCAACTTGATTTGGTTCTTTCTGTTGAGCTCTTAAGTTTTCATGCTTGTATGTGTATACTTATACTTTAATTCTTTCTTGTAATTTGATTAGTTTTGAGGGCATGAAAATTGGGATTAATTGATTCACGGGTTGGTATATATGTGTGCATTTGATTAGATGATGATGGTATAATGGTTTTTTTCTGTGTTATTTTTTTGTGGGTTTTAAAGTAAGGCTCAGCTGGCTTTGATTTGTGTCTTGGTTAATTTTGGTAGTAAATATGTTGCCCCCCTTATATTTGCTTCTTAGCTACTCTCTTTTAAGAGTTTATACTGTTGTTAGGTTGTTTTTGTTCTTTGGTAATTGATTGATTGTTGCTGTAATTTTTGTGGGTTGTGGTAATGGAGATGCTGGTATTAACTGGGTGAAGGCTTCTTTCTGCAATGGTTGTGATTTATTTTGTTGAGCTTTTGACAGTTTGTCATTTTGGTTGTGTTTGAGCGATTTCATGGGTTTTTGAATTTCAGATTAGCCGGCCTGAAGATTGGAAGCGAGTCGCTGATGCTAAGAAAGTTTTTGTCTATTTTTTTGGAACTCAAGAAATGTAAGTTTCTTTATGCATTTCTTGTTCAAAATTTGTTCATGCATGGTGAAGGGTTGAGAATGTGGTTATCTTAGTGAGTAAACTGTGCAATAATATGGGCCTTTATATTTCAACATGGAATTGACCGTTTTCTTCCTTCTAAACAATTTTGGTGTGATTAATAACTGATAGTTTGAGATCTTTGAAAATGAGAATTTGGGACTGACTGTTGGTATTATGACTACACAACCTGGGAAGCTTGTCTTCAACTAAGAAATGCTTAGTTGAGTACTATTTTGGAGTATGATTTAACATCTAGACCTGTGGTAGCTTGTCTTCAACTCTTTGCTCTAATGTAGTAAATATCAGCTATTGAGAAATGAAGGAAAGTAATGACTAGGTTTTTGGATGAGATGGCATTAAAATTTGCTATGTTTATTTGCCACCACACTTGACTTGATTGAGTCTCAGAGACTTGATTGTGTGCATGGATTAAGTTAGTTGCAACTTGTATTAGAGCTTATTACTTCCCATTTCTTGCTTTTCCTCTTGCAGTGCTTTTGTTGCCCCATCTGATATTCAGGTATTCACAAATGAAGTGAAGAATAAATTGTCAGCTCGGTGTCAGAGTAAGAAAGATAGGTTCTTTTCCCAAGCTGTGAAGGAAATCTGTGCAGCTTTTGAAGAGTTGCAGAAGGGAAAGTCAAGTGGATTGGGAGATAATACTGATAGATCAGTCCTAGGATCTGAGGGTCAATCTGTTGACTCAATGGAAGAGGATGGGGCAGGGGATGACTTAAATGAGGGGATGGGTAAAGTTGGACAAAGTGGAGTGATGTGGGATTCAGGACGTGAATTTAGTTCTAAGTTGGAGCATTGCTCCAGTAGACGAGGTGAAGCGGGCTCTGAAGGTATGAAGCCTTCTGTTTCATGTGATACTGATGACAGTTCATCCCCAGGTATTTCTTCTGAAAATAAGGTTAAAACATTTGATGGTGAACAACCACAAGAGGTATTATCTGCTTCCAGTTTGGATAATGTTTCCTTTGTAAAGGATGAAGCCTCTTGTAATGGAAATCTGGATGTTAATTGCATGAATAACCTGTGTAATGGTGAGGAGGCAAGGACAAATCCTCATGAGTCTAAGACAGTGGTTTCTGGGGCAGACAGAAAATTGGAATGTGATTCTAGGGAGCAAGTGAAAGGTGGAGAAAAAGGCAAGCATGCTAGTGGCAGAATAAGAGACCCCCCCCCAGGTCCTCCTAAATCAGATTCAGTAGCCAATGGTGGTAGAAAAGCCGAACTATCAAAAGCCAAAAAGGATACTATTATGGTGTTCAATGATATACACAAAAATAAGGTCTTTCAAAAGAAAAGGCGTGCCCAACCTGAACATGGAGAATCTGAGCTTGAATCAACTGAAACTACAAATCCTGCTAAGAAATTAAAGCGTGTAGACAAGGAGGATGATGTTACCAAGGGACCCCTCTTAGAAAACAAGAGTATTTTGCCAAGCTTGAATGTAGTCGATGACAAAGCAGTCAAACAGCCTGTGGCACATGGGAAAAGAGAAATCCTTTTGGCATTAAGAGCCCAAAGTGGTAAAGTTAAATCTGATGCTTTTGCCCAAATAGGTAAAGTGAAATCTAATCTTTCTTCTCAATCGGCTAAGTTTAAACCTGGTACATCTGCCAAGACGAGTAAAGTTGACTGTGATGCATCTGCCCAGACAGTTAAAGTCAAAAGTGATGCTCCTGCACAATGGGGTAACACTAATACTGATGTATCTGCACAAATAAGCAAAGTTAAACTGGATGCATCTGCCGAAATTGGCAAAGCTAAACCTGATGCTTCTGATCCAATGAGTAAAGTTAAATCTGATGTTTCAAATGATGAAACTGTGCTGCCTGTATTAAAACGTCGTAAATGGGCAATGGAGGCAATGTGTGACGCTGCTGCTCTCAATTCCGATGACAGAATGGAGAAAAATGCTCTTGAGCTAAATATTGATTTAGCTTCTATCAATACGAGAGTTTCTGTCACCCAACAGCCCAAAAGGCGAAGAGCTGTTTGCCTTTATGATGATGATGATGAAGATGAAGAGCCCAAAACTCCTGTTCATGGAGGAGCTGACAAAAATGTCAGAGCACATGTGTCTGTTTCCGACACTTCCAAGAGAACTAATGTGCATGTTGAAAGTTCTGTTAATCAAGAACACAGAAGTTCTATTAATGCTCAGACAAGTTTGAGGGATTCTACTGGATTAGAGAATGGCCATTCCAAGGAATCATCTTTGCTGATGCAGAACAATCCTCTTTCACCTAGCTGTCCAAAAACTGCGAAGAGGAATGATACTCGTGTCTCTCCAAGTCCTGGCAAATCAGAGTCCGAGCAGATACTGACCAAGGAGGCCAAACCACTCATAACTACCCCTAAGAGGTCTCCTCATCTGCTTCCTGCTACCAAACCAGTTGTGGAACAGCATAAAGCTACCAAGCCCTCTATTAAAGTTTCCACACTTGGCACTCAAAAGAGGGCCCAGGCTGGACCTGGCAAGGTTTCAGGTCCTGTTTTGGATAGTTCAAACACTTCTCAAAATCACGTGCCAAGTCAAAAAAGTATAGCAGCTTTTTCTGGGGAAAGGCCAAAAAGTTCTCCTAAAGCAACTTTACAAATGAGTGATCCTACTGTTCCAATGTGTGCTCCATCAGAGTATGATTCTTTTCCTGTTGAAATGTATCTATTTTTACTACATTTTTTAATTCATTTTATGGAGATATTTTCTTGCATAATTGCAGACTGGAAGATGGTATGGATGATAGAAGCAGCTTTTTGGTTGATTCTAAGACTCTAGATTCTGTTACATCTATGAAACATCTCATTGCTGCTGCTCAAGCAAAAAGGAGACAAGCTCACTCACAACCTTTTCCTAATGGAAACCCTGCCTTTATAGCTCTGAACGATGCTCAGGGAAGGAGCCCATGCTCCTCACCAAGCATGATTTTTTTATGTGGTACTAGCAATGCTGTACAGGCAGATATGCAAGGCTTCTATCATCATACAAATTTAGTTTCTCCATCTTCACATGGTCGCCAATCAGCGTCGCACAGCCAAGTGGAAGCTGAAGAAATTGAGGAGCAAAGAGTTAGTTCAGGACAGATGGCTGCTGGAGGTTCATTGAGTGGTGGTACTGAAGCTGCTGTGGCTCGTGATGCTTTTGAAGGGATGATAGAGACTTTATCAAGGACAAAAGAAAGTATTGGACGTGCAACTCGCCTTGCCATTGATTGTGCCAAGTATGGCATTGCAAATGAGGTGGTTTGTTATCCTTCCTTTTATTCTGTTATTTTTCTTGATTGGTTCTCATAAAAAGAAGAGTTGGTTATTTAAGCTCCATGATTCTTTCTCTTAGTTGTCTTTTCCTTGAAATGTTATTTCCATTGTATATGCTTGTAGTTTTATTCATCTCTCTGCAAGAAGGCTGCTTCATAATTTCTTTTCTTTGAGCAAAAAGACTGCTAGATAAATTTGCCTCCACATGTATATGGGAATTGTTATGGTTGGGATACAGTTATCCTTTATGGTATTCTTTACATTGCAGTCAGGGGTTCTTAGATGCCCTCTGTATAAAATGAGTTAAAAATTGTCAGGACAGTTATAAAATAAGTTGAACTTAATTCATTTTTTTTGATTGACTGATTCTTTAAAAATTAAAAAGCAATCATACCATTCTTTTGTTTTTATATAAGTGGTTCATAATGGACTTTTCATGTCCTCATTTTTTGAAGTTTACTTTTTTTCTATCATGATTTTCCTAGGCTCATGATGTTGTTCTCTTGCCAAAGTTTAATTGAATCAGCTATGGAAGGGTTCCATGATTTGGTGCTGAACAAGCTAAAATGGTTTTGCAGGTTGTAGAACTTCTAATCCGAAAATTGGAAAGTGAGCCTAGTTTCCACCGCAAAGTGGACTTATTTTTTCTTGTAGATTCCATCACCCAGTGTTCACATAATCAAAAAGGTTGCTTTCTCCTTCTCAACAAGGATTCTATCAATCTTGCTCTTTCAACCCTTGTATATATTAGAGGATCAAAGAATGTCATTCATTCTATATCAACAATAATGACAGTTGCCATGGTTATGTTTCTGATTTTTTCCCTTCATTCAGGTATTGCTGGAGCTTTGTATGTCCCTACGGTGCAAGCAGCCTTACCACGCCTTGTTGGTGCTGCTGCTCCACCAGGGGCCAGTGCTCGAGAAAATCGTCGTCAGTGTTTAAAGGTTATTTTCCTTTTTATGTCACCATAGAGCTGGTTTGTTTTCATTAGAATAAAAGTTGATCTACTGTTGCTGTCAGGTTTTAAGGTTGTGGCTTGAGAGGAAAATCTATCCAGAATCTGTTTTGAGGCACTATATGGATGGTATTGGAGGTTCAAATGATGATGCCTCTGCTGGATTTTCCCTTAGACGTCCATCCCAATCTGAGCGAGCTATAGATGATCCAATCAGGGAAATGGAAGGCATGTTTGTAGATGAATATGGCAGGTGTGTTTTCTTCCATTTTTATTAATTTTGTTAGTGGCATATTTCTTGTCCCTTGAGGAACCGTTTGCATGGTCCTACACTGTCATGGAAATTTGATACAGGTATGGTCCATGACATGGTTATATTAAAGAAATAGTTTTAGAATTGGAACATAACATTGGAATCGACTATTTCTGTTGGAAAATGTAATATGTACAAATGCATGTGAATGTTAACACAATTATTGCCTAGGGAATTGAACCGGATCCTAGATATGTGATCTGCAGTGTGCCACTTTATGATAAAAAAACATAGGGAGCCATATATTTTCATGCATTTCTGCTTTATTTTTTTCCCTTACAGAAAGGACTGTATTTATAGAACAGATGTTAAGCATTTGCAATAAAAAAAGGGGGGGGGGGGCTCTAGAATAACTGTCAATCATAGGTTAGTCTTTGCACAATACCATGTTGAGTACTATTGGAGAGTGGAAGGATATGTTTCCACTTTTATTCTTTGAATTATATGGCAGTCTTGCAGGCTCTTAGAGGTGATACATGTGATTGGACTCTTCCTCTTTTATCCCAATGCTTCAAGGGTTATACTTTGCTGTCATGTGTTAGATCCATTTCCAATTTGTGGTTTTGGGTTTGATAAGTTGCCTTCTGCTTGTCCCTATTGCTATTGTTTATGAAAATTGTAAATTTGACCATAAATCAGCTTTGTTTCTTTTGTAACTTCACAAAAGAAGGGCAGCTTTGATTGCCATAAGTATAAATGAGCCACAAGCACAAAATTGACTGAACTTATAACTTTTCACTTAAAACTGAAGTTGATACCCTTAAAGAAATTAAATAATCCTGGTGTAGAAGATGTTAGGGTGCTATATGTCATTCCTAGAGCCTAATGTGTAGAAGTGTGGAAGACAATTAATACCATAGGTAGTTTTGTATGATTTTGAATACGCATGAGCTTTTGCTCTTTATTTTTGTTTGCTGAAGTCATCTTATTATGTTATGAAACCTTTTGTTATTATCATCGCAAATTTGTTTAAACCCTCGTGTTTCCATATGGCATGCCATATTACATGCATTTCTTTGGTCAATAGAGTTTTGTTTTTAGATGAAATTTGATTTTGATCAATGGAGAATTTCTTTAAATTTGGGTATTGACTTTAAGATCCATATTGGTTTTCTTGGCTTTGGTACCAGTAATGCCACATTTCAGTTGCCTGGGCTTTTATCTTCTCATGTGTTTGAGGATGATGATGATGACTTTCCGAGCAGTCCTTTTAAGGAAGTTAATGTTGTGTTGGGAGTTACAGAATCAACCCATGCTCTAGGAGAGAGAGAAACATTTACAGCGACTGCAAGTGACAGGCGCCATTGCATCTTAGAGGATGTGGATGTTGAACTTGAAATGGAAGATGTGTCTGGACACCCAAAGGATGAAAGACCCTCATCCATAGGTGTATTTTTTGAAATGGAAGCACAGCAGCATTACCCAGATAGGTTACCAGAACCAGCATTAAATGATTCTGTCCATTTGCTGCCTCTACCAGATGGTTCTCCACCACCGCCTCCTGATTCTCCTCCTCCACCTCCGCCTTTGCCTTCCTCTCCGCCGCTGCCACCACCACCACCACTTCCGCCTCAACCCTCAACATCTTTGTCACTGCCACCTCCACCTCCACCTCCACCTCTTCCGTCACAAGCACCACCTCCTCTTCCCCCTATGCCACCTTCAGCTCCTCTGCCTACTGTGGTACCACAACCATCTGTACCAACTCAATCTTCATTACTAGCAAAACCAATACGACCATCTCAGTCATCTGTACAGTCCTCACCTCATTTGGCATATCAATCAGCTGTACCTCATGAATACTGTACTACACCCAGTGTATGTATTTTGGCTGTCCATTTACTTACATGTGAATGTGTTAGTTTGTTTATTGTGACCTAAAATTTCTGTTCACAGAGTAATCAAATTGTCCAAATGGCTGGAAGTACTCCTCATGGGAATCACACGTTCTTAAATCCTCAAGCTCCTCAACAAAACCCACATTTTCAGCCAGTTAATGCACCTTTTGCACAAAGACCGCTGCATTCAAACCTGCCACAGAATGCATCAGGTCACTTCTCATTCACGACGCCTCCAATTCAGCAGCTTCCTTATCCCCGTCCATACTCTATGCCATCACATCTAGATGGTCGGCCACGATTTTCCACTGATGAACAGTGGAGGATGCCTTCAAGCGAATATGCAGATAATCATCCTGGTGCATGGATGGGCGGAAGAAATCCATCTTATGCAGGCCCTTCTTTTGGCCAGGAAGGTACGTGCAATTGTGTCCCTGCAATTATAGAACACTTGATCTTGTATTTTTAAATCCTCTTGCTACCTGTGCTTGCGTGCATATGTATTGCTTAGACCTTGATCTTTTTTAGATTTTTAAAAATATAATTGAATCAGACAGGAAAGTTACCAATTCATATTTTCTCTGTAATTATACTGAACAGCCTGCACAATCCATTCATGCTCTTATCTGGATGGGATTGAATGATTATGGTTTGAGGAGGTTATTGTGGATGCTAAACCATATTACAATTGATGAATCGATATTTTATTTTAAAAAGCAAATTAACTTCTTGAAACCTATAATTATGAGAGACAAAATGGTAACTTACCATATACTGTTTCTCTCTCTTTTTAATTCATTATTTTATCTTTAATGCACAATGTCTCTTAATGTAATGATCTTGTATCATTATTTACCATTAATGCTATAGATATCATACTATATATCGAGTTTGCATGTGCTTGCTTAAAAAAAAGAAAAAGAAAAGAAAAGAAAAGAAGAAGAAGAAGTGATGGCAGATGCTTGCTTTCCATCTTTGCTCATGTAGGTTACTTTTCTATGTTGCCTCCCATATTAGTGATTCTTTTGGGGTAACCTTTTTGATTGGATGCTTGATTAAGTGTTCAAGTTATCATTCACTAAGATTTCTGGTCTGGAGAGAAAACATAGTTGTAAGGAAGCTTGATTGATTACATGTTATGGATCTTTTTTTACCAATTTAATTTAGTTTTGTCCTTGCCTTAAAACTTGATACCTAAAGTTCACAACCAGTGCTTTGCAGAGCAAGGATGCAAAATGCTTTTACTAGTTTCTAGCTTGTGCACATTATATGTATATAAAGTTGTTTGCCATGCTTATGTGGAAGCATTGCAACTGAACCCGGGAGCTTGTTTATTTCTCATTTGGCATGTTTTTGCATGTCCTGCAATGTGAGGTTAGGGAAGTTTGTTTTATTTTCTGTGTTTGCTTTGGGATGTACTTTTTCTTTGATACACAGGCTAATAGATCATAAATGTTTTTCCTTGGCAGGTCACTTTCGGCCACCAACTCCAAATAATATGGGTTTTCAGGTTGCTCCCTCCAACAAGGCACCTGCTGGAGCTTCCATTCCAGGTGAGCTTGCTTTGTAAAAGATGGTCTCATTTTGCTCATAAGGGACTTTTGTAGTACTTGAGTAAATTGACCTCCAATTTGAATCTAATAATTGATTTCTATTGCTGTACTGTTTTAGGTCATGGTGTTACACAGATGTTGCCATGTAGACCAGACATGCCTGCCCTTAACTGCTGGAGGCCAGCATAATAAAGAGCCTGAGGGCATCTTAAGTTTTTGAGTAAGTTTACATTTGTGTTTTTTGGCCAAATTTCTGAAAAATGTTTATGGTCCTCATAAATTTGCATTCCAATTCGTTTCAAGAACAGGTCCTCATATATTTTGCCATAATTTCTGTCGCTTATTGTGATAATTGAACTGAAGTGGCATCAACATTAGCGAATCATCTGTCATGTTTGGTGTGATTATAAGTTGAAGTTATCCTGTATTTAAAGGGTTTCAAATTCATTTCTTTCCTATAATTTTTCATTAAACTTCTAGTAAAATGTTTTTGATTGATCATTCAGTGCAAATTCTTGTGCAATGGCACCATCTAGGGACTGCAATTATTATGATAGTTTAGTGAAGCTTAGTACATCTCTCTCTCTCTCTCTACATTTATATATATATATATATATGATGGGGGGATGAATCTGTGGTTAACTTTTCCAGCTCTGTGATCCTGAAATGAGGAAGTGTGCTTGCGTTATCATGCGCCTTAAGGAAGGCTCCCATTTTGGACAAAATACAACTATCGCTTGAAGGCAGTGTTTGAACCTTGTGGAGACTCTTGGCAGGGCTCTGTATAGTGTAATTTTTCCTGACAAATGTATCCCAGGAACATCTGCTTCTGAGTGTAGGGCCGTGTTTCTTACTTGGTTAGTACATCTGTTTCTTAACTCTTGTAATTACACTGATGTTAGTATATATAGAGATTTTCTAAACCACAAGTTTGACAAGTGGTGAATTGATTGATTCTTCTAATGCATAACTTTTTTATCTTATTTTTCTTCTCTATATAATATTTTGTTCTGTAAGGTTCATTAATAATACAGCAAATGCATTCACTTTCATTTCTTTCTTCAATCTGTGGGGGGGCATGCATGGTTCAATCAGAGAACTGGATGCATAACTGAATGCCTTTTGGTGCATTGTGTCGCTCATAGAGCTTTTTATTTAGTGGATGTTGGTCTATCATCTACCCATGGCCTTGTGCTTGGGAGAAGAATAGACTTACGTAGGACAATTCGGAAGTCCATTTGGTTTCCAAGGCAGTCAAACAGGGCTTCTTTGGTCAATTTTTGATGATGACAAAGAAATTTGATTTGGTTGGGTGTTTCCTTTTATTTTGGAGGAATTGGGACATGGCTGTAAATGAGTGGCTGGGTTATGTTTTTCATGAATTGACCTCTAGATAACTCCTTTTTGTTTTTTTATTTTGGTTTGGTTATATTATGTAAATAATTTAATTTACAATTGAAAAAAAATTGTATGATGTGGTGGCAGCGGGAAAGTTGCAGGAATCCTCTTTCCCTTTCTACTTTTGTTTCATTGGTGAACTTTTAACCCCCTTTTAATCATAAGTGTCAGCTCCTTTGTTATTTGAGTCCTGCTATAAAAGAAATTTCCATTTAGTTCTATAAGCATCATACTGTTGAAAGGCATTCCAGTTTCAGAGGCAGGTGAGCCTGGAAACTTGAGAGAATCAAAATTCTTTCATGTTTGATAATCAAGTACTCAAATTTCAAGTTTCGCATCTAAAATCAGCAACTTAAATTTGGTCTAGTTGTTAATTAGCTAAATTCATATGTGGGCTGTATCTACTGATGTGAATACTTATGTGTAAACAAACTGATGCGGTATTCACATCAGCCAAGTACAAAATTGAGTGTTGCATTATCTTGAAAAGATTTAGAGATAAAAAATTATGAATGACCAAAAAGAAATGAGATCCCAATATAACACAACGAAGGGAGTAGATTAACACAATGAAGGGTGTAGATTGAAATTGATGCATGGATCATAGCATGAAAATTTTGAATCTTAAATTTAAACTAACAGACTAACTACATGCAACATGACCTGAGCTGTGTCTAGTACTTTTTCATACTTTTTACCCTTAAATCTCTCAGATTTTTTTTTTAAAATTTTTTCCCAGATTCTCTGTTGCTTAACTTCTCTTCAACTCTCTTAAGACCTGACTGCTTTGTGTTCGTGTGTGTGTGCGTGTGAGAGAGAGAGAGTTGACTGTCAAGGCTTTAGATCAGTGATATCTCTCTCCTCATCTCTTCAATTTTAGTTCATCTTGTAGCCTAATGGTTTGATAGTGGATGAAAATTGGAAAGGAATACAGACATGGTTTTACTGTGGTTCAAAATTAGCCATTGAATATTAGGGTGAGCTTCCTTGGTTGGTGTTCCATGAACATATAATTCTGTTTTTTTTATTTTATTTTATTTTGCTTTGTGGATTAACAGATGTCAAAGATCATTCTACTAGCAACACATTTCTCTTCTATTGTGTTTCTTTCCCTCAATTTCAGAGACTTCATATCGTGCGCAATGCCTGTATTTCTATCTTTTCTTGGGAGACTGATTTGGTTATTGGAACTTGCTGTTTTCTGTTCAAATTCTTAATTCTTTTTTCTTCTACCTCAGGTCTTATATTAGATTCTGGACTTTAGAGGGGTAAATTTTCTTGAAGATCGCTCTTTTTTTTAATCCTGCCAGGCCTTCACCTCCTACTTGTTTCCTCTCGGTCATTATATGTGGAAAGCTGAGTTTCCATCTCAGATTCAAGCTTTTATCTGGAGAGGTTTTCTCAACAAAATTAAAACTAATGATTTAAGGCCAGCTAAGAAGGCCCGCAGTTACTCTTTCTCCTGATATGTGTTATGGGTGATGGTGGTGGGGAGACTGTTAGCCACTTCTTTGTCATTCATAGGGGACAGGTGAGGTAGTTTCTTTGGGATTTGTAGGAGACTACGGTTAGTTTCAGGCTCAATGGATGACATTTCTTCTTGATGTTCCTGGAAGGGTTTGCTAAGAACAATGACAGCAAGATCCTTTGAAATCATGCTATTTGTCTGTGGGGTGTGTTATATGGAAGGAGTGGGATGGAATCTTTAGCGACCACTAATTTTGGAGCAGATCTTGTATGTTGAATAGTTCTTTTAGCTTCATTACACTCTTCTGCTCATAGACTCTTTAAGGGAGTCTCTAACTGATATCCAAGGAGACCGGAAAGCTCTAGTGTTGCTGAGTTTAGTTAGCTTCTAGTCTCTCGTTCTCTCAACCTTCTGGAAGGTGCCTCAGCTTCCTTTTTTATAAACCTCTTCTTTTATCCAAAACAAACAACAATATATTTTCTTTGCTGATTGATTTAACTGTATGTTAATTTATGATAGATTTAGAATCACTTCTTTGATGTCTTGTTTGGTTGCTTAGAGAATTTGTGGAAACTGACCTACTGAAAAGTGTATATAGGAAACCTTTTAACACTGGGTGATTAGAAATTGTGGTGGTTACAGCTGTGTTCTCCAGAATCAGAGAGTACTGATGGTTTCTTTGGTTGTCATTTATAATCTTTGGTTGTCAAGAAATGTACTCCTTTTAGAATTCACATAATTAGTAAATGGCATTCGCTCCATCTCAGATTCATGCACAGTCAATATATGCAATGTATGCATCTTGACAAGTGACATGTAACTAAGGTTGAGAACTAAATTTGGATCTTTTGATTTGCGAGGCTTAATGACTTTATGTGTTGCATTTTTTTATTTTTTTTGGTGGAGGTAGGCAGATTTGACTAGAGACCTATATGTAACTCTGCCCCTACGTTTGACTACCAGTTTGAGCATGATTCTTAAACTCAGTTCTGATTTTGTGCATAGAAGCTGCCTGCTGCAAGTTTTCTTGGTAAAGGTGGTGAGTTTCTGCTGTCATTATGGATGCCTCAAATTATCTGTAAATCTTTATTCTTGCAGAAGTTGCTAGAAGTTATGGGCCTCTACCTCTTCTTGATCATGTATATTATAGGACGTTCTCAAGGTCTTTTTGGATCTATGCTCACCCCTGTTTATTTGAATTTTATGTTTCTTTTAGCTGGGTGGCTTTAACAACCGAGCTACTCTAGGTCTGTTGACTCTTTTCTTCTGGAATTCCGAGTTAGAGAAAATGTTGCGGACTCTTTCATGCATGTTAATCCAATCTTAGCACCTATTTAACAGCATCACTTGAATGTTGCCATTTATTTTCAAAAATAATTTCACAAAATCTTGCACATTCGGAGTTGGATTTTGTCAGGTGAGATTCTTGTGGAGACCTAGAAGTTAGAAATCATAAGAAGGAATTGGCATTTGCTTTCTTCTTGAAATTGTTCATTTCTTCTTGATTTTATTTTATTTGTAAATTGTAAATAAATGATGCCACAGGTTTCTGTTAGCAAAATTTAGCAGTCCCCATTCTAGCCATTATTTTAGATGTTTTTTTTGTAACTATGGGTTCACATTTCAAAATGATTCTCATGGATGTAACAAGAAAGAAGGAAAGAGTTGAGACCATGACTGCTGTGTCTCTTTGCTGCCTTCTTTTCTTCTTGATTTTGTTATTGGAATCCTCATAATGCCTCATAAGGCTTGGACTCCTTCTGGCTTTCTGCTGCTGGTGAAGGGGATTAGTCCTCTGAGCATAACGCCTATCTATAATCTATATCATGCAGTATAATTTATCATTATTGTTTCAGGGGCTGTTCAGTGTAGAATTAAATGACAACTGCAAATTGTACTGTTTCAGGTTGAAGCAAAAAATTAAGGTGCATCTGCTGTCATTCATGACTTACTCATTTTGGGGAATAAAGATCAAGCTATATCTGGGAGAGAACTTCTGCAAAATCTGAGGTAAATATTTGATGTGGACTCTCAAAGCCTAAGCAATGCTCATAATTTTGAAATTTTTAGGTAGGGATAGTTTTTCCGCCAAGTATCTTTCTTAAAATAGTAAAAGTGTTCAACAAATGCTTCAATTTTTTTTTTTTTTGAAGAAATAGATTATTAGTTTAAAGTGGTTATTTCCATATGTGAATATATTTATGACCCTTACATGCTGTATCATCATCACATTGTGAACAGTTGATCATCTTGAGAATTCAATTCATTTTTTGTCACAATCATTTATTTCTAGTTATAATACTTTTTCACCATGATTGTCTGCTATTAGTTGTTTTCTATGCTTGCTTAATCTCTCACCACCAGTTATGAACATCAATATTACTACATGTTGCCCCAACGAATTGCTGCAATTATCAAAATTCACTCTTTACAATTGGAACATTGAACTCATATTAGGTCATTTCCACGAGTTTGGAAGAGTAATGTGATTTTTGGCTATATTTTAAGGCTGATCCCAATTTTACAGTATGGAAGAGTAATGTGAACCTGGTCTTTTCTTTATTATATTCAAGGGTGATCCCTATTTTGCAGATTTTTAATATATGCTTAAAGTTTGATTGTTAGGGATTGACAAAAAAAATAAAATGAAAATAACAGAGAGGAGAGCTGAAATGCAAAGTAAAATGAGGAATAAGTAAAATGTAGTAGCTTGATTAGGTTTGTAGAGATGTTTATTTGTTAGCTGGTGAAGGGCACAACTGGTAGTGCGATGATTTCCATGTTAAGATTCATGTTGCGAAATAGAAAGTGGTATATAAAGTTGATTACAAGATACTGTTATGATTGCTAGAATGAATGGATCTAATCAGCATATTGTTGAAGATAGAGAATTCTTCTTGGAGATACAGTGAACATCAAGTTTCTCGCCATGAAAGTCTGGGACATAGTCATGGATGCCTGTAATATTGTATAAGCTAATGTGCGAAACAAAAATAAAATAAAATTGAGAACCATTCTGGGACTTTCATGGTGTTAGTTCTGTCGGATGGGGGAATACTAGGATAGTTGATTTGGTGGCGAGTATGATACAAATTGTAATATATTATGGATGTATGCAGTAGAGAGATTCTGGAACAGCATCTGCCGGTGGAGAATCTTGAATTTATGCTCATCAGTAAGGAAGTACGTGTACATGAAGAGATTCGGAGTTTAGCTTTCTTTTTTCTTACCCTAAACTCTTGTTTATATTTCCTGCCTTAAATCCTCGGTCCCTCTGCGTCCTTGGCTTTAATATGCAAAAGAGATGGAAAATTTGAAGAACAAGTAAAAGGACCAAACCTAAAAATAGTGAGAACCTAGTTTTACCAGAATGAGTATGGAATGATATAACTATTGAAAAGAGAGATGATGGCTGGTAACTGTTAGCTTATCTGGGTTTCGTTGGGATCTTGCTTTACCCGCAAGAACTGGATTCTATTGTTTTGACAGGGAAGGAGTTAGTCTCTTTGGCCGTTGGGCAGATTATGAGGTGTAAAATTCACATGAATGTTCTAGTACTGACAATAGAACAGGTGACTTGTAGATTTCACTTGATGATGAAATCAAAAGAAAAAATGGATTAAAATGATCTAAACTTGCTCAAAATTCTCTTTTTAATTCGAGGTGCAGCAAATGAACCTTATACCACAATGCTTGGTAACTGAAATATTGTCAGTGTCCACATGTTTTTTTTTTTTAAGCTTTTGTTCCCTTTTTTTTTTCCCTTCAAAATTGACTTCTTTTTCATTTTTAATGTTTTTTTCAAAACTATGTCAATTTTTTTAAAATATTAAATTGGTTGATAATTTAGATATGTAATTTTTTTCTTTAAAACATTGTGGATTGCTATAATATTTCCTGACATAGTTTTTTTCTTTCTTTTTATGATTTTTTTCTTTTTCAAACTATTATTTCGATTTTTTTTTATATTGAGCTGATTGAGAATTTAGCTTTATAGGTTTTTCAAAAATAATATTGTGGATTACTACAATGTTTTTCCTTATATGGTTTTTGTTTTGCTGCAGTGTTTTTCCGCATGTTTTTTTTTTTAAATTATCTTTGTTGATAATTGAGTTTTAGCTTTTTTTCATGTTTTGTTTTTGTATTTTTTTTCTCCAAAATTGTCTTCATCTTTAATTATTATTATTGTTTTTTTTTCAGAATTTTTTTTGTTAATTTTATTTTGTTACTATTTTTTTTACTATTGAGATTGAGAATTTAGTTTTTAAGTTTTTTTCTTTAGAACATTGTGGATTGCTACATTGTTTCTCCACATGATTCTGTTAATGATTTTTTTTCTTTTTGTTATTTTTTCTTTTCAAATTATCTTTGTTGATTTTATTTTTTTCATATTGAGTTTATTGAGATTTTAGCTTTGTAGTTCTTTAAAACACTGTGAATTGCTACAATGTTTTTCTATATATATTTTTAATTGATTTTTTTTTTCAAAATTGTCTTTATTAAATTTATTTTTTTCATACTGAATTAGTTGAAAATTTAACTTTGTAGTTTTTTTGTTCTTTAAAACACTGTTGATTGCTATAATTTTTCTCCACATGATTTGTTTTGTTATGATTTTTTTTTCAAAATTATCTTTATTGATTTTATTATTTTTAATATCAAGCTGATTGAAAATTATAACTGTAGATTTTCTCATGAAACACTATAGATTACTACATTGTTTCCTTGCATGGTTTTTCTTTCCTTTTGCTTTTGTCTTTTTTGTTTTTGTGATATTTTCCAAAATTATCTTTGCTGATCTTATTTTTTTAATATTGAGCTGGTTGAGAATTATAATTGTATATTTTCTCACAAAAAACTATAGATTACTATAGTGTTTTCCTAAATGATTTTAATATTGAGATGGTTGAGAACTTAGCTTTAACTTTTCCTATATGTTTTTTTTTTTCTTATCTTTTTTTAATAGTTTTTTTTTTTGTTGTTTTTTTTTTAGAATTATTTTTGTCGAATTGTTTTTTATTATTTTTTTTAAAATAATGTGGATTGCTATAGTGTTTATCCACATGATTTTGTTTTTATAATTTTTTTTTTAAATTTTTTTTATCGATTTTATTATTTTTAATATTGAGCTGATTAAAAATTTAGTTTTATAGTTTTTTTTTAAAAAAATATTTGGATTGAAATGATTTTTTTCCATATGATATTTTTTATAAATCCACGCACAAACCTGTGACATCACGCGGCCATAACATCTAGTCAAGGTTGTCAAAATCGCGTTTTGACTCGTAAAATCGTACACATGCATTACGAGTTGAATCGATTGAAAAAATCGAAAATGGGTAAAATCAGGTTAAAATCGCAAAAATCGGATGATATTGTGCAAAATCGCGATATCAAAACCGATTTTACGATTTCAATTTAAAAGCCCCCAATAACCAATATAATTGCTCCGGCCCTCCCCCAATATAATTGCTACCCCCCTCCCCCCAATATTATAATTGCTCCCCCCAATATTATATTTGCCCCCCCCCCCCCCAAATTAGCCTTGATTTTTGTGATTGGTTTCTCTTTTTAGGTTTTCAGTAGGTGGGATTCATTTTCGTGGATCTCACTAAAATTATGGCAAACATTTTTAAAGTATTTTCTTCAAGAGGCTTTTTTTCTTGGTTAGAAAATGTTTTTATAAAAAAATATTATTTTTGTTTTAAATTATTTTTTAATGTTTTTTTTATTTTCATATAATAATATCAAATTACTTTTTCTAACATGTAACTAATTGTTTTACGGACTTATAAATGAAATAACATGTAGTGTATATATAT
This sequence comes from Populus tremula, assembly GCA_964019445.1. Lineage (NCBI taxonomy): Eukaryota > Viridiplantae > Streptophyta > Magnoliopsida > Malpighiales > Salicaceae > Populus > Populus tremula. Next base: position 6,131,065 of record CAXHTJ010000017.1, read on the forward strand.
TATTGTGGTGTATGTTGCTTTTAAAAATTAATATTTATTTAAAAATATATACTATAATAATGCTGAATTTATATTTTTTTTATTTTTTATATCAATATTTTTTTTTTATTGTGATGAATGCTTAAGGAATGATGGGAAGATGAAGGGAATGAAGCTGATTTTAGTTTACATGACACACTAACAGATTGTTTGTTTTAAATTTGTTGATTATTAGTTAATGAAAAGTTATTTTATATTATATATGACTTTTATTTGAATCCTGTATTTTAAGATGCTTGAACTATATATGAATTTTTATTTGAAGGCTTGAAATATGTATGAAGTTTTATTTGAAACATGTTTTTTAATGTCCTTGAAATATGTATGAATTTTTATTTGAAACATGAATTTTTTTTAATGTATTTCAAAATTCCTTACGATTTTACGATCCGATTTTGTGAAGGGCTTTCCATTTCGTTCTAAAATCGCGATTTTAACAACCTTGCATCTAGTGATAGCCAAGTTGTGTGTGTATAACATTCTTATAGCCTTTACTGTCGCGGTCTGAAAAAATAAATTACTGTCACCTCACAACCTTTTGTTATGAGCTGAATGAACTTTAGTGTTATGACTTGTAGTCAAGCAAACCAAACAACACTAATCCTTGTGGGCTAATCCAAACAGGCCTAATATTGCCACTGACCAATTCCAGTGGCTCAAACTTTGGAGGGGAAAGGAAGCCATTGCAAACTCACTAATTATTCTGACAAGACGTAGTTGCGGGGACTGTAATCCTCTATTTAAGACAAATCAATGACAAAAAGCGTTTGTGCTGTATTATCACTTCCATTTTTCAGGTACAGAAGGGTGGATTTTGGCGCTTCTCACCAAGTTAACAAAAAAATAAAGTACAAGAGTGAGAAAATGTATCAACAGTTTTTTTCCACATAAACTAGCAAGAACCTGCGATCTTTATTTGATGCCCCCCAGTCTCTTTCTATTTACCTTCAAGAGCTAGCTAGCTACTCAACAGCAGACAAAATGTTGGATCCAAAAATCGAGTAAATTGAATGTGATCTCTTATACTGAACTAATCGAGAGCTGTTTTGTTTTTCCGACCAGTTGTTGGTTTTGGCAATCCATCAAAGATTGGTCTCGTTATGGTTGAAGCAGACAAGGCTTGCAAATCTGGCTTCAAACTCCACTTCGATGTTGGCCAGATGGAAGAACTAATGCTGTCTTGATCATTCAAACTAGGCGTGCTTGACGACTTCCTTACCATGGGGAATCCATCAGCCACATCTCTGGGACCTGATTGTGCAGAGATCAAACCAGCTGCCTCGACATTTTTTGTGGCTCGGTTTCCTGCTTTGGGCCTGAGGGCTAAGCATTTTCCAGTGATTGTCGAGAAAGCAGCCCCGCTGTTTTCCTCTCTAATCAGCAAGTCAGAGTGGATGGAAGTGAAATCAGTTTCTGATTTCTGACGACGCCTCACCAATTTCTCAGACTCAATTTCCTTTGCTTCATCAAGGAATAATTTGTTAACCAGTTCATTGTTCTCGTCAAGTAACTCATTAACCAAGCTTCTAGTTTTCCGATGGTGGCACAACGGCGGGTGGGAAGCTGGTGATGGTTTAAGATACAGACCACCTCCCAGATGATGAGAATATTCATTCCTGTTGACTGCCATCTCAAAACCTTCAGACGTGTTCTTTTGATCTTTCGGCCTAAGCCGGTAGTAACCTTGTAAAGAGCTCATAGCTGGAGAAACCTTAAGCTGCGAAGATTTGGGATTCAAATACTGGAATGAATCAAAGAGATCAGACTGCAAACCTCGTGGTGGGGTCTGTTCATAACTGCTCTGTCTGCAGAAAAAAGTTCAGTGTCATAATCGGTATATTTTAGGCTAAATTTGGGGCTGATCTCCACCCCAGAAGATTCTCATGTTGAAAAATATTGTCAACTAATCAAAAGGAACACTGAATGCTGTAAGGTTTTAGCTTTAAGTGCATTTTCCTCTCAAATCTTAAAACCATCTAGAAAGACCAACTACACCAGTTGACTTAATCAAACTAATCTGGAGCAGGCTAGGAGCTTTGGATATTAAATTACATCCTCCATTCAATTATTTTGACATGTGCTAATTATATTTACTATACTAGCCAAAACTAAATATCTGTAATTTATCAAATGAATAATAGTCATGGATATGGCATATCCTTTTATCCGTAAAAATAGAATTACCAAGCACAACAAAAGAGACCACAGAAATCTTATTCAGTTCTACGTGAAAAACGAGAGAGAAAGAGACACTACCAGGCTATATAACACCCTCCCTCTCATTTCTCATGAGATTCTCACATGCATTCCCTCGCTCCCCTATATCTGACATTGGTCTATCATTTCTCCATATCTAATCCTTTGCTTTCTCCGATCTTATTTGAATTGAATTCAATTAGAACACAAATTGACATCTGATATTCAACTATTTCATTGTCTTACATGGATTGGATTAAATTCAAACATACAGCAGGGAGGAGGAAAGGGTCCGGAAATGCTTGAGAATTACATCCCAATCAATAGTCCATGCTCCCCAGGCCCCCTTCCCACCCCCTTCTCCCCCTCTTTCGCCCACCGGTCACTCCAGCACAGCACACACCTAGATCCTAGTCCAGCACTTCAGGCTCCTCCCAGTGCCACTTATTGCAACAAACCTGATTAGTAGAGCCTCGTCTTTTAACACGACTTCCTTTAAACGTCACAACCACCACTACCACAAGAATAAAACTCTCCTCTCTCCTACCACCCAAAATGTACATTATTGCATCGTAATCAGCATTACCACATCATGGCATCACTTTTATATCCAATTCTAGCTTTTCGCATACACCACATTTGCTGATATAAACTTCTAGGTTCTCACGTGATATCCTCTTGAACATGTGTGCTTTGAAAGTCCACATAAATCAGAGCCAATATATATATATATATATATAAAGGATTTCTGCCTAGTCATGGTTTTGTCCAAGCAAGGTCCTTGGAGGGTAATCTGAAAAGACCATTTTTGAATGAGGTTACCTTACTCGAATTGGACCATCCTAATATTTTCATTTGTGCGTTGCAAACTATATAGCACTAAAATTCTATGAACAGATCATAAGAAGCTCGAATGAAGCTGTATAATAATAATAATAATAATAATAATAAATCAAGGTAAGTTTGACACATAGAATCCCACATTTTTCAGCACAATAACATGATGGGGATATTCAAATGAAGCAGAAATGAAAATTCAGAACAGGCATGAGTTTAAAAGGAACGCATGAATACCGTGGAGTATCAAAACCATTTGATAAGAACAATGAGGGTGGATGTCTTCCAGGTAATGGGATCTGGAGTGACTTGAGAGCAAACATTTGAAGATCTGTAACCAAGCCATTCATCTTTTTTATGTCAGCCACCTAAAAAAATAGTCAAAAACAAGAGAAAAGAATATCAACTGCCTTACCATCTAGTTAATAGAAGTTGTCGAAAAGCAAAAAAAATAAAAATGTCACCATAAATTGCTGTGCAATTGTGAGCAACATTTTGACACCCAGAAACTCAATGTATCAATAAATTCAATACCATTCATTACAAAAAAAAAAAAACCCCGGATATCGCAACATAAAAAAACTAAGTTCCAAAAAGATGGCTGTTCTGGACAGAAAGGGTACAGTTTTACACTAATGAAAATGATTATTCTGCAACTCTAACCAAACAAAAATCACATGATATAAATATTAAAATGATACAGACCCACAACTACCTTTCCACAGACCCACAACTACCTTTCCTTTCCCTCCCTTTCTAATTAAATGTATAAAACCATTACTAAAAAAATATCACACTTTTAACATTACCCAATTCAAGATAAAAAGAACCCTTTAATATGAGAAAGCAAAATCAATGGATTAATAAGATTTTTTTTTTTTTACCTCCACCCCGTATTTTATAGCGACACCGGCAAGAGTATCCAGCTTGGAAACCGGGTGTTCAATAAATCCGCTGCCACCATTTGAAGAGGTAGAAGCAGACGACGTTGCTGTGGTAGTTGATGGGGGCGACGGCAGTGTATTTCGACCCTTCCCCTTGCCATTAATTTCGCTCTTGTTATAATTACTATAGAATTGCAAAACTTGATCTATCTCATCGTTTTGATTATCATGATAATCATAAACGCCGCCGTTTGAAAACTGACTGTACTTGGAATTCTGATCCTGATTCAGATGGTGATGCTGACTGCCGTTACTTTCCATCTGAATCTTCATCATATTGCCCAAAAAGAATCATGACCGTAAAAACTTCGGATCAGATTTTTTGATTAATTCATTGATTCGGAGATGATTAAATTGAATTCCATTTGAAATCAGATGAGAGAAATTAAGAAGAAGAAAATAAAATGGGATTTTTTTAACAGAGAGAGAGATGTAGCGAAGGGAATGCGCGTGAGAAAGAGAGGAAAGGGAGGTATGATGTGATGTGGTGTTTTTATTTTTTTTCTCCCTCGAGGTTTTTCAGGGACAGCGGGACATTATTTTCCTAGACTGGAGCTGGACTTTTAAAAAGAGAAAAAAGAAGTTTGTATATGTGTGTGTGTCTCTATACTCTACACACACACACACACACTTCTTCCCGCGAACCTTGAGAACAACAACATTGACTTCTCTAGGTGAACTCAAACCCTTCAAATAAAAAAAGAGGGACGCAACGCAAGTTGTTTTTGAATGCCAAGCAAAATAGAAAAGTAAACTCATGCAAGTCAGACTAGAACAAATTAGTTGCCTAATAAAATAAAAGCTTGTAAACTATTGTTGAAAATATGATCAAATCTACTCAAAATAATATTGATACTAAATATAATCATGATCAGAAATTATTATTATGATCAGAGATCACTGATATTGAAGATAATCATGATTTCTGATCATATCTGCACAAGAGATTATTATTAATACTGAAGATAATTATAATAAGATATTATTGATACTGAAGATAATATCATATCTACTTAAGATAATACTAATATTGAAGGTACTCATGATCAAGGATTACTATCATAATCAGGGATCACTGATACTGAAGAGATTATGATCAAGGTTTACTGATACTGAAAATAATCGTGATCTCTGATCATATCTGCACAAGAGATTAATGATACTGAAGATAATTGTGATTATATCTGCAATATATATTCTAGGAATTAAATATATATCTTATCATTCATTGCATTTTTAATTATAGTATTTTTCAATCAATAATTGTAATATGTATATAGGACAATGATGTAATAGTATTTATCAAGCAAGGAAATACAATTTTGTAAGTCTTCTTCCACACATCTTTCTCTTTTTATTTTTTTGTCTTGCAACTATGAACGAAACCAAAATGAGTAATTTAGCCTAACACACCTAATAACGACTAAGAAACGGAAGAAGAGTCATCTCAACACACAAAACAACAAAAAAAGAAGCCAAAAAGAACATTGAAATTGTTTGCCCAACCCACTAAACCCATCAATCCCAACCTAAAAACAATGTAAAGGGATTTGTTATAAATCATGAAAGTCAAAAGAAAGCTACAAACACATCAAACCTAGCAAATTTCACAGATAGGTCACAATTAAAAGGTAAAATATTCATCGCAAACAAAAATATCTAGAGCTTCTCACATGTTACATGACTTGAAGAGAGCACTAAAGTTCCAAGTTCCCAACATAATAAGCGCATAAAATTATGCATAAACAAAAGAAAAGGCAATAATGATGAAAGCAATGTTTTCAATTCAAAAGCATGGTCAATCAACTTAGCTCTAACATTGCATGCTACATTTTACATCTAGTTAAGCTATGATTCCTAAACATACACTTGAGATTATTTTGAAAAGGCAATGAAATAAATTTAAGATTAACAATATTAGTTTTTATATCTAATCTTGTGGATGATATTGGTATATATGGAAGAGAGGTGGCAATATTTATGCTATCTCTTTCCATGATATTAGCCTAATATGTGCCCAATTAATTATCAATCCTTGAACATATGTTTGAATAAAATTATCCTTACCATCACTAGTCTAGGAAACAAATAAGCTAATAGTAATGACATACATACACATAATACTATCCAATACTCCCAATTAAGCTGGATTAAGAGGATTGATGGATCCTAACTTGTTTAATAAACAATGAAATTATATATATGATATAACTTTGGTCACATTAGCCAACTAATTATAAGTATGTATATACTAAGTGTGAATAAGCTTAAACTGGACTTGTTGACGAATGCAGTGACAATCAACTTCAATGTGTTTTGTTTGTTCATATAACACCAGGTTATAGACAATATGCATGGCCACTTGATTAACATAAAAAGTTTCATTGAAGTAACACTTGTAAAACCTAAATTGACAAGAAGATTCTTGAGCCAAGTTAATTCACATGTTGTAGAAGCCACAATATGGTATTCCATTTCAGCACTAAACAGAGCTATCACATGTTGTTTTTTTACTTTTCCAGGAAACTAAAATAACACCAATAAACATGCGATATATGGTAATAGATTGGCAATCAAATTCATTATCTTCTCAATCCAAATCGATGTAGCCTATAATATTAGTGTGACCGTTACGAGTCATAATAATTCCATGACTAAGCATGCTTTTGAGAACCGTAAGATATGTTTTTACCATACTAAGATGTTGAATAGTTGGAGCATGCATATTTTGGCTAACTAGCCTACTACAAATGTAATATCAGGTTGTGTGATAATAGGTAAATAAGCTTACCAACAAGCTTCTGATAATAACTAAAAGAGTCAAGACATTCACTTGAAGAATCAAGCTTTAATTTGTTGTTTAGAGGAGTAGCAACGAGTTTAGTAAATAACACGTCAGCATCTTATAATAAATCAATAAAATACTTATGTTGATTGAGAAATAACCTTTTGTTAGAGGTTGGCATTTCAATTTATAGAAAGTACTTTAAGGAACCATGATCTTTAATTGGAAATTTTTATTAGAGAGACATTTTTAGTTGAGCAACAAAGTAAATGTTATTTCTAGTGATAATGAGATCATCTATATAAATAAGCACAATTAGTTATTCCATTGTATAGAGCTGAACAAACAATGAAGAATTAGCTGAACTTCTAGCGAAACCAAGAACTTCAAGAGCAATGCTTAATTTTTCATGTCATGCATGTGGACTTTCACTTTAACCCATAAATAGATTTATGTAGCTAACAAACCAAATTAGAATTTTCATTTTGAGGGTGTCTAGGGGGAAGCTTCATAAACACTTTTTTATTTGAAATCTCCATGTAATAACTTTTTTTTTTTACATCCATTTGAGACAATAACCATCCATGATTGATAGCAACAAATAATAAAACTCTTACAATAGTTATCTTGGCAACCAAAGCGAATGTCATTTTATAATCAACACTAAATTTCTAAGTAAAGCCTTGAGCTATAAGATAGGCTTTATGTTAATTAATTGATCCATCAAAGTTGAACTTTGTTTTAAATATCGAATGACTACCACTTACATGTTTGCCTGTAGGGAGAGGAACTAAACTCCATGTGTTATTTTTAGCAAGGGTTGCTAACTTTCCATTCGTAAACTATCGTCATATAACTTGGGATTGAGATTCTTGGAAATTCTTAGGCTCATGAACATTTGATATGATTGTAAGGAAATTTGTATACACAAAAGATAGTTGGTGATAAGACAAGAAATTACAAACTGGATACTTAATAATGTAAGTGAACTAATCTTGCAATTCTGTTAGAAGTTGAAGAGTTTGTTGGGAAGTTAGTCTAGAAGGTGGCAATTTGTTGTGTGAACTAGAAGATTCCTGCATATTGAATTCATTTGAAAGGTCTTGGAATGTAATTTTATCAGTGTGAGGACAATTATTAGAGGGAGCCTATGTTGTGAGTCGACTTTCAAAGGAACCTAAGAATGAGGCTAGTAAGAAGATTAGAAGAATCAACACTTGGTAAAGTAAATAACTCAGGTAGTAAATCTGCCTTAGTAGCCTGGAAACACATTTGTTTGCCAAAAGATGAAAGAGGTTTGGGGCTCTATGCCATCAAGGCAAGGAACTATTGTTTCATTGCAAAACAGCTATGGAATATCCATTTAAAAACCGACTCGATTTGGATTATATGGGTGCACCATTTTTACTTGCAGGATAGTTCTATCTGGTTGGTTCATTTACAGCGAACCTCTTCTCACTTGTGGAAGTTCCTTTTTACTCTTCGAGATCAACTCTTTGCAGATTGTGAGGGTCAATCAGAAGTGATCTCTATGATGCAAAGTTGGGACAATATTTCTAAGCCTTTCTCGAGTCATGCTTATGAGTTTTGGAGATTCAAAAGAACTCCAGTGTCATGGGTTAAAGTTGTTTTGGAACCTTGATGTTTACCAAGGTATAGTTTCATCATTTGGCTTACTTTGCTTGAGAGGTTGAGAACAAGAGACAGACTGTAATTTGTTGATACTAATGTTAGCCGTATCTTCTGCCTGGATTATGAGGAAAGCCATAGTCACCTCTTCTTTACTTACAGTTGGACATCCCTCTTGTGGTCAAAGGTGAAATCCTAGCTTCGGCTCTGCAGGGGTATGACCACCATTAGTAATGTTGTTTGGGGCCTTAATATTGTCGCACGTGTGCGGCGGCGCGGCGATCGTCCACCCTCAAGGAAAAATCGGAATATTTATTCCTGGCGAATGTGTGGAGAGAGACAAGGAATTCTTGTCTCTACAAGTGAAAATATGGACTGGGAGTCGCCACCTAGTATTCTGGTTACTAGGAACCTTAACTGGTCTTTAGAGATCGGGTACGGAGACTGGTTGCGTAAAGGGAAGGTATTAGCACCCCAACTACGCCCTACCTAAGGTAGGCTGCATTGTTTTAATGTCTGATAAAATCTAAGGTTGTGTTGTGGTTTTTTGTTGTTCGGAATACGCATTACATGTAATGTCATACCCCAGGTCTTATTGTAAAAAAAATGAAACATCCGGAATTTAAATATCTGGAATATGTATTACGTATAATGTCATATCCCGGATATTAAAAAAAATAAATAAATAAAATTTTTATTGTTTTTGAAATTTTGGCCAATGTTCTCTTGACTTTAATAAACTGGTTATTAAAGCCAAAATGCATGCTAAAATATTGTTTTTTTTGACATATGAAAAATACGATATGATTTTGTAGATTTGAGACACTTGGCCGTATGCACAAAAACATTTTTTTCTCTTTTTTCAATTTTTTATTTTATTTTTGGAAGTTTTTGCCGAAAACCAGGTATTTTAATATCAGATTTTTTGTAGTTTTAACAACATAAAAAATACCACCAAATATTAATCAAAATGACATAAAAATTACACGGAAAAATTATAAAATGCTGAAACAAATATTTTTGATTTTTTTCTTTGAAATGGACCGGATTAGGCCCCAATATATGGGCTGGGCCGAACCTGGCCCAAAGCATGGGCTGGTTACTGTGCACATAGTAACCGGGTTACTGTGTGTACAGTAACCAGAGAATTAATCTGCGGGTTACTGTGCACATGCACAGTAACCGTGAATTAATTAGCGAGTTACTGTGCACAGCACAGTAACTCGCTAATTAATATGCATGCAGAACAAAAAAAACGACGGGAAAAACAGGGGGGCGGAGTCTACCTGCGGTGGACTCTCTTCTCTGCTTCTTCTTCTTCTGCTTTCTTCTTTCTGTCTCTCCCTCTTCTCTCTCTCCTCTCTTCTTTTTTTTTTTTTTCAACAGCCCTCCCCTGTATTTATAGGAAAACAGGGGAGGGAGAACGTGTTGGGGCGGCTACTGTTGGCCGCCCCCCTCCACTACCTTCAACGGATAACAACGCCAAACAAGTGGGTGAATTGTGGGCGTCTTATTGCGCCAAAGCCGGGAAAGAAAGTAGGCGAAAAGGGGAAGAAAAAATCTTCTTCTTCCCCTGCCTCGCGCGTCCAGGGGAAGAAGAAGAGCTACAGTGCCGTCAAAACGGCACCGTTTTGGGCTTCTGTTTTTTTTTTTTTTTTTTTTTTTTTTTTTTTTTTTTTTTTTTAGCAACAGTGAATGAAACGGCGCCGTTTTGGTCAAAACGCGCCGTTTCATTTAAAAGGAAAAAGGCGCCAAAAGAATCAGATTCAAATTTCGGCCCTCCATTTGCGCGCGTTTTACAATTTAGTCCTTGGTCTCGGATTTCTTCAATTCAGTCCCTAATTGGCCATTAAACCTCAATATTTATGCAATTAAGCCCCTGATTTGACCAAATTAACTTCCAAAAATTATAATTTGACCCTAGAAAATTAATTTCTCCTAATTAAAGCCCAAATTAACTCCAAAATCAATTTTTCTTGCAATTAAAATCTTCATAAATGCAATTAAACCTTTAATAAAATTTAATTGAGTCCATAAACTTCTGATTTTGCATTTTTCTTCCACAAATTGAATTTTCTTTATCATCGGGGCTCTCATCAGTTAATGATATACTGTCAAAAAATAATTTTTATATTTTTGAACATCCTCAATCAATTTTTGAACATTTTTAGGGCGCTCTGGCATTTTTCACTGTTATATTTTTTTGTAATATATTTTTTTTGAATTTTTTTGTATTTTATTATTTTATATGTGGGGACCCAAAAATGGGTTACAACAGTTGCCCCCCTCTTTACAATGCTTACGGAGCAAAGATTTGTGCATAGTAAGTGTTGTAAAGATAAAATAAAATTGGTCTTCCGAAACTGGTCGTCTCAAAATTTGATTGACCTAAAACTTCAACCGTACCCAAAGTCCTGTGTGTGGTTGGGTTAAATTGAGATTCATTTCGCCAATCCCCTTTAACCTGAAACTTAAATATTATGTGTGTGGTTAGGATAGACTGAGATTCCTTTCGGCAATCCCTCTAACCAGAACCAAAATCCTGTGCTGGTTGGGATAGACTGAGATTCCGTTCGGCAATCCCCTCTAACCAGAACCAAAATCCTGTGCGTGGTTGGGATAGACTGAGATTCCTTTCGGCAATCCCCTCTAACCAGAACCAAAATCCTGTGTGTGTAGATCGGTCAACCTGAAATCTCATATGGAGATTCCCTTTAACCAAAGCTACATGAGATCCCATCTGGCAACCTCATTTAACCAAAACAAAAGAAATGTGGGAAAAAAACGGTCTCATTGTAATGGGTGACCTACCCAGGTGGAAAGAATGGAAAAAACGGTCTATTATGATGGGTGACCCACCCAAAGAAAAAGGAAAAAAATGTGAAGTGCGGTCTCATTGTAATGGGTGACCTACCCAGATAAAAAACATGGAGAATTGGTCGCGTTGTAATGGGTGACCTACCCAGAAAATGTTGGCAAGGGCTCAAAGGCGCACTCAAAATGGAGGTGAGGGCTCAAAGGCGCACTCAAAAGGAGGTAGGGTTAGAAAACGCACTACCGAAGGGATGAGGGCTCAAAGGCGCACTCAAAATGGAGGTGAGGGCTCAAAGGCGCACTCAAAAGGAGGTAGGGTTAGAAAACGCACTACCGAAGGGATGAGGGCTCAAAGCGCACTCAAAATGGAGGTGAGGGCTCAAAGGCGCACTCAAAAGGAGGTAGGGTTAGAAAACGCACTACCCAAAGGGATGAGGGCTCAAAGGCGCACTCAAAATGGAGGTGAGGGCTCAAAGGCGCACTCAAAAGGAGGTAGGGTTAGAAAACGCACTACCGAAGGGATGAGGGCTCAAAGGCGCACTCAAAATGGAGGTGAGGGCTCAAAGGCGCACTCAAAAGGAGGTAGGGTTAGAAAACGCACTACCGAAGGGATGAGGGCTCAAAGGCGCACTCAAAATGGAGGTGAGGGCTCAAAGGCGCACTCAAAAGGAGGTAGGGTTAGAAAACGCACTACCAAAGGGATGAGGGCTCAAAGGCGCACTCAAAAGGAGGTAGGGTTAGAAAACGCACTACCGAAGGGATGAGGGCTCAAAGGCGCACTCAAAATGGAGGTGAGGGCTCAAAGGCGCACTCAAAAGGAGGTAGGGTTAGAAAACGCACTACCAAAGGGATGAGGGCTCAAAGGCGCACTCAAAAGGAGGTAGGGTTAGAAAACGCACTACCAAGGATGAGGGCTCAAAGGCGCACTCAAAATGGAGTGAGGGCTCAAAGGCGCACTCAAAATGGAGGTAGGGTTAGAAAACGCACTACCGAAGGGATGAGGGCTCAAAGGCGCACTCAAAATGGAGGTGAGGGCTCAAAGGCGCACTCAAAATGGAGGTGAGGGCTCAAAGGCGCACTCAAAAGGAGGTAGGGTTAGAAAACGCACTACCAAAGGATGTTGAAACAATGATTGTCAATGTTGAAAAGCAAATGCATTATGATTGATATGCATGTATACTTACCTGAGAAATATAGGCCCCCATTTCTTCATGGTGTCTTTGTTTTCTCTCAAAAGTTGTAGTGTTGGTAGTAAACTTCGATGGCTTTTCCACTTTTGCTTACTCGGGTTACATATTGTGATCTTGACCTCTGGGAAGGGTTTGATGTCATCATACATCTTTGTCCTTCACCCTTTATCTCAAGAGTTACCAATTTTGCCCGACATTTTCCTTAGAAAAGGAATCATGGAGCCAGCCCTACCATGTGTTTGATTGCCCCCCAGCTTGATCATGCCCCCCAAGTGTTCAACTTGGGTTTAGTTTGGGGTGAGGATATGTGAAAGTAAGTTTGGGTTTTTTGTACAATGAAATGTTTTCATGCAAAATTTTTGGAACTTCCAAGTTATTCCAATCACAAAAATGATTTTGATATTGGTTCAAAATAAACTTGTTCTAAAAAATTCAAGTGATTCCTATGGACAGGTTTCTTGAAGTGATGAAAGCTTTTTGCTTTTGGTTTAAAGATGAAGTGACATCTGGTTGGTCACAAAAGGTTTAAATTCAATTTGAGGGTTATTGAGAACCGAATTGATTCAAAGCATTTATTTTATTTGCATGAATAATGATTTGACTCGCACGAGAAAGCACTGCATACCGATCCAGATTGCTTGCCTTTGATCAGAAAGGGCTTTATCAGGTATGTAATGTAGGCTTTGGCTATTGGTTACGAAGAAAATGGATATGTTGCAGGCTCAAAAGGTGTTTAAGGGATTTCAAGACTAGGGATCACTTGTGCTTGTTTCCTGACCTTTTGTCTTTTGGATTGTTTTTTTTTCAAAATGATTTGTCCTGCCCCCAGTGTCGGGTTTGGGCTTTTCTCTTTTTTTCTTTTTTTGTTTGGTTGAGCACAATCATATCAGTTGTTTTATGAGAAGCTCAAATCTTTTAGATCCTTTAGATCTTCTTCTTTTCTTTTCTTAACCAATCACTGCTTCATTTAGATGATAATGAAAGATTAAAAATTACATGATCAAATCCAGCACCCATCTTCACTGCTTTGTCTGGATGGGTAAAAACTTATTTTGCCCCCAGTGTGGGGTGTGATCCTAGTCAAGGTTATTTCCAAAAAACATTACTAGGCTCAAAATGGGACTGCAAGGATATTTTAGCCTTGTGAAAGGATTATCAAAGATGGCCTTTCCTCATCTCAAACTCATGCATTGAGGATCGATAGGTCTTGCTTTCATGCGCGTATGCAAATGATTTATTCAGTCAAATAAAACTCAGCTTTTGAGTCACCTCATAGTTGTTTGTCTTTATTTGTCTTTTTTTTTCTTTCAAGTTTTCTAGGTATATGTGTACCTATTTAAGGAATCACTTGAATTTCAAAATGCATTTGTTTTGGAAATATCAACACGATTTTTGTTTTTGTACTCACTTTGGAGGTCCCAAAAAAATATCCTTGAAAACATATGAGATTAATGTATGGGTTTGGAAGAAAGGAACCAAAGGATTCTTCATGTTGTAGTGTTGTGAGCAAAGTTGCGCTCAAAATGTTATTTACATGTAATAACAAAGAAGAGTGTGATGTGAACACAAGAAAACACATGATCTTATTTCACAAGAGAAGCTCATTAACAGAGAAAGTCTTATTCAAAAGCATTAACAAAAGGCAATAACAAGGCAGGCTTCATTCCTCTATTTTGGCGAATCTGTTCATAGGCTAACCTCCTCTCAAAAGCTCTGCGTAGAGGACTCAAAGACAATGCGGAACAACACCACGGTCAAAAGTTGAGCTATCATGTTGGACCATTGATGCTTTCCAATTCCCCAAACTTTCCATCCTAATATGCTTCAAGCATGATTAGGTAACGGGTTCGTATTCACATTGGGGGCATCTTCCAATTCTATCCACCCAGCCTTGATTAATTGCAGAAGCTTTCTCTTGAAGGCGTTGCAGGTATAGATGCTATGCCCAGTAATACCGGCATGGTATTCACAATTGAGTTCTGGCTTGTACCAATTAGGATAAGGTGGCTGCAGAGGTGTTAGAGGTTCTGGAGCTATTTGCCCGATGCTCAATAGCTTTTGATACATCTCATTCAGGGGTAACGGTAGTGGAGGTAGTTGTTCTTGAACCCTTTGGAAATTTCCAATTTGGCTTTTGGCTTGAAAGTTTTGGGGTTCAGGTTTTTGATGTTGGCAATTTGGGATGGAGTATGGTAATTTGGGATGTATTTGTTTTACCCATGTAGCCATCTTCAACATGGTGAACCTCTTTTCTTTCGACGCCTCTTTTCTCGGTTGGTGCAGCAATTCTACCACTCTTGACACCTTGCTCTATGCGTTCACACACTATCACAGCATCAGTGAATTGTTGGGCTGAACTACCCATCATATGTTCGTAATATGGTGCTTTGAGTGTGTTGGCAAATAAAGAGACCATCTCTTTGTCCAGAAGTGGGGGATGTACTTGAGCAGCTAATTCTCGCCATCTTTGAGCATATTCCCTTATGCTTTCTTTATCCTTTTTCTCTATATTGGACAAACTGGTTCTGTCGGGCGCAATGTCCATGTTGTACTTGTATTGCTTGACGAAAGCATCCACAAGATTTTTCCAGTTGCGAATTTTTGTGTTATCCAATCTCATGTACCAACTCAAAGTTGCCCCACTTAAACTGTCTTGGAAAAAGTGCATTAGTAGTTTTTCATCATGTACTACCTCAGCCATTTTATTGCAGTAGACCTGAGATGAGTCATGGGGCATTGTGTTCCACTGTATTTGATGAATTCAGGAACACGAAATTTCTTTGGGACAACCACATTTGGGACCAAACACATCTCTGCTGCCCGGACCGGGTCATATAAGTCTATCCCTTCAATGGCTTTAAGTCTGGCTTCCAACGCCTCTATCTTAGCTTGATCAATGCTATCAGATGACTTAGCCTTGTGGGACTCATTAGCAGATGCCTTCACGACTGTTGGGGATGGTGCAGGTGTCGTTGACTGCACAAATGTTGGATTTTGCTGAGGTTCTTGACCATGTTCGCTCATTCTTTCCTCAGGCTGAACTGTAGTAGGAGCCGGATTAAAGGTGATCGGTTGATTAGAAGGACCTTCATCAGAGGTATTTCTTAGTGTTTGCTTGAGTAAGCTAGTGAGGTGAGCCACACTTATTTTCAGAGACTCCAACTCGTCGTGCAAATAGGCCTCACGTTGAGCACGCTCTTCATCTTCCATGTTTCTTGCTCGAAGTCGGGTGTTGTAGACTTTTTGGGGACCTATATTTCAATCTGACATGTATGCATGTTAAATGTATGAACATGTAATCTATATGACGAACTCGCCCTTCGAGGGGTGACATATGGTCGCAACTCTTGTATGATGAAACAAGAATCTTGATTCTTGCACAAACTCTACAATGAAAATTTTCTGAGCGACGGCCATTGTGTCACCCAAAAGTCTGGAGTTCAAGATGCTTCAAGAAGGGCTTGCTGGATGCAAATAACGATAGCACATACAAACTAAGGACATATTTATTATGTGAACATGGGTAGGTTGGCTATTCAGTCTCTAAAAAAGGGTCTCTTGCTGTCCCAGTGTCGCCCTCGTGGAGGCAATATGGGGGCTTGTAGGCAATGAGATGGCACGTGTACCAACTGTTACCAGTCTAAGCACTCAGCGAAGAGTTGGGGTTTACACAAACTTAAACCTTGACTAAAAGTCGTAAGGTAAGCTGCTAATCCCCCACTTAACTTAAAGTTTGTCAGTACAAACTCTCATATGAATGATGCATGACACAATCTATAGTGCATGAACAAATATGTACAAATTTAAAGCATATGAGCAAATAACTAAGGGAAATTCATCTTAAAAATAAAACACAACAAATCCAAAGAAAAAAACTAGACAAAACAATGCTTAGTCCACAAGGTCCCCAGCGGAGTCGCCATTCTGTCGCACGTGTGCGGCGGCGCGACGATCGTCCACCCTCAAGGAAAAATCGGAATATTTATTCCTGGCGAATGTGTGGAGAGAGACAAGGAATTCTTGTCTCTACAAGTGAAAATATGGACTGGGAGTCGCCACCTAGTATTCTGGTTACTAGGAACCTTAACTGGTCTTTAGAGATCGGGTACGGAGACTGGTTGCGTAAAGGGAAGGTATTAGCACCCCAACTACGCCCTACCTAAGGTAGGCTGCATTGTTTTAATGTCTGATAAAATCTAAGGTTGTGTTGTGGTTTTTTGTTGTTCGGAATACGCATTACATGTAATGTCATACCCCAGGTCTTATTGTAAAAAAAATGAAACATCCGGAATTTAAATATCTGGAATATGTATTACGTATAATGTCATATCCCGGATATTAAAAAAATAAATAATAAAATTTTTATTGTTTTTGAAATTTTGGCCAATGTTCTCTTGACTTTAATAAACTGGTTATTAAAGCCAAAATGCATGCTAAAATATTGTTTTTTTTGACATATGAAAAATACGATATGATTTTGTAGATTTGAGACACTTGGCCGTATGCACAAAAACATTTTTTTCTCTTTTTTCAATTTTTTATTTTATTTTTGGAAGTTTTTGCCGAAAACCAGGTATTTTAATATCAGATTTTTTGTATTTTTAACAACATAAAAAATACCACCAAATATTAATCAAAATGACATAAAAATTACACGGAAAAATTATAAAATGCTGAAACAAATATTTTTGATTTTTTTCTTTGAAATGGGCCGGATTAGGCCCAAATATATGGGCTGGGCCGAACCTGGCCCAAAGCATGGGCTGGTTACTGTGCACATAGTAACCGGGTTACTGTGTGTACAGTAACCAGAGAATTAATCTGCGGGTTACTGTGCACATGCACAGTAACCGTGAATTAATTAGCGAGTTACTGTGCACAGCACAGTAACTCGCTAATTAATATGCATGCAGAACAAAAAAACGACGGGAAAAACAGGGGGGCGGAGTCTACCTGCGGTGGACTCTCTTCTCTGCTTCTTCTTCTTCTGCTTTCTTCTCTCTGTCTCTCCCTTCTCTTCTCTTCTCCTCTCTTTTTTTTTTTTTTTTCAACAGCCCTCCCCTGTATTTATAGGAAAACAGGGGAGGGAGAACGTGTTGGGGCGGCTACTGTTGGCCGCCCCCTCCACTACCTTCAACGGATAACAACGCCAACAAGTGGGTGAATTGTGGGCGTCTTATTGCGCCAAAGCCGGGAAAGAAAGTAGGCGAAAAGGGGAAGAAAAAATCTTCTTCTTCCCCTGCCTCGCGCGTCCAGGGGAAGAAGAAGAGCTACAGTGCCGTCAAAACGGCACCGTTTTGGGCTTCTGTTTTTTTTTTTTTTTTTTTTTTTTTTAGCAACAGTGAATGAAACGGCGCCGTTTTGGTCAAAACGCGCCGTTTCATTTAAAAGGAAAAGGCGCCAAAAGATCAGATTCAAATTTCGGCCCTCCATTTGCGCGCGTTTTACAATTTAGTCCTTGGTCTCGGATTTCTTCAATTCAGTCCCTAATTGGCCATTAAACCTCAATATTTATGCAATTAAGCCCCTGATTTGACCAAATTAACTTCCAAAAATTATAATTTGACCCTAGAAAATTAATTTCTCCTAATTAAAGCCCAAATTAACTCCAAAATCAATTTTTCTTGCAATTAAAATCTTCATAAATGCAATTAAACCTTTAATAAAATTTAATTGAGTCCATAAACTTCTGATTTTGCATTTTTCTTCCACAAATTGAATTTTCTTTATCATCGGGGCTCTCATCAGTTAATGATATACTGTCAAAAAATAATTTTTATATTTTTGAACATCCTCAATCAATTTTTGAACATTTTTAGGGCGCTCTGGCATTTTTCACTGTTATATTTTTTTGTAATATATTTTTTTTGAATTTTTTTGTATTTTATTATTTTATATGTGGGGACCCAAAAATGGGTTACAACAAATATCATGGGAAAAACATTATTGCTAGGATGAAAAAGGTCTCCTTCAACATTGTTGTCTACTTGATATAGGAAGAAAGGAATCGAAGAGTTTTTGAAAACTCATGTACACCGTTGAATATGTTTTTTAGAGATTCCATGTTTTATTTTACATGATATTGCACTTTCATGAGCGCAATCATACTCAAATTTCTGTGAGCTAACCGTATTGGTGGATGTTCTTTATTGTGGGATGTTGTCTTCTCTTTGATGTGCAGTCCATATAGTCACTACTTCTCAGCTGATTGTATTGGTTGTTTTTGCTTCTCTTGAATTTTTGTTGTGCTGCATGATGCTCCTATCTATCACTCCTTCTAATTTATGGTGCCTAAGGCGTCTTCTTTATGTTTCCTATTTCAGTTGGTGCCTTAGTGCCCAAGGCTTCTTCTTTGTGTTTCTTTTTTCAGTTGGTTTTATGGTTCCTCACATAACCATTGTTTGCTAATTTTAGCTTGTTAACAATGGCTTTGATGTAAAGTTTTTCTAGGGAGTCTGTTCTCTGCTTTTGTAAATCACTGTATACAAACTTGTTGGTTCTCCAACACTGTAAAATTTTAATCTATTAATATACTTACATTTTAATTAAAAAAACTGAAGTAGCATCTCTCCCTGATTTGATGCCGTAAAATAGATGGTAGCTTTAACATACTAGACATCTTAATTTGAAGACATATAATTTTTTAGAATCAAAATCATATCACTTATAACCTCTATTATTTTTTTAGAATAACCTAACGAAATGCATTTAATTGCTCGAGAATCCATCTTGTCATAAGATGAGCAACCAATAAATACACAAAACATGTACAACCAAATACCTTAAGGTGGGACAAATCCATTTTCTTGTCCTGGAAAACTTCAAGAGGAGATTTAAAGTCCAGCACTCAGCTGGGTAAGCGATTGATAAGATAAGTAGTAATAAGAACTATATAGGACCAAAAATATTTTGGAACATTAATTTGAAACATTATGGCCCGAGGTTTATCAAATAAATCATAATTTTTACATTATGTTGTCCCATTTTGTTAGAGGTATACCAACATAACTAGTCTTATGCAACATCCAATTAGAACTCAAATATTGTATTATATGCCATTATTAGATCAATTTTTTTTTTATATGAGCTAAAAATTGATTAGTAATCAACATGTGAAAATCTTTGAAACAACCAAATACTTCACTCTTAGTTTTCAATACGTACACCCAAGTAACCTTAGAGAAACAATCAATAATGGTTACAAAATACTTAAAACCATCAAGAGAAGTAGAAAGAGATCCTTAGACATCTAAATATATAAGTTCAAATGCATGAGTAATTTAAGACAACAGTGAATTAAAAGGAAGTTTAGATGACTTGAAAAAATTACAAATCTCACAATTGAGAGGTTTCTTAATCAGAATCATATTTATTTTGCTAAAAAAGGACTTTAAAGGATATGCTAGATGGAGATGCCATAAGAGGTGCTCATATAATGGAGTAAAAGTAGCTTGAAATCCTTTAGAAACCCGAGAATCAAGAGAGAAATAATAATAGAGACTGTAAATAAAATCCTTCACCAATCATCATTTGTGACAAGGTCCTAAAATATAACTTTGTTAGAGTAAATATAACTTCACAATTTAGAGAAGATGTCAGCTTGTGGATAGAAAGAACCGAAATAGAAAAGAAGGAACATATAGATTTCCTAGTTTACTTTATTTGAAACAATTTTAATTTTTCCGTAACCTTTTACAAAAGCTCTTTACCCTTTAATTTGTTATATAGACAAAAGTAGGAGCGAAAAATTATTCAAAATCATAAATATTGATTACTTTATTTGAGATATGATATGTGGCACCAGAATCAATAACTCAAAGATCATGCAAAATACCAAGTTCTAGTGCAATCATAAATGAAATCTGAATACGTTAGCCAGTTTTAGGATCTGCATCAATTAAAAAACCAACAAAGTGATTAAGAAGAGCTGTAGACTAATCATGTCCTTGAGTGACAACTCCATCTTGTATTTTTTTTTTCCTGGCCATACCTATCATGTAGATAGTTTTCAAAGTCATTTAGCAGTGCAACAAGATTAAAAGTAAAGCTTTCAATGAAATGAGTGGCCAAATGAGCTTTATGATCGTTTACTCGTTTTTTATATCCTTTACAAACTTGGGCTTTATTTCCGGGTGAAAAGGCTAACAACAATCAATTAGATGTCTAATATTATGACAATATTGGCACTTCAGATATGGTTACCTGCCTTTATAAGGTTTTGCTTATGAGAATGGACATATAAGATAAGCATGAACATTTAGGGGTTAGGTTTAATATCACGTGTCATAATTTTCCTGTGAATTTCTTCATGTTGAATGGTTGCATAGATAACTTTTAAGAATGAAAAGTACAGGTTCATCAAGATATGACCCCATAAATCTTTAAAATATGGGCTAAGACTAGCCAAAAGCTAAAAAATACGATCCTATTTTGTTCTTTTCTGCGAAACAACAACATCAACAATATAAGGATGATGCATCTCCAGTTCATTCTATAAACTTTTCAAACTACCTAATAACTAAACAAACAACTTTCCATCTTGATATAGATTAGCAATGTCCAGATGAATCTGAAAAATCTAGGCAAAATTGTTTTGGTTACCATATATGCCACGAACAACATTTCAAAAATCTAAAGAGGATTCTAAATAACTAAGAATCTCAGTAAGATTACGCTTCATCAAGTTAAGAATCCAAGACATAACTAACTAATCTTTGGACAACCAAGCCTTATATTCGGATGAATCCATATTTAGAGATTTTATAGAGACGTTGATGTATCCTAGTTTTGATCTCCCACTAATAGCAATAATGACTGCCCTCGATCAAGGGAGGTAATTGAATTCATTTAGTAATATTGAACTCAACCTTTGAGACATGTTGGTATCACCATTAGAAATATTTGTTAGGAGAGAAACCACTATTGAACCTTTATCTAAAACATCTTTCTTATTGTCTTCCATAACACAACAAACACAAACAGAGAAGAGAGAATCACTACTCTGATACCATGAAAAAAAAATTAAAGATTAATAATATTATTTTTTATATTTAGGCTCCGTTTGTTTGTAGGAAAGTGAATTCTTTTTGGAAAGTGAATTCTGGGAAAAGTGAATTCCGGGAAAGTATTTTCCGATGCTTGGTAGTGTTATGGAAAATGAACTGGAAAATAATTTATTAATGAATTATTTTTTTTTTCAAATTTATCTAATATATATAAAATATTTAATCACTTACAATAAAAAAATCTAATATATATATAATATTTAATATTAAATATTAAATCATTTAAAATAAAAAAATGAAATCTAAAAAGTATAATGATAAATTTTTTTTATTATATCATGGATTCATACATAACTTATTTTATAAAATATAACTATATATGTCATATCATATTATAGAGAAATAAGCTTGTGAAATATTTTTAAAAGATAAATACATACAAAAATATTTTTATGGTTTTTTGGATAAATATTTTTTTTTTACGGGTAAAGGCAATTATCCCTTTAATATCCATTTAATATATATCAAATAAACATCAAGAAATAAATATAAATATCTAACATCAAACATAGCCATGCATAAATATTAAGTTTCAATGCCATACACATATATATTAGTTCAAATTACAAACATAAACATGCTAGACCGAATTAAAAGAGTAAACATACTCGTCAAATAACAAACATAGTCTAAACCCAAATTTTGAACATAGTCAAACCATTTTAGCAAGCAGGCCTGTAATAGTGATGGTTCATAAAATTCTGAACCCAAATTTTCCTCAAATTAGCATTTTTTGTCATAAATGCTTTTGCCAACATTTCATTTTGGACCAAATGATCAAATGCATCTCCAAGAGTGATCTCATCAAAGCCTTCAACTTTCATCACTTCTAAAGTTTTCTTATAACGAAACCTAAAAATTTAGGGAAATAAATATTAAAAAAAACATATAAAATACTTACATAATTAATACAATAAATTATGCTAAAAGAAGCTGACAATGTATAATAGTTATGGCAATGATATCTAATTCCCTAAACAAACAAGGTCTTAAAATATATTATTTAAGACCATAACACTCAATTTCTCGATAATAAAACCGCTATGAAAATTATTCATTTCGTAAGTTCAGAACGGTATAGTTCCACAAATTTATCCATATATAACAAATAATCAAACATTAATCATAAATTAATCAAAGAAAAATAAAACATAAATTTATGTTTATTAAAGGGTTCTGTTATAATTCCCATCCCATTCTCCCATTCTCGTGACCCTCTCGGTTTCCATAACATTTCCCTATAATCCATTCCCCATTTCCCCTCTTGTGCAGATTAAGATGCGAAAAACTAATGTTATAATTAATAAAAGTAACTGTGCACTGAGCAAGAAAAACGAATGCAATAATTCATTCCCCATTTCCCTAACCGGTTTTATAATTCCCCATTAACATAACCCAAATGCACTGTTGCCATTCCCCTCCCCTCTCGATGCATTGTAATTCCCCTCTCCTCTCATTCCCTTCCTCTCAATAATTCATTCCCCATTTCCCATTTCCCTAACCGGTTTTATAATTCCCCATTAACATAACCCAAATGCATTGTTGCCATTCCCCTCCCCTCTCAGTGCAGTTGTGATTTCCCTCTCCTCTCATTCCCATCCTCTCGGTTCAGTTGTGATTCCCCTCTCCTCTCATTCCCCCTCTCTCGGTCTCCCCATTCCCCTCTCCCTCTTGGTCTTATAATTGGTTCCCCCAATTCCCCTGTTATCTTTTCCTATTGCCCCAGGCACCAATACTGAGCCGCTTCCTTTTATTCTGCATCGGCGCCCAAGCACTGGACTAAGGGCTTTCGAAATGAACTACTTGGCTCGGTTTCCTTACCCCGCTTAATCCAAATCTCCTTCACTCACAATAGAAGGCCAAAGCAATCCCAACAAAGAAAGATACAGAGTGCTGTCATACCCTTTCCCTTGAGGACCTTGGGTGTACGGTGGTCGGATCCGGGGACAGGGAGAGGCTGCTTCACAGTAAAGTTCATAGAAATCCCCCCCCTCGTTTTGGCCTCTCGCTGTTCACAGAAATGGCGTCCCCTTTCTGTTCAAAAAAAATGATTCCTCCCTGTTTTACCTCTGTCACAGTAATCCCCCCCCCACCGGTCTCTGTTTGGATCCCCCCTTTGTTAAGGTTAGATGATGTTGCCGATTGTGATTGATGAAGAAAAAATATGTTTTTTGTGGGTTGATTGATTAATTTTTGGTTAGTTTTAACTGTAGCATTTGACGAGATTTGATGAAGAGGAAAACTGTTCTGTGTTGAAAATTTTATGGGAAAATTACCTGATAATTGATCCAGGAAAATACGTTGTTCCAGAAAAATACTTTTGTTCCTCAGCTTCCAATTGATTTTGATGAAATAAAAGAGAAAGAGAGACGGTAGTATTTGGGCAAATGAACGGAGAAAAAAAAAAGGAAAGTGTTTTCCTTTCTTTAACATAAGGAATACACTTTCCTTTCACAGTGTTGTTTTTTTAACTTTGACCAAAATTTAAATTCCGTTGACTCCTTTTCCAAATATTACCAAACATGGGAAAACAAAGAAAGTGAATTCCAGGAATTCACTTTCCTGCAAACAAACATGCTCTTAATCTCGTGAATGATACAGGTATATATGGAAGAGAGGTGGTGATATTGATACTAACTCTTTCCATGATATTAACCTAAATATATGCCTAGTCAATTATTAATCCCTGAACATATATCTGCATAAAATTATCCTTACCGTCACTAATCTAGGCAACAAATAAGCTAATAGTAATGACATATATATACATAGAATATTCTCTAATATAAATTAAAAAAATCCAATAAAAACTATTCATAAATGGAGAGAACTAATTATTGAGCTTACATTGAAAAGATACTAGTTACTGGTTCAGTTATTAACCTAATCATATAGAAAAATTACATAGATCAATGAATTCTTGCAAATATCCTAACCATTAATCATAATAGAAAAATGTTACTTAATAAAAGAAATAATATCACAAATGATAGGTTTCGAGAATGGCAATATTAGGAGATAAATAACAAAGGAAATCAATGAAAACATATGAGGCAAAAATCCATTTAAGAAAATCAAAGAAAATAACATTAATGGTTGAGAATTTTCCTTTGCATCAAATTTTAATCTCCATTTGTCTCCTTTCCTCTAACGTATTGTTGCTTTTTTTTCTTTATAACAAAATATTAGTGCTTTTGTATTCAACAAAGCCAAAATCTATAGATAATGACTACTTAGTTATTACAAACCATTTTCCTTTGTAGTCCTGACCTTTTTTTCTAAAAAAATTCAATTGCCTAGTATAAATCCAAATAATAGCTTTACTGAGGAGAAACTAATAATTAACCAACAATTATAGGTAAGTTTAATCACACTTGTATAAAGAGAAAACCTGGAAATAAGTTGGGTACTCTATTGATTGGTTGATTATCATTTAATTTTAATCAAAAGTAATCAAGCAATAATAGCTATCAATTAAACCTATAAATCATTGTTGGCTAGTGAATGCAACCTATATTCCCTGGCAACTCCGACCTCTCTCTTAAAAAACAATAACCACACACCGTAATTCTAATGAGAAACTCCACTATAGCAAAGCCATCACCAATACAACCTTTGAACCAACTAACTCAACCACTCAGCAAAAATGCAAAATAGGAAAAAGAAGTACAAAGAAATAGAGACTAATCCAATCCTATTTTGATGAGGAACAGATGAGGAGGCGAGAAAACCTTGAGTAGCCAAACAAAAGCCAAACAATTTAGAAATTATCGGTGAAACACTAAAATCAGTAAAAAAAAAATAGAACACAAATTAAAATTTGCAAAAATAATTTGGAAAATATATATATATATCTTCAATTGAACTCACCTTTCCCTAAACTATATATATACTCAAAACAAAGGCTGATGATATTTAATGGCATATTACTTTGTTTGTTTTAGGCTATTTAAGCTTGTTTCATGAAAAACTATATTTATTATTTGAGTTTTGTGTTATTTTTATTATTTTTGACTTATTTAGTTTCAGTTTGAACTTTCACTTTAATTTGGGTTCATGACAACCTATTAGTCATTGTTTAGGGTTTATCAAGGGTTTTAGGTATTAGGTTTGTATTAGCTAATTATTAGCTTAGACCTATTGGTTTACAATCCATTGTTTTTTTTTTTTTTGCTGTAAAATTCAACACCCATGATATTTTGAATAAATTTATGTTTTGCTTGATGCAACACTTTATTTTTACAACAAATAAATTTGACCTGTCAAGATATAACTGACTTTGTAATGTATTTGTATACTTTGGGTTCTTGATTATCTATATTCAACGGGTCCAAATCTAATTTCTAATGTCTTTGGTTCTTAGATACATGGTTATCTCCAGGTCAAGATTTATGTATTATAAACTTGATTTTTGGCTTTCCGAGTTTGTCATCTACCTTATTATGAGTTTTTGGATCTTTATATTCACACTTTGGTTTCTTGATTCTCTATAATTAATGAGTCCATGTTTAATTTCCAACACCTTTGATTCTTATATGTATATGGTTATATCTGAGTGAAGGTTTTTATATATCACAAACTTGATTTTTGGCTTTCCAGGTTTGTCATCTACTTTGTTGTGGCTTGCATCATAAACACAAATATGAATGTTTGACACCAATTATCCATTTGATTCTACATGTTTTCAGTCATTTTTTGCTAGAGATTAATTATCCATTTGATTCTACATGTTTTCAGTCATTTTATGCTAGAGATTAATTTTCATTCCTAATAAGAAATGGTTTTTGCTTTTATAAATGTGTCATACAAATACAACTCATTTATATAAAATATAAAAGGAGAAAAATTACTGACAAATTATAATAATCTATTCAAAGCATTATTAAATTAAAAATACATTAAAAAAATCAATCACTATGGTAGAAAAAAAAGTCTAACTAAATAGTTTTAAAAATAAGAGAAAGGATATTAAGTAATATCTAAATAGAAACAAAAATTATGAAAAGAAAAAAAAAACTAAGGCTAGTTGCAAGTGCCTGGCCAACAATACAAAAACCTAGGCTCGTTTAGGCATGGAAGCCTAGGTATGTGCACTTGCTAGAGATTTTTTTTTTGTAAAAAAGTGGACGTGTGTCGTTCGTTTCAATTTCTTTTTATAATTGGGTAACAAGTCATCTTCTATGGTGAGTGACCTATTGTTTGCTGAATTATTTTCTTGTCACCACCATTGATTTGAAAGCCGGGGTTCAAGTTTTTAGATCCTCAAAGGCTATTTTTTTTCTTTTTACTTATTTTCATCTAAAAATACCTAAAAAACATTATTAAAACCTCAATAAACTCATTTCCAACTCCAAAGCACCCTAAAACAACTCTAAAAGATTTAAATGAATTTAAAAAACTTTATTGACCCCAATTTATTTTTTTCAATATGGTTATAGGAAAATACAACATCTATTAAACTCTTTTTGAGAAGACAAATTTATAGTTAAAATGTGTCTATCCAAAAACTTTCTCCCTCTCCTCTCCAACATTTATGAACTTAAATGTTAGAAAATAAAGTTTAGTAACTAAACATGAATTACAAAAATAAAAGACACCAAATGATAGAAAAACTACAATCTTAAGGACTAAGATGCCAAAGTTATAAAGTGTGTAACCATTCTTTTTTGGTTATAGGTATAATATGTTTTGATTAAATAATTATTTTAAGATAAACAAATATATAAAAAAAAGTTAGATAATCTCTTTGCAGTTATTGAGCTTATTTGAAAGTATGGTTACGGTTACTTTTCAAAGTGTTTTTTATACCGAAATGCATCAAAATAATTTTTTTTATTTGTTAAAAATTATTTTTGAGATCAGCACATCAAAATGGTCCAAAACACAAAAAAAATAATTAATTTTTAATTTTAAAAATTATTTTTTTATGAAACGTGGTTTGCATTGCATTTTCAAATTTTTTAAAAAAAAATTAATTCAAAGATATTGCTGTTCCCTCATTTTAAAAATCTTAAACTCAAATCTTGAGGACAATATTCATGAGAATTCATTATTATTTTTTTGAATATGGATGGCATGTTCTTAAAATCGTTCGTGAAGAATTTAATATAATTAAATTGACGTGTAAAATAGTTCAAAGATATTTTATAGTCGGTAAAAAGCCTTACAGACAGGGAATACATCCAGACCAATGTATGCGACTTTTCCCAAGATTCGAAACTGTCTAAAGGGAAGTGAGTATGCACACTCACTAAGTTATGCCTTCATTATGGTATGGTTAAATAATTACTAATCTCTTAGTCCAATCTCTAAATGACAACTGGCACGTACGTGGTTTCTATACGGTATACTTTGACTTAGCTTCGACCGACACGTGTAAATGGTTGACTTTTGCATGTCATCAAATATTATGCAAAAGCATTGCTGAATAGGACCTGAGAACTCTCTAATTCTATCCCCACGATCCATTAACATGCCGCCCAGGGGCGGAACTAGGGGAGGTATGCAGGCTGGAGCCCTCAGCTTAAATTTTTTATTATTTATTATTTAATATTTAAATATGGAATATAAAATATTTTTTTTATTTTAAATAAATATACTTTTTAATAATATAACTTATTATATTAATTTTAGCCTCCCCTATTAACTACTGCAAACTCCGCCCCTGATTCCACCGTTTCTGTAGGATTTGAAACAAAGCTTATAAATCTACGCAAACATTAGTATTTTGATCCATTTTACCAATAAAGTTACTAATAAATCAAAATTTACTGATGGGTGCTTTTAAAATATTAGTTTAAATACTGATAAAAGTTCTCATCAAATAAAACTATTAAATTTAATGGTATAATGAGGAATTACATTCCTCAACTCTGAGTTGAGAGATCTTATTTTCTAACCATCTTTCAAGTTGTTGAGTTAGCTCCTCAATCCCATGTGTTATGATCTTTACTGCTAGAATGAAGAATCATAAATGATGGCCCGATCATATAGAATCAAGTTGGTTGTGATAGCGTACTTGAGAAAAGAAAATAATTGGGGTATTTAAAAAAAAATCTTTTTTAATTTGATCCCCTTTTTACTCCTCCTTTTCTTATACATATATTTTTGCTAAAAACCTGTAATCAGCATAGCTAACCTTTTCTTTTCCTTGCTCTTCCGCGCAAGATACCAGGAAGTATATATGAAAGGGAAGAAGGAAGGTGTACTTTTAGGAAGTATGAAATAAGAATAAGCCAAGAATTTTTTCTCTTCTGGGCTATTAAATAAACATAATTTTTTCAAGATCAATTATTAATTCATGGATATGAATTTTTGAAGTTAATAGTAAAATTTTAATTTAAATACACTACTTAAAATATTAAAAAATAAATTTGAAAGTATATAAAATTGAATTGAAAGTAAAAATAAATCCACTATTAAAGTTAAATCCTTCGATGTTTTGTAGAATATAATTCATTTATAATCGCATTTGAATCGATATATAACAACCTTTCAATCAGGATAAAATTTAATAATTTCATGTCAACTAGAAAACAAAGCAATTAAATTTTTAGGATCTTTCAATTCCTCTTTCCTTCACTTGATTCTTTCTTAGATTAGTATTTTATAAATTAGACTTTATAAGCTTACAAGGTTATTCTCTCACTTTTTTTTTCCTTGGATTTTTTTTTTGTTTTTCCCTTACTTCTCTCTTTCTCTCTCGCCTCTTTTTTTCTTTTTTTTTCTATTCTATTTCTGCCCAGTCGGCAACAAATAAAAGAAAGGAAGAGCTAATTTGTTTTATTTTTTAACGGTAAATAATCATTTTACCCTTAATGAGTCGTTTTGCTTTTATTTGACTTTTTTTTTTTGTTAGCACTACTAAGATTCGTTCATTCTAAAATTTTAACCAGATTTTATTCAATATATTTTAAGATTCCTTGTAAAATTTTAGCTTAATCTGATGGTCAGATTGAAAATTACGTAAAATAACGTAAACCTGGTTAAATTATGATTTTTCATCAAATTTTTTAATTTCTCCAAAATTTCTGAAATTTTAACCCAAACTAAAGCATTATATTAAAAGTCTCCACATAAATTTTCAGAAGTTTTTGATAACTCAATCAAGAATTACAAAAAACTAGTCAAAAATTATTAATAAAATCTTAACGTGGACTATATAGCCCACCCAAGCCTTTAGCATATATCCGCCTTTACATATATATCAGCATAATTAAACTAAATCAAGGATGTGGTGGCTGGTCTAGTGGTATGGTATCTCAAAACATGAACTGAGTAGAGGGGTCGCGGTTCTTGCCATAGTTAACAAGCCTTTGTTCCTCCATGTTTCTTTGCAGAAGACAAGGCAACAGGCATTGCACGGCAGTGTCTTTGCACGTAGCATTAATTAAGTCTTTTTCTTGCCAAATATTGTGCACTTAATTCTTCCATATCATGTGCAACATGTGAGGTTTACATGAGTTTCGGAGCTCATCTTGTAATAAATAGCGCTGCAGCACCTCTCTGTAAACCTGGGTTATGTAGATCCACGTCGACAAGAAATCAACAGTGTTTCATTTCTAATAGCATGTGGCTGACCATGCATGCATGTTGCTCCGAGCAACGCAAAACCCTAAATTCACGTGGTAAAAGACTGGAAGCAAATCTAGTGGTGCATAGTTAATTATCCCATTCATGCCAATTTTGTTCAATGATTTTCTTGAGAATCATGCACGAAAAACCTCAAGCACTCAAAGTGTGGATGCCATTAATGGCTTAATGCTCAACTGAAAGGTTGAAGTTCTTGCATATATATAATATATATATATGTGAAAAAACTTGGGGAGAATCTTTCATAGATGTTAGGTCACAATTAATGGATCATAATCATATCGGTAAAGCATGTGAATTAGTGGTCCAGCTGCTCATGAAGTCAATTCCCGAGTAAACGCTCGACTTGGTTAGTGGTCAGCTAGAAGGCTATTTTCTTCAACAATTTGAATCCACAGAGCTTAGGATAATGCATGCTTCTTGTATCGCTTTGCCTAGGGAAGGATACTGCTTAGGATGGTGATGGATAATGGTAGGGAAGGAACTCAGGAAATCCACACATGACAGTCCTTTTCGAGTGGAAATGTGGAGGAAGACCTTCATGAGAAACAGGGCACACTGACAGAGACTATCATTTTGTTCAGTGAGATGAAATTTCCCTAGGAAAAACCTAATTCTTTCATGTAAAAATCACTAGTATAGCCCCAATCTGGTGCTTTTCTTTAGGTTTTCCAAATGGTGACAAAGGCCCAAAGAAACAAAATAATACGTTAAACCCGAACATATATTGGCCCTAAATTGAGAGAGGCGAGACTGTCTCTTTGCAAACAACACAACAAGAGCCTTCTGGTTCTTAATGGCATTTCATTTCTAAATGGACGGCCATATATGCAATTCAAAGCATTGCAAAACACAAAATTCTCTTCTCTCACTAATTATCTGTATAGAAAGAACTACATCGGTAACCTGCACCATGCTGCGGGTAGGATAAAAAAAATTCTTGAGCATAAAAAAATTCTTCAGTATAGAAAGAACTACATGGTACCAATGAAGGCCATGCTTGTAGGTTAGTGGCTATCACACGCACCACCGAAGTGTAACGACCATTCTCACATGCTAGAGCATATGTTACACAAGCAAGTCACTTTTTCCCCTTCCATTTAATTTAGTTCCTTGACATTCATTTCAAGTTCACATTCAGAACCTCAAGCTTCAGTTATTCTAAATTAATGAAATCAAATTTTATTTTGTATCAATTGAGCGCTAATTTTTTTTCCTCGGCACCACGAGAACCCCGCATGAAGCCAATTAATGCAAACCATAAAGTCCGATCATAAATCAATCCAATTTAAAAAGATAAAATTAAAGAGAAAAAACTTGAGTGAAAAAAAATTATTACACTATCCACAAAATTAATGATCAAACATTGTATGGCTGCACAATAATTCTTCCCATTTGTTAGAAAAAGGTACATATGCTTGCAAAGGTGGCCCAAACCTGAGCATTTAAAGCCGTAGTGTCTAACCAAATCAGAATAAAGTATGACTGGTAATAACTTTGTTAGTTTAGTTGCACTAACGAGTTCTATCAATCAGTAATGGCTGTATTCACGACAATAGAAAAGCAGAGGAAGCTTCGGAGGATGAAAAGAATCCATCATGAAACAAAAATGGAATTGCAATGTAGGTTCTAGATGCTTGCAAGTCATCACTAAGGTAATATAATGTAACTTTAGGCATGGTGATCATCCAGAGCAAGGACTGCCTCAGCTACTTGTACGCCCCCCAAAATGCAGTAGGGCACCTGGTTGTATCGAGAACTAATTAGAAATGAACAAATTGGGTTCATTCTATCATGTTCATACTTGATCTCAACACAGCAGTCAACTCAGACTTTGGGAGAGCTACAAAATGAAAGACCGACGAAGACATTACACAATAGAAGAGGGGAAAAAAACTCTTGTCAAGGGAGACAGTAGTTGCATAATATGCTGTCTAAGAACACGTACCTAACAGCATGCATTCAGCTGTTTTGCTCTTATTTCCCAAGTGGTCCGAAATCTTTGGGTGGCCATATCTAGAAACAAAATGAGTACAGACAAAAAAACAACAAATTTAGAGTACGAAAGCTGAGTTTTTCTGAAAAATAATTGTCCAGCAGTTGTGAAAGGAGCAAAAATTCATTGCTATCAGCTCAGAATAAGAGTATAAATGGTCCATTTCCTATCACAATCAGTGGATCATAATATGTAAAATAGTGGTTGAATGCGAATCAGTGGCCCAGCTGCTCATGAGGTTAACCTGAGCTTTGATATAATCATTCCATTCACACCACTTGGTCACTGCAACTAGTTAAGGCTGTGTTTGTTTCCATTTCTTCAACAATTTCATGAATCTTGATTCACAAAGATCACTCTAATGATTGTACTAGATGCCCCCAACCGCATACTAATTACATCACAGTGCCTATTGCCTAGGACAGACTGCTTGACATGCTCAAGCTTTCATGGGCAACCATGGTTTGATAATGCATTTTTCTCCACAGCCCAACACCATTTAGAGGATTCTGAGTATTTCTAATACAAGAAAAGAAGGTACTAATGTTATGGATGTGTTTTTGGGTATCATTATTTTTTAAATTGAGAAACAAAAAGATGTTAATCTTGTTAAGATGTTGAGAGACAAACTCAATTACATTAAGATCAACATTTTCTGGTGGCCTTAATATCCATATTCAATCACTTTCTCTCTTCAATATTTTATGGTGACTTTCTCTCTAACATCTAGAGACTGAATCATGAAAAAAATAAAGTTTGAAATCAAAATATAAACTACTAAAACAAAAATTACCAAACAATAGTTGAATTGAAATTTCAGCGAGCAAATTTAAGTATTTTCTCATCAACATCTAAACAGGGTCTTTTTTTTATTGTTAAATTTGGTTCTTCTTCTAGTTCCTTTTTCAAACTACAAATAAAGTTTAATTTCACAAAATCAATCTTTAATTTGTCGACACTTTGTATATGCAAGAGAATGAAAGAATATCAACATATAAAACAATGCTAATGTAACTTGGAAGAATAAATTTGCAATTAAAGAAGTTTGTTGATCGAAGTAATAAAAAAAGAAGCATTATTCACAGTGCGGTGAACAGTGCCTTCAAAGGCACCCCAGATGTTACAGTCCAACACCATTGAAGTTCTAATAAAACCTACATTTCAACGTAGATGATTACTAAGAGTCTAAGACAGTCCAGGAATGACTTCTTGTCATATAGCATATTGGTTGTAATCAATATCACATCATTCTTAGCAAAATTAAACTAAGTGTATGTTTGATATTGTGGTGCGGATGCTTTTTAAAAGCCTTTTAATTAATATCAAAATAATGCTTTTTCAGAATTTTTTTTTAATTTTTGATATCAGCACTACAAAAGCATCCATAAACACCTAAAAAACATACTTCAGTCAAAAAACAATTTGAAAAGTAGGTTGTAATGCAAAAACAAACACTCACTAAGCCTGTACCTTCTGCTTGGGCTGCCATGTCAATCCCAAGTAGATGCTGCCTTGTCTTAGATGGCCTCCCTTATTCCCCATCACTCTTCCATGTGGATTGGTAAGACAT
This sequence comes from Populus tremula, assembly GCA_964019445.1. Lineage (NCBI taxonomy): Eukaryota > Viridiplantae > Streptophyta > Magnoliopsida > Malpighiales > Salicaceae > Populus > Populus tremula. Next base: position 6,164,722 of record CAXHTJ010000017.1, read on the forward strand.
ATTTTTGGTTTACTACCAACATTCTTTACAATAATATTGGTTCATATTACTTGATAGAGTTTTTCCTACACCTGCCAGGTCTAGTTAACCAGGCTGCAAACTCATGGACATTTTGTGCATTAGCGCAACATACAAGATCATTTTCAGTCTATCCCAATGCCTTGGAAAACAAGAGATAAATGGTCACTTCCTAGGTTACCTCTTATAAAACATACTCCACTCAACCATTACTAAAGTTTCATTTTGCACATAGTTTTAATCCTACAGCTCAAAATTCCTCTAATAGTGTTGAACAAAAAATCTCAGTTGCCCTCGACTGATGCCAGCTACGTCAAAATAATTATTTTTAACATGATGCGAACATTACTGTTGATAGCCCACATATTCTTCATAGAAAAACCAGAACAATGTGCTCTATGAAAGGTAAAAAAAAATCTCTCAAAACCCAACAAAAGTACGCCAAGGAAGAAAATAGGCTTACCTTCCAAAACATTTTCCCTTGAAGAAGGCCATAAGAAACTGCCCCGAAGTTTCTTGAATCCTTGCTTTTATATATGTTATCTCCCTCTACCCAAATATGGCCCTTAGGAACCTAAACAAAAAGAGCAAACCTTTTCATTTCCTAAGCTAACAATCAACAATCTTTAAAGCGTAATAGCAATAATCCACAAATCCAGCAAGCAAAAAATCAACAATTACCTAACCAAACCACACCCACCAAAACCCATTAAGAAAAGCATCAAAATCAACCAAACAAAGCAGAATCGCTAAAAAACCATCAACAAAAAGACATCACGCTTAGCTTTAACAACACTAAAGGCAAAATCTTCAAAACCCAACCAAAAAAAAAAACACATACCACAATAGTCTCAGTTCTATCACTGTTTTGGGGATCAACAACATAAGTAACAGAATCACCCTCAACACCTATAACTCTTTTAGTCACATTTTTTCTTGGCTCCACGGGTGATGTAACAAGAACAATATCTCCAGCACCCACTTTGCCAAGCTTGTGTGAAATCTTCTCAGCCAATGCCAAATCACCACTAATGTTAAAGGTAGGGAGCATACTTGGTCCATAGAGCTGCAACACCCCCCGTCAATGCTTAAATACTTAAAGAAACAGATAAAAAGCATTACTTTATGCTTATTTATACTTACAGAAGCAACAGTGAAGGCATAGGTTTTGGTGACATGGAGAAAGCAAAGAGCTTTGGCTACTAAGAAGGATCCGTTGAACGCTTCTTTGGCAATAATGGTCCATTCATTTAGATTTCTCAGGCTCATTTGTTTTTTTTCTCTTCGTCAAGATTGCTGGTTTTTATTGGAGACTTGAGAGGGGAGAAAGCTTGCTGCTGTTTAGTGAAATAGGGGAAGGCCAGAAATTTTTGCAAGTACAAGTTGGGCTAAAGGCCAGAGCAGACTAGGCTAACTCAGATATGTAGTAGAAGGCAACTCAAGTGAGAGCAATCTCTAATAGTATCTCCAATGCAAAAAGTTAAATTAATAAAATGAATTTTTAAATAGTAAAATTATAACTTTTTTAATTATTAGCATTCTAATGATAAAAAGTTATTTAAAAAAACCATTTATATTTTAATATATTTCATGTTAAATTCATTTTTATATAATTATATAACTAATTTAGATATTTTATATATAATATAATTATGATGTTATTAATTATATAATTAATATTAGTAATTTATAAAAATAATATAAAATTTAATAAAATAATATGAAAGTTAAAAGATATAATTTAAAATTAAACTTAAAATTTATTTATATGAATATTTTTAATTTTCAGTTTTATATGTTACTGTTAAAAAATTAATTTTTTAAAAGTAAATTCAAATTCATGCTTTGAAAAAATAACCGCCACCATTTAAAATTTCAAATTCCAAATTCCAAAAAAATGACCGCCACAATTTTAAATTTTAAAATTTCAAATTTTGAAAAAATGACCGCCAACATTCTAAGATTTCAAAATTTAAAAAATAATCTATCTATAAATATTCTCATATACCTTAACATTTTTTTCTCGTCATTCCATTGTTTTCTCTCCGATCAAAAATATATTTCATTAAAATTCATCATGAATCATTCTAATTTTAATTTTTATGATGCTTTTGATTTTGATGATGACACTCTTGTGATCGCTTTTCAAGTTGTTGCTGAAGAAGAATCGAATAATCAAGGGCGGAAAACAGGGTATCGTGGCTCTATTCGTGGCCACAATATTGTCAATCGTAATAGAAAGGAAGGTGAGTTAAGGTTATATAATGATTATTTTGCTGAAAATCCTAAATTCACTTAAACTCAATTTCGAAGAAGATTTAGGATGAGTCGTCGTCTTTTTCTTCGGATTGCAAATGCAGTGGAAGCTCATAATCCATATTTCAAACAAAGGACAGATGCTCTCGGTGTTCTTGGTTTATATTGTCTTCAAAAGGTAACTGCCGCTCACAGAATACTTGCATATGGTATTCCTACAGATCTTACTGATGAGTATCTTCAAATTGGAGAAAGCACTGCGATAGAAAGTCTTAGAGCTTTCGTCAAAGCAATCGTAGAAGTTTTTTGTTATTGGTATCTAAGGGCACCAAACGAGGCCGATGTTTGTCGATTATTATCAATTGGAGAGCAGCGTGGATTTCCAGGGATGTTAGGGAGCATTGATTGTATGCATTGAAAATGGGAGAAATGCACAATTGCATGGCATAGGATGTATATTGGTCATTGTCGTGAACCAACTATAATTCTAGAGGCGGTGGCTTCACAAGATCTTTGGATATGGCATGCCTTTTTTGGAATGCCTGGATCATTAAATGATATTAATGTTCTTGATCGGTCACCTATCTTCGCTGCACTTGCTGAAGGTTGTACTGCTCCTGTCAATTATACAATTAATAGGCATGAATATACAATGGGATACTATTTAGCAGATGTGATTTATCCTAATTGGTCAACTTTTGTTAAGACAATCCCAAGGCCATTAGGAGCAAAGAGAAAATATTTTGCAAGTAAGCAAGAGTCTGCAAGAAAGGATGTAGAGCGGGCATTTGGAGTGCTCCAATCTCATTTTGCAATTGTACGTGGACTTGTTTGATACTGGGATGAAGAAACACTTGCAAATATTATGAAAGCTTGCATAATAATGCATAATATGATTATTGAAGATGAAGGAGCAATGAACCTTGGATTTGACCATGAACGTGAAGTTAATTCATTTATATTAGTGTCACATGGTGAAATACCAGAACTGCATGATTTTCTTCAAACTCATAATCGAATCAGGGATAGAGCAACTAGCTCTCAACTACAAGAAGATTTGGTTGAACATTTATGGGAACAATATGGTAACGAGTAGAATCATTAGCTTTGAACTTCTTATGTCATCAGAATTTTCAAGTTTTTTATGTTTTTTTTTTCATTATGGTTGTTATCTTTTAAGTTAAGTAATCATACTTATTGTTGTTTTTCTATTGTTGTTTTTCATTATGGTTGTTATCTTTTAAGTTAATTAATCCTACTTATTATTGTTAAGTGTTAGAAGAACTTCAAAAAAGTATTATGAATTGATACCACTTTTATAACAATATATTTAAAATAACCAATAAATTTCTAAATATTTAATTAAAAATACATTACATTAAACAATAAATAAATCTAGTTAATTAAACATTAAACAATAAATAAATCTAGTTAATTAAAAATACATTACATTACAATAAATCAATCAAAGTTAATTAAAAATCAAAACCCCTCTTTTGTATAATTTCTAACTTTCTATTTTGAAAATACGCTGCAGAAATTGGATCCAGATTAGAAATATTCATTTTCATAATTTCTTCTTCTTTCTCAATCCTGTCCAATTCTTGTTTATCTTGACTTTGTTGAATCAGCATGGCTTGTTGCTCTAACATAATTTTTCTGTCTTGTTTCTTCTGATCCTCAATTTCAACTAGAGTATCCCTGAATTGTTGTAACAGATTCGTTACAGTTACATCCCCAACTTTATCTTTTCCTTGTCTACGTTTAAGTCGTTCCTTTGCAGCCTTCTGACCGATTGGTCTATCTTGATAAATCAATGGTTCATTATCTTCTCCTAAACTAACAGAATCAGGGATAGATGGAGTTGATGAAGCCGGACTTGCATTGACATGACCTTTTTGTTTCTTGTTTGACCTTTGATGTTGACTTGCATGCTCAAATTGTCATTTGGGTTCTTTTCTTAAGATAACCCAACAATGTTCTAGTTGAAATCGTTTGCCAATGCAAGAAGCATACATTTGCCGAGTATCATTAATCTGGTAAAAAAATAAATTAATTAAATAATGTTAAAATATATTTTAAACAATTCAACATAGAAATGAATATTAACATTACCCTTAATTCTTCGGTCATTCCATTTTGCTGATGATTTTCAATTTGAGTAACAAATCCAACAAATTTACCGACTTCTCTATTTATTTCTTGCCATCTACTTGAGATGCTTATTTGTGAACGATTATTCAAGTTTCCTCCATTCTCTACAAAGTAAGCATGTACGCAAGCCCAGAACTGTTTTGTTTGTTGATCAACTCCTGTAATTGGATCCTTGCTTGTATTTAGCCATGCAGAGACAAGTAAACAATCCTCCTCTGGTGAGAAATTTTTACTTCTTTGTGATTTTTTTGCCGAATGGACATTTAAATTCGAGCATGTTAAGTCATCAATTAATTGATTAGAATCACTTGGTTGAGAGAGAATATCTTCTGACTCACTCATAAGAAAGTTGGTAAAAGAGCTTGGAAAATTTGAATCCATCTACATTAAAAAAAAAAAACTTAAGTTAAAACCTTATAAGAGAGTGTAAAAGAAGCTCACATTCAATGTCTAGCAATTTTGTAGTTTTCATACATGCGAATTAATAATAAGCATTGCCTTCTACTTGTTCTAACATAACAATTTGACCATTTTTGGAACTAAAAGAGAATCGATATACTGGTTTAATTGTATTTTCAAGAAGACAAAATATAATTGACCTCAAATTAAAACAGACAATCAAAAATAAATTTTAAATATGCAACTCTATCTTTTTATCAATATCAACTACCATTATTAATTTCTCTCAATTTTATCAAAGATAACAACATAAATAAAAATTGTCTTCCTTAACCCATATTAAAAACATAAAATAATAAAGAAATAAAACTCATCACAAATATTAAATTAATAACAAAAGTTCTAAAAAATCAAGAGATATTAAAACGAAAATAGAAAAAGCTTTTAAACAAGCATACCTTTTAATTTCAGCTAATTAACACAACCGATGTTAATAATTAACCGGAGAATAATTGATTCTTGTTTTTTAAAATTTAAGAGAAGGGTGAGGCACAATACAAAAATTTAAAACTACAAGTTTTTTCTTCATGTATTTATAAACAAAATTTTCTATGTTTAAAAAAAAAAAAAAAGTTGTTGGCCAATGGCTATAAAAATAGTCGTTGGCCATTTTGGCCATTTCTACAGTTAAATGTAGAAATGGCTGTTAAGAAAGCAAAAGGCCATTTTGGCTATTGATTTGCTTCTTCCGTTGGAATACAAAAAGTAAAGAAATAAAAGGCAAAGTACGATTGCCTCTTCATTTGCCTGCTCCGTTGGAGCTTCCCTAACGGGTCACATCTATATGAAGGTAGGTTTTTTAAAAGTGATTTTTAATTAAAAATATATTAAAATAATATTAATAATGTGATGTAAAGTATTTTAAAAAATATTTTTTAATTAAAAATATATTTAAATAATATTTTTTTTATTGACACATTAAAATCATTAAAAAAATCTTAAGAAAATTAATTTAATATTTTTCTAAGAAAATATAATTTAATAACACCTTTTTTTTTCCTTGTCTCTGTCTCCCCCTTTCTTTTTCAGTATAAATGATGTTGCATATAATTGAATTTTATCATTTAACTGCAACTTGGTATTGTCTAGGGGTGTTAAAAAAGAATCGACCAACCGATTAAACCGAGAAACAATTAACCGAAAAAACCAAACCGATAGAAAAAATCGATTAAAAAATAAAAAAACTACTCGGTCTGGTTCTGATTTAAAAAAGCTTAAATCGATTGAACCGGACCAAACCGAACTGGTTATTTTAAAAAAAAAACTATAAAAAAAACTATCCCTAATCCTAAATCACTTTCCTCCTTTTTCAGCCGCACCCCCCCCCTCCCTTTTCACCCTTCCCTTCCCCTCCCCTTCCCCTTTCCTCCTTTCTAGCTTTCCCCTTTCCCCTTCCCCTTCCCCTTCCCCTTCCCCTTCCTCTTTTCCAGCCACCCCCTTCCCCTTCCCTCTCGCCTTCCCAACCCTCGTGTGGAAGACTTTGATTGTTGGTTGCATTTTTTAGTTGCTTTTCTTGAATTTCTAAGTGGTTGCTGTAATTAATAGCTCAGACTGATATTTGATGTCAGATTTTTCTGTGATTTAGCTCAGTAATGAAGATTAACTTATCCAACTACCACAGTCTGGTTTTCCTGGTTTTTATGTTAAAAAACCAACTAGAAGTTGAATTTTTTGATTAAAACCGAACCAGACCGTGAACATCCTTAGTATTGTCTCCTTAAGATATGACAACTTTCTCTAATTTTCAAAGAAACTCAAACCCTAGTTTTGCAAGGAATGAGAATAAGAACATCTCAATTATCCATAGCCATTAGGCTTGCTTTTGTAACTTTACCACATGCTTAGTATTTCCTAAACATTATGTGATGCAGCGAGTTAGAGATATTTCAGAATCTCCACATAAACTGAACAAATCTGAATCCTTCTCCGAATCAAATCTAAATTTGTCCAACGATATCCTATTGTCTTCGCGCAAACTTTACTTTAAAGAACACCACCACTCGTAATGAAATGTAGCAGCCATTCATATATTATATTTGCATGAAAAAATACACGCAATATGAAACTTTGTTCCTCTCTTCACAGCATGGAGTGCTTTATGCATACAAAATCGCAGCATCATTGAGAAACCTGCACAAAGAGGAATTCAGGAATCTGATCCAGCCATTGGCCAAAAATTTCCATCAACTATGTGGAAGCCTACACAAATTTACATGTTCATTTTACACGCCCTCAATAAAACCGTTAAAGTAAATGAAATGGGAGAATCCATTCAGTTACCATGAGACAGCAATGTCTTTATCCAAGATACCGAAGCAGGACTCCATCATTTCCCAGAACAAATCCCTTCTTGTCATCGATAAACCTGCAGAAAAAAAGATCGTAGCTATGAATACCTTATGATTTGACTGCCTCTGAGTGCAAAGTTAAACAGGTAAAAGCATTGGCCAGTAATCTTCATTTTCTTCCTCAACAAAAAGGTGCAGTTCAAATCAGAGTGAAAAATGAAATATGAAAGGTGTTGGGGTGCAATCCAAGACCACAAGAAGACCTATACATTGCATTTGGAAACCTGCTAATCAATGTTGGAGATTATCTATGCTAGCTGTTAATATAATGAGACTCACTTCACCGAGTAAAGATTTGCAGCGATATTATCAGCTGCTTTGTCACGGGACCATGTCTTGCCACCATTGGTAGTTCTCAACAGAATCCCACTGCCCCCTGCTGCCCAAGCCTCTTCCTGCACAAGGAAACCATTTACAGTATGAATGTAGAAACTTGGAAAGTTGAGAGACCCATAGAAAAACCTGACAGTGGAACAAAGTTGCAAATGCAAGACACAAATCACTTGTCAGTAAATGCAGATGGATGCATATTCGTGACACATAGGACAAGCATAGTTTTGTTGAGCAACACATGTTACAATGCAGAAGTTTTTGAAGTGAAGTCATTTATCAACACATCACCGTAATGCAACTAATTCTGTTCCCCTTGCATTAATCAGAAAACTGTTACCTTTGAACGGTACCCTACATCAAGAATTCCAAACCCCCTGCTTTGCACTGGAATTTCTTCAAACTCCTCTGATATCTGTAACATCAAAAAGTAACTGAGCTTCAACACCAATACAGAAAAAAAATCTGGTCCTGTTCTATAACCAATTAACCCATGCTTGTAAATTGACAGTAATCTACATTGAAAAAGATATGACATGAGAAGAGAAAACACGGATTATACAACTGGAAACACTATAAGGACATATAATAAACAAATAAGTAAAGTAGACTGCAACGCAATAAAAATAGGTGAAAATAAAAAGACCAGTGATAATGAGACATTCACGTGTTATAATCCCTTTGATAATCATATACATGTCCAGATGATGCTTTGTTTGTCTAGAATTTTATGTGTATTTAAAAGTCAAACTATATCAAGCAGATCCATTGAAAGCATCAAGTCTTGCTTAGTTCACATTCACAGAGGAATGAATAATTAGGTGTTTCTCGACTAGTAAGGACTTCATCTAGTGGGATGTCAAGTCCCTGCTGATATACTAGTTTCGAAGGGTGCAACAACTAATGTGGATATAAACTTACCATCTTATCATTATGTAATCAATTCACTGATTGAGGATCGTCACATGCACACAATAATAGTTTCTTCACATTCTTCATATCAACTTACCCCAGTGCCTTTGCTAAGATAAAGCCCCCCTCCACGAACAAGAAGCCAGAGCCCACCATCCGCCCTCCATCCCATGTTTTGAATTCTTCTTGCAATTGCTCTGTTATGCGGCTGCCAGAATGCCTGAAATATGGAAAGTAATGAATTGCAGTTAATAAAGTGCACATGACTGTTAGCACTTATGCATGTGTCTGCACACGCAAACACTTAAAAGGTTTAAGAGCGGGCATGCCTCATGAAGCCAATTAATAAGTTACAGATGTACACATGCAAAAATCTAGACAGCAACAAGAATGAGCATGACCTGACCAGGCTCCCATGTCAGATAGAAGTTACCACGGCTTGAGACGGCAACATAGTTTCCATTTGGAGAGCGATTCACAGTATTAAAAGTCCCTGTATAGTAACTTGCACCACTAATACCACTAGAAACTGTTCTGCAAAAGCAAGAAGCTATGTGAATATCTTGCCCGCTTGAAATTAAAAACTTGTGATTTAAAAGAACTCCCAGGATCTTCACTCCGTAGTGAATAGAGCTCTTAGCTTTTTAGAGAGGATGCAAAGTGGTTATGTAACCATCTCAAACAAAAGGAAGACGGCCCATAAGATAAACTTAAAAAGATATCCTTTGCTAGATCACATTTTCAGAATTGAACTGCTTTATCTACAAATCCAACTGTTTCCTACAGCTAAGCAAATACTCCTCAGACACTATATAGCACTATTTAGATTAACTTTTTATCTCAAGCAAACTAACCTGTTAAGAGTTGCTGAAACAGACTCCTGAACTGCAGCCCTCCAGTTATAACCCCTATTTGATGTGACATATATTGCACCTTCGTCTGTTACCATCTCCGCACTCTTTTCTCCAGTTGCCTTTATATAGACCTGCAAAATGTTGGGAGGGAATCAACTACTTTTCCCTTTCCATACCCACACGGAACAACTAAAAAGGGGGTAAATTGTCTATAAAATTCAAATTCCTTCATGAAACGATTCCCTTGTCTTTCATATCCCTTGAGAATTAACAGAAGTACTACAAATTCCAGCCACTAAAACATCACTAATTGATACTCCCTACTACAAGTACAAGCTTACCATATCACCAGGGAGTTGAGCACTTAATGGTATTCTCTCCCATGTTTCTCCGGAATCTGCAGTGTACAACAGAATTGCAGGCTTTCCAACAATCCATCCTTCCTTCCCCTTAAAACTAATGGAATTAAACCTATAGTTAAAATCCTCATCTTCTGCCGAAGGTATTGACCGCTGGACCCAGGTATTTCCACCATCTTTAGTTTCCATGATTGTCTGCCTTGTCCCCAACAAGAAACCTACAAAACCAAAGAACAAGTCTTCAAATTCTCAAGCACCAACAAAAATAAGTTAATTCAACCAAAATGATTCTACATAAGCTTAATTAACCCAACTAATACCAAATAAAGTTCAGAAAAAAGTCTTCAAAGCATTCATCTAATCTATATATCTACACGCACACCACCCCTCCCTCTCGCCAATATCCACAAAAAGGTAATAATTATAATAGGTGGGAAATGAAAAGGAGGGATGTTATGCAATGTCAGAGACATTGTGTATACATCAAGAGTAGTGAAAAATTTCTGTTGACGAACTTACTTACCATGGTTCGTGTCATCAGGAACAAAGGCAATGTCAAGGAGCACAACACCAGGATCAATGGGAAGGTAAACTCTTTCCCATTCGGAAAGAGAATCTTCAGCTGCAGCATTGGCTTGTTGGGGGTTAAGAATGAGAGGAGAAAGTAAAGGGAGTGATGAAAGTGAAGCTGTTTGGGATATGAAATGCCTGCGGTTCAGTTCTGGTTTTTGTGATAAACGAGGTTGTTGAGAAGGAGAGTGAGAATTCTGTGGTCTCTGAAGACAGCGTGTGTTGGTTGTGAATGTTGGAGAAGTTAGGGAGGCCATGGTTTCCACTTTCCCTCTCTCTCTAAAGACGCAGAACTCAGTAGTACTTTCTCTGTCTCTTTCTCTCTCTCTTATCCAAATGGTGGTTATATCAACGGCTACGCGGGCGTTTTCGGGCGTCAAATTCCCATGCCAAGTGGATATTCCTTTCTTGAAAGAGAAATAGTTTTACAATTATTTCTTTCAAAAACGACTTGTCACTCATGCTCATGAAGCTTGAAATGGATTAATTACTTGGGAAGACCATGCAATTTTAGCTGCGTGTAAATTGTATATATACCCACAGATCTATCTTTTGTTATATTTTTCTTAAAAAATATGTCATGTAAGCTTATTTAAAAAAATAATAAGAAATATAATTGAAAGCCTAACTCACTTTAATAGTATTTTAAAAAACATAAATATTATCATTGATGAATTTGAATTGATGAATTAATAGGTAAACCATGCAAAATCATTATTATCATGGATCAATTTCCTACTCTGTCTTGCTTGCTTAAGTGTTTGAGCATCAATGGATTCTTCAATTCCTTTCTTTTTCCTTGCTTGGCCATCATTCTTTGCTGCATATTTAGTTGGGTTTTGGATTATTGTTGAAGTATTAATTAGCTATCGGTGTTTGATTCTTGATATATTTATTCATTTTTTATTTAAGTGTTGTGTTAATTACAATTGACAATATTTTCTAAGAATAATTTTGCTATATAAGTTATTTGCTTACTAAGTTGTTTGTTGTTTGTTGTTGGTGATTTCATTATTGTTTTGTTTTGTTGTTATTGGAATTTGTCCAAAAAACAATTAAATCCAGTAGCTTTTATATTTCATTGTTTAGTATGTGTTTAGTTTCATGCGATAAGTTTATGTTGCTAAATGGCTTTCAAAATATTTTGTTTGCATGTTTTTTTTTGTTTCAATTCTGCTTAATTGTTTTTTGTTTTCTCTTGGGATTGGTTTGGATGGATTTTTTTTGTTTTTATACAACATGATTTTTCTTTTTGGATTCTTTTTAGCTTACTGTCTTTTGATTTTTAAATTCTTCTTAGTTTACTATCTTTTAAGATATGATTGGTTTATTTTTTTCAAACGAAGTGGGATGAAATAATTTTGGTGTTCCTTTGGTCTTTGCATGACAGTTTAGTTGCAATGTTCTTATCATAGATGGGATGGTCTTGAATGTCTTTTTTTTCAATCTTTGCAATGTTAACAGTTGCTTATGGTCAAGGCGTGGGTAGTTGGGTTTTAGATGTTTCCTATGTCGAGCTTAGAAAATAATGTTCTTTTCATAGTGTCAACGTATCAGACTATAAATGTAAGAAATAATTTTGAAAAGAACAAATATAAATGCAAGTCATATTTTATAGAGAAAAAATATAAATGTAAGGCTAGTCAAATGTTAACTAGCCTAAAACAAATTAAGCAATCATAAGGAGCTAAAATGGCAAAGAACTCATAAAAAATAAAGACTTGGTTAACTTGTAGATTGAAGGAGAAGCTCTGTTTCCCAAGCCTCAACAAACAACAAACCAATGTTAGTGGTTACATGTAGAATTTATTTTTTTGGAAAAAGGTAAAAAAAGCATGATATTAGACGAATGAGCAAAGGCTAACAATAGTTGTTAAAGTAAAACGTAAACTAAAAAGACTTGTTAAAAGTTAACTAACAGCAAGGACACCTAACTAGAGAGCTGAAAAAGCAAGGGGAACAAAAAAAAAAAGGAAAGAGGTGTGTGAAAAAAGATCAGTCTTAGCTAACTAGAAAAGAGAAAGAGAAGCCCTACATCGCAACCCTCAACAGATAACCAACAAATATTGACAAATTACTACAATGCAAAAAACAAATGCAAGTTAGCATCATAACAAATGAATAAGTAAAGGCTAAAAGTTGCAAACAAAATAAAAGATAGTGTTGTGCCTGAAAATAGAAAAAAAAACATAAAAAACAAAACCAGCAAAATCAAAGGTTCAAAATATAGATAGACAAATCAATTTCAAAGCAATCCCAAAATAACAAAAAACATAGCAGAGAGGGTTCCCATCTTTTCTAAAACGAAGGAAAAGAATAACAAGAAGCGTGTAAACTCCCTCGCAAACCAACAACTCCTTAATTGTAATGACACTCGAAGAAATACATTAGCGATCAATGTCAGAACCCAACGTCAATCAATTTAAAAAAGAGGCACCAAAAAGTTTATGTAATTTCCTACAAACCAATGACCTCTTAATTGCAAAGGTTCCCACATAAACTCAAAGGACAGAGTCATGTCAATAGACAACCAAATAAAAATGCATGGAGATACCACAGAATCCACATACCAATGACAATGAAATCACAGAGCAAATAAAACTCAATTGTAGTCAATTCCTAACAGAACAACAACTAGAAAAATAAAAGAAAGCGAACTGAAAAGCTAACTAGAATGTCATTTACCAATTGAATGTTAATCCATCATAGAAACATTCAACCTGTGACAGCAAGTGTGCATTAGAATTCATTGATTGCCTATGAAAAATTTGAATTCCCTTATACGTCGAAGCTATCTACTATATGATCTTGAATCTTTTGCGAATCAATTACCTTTTCTTTTATTATACACTTTGTGCTGATGTAAAAGGGAAATAATTTAGGGGAAAAAATACAAATAAAAGGATTTTATTTTGTGCCTCCTAATATCTGTATTATACAGGTTAGAGAAATACCTAGAAGTCTTGAAAACATGGGAGGAAGCTGAGAAAGCTCTTACAGATGCATTGAAATTCTTGGTTGATATTAGTATATATGTAGTTGAAATTCTTCTTCTTGATTATTTGTCATTCCTCTAACATCTGTAATTTTCCAACTCAAGGTTTTTTAGAGGACTAACTTTTTATTCAAGAATTTTAATAAATTTGTAGTTAATCTACTCATCACATGAGCAAGAGGCAATAGCAAGTATATTCATAGAAGGGTTGAAAACATTTCATGCAAATTTTAAAGATTTAAGGTCAGGGATCTAGAAAAGGAAAGAGAAAGTTATAGGTGGCAGCTAGAGTTTTTCTTTTTCTAATCTAATGGAAAAGTTGTAATATGTGATATAAAGGTTCTTGAGATATTAAATGAAAAATGATGATTCTGTAAAAAAATCAATCAAATATCTTTCTTTTTTTTTTGGAGGATTTTAAGTGGTAGTGCATGTATAAAATTAAGAATATAAAATGTAATTTTTCAAAGTATATATTAAAAGTGAAAACACTATAGTAGGTTTTTTTCTAAAATAAATCAATTATTTTTTAATTTATTTTATTCCATCCCAACCTCCACGTTGCCAAACACCTTAAAATTTTGGATTCGAAGGCTTCAGTTTCCATTTCCAATATCTTTCTCAAGAAAAATTTGGGTATTTTGGTTTTGGTTTTGGTTTTTGTTTTCATTTTCAAAATCTTTAAATAAGGCTTTAAGAAATAAAAATAACTAGACTGGGTTTTTACGTTACCAACGTAAAAAAAAAAAAAAAGATGTTAAGCTGATGCGCGCGTTTCTAAAAAAGCAAAAATAAATATGAGATTTGGGTCATTGATTCGACTGGCTTTAATAAACTTGGCTAATTTAAATAATACAAGTAAAAACTACAACAACAATAAATGAACTTACGAAAATAATCGACAATGTAGGAAAATACGAAGCCCATTGAAAGAAAATTGAATAAAACTTCAAAACTCAATTATCAAACAACTCAATATTGAAAGGTAAAAATGAAAGGAAAAAAATCCAAGTCAACCTAGGCTTACCTGCTCCCTGGGCCCACGAATGGGATAAGCTAATAGAAAGAAAAGTGAAAAACAAATCACAAAGGTCAATTTTCAATGAATTAAATATTAAAAAACAAATTAATTTATATAAAACCCTAAAAAACAGAAAAGTAAACTTGTGTTAAATGAACCTAGTGATGAGCCCAGGACCAACTCCATAAAAGGAAAATCTTGAAAAATAACATAGCAAAATTCTAAATCGATAAAATATTGAGAGATAAAATTGAAAAAAAAATACAAAAAAAAAGGATCCAAAACTAAAAAAAAATAGCAATAAAAAGATATGACTAAATTTGACATAAAAATAATTTGATATCAAATGTTAAAGGAGGAAATTGAAAACAAAATTCAATTAGAAAAATAAAAGAAAATAAACAAACAACAATCAAATAAATGAAGACCAAAATTAATATAAAAGGTAAATGAAACCAGATGTTGAGGGACACAATTGAAGAAAACAATATATGAAAAGAATATTAAAAAATGAATAACAATAAAAAATTAAAAAAAACAATAACCAAATTAGATACCAAAAACAAATTAAAGGAAATAATTATATTTTTGCATTGAGAAAAGATGGAGAACAAGAGAAAAGTTTATTAAAGTGCAACCACTCCTTTGTCATGTACACATGCGGCACCAATAAAACAAATTATGGCAAGACACTTTTAGCACCACCTTGAAAAATGGTGTTTTGACGTGTTGCTCGAAGGACATGAGTGTCACTCACTCTATGACACATGCATAGCATGTGCTAACAACTTCTTTTTAAAATAATAATTATGTCAAAAGTTCAAATCAACCCTGATCAACTTATTAACAATAAACTAAAACTGTTCAGTGTTTCACTATGCAATCCATAGTGAAATGCTAGGCTTTTTTGTTTTTGTTTTTATACCTTTATAGTTTGTTTGTTTTTTTGCTTTTTTCTTTTTATGAATTTTTTTGTTTAATTTAGTTTGTTAATGTTAATTTTTTTTTATTTAGTTATCAGACTTTCATGACATAAATCTCGGTTCGACGGGTTAACCTGGTTTGATGAGTTAACCAGAATTTTTTTTTTTTACTTTTTTTCTTTTTAATTATTATTTTTCATTTAGTTTAGTTTGTTAATGTTAAATTTATTTCTATTTAATTATTAAACTTTCATGACACGTATCCTGAGCTTAACGAGTTAACCTGGTTTGACGGGTTAACGCAGTTAATTCTAGGTTAACCCGTCAAATTTTTTTTTCTATTTAGTTATCAAAATTTCATGGCGTGAATCCCAGGTTTGATAGGTTAACCTAGTTTGAAGGGTTAAGCCAGTTAATTTAGATTATTGTTTTCTTCATTAGTTTTTTTCTTCCTGTTGGTATTTTTTCTTTTTAATTAATCTATTTAATTATCATTTTTTTTATAACACAACCTTGTAGCCAGACACACATCCAAGGCTCTTGGATCTGGTGTTGCAGCCAGACCCACTTAAACTTGAGTAATGTAAGTTTAATATTATTATTATTAATATTATAAATATTACTATTGGGTCAAACGTTGCAGCTAGACCCAAGGCTCTTGGGTATATTTTTGTAGAAAAACCTAACACTCTTAAATCTTAGCCTTTTTCTATATTTCTCATGCAAGAAAAAAAAAATTAACCTGTGGCGTATGCCTTTGTGTTTTTTTCCTTATCTTTTCTTTTTTAAGCCTTTTACTATGGACTTCACAGTGCAATACATAGTGAAAAAGTTGATGCCTTTAATTTATTTTTTTTGTCTTTTTTCTTTGTTGTTTTTGTTTTTTAATTATTATTTTTTTTAATTTAGTTTCTTAATATTAAATTTTTTATGTTTAATTATCATACTTTCATGGCACAGATTCCAGGTTTGACGAGTTAACCTAGTTGATTCAGATTTTTTCTTCATTAGTTTTTTTCTTCCTGTAGGTTTTTTTTTCTTTGCTTTTTCCTTTTTAATTAATCATTTTTTTTAATTTAGTTCATTAATATTATTTTTTTTCTATTTAGTTATCACACTTTCATGACACGAATCCAAGGTTTGATAGGTTAACCTGATTTGACGGGTTAACCCAATTGATTTAGATTTTTTTTTCTTTTTTCTCATTAGTTTTTTTAAAAAAATTTATCTTTTAATATTGTATGCAGTCCATAGTGAAAAAGCTGATGCCTTTAATTTTTATTTTGCTTTTTTTTTATGACTTTCATTATGGACTGCACAGTACAGTCCACGGTGGAAAGGTTGATGCCTTTTGTTTGTTTGTTTTTTTACTTTTTAATTATTATTTTCATTTAATTTAGTTTGTTAATGTTCAATTTTTTTTCTATTTAGTTATCAAACTTTCATGACACAGATCTCGGGTTTGACGGGTTAACCTGGTTTGACAGGTTAGACCAGTTAATTCTGGGTTAACCCGTCAAATTTTTTTTCTATTTAGTTATCAAACTTTCACAACACGAATCCAAGGTTTGACAGGTTAACCCAGTTCATTAGTTTTTTTTTCCTTCCTGTTGGTTTTTTTCTTTTTAATCAATCTATTTAATTATCACACTTTTATGACACGACCTTGCAGCCAGACCCACATCCAAGACTATTGGGTTTGATATTGCAGCCAAACCCACTTAAACTTGAGTCATGCAAGTTTAATGTTATTATTAATATTATAAATATTACTCTTGGATCAAGCATTGCAGCCAAACCCAAGACTCATAAGTATAACTTTGTAAAAAAACCTAATAATTTTATATCTTAGCTTTTTTTCATATTTTTTATACAAATTAAATTTACCCGCGGCATCGTGCGGGTCACATAACTAGTTAATAACTAAAAAGCTTATTGATGAAAGCTTGACAAATCTTGCTTTTAAGGGTAATGTAATCTTTACTCTATGCTTTGAAGATGTAAAAATATTGAATTTCCCCTTATCAACCTTTTAATAAATTTTGCTTGTAAAGGTAATATAGTATTTACATTATACTTATAAAAGATTAAAATACAAAATTGTTCTTGATCAAAAAAAATTTAAAAATCATTTTTAAAAGTAATATTGTTTTTACATTGTATATTTAAAAGATAAAAAGATTAAATTATCTATAATTTTGAAACTCGGCTCGGCCTGGGGCTGGAACCGGGCCGGGTTTAAGAAAAAATAGAAAAATAAAAAACTTGTCGTGACCCAATTGACCCGATCAGAAACCCGGTTGCAACCTGTTGATTTTTTATTTTTTTACTAAAACGACGTCGTTTTGATTAAAAAAAATGATAGTTATATTATTGTGGTGAATAGTAACTATATCCGGGAATACAAGAATTTTCCATGCCAATCAATATTTTTTAATGCTAAAATAACTAACAAATAAGGACCAAAAAAAATGTTACAACTTGTGAAAACAGTTTTTTAAAACCTAATAAGAAAAAAAAAGCGAACCAAATAGGTCCTAAATAATGGAAAATAATTTGTAAATATTTGCACAATGCTGAATTTCATGAATGAACTTTCTAATCTAATACTTGAATCGCTGTTTAACAAACATGGAAAAACCACTCTCAAAAGAAAATCAATCTTTGAGGTTCATTGGCCTTTTCTTCCCTTTTTTTCACCTCCCCCGTGGCAGAATTTTCTTTTAGCTGTTAGTGTAAAATTTACTATTTTATACCTTATTGAGTGTATAGTGAATATTATATTTTAAAATATTTTTTTATTTTGAAATGTATTAAAATAATATTTTTTTATTTTAAAATTAGTATATAAAAATAATTCAAAAATATATATAAAAAATAATAATAATAATTCAACTGTGATTCCAAACATCTCGGCTATCATAGACTAAAAATCCAAACCAGTCAAACTTCTCTGCAGAACCAGCCCATTTTTTGGCCCACCTGTCACCAGCCTCGAAAACTCTTCGGAGTTCCGTTTTAAATGGTGAATGAATTTGTTGTATACAAGTGTGGATGGTTCATTAAGGTGTCTTGTGCTTCACTACTACGAGATTGAATTATTTTATTATAAAAATTAATATTTAAGGTGTTAAAATGAAATAAAAAAATAACATAAAAAACCGGTTATTACAAACTACTAAGAGAAAAATTAGACATTAAAACAATGAGAATCAAATTGAAAAATATAATATAATCAATTTGAATTGATTGATGAAATTGAAAACCAATAAAATTTATAAAAAAAAAAAAGCTAAGGAAAAAAAAATTAGAGATTAAAAGAATAAGAACTAAATTGAAAAATATAATATTTGGTAAATTAGGATTGAATGATGAAATTAAAAACAAATAAAACTTCTATAAAATGACCAAGACAAAAAATTAGAAATAAAAAAAGAATTAAAATTAAAATACCAACAATAAAAAATGTCAAGTTGTAATATTCAAGGAAGGAGAGTGAAAAAAAAAAAAAAAAAAAAAGACTCATAGGCAACAAACCATATCACCATCAGTGACATATACCGCACTAACATGAAGAAGATATAATGACGCTTCCAACAACAAGGCTAAAAGGTATTTTTGAATGTAAGGAGTGTTCTACTTGTTGTCTAAAGGGCGAGGACACCTCTCACACACCCACTTTTTTTATTATTTATTTAAATATAAAATTACTCATGTGCTGACTTTGTAATTACAAAAAATCCATTGTAAAAACCCAAAAACACCACTTAATATATGCTTAATTTTTTTTATTTTAAAGGTAGTTTCACTGTACATTTTAATTGTTTATTTATTTTTATATTTGATCAAATATCATAGTGCCCCTCAACTTAAACTATAATAACAAAAATACCCTTCATGAAAGGTTTAAATTTTTACTTTCAGTGGTATTTTGATCATTTAACCATGTAATTAATATTGAAAATGATAAATAGGTTATGTAAAAAGATTTTTAGGCTTCAATGTGAGGTTTTATATATATGGGGGGGTGTTTTTGGAATGAGAATCAGCTCTTTGAATTGATATTGACATGCAAAATATATATACAATAGAAAAAAAAAACAAAAAAAAAGTCTGAGGTTGGCCACCAATTATAAATGAAAAAAAAAAATGAAGGAAGATTAAGATGTGTAAATTACAGGTGCCATGCCTCTCCGCATTCCATTATTCCATAACATACATGAACACCACCATCTATTTCATGCGCTTCACAACGTGGGAGGCTCTCCTTGTTTCTTCAACACCTTGACATTTTAGAACGTGAAGGCTACCACACCACACCATGCTCGTATTAGCAAACCAATCATTAGAGCAGAAAATCAAACCATTTTCTTATTCTTCAAATTGTTCAACTTCCCTCCTGCTCCCTCTTCACATAAATATACGCCATTTAAGTTGACACAGCCTCACACGCATTAGGCAAGAGGCAAGAGGCAAGAGGCAAGGCAGTTGTTGTCCACCTTTCTAGCAAGCCAACCCCATAGTCATGAAGAACTTGAATTTTGGTGGATTATGTCTCTTATTAGGCGTACTTGTCCTAGAGGCACTCGTTGCAGAAGGATTCAACTATGGCGATGCCCTTGATAAGACCTTAATGTTTTTTGAGGCACAAAGGTCAGGTAAGCTACCAGCCAATCAAAGAGTCAAGTGGAGGGGTGACTCCGGCCTCAAGGATGGGTACCTTCAAGGGGTAAGTATCTTCTTCTTTTTCCACTTCATTTTGTAAAGTAAAGCTGATTTTACTCGCCGGAAAATCTCCACTGACGGTATAACTAGTTATTGAAAAGGATAACAAATACAAGGTATGTGCAGGTAAACATGGTGGGAGGGTACTATGATGCAGGAGATCATGTTAAGTTTGGGCTGCCAATGGCATATACTGTGACAATGCTAGCTTGGGGAGCTATTGATTTCAGGAAGGAGATCACAGAGTTAGACCAGATGGGAAATGCTTTGTGGTCTATTAGATGGGGTACTGAATACTTCATGAAGGCGCACACACAGCCTAATGTTTTCTGGGCTCAGGTAAAAATAAATTGAGATAAAAATACATACAGTAGGTCACCTGTTTTATATGAATCCATAACTGGAAATTAGTGATCGTTTAGGTGGTCTAAAAGTTGACAAGTTCGGTCTCAGAAACCCTATTTCCTACCAACTAACTTGTTAGTAATCTCACCAACACGATTGCACTAGGATATGAAGCAAAAGAAATTTTTGACCGGCTGATTTGGTCTGCAAAATCCAGGTTGGGGATGGTGACTCTGATCACTATTGTTGGGAGAGAGCTGAAGACATGACTACTCCTAGGACTGCTTACAAGCTCGATCAGAATCATCCAGGTTCAGACCTTGCTGGAGAAACTGCTGCTGCCTTGGCTGCATCAGCTATAGCTTTCAAGCCTTACAATTCTTCCTACTCTAATTTGCTCTTACTCCATGCAAAACAGGTGAAAATAACTATTGCTACATGATCGTAGGCAACATTTTAGAGAGTTCTGGACATTATTAACAGATAATTTGTAATCTATTGCAGCTTTTCACATTTGCTGATAAATATAGAGGCCTATATGATGATTCTATTCAGAATGCTAAGCAATTCTACACTTCGTCAGGTTACTCGGTATGCATATTTGCTCTTCAGCCAATCTGTTCTTAAGTTTTGATTATATCATCTGCGGTATATGTTCTTAAACAACCTTTTCTCTCATTTTAGGATGAGTTATTGTGGGCTGCTGCGTGGCTGTATCGGGCAACTGATGATGAGTACTTCCTAAAATACGTCGTAGACAATGCTGTATACATGGGTGGAACTGGATGGGCAGTCAAAGAATTCTCGTGGGACAACAAATATGCTGGTGTGCAAATCCTTCTTTCCCAGGTAATTTCATTCAAGAACCTCATCATCATCAGAACCAGAGCCTCTAGATAATCGAGCTGTGTTTTTCTATGAAAACATTGTGATTCTACGTATTCAAATTGGGAACTAGTAACGGAAGTTTGGAAAACTGACTGCAGATACTTCTGGAAGGCCGTGGTGGCGCGTACACTTCCACCTTGAAGCAATATCAGGCCAAAGCCAATTACTTTGCCTGTGCTTGTCTGCAAAAGAATGATGGCTACAACATCCAAAAAACTCCTGGTTAGTCTTAAGTAGATGATATAACATCTCTATGATCCCTTTTCGATCATATAATTGCTTTTATCGATTCGTGATCCTCCTTAATATAAGGGGCCTTACAAAGTACGCTCGGTTGTGGTTTTGTTTCTGTGTCAGGGGGCTTAATGTATGTCAGGGAATGGAACAATTTGCAATATGCCTCCGCTGCTGCATTTCTTCTCGCCGTCTACTCTGATTCTCTTTCTGCTGCAAATGCTAAGCTTACCTGTCCGGACGGGCAGATCCCACCTCAGGCGCTCCTCGATTTTGCTAGGTCACAGGTACTCAAGGGACTCTACTTCAAGTTTGGCGGATCATAGCATTCACATTTTGATGATCTTTGCTGACAGACAAAATTCCATTTTTCCTGTTCATCAATATTTACATCTTCCGGTAAATGCCCCTTGCTGATTTCTCGTTCATATTGATTTTTCAGGCTGACTATTTTCTTGGTAAAAACCCCAAGTCTATGAGCTACTTGGTTGGATATGGACAGCAATATCCCATCCATGTTCACCATAGAGGTTCTTCCATTGCCTCTATATTTTCTCTTCAATCAAGGGTTGAATGTGTCCAAGGATTTGAGAAATGGTATCGTCGTCCCGAGGGAAATCCTAATGTCATACATGGAGCTCTTGTGGGAGGGCCTGATCAGAACGATAACTTCTCTGATGACCGTTCCAACTACGAACAAACCGAGCCTACATTGTCTGGCTGTGCTCCTCTTGTTGGCCTCTTCTCTAAGCTGCAAAGTGTATCAGAAACCGCAGGTAGGAAATTCAGACAGAATGTGTCGTCACTTCATTTCAGGAACGTTGTGAGCTACCAAGATGTAATCACTAATTCCCATGTCTCTCTTCGGCTAATATTTTCAGGCAACTATCCTAAGAAAGCACCAGTTCCTCGTCCAACAACACCACATTCCTATCAAGAAACTCAAAAAACACAAGAACCCTATAGAAGTCAAGGTAAGAATAAAATTCAATTCTTGAAAGAAACTGTATACTTCTCCATGATTCCTAGGGGACAATGCCCTCACTATTTTGCAACTTTGTTTGATTTCCTTGAATCCGTACACTGCAGAAGCCCCGGTGGAATTCCTTCACTCAATAACCAAGACATGGACAGTTGGACCAACAACATATTACAGGCACAGGGTGATAATCAAAAACAAGTCTGAGAAGCCAATAAAAGACCTTAAATTGGTGGTAGAAGGCCTTTCAGGATCTGTATGGGGTCTCAATCCAACACAACAGAGGAACACCTATGAGCTTCCTCAATGGCAGAAGGTCTTACAACCTGGCTCAGAATGCAGCTTTGTTTATGTCCAAGGCGGCCCTCAGGCTAAGGTTACAGTTCAAAGCTACAACTGAACGCTTGAAGGAAAGAATTGCCAAATATATTGAAGCCAGACGAAAAGCTTATAATTTCAAAATACAGGGAGAACCATTTTTCTTTTACTTTTTGACACAATTTTCACCCGGTATTCTTACAAATGTTAATAACTGTTGTATCTTGACGAATCAGAATTCAAATATGCCAAGCTTCTCATCTAACACACTTGGCTAATTCTAAGCAAATGAAGCTTCAAGGTCAGAGGCCTACACGAAATATCTATTCACTAGCCTATTGAGGCCCGCCCTCTTTAAACACACAAAAAACAAATTAATGTAAAACCGTTGCTTATGTATTTTTTATCATGAAAAAAATAACCGTGAATTTGATATATGTCGTAATGACATCCTTTTTAAATATAGAATGTAAAGAAATCAAATAAGATAGTACAATATTAAATTAATTTAGATTAATTTTAATTAATTTGTAAAATTCATGAATTAAATTATGAGTATGTAATAATGCAATAAAAAGCATATTGAAATAAATTAAAAATTTTAATTTTTAATAAATCAAATGTTGAAAGATGAAAAAAAATATTTCAATTTTTTTTATTAAAAAAATATTTCAATTTTTTTTATTAAAAAAATATTTCAATTTTTTTTATTAAAAAAAAATTACTCAAGTCAACTAGTTAAACTTGCAATTTAAGTCATGAAAACCGAATTATCCAATAGAAAACAAATTGAAAAAAAATACAAAGCAAGGTTTTCAAATAACTCATTATTGAAATGAGATATAAAAAAATATGAGTCAACTTGACTTAATCCGACTCTCAGCTCAGATAATCAGACGATAATAACTTAATAGAAAGCAAATAGATAAAAACCACAAAACTTAATTCTCAACCAACTAAACTCATGACCTAAGTCATGAGAACAAGATTACTCTATAAAAAAAATAAAAAAAAAGGAGCTTAATTTCCAATTAAATCTATTATTAAATGATGAAATCAGAAAAGAAACAATTTAAAAGAAAAGGAAAAAAATTCAAATCAACGTGAATTAACCTAACAAATATGCGACCCGTGTTATCAGACCAGAATAACTTGATAGAAAGCAAATAAAAAAATCACGAAACTTAATTCTCAACTAATTAAATCCAAGATCTAAGATCTAAGTCATGAAAACAAAATTACCCACTAAAAAGTAAATATGAAATAAATTATAAAGTTCAACACTTAATTATTCATTATTAAATGATAAAATTGAAAAATAAAAATTTTTATTAAAAAAAAACCTAGCTTTGGTGTAAAAAAATGAAAATAAAAAAAAAACATTTTCAATTACATCTTTATTCTTATTTTTATTTCGAATTTAATTTTTATAACTTTAATTATTTTAAATCAGTAAAACTTCATTTTATTTTCCAAAACCAAACATCAACAGCGTGCTAAATTTGTTTTCTCAACATCACAAGATGCTCAAACTCCCTATCTTATTCATTCTTATCTCTCTTGAGCTTTTGCTCTTTCCTCTTGACCCTCTTTTTAGGAAGAATTTCTATGACTGCCCCCCTTTGTCTAGGAATTAAAAAAAAAATTATTCAATATAAAAGAAAAAAATTGAATTAATAATAATAATAGACCCAAAAAAATAAAAAGAAGAGGTTGAACCTTCCCCCATCCGATGCATTTCAAATTTTCAATTGCTCAAATCCAGTTCCATGGCTTTAATTGATATAGATTAATGAAATCTCATTTAATTTCACCAAACCAAGATCAACCCGAGTGATTTCCTCAACGCCACGAGATTCAAAACAACGTCAGAGATCCAAAACAAAAGGAGAACTCAAGGAACGAAACAACAAAAAGAAGAAGCTAAAGGACCAACATTTAAAAAAGAGCACTGTGGAACACTAATAAAGATTACAGTGTTTTTTTCTTTTTCTACAAAGAAAATGCCACACTTTTTTTTTATATGTAATTGTAGTCATTGTAATTTCCAAAGGCAGCATACACCAATGAATGCTTCAAAACCTAATGGTCAGGAACATGGTTGCACTGATCATAGATCCCTCACCTGTACAAATTATTTCATTTTAAATGAACGCTTGGCCGCTACACAAATACAATCATACGGCAGCACAGCACCGTTGTTAAGAATTATAGCAGTCAATTCTAAATAATTTTAATAGAAATCGGGAACAAGAACAGATCAAGAAAACTATGTGAAAACTTGAAAATATGATAAATTTAGGCAAAACATAATTGCTTTAGTCATAATGGCCCTCGAGAGCTTGGCAAGAAAATAAACATCCCCTAAATAACGCTTGAAAACAAACGCAAAATATCTCTTCTACAATAGCACTACCAAAAATAATAATATTCGGAGGAAATGGTGCAGAGATCCTTCGAAATCTTTATCTGCTTCACTCAGTATTCATCATTAAATGTCTTCCTTTTTCCTGCATAGGAAAAAAAACACAAGTGGGGGTTTAGCAACATAACTTAAAATCTTAAGGCCTCTTTAGAGTTTCTGTTGAACAATCATTTCATTATTTTTTGAGAAATTATTTTTCTTCAAATTAATATTTTCTTGTGTTTTTGAATGTTTTGATGTTGTGCTGATAAAAATAATTTTTTTAACATAAAAAATAAAACATTGTTGTGAGATATATTTTGAAGCCAAAAACATTTTAAAACACAGCATCTATCACTCCTAAATAGGCTTAGTGCATAAAATAATTGTCAAGCCAACATCCAAAGCTACAATTCATTATGAAAACATTATTCACGGCTAAGGACAACAGTGTTACCAAACACAATCCTCACTGTTACCACAGTGAATTTGCTAGTCTATCCCTAGAAACAGAAATTCAGTTCCTTCAGGTCCAAAAGGATTTATGAACAATTACCTGAAGCAGCTGAGGTCACACTGGGTTTAAAAGGTGTCCCACGTCCTCGACCACCTCTGCCCCCACGTCCGCTATCAAAACGACCCCCACGTCCGCTATCAAAACGGCCCCCACGACCCCTACCACCACTGCCTCTGCCACGTCCTCGGCCACTGTCCCGGTTATCACTCCTTGGTTTTGCTTCATCCACAGTTAAGGAGTATTCACCAAGTTGACTTCCATTAAGCTCAAAAGCTTTGTTCAAAGCACCAGCATCATTAAATTCCAAGTAAGCCATCCTGAAATTGGTATACATTTTAGAACATGGCAATGATGGCATGACTCACTAAATCACAAGCCACTCGGTAAAATTAAAATAAGAAGTGACAGAAACCTAGCCAACTATTAGAACACAACAAAAACCTTTAGATAGTACTTAAACATTAAGCACCCTCAATCATCCATCATAACCAGAATATTTACCTAGCAACATAACAAAAGTAGAGAACTTCTCAAAACACTTCTTTTGAAAAAAAAATGATTTCATTCCTCCCAAGACCGGCTGGCAAAGGTGCAGCTTTGGCACAAGTCTCTATGGACAAATTAGATTATGTAAACTCACCATGTTTCTACGGAAAAAACAGATCACATGTACATTAAGAAAGAGAATTGCTTAATTGTTTGCCAGCAAAAACTACTGAGATTATATGAATGGACAGCAATGATTCTCACCAAAGAAATCCACATTAAATTCATTCAACGTTACCAAATTACAAAATATAAACAAAATAATTCAGAAAGAATCATTCAGAAGAATAATCACATGGCAGCAGTCAATCTACTGTAATCTTGCATATTAGGAAAAATGAATCTAGTAAAAGGGATAGAAGGGGAATGTACCCTTTAATGGCACCGGTATCATAATCAGTTGGAATAGATATCCTTTTAATGTCCCCACAAGAACCAAAATGCTCCTGGAGAGAGCTCCTAATCTGTAAAGATTTGGATTGAACACACCATGAGAAATCCCCTAGAAATCTCAGGACCACAAAATTGACCTTTAAAGCTACTACAGTGGGAAATCATTACCTCATCCTCCCCAGCAGAATTGTCAAATCCCTTGACAAAAATGGTTTGGGATTGACCACTCCCTCCCTTCGGGAATGAGTTGCTATCTTTGCTGTATGGTGTATTTGAGCCCTTCTCGCGCGCCAAATCAAGTCTGACATCCCGGCCAAGTAAAGGTTTACCATTCAATTTTAGAGCCTGTTAAGGGAAAACAGAGAAAAAAAATAAGGACATGAGTACAGTTATCAATTATTAGAAAAAAATTTAAGTTTCCCAATACAGTTACTAACGCAGAAAAAAAGAGTTAGATTCCCAAAAATAAAGCCTGTACATGATACTGACCCAGCAACATCGAACCTTATACTACAATAAAAAAATAAAGATTATACCATTTGAAAAACAGCTCAGTGCCAGGGGACAACTGAATTTGAAAATGAAAAGAAATCATAAAACCTAACCTTCTGTGCTGCTTCAGCTGTGGTAAACTCAACATGGCCAAAGCCCCTAAATCTCTCATCTGCATCTAAGGCGAAGCGAACATCAGCAACTTCCCCAGCCCCTTTAAAGAAATTTTCCCTGCAGTAAAAACTTACACAGGTGAGAATTATGCAAAAATCATTCTAGATTTGCAAGAGGGTCAAAGATGAACATACACATCAGCACGTTCGACTTGAAATGATAGGTTTCCAACAAAAAGTGTCTTTGACCCAGTATTCTCTTGAGTAACTGGTGTAACAGGCGTCTTGGGCTGCATATAAAGAAATTTATTCAAAAGATGCACTACAAACTTTGTGCAAAAAAACAAAAGTAAAGGCAAAATGTTGAATTACAGTTTTGACATCAGACTTTATATCAGCATCAACCATCTCTACATCAGTGCCCTGATCCAGGAAAAAAAACAAGTTATCAACACTCACAAGTGTGTAATAAAGCATGAATTAACTAATGGAAGCAACTTTACATTTTTCTTTGGAGTCTTTGCTGGCTTTTCATCTTCACTATCTTCCTCACTCTCTGAGCCATCACTGGAGCTCTCCCCTTCACTGCTACTTTCCTTTTGAGCAGTTGCTTTTGCCTGTGGCACACAAAATTATGGTTGTCGAATTGAAAGCAATGAAAAAAAAAACTACAGAAAAACAACAGATCATAAGAGAATAAAACCACAAGAATCACCATAATGTATATCATGTATGGTAATGATCCAGGAGCTTTTCAAAAGTGATTTTGGAATTAATGGTTCTTTTGGAGCTTTTCAATTATTTTGAAATTCCATTATCAATACCACTGAAAAGCACCCAAAAGAGCATCAACTTGATGCATTTCCAGCCCAAAAGAACTAAGGAAAAGTACCTGCAAACGCATTACCAAACAAGCCTAAAAGCTGATTGTGTTTCCCCAAGCAAAACACCTTCAGATTTGAACATATGCAACTAATTCAGCACATGCACGTGTTTGTAAACATCTAAGCATGCACATGTTTATGCAAAATTACCTGTTTTGATTCCTTTGTTTCAGTTACAGAGGATGGCTTTTTGGAAGCAACAGCTGCCTTTGCTGCAGGAGCCTGCAAGGAGAAAAAGGGAAAGATTTACTGCATGACAAAACAGATCCACAGCAATCATGGTACAACAAAATAACATTCAATATGATTCTGAGATAATTTATCTTTCCTACATGAAAAACTGGCTGGAATGACATGGATAAAGACAAGAAAATAAAAGCCACATTGTTTTATTAGTTTAACTGACCTACGGAAATGATAATATAACTTGTGGTTAAGAAGCAGCCAAATCCATATTTAAGATTCAATAAGCATATATGGTAATACCTCATCTTCAGAAGAGGATTCGTCGGAATCAGAGTCATCATCACTTGAATCAGCTTTCTTCTGGGCAGCTGGTGCAGGAACCTTCTTAGGAGAAGAAGCCTTTGCAGATGCACCCTACATAAACAAATAGTAAAACAATTCAGTAGGTTTGCTAGCTGTTACCTCTTCTGCAGAATTGCTCAAATCTGTTAGAATTAAATATCCAACACATGCACATAGAGATTAGAAGGGCACCTTATCATCATCAGTGGATTCACTATCATCACAATCGCTTTCAGAGTCATCGCTTAATTCAGCTTTTTTAATGGTAGCTGGTTGTGCAGGAACATTCTTAGGAGCAGAAGCCTTGGCAGGAATTTCCTAAATAATTATTTAATCAATGTTCAACAAACAGTAAGTCACTACAGATGAAATTACAAAGTTCAGGTAGGAAGGATAAGGAAGGCTAGTAAACTAGAAAGCTTGAAAACAAACACCAATGCTAAGGCCATCAGATAATATATTTCACTAACCAAAAATATCCTAGTAGTATGCCAATGGCCTTGGCTTAAGCTTCTATAGTTTTCTCCAAGCACAGCGTAAATTTTACAGCGAATTACTACCAAAGATTTATATTCATTCAGATCCTATAAAACAGTATCTGAGTCAAAACTATCATTTGATTAACCAATTTTTGCAACAGATGCTATCAAGATATACGACAGTGGTCATTTTAGGATTTTTGTCCTGGATACATTGTAGTAATTTCTCTAGAATTTTGCAAAACATATTGGAAATTTACCTCATCATCAGAAGATTCATCCTCTGAAGAATCGGAACTGCTGCTGTCATCCTTTCCCTTCTTAGCAGCAGCACCATGAGAACCATTTTTTACAGCAATTGGCTCCTTCTTGGCAGGAGCAGCTTTCACAGGTGGCTCCTGAAATAAAAATTAAATTTAATTAACAAAAAGAGGGAAAAAAAGCCTGTCAACTAAACTTTGCTCCAATGCTTACCTCATCAGATTCCAACTCGGATCCGGAGTCTGATTCAGAGTCACTGGATTCTTTGGCAGGTGGTTTGGTCGGCTTCACTGCCTTCTTTGGCAGAACCTTCACCTAATAATTACAAAAATTGTGAGCCAAATCCATACATAAAGTAAAGCTTGTTCTAAAGCATACATAATTACAAAATTGGGAACCCAAAATACATATATAACGCAAAATTTATTCAAAAAGAAAAAAATCAAACGCTTGATTTTCATAAAAAATTTGATTCAAAATTCACACATTACAAGCATTTAGACCATGAAAAACTGCATGAGAATTGCAAGTTAAATCTGTATATACCTCTTCTTCCTCTGATGAGGAGTCATCGGAATCACTGGACTCATGTTTCTTCTTTTTCAGGGTCTTAGTTTCAACCTTTGCCTTCTGGGTAGCCTGAGCTACTCCGTCATTTTTCTTCTGCTTTTTGGCACTCACAATCTTCTGCAATGCCTCTTCTGCTTCCCTCTTGTTATTACCTGCAAACACCACAGTTTCAAAGCAAAATTACACGTTAAACAGACAACAAATTTCAAATTTAACACAACAGCATGAAGATAAGTACAGCAAAAAATTCCATTTTCTCAAATTTAATCCCTGTATGCATAAACTCGTTGATAAACGACCGATAAAACTTACACAAATCACGAGCTTCTGTTTTATTATCAAAGTTCTCAAATTCAGAAAATCGAGAACAGAAAAGAGCCCAAATCATTGTATAAAAAGAAAATCTCCTTTCTCTTAAGAGAAACACAAAAAAATCACTTCAAAATCCCAATATATAAACCCGCGTTCCACAATCAAACCCTAAACAACGCATACCACACTAAACCAGTGGAAGATAACCACACAAAAACAGAACAGTAAAACCTCAAGTACAAACTTTTTACCTTTCTTCCCAGCCTTAGCAGGACTTACAGCAGGAGCTGCTTCAACCTACAAAAACAGCACAGGGCCCTATTAGACAAAACAAACATCACAAGACTCTTTTAAAAAAAAATCAAAGAATAGAAGAAGAAATAACGAAAGAATCATACTTTGGTAGCTGATTTCTTGCTAGGCTTGCCCATTTTGCTTGAATAATTTTAGAGATAAAAATCTGAAGAACGGCTCTACAAAACCCTAGTTTTCCAGATATTTTGTAGGGTTTTGAGAGTGGTGAACATTACGGGGAATGAAGAGTGTATATTTATAGGCGTGTCAGGTGTGAGTAGGGGTTTGATTAGGGTTTATGACTGCCCGCCAGTGTATATTATGATTCGGTGGAGTGACAGGTCTTTTTAATTTTCACCGTTGGATTTAATGACTTTTGATTTGATGGCTCGAATTCGGAATTTTTGTAATTTCCTTAAAAGAATTTTGTTTATACATGGACTTTGGGAATAAACTAGTTTATCCCCCTACGTTTTTAGTCGAGTTAGGATAAATTTTCTTTAAAATATAAAAGAATATATTTAGATTGTAAAAAAAAAAATTGATATTGTAATTAAATTCAATACAAAACATTTAAACTTGAAAAATTTCTATCCAATTTTTTTATTGATATTTAATTAGTTTGGTAACATTGCAACTCAGGTTATGAATTCGATTGAATTAAATTAATTTTTTTATTTTATTATATGATAAAAAAATATATAAATTAATTTATTATTAATCAAATATTAAAAAATAAAATTTAATAAAAAACCTCACACTAAAAATAAAATTGACAAAAAAATATAAAAAATGGCAAAAAAATCTCAACATAACTCTTTGATTAATATTTAGTCAACCTACCAAACCTGAAACTAGGGTTATGAACTCCACTTAATCAATTTAATTTTTCTATTTTATTATATAATAAAAATACAAAAAGTGATTTACCATCAACCTAATATTAAGGTAGTATTGGTTGTTGCTTGGAGATGAAAAAAAGATGGAGACAGAAAAGGATACATGAATAAAATATGTTTTATAGTGATTTACAAGACAAAATGATTGTCTTTGTATCCTATTTGGTTATAGTGGACAAGACATGAAAAAATATTTTTAACTATTAATATGTATTGTTGTCAAACTTATATATTTTAAAAATATAATTAGATATTTTTTTACTTTAGTTTATATTGATTGTTGAAATTAATAATATTATAATAAACCTAGTTATAAAATCAGGACCGACTTGACAGGTTGACTTAGGATCTGGATTGTCCGGGTTTAAGAAAAAATAAAAAAAAAAGGTTTACTCAACTTGACCCGATTAAAAACCCAGGTGAACTTTAGATAAAACACAAGTAAAAAATCCTCGATTTAAAAAAAAATAGTTAAGATAAGGTTATTTTGATTATTTTTTAAAAAAATTTTGGGGCCAGCCAGGTTGACCCTCTTAAACCTTACCTTAGACTGACTCTAAAGTCAGATTTTAAAACTATAATAATAACAATTTTTATTCGTATGTTAACTTAAGTTAACTTGTGTTGACCCTAATGAACCGTAACCTAAATCTTACCCCAGTTAATCTTTGAGTTAGATTTTAAAAACAACAGTAGTTCTTAAAATCACATGATTCTTTACCAAAATTTCTATGGAAGTTTCAACAAAATTCCTTATATATTTAAGATATTTCAAGTTATCAATAATCATTTGTATACTTTTAAGAACAAAACTCTATATAAATAAATAAAAAAATCATAAACTCAAAAGAATAGATCTAGGAGGGTAAGAAAACTAATAAACTAGATATTATAAAATGAAAAAGATCATATCCAAGACATAAATCCTCAATATGGATTATTGAAAGGAAAGTATTGAAAAAAAAAAAGAATAAAAAATGCTACAGCTATTGATAAAATCCTTCAAAAAAACCCTCAAAACCTTAGAAAGAGAGTAGAAAAAAAAATGTTTTATTTAACTCTATTTACTAATTTTCATTCTCAAGGTAAATATTTTTTTATAAATAAATCAGCAATTGAAAGTAAATTTTTTTTATCATTATAAGTTTTTTAATATCCAGCCCATGTTTGCTACCAAGATTTTTTAAAATTATTTTTAGAAAAATTATCTTGACCCTTCTATAATTTAGTTATTTTTTTATTTTATTTCTCTTCTTTCAAAGATTACAGTTAATATATTGGGTCAACTCAATTTTTAAATTTAAACAAAAAAAATAATCCTTATATATAATATAACATAAATACTTAAAACATGCTCTTCATAGAAAACCCTAAATAGATTTCATAATCTAATTGATTTCTTCTCTCCTCTTTGTCACAAAACCTCACAAAAATCAAAATCTAATCTTATGTATTTAATTGATTTGTTTTCTCTTCACTTATGATGCAATTTTGATTAGATTGCAAGTTGTAAATCAAGTATTCCTGTTTTTTTCAAAACAAAAAAAAAATCCATATTGCTTTCAAAACCTGTTTTTTTCCCTTTAAAAACTTCAAGAATTGCTCCATTGAACCTTTTGCTTTTTCCACTCATATGAAACCCAAGCAATATAGTTTTGAAATCCGGCCTGGCCTGGCGGGTCGATCCAAGACCCGACCGACCTAGGGCTAGAACCGGGCCAGGTTGAAAAAAAAATAAAGGAAGGAAAAACCTGGTGTGACTCGGCCACAAACCGGTTGACTTTTATTTATTTTTTGTTTTTTTACTAAAAAAACATCGTTTTGATTTAAAAAAAAAAAAAAATTTAACCCAACCGACCCCGTGACCCGGTCAAGACCTGGAACCAGAGCCTTGAACCAGGCAGGTTTAAAACTATGCCAAGCAGTACTTATAAAATACTTGCCACAAAAATTTGAAATTCTTAACTAGAGTTTGAGAACAAGAGTAAGGCCTTTTTGTTTTTAAGTTCACACACCATATGAGAGAGAGGAGGATGGACTGTGGAGACGTGTGGTTGTTGCTTGTGTGAGATTGCTGGTGTGGTTTTGACTTGGAAGAGATAAGAACTAATCGGTGATAATAGTTGTCGAAGGAGGAATAGACAATGTGCAGTGGTTGTGTTGGTTTGTAGGGATTGTTGATCTTCGTGGAGGAGATGGGTTTAGTTTTGATTGGCTGCAGTCTCATTGGGCATGAGATGTTTCGCCGAAGATGGTGGATGTGGCATGGTTGCTGGCTAGACAGTGGTGGTCGGTGGTAGAGAAAGAAAAAAGGAAGAAGTGATCAGGGTTTCAGAGAAGAGATGACATGTTTGTAATTTTACAAATGTAACACTAAATGTCTCTTTAGTTTGAAATGTAATAACAATCTTATAAATTATTTAAATTATTTTGTTAATTTTTTTAGTAAAGATATAAAGTGTCATACAGTTTAAAAAACCACTTTGACTCTGAATGTAAATCATAATTTCTAAAAAAATCACAAGAAAGTAAAAGGATGATAATGTAATTTTTCCTCTTTTTTTCTTACACAAGCCACATCAATACCCATTAAGCATTCTTACCTGGTGAGCCAGATTAGACAAATACCATCTTCATACTCAAAGCCGGAGAAGGCATAAGCAACAACGCAACAAATAAAGCGACCCAAGAATCCCACAAGTCTGTAGCAAATCGTTCCCACTCTCAGATAAATGACTTCTTCATTGTCACCAAGAAAAAAACCATGGAAGGAAAAGAGACCTTAATAATGTAGTGTTCATCTTCCTGAATTCTTATTGCTAAAAGGCCTCTCATTACATTCAGCACATTTCATATCAGTTCTGCTTTCTGATTTCACAATTCTTTGCTGCTATTTGCACTGGCCTGTCACTCCACAAATACAGGCCCCCTGGTCCAAAAGATTCATGCATATGCGAGCATGAACTGAGAAGTTATTATGGTTCTAAAGAATAAAGCAATATTAGGAGACAAAAACTAGACATTGATTGTTCACACGCATTACTGACTCGAGGGGCTCAAAATGGGAAACCTCGAAAGTTTGGATGCCCCAAATCTGGCAATGTGAAAGCATCTTCTAGGAATGAGTTTTATGGATATTTTGTGTGCATGCAAACAACAAAGCTTTGCCCAGCTTTTAGTTCCGAGAGGAACTCGCCATAAGTTGTAACTGAGTAGGAACAACCCGATCCTTCTTGTCACCTTTGTTTCTGAATTAGCTCCGAAGCCAATAGCCAATCAAACAACTTCAAAATTCAAATCCTGAAAAAAGATCCAGAATCCCACATTAACTGAAATTTGATATTAAAGCACTGTTTGAGGGGCATCTTAAGTAAGCATATGAATTTTCTGTCCATGACTCTAATAAGATGTCAAAGAACAACTGATAGTTGTCGGTGAAATGTAGAAATGAGAGTCAATTTCACATAAATGATGATTTCAAAGAAAATTCAGTTTGACACCAGCCTACTTAATTCAACCAGTTTTGCAAAGAATTAATTCATTTCATCATAACATGACCAAGGTAAAAATTAATTATTTAAATCCAAAATTCCAGTATACCTTCAAGTACGAACCCACAAAGGTTCTAAGGAAAAACCCTTCTCATTTCGGGAATGGGCAGCTGAAGCCCTAGGTGGGGGTGCATGCACTGTTATAGGAAGAACCCACTCACTTTTGTCTCTACCTTCTATCAGAAGAGGATGCTCATATCTGAGTATGGAAGGTCAAGAGATTTAAGGAACAGAGATAAGTAAATATAACCACAACTGAAGAGCAAATAATCATATGAGATCGCACATCATATCAACATAGCTAAAAGCGAGATTTTTCACATATTAACACAAATGAGCAGTAATTTTACACTTATAGATGCAATGTCTAGTCATCTAAGTGTCCTCGAAGAAGAGATCGCAAGCTCATTCACCAGCCTTCAACCTTCAAGACCTTAATCCAACTAGCTGACACAACAGAATTGCCTTTAAAACACTGGTTATCTCCTTTTCAATTGCAAGTAATTTTATTGTTGATGATTCCAACTTCCATTCAATGAATTTTCATGCTTTTTAGTAAGAACAATTTCATGACTATGATATTGCCAAAATCTGATATGCAGTTTTTTCCTCCAATCTACATTTTTGTAGTCCTTCCCTTCTGCTTTTTTTTTTTTTGGAGTCAACTTGTCATCTCAAGTTAGCACCTAAGAGTCATTCAAAACTGAGCTATGAAACCCAAGATAGAATAAATAGCAGCCAGAAAAGAGAAAAAAAAGAAAGAATATTAGTCTACAGTTCATTCTTTGCCACCAGCATACAACAATTTGCATTACCAAGTGCATTATCTATGCTATATAAGGAAAGACCATATGGGAATACCTTGTCCAGTCCACATTTTTTGGGGTGGTAAAAAATTCAAATCGTAGAACCCATTGCACAGAGACATGGGGTGTGGAAAAGGACATAGGCCCATCCATGGGAATTGAAAACAGGAAGCTCGTCTGCACCAAATCTGCAACAACCTCATGATGATCGCTTTGAACCTACAAGAATCATTCAACCAATATGCCAGATAATTTTTTTTTCAGAATGTTTATATTCAGTTAAGAAAGTCAGATTAACACTGGATTCCCCAGAAAAGAAACGAACTCAATAAGTATCTTTTAGTGTTCCATAGTAACTGTTTGGTAATGCTGCCTTTCCTTCATATACACAACAAATATGTACATGCACACCAGAAGACATATGAAAAACATCATTTGCTATTACAAAATTCCGTTCGGAATAACTTGACTCTGTCTATGGCTTGTCTCAAGTTACTGAGCACAATAACTCAGGTTGTTAAGTTAGAATAGACCACTCAGAGATAAATTTCGAGGGCATTTTTTACAGTGATATATATGGACAAAGGATAAGTCTTAATTTTATTTTATTTTTTTGCAAAATAAGTAAATCTATGATACATCAACCTCAATCAAGCAAAGCCATATGTCATCAAATTCTATGATGTACCTTAGTAATGGTTGGGGAGTTCTTGCGAGAAGGATGAATATAACGTCGACTTACAGTCTCTGAAGTTTCCAATGTTATTGAAACCTGCAAGACACCAATCCTCAAGTCAACTTCACAACCATTAGATCCTTAGTAGTTTACAATGGGAGAATTTTTCCAAATAACTGATCTATCCAACAGTGGATGGTAGGTAATGTATGCATGACTGGCAGTAATGTGCACTGGAGGGATCAGTTTGCTCTGGAAATACCATTTCCCTTTCACTACATGCTATATATGCAACTGACTATTCTATTGCTTGTTATATGCAGTTACCTCAAGACATTTCTTGGCTCCTTCTTCGTGAAAAAACGTAAGAGTTCCACCTATCTGTTACTAAAACAGGTAAATAAAACGAAGGGAAAACCGCAAGGGGGGGGGGGGCGCTGAAAGGAAATAGATCTTTGCAACTGACATTACCATATCACTGAAGTAATAAGTGGAGTCTGAGTTCCTAGGGGAAAATCTCAACAGAACATGGTCATCCATCCTGATATTGTAAGACCTCCCATGAATAAAGCTTTCTGCTGCAGGAAATGCTTGTAGCAAATAAGTTTACAGGTATAACATGTAAACAATGAATTGTAGAGTATTTAGGATACTTAGAAGGAGAAGAAGGTTTGATAATTTACATGCTGCGGGTTCATTGTTTACAGATACAGTTCCTGGTGTATAAGATACCCCTGCCATGTCATCTCTAAGCTGCTGGCTTGGAAGGACCATAGCTGACGACTTATCAGGTTCTGCCATCTCTGTTAAGATATAATTTACAGTTCAGAAAGCCTTTTTTATGACTAACAGATAGCAGAAGTCTTGGTTATTTCAACAGGCAACTGAACAAATTGCAAAGTTTCATTATCATCCAACCAACTTTTATCTGAACTAAGAATTGTAAAGTGCAGCACATATGATCACCAATGTAGCCTCATGACTTACCTGCACCAGAGTCATACAAAACCTCAGCCGCGGACAGGCGAGGAAGTGCCAGAGTTGATAAACTTCTGCGTCCTCCTTCAGTAAATGAAGCATCCTTATTTGAAGACCTTGCCACAGATTGCAGGGACAGAGAACTTCCAAATGTCTTGTGTATACTTTCTCTATTGGGATTGTAGGAAGAAACAGATGAGATTTCATCCCTTAAGCTTTCATGCCCTTCCTCAACTCCATCATCTAAATCATTTGCTCTGGCCTGTGAAGATCAATTGAATGACTAAATTTTGACAGCAGCTTTCAAAAGTGAATGATGTTAAGATGGCTCCAGTGGAATACATAAAAACACAAACATAAATGCTACATATAGCACAAGCAATGAAATAAACAGAACAACAGACTGACTACCCATTCATTGTCTCCATCCATCTCTTTCCAGTATATATCCAGTTGAATGGTTGTAGGAGGAACAATCCCTGAAACATCGAAGTAAGAAATGTATTCGTGTAAATGTTTCAAAAGATATTAAATAAATTAGATTCAGAAAATCTTATCAGCATGCAATTTGTATGCACTACTTTTCAATTTCAGCCAAAGTTGGGGGCTACTGCAGTTTTTCACTTTTTCAGATGTAGCAGTATAAGTCTGACAAATCAAAATCCACTTGGAGCTGCCAGAAGTTTTCTGGAAAGTGTTTTCACAGTAATTAGGAGTTGAAGTCTCCGACAAGAATGGACTTCAAGTTTCTGGGCATGCAATTTAGATCTTTTATAAAAAGAACAAGAATTTCCCGCAACCCTTGGCTGTAAGAGTACCTACTCCCTAATATGTGGCAGTTTCTCTTGTCACCATGTTTGCACGGCATTAATTGCTTCATAAATTTTGGTCAACAAAACTCTCTTATTCTACCATTATATTACTTTTGCACCGTCTGTCATATTGTCCAAGGTTGCATGTTCGCCAGTTGAAAGTCTCAGACCCTAGAAAGGATAACATCACTTTCTTTTCCAATTAATTCTTAATTTCCTAAATATAGAACCCTGGAAACCAAATGGCACAACGATAGCAATTATTCCTCTCTTTCCCTTATTCTTTTAATTCCCTGGAATCTACGTGCTGAACTAAAGATTTGCGATTTTTTATCCCACATTTTACAATCATCCTACATCACCAAAGCGTTGGTATTTGTTCAAAACCCAGAGTAAAGGGATCTGAAAACTACTCACCATCACTTTGACCTTCTTCCACTATTAGGCCATTGCCTTTCTGAGCCACCCATATTTGTAACGGAATACGATCTTCCTGCCAGGATTTAAATTATAATTGCATGAGAACACATATGAAGAAAAATTACAATAAGCCAAGGACTTCAATATACAATCTTAGTGTTTTCTGCTATCACATAAAATGGGGAAAAAACATAAATTCACACGATTGCTAATGTTTTTCTTTGGTGCAGCAACACACAATTGCTGACTAGAAATGGCAAGATCAGAAAGTTGTCTTCAAGATCAGTCAAAATGCACTCGCCATTGTGCAAGAGATGTAATATAGTACAAGCTTATGGTCATTGTTTATATATGCTGGAGGCAGTAAAGTTTTAGTGGATGACTGGACCATAGGAGCTCAACATTGATTGGCTATTGTCACAAAGTAAAACAGTTTCATTGATGGGATTTCTTTAACATAATAACTACAGCATTGTTGACAGAAACCTCCAGGAGACTTTAATCAGAAAGGCAGGATAAAAACACTTGATGAGCAATATCCCATGTATAAAGCCCAATCTCAAATTGCAACATCCTCTATTCATTTGAAACTAAAACTTAAACTTATGTAACACACATGCCAAATACGATCCATGTATCACATGAAAAAAGTTTTTTGCAAGCTAATCATCATGCATGATGCAACAGATGTTATGTAGAATACCCAATATTTAGCCTCTAGCTATCAACATGGAGAGCAATACACGTGCTTAAACCTTGGTTGCAGCAGTTTTTTGACTGTCAAGGAAGTATCAAATCAATTGGTGAACATAAAAAATGATTCATTGCTGCTAATTCACCAGCTACAACAGAGTATTGCAACAATTAAATCTCACTAACAAAAAAAAATAAAAATATGCACACCTCCAAAAAGCAAATGTAGGAACTCATAATATGCTAACCAACAGTTATCATTGTGAAGTTGGGAAGACTTCAAATAATTTCGAATTTTTGATAACTTAAAAACAGGCAAAACTGCAAGCTAATAAAACAACTAATAAAAGATAAACTTTTCAAGAACCTTAAAAAGCAGTTACAATATTTAAGCAGACCAACCAGTTGAATAAGATCTTTTGATGACTCTCTATGAGAGTTAGTATTGTCCAGCATCAGCTGTTGTCCAGATAATGTACTCTCAACATAGTATATATAGCGAATGGTAGCACCCCTGTAAGATGGCGGTATAATGCTAGGCAGCAAGGTTCGTACCACATCTGTAGATTGCACCAAGTGATTCATTGAATCAACTAGAATCAATTACATGCAGTTAAATAAGCATGAAACACAAACTTTATGCATGTAGATACCCACAATACATCAAAATTCATTGAACTTGTATTATGGTAGTTGTTGTGCAAAATCCTTCATTGTATGCTCATGCTAACATCTGTCATTTATGTAAAGTAAGCAAAACTAATGCAAGTATAACTATAAAAAACAACTTATATGCTCTCAGTCAACTATGTCCCCGGGAGAAGGCAAATGAATACCAATTGTGTTTGGTATGCGGGGAAAGGGGGTGAAAAATTACTTTTCTCATGTTTAGCACTCAATTGTTGCATGGGGGAAAAGTCAAGGAGGGTAACATTTAACCCCAAAAGTGGGGGATTAAGCGTTTCACTCCAAGCATCGATGGTAAAACTTACCCTACTAAAAACTCATACTCATTGTATCATTTATTAATGCATACGTCCTATCTAACAATACTTTATCATATTTTAAATGCTTAATCCATC
The DNA here is from genome assembly GCA_964019445.1 of Populus tremula. Taxonomy (NCBI): domain Eukaryota; kingdom Viridiplantae; phylum Streptophyta; class Magnoliopsida; order Malpighiales; family Salicaceae; genus Populus; species Populus tremula. The sequence continues at coordinate 6,205,120 of CAXHTJ010000017.1, forward strand.
CACTTTAAAGTGTGAGACCCATTAATGTTATTTATAAATCTAATTTATTAAGTATGTATCTATCACCCATAATTTTTTCATCTCCCACCAAACATGCTTTTAACATTTCATTCCTTAACACTTTTTACACCATTAACATTTCACCCTTAAATCTTACTCCCTTAACATTTCCCCTCCAAAATTTCCACCCCATACCAAACACAACTTAAATGGTATTTATAAAATATAAATAAATAAATAAATACTGATTGTTCAAGTTCAACATTGAAAGACCACAAAAACCATCAACCATACAATCAACTTAATGAGTCTGCTGTATTCTGTTCAAAAGATAAACTAAGAAATAGCAATTGAAAATGTCAAAATACAGGAAGGATAAATAACCATGTAGTTGTAACATATGTAAAATTATATAAGCTTTCACATATGGGTGTGGAGAGATAACATAACATTAAATCAGACCAGATCTTACATGTTTTAGTCGCACCAGAGGACACAATCTGATTTGAAACTATTGTTGATGTAGAGCAGTCCATGAAAACATGTTCCCCTGAAAGAGGTCAATAAAAAATATCACCACTAAAATTACTGAAAATGAGAATGAGAAAGTACTGCAGCAAAAGAGTTATTTCAGAGGTCTCTTTTCATTTTTGTTTCTGCTAACAACACTTCTATCGATCTCACAAGTTTGGACACACAAAAATCCCCACAAATTAGTGGTTACTGATGTCAGTATTATTTCATGGGATGGAGGGAAAGACAAATATATTCTGGTAGGGATGCTTGGAAATCATTCAAGTTAGCAACTGAAGGTAAATATTTTGACAAACCCCTTCAGATTTTTCCATTCCTGTAGAAAAAAATTTGTTTAGTTTACTTGGCAGTTACCAATCTTGAGGCATCATATATTCAGAGGGAAGTATAACCAGCATGATAGATGGAATAATTTGTTAGATTAAAAAGAGGAACAAAGGACAAATAAGAAAAATCACAAGTACATTTGTTTCAAGCCCCTCTTCTCCCTTAAAACACATCGTATTAACTCTTGTTTATTCCTGAGGCAATTTTGTCTTCTCATAAAGGAAACATCAGACATACAGATTCAATAACACCAATGAAAAAGATTGGAATATATTTCAATGAACTGGTGAATTAACTAAACCATTAAATGTAGACAACCCTTGCAGAAACACATTACAAACCTCTCCTCTGTTTGGATCCAGGCAAAGGCTTCTGAGTGGCAAACCATTGATTGTCCAACTTCTGAATACCTCTAATCGCAAAACCAAGCTTTTCAATTAACAGAGAAGACATAACATCTTCACTGCCACCATCTTTAGGGTTGGATATCTCAATAGTAACAAGAATGGAATCACCAGGTCTATACACATCTTTATCTGTTTGCACTTTTAGTGTTGGCACAAGCTCATCCTTCTGACCAACCAAAGAATTATCAACCTTTCTAGAACCCCCACTCCCAAAAAAAGCCAACATTTGCATCCAGGTATTGTTGTTCAGTTCTTGTTATTGATTAGTGGGAGCAAGATGAATAAATACGAATGCAATGTCAACATTATTCTGCACTAAAAAAGGTAAAGTTATCATAAATTTCAGTTGTGAGCACCCAAAAAATCTCTAGATAGCAAAATGATAATATACTGCAGAGCTAAACTTAGTTATATCACTAAATTCAGTTGAAAAATTTAGGATATTTTGTGCACGCGCACACAGAGAATTCCAATTTTCTTTATTGATTTCCCTCCACTTTTCAAGAAAGTAAACCAAAAACTATGTATGGAATGCTACTTTACAAATGCAACTCTACTAACATGAACCAACACTTAACTAGTAAGCAAAAATGAGTTCAATTTTTAGTGAGCACAGAACAAAACAACAAGGACACCTATAATTTTCTTTCAAATTCGAATTCTATTATACTATCCTAGGAACCAAAGAAAAAGCAAGAATTTCCACAAAGCTAGAAAGGAAAATTGATCACTAATATATATATTACTACTATTACCACCAGTATATGCTTTCCATAGTAAACATAATTACAAGATCATATCATTCCCCTCTATCCCGCTTGCTTTTCTTTCACTTTATCAGAATCCAAACAGAAAATAAAACCCGCAATGCCGATCCATCTACGCAGAAATTCTACTAAAATTCACATCATCAAATCTATAAGGCTAAAACTCAGCTTGTGACTGTAAAACTAGTTGAACATTCAAGATCACATTAAATCTCACACACATGGATAGTAAATTCTGCTTGATTTTCCTTCACTTTCTCGGTATCGGAAAGGAAAATAAGAACTCCAATGCTGATCTATCAATGCAGAAAATCTACTGAAATTCACCTACTCGCAAGTACAAGGCTAGATTCGGCTTAGGGGAGTAAGATTAGTGCTCTCTCGGATGCAACGATTTTCCTTCATTTTCTTGGAACCCAAACAGAAATCACAAGAAAACAAAATTGCAATGCTAAACTATATTCGATAAAATTCGGGTTTTGAGAGAGCGAGCGCAAACCAAGTCGTTTTGATATCAGATTCATATTTTCTCGGGAACCAAGCAGGAAATTGAAAATAATAGAAGAAGTGAAGATTACCATAGATCATATGAAGATCGGGTTTTGTGAGAAGAAACGATTATGTTATGAATTCAAAGGTGTAGATCGAGGCTGCTTCATCCGGATCGTAAAATAGAGAAAAAAAGAAATCGATCAAATTTTTGGTGAATCTACTCCTGCAATATGGTAAAAAAGAATTAGCCTAGTTAAATATAGTGGTACCTGTAGATTCAGAAATAGTTCGTTTCGATTTCTGCAGTTAACATGTTTTCTAAATACATGTTTCTTTTTACATTAAAAAAAAATAAAAATGTTTAATTTAAATTATTTTTTATATTTTCAAATTATTTTAATATTTAAAAATAAATTTAAAAAATATATATTATTCCAATATATTTTTAAATAAATTTTAAAAAATTTAAAAACATTTTTAAAAATTACTGGTTTTTGAAACAATACAAACTATAGTAATTACAGTGATGTTTGAATTTAACTTGTAATATGTTGAAGGGCTTATTTATTTTATATTTTAAAAGTTTTAAAAAAATATATTAAAATTTTTTATTGTTTTATTTTTTTAAAATTAATATTTTTCTGTATTTTCATATCATTTTAATGTACTAATATTAAAATAATTTTTTTAAAAATAAAAAAAATATGTTATTTTAATATATTTAAAAAAATAATTAACTATTATCATTTTCTCACTTTAAAAATAAAATAATAATGAGTTTTTATCACATTCTGCGTCCATGATACAAGATAAAATACATTGTGGATGAACAGTCAATCAACACTACAATACGTCTGAGGCCTAGTGTTTTTTGTTATAGAATAGATTTTATAACATGATCAAAGGCCAAAACCACTCACATGAAGCCCCTCTCTATAAGAGAAACTCATTGACAAGATCACCATCTTTTTTATGGTTGGATACGAACGACCTAAATTTTTTTCTTTTTTCTTTCTTTTTTGATGACTCTCTTCATATTCCAACACATGGGGATTTGATCACAATAAAAATAAAGTTTTGGACCAAAATATTAATATTTGAAATTAATGGGATAAAAAAAAACATAGAGACTACACTGTACTTTTCTATTCCAAGCTACTGGAAAAATGCATTGTGGGTGAACAGTCAATCCACATTAGACTAATTTAGGTGCACAATGTTTTTTGCTAGAAGAAAGTATAGATCTAATTTAGTTGTTTCTTGTAATCTTACAACCATTATAGTGGATTTTAATCAACTCAGCTCTTATATTAGTGTAGCAAGTGCTCGTATCTTAGTTATCCAAACTTCTTTATATAAATATTTAATTTATAATAATATAGTATAGTTTATATTGAAAACATATTTTATAATGAACAAATAAATAATAAGAATAATATATAAAGTTGAATTGAGTCAATCATCATAAAGTTTAAGTCTTTTTATATATATAGAATTCAAACTCAACTATCAAATCTAATACGACATCAGAACTTCATAGTTATTCAATATTCCAGTAGAGATTCGGAGCTCAAGTCACTTGACATACCAAAAAATTAGGTGTAAGTGAGGAAGAGTATTAAAGAACATAAACCACTTTAAATAAATAAGCAGTAAAAGAAAATTTGATAAAATTGATAATGGACTACCATCACAAAACTTTTAGCCTTTTAAATATTAAATTTAAAAGTTTCCATGTTAGTTCATAAAGAGAAGAAAAGATACATTAGCTCGATAAATATTTTTGTTAAGCACAAAAACACACAATAATTAACAAAAACTAATTGTCCTTGGAAATGTTACATTGTTTATTGTAAGTGAAAAAATTATTCATTGGAAAAGTGTAATATTATTTTTTTCTCTTTCTCACTAAAAATCCTTAAACCTACTATTAAAAACATGAAATCTTTTCTCGAGTTTCATTAATTATTATCAAATTAATTAAAGATAAATAAATATTTTTACATTTTAAAAACACAATAAAACAATTAAAATGTCATTGGAAACAAAAAAAAAATTAAAACTAACAATTAGGGCTTTTTTATATTCTCACAAATTGTTATTTCATTATTATCAGGTTAGACAATGGGCAATTTTATATTTAAATAAATATTATATAGAACAAAAAAAAAACAACATGCAATACTATGTGGGAGACGCCCACACCTATTAGGCAACATATATATCACCTCTTGGATGTCAAACATCAACTTTTTCCATGTCATTGGAAGTGACACAATGTCTTATTCATATTAAAGCGGCATATGGTGGTGTTGGGACATCGATGCTATCTTGGTGGTCTTTTTACCTTTACCTTCCCCTTTGCTTCCTCATCTTAAAAAATACGCTAACAATGCAAAATTTCAAAGTTGTCATTTAATTTATTGATATATCAAAATTATTCCTTATTCTTTTTATATCAATATTTTTATTTTTTTTGTAAAATTTTGATTTGTTTTCAATTTCATTTTTCAATCTCAATTTGTTATATGTTATTTTTTTTAATTCGGTCTTCATTCTTTTAATTATTATTTTTTGAAGTCTTTTTGTTAAATTGATTTTTCTTTTTAATTTCACCCATCAATAAAAAAAATTATTTTTATTTTTTCTTTCAATTTTTATCTTCATTCTTTTGATTTTTTTTTTAATTTGGATTTTTTTAAAAAAAAATAATCTTTCTTTTTAATTTCACCCTTTAATTAAAAATAAATTTTATTTTTTAGTCTAATTTTGATCCTATTTTTTTAATTTTTATTTTTTGTTCTAGGTCTTTATGTATAATTGAAATTCTTTTTCAATATCAGCCTTTAATATTTGATTGGTTAAGAATTGAACTTTGTGATTTTTTTCAAATAAGATGTTTTCGATCTAACGACCCTAATCACGAATTTAAAATGTTAACACAATATAACATCATTTTTTTAACGTGTGTTCTTTTCAATTTTTATCATTCGACATTGATTTTTTTTTTATATATAAAAAAAACTAAGTTTTGAGATTTTCTATTTTTACTTTTTTTTATTGAGTTATATTAATCTAATGACCTAGGTCATGAGTTTAATGAGTTGACATAAGATGACTTAGCTCTCATTACCTAGGTTATAAATTTATCATGCTAGCATGAGTTGAATCAGGTTAGGTTCTTTTTTTTTTTAATCCAATTTATTTCTTTTATATTTAATGGGTCGAGAATTCAGCTACATTATTTGTCCCTTTTTGAGAGAAACAATTCAGGTTATCGTGATCATTTTTTTAAAATTTGATCCATACAAAACCAACATATTTGATTAAATCGGATTTCTGACCCGCGTCACAGATTTTTTCTTCATGTTTTAAAATACGTTTACGATATCTCAATATTATTTTTTACAAAAAAAAAAATGTCATATAACACGAGTCTACAACTAGTAATTGTACCAAACTAAGTTAGTACAAATCAAAGGTTTGATATTTTTAGGACATGGTTATATTTACAAATTAACATTCAGATATTCAATGTCAAATGATAATTGGAAATTTATATAATTTTTAAATTGCAAGTTTTTTGTTTTTTATCTCTAAATAAAAATATTTTTTCTTTCAACCACTTAAGTTTTTAATTAATATTTTGAAATGTACATTTTCAATCAAATTATTTATTAATTTATTAATTCTCATTTTGGGATTTCATCAATAATTTTTTAAATTTTAATTATAATAAATCAAATTCATTTATTCTTTCATTAAGCCACATCATTTTATTAAAAAAAATTCAATTCCTTAAATATAATCTTCTATAACTTCTCTATATAAAAAAGTACCTTTTCATTCAAAATACTTTTCTTTGAAACAACTCTTTTAGAGTTTCTTAATAAATGTGTGTTTAGTTTTTTTTTACAAATATTAATTCATTTCAAATCTATTTTTTTAATAAGATATATCATTCTATTAATAATCTCAATTCATTTAATATAATCTTCTATAACTTTTCTAAGAAAAAAGTACATGTTTTTTTAGTGATATTTTTTGGTTTTCTCAACATACAAATGTTTAATTTTTAATAAATAAGAATTAGTCTTTTTTATCCTTTTTATAAGGAATCTATTTCATCAATGGTCTCAATTTATTGAATAAAATATTTTATAATTTCTCTACAAACTTATTTAATATATAGTGTATTTAAATTGTTTTTCTTCCCATTCTAGATATTTTTTGCCTCCAAATTAAAACATTGTTTTTTTTTTCAATCACATAAATCTTTTTACTGTGCTAAAAAAAAGAAATAAAAAATAAATCATGAGTGTACCAATTTTCACAATGCAAGGCTAAATTATAAGTTAGCAACTTTAAACAATTTATGATCGAAAATTTTCTAACTATGAATACAAACATTAATTAGCATATATACTATCTATACTAAAACACTTTGGGTGAAAAGCACCTATTTCACTATTTATTAGAATAATAAAGGAGATAGCTTTTTCTTCTTTCTTTCTTTTTTTTCCCCTTTTTATTTTTGTTCTTCTTTTCTCAATTTCATGCTTCAATATTTGTTTGATTTTGAATTTATATTCATAAATTTATTCAATTTACTTTCTATAAGGTTATCGTAGACTCAAATAAATATTCTGACATGTGGTTTGTACTTGATTTTATAAGCATTTTTTTTTTTGTTATCATACAATTAAATAAAAAATAGTTATAAAAAACAAAGTTCTTAAATCTAATGAAGTCCATCACTTGAATCATAAATTTGATGGACTATAGCGTAAAGCTCAGGTCAATCCAGTATGTTGTTGTCTCAATATTAAAACCTAGTGTAGTCTCTGTTTTTTTTTTTTTTCCTGGGAACGGGTTATAAAATTTTAAAATTGACCCATTAGATCATATTTAATAACAATGTCAAATAATTTATTTTAATTTGAATAATTTTTTTATATTTAAAAAAGATTTGATTTGAGTAGTAGCGTAGTGTGGTCATGTAACCTAGTTATACTACCAACTAAAAAAGTTATGAGTGAATTTAATTGTTCATATGAACAATAAATTAGGTTAATATGTGTTTTTATTCATTTAGTTACAAGCCTTTTATTTTAGTACAATGATTAATGTGTTAAAGTAATGTGAGGTCATGAGTTCAAGATTTGGGGGTTTCATTTAAATAACAATTGTTAATATATTATTTTGATTTAAAACGAAAACAGATGACTTGTCATCTGCATTTGTTATATTTTTTTAATAAAAGGAAGGGGCAGACAAAGATGGATTAAACACGAGGGCCTCTTTCTATCTTTTTTTCTTTTCTTTTCTTTTAATTACTTTTTTCCAAGCCCATAGATTAAAGTTAGGCTTTTATTCAATTTTATATTTTAATGTTGGGTTGATACTAAATCATTTTTTTGTATTTTTTATCATATAATAAAATAAAAAAATTAAATTAACCAAGTAGAATTCATAACCTAGGTTGTGAATTTGACGAGTTAGTTAAATATTAATCAAAAAGTCAAGTTGAGATTTTTTTGCACTTTTTTTTTATATCTTTTGATTTTTTATTGTCAATTCATTATTTATTTTTTTGAACCTATTGTTTGTGTTTTTTAAAGGAAGGGTAAGGCAAAGATGGGTAAGCGCGGGGGCCTCCCTTAGGCTTATGTGCCTAACTCTTGAGGCCCGACCTAGTACAACTAAGCTAAGCCTTTGTTATAATTTTCTTTTTCAAGTCTATCATTTAAAACAAGGCTTTTATTTGATTTTATCCTTCACTAAAATAATTAAATCTACCAAGTAGAGTTCATAACCTAGGTCATGAGTTTGACAAGTTAACTAAATATTTATCAAAGAGTCGGGTTAGGATTTTTGTGCACTTTATTTATTTGCCAATTCCATCATTTGTTTTTTTTTTTTTTTAGACCTACCATGGGAGGATGAAGATGGGCCAGGCATATGGCCAAATGCAACTGAGCTTTTTCCTTAGCTATTTTGTTTTTTTAATTATCTGTTTCAAAGCCTATTAATTAGAGTTGTTTTTTTTTATTAAATTTTATCATTTAGTATTGGATTGATAGTAAAATAAAAAGATTAAATCGACCAAATAGAGTCCATAACTTAGGTCAAAGGTTTGATGGGTTGACTAAATATTAATAAAAAAGTTGGGTTGAGATGTTTTTACCCTTTTTTTTTCTTACATCTTTTTTTTTCTCCAATTTCATGGGGTTTTTTTATTGAATTTTATCATTTAATATTGGATGAATGGTTAATTAATCTTGGTATTTTTTCTGATATAATAAAACAAAAAATTAATTTAACTTAGTGGAGTCTATAACTCGAGTTATAAAGTTGGTAAGTTAATTACATATCATTCAAAAAGTCAGGTAGAGATTTCTGAAGTTTAAATTATTATACCAAGTTTAATGGTAACGCCAAAATGTTTTTCCATATCTAAATATATCTTTTAGCATTTTAAAAAGTTTGTGTCCACCTCATAGTGAAAATGTTGGCAAATAAAAAACTAATAATTTTAAACTCATAGTAAAAATAAATATAAGCAATTTTATGTAATTTAAATCATTATTTTACTTAATATACATACATACATAGATACATACATACATTCATACATACATATAAATATATTAAATAAACTTCAAGGAATATATTTGAAGTTTATCAACTAATGTTTATAATATCAAGAAATTAATTTGAGGTTTAGTATATGTTTAATATTATGGTAAATAATGTTTTTTAAAATGTTTTTTATTTTAAAATAAATTAAAATTAGTAATATTTTTTTAATATTAAAACATAAAAATTATTAAAAATCACGAAAAAAATATATTAATTTAATATTTTTTCAATAAAAATATAATTTTTAAAAACATTTAAAAATAAAATTTAACACATTTTCAAACCGGAAACAAAATGAAAACAAGCATGTCACGTGCCACGTGACATCACGGGCCAGGGGTAGGTGCCTTTCTTTTTACTCCTGACACAGCACGAGCTCTCCACGTGAGCTTCCTCGCAAAAATTTATGAAATTCCCCAAAACACCCTCCCGCGTGACAACGTGTTCTGTAATTCCTTAAACGTCACAGTGGTTCACCTGAGAACCTCTTAGTTTTTCAACACCCACTAATTCTCAACCACGTGTCTTAAAAAGCCCTCTTAATAGTCATAACTCTCAATGTACAACACGTGTCTCAACATAGATGCCCCTAGAAGGGTCTCTCTCTACACTTTCAAAAGCTCCCTCCTTTTTAACTCCTCTCACTTTCTGTCTCTAAAATACCATCTCAATCTCTCTCTTAGGTTTTTGAGCTTTCACAGAAGATTCAGCTAAAAAGATCTGGTGGGTATGTTCTCTTTCAGACTTTATTTAATTTAATGGGCTCTTTTTATTTTTGGAATTACTGATTTTTTTTAGCAGAAGTTTGTGTGTCGTGTCTAAGTTTCTGTTTGGTTGGTGAGAAAAGTTGAGAAATTTGAAGGGAAAGTTTCGATTTTTAGTATGAGTTCCAGTATTTTTGTATTTCTAACAGCTACTTTTATTTTCTTTCACGTTCTAAGCTGCCAAAACAAAGAATAGTATCACATGCATGAGTTGGTTTTTAGTTTCAAGTAAGTAGTGATTATTCTTTGATTATGATGATTTAGTGATGGAAAATTGAAGGGAAATTGTTATTTAGCTAGTGAATCTTAAGCAAGCGTGTTGGTTGAGATTCTTTGATGGAAGAATAACTACAGTATTTTTAAACTACATAAGTTGATTTACTGGATTTTTTTTCTCAAGCAAGTGTATTTTTAAAATCCAGTAATTAACTACACTCTTAGTAGAAGGTTATATATCATGTGTATTCACTAGGTCAACTATCTAGCTGTATACTGGATATAGAACAGTGAAACAAGCAAAGGACTGGTGACTAGCTTATAGTCTCATTGCTCACATGCACGTGCATGCAAATCTGTGGTGACAAAGCTTAACCAGATATGTTCAATAGTAAGAATGGATGGATGCTTGTGCCTTCAGAAGACTTTTGATGGATAGGTAAGCCAAGTCATTTGTCTCCAGGTTGTTGTGGATAGAAGCACTAAGAGTTATTCACCTCTTTCTTTGCAAGGATAGAGAACCTGTATGAATATTAATGTGGTATCATATTGTTGTTGGAATTTAGAGAGGAGATCCAATTTGATTAGGAAATTGGTCATTCTTGAGATTTACTTATTTCAATGGTTATGAATTTATGAGATTGACCCTTCAGGTCTAATCATTAATCTAATCTTCACTTCTGTTTCTCCTCCATTTCTGTAAAAATTTAGATGTTTTGATACATTTCAAATGGGTTTTGGATGCTGTTGCAGGCTGTCTGATTGTGAGAATTACACTTAAGACGTGTATCCCTTTTTTTTTTTTTTTTTGTGCTTCTCGTCAATGTTTCTGAGTTTGTGATTACTCCTGAGAATGTATTGTTTTTTGTTTGACCTTTATAGTATTCTGATGAGAGATAGCTAGAAAGGGGGCCAAAGAAACTCTACAAGCATCCATGGACCAATCACAACAAACCCGACAGCAACAGTCACAGCAGCAGCAGCAACCTGTAGTAGCTGGTGCAGGTCAGATGGCCTATGTTTCTACCCCCTACCAAACTGCTCCAATGGTGGCTTCTGGGACTCCTTCTATAGCCATCCCCTCCCTAACTCAGTCTCCAGCCAGCTTCTCTAACTCACCACACCAGCTTACATACCAGCAGGCCCAACACTTCCACCATCAACAGCAGCAGCAGCAGCAACAGCAGCTTCAGATGTTTTGGACCAACCAAATGCAGGAAATTGAACGAACAACTGACTTCAAGAACCATAGCCTTCCACTTGCTCGGATTAAGAAGATAATGAAAGCTGATGAAGATGTTCGGATGATTTCAGCAGAGGCTCCTGTTATTTTTGCTAAAGCGTGTGAAATGTTCATCTTGGAGCTCACTTTGCGCTCTTGGATCCATACTGAAGAGAACAAAAGAAGGACGCTACAGAAGAATGATATTGCAGCTGCAATTTCCAGGACCGATGTTTTTGATTTCTTAGTTGATATTATTCCAAGAGATGAGTTGAAAGAGGAGGGTCTTGGGGTCACCAAGGCAACTATTCCTGTTGGCCCTCCGGCTGATCTTCCATACTATTATGTTCCTCAGCATCCTGTGGGACCTCCAGGGATGATCATGGGAAAGCCAGTTGATCAAGCAGCTGCCTATGAAGCCCAGCAGCCACAACCTCCAGTGGCACTCATGCCATGGCTGCAGACTCAACCGCAACAGCAGCAAAGCGACACTTGATGTCCAGGATGTGTGGCAGGAGTGAAGCAGCAGTCTGATTGTCAGGGGATTATTTTAGCAGTGTCTTTGCATCTGTGGTGAAGGGTTTAGCTTAGCATTAGTCAGTCTTTGTGATACCAAAACTGAGTTGTCTATGATGGATGTGACATTTGCTTGTTTGCATTCTTGTTTGAAAAATCGTTATGATTCTTTGGTGGTTTATGCTTGAAGAAAAGGATGGTGATACTGTTTTTAATTTTGTTTGTGCTCGGATGAAAATAGCATTAGAAGTTATGGGAATTTTTTGCAAACTCGGTTCATGGTAATCCGTGGTGATCCATATTTTTAGACTTTTGCTTCGTTTTGATAAGCGGCTGAGATCAAGAATTTAGATTTTCTGCAATTGAGAAAGAACGTGGTTTCGCCGTTAGATTGAAGGTTTTTAAAAGATTTTTTATATTTTTTATTTGATATTATCAGCTTGGAGTACAGATCAATATACTAGTTATAATTATATTATATTATAATATTTTTCATATTTGTTCATCATTCTATGGATAAAATATTTACTGGGCCATTATATGCTTACGTTCTTTCATTTTTGTTTTTACTTTTTATATCATGAGAACACGTCATTATGCTATAATGCTTGGAGTTGGCCCGTTTTTTATATTATAAAAGAATTACCAATATGTTTAAAATCAATTATCTATTATAATTAAATTCAATTATAGAATTTAATTTTAATTTAATTGATAAATAAATTAAATTTACATGTTTTTTTTTTAAATTCAATTCAATTTGTTTCGTACTACTCTCATCACTTCCATCTTATTTATTCAAAGATTTTTTTGTTTTAAAAAGATAAATAAGTACTTTTAGTCTTCTTTTAATGTAGTAGGTCAAAGGAGTTGAATTTTAGTTTTAGATTGAATTCTATTTGAAATTCAATTCTTCACACTTAAAATAGATCCAAACATTCAATTTAATTAAAACCTATTAATTAAATTGAATTCAGAAGGTTTCAAACATACTATGGAAGATTTTGATTTTTCATTGTTGATCTATCATGTATCCTTTCATATTTCACTATTCATGTTATTGTTTATAACTGATTTTTTCATTCTAAGCTCCTAAAGTTTTTGATATTTTGTATTTTGATCATTAATTCTTTTGTAATTTCATCCTTGTAAGTTATGTTAACATGACTTTGTGTGTTAGGAAATGTTTCGTATGCTCTCGTGTATCCAATATATCATGGAATATTTCAATAATAAATTAAAGTCTGATTTTATGAAATTGAATTTTATGTTATTTTTAAAAATAATTAAAAGAACAAGGAACATAATTAAAAAATAAAACAAAGTTGTTTTCTTATCAAGAACATCGAAATGAACCCAACAACATGGAACTCAAAACAGACTAGATTTGGTCAAAATAAAGGCACATACACATTGAAAATCATGCATGAATCAATAATCTAGCATCCATTCACTTCGTTTATCACTTAAACATCATGATTTTTTAAGATGAATTTTAGTTTAAAACTAAAATTCTAGGATTAAAAACCATTTAAACACATTATTGATGTGAATAAACATTATATTATTGGTTAATTATGCATAGAAACAAAGATTTTTTTTTTAAAGACATTATTCATGGACATGCAATTGTTGAACCCTCCATCATTCGAGTATTGATCTAAATTCTCTAAAGCCACATTATTTATGGACCTAATTTTACAATGTCGAAAAGAATTTGCAATTATATTTGTTTTAACTTTTGTTGTCCAAGCAAAGATTGCAAGACTCGTTACTTTTAAAACATTTATCTTATTAGGATTTAAGATCTCAATTTCAGAACTCTCTAAACGAGTTTAATAAAATCAATGATGATAATATATATTAAAAGCTTGTATGATCTCTGCATCACAAAGTTAAATCTTTAATATTGTGTTAGTGGCAAGAAAAACATTTCAATATTTTCAAATCTTTAATAGTTTTTGGATGGGCAAGACAATTATCAATAAGTATAAAATCTTTTCTACTATCTATTTTTTCTATTAAGTTGTGGAACTTATTTTTGGAAGAGAATCCTAGTCATTCATGAGCATGATACTCGCAATTCATACTACTTAGTTCACATTCTTCAGACATCATGGTTTAACATGCTTGCCAATTAACCATAAAAAAGATAGTATCATAACCATCCTTATAATAGGAAATAACAATTGCAAGTCTTTTCTTGCCTTGTTTCTTACCTTTAAATTGCTTTATTGTAAGAGCATGATGTGATTGTAGTTTATAAAATAATATTATTTTATTCATATTGAAAACATCTTTCATTAAAAATTAAAATATCTTTTTCTATCAAATTACTTTTCATGGGCTTCATATCAACCCATTTATTTTTTCAAAAAAAATATATATCTTAATGTCACGTATCTTGATTTGAAATGCTTATATCAAATCTCGATAAAATAAAATTTTAAGGTATATATAGGGCACATCTTTTTCAGAAACTCCTTTTATCTTCTTTGTGATTAGTTCTCTTGTTCTATTCATATGTTTTTGGTATTAAACAATCCACTAATTGAGAATCTTTTCCAGCTTCAAGAATTTTGCAGGTTTGTATCGTTTGGCATTGCCTTAGAAGGAATAGCATTATGTAATCAATAAGGAAGAAGGCGGAATGGGCGGTCAGAGAGAGGATGTCAGAAGATGGCCATATCGTAGCAGCTCAAGGCATCAAAGGACTTCCCACTTTCTATCCATCAAAGAGAAGATCACAGGGGTTGATGTTCCAGACGTCCAGAATCATAGCAGCTTCAAAGAAAAATGACTTCCCACTGCTACCATGAGAGACACTACAAATGGTCAATCCTCTGCTGAAAATAACTCTCATACGCTTGCACACTTGCATTGTAATATGGATTATGATTGCAACCACACTACCTTATCTGCATAATTGGCTGGCAATTAGACAGCAACAAAGTACATTGTGATGGATCCACAGTGCTTTTCTTCTTTTTTTTTTTTTTTGATCTTTCTTGGCTGAGTGGATGTTCCTGGTGAATTCGAGCGTAAGCATTTGCTCAACCTGTTGTAAATATTTCTTATCAGTGCTTGTAAATCTTTCTTGGCTGAGTGGAAATTCCAGGTGAACTTCAGCCTAAAATTAGTAGTTCCATTGGCTTAAAGTGGACGATTGATAATGATTTCACCGAGACCAATTCTGGTAATTTAAAGTGATTTGTCATCTTCATCTTCCGTTTCACTCTCACTGCGATGAAACATTAAAGTAGCCGTGCCACACGTTGTCTGCAGAACGCTGGTGGTTAGATAGTACCGATACTCGTAATCCGGCCAAGGGCACTGACCTGCAGTCTTGAAAAGGCACACTCTAGACCTAGAACAACAACGTAAACGGGCCAGTTCCGATAATGGTTTATACGCAACAGGTACGTAGCAAATAAATTTGGCTGCTACGTGCCAAGAACCAGAAATGCTGCCATGCTAACCAGCTTATAGCCAGAAAGATTAAGAAAGAACCCAGGAAAAATAGCCATAAAAAAATGGCAATAAAAAACCAGAAACGCACGCAGTTATTGGTGGCTACAATGAAAACAGATTCTAATTCCAATTTCTCGACTCACAAAGGAGCAACATATTAGAGAAAATACTAGAAGATTATAGAACAGAAAGATCTGACAATTGCATAGATCCATAAACTACCTAATGTTGTGATCTACCATATCCAGCTAAAAACAAAGATTAGTAAGCCACATCCCAGAAGGAAAAAATCAATATTGAAGCCAATTGGCAGCCTCCTTGTAATAGCAATGAACCGTAGTAAACACTGCATAAAAGAAGAAGATGGGTGAATAAGAATCAGGTTCAGGCACTGCGATCACGATTCGGCACGAGGAGAAGCCACTACTTATGAGATGGGTGAATCACCGACCTGCCTCAGCTAAAATGCACTGGGTTGCAGAGATCATTCCATCCATTACAAGTTAGTTGCATTTCTGTTGCCATAGAAGAAAAGTATCAGAAAACACCAACTCACTGCTAGCTACTTGGCTAGTTAAAGGAAAGCATGACATCAAAATAGAAACAAACTATTGAAGCATAATCCCTCCACAAGAGAAAGAAGGTTGGGTGCTTAGTATAATCTGCATGCACCCACTCATCCCTACAGCCCAGGCAAAATCACTTACCTACAAAACAAAGCCTAGTTCTAGTAAATCACCCTCATTTACCAAGAAAAGAACTTGCAGCAACAAAACTAAAAAACAGAAGAAAAATTGAGTCCATAAAATATCATCAATTTATTGATAACAAGAACTCAAAAAAACAAAATAAGACCGTGAAGCACTTATTTTCCAGAGAAACAACTGCAAATGCAGAAGGAAGCAGTAGTTAGTGATGTAAGCAGATGGCTTGCCGTTCCTAGGCAAAAGAAACTGGTCTACTTTCCACTGCCCTTAAAGAAACACTTGCCATGACGCCATATCTGTATTTAATACCACTTGCTATCAGTTCAAATATAGCAATTCAACATAGCAACAATGAGTCATATAATCATACTAACAATACATTGCCATTATAATTTCCAGCATAGCATCAAAGGAAGCAAAATAACAAAGTCCCATAGGAATATGTGAAAATCTCTGGTGATGAGAAAGTTCTATCAAAAACCTTGAATGGGCCACATCGAAGAGCCTCTTCATCTCTTTCTACCACCACGCTCTCTCAAAGAGAGAGACAGAGACTCTCCTGGTCCAACATTGTAATATGCAAGTGACATATTATCCTTGAGAAAACCAGCTTTTCCACTCAATTTCTGTTTGTTGGCAGGAAGTTGGATCTCTCCAGCAATTTTTTCCTTCAGGCTGCCAACAGTTTCGGACAAGGACTGCATCATAATCTCCAGAACTTGCCCTTTGAGATTTCCTTCATCAAGATTGGGAACGGCAACAGTGATGCGCACAGGTCCCTGCATAAAAGGCACAATATCAGTTGATCATGTAGTCAGATAAATGAAGAAAGACCGCGTTCAGACACAAATCAGGAATGACCAATCCAATACTGCAGAATAAGAGTCACAATTTTGAAAAAGAAAAATCCATACCAGATGTTGAGCCAGAAACTGATCTTCTGGAACAAGCGCAGAATCATCAAGCCTCTGCCTCTTGGGCTCTGGCTCATCTGGAAGTGGAGGAGGAGCATCCTCAGGTGGAGGTGGTGGAGGCATTCCTTGAGGCAAAGGAGGTGGTGGAGGCATCATAGGCAATCCGGGTTGGGGTACAGGAAGAGGGACAAAAGGTCGAGGAACTGCCATAGAATTATATTGAGATCCAGGTGGAGGCGGCACATGCATGCTTGGATTCCCAGACATAGATGGAGGCATAGGGGGTGGTCGATTTACCATAATGGGTTGCTGTCCAGATGCCATTTGCATTGGAGGAGGGGGGTAATTTGGCTGCATCATTGGAATACCGACCGGCCTTTGTGGAGGTACAGGGTATGCCCCACCAGCTGGACCAGAATATTGAACTGTATTTGGAGGTACACGAAGAAGATTCAACTGCAGTCCTGGTGGTGGAGGGAGGGGACGGACTGGCAGCACACCAGGTCGGGGAGGGGGAGCTGCTGGGCCTGGAAGGTTCCTTGCATCATTATTAACAGCTTCATTTTGATCCTCACCAGCATTCTGAGACATAGCTTGGTTTGCAGTGCGCCCAATGCTTCCCGAGTGACCATCCCATATGACCTGCTTCGGCTGCTCATCCTTCTTCTTCTGAATTTCAGCCTTTACAGCATTAGAAACTTCTTCCTCCGTTGTGCCAAAGATATCAGGACGTAATCGTGCAAGTCCCACTATGTTTCGGGAGATCTCATCATCCTGAGCAAGAGTAGTTTCCCGAATCTTGGCAAACATCCTTTCCTTTTGCTCCTTGTACTTAGGATCAATGAGGGAAATTCTCATATGCTCGGACATCTCACTAATGGGAATTAGCTCACCAGTGATAGGGGAAACAACAAACTTTGTTGGGTCTCTTTCAGCAGGGATCCTCTCCTCAGGTCTCTTCCAATTTTTCACAATCCTCATAGGTGGTTCTGGTTCCTCATTTGTCCTTGTGTCTTTCTCACCATCATTCTCTTCGATACTTGCAATCCTCATGCCTTCCTCGACTAGCTGCATCTCTTCCTCGTCCATTTCCATTTCCATCTCCTTTCCAGGCTCAATGATTTCATCTTCATCCATTGCAGATATCTTGCTCCTCCTTATAACCTCCTCAAGTGTCATTGGAGGGGGCAAGTCCTCATCTTCATCGTCTGCAAAGTCTATAGTCTCAACCACAACAAAATCATGCCAATCAATCATTGCCATTTGCATCCGCTCCTGTTCAATCTCATCCTCAGCTTTCTGTCTTGCCTGCTCCTGTGAGCGTTCCCATTCAAGGCGATGCAAGCATCTTTCAAGCACAGTGGTCATGTCATCAACACTCTTTGTCAGCTTCTCAGTCAAACCCCTGGGAGGCATCAAAACTTTAGAATATGCATCAGCAAGTCCAGTAAAGAAGGTGAACATGCTGTGGGTTGGCTTCAAAAAGTGGAACTGAGGATTGTTCATCTCCCTGTTCGTCAATCCAGTCAAGAATGTTTGCCCATTTCGAGCTACAAACTGAGCCGTGAGCTTAATAATATCAAGTTCCTCTCCAGTAATTCCTTCTGGAAGCCTAACAGTATACTGCTCTGCTTCTGGGGGTTCAAGAACCTTAGGAGGAGGTAGTCTAAACTGGGCTGCAGGATCCGGTTTGGTAGCTGCTTCATTTGAATCAGTAGCCAAATCATGTTTTGTAGCTGAATCAGGGGCAGCTGAATCCGCAGGCTGTGAAGCAGGCTGCTGTCCAGGAGCTTGATTCTGTGCACGAAATTCTGTCAAACGATGCTGATAATAAGCATGATACGGATCCGATGGATTCAAAAAATTGAACTTGGCATTATTAGCATTGTTTGCAATAATCCTCTTCTCAAACTCAGGTCCATTTTTTGCCACAAACTGCGAGGTTTTATCAACAATACTCCTAATATCCGGTGGAGGATGAATAATTCCAATGGTTCTCGTATGGGTTGCAACTGGTGCTCTGTTCTGCTCCTCATTTTCCGGTCTACCTTCCCTTGGCTGCTGTTCTATCACTTGGGATGGTGGAGGAGGAGACCCATCTCCATTAACAGGAGGTGCTGGAAGCGATAAGATTGCTGCGGCTGGCATTCTTATTTCTCCAAGACTAGATCAAAAATCTCAAAAACAAGCCGCATCAAACCAGCTCCACACCAAAGAAAACCCCACAAATTTAGATAAAAAAAAAAATACCTGCAAATAACAAGTTGCCATAAAAAAAATTTGATTAGTTCAGAGTAGCCCAAAAGCAAAATAAAAAAACCAAACGAAACCCGCCAAATTCCCATTCCAAGAGACCCTATCAATAACTGAAACCAGTCATTCATCTCGAAATTGAAAACCCTAATCAGTAAATAACATAACAAAAAAGATGATTAATTTCCAAGCAAAGATAATCTATAAAGTTTAAAAATAAATTAATGAATGGAAATAAGAGAACTTACTGAGCTGTAGAAACGATTGAAATTAGAGATTTTCGATATGCTAGGGTTTTATACAAAAAGAAAGTCTCAGAGTGAGAAAGATGCAGTGTAGATTATTTTTAAGCAAAAAAACCCAAGAACCGACTTTGTTTATAGTTTGGTTCCAAACGATTTGTTTTCTGAAGCGGGTCGGGTTGATTTTCCTCTTGCTACACTTGTGCCCCTCACGCATACCGGTAACAAATAGCCTGATAATTTTTAGAGAGCGATAGATTTTAATAAAAAAAAATATTAAAAACATTATTTTAAGGTGGAGTGGTAGAATTTAGTATAACCCATTAATAATATCAGAAAAAGCTAAATTTCAAGTATTAAGTTTATCTGTAAAGCTAGATTCAAGAGTTTTAGATTTGACTGCAATAGCTAACTTAAAAATAATATTTATAATATTAATAGTAATATTTATAATAATAATAATAATAATATTTTAATATTAATAATAATATTAAACTTATTTAACCCAAGTTTTATATTTTTTTATTAATTGAAATCAAATTTATGGTTTTTCTTCGATAATAATAATATTATTAAAAAAATTTAATTAATGATAATGATAACAATAATAACAACAACAAGAATAATACTAATGATTATAAACTTGAGTCTGGTGCCCAGCCGAACCTATGTTTCTGGGGTCTAGTTCTCCTAATAATAATAATAAAGATAATAATATTAGTAATAATAGTAAACTTACCTGATCTAAGTTCTTATAGTTTTTAATCCCTTTAAGTTAAATTTATGATTTTTCTTCAATAATAATATTTTTTTTAAAATTTAATAATAATAAAAATATTAAAAATAAGAATAACACTAATAATCATAATAATAATAAGAACAACAACAACAACAATAATAATTTATAATTGTACCCTTCAAATCAAATATACGTGTTTTTTTCAATAGTAATAATACTTTTTTCAAATTTATTAAAAATATTAATAATAATGAAAATAATAATATTTTTAATATTAATCATAATATTAAACATAATAATATTTTTTTAATTTTACCCTTCAAATCAAATCTATAGTTGTTTTTTAATATTAATAATGTTTTTTAAAAATTTATTTATTATTATATTAGCAATATTTATTATAATAAAAATAATAATATTTATAATACAAATAGTAATACTAGACCCAAGTTTAAGTGGATTACCCAAGTTTAAGTGGATTTGGTTGTAATGCCGAGCCCAAGAGCCTTGGGTCTGGCTGTAACACTAGACCTAAAAGCCTTGAACCATGCATCAATTATAGGTTTTCATTCAAGATTTTTGAAAACTTGACTTTATTGAAACAATGAAACTTTCATCGATGATTTCATTGTTGATGTTATGGTTCAGACAACCTCAATATTTCTAAACCTGAAATTGCATTCATTAATTAAAATTAATTTTTCTAAAATTATTAACATGTTCTTTATTTTTTTGTAGTGTATGAAAGGAAAACAAATTTACATTGAGTGGTTGAGCTTTTGTTAGGTATGATACTTTCTAGTAAATAGATCCCGTTCTGAAGGGACACCCATTTAGCGTGATGACATTTCACTGGTTTGTGTTGAGAGTGAGTGCTTATGACTCGAATGCTTGTTCATGGTTGGCTCCTAACAATTTATAATCGTCAGAATCACTGCTAGAAGAACTAGTAGTGATCCTGTCCGTATAATGCGGTATTGACTTTCTTCTAGACATCTACACAAATTAAAGGATTAAGATATCGTAAATCATTCCTATTTTTTTATATAAAAAAAACAACAACACCTCCCTTATATGAGAAGACTATCCAAATTTTGATTACTTGCAAATACACATGAATTTAAATTTGATTGCCATAAACCAGTTGATTTTATTTAATTTCTTGAAGTGTTGAATTTGAAGAAAATGAAAAATATAAAATATTGTTACAAAACATGCATGAACATTCTATTATGCTACACAAAGTTAAGCAATTGCTAAGAATTTTGGTCATTTAAAATTTTTTGAGTGAGCATTCTATCATAACCTAATTATTTAATCTTTACTTTTTAACTAGAATTTTACTTTATAAATAAGAAAAGCTTCTTTTCTTTTATTTTTTAATACATACAATTATTATCATAATAATATTATATTGTATATTTTGAAACCCAACCCAGTGGTCGACCCGGTCTAATGATCGGGTCACAGGTCAGATGGGTTGACCCGGGTCAATAAATTTTTTTTTATCATACTTTAAACTAATAAGTAACCACAAAATCTATTGCCTTGTAACTCTCTGCTTCGAAATGATCTTCTTGTCAACAACCATCAAATCCTCACTTCAAATTCTTCACTATCTCTCAAAACCAACACCAAAAACTCAAAAAAACCTGAACTTGGAAACAAGAACCTCTAGAATTAGTGAGAATTTAGGAGTTTTGGAGGAGATCTATGAGAAATAGAGCAAGGGTTGTGGGATGGATCTGACTTCTGAAGGGAAGAGAACAAAAGAGAAACAAAACGAGATTCAAAGGGGTGCCGCAGTGATTGTTTAAATAATAAGGAGAAAATTAATTTGTCTTGTTAGTTTAAAGTTACGAGCGAGGAGAGCTTGGTTAAGGAATTTGAAATTCTAGAGGTGTGTTTTCAAGTGAGGTAGGGGATACTGTTTTCTTTTTCCTTTTTTTGGATTTCGCTTTCTTTTGGCATGGAAATAAATCTATCATTTTCCTCATATGTGACCAGATCCCATCACCTTGGCTCGTAATCTAGGGCTTCAGTTATTATTTTCCCAAATTAGTTTAGTGGGGAGAAGCTTTTGATCATATATGAGAAGTTTCTGTTGGAGGATTTTGGAGAATATTTGAAAACTTTTGCAAGATTTTTGTTGAGATATTGAAGTACAAATTGGAGATATCTAGCTGTTGAAGTAGGGTTGTCTTCTTGGTTTCAGGTGAGGTAGGGGATACTTGTTTTGATAAAAAAAATAAAGGTAGTCGGATCTTAGCCGGGTTTATTCGGGTCAACCAGGTTCTGGGTCGACTCGGTAGGTCGACCGGGTTTCACCAGGCTAACTCCCTAGCGAGTTTTTACTTAAACCTGGACCGATCCCAGGCTGGGTCGGCCGGGTCCCAGGTCAACCTACCGGGTCGGTCCGAATTTCAAAACTATGCTAATAAGCATTGGGGAGGGTAGTTGTATATACAAGCACCATCATATGCAAAAAATCTTAGACAGTTTAATAAACCATAAGTGAGTTTTGGTCTCCAAAATTGATGCTTACAACTCAACTGTAGTTGTGTTATATTTGTGTTTTCTCAACCATTTTTATCTTTGAATTTTTCAAATATGTTTGGAAGAATAAGCTAAAAAACAACAACCAAGTTCAAAACCATTTTTTCTTGCTCTTAGAAGAGCTTGTTGTTCTAATACATCATTTAAATACAACAAAATTGTTCTTTATGAAAACATTCCAACAACAAGATTCCAACAATTATTAAGAATAAAAAAAACAAAACAAAAAAACAAATATAATGCCAAAAATACAAAAAAAGAGAGGAAAAAATCTTACCTTAATTTCACTATGAACGAAGCTGAGAAGATAAAAAAGAACAAATAACAAAAAAAATTAAGAAGAGAGAGACATTTTTTTTAAAAGGTAAAACTAAGAAAAGAAGAGAAGAAGAGAAATGAAGGACATATCTGGTACGTGTGGAGAAGAAGAGAAGAGAAGGAGTTAAGGAGGAGAGAGAAGTTTTCATTTTTTACAAAAAAGAAAGAGAGAAGAAGAAGAAGGTTATGAATTAGGGATTTTGGTCTTCTAATTTAGGGCTTTTTTACAGACAATTTTACTAAAGGATAATCAAATATTAATATTTTTAACATTTTCATCAGTGTTTCCATATATAATATTTAATTAAAATTTTTAATTTAATAAGTTTTTTTAGAAACCGATGACTTTTTAGTCTATTGGTTATTGTAATGAATAGTAATTAACAATGTCATTGAGAAGTGAACAGTTTCAAAGCTCTCTAGAATATACCAATGGATACAATTCGTCGATGATGCCATAAATAAAAAAACACAATGAATGATGCCATTGAGAAGTGAACAACTTCAAAGCTATTTAGAATATACTGACGAACTTAATCCGTCGGTATATCTATTGGTATTTTATGATTTGTTGGTAATTTCATCTGTACAAATATAGTTTTTATCGTCAGATTATATCTGTATTTCTTATCTATCTATCCTGCAAATACTTAAAATCACAACAACACACACAACACAATAAAACCGGTTCTGTGTATAATAATAAAATCACAAAAAATAAATGTTTCTTTGTCATGTAATAATAAATTCACGTCACTATTATTATATTAAAGTTAATTTTGTCCAGAAATATTACATTATAGTTAATTTTATTACACATTTGAGTTGTGCACTTTAATCATAATTGTCTTTTTCTTCTTCAATTTTATCTTCATCATCGTCATCTCTATTACAATGTCTTACATTGATTTCATCGCTATCATCATCTTCATCGACTTCTATATGTATGCAGGTTCTCAAAACATCATTTAACTCTTCAACATCAACATCAACAAAAGTTTCTCAGCGATACCAAAATTTAAATTTTCTTCTAAGTCGGGACATAGAGCATCTCGATATGGATCAACTCACTTATCAAGCTGAAAGACATCATCTTCCACATTTACTTCATCATTAGCATCCTGCTGCAAACCTTTTAATTACATGGTCAAGCAACCCCCAACAAAATAGATAATAACCCGGAAAATCAAAAATCAAGTTTGATAGAATCTTGACCTAGATGAAACCCTGTACATAAGAACCGAAGGTATTAGAAAAAAACTTGAACCCAGAGATAACCTTATTTCTAAGAACCATAAATACATGAATAATGTCATGAAGCCAATTAGTTTTTGATAAGTTAGTGTACGATCTTTGTCCCTGCAAAGAAAGTTGTTTTCCCCACAAACAAATAAAAGAAAAACTCACATTTATGCTCCAACTTGCTGGTGAAATTTACATTTGAGAAAACATAAAATCCTAATGGATTCTTTTTGGGTTACAAGCTAATGGACTTAAACTAGTAATCAACTAACATAAGTAATAATGAAATAAACCCTTAAATAATGTTTAATAGGCCAGAACAAATCCAAATTAAAAATTATTATTCAACATTAAATAATAAAAATAAAATAGGATAATAAAAACAAAGTCTTCATGCCAAAATTTCTCCATGTAGCCCGAATCACCATTTTTTGCACATTCTTAGTAGATTTTCAGTCATGACTTCAAACACATCGTTCTCTCTTTGGGATGTTTGGTAGTGTCAAGTTCAACATTCTCACTAATTCAGTACTAGCTACACTAGTGTAACTATAACCATCTATAATTAAGCTACATACCTTAATATGAGCATGTCATCTCGTGTGGAATATGTTATCCTTTTGACCTTCTAAATCATCCACCTTGGCATGCCTATTCAATGCTCTCCTTACCATAAGTGCCTCTCTCTCAACTGGATACTCAACACAAACATCATCAGCATCCTTTAATTGTGACATCTTCTCTTCACCCCCCATTAGTCTCAACCTCGTTATTAGCTTTCATAATCACAACTCTTTTGTTTGGACACTATGAGGCAACATGACCAACAACTAGACAACAAAAGCATTTAATGTCACGGTTATGAGAAGTAAGAGTAACATTATTACCTTTAACAACGATCGAGGTGTCTTTCTTCTCTTTAGGGTATTTGACCTTGCCTTTCTTATTTTTCTATGATGGACTACCCCTAGTATTAGCCTTTCAATTGTGTTTCCAAGGTTTTGAAGGTCATAATGATTGGCTTTTTCGAATGGTACCCTTTCATTTAAGTTGTTTCTCCACCTTCACAACCATATACATCATGTCTTCTAACTCTATATAATGATGTATCTTCATAATATGAGCTATATCATAATAAAGGTCATTCATAAATCTAGCCATAATGGCCTCCCTATCCTTCTCAATATTAGATTGAATGATAGCAAGTTTCATCTCCTTGAAGTACTCATCAACACTCATTGTACCTTGACTCAAGCTCTACAACCTTTGATACAATTCTCTATAAAAGTGGTTAGGCATAAATCTCCTCATCATAAGGGATTTCATCTCATCCCAAGTATCAATTTGCCTCTCATAATTTCTCATGTGGTTTGCCATTAATTGATCCCATCACACAATGACATAGTCAGTAAAAGTAATCACAACAAGCTTTATTTTCTTAGGCTCTAGATAGTTATCACACTAAAAAATTCACTCCACCTTCTTCTCTCATTCTAAACCAACTTAAAGTGTATATAAATTTCACTTGTAGCTCCAGATATGTCATAACCAGCATACAAAGGTTTAGTCTGACATATTTGACAAGATATGTCTAGTAACTTTGACCCTTTGTAATAACATGTTCCTGAACTCTATTTGATCTAAAAATTTATCACAATATAGTTCTATGTGTCTAGTATCTTCCTATAAAATTTGGCTCGTTTTGATGTATGGTTTGAGAGACATGCTCGATCTTATAAAACTAGTAAATGGATATTTTAAGGACAAATTTAGACCTAACTTGGTTTGTATCATATCCTGAACAACCTAAACATAATCTCTATGTTTGGTTTTTACTATAGATAACCAATCAAATCTCAAACAATCCTTTTAAAAGAAAAGAGTGTACATATAATAAACTTGTTGCCATTGCTTGGTGACATCATCGACATTACAGAGTCTAGCATTTGTATTAATTTGACCAAACCCTGATAGGGATCTACTATGATTCCTTTATTAGTGGTATCATAACATTTGAATATAAAAACTCTATTCTGCTTGCTATGATATTGCAATTCAATAACCTCTTCTACCTTCTCATAATAGTCAACCTCAAACTCATTAGAAGAAGATACCTTAACACATACTCCACTATTATATGTCTTTCTACCATGACCATACTCTTTAGTATGAAAACATGTTCATTGATGAAATACCTGCTGTAGCACTTCACCTTTCTTTCAGGACCTAGACTTAGTAAATTTAAAATAACACTAGCATTCCCACCCAATTGATAAACCTAGTACAATTATAACCATTAAAAGTTAACAAGAAATGTGTAATGAAATTAAGTATCTTAAAATATAAGAATAATCAAACAGTCCCTACATGTGATATGAACCACGTGAAAAATTATTTATCTTGTAATCAAAAGATTTGAAATTTAGTTAGCTGTGAGTTTTGGGATAGTAAAAATTGATGATGTTGCTTACAAAGAGTTCAACAATCTATTAGTTTATGATATTATAAGAGATAAATTGTTTGAAATTAATGACATGTTAATTATTATACTTACTAAATAAAAGGTCTCATTTCATCGTAGTTAAATAGCACATAATCATGTGCCTGTCTGAACTCAATTTATGTCAAACATCTTCCCCTTATAGCATTTTTTGGTATAGATTGTCCATGATGGGAGAATATGGACAACTTCTCAGTTGAAGGCACTTCTCCACCATCATTATGTCTTGGAACACGATTTATTCTTGTTCTCAAATGAGGCTTGAAACAATACGAGACAAATGTTAAGATCTCTTTAATAATATAGCCTCGAATATCAAAGCCTTAACATGCACCTTGTTTTTTACTTTTCTCTTAAGGTTGAATAAGTATTTACATGGAATTAAATGAATATTTTGAATTAAAAAAAGACAATATAATTTTAATTTTAATTATGATACATGTGCAATCCCTAACCTCTTGAATGGATACATTCATCTATATTAGATTAAGCCTTGAAATTTTACCTCGAACAGTAAATGTATGGGTAGATGCTCAATTGAGTCGAATAACAATGGAGGGAATATCATCTCAAGTGTGTAAATTATTTGGACGATATTCATTTCAAGCTTCTCCATGTGTTGTGTTTGCAACTTGTTAGAGCATTTATCTTTAAAGAAGTGAACGATCTCTGTGAGTGTACTCCATATACCGTTTAGAAATAAATCCTGGTAAGCTAGTGGAATGGGTATTTACATAAACATGTGACAATCATAACTCTTCATTCCATACAATATGTAAACTTCTAAATTCATCAATATAGATATGTTCGAAGCTTATCCATCAGGAAAATACAGACTCTTAAGCCATTGGTAGACAAATAATTATGCATTCTTGTCTAAGGCGAAGTTAGATTTGGGCTTTGTAACCAATAAACCATTATAAATCAACTTCATATTTTTACAGTGACAAAACAAAGGTATATTTTTACAGTGAACCATCATAAAAGCATTTCCTTGTCTTCCCTTTCATGTCTATAATTATGTTAAAAATGTTTTCAAATATGTTATTTTCAATACGCATGACATCAATGTTATATCAGAGGAGATTGGTATTCCAATAAAAAAGCTCTTAGAAAATACTTCGATTTACTTAACTGCGGGTCAAACCAAAACTAGGAAAATTATGCTTACCAAATTAAAAACTAAACTCAATGTCATTGTACTATGACACTATATCATACAATTCTTCACTTAATGGTAACAACGATGCAACATCCATTTTAACTCTACTAATAAAGAAGTCATTTATGTTCTTTCTGTATTTGTGTTCTATTGATAAAAATCACCGGTGGTAATAAAAAAAAGACATTTTGCTATCATTTGTTAACATGAAGGCCTTATTATTTTTTATACAGTATGAACATGCTAATTTTTCATACGTGCTCAAGTAGAAACCATTCCATGCGCAAGAAAATCATTGATAGTCCACATCAAAGTTGTCTTCATCTGAAAATTTTGTTTCCTCAATACATCACAAGTCAAAGTCCTGAATGACCATAACTACTTCAACTCATCAATTAACGGTTGAAGACAAACATTTATATTCCGACCTGGACTATTCGGACATGGTATGACCATAGATAAAAACAAGTATTCTGGCCTCACACATATCCTCGATGGCAAGTTGTAAATTATTAGTATCACCGGCCAACAAGAATAAGAAGTAGTAAATGAACTGAATGGATTGAATTTATCTGTACATAACCCAAGACACAAGTTCCCTAATTCCATTAAAAATTAAGAATGCACCTTAATAAAATGTTTTCAAGTTTCATCATCGGAAGGGTACACCATCACTTCATCTACTATATCATATGAATGATGTCATATCATGTGCTCATCAGTTTTTAGAGACATGAATAACTGTTGCAGTCTAAGTGTGATTGAGATGCATTTAAGTTTTCTAGGTGTAACAAAAGTCCTTCCACTGTCAGTTTTGGGTTTATAACGAGCAGTATGTAGATGTTTGGATGCATGTCAATTTTCTGGTATCTTAGGTTGAGGGGTTTCATCATGGATTTAATAGTATAAAAGTTTTTTTCCAGCCTATTCTCTTTAGGTAAAATTCTTATTGTCTGTTCGATAATTTTATCATAAACAACCTCACTCAACCTATAATCTGGCTTGAAAGTGAACATTTATGTAACAACCAATAATTTACTATGATTTGTGCACCCATCCTATAATTGTTTATCAGAATCTTTCAAAAGATCAAAGAACCTGGTTGTGTTAGCATTAAGTTCTTCATTTACGATTGGACATTCACATGCATAACTCTAATTCACTATCATTGCATCCATAACCATATTCATATAAGAATTACTATTGTCATCTATAACTTCATGCACAATGCTAGAATTAGAAGTTGACTCAGCCATCCTTTATATCATGGACTCGTAAGTAACATATGATATTTCTCTATGAACCCTTTATATAGAAGATGCATCGTTACAACATATAGATCATGAAACTTTTTTACTCTTACACCTCTTACGCGAATATCTAATACCACCTTCACTAATATTTTTTGGATTAGATAGTGCGTAATTAATAAAACCCTCAATCTCATTACAATAATCCATCCTACGCAACCATTCGGGTGAATCTCGATACCTCCATGAATGGTCATCCATTACTAACATCAAACCTATATAGAATATTGATGACAACATGTATTAATTAATTATGTAAACTAACTAAATTAACTAACATTGGTTTAACTCACACTTATTCAATCTATTTTAATAGTACTATTAATTCATTATCAATTATCTATATAAATTCATATTTCTATACATTTACCAAAATTTTCAAGTCAACAATAAAATTGACAAAACAGAAACTTGACTCATTAAATAAGTCATTATTTATTTCATTACAAAACACCTAAGTCACAAATTCAAAATAAATTTCATCAATTTACAAACAAATATTTTTTTTAAAAAATCTCAAACAAACCCTAACATATACAATCATACATTCATACAACAAACTTCTATGAGAAAAAGCTATAAAACAAGTAAACACCCAACATAATACATATACTACAAAATATGCAATAAAAATTAACATTTTAAAATTGAGTTTAAATAAAAAATGGATAGTTTTACTTACTTGATGTGGGGGATCCTCAATAAAATTTAAATTAGAATATAGATGTTGATAGACTGAGTGTTAGGTTAGCCAGATTTATGGTGGGAGGTTGATTTGTGCTAAAATAGAGGGTATGTTGTTTATTATAGAACTGGGATGAAGAGGAATAAATGGGGGAGGAGGGTCGCTCGCTAGGTTATAAATGTGTTTGAGAGTGTAGTTTTAGTTGCTTTTCAAAGTGCTTTACACTTGAAAAATCATCAATGTTTTTTTTAAAAAATTATTTTTGACATCAGCACATCAAAATGATCGAAAAACATCAAACAAATATTAATTTGAAGCAAAGAAAAAAAAATTAAATTTTTTCAAAAACGCTTTTGAAACGCCAAAACAAACAGGCCCTAATAATATTACTGACAATATTATGGAAGGATTCACTGATAGGTTAATTCTTTTGGTTATTCCATCTGTATAAATGACACATCATTGTATA
This sequence comes from Populus tremula, assembly GCA_964019445.1. Classification (NCBI taxonomy): domain Eukaryota; kingdom Viridiplantae; phylum Streptophyta; class Magnoliopsida; order Malpighiales; family Salicaceae; genus Populus; species Populus tremula. The sequence goes on from CAXHTJ010000017.1 coordinate 6,235,575, forward strand.
TTTTAGCTTTTTTTAATATCTTTTTTTTTTCATTGTAATTCCCTTGATATATACCGAGTGAATATTTTCTTCGTTGTTTACTGATGGATACAACAAGAGACTATTCTGTCAATAAAGTTCACTGCAATCTACTAACGAAAAAATTATGTCGATGTTTCCATTTATATTTTCTAATTTTTTTATAGTGTTTTTGTTTTTAACCCTTTCATGAAATTGAATTTTCTTTTCAATTTTATCATTCAATCCAAAAATACCAGAGTCCTCTTATTTGTTTTCATTTATAACTTGATATTTATTCGTTTGATTACTATTTTCATTTTATTTTAGGTTTTTTTATAAGTTTGAATTAGTTTTTAATTTCATCATTCTAAATAGGATTAGTTATGAATTGAACTTCGTGTTTTTTCTAAATTAAGTGATCTTAGTTTTATAACCCAAGTTATATATTTAAAAACTTAATTTCAGTCAACATCATTCTTTTTATATTAGGGTTTCTTTTTATACCATTTTTTTCAACCTTTTAGATTTAATTTTTTTAAATTAAGTTTTATAATTTTTTTAAATTTATTATATATTTAATTATCTCAATCTAAACAAGGAGAAAACAACACGAATGATGCAAGTATTGTCAGATTTTTTATTTGTTTAAATCGGGGAGACCAGAATTAATATCTTGTTGAGAATACCTTTATTATACCCTCAAAATATCAGGTCCTTTTCTTCGATTTGCTTGATATTCAATTATCTCGGTCTCCTCGATTTAAACAAATAAAAAATCTGACAATACTAAGACGTTAGAAAACCATATAATAACAATTTTAATTGTATTAAATATACTTCACTGATATGTTAAAAATAAAGATGCTCCATAGTCATATTAAAAATAAAAATAATGTAATTTATTAATAAAATTTGAAATAGATGCGGGGAGGAATTAACAAACCATGGAACCGGCAAAATATATATACTTATTAGATAGATAGAAGGCTAGCAACACTGTCAGAGACTCAGAATATACACAAAAAATTGAACCTTCCCTATCTCTGTCTTCTCACTTCCATTATGTAGTAAAAATACACTGAATTGCAATATCAACTGCCTGTGTTACCTATCAAAATGGTGAATAAATTAAGAGCAATCAGAAGAGGCTAGACTGAGTCGCCTTGGAGTTGATCCCAAAAGAAATTGAAAAGTTTCTAGGAGAAAGGGGAACCGATTCTCTAAGTTTTGCAGAAAATAATGGTGTCTTCCACTGCCAACGTATCCATTTCACTTCTCGTGTCTCTTGGGTGAATTCCAGAAATTTGGCAAGAATCTTAAAACAGGATATGGGCAGCCGAAGAAACGGAAAAGATTTTTGCAATCTTTTTCTCCAGCTGCGACACCTCCCCGCATACTTAAGCTGCTTAAGTAAGTTTGTCCCTCGTATATGTAGCAGAGCTGCTGCCACAGAAGAACGCTTATTCCAATCTCTAAAGAAATACTGGAAACAAAAAGATAGACAAGAACAAGCCCTCTTGTGGAAAGGAGCACCGCAGAGCTTGCTAATGCAATAGCAACATCCTGCAATGCTCTCCAAGCCAAAGATCTGTCACCACCCCGAAAATGGTCTAGGTATCTGTATGTTAATGGAGGCCATATATGCAAACCAGCATATGCAGAAATGATTGTAACATACATTGTGCTCACAAGAACTGATATAAGGAATGCAATGAAGTGTTGATGATTTGCTGCACCAACACAATTTCCAATCTGCAAAAAGATTTTAATAAGGCATGGTTAGTGTCCTTAGCATGCAAGAACATGTGTAAAGTAAGGGCAAGTTGATGGAGAAAGTAATGCCCAAATTTGCACATAGGATAGAAAAATAACCTAGTGAACATTCATAACACAATCCATGTATAGACAAGGTCTGAGGTGGGCTGGGTGGCCAATCCAGCAAGCTACCTTCCAAGGCATAACCTCAATACGAAACAAATACATTGCATTAATAACTACTCCCTCTGTAATTATTTTGACTTAACAGATTGCAATGCATCCTCAGGCTCTCAAACTTTTATATGTTAATTTAGCTTGGGTTTAAAAATGAGAAGGAAAACTGAATGTGAAGGCCTTCATGAAGTTTAACCACCTCCCTCTTTTATTAAAAGAGTCGTTTTCAATTGTAAATCCTGATTGCAAGTGAGTACGCATATGGATTCTTATATGCGTGTCCATGTAAGATATACTCTAAAAAAATACAAGGCATACGAAAAAAGGAAAAGGCAATTAAACAGAGTTTAAAATGGTAAAATATGAGAAACATCAGAAAAATGTTCAAGTTGGCAGCCAGATAAAGTGGTACTAATTAAAGATAAGAATATATTGTAATTTAACTTGTTTACCAATTATTAGGATCTGAAAAGGAAGTCCTCTAATTCCGGTACTTAATAGCAGGAAAAGGGAGAAATTGATGAGTATTTATTGTATCCATTACATAGTTGCTATTGCTCTTTACATGCACTCAGCAGAACATAGTACGGCAATCCAAAGCCTGACAGGTCATAAACATAGCGCCAAACTTTAACATTAGCTTCAGCAAAGAAAAATAATTTTGAGATCCTTGGGGGAAAAAAATGAATTTGTACCCAAATTATGGATATCATTATGTATTAAAATCCAGTCTATTTTCATCTTTTTTTCTCTTGTTTGGCAATGCAATGAGATGCTAAGACTGGTACAAATTTATACAGTGACAGGAAAGAAGACTGCTGTAAATTCATCAAAAAAGGAAAGCAGGCCGCAACCTAAGATTGAAAGGCCATTCAACTTCTTCCTGGTCATAACAAGTCAACACTGAAGACAAATTTCCAATAGAAGAAAATCAAAACTTAAGGTATGGACTGCAAGCTTTCACAGATAAATACAGCTTTCACAGATTACCCAAGTAGAACTAGTAGGAAGTCACAATTCCAAGAGAATAAATAACATGCAGAAACAAGACTCCACATCCATGCTTCCAGATTATTAAATTATTTCGAAATTCTAGAGATAATGGGAACTTACAAAAGGACAGTGATGATCCATGTCCAGTACACAGATTCCACATGTACGGCAGTGATGAGTTCTCGGTGACTTGGGCTTTGAACAATAGTGACAGAAGGTGTAGTTTTCAAGCTGTTTTTTTCCCACAGCTGGGTAGCTACCCCACTCTATTAGAGGTGGTGTTCCAGCACTTCTTAAGGCCGTAAGAGTAAACAGTAATACAGTAGTTATTGACAAGATACCTGTTATGGTTAGATGGAAAATCCCACAAAAAAAACTGATAGAGAAGATGACAGGGTACACTGCCCACACACCACCACCTGCACTTTCAGAAATTGGATTAAGATGAGATAGATAAAAACTTCAGTGATATTAAAAAGCAGTAAATCAGAAAATGGTTTGATGAAAAATGTTTCTGGATTAATTCTGAAATCAATAGATATCCTTGTATAGTTCACTAAAGAGAAATACGGTCTTTAGGATGAAATTTGATTTTGTGAAAATGAAGATCCTAGTTCATGAAGTCAAATGCAAGTTGAAAGAAAATATGATATTTGCAACAAGGATAACAGCAAATAGAAAAAGAGAAGTTCAAGCCAGTTAGAAAACTTCCTTTTAACTTTCCAAAGTTAAATTTGCTTCATTCCTCTTTTTAAAAGTTCTACAAAAAGAATGCTTAAAAACATGTTCATTGCAAGGAGTGAGACACACCGTTTGAAAGAAGAAATTACTGTGACATACATATTACAAAGAGAATGAAGCCGATGAGGACACATACAAAGCAACGGTCACGCATGTGTCTCCACCAATAATTCTTGTGATCACATTTCGACTCATATTTATCTGTTATTGCCCCACACCAGCCACACTTGAAAACAGGTGCATTAGGTGGGTGAAGAATCCGCAACCCACACCCCCAGCATGGTGTCTCATGATCCTCGCTAACCACTGTTACCAAATGCTCCTGTGTATGCAAGAAAAGAATACCACATGAAAAACAACAGCATTACTTTTCTCTTCCACTGCGTAATACAACAAAAACATCTTAAAAGTTTCCATTCACTTCATCAAAAGTACCACGATCTTTACCAAGTTCTGGTCAAACGAACTGCACAAACATATTCCATTTAGACAAACTATTTCCAAACTAGAACTACTTCAACAGTCTTGAATCAGTTAGCCCACTTTATATTTCAATCCCAAAACTTCAAAAACACCATCACTAGCACTCAACTTCTTTATGTCTCTCAAAATTTTAAAACCCTTTCCAATAAAACTTATTTCCCAATAATGATAACCAGGATCCTTCTCCTGTATAAGAAACTACTCGATGTTATGTTACATGCAAATTCCAGTGGCAGTATTTATCAAAAGTATGCGAAGAAAACCTTATGAATCATGCATATCATTTTAATCTCTATCTCAACAATTTTTAAATCACCAATCTATTTTTTGTTCCCGTGATACAAGTTCAGTCAAAAGCGACAAAATAATTTGATAAAGATTTGTACTTTACCTACAAAATTTTCTCCTTCTGACCTCTCCTATGTACTCTAAATTTATGTCAAGATCAAAACTTTCTAACAGAATAACAACATAAAATCCATTCTAGCAACTGGGTTTCAATCAATATTTAAAATCTTTCTAACATAGACAATAGCTAAAAAAAAATGAAATCAAACCAAGAAAAAGGGGGAAAAAAACTAACCTTGTTAAGGTTCGAGTCAACCATGTTTTCGCTTTTGTTTTTCCAGATAAAAAAGAGAGAATTGTTCAGTTAAATCAGACACAAGAGATGAAGGTCTCTCACATATTAATTGCATCCCCGAACACCAAGTTGGCTACTCCTCGTCTATTGGACGTTGACTAATTGAACGCGGCTTGGAATTTTTTACCTTTGAAATTCTTAAAAGATTAGGGCCCGATTCTTTGCTGGAAGTGGTTTAGTTTAAAATATTGGTTTTTATTAAAAATAAATTTTTAATTTTTTAATTTTTGATATTATCAAAATAAGTTAAAAAAATATTTTTTAATATTTGATTATATCAAGAAAAATAAAAAATAAAATAATTTATTAACGTTTTGATTTTTTTTTCAAGTTTATTAAAAAAATAGAGACCAAATAATGTTAAAAGATGATGAAATTGAAACAAATAAAAAAAAATTTGACTAATAAAAAATTTGAAAGATGATATAATTGAAAAACATATTTTAAATTCATAAAATTTTTCAAATAAAATAAATAGTAATCAAAATAATAAAAACCAAATCTGATAGATAAAAAATTTCAATTAAAAAAATGATAAGAAAAAATAAATAACAATAAAAAATGGTATAAAAATCAAATTCATTTGAATTTTTAAGGGATGAAATTGAAAAACAAAATATTTAAAACAAAATATATAGTAATTAAAAGATTGAGAAAATTTGATATAATTAACAAATAATCAGATATTTTTTAATTCTTCACAACTTCTAAAATATATTTTCTGTCTAAAATAAAAGGAAAACAATTTCCTGAAAACCAAGCTAAAATTTTCTTTGACCAAAAAATGTTTTTTATTGAAAAACTTTTTGTAATGGTAAACAAATAGAAGAAAATTTCCAGAAAACCACTTTTCATGAAACAAATAGGGTTCGTCTGACCAAGAAAGAAAGTCCAAGAGGAATTGGATATTTATTTTGCCAGTAGATCTTCTTTCGCGAGATGCGATCCAAAATAGGAAACTGGATGCCGAAGCCTTTCTAATAAGAATGTCGAATAGAAGACCCTTGAAGTAATAAAAAGAGAAAGGATCCCGCGCACTCGATGCTCCATTATACATACATTAAAAACACCTTGCTCAAGAGTCGGTGTGATGGTGACTATTCATTTTCTATTCATGCATTTTGGTTTAAAGTTTAGTCACCTCAATGAAAAAGTTGCTTAATTCATAAGTCATTCTACAAATAGAATGTCAAAAATATCATTTTAAATAAAAATCAAATCATTTTTTAAATCAAAAGGCAAGTTTATTTTTTTAAAATTCCACTAGGGGAAAAGATTTTGGTAAGAGAAAATGAATTGAGTTTATGAGATCATGCAATGCTTCAAAAGTGTATTTGTGAGTTCTTGGAGGGAAACCCTTTCAGGATATTTAGTTGTAAATCAAAGGAAAAGACGTAATTGAAAGATAAACTCATTATTTCATTGAAATTTTAGAAAAGAGGCTCAACAACAAAGACCTTATGCAAATATCTTGAGCTATGATTACTAGCAAGGTAACACATAAAAGGTCTAAACACAGCAACCATTGAATGAAATTTATGGAATCTTCCAATCATCCCTCTCCTACGAATGCCTTGATAGGGGCACCTTTTCAATAGTCAGTTGAGGTTACGCATAAACTAGTCTTGGTCTAACGACATTGTGGCGTCATCTCCAAGACGGTTGATCTCTAGATGTTTTTGTCTTGGTAGTTTTTCTCTTGCCTTTATAACTACCTTTGATATTGTGAAACTCAGTTTCTTTTATTTTTTCAGTGAAACTTTTCTTCTCAATTGAGTCAGCAATCTTTCCTAATCGAATGGGTTGTTCAATCCTTTCAGCCATAGCAACCAGGTCAAAAAAATATTGTGTAGAGCTTCCAACCAGATATTCAAAGTACGAGGCCTTAAAGGTATTGGAAAATAAGTTGATCATCTCCTTTTCCAACTTTTCCAACGAATGAGGTTAACCTGTATAACTGTCTCATGCCATCTTTAGGCATATTCTCTTATAGACTCATCTTTGTCCTTTTCCATGGCTTGTAAGCTTCACCTATCAGGTCCCACATCTATAGTGAACTTATACTAACTAATGAAGGCATCAACTAGGTCCTTCCATTTTGCTACATTGGTATTGTCCAACTACATGTACTAAGTAAGAGTAACATCACTCAAATTGTCTTAAAAGAAGTGAATCAGTAGTTTCTCGTCATAGACCACCTTAACCATTTTGTTATAGTATACCTTGAGATGTGTTATAAGACATTGAGTTCCTGTATATTTGACGAATTCAAGCACTCTAAAATTTTTAGGGATGATCACGTTGGGTACTAAACACATCTCAATAACCTTTATATGGTCATGTAGGTTAATTCCCTCGAATGCCCTCATCCTTTGCTTTAGGGCAACTAATTTGTTTAGGCCATCTTCTTTTACCATCTTTTTCTTCTGAGATTTCTTCATTGTAAAGTTAATGGTAGACGTCATTCTTATAAATATGCTAGTTAAGCAATTTGGGAATATGTAACTTGTTGAGATTTAAATGACATCTTATTTGCCCCTAGATTTTATGGATTTGCAAGCAAAGGTTCAGGCTGAGCTATAAATTTTACTTTTTTGAATTTAGATCCCAAGACCTGTTCGAGTAGATTAGTAAGCCATACAACTTCTTCTTTAGGACTCTCTAACTCTTGTTGGTGTTAGGCTTCCAACTAGGCTCTTTTTTCATTTTCCATTTGTCTTTTTTGTAGTCGAGTGTTATAGGTGCGTTTCAATAGGAAATCTATATTTCAACCCACTAAATAAAAATTATGCAAACATGCATAAGTGATGATGCTATCAACAAGGAAAATGCAAAGTCAATGTGGACTTGCCCTTCACAGGGTGACAATGGTCACAATTCATGGATTTTAGGAACCTGATGTCGTTATTATGCCAACGAGGGTATTGTTGTCCAGTCTTGCTTAAGTTTGAGCTTTTGATAAACCTTTCGGCTTTCAATTCAAGTTGGTTCCCTTTTGTCAATTGTAACAACTCATACTCTTGTATCCTATGTGATGACCATTTACCACCCAATGGTCTTGGAATTCAAGAGGCCACATGTTGGACTTTCTATAGTGAGATTACATAGGGTACAACCTAGTAGGTCGGTTCTAGTCGTTAAGTGCATCATAAAAGTAGGTTATTGTCTGGTCTCCAAGGGTTTCTCGTATGCTCAGTGATCGTCCTTGAAAGGTTGATATAAAGCTTGCAAGTAGTGTGAAGATAGATGTCCTGAGTAATATCAGATCGACGTATCAACCACTATCGAGTAAACAATTAAGCAAGAGTTAGAAGGTTTCATGAGTCTTGCCTAGGCTAAAGCTATTGGGATACCATTACTCCGCCACCTATCTTAAATCTAACGTGTGTGCTCTTAAAATGATGCATGACAATAGGAATGTGTGCTAAAAAGCAATAATCATATAAATACAGCATAACAAACATTTTAGCAATTGATAAATAAAAGGCAAAGCTTAGTCCAAAAATTCTCCAGTGGAATTGTCATTTTGTCACACTCGAACATCGCAGCGATCGATTAAAAATTTTCAATGGAAAAAGAACAAATATCTGGCATCTTATTTTTTAGGAAAAGGTCTTGTTTAAGGAGTCACCACCTAGTATTATAGTTACTAGGAACCCTAACTGGTCAGCAGAGATTTTATGGTACAGGACTGGTTATGTAAAAAGAAAGATATTATCACCCCTTAAACATCCTACCTGAGGTAAGCTATGTTATTGGTTTTGTCTTAAATTTTTAAATGTTTGTTTTGTTTTATTTTGTATGGTCTACTTATAATATTCCTGACTCTAGTGCCAGTGAATATTCGACTACATATACTTTCAACTTTGGTGTTGATAAATATTACGTAGTGAAAAATAATGTATAGTATTCCTGACTCTAACGCTAGTGAATAAACCAATAAAATAAATTTAAAACAAAGCATATATATATATATATATATTAAAAAAGATAAATAAATAAAAGGGATTGGGCCGGTTGAGCCTGAGGCCCAGACCGACCTTAGCTTTTCTTTTTCTTTTTTTTAAGGTTGGGTCTAGCTCATCTTGTAAGGACTAGGTTAGACCCAGCCAGCCCAGCCTGGTCACTGGCCCAAACTAGTGACCCGGCTGGATAGCAGGCACGCGTGACGCGTGTGGTATAGTGATGTGCTAATTATAATTCACAGCAACAATAACAAATGAATTATATTGCAAAGTAGGAAGAGAAAAAACGAGACTTACCTGGTTCAAGAGATGAAGACGGGATGGAGGACTGGCCCAAGCTACATTCTTCTCCTCTGGTCTTGCTTTTCTTTGCTTTGTTTCTTTTTGCTTCTCTTGTTCTTCTTTTCTCCCTCAGTGTTTGCTTGGTATTCTTGTGTTGCTCGTCCTATTCTCTGGTTTTCTTCCTTTCTCTTCAATGTCTGTGTTGTCTGTTCGTCTGTGTTTTTTTCCTGTGTTGTTTTATATTGGCTTGAGCTTGCTCCCGGTTGCTGGAGTCTTGAAGGAGATTCTACAGTCCCTTTCCTCTTCTATTGATAATCACGACATGGAAGTTAGTCTTCTACATGGATTCAAGGGTGAGATTCGATCCTAATCTCCCCGGAATTATAATATTCATGAAGATAGGAATTGATCTTTGTGTTTTGGTAGGACTGGGATGCTAGCATTTCAACTTCCCTTCCCTTCTTTGCAGGTGGAATTTCAGCTCCAAAGGAAGAAGAAGAAGAACAGTGCATGTGGAAATGGTGTCGTCTTGGTCTGGGAATGATAATTTTCAATTTGGTCCTTGAAGTTTTAAAATTTTACATTCAAGCCCTTGATCTTTTAATTTCAACTTTTAACCCCCTTAAAATTAAATTAAAAACAAATGGGTCAAAATTAAATTATAACATTTGTAATGAATTATAGATCAAATATGTAAACCTTAATATTTGAATCTAAAATATGTAAAAGAAATTTGAATGATCATTCACTGTCACTTAACTATTTTGGAAAGTAATATTAGATATTTAGCTCTTTTAAACTCTCTAATTAGTTTTATTTTATTGTTGTGAAATTATGGTTACTATAATTTAAATGTAGTATAGATCACCTTATCTTATTGTTATGAGATTATGCTTGAAAAAAATTATAATGGAATATAACTTGCCTTATTATGATAATAAGAAGTTATGCTTGAGATATTGATGTTGTGATGGTTGATCGATTCAAATGATTGGATCAAAGGTTGGACATATATGTGCAGCATTAAATAGAATGATGTTGATAACTTAAGATGTTTCAAATATTGGAGAAACTCTACTGAAATTTTGATAAAAATTTCTTAACGGGAATTTTCAATACATTTTTTAAAAAATCCATATTTTTCTCCTTGTCAAAAGTATTAAGTGTCTTGAAAGTTAAGGATGTTACAATTATAGACCTTATCATGGAATGATAGCTAACTTCTATCATATGGTGGCTATAGAGGTCATGCCTAGAGTGATCATTTACTAGGAGAGCTTCACGTCAACGAGAACAAGGGTGAAAAGCTCTTTAAGTCATCTTTTCGAACCTCCTCTGGGTAATATAATTTTCTCCTAGCAGAGAGGACAACTTGTGGTTGAGAAGTTAGGACTGAGAGAGCTACATCATGTTCTAGAACTTGCTAAGGTGGTAAGGACTAATGTTGCTCTTAGGACACCAACATGGCTTGAGTAAAGTGTTGCACCTGATTGATGAATTGTTGAAACTCTAATGGATTAGACGTGTCAACAACTATAGGGAGATTAAAGACATGTCTCATCCTAGGTGTATCTTGATTGTCTACCATTGATAGTGATTAGGGATGTCAAAAAACAATTCAAGAAGAACATTTGATGGTTTGTTTTATTAGTTCCCTATAGATGGCGCCAATTGATGATGTTCAAAAATCCAATATACTTAGGAATGAGATTTTTAAGTGTTTGGACAATGGATAATCATGCGTTCAAGTTAGTATTCCCTTCTCTAGAGTTTATGAAGTAGATGGTCCCTATTGATGGGGTTTAGGGACTTTTCGATGATAAAGTCAATTGACTTTTAATAAAAGATTGCAATAAATAAGAAAATGAGTTTTAAGTTCTAGGAACAAGAGTGTTTGTTCTTGTTTTATATTATAAATGATCTAAGAATAAAGTGTGGAAACTTAGAGAATGGAAATCACGAACCATTTACCTAGATGGTTTAACGAGTATATATAACCCCTGAACCTTATCATGTTGCTTGAATGGAGAAGTTGAAGTGTTATTTTTTCTTGATAACATTAATAAGAGATAAATATATCTTACATAATATTAATGTTGATGGAAATATGCAAGACCTTTAGAAGATTTTTATACACCCAGACATAAAGAAATGATTATTCTTGACTTTTAACATTTTATGTTAAAAGTTATAAGAATAAATCAACAAGGCCTTATAACCCAACATGAGGCCTATAATTATTGTTAATACCATGCCCACTTGTACTTGAAACGATGCCAAGCCCAGGGATGATGTGTCTAGCAACTTGCTAGACCCATATGTACTTGGGCCTAGCGCGTAGCTGAATTTAAGGATGTTAGGTTTAACAGTTTGCCAGACTTGCATGTACTTAGGCTTAGCATAGAACTGAACCCAGAAATATTGAGTTTGACAAACCAATAGGCATATATATACATGATCTCAACACGAAGTCAAACCTGGAAGCAAACCAAACTCGTGTCATATGAACTTGACATTATGCCTAGCTTAGATATATTGGGTTATCACCCTGTCTTTAGCTTTTTTAAACATAGGCTTAGACAAACAATAACATGTATAAATTACGTGTGGATAAATAGAACTAACTAGTGAGGTATTTTGAGAGGGTAACATCATTCATACATAATGAGCAACAACGAATTTTAATCTCTTTAATGAAAGAATAGGTATCAAGTATAGTTAGCAAAGTTTAAATCAATGATTTTTGGAAACTTCGTATGAAATGAAAATCTGTTAATCCAACATAGAATATGATGAAAAGACAGGCTACCTTTTGGTGTTCGTTTGTAGGGAATAAACTTGGAATGAATCCAACAGTTTTCACAAGTTAAACAACAAGAAGTGATGTTTCATCTTTGAGAGAGAACACTTGCACAAGCAAACGAAGTTATTCCTCCCGAAACATTTATTTTGTATTATAAAATGTCAACCATCCTAAATGGTGGGTCCTACACATTAATTATAGGAGAAACTCATTCATTTGGGATACATGTTTTTTAAGATGATATCGTTGCTCATAAATATGCAAAAGCATCTAATAATAACACCGCTACCATTGTTTCAACAAGCGCTCAATGCTAAAAAGTTAAAAACTGAACGCAATACTAAAAATTAGGAATAATTATTTTTTATTTGGTTTGATTTTTATATAAAAAAATAATTAAATTGTTTTTTTTAAAAAAAATTGATATCGAATACAAATCGGTTCAAACCGAACAGTTTCGATTCAATTATTTTAGAACAAAAATTGGTTCAAACCGATTAGTTCCAGTTTGGTTATTTTATATAACAACCAAAAATTATATTGTTTTTTTTTGTTTTTTTTTTTTTGTAATTTCTAATGGGTCTAGTTTTGGTTTAGCTCAGCTTTTTTCAATTTGGCTTAGTTTTTTTCGGTTTGGGTTTGGTTCGGTTTTTTTGGTTTTAGACTTATAAAACCAAACCAAACCGGTCAGTTTTTCAAAATTTCTAGTAAGTTTAATCAGTTTATTTTTTACGATTAGGTTTTTTGTTATTTTTTTTTAATTCTTTTAATTTAATCAATTTTTTAATTTTTTCTCACCCTGGAGCAGAAATTATATAGTGTATCATGCCGGAAGTCTGTCTTCCAGATCAATATTTGATAAGTCAAATCAATATTGGTGGATCCTACTTCTTCTTCATCATCATCATCTCATAAATAAGCAAAAGCACAAACGAACACCAATACCATTTTCTCAACTTGTGGAAATGAAAAGTGCGTTTTCATTGCCAGGGAGTTAAAGACTAACACTTATACTGTTACAGGTATACATATCATCCTAGAAGCCTTGTTTCCAGTTCAATATTAGAAGTCAGATCAAGTTTCCCAGATTTTAATAATCAACGTGTGAAGTCTGCAGAGTGTTTAAATGAGGGAGGAAAAAAAGACGAGGCCTTGAGTTTCTTCCCCTTGCCTTCAATGGAGGGGTTATTTTGGAAAGGTAGAAACTCTTTGCCGCTCATATGTTTTCTTAATGGCTCTGGAATCCCCACACCATCTCCCTTCTGGTAGTTCTCAAGGATGCAGCAAATGGTCCTCTCCGTTGCTGTGAGGGAAGAGTTCAATGAGTGACAATATTGCTTCTTTACCTGCTCATTGCTCTTTAATCAAACATAAAGTAACCAGTCAAAATCTTAGAAGCTGTTGAGGAATCGGATTATCATAAGCAATTTAGTTTTGGAAACTCAAACAGTTATCTTATCAGACAAGACACTTGTTCTCCCTAGTATGGAAGCAACGACAACAGTTCTCTTACAAGTCAAGGCATTTCGGACTCCAATAGGATACGTTTTCATTAAAGTTGTAGGAATTTTTTAACACAGTAGTAGAGCTCTAATTTCAACAATCTTTCCTATTTGAGTTTTTTAATTTTAGTTTTTTTCCAGCTTAAACCCAGGTCAGTCTTTAAGAAAAAAAATTCACAAGTTCTACCTAGCTTCTGTGGCATTTTTTAATAATCTAAATCATAGAGCAGTGCAACTGGGATAAAAGTTCAAAAAAGTTCTGTAAAATTGACAGAACTTGTAATAAAAAGACACATGAATAGAAAAGGCATTACCTTTTTCTGCCCATACCGAATTTCTAATCTTCTTGACTGGTAATCTGTGCAATTTGAACACGACACAAGCTCTCTGTAAGCATTGGAAGCAGGAAACCAGCCTTCCAGGTCATACTTCTTTGCAGCTGCGTCATTCAGAGCACCAGAAACTATTGCCACAACTTGATAGGGGATGTTGAGGTGTTTCAAAAGGAGGCAACTATTAGAACACTTCTTTCAAGCGAGTGAGCAAAGTGCATGTCTGCGTGCGCATGTTAGAGAGACCAGGAGATGGTAGGGAGTGAAATTGTAGTTAACTTGAGGTTCCAAATCACTTGTGCCATCTAGCAGGTTAAGAGAAGACCATTTGTGCTTGTATCGGGGAGCAATTCACATATTCCCAAAACAAAATGAGGGGCGATATCGTACCTCCTGGTAAAACTCCTCGGAGTTTTTGATCATTTCATCGTGCATATCCCAAGAATCATTGCCGTTTGGGCTGGTAATGCAGAATTGATCTACTTTCTCAAACTGATGAACCCTAAAGATGCCGAGAGTATCACGACCATGTGCACCAGCCTCTTTACGGAAACAAGACGAGCACCCAGCATATCTGGGAAAACAAGAAATAAGTTAAGACGACAACAAACATGGTCATTTTGCCCATTAAAAATATTGGTCCTGAGACAGTTATTGTAACCTGCTGGTAACTGTGAGGGATGAATCCAATCATCTTGATGATACGCACATAGTGGTTGTTCAGCTGTAGCGATCAGATATTTGTCATCTCCCTCACCAGTCACCTGTCGAGCATCAAGTAGGTTATCAATCCAGAACCGAGTCATTTACTTCAGTTGTTTACTGCATGCACACATCCATACATAAAGGGACCTGTACAATCATAAGGTGAAGAACACTTTTACATACTCTGTGCTTCCTTTTATTGGATTTGTCAGGATAGCATGATTAATTGTTTGAACTTCCTTTTCCCTTTCTTTTCTCTTTATTTTCTGGTTATTGAAGAAGGCAGGCAGGGTATGAGTAAGAAATGAGCAGAAGGTATATATTAATTTTTTTTAACACTGTATATAACAGCAAAAATAAAGTCAAAGTTTGTGACCTGATTTTTTTTGAACAGTCAAGAGATCTATTAGCAACTATCTTGCAGTTTAAACAGTCAAAAGCTAAATTGCTTTTTTTTAATAGAGAGTTCATCGGAGAAATCGGTGCTCCTTCCAACTCCAACCGGTGTTATTTCTACAAGTGCTCTAACTCTACTATTTCTTCTCGCTGTTACTTCTACACTCTCTTTTTTATCAGTCAACTATTTAGTTTGAACATTATCTCTTTGTTAAAAACTATTGGTATTTGAGAAGTGAAAATCTATGTTCTCAGGCAGCTAGGTTCTTTTCTAAAGGTAATCTTGGATATGGTAAGTCTTTATTTCCCACTAAATTTTTATTACTATACCGCAAATTAGCTCATTTGGATGGATTGGAATCAATAATTCTACATTTTACTTGTTATTATTTCTACAAGAGTAAAATCACACGCGCTTGTTAAACAACATACTACAATTTATAAGCAATTTATAAAAAAAAAAAAAAAAAAATGCAATATTAAAGTATATTATGGCAAAAACAACTCATGATACTTAAAAATCTCCGTGAAGTTGTTAGAAAAACAAAAAAGTTGCAAAGTGTGTTAGTGTTATGGCAAAATGAATAATTGATGACCTAGTTATAGCTAGTGTTAGTGTTATAGCTAACTCTATTTATTATTAGCATATCATCATAAATTGCAGTCGATTGTGTTTAGCACATCCACTTTAAAAGGAAAAATTGATTGGAGCATCACAGATTTAATGACCTAGTTTACATCCATTATAATTTGATATTATTAAGTTACATCCATCAAAAATACCTAGGTCATTAAAAAATACCTAGTTTGCTAATATATTTTCTATTTATAAATAAAAATTTGATTATAAACTCAAAGTATAATGTATTCAAAGTAAGAAAAAAAAAATTCAATTATCAGGATGACTTCAATTAACTGGATTAATCTAAATTATCTTGCCAAACTTATAACTCGAATTGAATAAAATTTGAAAAAAAAAATATTTTGGATTCAATTTCTAAATTATAAATCAAAATTTAAATAATAACTAAAATAGATTCTTAATTATTTTAAGAATTCAGTAAATTAAGAGAATTAAACAAATTAATATATTATAATATTTCTAATTAATTAACAAAATTAAAAATTAAAAAATAAAATAGGTCAAGTCAAACTTGTGGACCTAGCCTAAATTAAAATATCTAGTCGTGTTTAGGCCTTGTTTTTTGTATTATTATTATTATTATCTTAAGAGCTTCTTCTTTCTTCTTTTTTTTAGTTAAGTGAGCAATAGTTCTCCCGCCGTAATAGGCAATTTGTCACCTACTATGCAGCTTCCAAGATTTCAGCCACTGTTATGGTGGCTAGAAATTCATGAAGAATGGGTTTTTTTGTCCTAAATTGAATTTTTAAACTCATTTTCATCCAAAAAAACCATAGAAATCTCAAAAATCTAATTTCTCAACTTATAACACCCCTAAATCAGTTTAAAAACACAATCACATTGGAAAAAAAAATCCTCTCAAGTCCGATATATGTTTTAGGCAACAAGAATGCTTAAAAACAACCATTATCGAATTGAACCCTTTGATACTTACTTTGGCTAATTTAGTTGTCGAAATAATAAAAATCAATAACTTTTTCTCTTCTCGATATTTTCAAGCGAGTTTCTTTGTTTTCTCTACATTAGAGACTGAAAAATAAACAAAATAAATTTTAAAACCAAAATAAAAATTGACGTCAAATGAGGTTAGCCATATATTTATGTCTTTTAATTTGGTATGTTTACCACAATTTTAAGCCTCATTACATCTAATTAGAAAATGAGAAGCTTCACTATTTATATCAATGTAAACTTTTACCATAAAACCCAAATCTTTTTAGTTTGTTAGTTGATAGTTGATAAAGAATGTTAAAAAAAAAAAAAAACTTACAAACAACTCTTCTGCAAACAAATGAAATGCTCCATTATGAGAGGGAGATCCTAACAAAGGTGTTAAAAAAAAAGTAATTCATCTATAATATTTGTATTATTTAACCTAATCAGATCCGTCAAAATCAGATAATATAGATATTACAAATGATAATGAGTTTTAAAACCTAATAAATAGATATCATGAGCCAGGTGTGAGTTGTGATTTTTAAAACCCACTCAACATGACCCAATTCATATAAGTCAATGTAAATAATAGAAGTTCTTGGTATGAATCACATTTTTACTTCTTTCTTTTTCCTTTTCTAGCCTTTATATTTACAAGCCGCCTCTCATTCTCTTAATCTCTTTCCCTTCTCTTTATTCCTCATTTTCACAAAAATTATAGTTGTTCTTTTGAGCAATGCATTTTACAATTTCAATTTTTTACGTTTGATAACCAAGAGACTATGAGAAAAACAAATGCACTTTGTGTAATTTTCAAGAATTCATATTAAACTTTTATTTTCTTAGCAAATCACAAATTTCCTATTAATTTGTCTTTGTATCATATTAAACCTTAATTGTTTAATAAAATTTAACTATGATTTTTATTTTGTTTAGTTTTTATATGGAAATTAAATAGTTTTATTTTAGAAGTCATCTAATTCCAATGGTTGCCCAATATTATTTTTTTAGAATAGTAAAAGAAAAGAATATTAACATGCCCAAGCCATATATATTTGTGATTTTTCTAGCTCAACCATATATATCCAACATATATATCCAACCCACTCGGGTCAAAAAAAAATTTCAGATTTATATTTTGTAAATTATTAGAAGTTGGGTAGAATACAATTACATATCAAAATCCAACCAATTATATCCATTAATACCTCTAGATGCTAAGACTAAGAAAATTTATGCACCTCTTCTAATTCTAATATAGTTACCGTGCTCGATCGCTCTTTACTGTTCCTGTTTGTGAAGTTTCAAACGCTCTAGTTTTATGAACATTAATAAACAGTTATGGCCAGTCTAAAGGTTCCTTCTTGTGCTCGCTTAAATTCCAAGCTCCTTGAGCAATCTCATCGAACAGCTGCTCCCAGCCCCAACTCGAAAACCCCAAGAAAAACCAGTAGTCAGATACGCATTGATTTCCTGACCTGATCTCTTCAATTTCAAGTAGTGTTGCCGACTGACCTAGAAAGTAAGTACCCGGTGCAACTTCGGGGTATTGACCTCCGACTGCTCTTCGAGTCAGAGCAACAAGAGGCATTCCGCGAGTTACAAGTGGACCACCAAACGATAGCGGAGCCTCTTTTAGCAGTTTTGACTCTTCTTCCAGTTCTTGCAGAGTGTCCCATCTCAAATGCTTATTGTAAATCAGACCTTGAAATCCTGTATTTTGATCAGACTTGACGATAAGAATCCTTGACTTGTCAAATGGTTGTGTGTTAAGCTTTTCAGTAGCGACCAGGATTGAGCCAACTGCCACCTGAGATACCGTATCATGCAAGGCTTTGGATGTGTGAGATTTGGTCTGGCCATATTCCACATTTCTCTTTGGAGCTAGGTCCTTTAAAAGGACTTCATGGGATTTATCTTCTGCAGCAGTCGAAGCATCCTTCAGTGAATTAGCACCCTTTTTTCCAGCAAAAGTCCATAGAATTCCTATAAGATTGAATTAAAAAAGAATTCTATAATGCATCAAGTAAAATCTTCTGAATAAAAATGCAAACAAAGCGTCACAGCAGTGCTATAAGATGCACATTTGCTTCAACATGACAGTTGAGAACGGGAAAAGTTCAATTTCCTAGTGTTTAGCTGAAGCATAACAGCAACAGGAAACATGAACTCCAAGGGAGCTTATTACATTTACTCTACAAGTCCTACAATTTTAAAAAAAAATCCTATAATTTTGTTCAATTTCCTAGGTATTGGCTCTTTTTCTTCTTTTATTTTTAAGATAATACCTTTGTGTAACTGGGGATTTCATTGTTAGCTAGCCATTATAATTGTTGAAAACAATTCACATCATGCCTCTATGTTGAATTGGAATTGCTACACATTCTCAAAATTTAACTATGAATTTGATGCGTTACATGCAAAGAGCACCCATAACCAAATTTGGCAGATTCCAAAATCAGATGTGTTAGTTGATCACAACTAACCAAATAGAGGCATGATGTGGATTTTTTTCAAAAACACTGAACTTTGCAAAAGTGTGAACTAGGAGAACATAAATGCTTATCAATCTCCTTCAGCTACTATTCCATCAAATGTCATTTACCAAGGATGAGATGTTCTTGTCAAAAAATTACCATTTTCACTGGTGAGATGTCGAGAATTACTTCCACGGTCGGCTAAAAAAGTAATAACATCAGCTACAGCCATGTCTCCTTCATAACAGACAGTATTCTTACTTTCTGCAGGAAATAACAACAGAGTAGGATAAACTTCCCTCTGCACATCAACATACACCAGAGAATAGAAAGTAAGTGTCACAGTATAGCTGTAAGAGAAAAACACATTGGAGTGTGGACCGTTACTGTAAGGCATACCTGATTCATTGATTTTAGAATCAAACTGCAATCGTTCATCGTGCAATCCATTAAGAAGATTTTGGGAAGCTTCTTTAGGTTATCTGTCACATAATACATTTCATTTGTCAAATTCATACCAATTCATATAGAAAAACCATTTGTCTGGCCAAAAATGTAGATTTTACTAAAGAAAAATTATAGAAAGCAACCATGCAACAACAAATGACTTTTCCCATGTCAAACAGGTAAGAGAGCCAAAACCAGCCAGGTTTTACTAGTCAGAATGAATTCCTTGAGAATTAGAACCTCTAAACATTCCATAGTTATGAACCAGTTAATTAACCCCGGAGCATAATTGGAAATTAATTTGCAACCTTTCTGACCTAGTCTAAAACAGATTCTGGAAAAACAGCCCCCCAGCTTAAGCTTTCCCATGTGAAACATCTTTATATGAATTCACTTGGAAAGCATGTTCTGAAAAGGAAAAAAAGAAAAATAATTAAACATGGACTAAACCAATATACTTTAAAGTGCACTTACCATCAGTGAGCACTGTTTCCCCAGTCCTAGATCCAGTCTTCAACATGTTTATGTATCCTTTAAGGGCTCGATGCACTTCACGAACAATTAATTCCATTCTCTGACAAAATCCACACCAACTATTGCTAAAAAGGACCAGCACATCCTCATTCCATGCATTCGCAGCAAAGTCATTGTCAGATTGATTAAAACCAAGAACCTGTTCTGAGAAAGTGTGAGCTGTAACTTGAGAGATGGAATCTGCCTCATGGAAGTCCATATTAACAAATGGTGGGCGAGTTTCTTCTCTCGGGCTTTCAGGTTCAGACTCAGAGCGTTGATATGGGACAAGATTTCCATTAAGAAATCCATGAAGAAAATCCTCCAGTGAAGAGTAGCTGAGATTTGTATGTTTAGTAAAGACATAATGCTGCTGTGAAAGTGGATCAATTATTACCAAGGATGGAATCCTGGTCTCACCGGTCAAAGCTGTTAGTGATCGATAGTTTCCATCACAAAAGAAAAAAGAACCCTTGAAATTTTGAAAGTTGCGTTGTTCTTCCCCCAACTTGTCTGACTGGAAAGAACCCTTTTTTTCTGCCCTTGCATCTTCTGAAGTAGGTGGTTTATGATCTGACATGTATTGAGCAGGTTCTATAGATAGTAGGCGTCTACTTGCATCAGAATAAGTAGACTTCTCTTCATCATCCTGAGAAGTAGTGGACTGGGATCCTTCACGGTTATTAGAGGCAGAATCTTTGTCCAGATCAGTACTAGTTCTAACAAGGCTCTCATCAGACGGTATGTGTTCAGACTCCACCTCTGCTACTGAAAGTAATGTATCTGTTACTTTAATGTTAAAGTCATCAGAAAGAAGTTGGAAACCAGCCTCCTTTGCAACTGAACTCAATTTAGCTTCCTCCTTTTTCTGAAGAAGGTAAGTCAAGATTTCTTGCAAGGAACTGCCTTCCAAACCTGAAACCATACTATTTAACATGACAGGTTTGCCATCATTTACAATCATGATAGACATTTTGTCCTTTGATTTAATGTTTTGAGCTGTTGGAGATAGCTTTAATTTCGGGTGTCCAGATACACTTTGGTATTCAGTTGAAGCTTGGACAGAGGATGTTTCAGACTTGTCGTTGCTCTGCTGACCCATCTGATTTGATATTTGGTAGTGCAATGCTAGTTCTCTAAATACATCAAGAGCGTCCTTACTCTTTCTTCTTGTTTCTGATAAGTCAGATGACCTGTCCACAAACAGGAGTACTGATGGCTTGTTTGAAGGTATTGCTGAATCAAGATCTTGTCCATCACCTTCCAGCTACGAGAAGTGAAAAAAAGAACAACGTCAACATCAAATCAATATAATACATAATACAGTGAGGTGAATAATAATTCTAAAATCAAACAAGAAGTGATGAAGAAACCCAATAGAGCATATGGAGCAATAAACAATGGCAGAGAAAGAGCATATTTACTCACCTCTGTGACAATTGACTTTTCCATTTGTAGAACTCTCTTCATTTCATCCCCTTCTTTTAGAATGCTTGAACAACTTGGACATCCATTATAATAAAGCATTACTGACCAAGAACCAGAATCTCCAACACCAAGAGGAGAGAGCATTGATTTCTCCGAAACCAGACCAAATCTATGCTTTTCAGGAGGCAGGAAGAACTCCCTTACATCAGTCATGAAACTTGAGAAGAAAGAATCAAATTTCTGAAATTCTTCAAGGGAACAAGATACAGCACTGGGCTTTAGATCCACACTGTCCTGGGAATCAGTTTCCTGAAGAGGAGCACTATCATTTACTGAGGCAAAGTCCCCAAGCCAAGGAATTCCTCTGAGCCCATTTTCCATTCCACATTTCATCTCTCCATTTTCTGTCCCCTGGAACCAGAACATTAGAAACTAGAAAAGTTTGAGAATTTTAATAAAAACCACTTCTTGCCCTGTTTACTTTGTAATATCAGTTATCATATCAAGCTAATAACAGAGAGCAATTCAAAACTACCAGCCACCTTCTGGTTTTCCTGCCCTCTGGGTGTTGAAATTACATTACTCTCTCCATCAAAACCTGTTACAGTACAAATTAGTTGTTATGTGATTCACAATTGAATGCCAAAAACACTCAAGTCTAAACACACACACACATGCATCAACACTGCCGCCAAAGGTTTCTCACCTTGCACACCAAAACCAGTTTTGCTACCATTATTCTTCTCTCTAGCAATCAATTTCTCCGTCCACCCACAAAATTCTAGCAAAAGCACAACCTTATCCGCCGATTCAATAAACATCTTCAAATCCCCTTCACCACTCAATCTTTTTAATGGCATTTCTTCAGGCAAGAGCGAAAAATAAGGAAAAATGGAAGACAAAATATTCCTTGCCCGATATTTGCCTTTATACTTATAATACAAAGAATGATGGTAGTATAAGAGAGTAATCTCATCTGTAACAGCAGCACCAATAGCATCTGCTAACATTTTTTCATTATTTTTGTGAATATACATCAGCTTTAAAGATCCGAATTCTTCTTTCTTATCAATAACCAAATGCGTTATTTCCTTCATTAGCGACCGAGATTCACCTGACCCTGTTCATTAAATTTTAAAATCAATTAACAAAACCATATAGCATGTCCAGATACACATTTAAATTCCAACATATTGAGTCTCTATGTAAACATATAAATCTCAATAATTGCTAAATATATATTTGGCAATAATTATCCATAATTTGAAAACAAACAACAAGAAATATATAGTACAAGACATAATCTTCAAATTAAATACTAAAAAAAAATTGGGTATCTTTACAAACGCATAATTCTCTCAAATGTGACCTCAGGAAACACATTAAGAAGGTATTGTCATTAAAAACTTAAGCATTCTCTTACACCACTAGCTCCCCACGAATCACGGGCCATAAACTGAATAACGAACTCTTAACAAGTGTGAATCACTAAAACAACATTGGGATCCATAATTCCAAAAAAAAAAAAATAAAACTGCATTGAATTCTGTGGTTCTGGTGTACCATGAATTTCATCTTAAAAAGGCTAAAAACTATACTGGGTCTCTACAAAACCATACAAACCGCAAATTCTAAGCTAAAAAACATAAAGGATCTCGAAGAAAAACTCATGAAAATCTCAAAAAAAAAAAAAAATAATATATATATAAAAGGTTCCATGTACAAAAGAATAAAACTAATAAATAAATAAATAAAACATATTGGATTTTGTAACCGTGTCTAAACATTAAGAACTGTATTGCTTTAATGAGACAGAGAGAGAAGGGAGTTTACAGGGAACAGAGACGACGAGGAGGATATGAGGGTGGAGTCTTATCTGAGAAGAAAAATTTTGCTTGGTGAGAATTCGCCATTGCCCGATTCCACCGTCCGATTCACTATCAACGGTTGATAATGATGGCGATGATGATATGATGATGATAGCTAGAGTGAAGATAATCAAACTGATTTTGCCCATTGAGATTTGAGTTGAAGCTCTGTGAGAATTTATTTGATTTTGTTCTTCGATGGCATTGGACAGCTAAGAGAGAGTGTAGGGGGGAGACGGGACGGTTGGGGAGTGTGGGTTTTATTACACTTCTTGTCTCTTGAAAATTATATAACTTTTCAAGTCCCAATACTTCAGTGAAACTGTAATTTACTCCTTTATCTTTTAACAACTTACGTTTTAGTCCTTATTTTCATGTGGATGTCAAGACTAAATCCTTCAAGGTGCTCATATATATATACTCAGAAGTCAGAACCCATGCATTCATAGTAATTTCTTAGCCACCAATATGGTGAAAAATGAAGGAAATGGAAGCTAAAGCTAAAAATAAAATTAATGTTATATTTTTTTATAATATTTTCTATTTTTTCTGCTGTCTTTTCTTCCCTTGTCAGCTGATTTTCCTCCACCCTACACTTTGTTTATTGACAAAATATTTAATAAGGCTATGGTACAATTCTTTATTATGAAAAGTTCGCAACGAAGGCCGTAAGGAAAAAAAAAATGTAAATATATCAATTCGACTCACAAATTACTTATTTCTATGGTAAAGGTGAATTCTGGAGTTTGAGTATCATTTTCATCAATTATGTTCGAGTTTTCTAATGGTCTGCTGACGAGATGGTTTATGTATGATTCGAAGATATATTGTAAAATTTGATTTCAAATATAAAATGTGTGAAGATGTCTCAAAAATACAAGTAATTTAGTAATAAGATTTATATGTGATAGGTAATCGGTTAATTTCTTGATTTTATCAATTTGATTTATTTTTTCTAGCCAAGATAGTTGGTAGCCAGAACTTGGTAAGACAAATTGACTGGTGATTGGTACTTACAAAAGGTTTTTTTGGTAAATTTAAAGATCCTCAAATGTTTAAGTAAATATCTTTTTAGAGAAATAAAACAATGATATTTTAGATAGAAATACTTTAAAAATATATATGTAATAGAGAATAGATATTGTGAACCCAGAGCTTGAAGATTCATGGGGTATTTATAGCCTATTAATCTTTTATTTTTGTGGAAATAAAAGGCTAGAGTGTAATTTTGACCTACTAGTTTTAATAAGACTCTTCCTCTCAACTGAGACCATGGGCACTTTTGCTTAGGCATGTTGCCTGAGATTGTGGGTTTTGGGTTTTAGGGTTTTTAAGCCCATTAAATTTGGCTTTATCGATAATCTCTAAGTCTTTGTAAAAATATTGTACAACAAGTTTATTGAATTTTCTTTGTGTGAGAAGAGGGGTGAAAACCCCAAGTAATATAAAAAAGCCCATATATAGGGGTATACACCATGGTTTGAAAAGGAATCTCTAAGCAAGTAGAGGGGAATCATGAAGGAATCTATATTGAAAAAAAAATTATAATTGGTGTAGAAACCCATGAAAAAGAAGTCTATACTTATAAAAATTTCTAAGAGGTAGAGAAAACAAACCTATATCGATGCCCATATTTAGAAAAAGATTTTAGGGGCGGAGGAAAAATCTAAGGAGGATAAGTGTACACTTAAAAATATTCTAAGAGATTGAAGGAAACTTGAGGAAAGGAAGCCTTATACTAAAAAAAAATTTCTAAGAGGCTAAGGGGAACCCGAGGAGGATGCTACTATTTCACTAGAGAAACCTCTGGTTCATCCTTTGAATATGGGGGGAACCATGACGATGCCCATACTTAGAAAAACTTCTAAGGGGTAGAGGGGACAGACCCGTGTTATACTAGGAAAACTAAGTCAATTTCTTTCAAGGTAAATTATGCAATTGTACTAGGAAGACTAAGTCAATCTCATCCTTGGAAGGTTGTGGTGTCTATCAAATTCTTAGAGATGTTATGCAACCGCACTAGAGAGATTGTGGTGATCCCTTCCAATGTAAATTGTACAACGCACTAGGAAAACTAAGTCAATCTCATCCTTGAAAGGTTGTGGTGTCTATCCCTTCCTTGAAGAGTTATACAATTGTTCAAGGGTAAGCAAGTCAATCCCTTCCAAGGTAAATTATGCAATGAAATCATGATGATCCCTTCCAAGATAAATTATGCAATTATACTAAAGAGACTGAATCAATCTCATCATTGGAAGGTTGTGGGTGGAAGCTTAGGAGGCTTAAGGCCTAGTAAGAGCAAAAGAGAACATACTTACAATTAGTAATGTTATTTTTTTATGTATCATTAAAGCTTTCATGTTGTAATGACACTTTTTCACGTGCACAAGTTGCCATAAAAATTGAAGTTCTTTTTTCTCTAGGCAACATTGTTACTGAGTAAAACAATTGGTATGAACAAGAGATTTTTTTTCTATATCTTTGGTAACTTTTAAATTTTAGGCTTAGCTACATTCCCTACCTCTAAGAAACCAATAGTATCACTAATAAACTAAAAGTTTTAAAGTGTTTGAAAGTGCAAATACAACGTATATCATTATGAGAGTATTGTTGGGTTTACTTCAACATTACATCGATTTCTTCTTAGTCTTTGGCTATCGACATGTTCCCATTTTCTTCTTTTCATGCTTTTATTGGTGATACCACCTCTTTCAAAGGAACCTGGATTATTTCTTTGCTGTGACATATGTCTATTTAAAAACTTTGACTGATCCTCATCTTATTTTCAAGGTATTGAGAAATTTAAAAATGTTGCTTAAAGGGTTCAGGGAAAGGTGTCGAGTGGGCAGGCAAGTACTTGTTTATATAGTTCTCACTTTCATTATGCCTTAATAAATGTGAGAAGTTCCTCACCTGCTTTGATGTTATGAAGAAGGGAGAGAACTCACCCTGTTTTACATGTTTTCTCTTCAACTTAGTTGATCTGTTTGTTGCAGGATGCAATTGTCTTGTGGGACACATATGGCTTCCCATTATATTTGACTTAGGTACATTTTGGACTTCTTTCTTTTATTTGCATGTTCTCATATGTGCATGCATCCTAATTATTCTACCATACCAGTTGATGGCAGAGGAAAAGAGGATTGCGGGTTGACGTTAAAGGTTTCAATAATGCGATGGATGAGGAAAGGGAAAGATCAAGGAATGCCCAAGATAAGGTATTGCATTCTCCATTTGTAAATTCACTATTAATCTATTACTATTACTCGGATGAGCTGTTTGGGTTAAGGCCTTCACAACAATAAAAGGAAAAAAAATGAATGGAATAAGCATCGTGGAGCTATAAAGTAAATCTAAATGCAGAAAAGTTTAAATTTGTGTAAAGAAAGAGTTATTTGCATCGTCCCCTCTTCTACTAATATCATTCTTTAGCAGCAAGCAGTGGCGGAGCTAGAGTTTTTTAAATGAGGGGGCAAATTATTAACAAATACTATATTATATAGATATGCATTAGAAATCAATTCAAAACATATATACTAATTCATATCAAATAAACTTAATTTAAAAATACTTTTAAACTAAAAAAACTTACATTATAGTTGTCGGAGTTGATTTAAATATGACTTTTCTTTAAATTTGATGGAGTTACATGACTTGAAGCTTTGATTGACTCTTCATCCTTAAAGGATTTACGCTTGAAATACTTGTCTAGTGACATGTTAATTTAATATGAACCTGCTGGATTATTTTTTTATTATCATTAGTGTCTACATAATAATTAACACAACTACACAGTAATTCACTGTTAAATAAAAGTTAGTTGAGTTACACAATAATTCTAAATCTTTCATATGAAATTCATAGAAAAATAAATATCAATTCATCAAAATCAAAACATATTTCAATGCATATCTATATGCATATAATAAGTATGTTGATTAAATTATACTTAATCATTTCTATATATTTAATTGAGGAGCAATTCCTAGTGTATGTGTAAGAGGAATAATTTTTGAAAAACATGATTTCTACTTGATATTTTACTTACAAACAAATCATGTGAAAATATTAAATTTCAATAAACTACTTTGTCAATGCAAGAGATGTCAAGAATAGTAGTTTTGCATGAATATTAATTTATTCATTTATAATAAGAAAATAAATATTTAATTGATTAAATTAGTAGATTTAAACATTTATTTTCAACATATTTATATCAAAACCCCTAAATTATCATAAACCCTAATATTTTTAATAACTAATTATAAAAAAAATAAAATTAAAATTAAACAATGAAATAAATAGAAAAAATAAAGAAAATTTACCTAAAATATATATAAAAAATAGAGTAATTGTTTAATTATATTTGATGAGAAATTTACTTACGGGAGAGGCAGGAACAAGAACTCATAAAAAAACAAAACAGTAAAGGCATGAATGCAAAATACTCTTTGTTAGTCAAGAGGCTCCATATTTTTAAGCCGGTCCATTGATTTGATATAGAAACAAAAGGGAAATTGAGAAAAATTTGGGGAATGAGCTATGTGTGTGTATTATATTATAATAATAACTTTCCTTCTTCCTTGCAGTAACAATTCACTAACCTATATATATTAATATTTTAATAAAAAAAAAATTTTAAAAAAAAAAGTTAAGGGGGAAATTGCCCCCTTTTATCTCTATGTGGCTCCGCCACTGGCAGCAAGCTGGTGATGCTATTGTCATTAATGTTGATGCTACGTCAGCATTGCACAAGAAGGGTATTTCTACAACAGATGATTCCTTTAGATTTATTTGGTTTGATGTCAGTGCATGAGATTTTTGTTTGTTGCAAGATTTTGTTTCCAGTGATTTTGAGTTAGATTCAGTTTATGTAAAAATCAAGCTGTAAAACTCTTCAATTTACTTTGCCTGAATTTGTGTCACCTATGTTTTTTTCAGGACCATAAAAGTGAAAGAAAGGCTATCTACACTGGTTCTGAGTTTTGGGAAAGTGCCTCTAGCATTGGAGGCGGTATTGTTTTGGAGTCTACTAGTTTCTATACTGAACCAGGTGGAAACTTAATAGGAAAATGCCATGGATTTTATTTTTTGAATGTTTCTGAATATTGCTTTTTTCTTACTGTCAGATATCAAATTCATAGTCTTAGAGAATGATACACGAATTGCATATCATGATAGTATTGCTGTGTATGTTTCCCTTTTAATTTTTTTTGTTTTGTTAAACTCAATCCTATAAGTCTTAATTTTTTAGTTCTAGATTTTTTATACTGGAGTAATTGAAGGCCCTTTTGGTTCATTCCATATTGCGATGTCCAAATTTTTGGAGGATTTATTCTTCATATTGGTTCTCTTACTGGAGAAAGTGGCAGATTTTCTATAGGTGACAAAGTTATATGCAAGATATAACTGGCAATATATGTTTCTTTTTTTACAAATTATTTTGTGATTTCCTTTTATTTGTGAATTTTTTCACTTCTCCTAATGATATTGTGCAGGTTGATTGTGATAGGCATAAACTCATTGCCCCCACCCATACCTGTACACACATGTTGAACTTTGCTCTCAAGGTACGCTCCAAAGGCCCTTTATCCTTGAATTTGTTTATTATTTATCTTGTATGGTGAAACACTGTGGTTTTCTAAATGTTTTATGTAATATGAAATCAGGAAGTGCTTGACAATCATGTTGACCAGAAAGGATCAATTGTTCTTCCTGGAAAACTAAGATTTGATTTTTCTCATGGTAATTTTATTAGAGGATATCCAATACTGAGAGGTTTTTTCAATGTGCTTGTTTCTATTTTTGAAGTTTTTTTAAAATGTTTTTGGAATTTGTATAGGTAAACCAGTGGATCCTGAACTTTTAAGAAAGATTGAATCAATTGTGAATGGGCAAATTCAAGATGAATTAGATGTATTTGCAAAGAAAGCAACCCTTACTGAAGCCAAGCAGATCAACAGTTTGCGAGCTGTTTTTGGAGAAGTGAGCTTGGTAGCTTTATTTGCTCTTTAATAAAGATGTTTTTGCTTGTTTTCTTTGACCTCTCTCTCTCAGTTTCAACAGAACTCTATGGAGGTTAATGTCTCATATAATGATTCAACTTCTGTTTTAGCCTACTTTAAATTTTCTATTGACATGGATTTCATCAGTAATTCTAGCACACATATAACAAATACGCAGGAAGCCAATACATTTGCTCTTTAATCTGAGGAGGGAATTGTGAAAGGAATTTTAAGCATAACTGTTGTCACAACTGACTGTGCTTTTAAAAAGCAATGGAATTGGCACACTCACTTGAGCTGGAAGTTGATGAGACATCTAAGGTGGATGAAAGCTTGCTAGAAAAGATCATTTTCAAAATCTTTTTCAGTCATTTACTTTATTTATTTATTCTTTTCATTTAATAGAAAATAGCTTCTCTAAAAACTTGGGTGGACTTGGCACTTATTCCCGCAGCCAAAAAAGCTCATATTAGGGCCAAGATTTCAATGCTGCAGGTATTGTAGCCAAGCTACAGTGCTAAAAGTATTCCTTTTGGCAAACGAGTTTTCTATTCCTTGTTTGTTCTTGTAGTTTCTTTGTTTCTGTTTTGTATTTCACATCTGGTTCTAGCTTATTCTAAAATAGTTTTCTACATCAGAATCAAGTGAGCAAAGCACAAAAGAAAATCGCTGAAGAGAATACGCAAAAGGTTGTCAAGTTTGCAATTGAGATGGTTGAAGTTGCTTCTTCAGATGGGAAGGGCTTCTGCATCTCTCATGTTGATGTTGGTCTAAATGCAGTTGTTTTGAAAGTCTTGGAGCACAAGGTTGTTAGCCTTTTCCGGTTCTTTATGTAGTACATTTTGCATTGATTTTCCTTTAAAGCCTTGTAATAGTTACTCAATTTTCAAAATCTTATGGGAATATCAAACTGAGTAACAGTTATTTTAAAGATTTTCCATGGTTTAAGATGACTGAATTACTTTGTGGGTCGTAGAAATATCTGTGACATGGTATTTTTTATGCACAGAAAATAGAGCAAACCATTTGAATTATGATGTCTAGCTACTTGTCTAACAGAGATAAAAGTTGTGTTGTTTCTTCTCTGATGCTAGTTAGCAGACATGTTTTGTGAATAATAAGTTATTTAACCGATGTTAGCAACCATCCTTTATATTTATATAGTTAGAGTTATGTGTAATAATAAGGATGCAATACACTACATAAGATCACAAAACTATACAAGGTAAGTAGTATAAAAGTTGTATAATATAATTTCCATGATATCCCCTTCCCCCGAGGTGAAGTTGAAGACTCAGGCTTTGATTGAAATCCAACAAAGGTAGCATGAAAAAGAGGTTTGGTGAGAACATTATCTAGTCAAGCCTTAGAAGAAATAAACAAAACATGGAGCTCTTTCTTAGTAACTCTATCACGAACAAATGATATTTAACTTCAACATGTTTAGTAAGAGCATGAAAAATAGAATTCATAAATAAATATATGGAACATAAATTATCACACCATAATATAGCTGGACAAACAGGGGAAAGCTGAAGTTTTGAAAGAAAGAAACGAGTCCATAAAACTCAATAATACCATAACCTAAAGCCTTGTATTTGGTTTTGGTAGAAGAAAAAGCGATGATTTTTTGCTTCATAAACTTCCATGATATAGGAGTAGTGCCTAGATAAATAAGATAATAACTAGTAGATTTACGATCATCCACACTTCCATCACAATCAACATCAATAAACCAATGAAAGGTTAAACTACTAGTGATTTGTAAACCATGGCTAGTCGTAGCGTTGAAATAACGCAAGATGCATTTAACAATAATCCAGTAAGCATCAGTAGAAGCATGTATAAATTGATAAACCTTATTCATTATATAACATATATTAGTTTTTGTGGAAGTAAGATATTGGAAAACACTAACAATTTATCTGTAACATGTAGGGTGAGATTACAAGACACCAAACAACATGAAGAACTTTAAGGAGAAATATGTAATACTATTAATAGGTTTACAAGAAGAAATATTAATTTTGTAAAGAATGTCAAGAGTATACTTCTATTGAGTAAGCATGAGACCCATAAAAATATGTTTAACTTCAATTCCCAAGAAATAATACAAATAACCTAAATTATGAAGCTTGAACTTTGGACCAAGAAAGGAGTTCAAATATTAGAGCAAGGTTGATTTACTCCTAATAAGTAAAGATCATGAATATACATAAGCAAATGAAATATATCACCACCGGAGATAATCAATTAAGTGACTGTACCAAGCCTGAAGAGCCTATTTCAAGTCATATAAAAACTTATGAAGATAGGAAAAATAAGAGGAAAAAGTACAGTGAACAAAACTAGATAGTTGTCTCATATACACCTATTTGAGAAGTATCATATTCAAGAAGACATTATAAATATCGAGTTAATTAATCTGCTAACCTAGAAAAATGACAATAATAAGAACCAAATAAATAGTAGTTGGTTTAACTACATGACTAAAAATCTTTAAATAATCAATTATTTCATATTAAGTAAATATTTTAGCAAGTAAATGAGTTTTATATCTCTCAACACTACCATCAACTTGCCTCTTAATTTTAGACCCTCAACAACTATTAACAATATTCATATATGAGTGAAAATGAACTATAACCTCTACATTAAAAATACCATAGGCATTGGGGTTTGTTTTTTCAATTTTAATTTAGGATAATTAAAAATTTTGTAGTTTAGTTATTTTTTTACTTTATCTCAATTCTTTCAAAAATTATACTTTCTATCCTTGGTCAACTTAAAATTTAAAATAAAATAAAAAGATAAATTTATCATCATATATGATATAATATAAACACACATATAACATTTCAATTCCTTCTTTTTCGTTCCTTCTCTTCATCTTTTCTTTCTCTCTAAACATCGACAATCAACAGTCAAAATTCAGTCAATTAAACTGAAAAATTAACCTTTAAAACACAAAACCAAAATCAAAATTGTTCCTTTTATTATAAATAACAAAACCCAATATGGTTTCAATTTGGATACTAAGAAAATCAAATCTTTCACACATGGTGAAGAAACCAATGATCAAAGCCTCATTAATAATTAGAGGGGTGAGTGGTGTTCGTGTGCGAATGATTTATTAGGTTTTTTTAATCCACAAGTTTTTATTTTAACAAGCACGTGACACGAATGAGGTTAAATCTGTAGTGCTTTTTCTTCAGTTGTATTGTTAAGGAACTTTTTGCTTGTGCGATGATGCGACCAATGGTAAATTTCGTTAGCCCACGATAGTTTTTTATTATTTTATGCTATCATTTTCCTTCTTTTTTTTTTCTTTTGTTTTTTCATGTTCATAAATGAAAGAATTGATAGGATTGTCGTTTTTAAGGTTCATTAAAGAGTTGTTGTATTATAAGACACATCTCATATTTATCCCTAATTTCATCTTCCCAAGAGTCCATGATGAACATTAACATCTATATTTCTTATTCAGTATAAGCACCAATTTCTCCACACAAAAAAAATGAATGTAAAACAACACACATACAGGACTATCAAAGCACTATTTTTGCAAAGAAGAGCCTTGTGGTTAAGGTAGTTTCAATTCTTCTTTCAATTCCTTTATGTTCTTTATCTATTGTAAAAAGATGCGAAATTAATCATTGAAAATGAGAAAATTGAAGTAGACAAAACAACTTTGGTCTTGTGGGGTTTATTTTCTTAAAGGGATCCAATCAAAGATTTTATATTGGACTTAGGAGGAGTAATGGTCATGTAAGTTTGGTTGGAGTATAAGTTGGGAATGTTGGTGTCGTAGAGAAATTGTTTAATGAAATGCTTAAAAGAGATGTCATGATGGAAAAAGTGGTTTTTCTTATATGTGACTCTTTAATCATTAAATAAAATATAATGGCATCTTATAAATAATCTATCATTTTTTTTAACTTTTTTGTATGTGTTAGAGTGAGAAAATAAAGTGTCATGAAATTATAAACTCTATGATGTAAAGTGTAATTTCCAAAAGAATAGAAGAAAAGTGAAAAAATGACTACACTATAGGAAGTTTTTTGTAATCATCCCTTTTAATCTTAATTTTAATATTAAAAAGATCTAAATTAGAGGGGGGAAAGTTGAAGGTCAAGTTTATTATAAAAAAACTAAGAGTACCCAGCCTTTTACTATACACCTAAACACATAGCTATGCGTAATGACAAATTTGCTCTTTTAAAAAAACAACAAACTTGCTATCGGAGGTAATATGATTTTTTCCTCAAGTTACATTGGTTATTATCAGATTGATCAGAGATAAATTGGTTTTTTTATATTTTTATAGCACAATAAAATGATTAAATTACTTTTAAAAGCAAAATTTATTTAACTGACATCTAAAGGCTTTTTCAAATTTTACTTTTAAAGTACATAAAATGACTAAATTACCTTTAGAAGCAAAATTTATTGAACTAGTGTCTAGGGGATCTTTTGTATTTTCATCCTAGTTTTTAAGTTATGATCAAGTTCATCGAGGGAAAATTTAGTATTTTAATAAATATAAAATATTATCTGAAAACCAAAAGTTGTTAGCATATGCAACCCATATGTCAACACGTGGGATACGTCAGCGCCCTTCGGGTGACTCCTACAAAGTTGTTTGTCGGCTTTCATGGTTGTGTTGGGAGAAACACACCAAGCTCTTCCAGGTGTTGGGGTATATATTAGCGGAGGATCGACGATGTGAGTACAACTAACTATTTTCTTGCCTAACCTTCCAAAAATGAAATGTGTCTTGATAATTTGTATTTGTATTAATTTTGGTCCTCAATCTTGTGATTGCTATTTGTTTTACTTTTAATACCTTTTGAAGTTAATTTTGTGTTTCAATTTTGTATCTCAACATTTAACTTCATTTAATTTTCTTTTATCCAATTTGTTTTTTTTTATTTTTTCCCTTTTTCTGAGATATTTTATTTTTCAATTTTACCCCTCATTATTTTATTTCATTTAATTTTTAGGGATAATTATATATAAAAAAACCTCTTAAGTTTTGATCATGTTTTCACTTTCTCGTTATAGTTTGAGAAGTTACACTTTAGATCCTGAACTTTATATGTACACTAACATTTAACATCATAAAAAATAGTCAATAAAAAATTATCTAATCATTTACATGTTTGCCATTATATTTATTTTAATGACTAAAAAGACCTTTAAGCCTTAAAATAACAAAATTGTCATCTATAATTTATAACTATAATAATGTCATCCATAATTCCATAAACACAAATCCATTTCAAGCATTTTGTCAAACAATTTTTAGGCATTATTGGTATTCTTTTTTCTATTGCATTTGAAAAGAAAGGAACCAAATAATTCACAATAGTGTTGCATACAAAAAAAAGAACACAATTCATTCTTTCAAGAATATTGCTTGACTTCATGTCTCGATGAATAATGTGTAGGATGCAATTGTGGTGTAAAAAACAAAGTCCCTTCACTACACCTCTAGCAATTACTACACATGAAAATAGTGTTTGGATATATGAAATTTTAGTTACCTTTTTGGTTGGAGTATCATTTTCTTAGTAAATTCTCTTTTACGTAGCTTTTTTCTCTCTCCTTGATTTCATGCTCTGAATAGGGAAAGTGTATATCCTTAGTACTTTAAGGTCATAATTTTCCTATTGTAATTGCTTCCTAAATGTGAAGCAAATATGTAAAATGAGGAGGCAATAAAATGCTAATAGATCTAACTATTTAAGAAGAGAGGTGCCTAAATAAGAAACTTGTTGTAACCAAGATAGATGCAAAAAATAAAAAAAAAACCAACCATGTACTTGTATCTCACCCTAACATGGTAGTTAAAAGACAAATTACAATTCACGGTGTTCTTGTAGTGTCCTTAGTTGTTGTTTATTTGTCAATTTAAAAAGTTCTATATAACTCTTCAAGTCAATATGTGTAATCTCACAATCTTCTTAAGCATTGATGATGAAGATGCCACACACTTAAATTCTAGAGGAGCAAAGTTATAGAAATCAAGTTATGATATGCAAGAATCTTATGAAGAACATAATCCAATACAATTACAAAATAACATGAATATGTGGGAGCTAAGCAAATGGATAATCCTAGGCCATTCCAACATTATCCAAGGGTCACAGGGTCATTAGCATATGAAACTAAACTAATTGAGAAGGGAAAGGAGAGAAGGAAAGGGAAGAGATTGGAAAAAGAAGTTGTTGTGATTGTTATTTGTGTTACATTATATACGATAGCAATGTCATTTTTTGATCATTTTTGAAATTTTTGTTTGACCTAGAATGTAAATAGTAATTTCTCAAACTACAATGGAGAAGTGAAAACGCAATTAAACCTTATGAAGCTTTTTGTAATTATCCTTAATTATTATACTAGATTTGATCCCTATTTTTTTATTGCTAATTATTTTGTTTCTCAATCCTTTTCTTGATTAATATTTGTTTTTCAATTTCATCAATCGATATTTAAATAATTGAGAATTTTGCTTTTTGATATTTTTGTGTTTGCCTTCTATAGGGTAATTCTTGTTTCATAACCCAGGTTATGAGTTTTGAAAATTAGCTTGATTTGACTTCAATTTATTTTAGGTCATTTTCTTGAAATTATTTTTTCTTTCAATTTAATCCTTTGACATTAAGTTATTGAGCCTTGAGCTTCAAGATTTATTTTGATTTTTTTTTCTATAGGGTTATTTTAATCTTATATCTTAGATCTCAAGTTAATTTACTTAACCGAGTTGACTTAAGATATTTCTTTGATGTTTTTCTAATAGTTTTTTTTAGTCTTGTCTTTCATCATTTAGTTTGCTTGAAAGTTGACTTTTATTATTTTATTCAATTTTTTTGTATAAGATTATTCATGAGTTGGGTTTTTTTTTTTGTCATTTGTTTTTAGTTCATCCTTCAATGTTTAATTTATTGGCAATTGAGTTTCATTTTTTTATGAGGTTATCTCATTCTTATTTAATTTTTATTTTTTTATAAAATAAAATTATTGAGAACTTTTAAAAATATTTAAATGGTATATTTGCATAATATTAGCAAGTATTTTTTTTTTATCATTCATTGTTTTTTTTTTATAATCATATTATTAAATTAATCAAGCTTTTTAAAATTATTTAAATAAATTACCAAAATTTTTTTCTCTTTTAAAAATACTATAATCACATGATTTTTTTATATTATAAAAAATTAACCTGTAGCATAATTCAAATTATCTATTTAGTAACAACTAAATATAATTTATCCTCTTACTTCACTTTATTAAAAGGGTGTTTAACACTTTATTTTTATTTTTAAATATTTTTAAAAAATATTTTAATTTGAAAAAGATATTAATTTAATATTTTTTTTATTTTTTTAAATAATTTTGATATTTTAATGTGAAATAATTTTGTTTTTGAATATTTTGGATTTTAATGTATTTTTTTTTATTTAAAAAACTATTTTGAACCACGCTCTTAAGGTCAATTCCGTCATTGAAAAAGCAGACACTCTCACTAACACGCCCGTAGTTTCTCTCTCGCTCGTATGTCGCCGGAGCTGAGGCTTCCGTAAACGTTATCCGGCTGGAGAATACGATTATTTTGTTTCTGAATTCCCGAAATGGAGAGTCTCTAGGAGTTTCTTAAGCAAAAGCGTGTTCCATTTTTGATAAGAAGAGATGTCTCGGCAAACGCCATCGTCTCATTTTCTTAAATCGAAGACTCTCGATAACAAATATGTGAGCAGTCCATTTCTCCTACAATCCTCGCTATTTATGCCACTTTTATGCACCTTATGGATTTAATTTTCCGTGTTCTGTTTGGTTGCTGGGAAAATCGAGGTTGAAAAGAGAAATTTATCGATTCGAGGTTTTGTTTTTTTTTAGTGTTTGTTTTGGTGAGTTTCAGTTTAGGATTTGAATTTTAGTTGATTAAGAGATTAAATTTGAACTTAAATTAAAATACGAGACTTCAATTTCGAATTTGTTAATTTATTTAATTTTCTTTAGTTTTATTTAATTTTAATTTTGTTTCCTGATTGTCTCTTAACTATTGGCTTTAGTCAATATCGAATTAGTGCGAATGCATGATTTTTAAGTGAGTATGGTGTATTTTGTTTTTGGTGTAGATGCTTGGAGATGAGATTGGAAAAGGAGCGTATGGTCGAGTGTATAAAGGTTTGGATTTGGAGAATGGGGATTTTGTTGCAATTAAACAAGTTTCGTTGGAGAATATTGCCCAAGAGGATCTTAATATCATCATGGTTTGTTTCTAATTTTCTCTTAAAGATATACATCTGTGTGCAAGTGTACGCGCAACTCTCTTAATCTTAAATGTTGCTAGCTAGTTGAAGATGATGAAGGGCACTGTTATAGATAATTTTCTTGTTACTGTTTTAAGTTGGCCTGAAAGACTAGAGAGTTTATTGCTGACTTTCTTCGGAAACAGCCAACTTCATTTTCTGTGAGCTGTTTAGGGGTTGGCAAAGTTGAATTAAGTAGTTGAAGCATTTACTATTGACATCTCATAGAAAGCCAGATATGATTTTGTAGTGTTTATAGTTATTGTCTTTTCCATATCTTCTGTAATTCCTCAAGTGGAACTTCCTTTTAAGCATTTATGTCTGTTAAGGCATTTACTTTTAATGTTTCATCTGGTTTTACTATGATATATTTTTTCTGTCTCTACTTTGTAAGTGTGGCTGACAGTTGCTTCTTTCTTTTTCGGTACAATTTCTTTGGTGGAATGGATTGATGTTTCAGCAAGAGATAGATTTACTGAAGGTAGCACTTGTTCTTTATTGTTATGTTTGCTTTTTGATTGAATATTCTTTTTTGCTGCACTTGAACTTTTCCTTTGTCAAGTCCATAATTCATTTAAGACAGCATATTTTGGGCATAAGGTTCTGGGCTGACTTTTAAATAAGGACCACTTTGTCAGTTACTGAAACTATTATGGTATCCGTGACCATGGCTTTCTTTACTAAAACCTTACTCCCTTCATCATCTTCTAGAGGTTCTATTGTGGATCTGTGTTTCAAGCATAAAGCAGGATGAACATGATTGTCTCTCATGTCCCCTTCACGCAAGTGGCAAACCCAAAGGAACTTCTTGGGCAGGACCATAGCTGTCTAATGTCCTTTATATAATAATTCATATTCTAGCATTGGAGGTCCTTGGGCTTTCATGCTTTTAAAGTTAGTCATGACGAGAGTTCCCTCTAGAGAATGCATATTCTCAGTATGTGATCATACTAGTTTGAACATACTACTTTGATTGCAGAATTTGAACCATAAAAACATTGTGAAATATCTCGGGTCATCGAAGACGAAGACTCATCTTCACATAATCCTTGAGTAAGTGAGCTCTTATGTTTTTGACTAACTGATAAATGAGGTTCCATGTAAACTCTGCTTCAAATTCATATGTTTTAATTTCTTTATGTTGATGCAGGTATGTTGAGAATGGTTCGCTTGCAAACATTATCAAGCCAAATAAATTCGGGCCTTTTCCAGAGTCTTTGGTGGCTGTTTACATTGCCCAGGTTTTTGATTGTCTCTTCAGTTAGTTGCTTCTTTTTGAGTTTTTATTTCTTTTCTAATTTATGCTTATAAAATATTTTGATTTTAGGTTCTGGAAGGATTAGTTTATTTGCATGAACAGGGTGTTATCCATCGAGATATCAAGGGTGCAAACATATTGACGACCAAAGAGGTAATGCACTGTTTATGGTGTTTGGTAACGTTTCATTTAGATGTGAGCGCCTTATAATTACTTTGATTTCACATACGCTAGGGTGCTCAATCCAAAATTGTGTGATGTCATATTTATTCTCTCAAATAGTGCATTTCTGTAAATTCAGAGTTGCAGTGTATAATTGCTATATAATGTTAAATCTTGGGAATGATGCACACTTTCCATTTAGGGAAATATACAAGTGACATGACTGTTTATGACTAATTTAATGAAACCCTTTTCCATTTGACAAGAGTTTTTGTTTGTATTCTTAGACTACTTTTAAAAAATAATGAAGAGAGACGAGGTGCCTATGTGACTATAATGTTTGTAAATAGATGTCCTGTGATGTCACTGTGCTTTTTCACCTCGCATGTTTTTTACTTGAAGATTTGCCTTTTTTTTTCTTCATATTATGTTCTGTATTCCTCCTATATCTTTTAAAATGGTGTCTTTAAAGCAGTTACTTGACCTTATTTTTACTTCCAGGGCCTTGTGAAACTTGCTGATTTTGGTGTTGCAACAAAATTAACTGAAGCTGATGTTAATACACATTCAGTTGTTGGAACGCCATATTGGATGGCCCCAGAGGTATTCATCTCTTACCTGCTTTCATTTGCTATATGTTTTTTCTATTTGTTCTAATCCATTATGATCAAAATCATGGTTGGAAAGGATAATACATATGATGTAGCTATTGAGGTGTTTACAAGCCTTGATCATGTGAAACTTGTTTATTTGTCAGGTTATTGAAATGTCAGGGGTTTGTGCCGCTTCTGACATCTGGAGCGTTGGCTGCACCGTGATTGAACTTCTTACATGTGTACCACCTTACTATGATTTGCAGCCAATGCCAGCTCTCTTTCGTATTGTTCAGGTTTGATCAGCTTTATATATATATATATATAGTCAGTCTTTTCAGTTTATTAAAGTGAGCAATGTTTCCTGTTAAAACCTTTTGGGTTCACTGTCATTTTTCATCTTTTCTCCTTCATGCTGATGCCATCTCATGTTTCTTGTTTAGATTTTACTTGGGATTCTTATTGTCTGGAATGCAATT
The DNA here is from genome assembly GCA_964019445.1 of Populus tremula. Taxonomy (NCBI): domain Eukaryota; kingdom Viridiplantae; phylum Streptophyta; class Magnoliopsida; order Malpighiales; family Salicaceae; genus Populus; species Populus tremula. Next base: position 6,275,476 of record CAXHTJ010000017.1, read on the forward strand.
GTCTTGTTTGATGTTACAAGTGCTTTTTTTATTTTTTTTGGTGCTAATTGAATTTGTTGAACTGGTCTGAGGATTGACTGCACTGTGATGACAGAACTCTCTTTCTCTCTCAGGATGATAATCCTCCGATACCTGATAGCTTATCTCCTGACATTACAGACTTTCTGCGCCAGTGCTTCAAGAAGGTACATTGCACACGTCTAGTCCTCTAGCTTGATCAGTTTCTCAGTTCTGTTACCTAATTCCTAACTGCCTAATTTCATGCATCGATGATTTCTTGCTTGGTTTCCAATTTTAAAGTTGTGAAAGAACTATCCCAGCCACACCAATTTGGTCAGGCCCAACAACCTAGACCAAAATTAGAAAGGGATGGGAATTACCACTTCCCGTTTATAGGCTAATCTTTTGCTAGAAAGGATATATCATATACTGAGTTTTGCTAGAAAGGGATTCCAAGAAAGAAGCACAATTGCTGGTAAGACGGCATAGCATTGTCTTGTTTTCCCGTCTGTGGTCATTCCATTCAACTCTGGCTTGCCTAAGTTTGGTTTCAGATCTGATTCCGTTTTGCCTTATCATTGTATAGAGCTTTCAGCTTTGTAATTAATGTTCAATTGGCTGACCCCTGAAATTTGTCGGTATGTGTCTTTTAGTTTAGATTTTATTCATTTATTAAGGAAATGAGATATTTGGTTGCGAATTTCAGGATGCTACGCAGCGGCCCGATGCAAAAACACTACTTTCTCATCCTTGGATACTGAATTCTAGGCGTGCATTGAACTCTTTCCGTCATAGTGGATCACTAAGGTTGAATTTGATCTTATTTTTGTCCACGTGTTTATAGTTCTGCTTATCACTTTCTTAACCAAGGTAGTTTATATGGATTAGCCTTAAACCCCAAGCCTAAGATTTTGCATGTGAGACCATGTGTGCCCTCAAATATTCAGTTTGAGCGTGGAGATGAACCAGTAGTTAACTCTATCCAACTGCTCTGCTGTGATTTTTGGAAGTGGCATCCAGTGTTTTATGCTTTAATATTTAAACAGATGTCATGTCACCATAAATTGAACTGTTTTTCTTTGTTTGCAATTAGATGACTTCAAAGTGTCAATGTAGTATCTTACTGCAAGCATGCATTCTTTTTCTTTTTTGTAGAAGCATACAGGAAGATGTTTCAGTCGATGCGGTAATTTTAAATGGAGATAATCAGAGCACTGGCCAAATTAGTTCTGTGGATAAAACAGAAGCTTCTGTTGCTGATTTTGAAGCTGTGAGAATCATGTGATCTTTAACATTGTGATAAGTTGTTAACTTGGGGACTTTTCTTCATATCCTTAGCGGAGAAAGAAATCAATTTTGCTTGAAAAGTGATTCACACCTTATTTTTCCATGGAGAAGCGATTAAAATATATTGTCACTACATCCTGATTCAAATCTTTTGGTTTTCAGGTTTCCAGGAAAGAATTATTGACAGTTTCTGATGATGTCAGTAAGTCTTGTAAGGATAATTCCTCAAATGATGATGAAGTCGAGGAAAGAACTGATAAATTAGACAATGATCTCCATTCAGATCAAGTCCCGACCCTAGCTATTCATGAAAATTCATCTCTCAAAACTAGTTCTGGCAGACTATCTATGAATAAAGTAGCTGCTGCTTGTGCTCCGCTTCATGGGTCAACACATATGCATGACCAGGATCAGGCTCTGAGTAATTGTGACATGGAATCTCCTGATGCAAGAGGGAAAAACATAGATAGAAGGGATGGGGGAAAAACAAATTCTACTCATGTTGAGAATGGATCATTTGGTTTTGCAACAAGAAGTCAAGATAATGGGCTTCAAAAGGTAATTAATATCTGTTGCTTTCTTGGCTGTGATGTTGTGCTCATTTGTTCATTGATGCTCCCCCCCACCCCTCTCTCTTCAAAGGCTAAGACCGTTTATTGTGCACACTGCGTTGATTCATATTGAATAGACAATTCTTGACATGATTAAAATGACACAAAATAGAGAAAGAGATAGATGCTTTGTTGGTTCCTAACATGCAGGTTTTCATTTGGTCTTCTAATATAATCTCAGTCTTCTATCTTTTGCTTGGTGCATTTTTGTGTTCAGAGTCCAATCTTTTTTAAGTAAACCATTTCTTTTTGTGAAGAAAAGGAGAAATAGTACATGAATATAAAATTTTTAAAGAGCATGAAGCTTGGGCAGCATGTTAACTAAATATACTCAATATGCCTAGATCTAGGGATGGAGGTTCCTTGAGCAGTTCTATATTGTTATGCACTTTTGAGGATTTCAGCTGGTTCTGCTTTTGTTGCTTGAAGTAAAACCAAGTTGAGGATTTTTGGTGGAGCAACTCATCTATGCCTGCAGTGATTGAGAGGAACTGTGAACTAATTGCAACTCATGGCTTAAGGACATGGCCGAAACAGATTTCTTGATTGCCCATTCCTGATATTGCCGCTTAGTTAAAAAAAAATATGGTTGATTAGATTTTAGATTTCTACCTTTTAGTGATCTTTACCTTTTGGATTTCCATGATATTAGGTTCTTCTATGCCTCCTGGCCCTTCCTTCTAGTTACAAATCTTATGTTGCGGGTTATGTTACATTTGCTTCTACCTAATCAAGTTTTTTGTGTGTTTAGTAATTCAGTTGAAAGTGCTTTTTGGCTGAAAAAGCACCAAATTAATGTCTTTTTAGGTGCTTTTCGAAGGTTTTGAGAATATATATATAACATCAATTTGCTGCCTTAACTCAAAAGCACCTAATACACAATATCAAACAGGCTCTTTGTCAATATTTATTCTTAATTTCCTAAAACAGTAAATGTCTGATAATTCCTCTTTGAATATTGTGTCTACCTTACGTGCATAGCTTGTCTATTCTTCATCTTCTTCTTAGTGTGGGTACACTGTACTTTCATTACTTTCCTGTGCTGCCATGTTGGAATGCATATGTTATAGTTATCATATGTGCCATGCAACACCTTAGATGTATTCAGATATATTTGAGCATATGGTTTTCTAATGTCCCATTTGTTTTCTTTCTGGTCGTAAAATATGGGGTCTTGTCCTGAGTTCAAGTTCAGGTTTCCAAGGGAGCTTGAACATTGACATTACCTACAACTTGCTCTCCTCCTCACCCATCTCACTTTCTTTCTTCTTTCCCTGCTTGGATACAATAATTGTATTATCTTATACCTTTGTATAACTGGGACTTTGAAGGCTGTGAAGACATCAATGAACTTGGGAGGAAATGAGCTCAGTAAATTTAGTGACACTCCAAGAGATGCTTCACTAGATGATTTATTTCATCCCCTCAATAAAAATCCAGAGGATCGGGCAGCTGAAGCCTCAACATCTGCCTCAACATCACATATGAACCAAGGGAATGCTGTTGTGGCTGATGCAGGGAAAAATGATCTGGCTACAAGGTTGAGAGCTACAATTGCTCAAAAACAAATGGAGAATGAAATGGGGAAGACAAACGGTGGTGGTGATTTGTTTAGCCTAATGATGGGTGTTCTGAAGGATGGTGTGATTGATATTGATGGTTTGGTATGTTTTAACTGCTCAATTTTGTTCATTATTTAGATAATTAGTTTAATAATTCCTGACAACATATGCTTTTCTTGGCAGGTTTTTGATGAAAAATTGCCTCCAGAAAATCTCTTTCCTCTCCAGGTAGTCAATCAAATTTTGAGCACCTCAATCAATCACTTGATTTAGACTACAGTAGCATTGCAATCCAGACTTGTTGGAAGTATTTATATTGATGAACAAAAGACATAAGCTCATTAGCAACCTCTTTTTATTGTTTGGATTGAGTGATGCTGCTAAAGACAGGTATTTTGAAATATGAAGCTGCACTAATCTATTGTAGCTCTTCATGTTATGTAATAACCTTAAAAATGATAGTCCTTTTATGCTTTCTGTTCCTTTCTTGATAATTCAAGAATCTGATAGTATTTTAGTTTCCAATGGAGGAGGAAAGCAACCTGTTATACAAACTTGTAATCTGATGATTAATATACTGGCTCCAATCTTTAAAGTTCCTCTTTACATGCAATGGATTGACTATTTTGATGATTTAGTGACAATGTGAAGTGAAATGACATCTCATGCTGTTGTGGGTCGGAAACTCTTGAATCTTTGTCTAATTAGTCCTTAGATAAATTTTTTCATCAATTCCTGTTGTCTAATCATAGTGGATTCTTAAAAATAAGAATGCTATGAATATCAATTCTTCACTATCCTTGTTTTTTTATAACATGGGCTGGTTGTAATTGTTATTGTTTTTGCTTTGTAGGCTGTTGAGTTTAGCAGGTTAGTTGGGTCGTTAAGACCTGAGGAATCAGAAGAGGTGATTGTATCTGCATGCCAGAAACTTATTAGCATCTTTCACCAGCGCCCTGAGCAGAAAATTGTTTTTATTACCCAGCATGGATTGCTTCCTCTAATGGAATTACTTGAAGTTCCTAAAACACGTGTATGCCAGCTAGCTATGCATTGCATTTTGTTGTTTCCACTTGCTATGAGAGTTGCAGCTTCTAATATGAGGAGATAATTGCTTCCCAATATTTCAGGTTATATGTTCTGTCCTCCAACTGATAAATCAGATTGTGAAAGATAATACCGATTTCCAGGAAAATGCATGTCTTGTTGGCCTGGTAAGTGATTGTACTCCAAGGTTTGTGTTCCCTTGTTGAAAGTAATTTGCTCGAGTTTTGAGTTACTACAATCAAGCATTCTGTATTTTTTATAAAAGGATTGGCTCATCCCATCCTTAACTGGGGCTTGCGCTTTGTTCTTACATTTCTGCATGTGTCTCTTATCACTAATCCTTCTTCCTGAAATACTTGGGCCAGAACATTATTTCCATCCTGATATATTTATGGTGAATGTTATGTGCCAGATCCCTGTGGTCATGGGTTTTGCTGGACCTGATCGCCCCCGTGAGGTTCGCATGGAGGCAGCTTATTTCTTGCAGCAGCTATGCCAGTCAAGGTGGAGAGTTTCTCCTTTTATAATTCCCTTTTCTCCTTTTATAATTCCCTTGCTTTGATTTGCTAAACAGATAGGATTAGGACTAACACTGTTGGCTTTCTGGTGTAGCTCATTGACATTGCAAATGTTCATTGCTTGCCGTGGAATACCTATCCTGGTGGGTTTTCTAGAGGCTGATCATGCTAAGTACAGGTTTGTAATTTCTTTTCTGGTATGTGTTTGCAAGGTCAGGTATTTGTTTCCTTTAAAGCTGACAAAAAAACAAGTATGCTTGGAAGTTTGAAATGGTGCCTTTTTTCATGCAGAAAGACAGGCGGTTTGGTTGTATAGTATGAATTTTATGTCACAATGCATGAGTGTGAAGCTGGTGAATTTCATTAGAATTTATTTATCAGTCACCTTTGTTCATGCTCCCCGTTCGTCTCAAACCTCATCTTGGAATAGAAACACCACTGTTCTCTAAAAAGCATTTTCCCTAGGAAAGCATGTTTGTTGCTGCTCAATATCACATTCTAAATCATGTAGCAACTTTGAAATCAAGTATGGTCTCTGTTTAAAGCAGACAGGATGACCCTGTACAAAAGCTCAACAACAGACTGCACAAATTTCCAAATGCTCATGGTTTTGTCATGGCAATGTTTAGAGCATGCTTGTTAGCCACACATGAACTCCTCTGTGTACCCTTCCCATTATCTTATAAATACACTGATTCAGCTCTTTGCATCCAGGGACATGGTTCACCTAGCTATTGATGGCATGTGGCAGGTCTTTAAGCTACAGAGATCAACCCCAAGAAATGATTTCTGTCGCATAGCTGCGAAAAATGGAATACTGTTCAGACTTATCAACACTCTTTATAGCTTGAATGAGGCAACTAGGCTAGCTTCAATATCCATGGGAACTGGATTCCCACTAGATGGTTTAGCTCAACGACCAAGATCTGGTCCCTTGGATTTCAATCATCCTATTTTCATTCAGAGCGAGCCATCACTTTCTGCATCTGATCAGCCTGATATCCTTAAATTTAGGCATGGAATGATCGATCATCCCTTGCCTTCTGTGACACAAGAACCATCACGTGCTTCAACTTCACATTCCCAAAGGCTGGATGCCATTCAACCAGATGCCAGATATCTTGGGACAGACACTGATGGGCCTCAATCTAGTAATGAAGCAATCGAAGCTACAGTTGCTTCCAAGTTGCCAGACCCAGCAGCTTTAGGAAAAGAACCTCCAGGAGTTGCTTCTAAAGAGCGAGATAACTTGGATCGGTGGAAAAGTGATCCATCTCGCCCAGAAACTGAACTTAGGCAGCAGCGAGTAACTGGTTCCATGCAAAGGACATCTACTGATAGGCCTCCAAAGTTGATAGAAAGTGCATCAAACGGTTTTACTTCTGTGGCATCTGCTCAGCCAGAGCAAGTTCGTCCTCTTCTAAGCTTGCTGGAGAAGGAACCCCCTTCTAAGCGTTTCTCTGGTCAGTTGGAGTATGCACGTCACCTCTCAGGGTTGGAGAGACATGAAAGTATACTGCCTTTATTACATGGATCTGAGAAGAAAACAAATGGTGAATTGGATTTTCTGATGGCAGAGTTTGCAGGTAATTGGTTGTGTTTGTCTCCCTCTCTCGTTTTCTCCTTCATTTGAATTGGTCAACATGATCTCCAATTGACTTCATGTTATTTGAACTTTTAGTGGGATATGGCTCTTTTCCTGCATGGTCTGTTGTTAGCAACACCACAACAAGTTTTGAAGTCTTATTTTAGGAATTTTAGTGATAATTTCTTTCATCTGGTTTGCAGAAGAATTAGTATTTCTTGCAATGTTTATTATGGAGCTGCTGTTTGCCCTCAATATGAATTTCCAATGAGGAACACTTATATTTTGGGAACTTCTCTTGTTTTTATGGTTGCAGAGGTTTCTGGGCATGGAAGAGAAAATGGAAATCTAGACTCCATGCCTAGAATTTCACATAAAACAGTGAGTAAGAAGGTTGGACCAATTGCACCTAATGAAGGAGCTGCTTCCACATCTGGTATTGTATCTCAAACAGCATCTGGTGTATTGTCTGGTTCGGGTGTTCTAAATGCTAGACCAGGGAGTGCAACATCATCTGGGTTACTTTCCCAGATGGTATCAGCAGAGGTTGCAAGGGAATACCTGGAGAAAGTGGCGGACCTTCTGCTCGAGTTTTCTCAAGCTGACACAACTGTAAAATCCTACATGTGTAGCCAAAGCTTGCTTAGCCGTCTTTTTCAGATGTTCAATAGAATTGAGCTCCCTATTCTTTTGAAGGTACAAAAGAGAGTGTTCTACAGCTTTGTGTGTAAACTTGTTTGAGTATTTTTTTTATATGCTATCTCACCTTGCTGCTCTTTATTGATTCACAGATACTTAAGTGTATCGACAATCTGTCAACTGACCCAAACTGCTTAGAGAATCTTCAGCGAGCAGATGCAATTAAGTACTTGATTCCAAATCTTGAACTCAAAGATGGACCTCTTGTAGATCAAATTCATAGCGAGGTTTGCCTTCCCAAGTTACTTCCTATAATTTTAGTAGTTTGTGACTATGCTACAAGCTGCCTTCTTACTGTCTTTGAATTTGCATTTATAAAAAATATGAATATGAGTGTCTCTGTCATATAATAAATTGTTGGTCCCCAAGGCACATGGAATTTCTAATTTACTCCACGGACCTTTCATTAGCTGCTGTTCTGTTTTAGATTTGTAGTGCTTGTATTTTAATACTGCACTTGTTGACATTATAGAAGTACAGTGTTCTCCTTGTATACTGTACACTCTAGGTTCTTGGATCATCTCTTCTGCAATTTCTAATCGCTGTTCCTTGCATTACCATTCATTTGCCTGGGTACAGTCAACTAGACATTTGGTCTTGTAGTGGAAAAAACGACATACCAGTTACACCTCAACACAACCTTTCATTCTACGCATGCTAAAAGCCTCATGTTGGAAGTTCTTCTCTTAGTCTAGGAAGAGAGGACATGGCAGTTGCACTGCAGTGAAAGCTTTCACTCTATGGTTACCAAAATTATTGCATATCAAGTTCTTGCCTATCTCGTAAACATGGGAACTGTGTGGGTGCTTATGTATGAAATGTGAACTTAAATTTCTATCAAAAGCTGCGTAGGTCATCTTCATCACATGTTATCCAAGTTTCATGGCTAAATTGGTTTGGTTTGTTTATGTTGCCCATGTTTTTTATTAGTGGATTTAATTATTGCAAGCATTCCAGTTCTCATAACGTTTGCTGAATTTTATTGTTTGAAGGTCCTCAATGCACTTTTTAACCTCTGCAAGATAAATAAGAGGAGACAGGAACAAGCTGCTGAAAATGGAATCATTCCACACTTATTGAATTTTATTATGTCTGATTCTCCTTTAAAATCGCACGCATTACCTCTACTGTGTGACATGGCTCATGCATCACGTAATTCAAGAGAACAATTAAGGGCCCATGGTGGATTGGATGTATACTTGAGCCTACTTGATGATGTGGTTTGGTCAGTGACAGCACTAGATTCAATTGCTGTTTGCTTGGCTCATGACAATGACAACCACAAAGTGGAACAAGCATTGCTGAAAAAGGATGCAGTTCAGAAATTAGTGAAGTTTTTCCAATGCTGCCCCGAACAACAATTTGTGCATATATTGGAGCCATTCTTGAAAATTATCACGTATGAACTTTTCTCATCTTTCTATTCATTTATTCAATAGCAATTGTTAAGTTTAACTCACAAATGGCAATCCATTGGTCAATTGAATTGTGAAAAAATTAACTATGAATGAAAAACTAGTAAACTGTGCAGATCTTCTGGGATCCAAACTGCTTATATTATCAGTATTTTATCAGCATTTCATTCATACTTGTTGAATGCAGGAAATCATCCCGGATAAATACAACTTTAGCTGTTAATGGCTTGACACCTCTGCTAATTGCAAGACTGGATCATCAAGATGCCATAGCTCGTCTTAATCTGCTCAAACTAATAAAGGTGAAATTAAGCAACTCCTCACTGTCCTGTCTTGACTTTTACCACTGCACTGAGGAATAACTTATAACATATAGATCATTGTTGCTTGCATTGTTGATTCTGCTGATGTTATTGCTCTTCTCGTGCTAGTGCTAGGTAGAAACCTCGTTTATCTCAATTAGGTCTGCTTAGGAAATAGTTTTTAGTGTATATTTTTTTATATCCAGTATTTTTGTTCCATTATTTTTTTCGATGTATGCAATTCATATGCTGATTGATTTCTCCTTGCTCCAATGATCAATCTTTTAGGATATCTTCTTAACAATCAATGTAAGCCTTGTTTAGTGGTTTCTCCTCCACAGCTAAAACAACCAGCAATGCAAGTCTGCTTAGCATGGTGTCTTATCATGTCAAAAAACCACCAGCTTGTTCTTTTTTATATTACCAGTAATTAAGTAGCCAAACACGTGTTCTTTTTTATCACCACGAGTCTAAGACATCACATCGTGTAGCATATTTGGTGGAGAGAAGACCCTAGAGCTTGCCCTTTTTTCATCAATCTCGTCCAGTTATTTTTTAACATGCTGAAAGCTGCATGTGAAAGTAGGTGTTTGGTTCTATGATCATAATATGAACTGCTCAATGAAATTTGATGTGCAGGCTGTGTATGAGCACCACCCACGTCCAAAGCAATTGATCGTGGAGAATGATTTGCCCCAAAAACTTCTGAACTTGATCGAGGAACGTAGGGACGGGCAAAGCTCCGGAGGCCAAGTGTTAGTGAAACAAATGGCTACTTCGCTCCTTAAAGCACTACATATAAACACTGTTCTGTAAATTCGTGTCTCGCAGTTTCTTTTCAAAATGTATATGGTTTTTTAGGAAATTTTATTTGTTAGATTTTTTCCCCATTAAAAATATGGTTTGCTTGTGTGTGTATGTTTGCAATCATGTGGATGCAACAAGTTTTAGGAGTGTGTCCTGCTTATCCAGGAGGTCTCCGCAACTCGAGAGTTCCAAAGGGTGGCTGCCGTTTTGCATTAGCGAGCTACCAGGTCGATTCCCCCCCCCCCCCCTCCCCCAATTTGTTCTTAAATGTTCTAATTTAAACTCAAATGTTTGTAGTGCTAACTGTTTATAATTTTATGACTTATTTTTTTCTAAGAAAATCTCGTGTCTCTCGTATAATGGATTTTTCATTTATAATTTATTGAAGCTATGTTTGTTTGCGCAGTGGATTTCATGTTTAAGGTGAACCACAGTTAATAGTTGTTTGGTAATGCTAAAACGTATTTTACTATTCACATGAGACCCCTACAAAGTTTGTTTAAACCTCTCTTATTCGCAGGTTTGCGGAGAGCAGCTCTTAGTTGCTTTTCACAAACTTGCGAACAGTGGATTCATTCTTTATTATTTCGGCTGCGCCAAGTCTCATTTAAAATTAAATGTATTGAACTGGGTCTGATATAGTAAAATAAAAATATATTTTTTTATTATTTTTTAATTGTGTTTTATTTGAAAAATTAGAAGGAAATTACTTGATGATGTAGCATTTGTAGAATTTGATTTTAATTTTAATTTTATTTCTGATGATATTTTACCTGATGTTGTGTGTTTAAGAAACCAAGAAAATTGTAGTTCTTGTCGGATGGATTTTGTACATAATAAAATTTTAGATAGCTTAATGGAATAATAAAAAATATTTGATATAAGTATTGTTTATTTCATGATGTAATAGCAGTAGTTAAATTTATAATATTTAAATTAAAAACTATTAAATTATATATATATATATATATATATATATATATTATAACCTCAATTTGAAAAGTAATTTTTTAACCAAATATATTAAATTATTTTTTATTCAACCTTAATTTCAATTATAATTTTAACTAAATATATATAAATATCAAATCAATTTTAACTAAAAATATTATTTTTAAAACCATAGCTATAAAAACTACAACTGCTTTTGATATGGTGGCCTCTCTCACATAATTGTATCGTGCCCACCCTCAACTTGCTTTTACGATCTAGTTTTTTGACATTTCGGATTTTTATTGCTCCAGGTGGGTGATGCTAGGTTGAAGTTTTCAAGGATTTTTTTATTTAGAAAATTAAGGCCCTATTTATTTGTTAAAAAGTAGTTTTTTTAAAAAAAGTAAATTATGGGGAAAGTAAATTTCGAGAAAGTATTTTTCGATGTTTGATAGTGTAATGAAAAATAAGTTGGAACACACTTTCCAGTGTTTGGTTATGTCATGGAAAATGAGTTGGAAAATAACTTATTAATATTTTATTTTTCTCAAGTTTATTAAAATAATGAGGGACAAATCTTACAAATTAAAAAGTTGAATGAGAATGAAATTGAAAAAAAAATATAATTTCATAAATTATTTCAAATAAAATAAGTAATAATCAAAATAATAGAGATCAAATCTAAAAAATTAAAAAAAAAATGAAAGATGAAGAAATTAAAATAATAATAACCAACATTTCATAAATTATTTCAAATAAAATAAGTAACAATCAAAAGAATGAGGACCAAATTTGATAGATAAAAAATTTCAATAAAAAAATAATAAGGAAAAAGCAAATAACAATTATAAAAATAAGGACCAAAGTTAATATAAAAATAAAATTTTAAGAGATGAAATTGAAAAATAAATATTCAAAACAAAATATATATAGCAATCAGAAGTTTGAGGATCAAATTTGATATAATCAGCAAATAATGACATTTCTAAATTTTTCACAACTTCCGTAAAGTGTTTTCCACTCAAATTTTTCAGGAAAACACTTTCCTGAAAACCAAGCCAGATTTTCCTTTGACTGTAAAGTGTTTTCCGTTGACCAACTTTTCTAATGACAAACAAACACAAAAAAGTTTGGAAAGTGATTTTCCGGAAACCATTTTCTGGAAAACTAACACAGCTAAAAGGAAAAATATTTTCCTGAAAACCAAGCCAAATTTTTCTTTGACTGAAAAGTGTTTTCCGTTAACCAACTTTTCTAATGGCAAACAAGCACATGAAAGTTTAGAAAATGATTTTCCGAAAACTACTTTCCGGGAAACAAACATGGCCTAAGTAATATATTTAATAAATTCTAGTTTATTTATAACTTTTATTTTTAGGTTTTTAAGTTTGTTCAGGTTGGATTTTAAGTTAATTCAAGGAGTTGTAAATTTTTTTAAAATAGAATACCTGAAGATAAATATCCAATAGTAAACTTATAAATTTAATTATATCATTTTAGTTTGCTGTTTTTTTGTGTTTCGTGGTAGAAGATTTGGTTTTTTTCCCCCTCCTTTCTCAACATTGATTATACTCACATGTGAAGGAAAGGGCACGAGATACTTATTATTTATACATAATATATTTAAACACTCAACATACATATGCCAAGCTTTCACGCCACTCAAGCACCCATCTGTTAATTAAGTAGATCAAAATACCATATTTTTATACCGATTAAGCATCTCTCGTAATGCCTTTCGGACATTTTTTATTTTATTTTATTTTTGTCTCAGCGGGATGTATATTGAATGTTGGGCTGTGCTAATACAATATTGTATCTCTGCTTATTTATAAATTTCATCATGTCATATTATCTATCATTTAGAGGTTTTGAAGGTGGCATTAAGGGAACCCAAAGACGAGAAGAAGGGCTCAAAACTCAGCATACGAGGAAAGGAAATGGGTTCAAACCTAAGCCCATAAATCTTTTCCTTTTGCGTGTTTTGTGCAATTATTGATTTAGTGTTGACATAACTCCAATCTACCATAGGATATACAATATGATGTCAAGACATGTTTATATCATATCTGCTCAATTGAATATCCTGCTCTACGTGACAATGCAGTCATCTATCTAAACATACCGCTTTATGGGTGATGGGTCATGGTTTCCTTAAATTTTTCTCATTTAAGACTATCGCATGAAAGTCATAACTCAAAATAGGATTTTTTTTTTTTTTTTTGTGCCCAACCTTAGATTGAGCTATAGCAGGCCCGCGCCCAACTCTAGATTAGGTAAGGACATATCGGCGGCTAACCCTATGATTGGCTAGGTACGCATCTGCGCCCAGCCCCATGTTGGGTTAGGACGTATCCGCGTCCAACTCTATGTTTGGTCAGGGACGCGTCCAGTCCAACTCCACATTGAGCTGTGGGGCGTCCGCACCCAACCCCCTATTGGATCAGGGATGCGACCGTGTCTATCTCCATATTGGGTTATGGCGCGTTCGTCTCTTACCATTCTTGGGTACGATTGCAAGCTAAATCCAACTCCTCTTGAGCTCAGTGTGTGAGTTGAACCTAATGCCCCTCAGGTTCAGTGTATAGCTGAAAGATAACTCCATATTAAGCCTCTTATACTCTGGGTCTTGGTTAGTAATTATGATATTCATCACATCCTATTAAATACGAACAAACTGTTCATACTTATATTGATTAGATGTGATGGTATGAGCAGTAAAATAATATTATCTTACTAATACAATATTACATTTCTACCCCTCCAATGTTGTATGAAGCAAATCAAGTCATGTAATATAAAAGAGAGCAGGAATATACAAAAAAGGGGTTCGAAACCTTATACTATGAGACATAAACACATTTTCTTCTTCTTCTTCCTTAATTCTACGTCTTATTCCCCTTCCTCTTCTATATCTTCATAAAAGCTTATTAATATCTTTATTAATGTCTTTTGTCATATAAATATACCTCATACTGACTTGATTTTTGAAGGGTCCCCCATCAACACCCCTAGGGGTCTCTAAGGGACTTTGTGTAGGTATATATTCAAAAAGAGATTCACACCCCCTGAGGAGATCCATTAAAAGATAAGTCATTGTAATCTTGAAGTGAAGGTTATAGAACACACTGTAAATGATGTATAAGGATCTCTAGGAATAATTTATTTCAGAACATTCCTTGTGATTTTTGTATCCTCATCAATGTATTAGTGTGATTGCTTACCTAAATACCTTGTTTTACATAAAAATATGACAATCTGCAATGACAATACAATCGTATAAAATGATAGTGTGATCATCTACAATGATTGTGCATCCGTTTATAATTAGGTTGATCATTTCAAACAATTATGTAATAGGTAGTTTTATATGATTCATGGATATAAAGTCCTACAAGTTACTAGGTAACAAAAGAGAACAAACTCTAAGTTTATCAATTTTCTCACAAACACAGAAAATGAGCTCACACCTTCTCTTTCAATCTCACATAATCTCTCCATCTTCTTTGCAAACACAAGCACAACCTTACAAGTTTCTATTAACCTATATCAATACTAACTTAAGTATTGGAGGATTTTTTAAGCCCATCATGAGACTTATTTTTCATTTGCTCATGAGGTTCCTAGTTCAACAACAACCTTCAACGACTCAATCTACAAAGCCCATTGACTAGCCATAAAAAGGCCTTCTCTGACAATATTAAAGGCGTTGTCATTGGAGATTTTAAAAAAAGTTAGTTAATTTTTCTTTATTTTTTTTTAAATTCTATCTATAGTTGATATCCCAAAAATTCACAAGACACAAAAGAGATAAGCCTTACCGCAAATATATTTAGCTATTCTAGATCTCCAACAACTAACACAACAAGTAAGGGTGCTTACGTAGTATATGTTAGTTGCCTAAAAACAATTCAAGGCTTTGCCTCTTCCTCCATAAGTAGTTCCGCCAATAGCTCCACCATCTACACCATTAATAATTTAAGATGATGAAAATGGAATGTATACCTTCACACACAAACACACACTCTCAAAGATTTGAGGTGGAAACATTGTTCATATAAACAATGAACAACCTCAAATCTTTTTTTTTCTTTCAATTAACACCCTCTTTTTTGGTCCTTTTTTTCTATAAACATTTTTTTATATTGAGTCCTTTTGGGTCCCATTTAATAATTGAAGTATGATTTTTCAAAATTCATACTCGATAATGAAATGGTGTTTGGATTATGAGCACTAAACCACATCAAACTTTTATTTTCACTCACATCCTTTTTTTTTATTGGGTTTTTTTTGTTTCATTCACATCTCTTTTTACTAAGTCATTTTGCTTTTCATTTAACAACTATAGTTTGGTTTCGCAAAATTAAAGCTCGGGAAACCATGAAATGATGTTTATAATCATGAACATGGAAGACAATACAAGATGAAAAAAATATTAAAAAGTGATGGAAATAAAACATAGAAGAAAAACACATTCCAACATGGGTTTCAATAGTTACCCATGATGTTTTTTATTTTATTTTTATGAAATCATGTTTATAATCATAAACATGTGAGACAATACAAGATGAAAAAATAATATTAAGAAGTGATGAAAATAAAACATAGAAGAAAGACACAATCCACCATGAGTTGCAATAGTTACTCATGATGTTTTTTTTTTTTAGTAATGAAAAAAATAATATTAAAAAGTGATAGAAAAATTATCAAATTCAGCTCAAACCTAATCCAATAATAATAATAATAATAATAAGATAATAAATACTCATATGAGAATCTAAAACTAGATGGACAAGATATAAATATATAAATATTGTACAGGTTATATAATATAGAGAACATGAATATAGTAAAACCAACCTATAAGTACCCATTGATATCCTTACTTAAATGTATTGTAACATGGCAGTAATAATAATGTTTTTTAAGAAAATCTATGCTCTTACTACTTTATTTTCTTCCTTATTTTTTTTGTTTTCATCAAAGACTTGCTAGACTTGGATTTTTAAAAAAGTTTAATTAACTGTGTATTGCACTGGGAGCAGCTAATCTTTCTTTTTTTTTCCCATGTCTACTATCTCTTTTAATAGGTTCATTTTAAGGGAAACGATTGAGAATTAATCAACTCTGCATCTAGACTCAGTTGGATTAATTTTTTTAACGCAAATCAATCAATTAATTATAGCTAATAATTTTAAGAAGTAAAAGCTTGAGATTGTATTTATTTGTGGATGTGGTTGCGGTTGTTTTTTTAAAATACTTTTTACTCACAAATATATCAAAATAATATATTTTTTTTGTTTTTTAAAAACTATTTTTGATATTAACGCATCAAAATGATCTAAAAACACCAAAAACATATTAATCTGAATATAAAAATAAAAATATTTAATTTTTTTCAAAAATACTTTTAAAACGCAAAATCAAACCGGACCACTTAACTAACACCTAAAAAAAAAAAAGATTAAGTGTACATTGCCGATGTGAGGGTGTGTTTTTAATATCATTCAGGGAGGGATTTAGTCCCAAGTAATTTGATTTAAGGATACCCTTATTGTCAAACAAAAAAAATAAAAACACATGTTTTACAAAATGCTTGATTTTTAGCCAATTCATCATTCAATACAAATGGAGGATCATATTACTCCTAGAGAATTGTCCCTTCTTCAATTATCTATTTTTTAAATAATTTATGTATTAAATTTTATAATATATCAAATCAAATAAGTACCAAGTAGCATAGAAACTATTATATATTACTCTGCTAAACCTTAAACTTGTAGGAAATCACTAATTTTTTAGAGCTTCGAACTTTATTGTTTCTTTGAATTTTCTTGGACTTTTTAAAAGCTACACAACATTTTGTGTAAACTCTTTTTGTATGGATTAATAAAAATATATAATATCCTTGTAGCAACCGAATGAGAAAGTAAATACTAAAGATCAGGAATTAGTTTTGATATGATGGATGCGTCCTTTGAAAGCAGTGGAGACATTTTCTTCAAGCAGAATAATTATCTTTAAACATTTATGATGGATGCGTCATTTATACGTGATTTATGAAAGCAGGGTGGACATTTGTATGTCGAGAATCATGAATGCAAGGTGGATACGACCACTATCATCTTTAAATGAAATTGTTCTTAAGAATTTTTTTTAAAATTATTTTTAAAATCTTCAAAAATTATTTAAAATTATTATTAAACGATAAAAATTAACTGATATAACTTAGTCAATTTGACAAATACAAAGACAACCAAGACACAATCATTAAAAATATAATTTGATTTTAAAAAAAAATTCAAATTACATTTTTAAAACTACGACATATTAAATTGCATTGATAAAAATCATGAAATATTATATTGCACTCATAAAAATCGTAATCCAGCTCATGGAATTTATGATTTTTTAAAATTTTATTTTTTAAAATTATTTTCTATTTAAATATATGATAAAAAATACTCTCTTACAATTAAATACAAATCTCATGTCAAAATATTTATTTAAAACCAAGATAACTCCATAAAAAAACAAACCAAAACCAATTATAAAAGCTAATTCTCAATCAACCTAACCTAAATTAACCAGCCACACGTAAAATTCAAATCATGACATTAACCAGATTTAATAACTTAACTTTTTAAAAATTATTTTTTATTTAATTATACCTCGCAAAATCAAGCTAGTCACGTACCTGCATGTTTTTTTTTAAGACTAGATAACTAACATTAGAAAGAAAAAAAATCAAAGTGAAGAAGAAGAAGGGGGAAGATATGGACAGTGAAGCACCATTAGCAAATCCAGATCCTTCAGTGCTTTTATGGTAATTATTATACTTGCAAAATTTATGATCAAGCGAACAAAGTGTTCATTATTTTTATGAATTTTTTGCTAATTGAAGGAGCTCAACGTTGGGTCTTAGTTTGTTAAAAATTATCATAGAACTCACAACTCTTATCGTGCAAAGCTTCAACTCCCATGTCATATTTAAGAGCAACGTTCATATCAAGATTGTCCATTTTTCACAGGGGTAAACAAGGACAGGAACAAAATAAATAAACATTTAGATGACAACTCAATTTCAGATAGATACTTCTCCCATCGTCGCTAAGCAATGGGAGTACTGGTTGAAGGATATCGGGGAAAAGTACCCAAGCAACCCAAAAAAATGCATGTCTGTAACATACAAGTGTGTATAAATTCGATAAGAGAGCATCTTAATCACAATCTTATCATATGAGTTAAAGCTACTCTAGCATTTTTCTTGTCAGACTTACCCGCATCTTAAACGCCAAAAAAGTGTACAGTGCGGCAGTGCACACAGATGCCAGCCACAATTCACGAACATTGTCCGCAGCAAGTAATAACCACCACAGCATGTCTTATATCAGATCACCAATATTCATAGGCATTTCATCAATCTGGGTGCTGTAATACTGCTCAATATCTCTTAAAATCCTAATATCATCACTTTTGACAAAATTAATGGCTACACCCTGCAAACCATCACAATAATATTAAACGGTCAGCTAGCAAAGGATAGTGATCAAAAAGGTAATAAGACAGCACAGATGAGTATCCAAGACACAATCTTTTCCAATGAAAATCAAATTGTGTAGCTGTGGATCAAAAAAGACATCAACTCAGTAAAGTCATTTTTTAAAAAGTAATCAGTTCAAGGTATACAGGTGTCAATTCTCATTAGTAGAAGTACTCAATACCAAGTATATACCTTACGTCCAAAACGACCAGAACGACCAATTCGATGAATGTAAAGCTCTCGATTGTTTGGAAGGTCATAGTTGATCACCAAAGAAACCTGAAGAGAAAAATGACAACAGCATGAATAAGATGAGACCAAACTGCAGAGGTATGCCCTTAAACAAAACAATCTATAAAAGAACGCAAGTCTGGCCAAAAAGAACAGGAGGAAAAAAAGGAACACCCAATATAATCAGATCATGAAAATGAAAGCTCACTGATGTTGCATTAGCTAGTTAACAAGAGATTTGACCAAGAATAAGCTATTTTTACACAGCATAACGATGATACTAAAATGAATATCATCATTTAAGTGGTCAATGCAAGTCTGAAAACACATTTTACTTGTGGCACCGTAACAACAGAGCTAATGAAACAGCAAATTGGGTCGTTCCAAGGCCAGGTTAGACCATCAACCTCAATATAATATGTTTAAAACAGAGAAACCTATCTCAACATCAAATATTTATATATATATATATCAAGAAAGGAAAGCATCATCATGCATGTGAAAACACTGCATCCAATGAAGACATTACAAGGGAAGAGGAAGATGAGAAACTTACTTGTTGAACATCAAGCCCCCGAGCCCAAACATCAGTTGTGATCAGTACACGAGTTTCACCCAGACGGAAATTAGACATAATTGCATCTCTCTCCCTCTGAGGCATGTCACCATGCATTGCTGAGACAGTAAAGTTAAATTCAACCATCTTGGCGGTTAACCAATCAACCTGTCCAAAAGGAAGAGAACTCTTAGGACTACTTTTCAACAAGAAAACATCATCCAAAAGCAGGCACAGTTTTTTTTCCAGGAGGGCACATCTAACCCATAATAGAGTAAACATCTGTTGCAAAATTAAAATCAATCTTCCTTTATCACTTATTTAAATATCTTGAAAACCTATCTCTCAAGATAAAAATTATGGTTTCTGTAAATAAGTTTGCATCTCATGTATCTTAAACTGGTCAGGTCTTAACAAGTTCTGTGCAGACAACATGCAAATCACCCGCTATATAATAGAACAGTCCATATATCATGATCAAATGACAGTACAATTGCTTTATGTTGACACTGGTATAGAATGTTAAATTCTTCATAAGATACTGCTATCAAAAAGGAAATTATGTGAGTAACAGCTTTACCTTCCGCTTTGTATTGCAGAAAATAACAGCTTGAGTGATGGTAAGAGTATCATAAAGGTCAGTCAGAGTCTCAAATTTCCATTCTTCTTTTTCCACAGCAACAAAAAATTGCTTGATGCCCTATCACCATAGAAACACAACAAAAAGGAGCAGTTCTCATTAGATACCAGCTTCGCACCCATAGGAAGTTTATATACAGCTCAAATAATGCTCACCTCCAAAGTCAACTCATCACGTTTCACAAGAATCTTTACAGGATCTGTCATGAACTTGCTTGTTATCTCTAGAATTTCATTAGGAAGAGTGGCAGAAATCAGGACAACCTACAATATATTCATAAATTAGAAAAGGGAACATAACCAATAGCTATAAGCTTGCCTATTGTACGAGAACACACAACTACACATCACATTAAATCACAAGATTACACTGACACCATCAAGACAGAAGCTGCTTGCAAAAACTAGGAACTACACATTTTTGCAATGAAAATGCTATGCTCCATCCCATATAGACATACAATATTTAATGTTTACATACAAACCACTAAAGAGAAAGATGTAAGCTAAGTTGAATGAGGAAAGGCTAATGACAACTAAACTAGCTTAATATTGTTTTCCTCATTTTCTATGATAAGTTAGAGGGGGAGAGAAAGGGAACCAAAACAAAATAACTTGATGGAATACAATTGATGGGACCAATAAGTTAGCTGACATAATAAAACAAGAGATCAATACTTAAAAAAATATGGAGAGAGCATAGACCTGAAGCTCGGGTGGAAGATATCTGTAAACATCATAAATTTGATCCTTGAACCCTCTGCTCAACATCTCATCAGATTCATCCTGCAGACAAATAATAGAACAAAATTCAGCAACAATTCCTCAAGGCATGCATTACCATACTTACACCTTTAAGGACTGCCCAAACAAATGCAAGGCAAATTGAGATTTACTCACAAGAACTAGTACTCTGATGGCTCTAGTACGTAATGACCTTCTCTTGATCATGTCACAGACTCTGCCTGGAGTTCCAGAGACTACGTGAACTCCAAATTCTAGTTTTCGAATATCCTCGCCCACGCTTTTGCCTCCAATGCATGCATGTACTTGTATATTAATGTTTTCACCAATTGCCGTTATCACTTTCTCTGTCTGCTCTGCCAGTTCCCTTGTTGGTGACAATATCAGTGCCTGGACCCTGTAAAATCAAGCCAATATAAGCATGGCAGAGACATCAACCGTAATGTCAACCCAGATTAAACCAGCCCAAAATTCAAGAACCAGTATTCCCTTAATTACTTACAACAACTACAATAAGACTGATGTTTGCTTTTTGTCAACATTAGGATTTTAGCATAAATATCATTAGAATACCAAAAACAACCAACTTAATTGTAAACCTTAGCTATCCAAATCATAGCTTTAAGAACATTGAAAAACTTTAGCTTGCATGACAATAACAAAAAGTGGAACAAAAGAAAGGAACGATCTTGGGTTTTTCAAAATTAGGGTCCATTCAAAAACAGCAATAACACCAAAGCAAAAACTTAAATTACAACAAACAACAACCTTATCCATTAACACCTATGACATTAACACTAAAAACAACTCGGCAAACATAACCACTGATAAAACCCATATTCGAAAAAACTCCATTTATTTCTACAATTAGGAAAAGGAAAAACTATTTTAGGTATCTATAATTATGTCCTTTAAAGTTATTCAAATTCTACCGCATAAAAATTAGGGTTTGTGTAACGAATCAAAATCTATAACTTAATCAACGTACACTAACATAACCACGTTAAAAAAAACTTTGGGGTAGCAACAATGAGGCCGATATCTGATTTTATTACACAACACTAACAGAACTCACATAAAAAAAGACAAAAAAAACTAGGGATTTCAACATTAGATAAAGAAACCACCTTAGCTATCCAAACTTATGTCTTTTCAATTTAGAGTTCCCCTAATAAAACAAACTTTGTTTTACAATTAAAAAAAAAAACCATAAGGATTTTTACAATTAGGGTTCATCAATTCAAACATAATTACACAAATTAACAAAAACCATATCTCAAAATCTCAAAAAATCAAAGCATTTTAAAAAAGAAAAGAAAAGAGAAGTGCAAAAACCTACTCCCTGCTAGCAGTATCAACAAGCTGACAAGCAGTAAGGGCAATCATAGAGGTCTTTCCAGTACCAGATTGAGCTTGTGCTATAACATCACGCCCTTTAATTATTGGCATTAAAGCTCTTTGTTGTATCGCTGACGGCTTTTCAAATCCATAATTATAAATTCCTCTCAGAACATCTTCTTTCAATCCCATCTCATCGAAACTTGCAACAGGTTCAATTCCTTCCGTCGTTTCAAACACTAACTTTTCATCCTCCGCCGCAGCCCTCCTTGCACTCCGCCCAGCCGGTACTACGCTTGTGGCCATCGCCGCTGATTTTGGAGAGGTGATTTTTTCTCGAGCTAAGGAGAGATGTGAATTAAGAGGATAATATTAATACGGTCTTCTTCGAGAGAGTTCTGAAATTTTGTTTAAATGCAATAATGGGCTTAGCCCATCATGTTTATTTCTTATGGGCTGGATTATTAAACCATCTATGTTCTATTTTAACCAAGTAATACAGACAGGTTGCCCGCCGTGGGCTGGACCGATTTTTCTATAAAGTTAAAAAATAATGCTCGGGTTCTGCAAGCATGCTTTAAAGAAAGAAAGAAAATCTACGTTAGGTTAATTCAATTGTATATGATAGAAAATGCAACGACAGCAATTAAATTAATTCTTAAAAGAAAAGGTGATATCAATAACCATAAGAAAAGGAACACTTGTCAAAAAAAATATAGCAAAGCTGGATTTTCAAGATAACCCAATGTTAAAAGGGAAAATTAAAATAATAATAAAAAAATAAAGCTTATGGAGTCAACCCAAACTAATATGCAAAGTCACAACCTGGATCATGAGGTGGAACCAACTTTATAGAAAGTAAAATGAAAATAATAATAATGATGATCAATCCCCAGCAATCCAAATGTAAAAGGCTGAAATAATAATAATAATAATAATAATAATAATAATATAATTCAACTAACAAGAAGAAGCCTACAAAAAATAAACACATGCAAACCCAGGTAAATTCATCAAATCTCGCAAGGTAGATCGTGCAAATGGTATAATCTAATAGAAGGTAAAATAGGAAAAATAACAAAGTTTTATTTTAAAAAGAGCTCAATTTTGAAGGGCGAACGGAAAAAAAAAAGATATAAAAAATTGACACCAAAAAAATACTTGGGTTAACTGTCCAAACATATTGCCAAAATTATGAGATTGAGATAACTTGATTGAAAAAAAAATTAAATAAAGTCATAAAGCTCATTTTTTAAAAAATAAACAACGCCAAATAATGAAATTGAAAAAAAAATTAAGTAAAACAAAATCTATGGAAGGAGACGCCTCCTCGTATGAAAGGATGAGTCATGGCATTTAGCTGCTAAATGATGCCTCACATGCCACCTAAAAGGAACAGAAGTTCTTACTAGCACGCGCCAACCATTTTTTATTTTTAAATTCTATTTTATATTTATTAAAATACTAAATAGTATCTCAACCAAATCCACTATAACAAAAAAAATCAAGATGAAAATACAAAAAACACCTCGGAGCGCTAGTCAAAGAAATTTTGATGCAAATACATGCAATACTAACTTCGAGATGAAATTGAGATCACAAACGATTCTTTCAAATGAAATCACAATATAAAAATAAAGTTAATTCCATTCATTTTCTTTTCAACATGGATATTAATTAATATCAAAATACACCTGAAAAGTTATAACAATACACTTGTAGATGTTTTAAGTATGAACAATTAATCAAATAATAGTCACAACTTTCCACTATTTTTTACAAGCTTTGCAATGAATAAAGAGGACCAAATGCTAATTGTAAGGTTGATAAGTAAAGATATTAGATGGAAATGCATATATATATATATATATATATATATATATATATATCTTTCTATTTTGTTTTTTTAAGTTATAAAAGTAATATTAATGACAACTTTAAATAACAAGTTTAAAACTAGAAAAGTAAAGTTGAACAAATCAAAAGATAGAGTAATTTATTGATCAAGATGCTTAAAGGATGAGTAATTCAAATCGTTAAATTTGATCGTGATGGATCCTTTTGGATTGTTGATGTAGTGTTGTTGACATGTTGCACCAATTGATTTATTTGTTAATGTGTTTAATCTCTCAGCTGAAATGAAGAGTAACAGGTTAAGCTATTCTGTATTGATTCTATCTATCCACATGTGTAATCTATGCCACGAGTTTGGTGTCCCACCATATATACTCTTCAAATTATTATTGATTAAAGTCTCCTCCTTTTTTTCATATTAATTGAGCCCTCTTAATCTTTTATTTTATTTTGTAAAGAACCCTTTCATCACAACAATTAGTTCATAAGCCTATATGGCACATTTCTATAAGAATAACTCTTTCATTTTTGAAATGATGTCATTAAAAAATTGTAAAAAATAAACACAAGAAAATTAATTTTTTTTTTAACTAATTTCGTTTGTTCTTTCTTTCAAACATTTAATTTTCACCTCAAACGAGAAAATATTAAAATCAGAATATAACAGGTTTTATAAAAGAACATTAATTATCAAGCATTCAATTTGATACTCTAACATAAAGGTGTTATGTAGGCGTATTAACTAACAATATTTTGATAAAGAAACTTTTAGGTAGTGTTTGGTTATTATTGTTAAATTTATTTTATATCTTTATTTATTTAACCAAACATATTTATGTCTTACTTGTATATGTAATTTATGTTCTAGGACACTAAAATAATGTTTGGTTACAGTTTTGTGATAAAAAATATGATGATAGCAGAGACATTTCTCCTTCTATTCTTGTTTTATAAGCACAAAAATATACATTAATATCATGACATAGACATGTTTATTTTATATATTTTTTATTATCTCTTAAACAAGATATATTTATGTATTTTCCGTTTCTCTCTCTCTCTCATCTTGAATTTCTAACCGAATGCATTTCAAGAACAAAATAAAGAATGGAAGAAACCAATCAATAAAAGTACACGTTTCTAAAAATAAAGATGGATAAGTAAATGACCGAATATTCAGGTAAACTAAAATTATTGTATTTAACATAATCATATTAAAGTAAATTAAAATTATTATATTAATTAGTCAAGATATTTGTAAAATGATTTGAATATTCATGTTAATAAAAAAAAGAATTATTGTATTAACATGACTGAATTTAGATAAACTAAAATTATTGTATTTAATTTATTAATAATTTCATCATATTAATTCTTAATAGAATCATTCATTTGAACGTGTCATTTTAACTAACGGAGCATCACAATTTTGGCGTTCATACTTATTCAATTTCCACCTCCATTTTGCTCGCAGATTATTTTTAGAACTCTGCAATCTGCGCATGCCATCTTCTCTAAGAGAGAAAAAACTCGTTTATTTCTCGATTACTATAAAAAAAAAAAAAAAAAAAACTCGTTTATATATATATATATATATATATATATATATATATAATTAAATTGAAGAGTCTTCCCCATGCAAAGTAGATGATGGGGCTTTCACCTACTTATAGACAAGTAGTTGAACGACTTTTGATGAAATTGGGAATCAACTTGCTTAGCCTTTCATGTCACAAAAAAATGCCAACAAAATCTGACAAGTTACCCATTGATAGGAAAACCATAAAGAGGAACCACACTTTCTTAATGTTTTACTCTTATATCCACCTAAAAAGAAAAGAAGATCGATGAGTTTTGCTGGATATGATTGTTCTAACTTTCGCATTTGAGCACGTATGATGTATATATAGAGGATGCAGAAAATTATAAAGCGTATTAAGGGAATCATTTGCTCGAAAAAAGGCAGAGAAAATGGAAGATAAGAGAACTGATCCAGACCTTAAAAGAGCTGTGTTCTATTTTTCCTGGATTTAATTGTTTGATGAATTAAATCGGCTATAACAAAATAAAGAGAGAGAAAACCTCAGATCTGGTTCAACCATACCAGGTGATCAGTTGTGCTTGTAATCAAAAACATCTCAACAAGTTAAATTATTGATTTCATGAGTAAAATTCATAAGGAAATCTGGTAAGAAATTTAAGCATTATATATACCTTGTGAACGAACGAGGCCAAAGTTGTGGCAGATAGGGATAAGATTACTCCACAAAATCCTTTCATATTTTCCCATGGCTTTCTTGAGCTTTGTACTAAAGAGACTGATATGTATGGATGGATTCTTTGAACAAGAAAATTTCAAAGAACGAAAGGAATAGAAAGCCCTTTACTCCCATGTCTCTTGAGTGCCAAGTTCAAGAAAGCCGTGGAAAAGCATGCAACGACCTTAGTTTCTTCTCTTCTTCCAAGAAAATTATGCACACAACCCTTCTCTCTCTCTCTCTCTCTCTCTCTCTCTCTATATATATATATATATATATATATATATCCATCACCTCTCCTCGTTAACTCACAACCTATTTTCTTGGTTTTCAGCGCTTCAAATCTTCAGAATTCTATTTTTCTTTTAAACAGCAGAGAATTCTATTTCTCTCTCTCTCTCTCTCTCTCTCTCTCTCTCTCTATTTGGAGTGAACATTTTATCCTTGAAGCAAAAGTCCTAGACATCTCTTTACAGGATTGGGTTTCAAAAGGGTATGAAAAGATACAATTCAGATAGGATTCTGGAGGCAAGAACCTCAAACATTTCTTTACAGAACCAGGTTTCAAAAAGGCGTGAATAAAAATTGAAATCTTAACCAAAAACGTAAGCAATTCATGAAAGTTTTCTTTCTTTCCCAGTATTTTTGAATAAAAATTGAAAACAACAATTGACATGCTGTTGATTGATCTTGAAAACAAAAACCTTGAACAAGTGTATACAGGGCTGAGATCCAAAGGGTATAAATAAAATTGAGTGGAGACTAAAATCAAAGATAGAAGAGCAAGGAAAAACCAAAGATAACGGCTTTGAGAGATAGAGAAAGGAAGATAGAGAGACAGAAGTGACAGGATAAAGAAAGGAGTTGGTCTTGTGTGTCTCGGCGTGTACAATACAAGGGTCTACTGTTGTTGTTTTATATATATATATCAACAGAAAGTGATGATTTTCTGACAAAATGACCTTTGGTAAACTATATTCTAGTCCCTTTAGATTCTGCATTGCTCCACTTTGATTCCTATAGGTTAAGAGTTCGAATGTGGCTTCTTTTCTTTTTCTTTTTTTTTCTTTTTTTAAAAAAATCGAACTTTATTGAAAAGTAATAGAGCCAACAAGATACTGAACCTAAAAGTTCAGAAAAAGAAAGACTACCATAATTGCATCCGAGATAAGAGTTTTTCTTATCTAATTAGAGTATATAAAAAATTAATGTTTTATTTTTTTCTTTGTTTAAAATTTGTTTTTTGTGATTTTAGTTCGTTTTAATATGTTGATATCAAAAATAAAAATAAAAATATTATTTCAATGTATTTCTAAGTAAAAAAAACACTTTAAAAAGCAACTATTATCATAATATCAAACATGTTCTAAATCGAAGTCTTAGAATAAAATTTTAAAAAGTGATTACTTGACTCGTGGCTATGTAAATAAATCTATATTATAAAATTGTGATTTTCTTAGAGAGAGATTGACATTTTATAAAATAATTGGCTTTTGTTCATGGGACATTGTCCTCATTAAATTAAAACTTCTACTAGAGAACTATATATTTCATACAAGAAAACTTTAAATCTATAGGGACTGAAGCAAAACATTACTGAAACTTATAGGGGCTAATAAAGTATGTTCTACCCAAATAATCTTCTGTGACCGCACAGATTTCAGGGAAGATGGGCCAAACTGTAAAGGACACGTTTCAACCAAACAGTGGGCGGTTACGTGGAGGATAGTCTGTGGAGTAATGCTGTACCAGCCGTTCGGGTATTTGAAAATATAATAATAATTATTTTTTAAAATATTTTATACTTAAAAATATATTAATATATTAAAATAATTTTAAAAAATATATTTTAACAAAAAAAAATTTTTAATTCAATTTTAATCACCCTCTTAAATAAATAAATTGCGGTGGTGTTGTTTTGACTTTTTCAATCCTTTTTTATTTTTTGGTTGGTTTCCGATGACGATTGAATGCTAACCACCGTTTGCTAATACTGCCACCATCTTTCTCCGCCCTTTCCGCCACATTTTCTGCTGATGATTCCTCTTTGTGAACTTGTTTATCACTCACTCTTTTGTGTGGCAGTTTCTTTGTTTTGCCGCTTTTGACAGTGGGATCCATACCAAAATGCTTTTCTTTATTGTTTCATCGGGAGATACATGGGTGCGGTAGTTCTTTTCTTTTTTTCTTTTTTTTCTTTTTTTGAAATTTGTGAAAAATAAATAATAATAGCATGAGGATTGGTGATGTGGCAAAAGTTGACAGAAGAAAATTCAAGCTGAAATTTTGAGCAAATTTGAAGCATAATTATACCATATTGTCTCTATAGTGGAAATATAATATATATTCAAGGTAAAATTAAATGATTATTGAACGAATCTACATAAAAATTAAGTTTGAAGGCTTAATTATATTTTTAATAAGTCAATTTGATTCTATCATGACCCAAATTAAGAGTTGAATTGTGTTTAAGAATTAATTTGGATTAAATTATAGGATTTAATTAAGTGCAAAAACTTAATTATACTTTAAATGGGTCAAATTATTTTTATTATGGACTTAATTGGTGAAAAAATAAGTTTGATAACCAATTTGTATTTAATTGAGAAGATTGAAATTTTAGAGAACCAAAATTAATTTTTACAAAGTTAATTAGTTGAAATCAGGGGTAAAATTGGAAGTTTAGGGTAAATTATAGGCTAAACTGAAGAAATTTACAGCTAATGATTTATTTAAAAGAGGCGTTGAACTTTGAAAACTAAATTGATCGAAATCAGGGGTGAAATTGAAGAGATTTGAAAGTTAATGGTCAATTTGTATAAATTCAAAATCAAAAACCACAATGAAAAAGGCGCTGAAATTCATGGTTGATGTTGAAATTTAGCACGAAAAAAATGCATTAAATTAAAAGTTTGGAGTCAATTAAGGGAGCAATTAAAGGAATCAAAAGTTGAATGACTAAATTGAACTTTGGCTAAATTCCTAAATTAAAACTCTAAAATCCAAAATGACATCGTTTCATTAAAATGAACTAAATTGATTGAAATCAAGGGTGAGATTGAAAAGATATGAAAGTTTAATGGTCAATTAAAGGTTAATTTGCATAATCTAAAACCAAGGATTAAAATGAAAAAGACACTGAAATTCAGGGTTGGTGTTGAAATTTAGCAAGGAAACAATTGCATTAAATAAAAAGTTTGGAGTCAATTAAGGGAGCAATTAAAGGAATCAAAAGTTGAATGATTAAATTGAACTTTGGCTAAGTTCCTAAATTACAACCTAAAATCCAAAATAACATCGTTTCATTTAAATGAAACGGCATGTTTTGTCCAAGCAGTAAAAAGAAAATCAGATAACGCATCGTCTGGTTACTATTCATCTTCTTCTTTTTTTGCTAGAAAAGCTACTCGTGTAACTATTTTCAAGGGCATTTAATGCTTTATCTCTTCACCAAACTTGACAAATCATACACCACTATGATAGCTTGATATTTGACCATACCCCGGTATAGTTCTTTTCAGTTGATTGACACTACAATAGTCATGCCTCTGACCTAAAAGACTAATTTAAACAATCTTTTACTGTCAAAATTTGACAATTCATGATGGTCACTTTAAACCAATAGTTAATATCCTTCCGGGCTAAATCAAAGGCCAAGATTTATATTAAGGGTCGAGATTTGTCTCCAATAAAGACAAAATGTCCATCTTCCACCCCTATAAATAGAAGTGGATTCCATGTATTGAGGGAGAAGAAGTTCGAGTCCAAAGTTGGCAAAAAAACACTCCTTCCCAATTTCTTTTATCTACCATTATAATTCTTCTTCTTCGTCGTCGTCGTCGTGACTTCGACTTCTTCAATCGCCGCCGCCCCATGTACGTCGTGACTGTCTGTAGCCCATACCCTTACAACCCTATTTTCTCATTGGTGACAAGAACGGCCACCACAAGCTTCTTCCTCTGTACTACAAGTTTCTCTATCAAGCTCTCCTTCTAGCCAACAACTACATCATACGCCACTAGCTAGACCACCATCCACACTGCCCCCTACACCAGGTAACCTTCTTTTTTTTCCTCTTCCTCGCAAAATCATAGTTGCTGCATGCAAAATGATATTTTGCATGCAGCATAATTAATTCACATGGAAATTAGGTTGGGCTAGCGACTATATGAGTCGAGCTAAACATGTTTCGGCCCAGCCCAGATGACTAGACTGGGTTCAACCCCCTCTAAAAAAAAAAAAAAAGAAGAGAGAGTGGTATGTTAAGCCAAAGTCGCCCCAACCCGACTAAGTCAAGCTAGACTCGTTCCAACCTAACCCAGATCGTTGGATCGGGTACAACTCAATATATTTAATAATATAAAAAATTCAAAATTTTCAAAGGTCATAACAAAAATATTTATGGGTTTTAGATTTACACTGTAACATATAAACCCGATATTAAAAATACTCAATTTTATATGGAATTTTTTTTAAAAAAATCAAATTAACTTCTTCTTTCCAAAAACACACAAAAAATACATGTTTTTGTCTTCATACATATGGCTAAATTCTAAAAGTTTTTCATGTATATTTTTTAAAAGAAGAGGATAATTATCATGTTTTAAAAATACAAAAATAAATATCGTAATTAGTTTATTGTTATTCATTAGGGTTTGACCAAAATACAAATAAAAATATAACAATTATCCTGTTTGAAACGTTAGAAATTAATTATATTTAAGAAATAATGCAATGCTAAAATTTGGGCATTGGAACAGATAAGATTTAACCAAATAAGATAGAAACTTCTTCATGAAAGAAAATCTACCTTAAATCATAGACAAAACCAATGGATAGAAACACGACATATTAAAACAATTAAACAACAATGCAGCTTACTTTAGGTAGGGTGCACTGGAGGTGATACGTTTTTTTCTTGCACAATCAATCCTTTTCCTAGATTCTTGTAAGCCATAGGTTTCTTAGTAACCATTATACTAGACAACGACTCCTAAACTCATAATCATAATTATTATCCCCAAACCCTTTTTCACCATCACTTAGGAGGCAGACCCATCATTCGATGTTGAGCACGCCGCAATAGGATATCTAATCCTCTAGGAAATGCCTTGTCAGATTGGACTAAGCTCTGCTTGTTTGTTTTAGTATGTTTAATTTTAGCTCGTATTTTTACTTCTTTAGCATGTATTTATACTTCTTGTTCATACATAGGTATCAAGTATGGATTAATGCCCTCATGTATTTTAATTTTGTAAAGAAACTCATTTTAAGTTAGATGAGGAGTAGCAGTCTGCCTCATGACTTTTAATAGAGGTTTAGATTCATGAAATATCTCAACTATACACTGAGTGTTTACTCGATAATGATAGTCACACTGTTCCTCAATCATTCATTATAAACCCATATACTACCTTTATGTAAAGTGATCATTGAGCAGTTCATAGATCATTTTTAGAGCTGATATAAAGTTTACCTCTCATGTAATGGCCTAGAACATTCCCTAGGGTACGATCTCCTTAATAATACAGTTTGCATCATGGCAGACCTTATCAATAATCCTAAACTCCACATGATTTTCTGACATGATTTTTTTTTTCCTGAATATGGGTAAGAATTTGAGATGATATAATTTTTCAAGAACCTAATTGTTTAACAATGGCTCTGATACTGTTGGGATTCCCAAAACAGATATATACAATGGAGACTGTAAATTTAATTTTTTTTTCAGGAGTTTCTAAGGATCTTGTTAGACAGATCTAGGGTTGTTTAAGATTTGTACGAAAATTACCTAAAGATTAGATATTCTTTTCGGCTTTTAACAATTGCTTCAACATCCAATCGTGGAGTATGTTTTCTATGTCAAATCATATTTATTCTTGACGCCATAGTCATTGATTCTTTAAATAAGATTTGAAACTTATTCCACCTCGCGCAAGGATTTACAATCAATATTATTTAAGAAAAGATGACACAATTTTTCTAATTCACCAAAGCTAATAAATCATCTTTTAATTACTTAAATACCTTCATATAATTCATGTTATACGCAATATCTGCTCATTTAGGTACAATGCTAGTTTTGATGCAATAAAATTTTTATAATTATAACAACTTTATAATTTCTTTTCAAAGTATTTTTGTTTCAAGAACTTGATCTTTATTCTAAATTCATTGAGCAAATATTATATTTATTAATAAAATATTTAATGAATATTAAAGATAAATAATTTTTTTATTAATAAATTAAATATATTTATATAAATAATATCAATATTAAACAATGGACTAACAATTGGCTGCACATATCTTTCATGGTAACCACGTAGCAATCGGCTTTATTACTTTAAATCTTCCTTTGAGAAAAAGATACTTTATTTTACCATCATCTGTTACTTATTAAATAAATTTTCAATTTTTTTTTCCTGGTTCAGACTATACTGCATCATCACTGACAGAGAGGATGTCACGAACTTTCATGTGTCTGGAAAAACTGCTGAGAATTTCTCAGGATCATCGACTCACCACTTCATCCACAACAATCCATCCATTTTCCCACCTCTGATGATTCAAAAACTTACCAAGACTATCATTTTCCAGCTGTGTTTTGGAGCCTTCAGATCTGTCGTATCGATGTGGAACCGTCGTGACAAACAGGCTGGACAACGACCCCATCACTGCAGATACACACTTCTAATAGCACCTTCAACAGTCATGACAGTTGTTGCGTCAAGCTCTGGAGCTCCTCCTCCAGCAATGTTTGGCCCACCTTATACTGATACAGCAGCTTCAATGGCCATGCAACCTATTGCATCGAGCTCGAATGCTCCCCCTCCGTCGAGCCCAACAACTCCTGCAGCCCTTGGTCCGCCTCGCGCTGATCTTTGCAGCAGCAAAAACAGCCATCACCGCTCCACGACAACCTCTAACTCATTCGTTCACCACAAGCAAGAAGAAGGCTCCAGTTTAGCGCTACAGCAGCGACATATGAAAGGTATAGAATACACAGTCATATACATCTTTCTACCAGTCGTTGAACAATACCTAAAAATTATCGTACACCATCTTTAAGCAATTTAGAATAAAGATCAAGTTCTTGAAACAAAAATACTTATCAACCTTTGTTTTTGTTTCAAGAACGATCCAACCTTTTTTCCTTGGCCGGCATAAACAACTAACAATCTTATCAATCTCTGAGTTTTTTTAAAAAACAGTCCCATCGAAACTAAGGGACCATCTTGGCAAAAAATGTTGGAGCAGGGGAAAGCCCTCTTCTTCGACCATGATGACTCGAAAACAGCACTCATCAAGAAAGAAAGTGCGATCCTTGGCATATTATTTATATTATAAAAGAATCATCTTAACCCAATAATTTAAATTGTTAGGTGAGGTACTAAAATATAATTTATATTATTTTCTAACATACACCTTTAAGTTAAAATCCTTTAGGTTTGAAACTTGTACAGACTCACATTACCTTGTACTTAATTTTTATCAAATAAATAAAAATGGTGAGATTCGAACTCGTGACCGCTTGGTCATAAGATTCTGATACCATATCAAAGAACCATCTGAACCCAATAGCTTAAACTATTAGGTGAGATTCCAAGATATAATTTATATTATTTTTTAACAAGTCCGTTCCTGAGATGCCTTCTCTCAGTGAAATAAAATGTTCCTCTTTCATTAGTTTGTGCAAAGCAATCGTTTGCTTCGGCAGTGGACATCTTTGCCATACCTGCCCTTGACAAGAAAATCAAAAAACCAATCCCTATGTATGCAGTTTCTATTCAACAACGTTGTCTTCTTTTGTCAGCCTTTGCTACATCAACCTTCACTTTTCTTCCTGCCCTTTAACGTGTTGATGTTGCCTTTACAACCTTTACAGCTGCATCAAACTTTGCTGTCTTTCCGGCCCTTTACTGTAATTCTTGCTTCAACAACGAACATCTTTGTCATTCCTGCCCTTCATCATTTCTTGCATAGGTTAGAAAATAATAGTGTAATTCCTTCAAAATTATGTGATTGTGACTGGAAAGGAGGGTTTAAGAATTCTTTGCAGCACCATGATGGCGGAAAGATAAACCAAGATGGTTTTGTTTGTGTAAAATCCAGTAGAAAAACAGCAAGCTAAGGAAAGGCTGCTCTAAATCATGATACTCTTGGTTTTGTCTTAGTTGCATTGAACCAATGGCAACCTTTGCAGATTGGTATCGATATGATAAGCGCAATGATTAATGAGATCCACGCTTTTGATCACTCTTTTGCTCTGTAAATGATGATGTTGCCTCTGTTGATTTTGCTTTCCTCTCACGTTTTCGCATCATTCTTTCACATTTCCTCTGTAAATGATGCGAAATCACATGATTCTCTTACAATCCCATTTTACATTCAATTGTGATTCAATTTTTGTTTTCACCTTTGTTTTTGAATGGCAGCTGCCAATAATCACAGTTTAATCTTCTCCATTACATTCAACTTGATTTTCACATCTCCATTTTACTGCAACAGAGCAATCTGTGAAACTGCTCCACCACCTTTTGGCAAGGGCTCAAGTCGATCTCTTTTTTGTGTTCTTCCACGTGGCTGTTGCTTCACAACATCAATATTTCCTAAAATTTCAAGTTAATTTTTAATATAATAAAAAAATTTATTATATCATTTTCTTTAATTGAAAAATACGAAGATAAAACCTATATTTAATAAAATAAATTTATCAATAAATTATAAAAAAATATTAATGTTAATTAAATACTAAATTTTTCAACCAATATTTTTTATTAAAGCAAAAGACATGTGAGTGTAAATATTTAACACCCACTTTTATTTTGAATTTATGAGTTTTTATTTATTTATTTTATCTTAGAGGTTATCTTTTTTCATCAACATATAAATTATTTTAGAGGTTATCTTTTTTCATCAACACCTACAAATATAGTTTATTTATATCATATATAAAAGAAAAAAAACTAATCTCTTTGAAACATTATAAAAATATAAAACAAAAAAATATAACTGATATTTAAAAAAAATCAACAAAATAATTTAAAAAATAGAAAGAAATGGTATTAATTTAATTTGAAATAAAAAATTTTTAATATAAACTAAAAAAAAAACATTCAAGTGGGAGGATATCAATTAAAAAATTTGTCAAAAAAAGTGAGAGAGACAAGCCAAGTTCTACTTAGACTGGCTCAAACTTGATCAAGCTTAAAAATTTAGGCTCACGCGTGTAAGCCTATAATATTTTTTTAAAATAAGACTCTTTTTTATTTTTTAAAAATATAAAAAAAATCAACTCGTTGCTTGTTGCCTAGTTTTCAACCACCTGAGGTGGTCGAAAAACACTAAAAAAAAAACAGGCTAAAAACCTCAAAAAAACCTATTCATAACCTTAAAATAGCAAAAAAAAAAAAAAACTCAAAATCACAACTTCCCAGGCCCCGATCTGATATAAAGGTAAAAAACCAGAATCATGGAACTTATTTCGTCGAAGCCTAAATCATGACTGGCTCTTTTGGTTGCCTAAACCATAACAATTGACAAGTGACAAGTTTCTCTCTTTCGCTATTTTTTAGAGACTTTCACTCTCTCTTGAATTGAAACTTCCATGAATTTAGTGATAGTATGCATTTTCTTGAATTTAGAAAATTGAAACTTCCATGAATTTAGACTACCACAATTTCAAATTTAATCTCATCTAATTTGACCAAAGAAAGAAAGAAAATTAAGGAAAAGAGAAAAGGAATGAAAATAGGAAAAAACATAAATAAAAGAGCTGGTGATGGGCTTTGCAGCGAAGCATCATCACAAATCCCAGTTATTGTAGTAGTTTTGTTGATGTTAATGTTTAATTGGGGAGAGGACGTGGCATTATGATCAGGACAGCAGTGATCTTTACTTCAACAAACACTAATCGTTACTTGAAGCATGATTGCATGAATGGTAATAATAGCCCTAATGGTATTTTAATTTAGAATTACGATTAACAAGCAGCAACAACAGAAGATTAAAATCATTGATCTAAAGAACTTCCACGGCCTTCTACATGCCATTTCCCAATGCCTTGGTAAAGTTCTCGTCATCGTCTAAGATGAACTACAAAAAAATAGATCTGGATATATAAATGTAGAATTCATGTAATGTCAAAACTTCTGGGGTAATATACATGGCAGAAAAGTAGCCCGTAAATAAGGGCCAAAATCCTACAAGAAGCCTATGTGACACTGCATTATATCATCCGAGGCTGCCTCCCTTACCCAGCGTTCACCAAAAAGTGCAGAAGCTCTACTTTGAGGATTGGCTGCTACTAGGAAAGGTTCTTTTCATTTCTTTTCTTCACCCTCTTTTACCCCAAGAATAATTGAAGTAGGAACCTGATTAGAGGAAGTTTCAGAAACCGAAAGGTGATTTTTTTCTGTTTCCACCTTCTCCATATTGTTCATTCCACTTCCTCAGCTCATTCATGCTTGCTGCGTCAAAGGAAACTGAGGGCCCCACCTATACAACAAGTAATAGATACCATGGATTTCATAACATCAATGTGGAGAACGCATGATTTTGCAACCCAACTTAACCTTGTATCAGACTGCTAAGAACAGTCAATTAACTAAATTGTTACCTTTGCTTTTGACTGGATGAAATCTTCCAAATTAAGTGGTCTTAATGCCGGAGTTGCGCCGTTCTTGCCACCCTGTAGAAAAAGTGACCAGGTGGAAAAAAGAGCAGAGTCAAATACTTGGCCACAAATCAGAAGTAAAATGACTTCAGGCAACACATGGTAGGAAGAATTAGAAGTCTGCAGCTGGAGGAGGGTTGGTTCATTCAAAGAAGGGGGGCAGGATGCACACATGAGATAGCAGCAAACAAGGGTATTTCTGAGGTCTAAAGTTCAGGAATCAGGATACCGTCTGCAGTGTAACCTTACTAGAAGGCAGTAATATATTTCTGCTATTTTACAATCTTCACACCATATACAATAGACAATGAACATTACTTGATAAACTAACTATATTACAAAGAACAGTTTTTTTTTTTCATGCCATGCCACAACCTGTTGCATACCAGCATTAAAAAGTCATTAATTGTTGATGAAGGTAACTTGCAGATCATATGTTCACAAAAAAGTGGGGGGATGAGAAATGTGGCAGAAACATCTAGCCTGTTTTGCTTGCAAAGACAGATAAATATTCACTGTTTGGATGCTTACCAAACAGGTGCCTTAGTTTCAAATTGAAAATAATATGACCAAATGCAAGAGAGTATAAATGCAAGGAAAGATGACTATCATCGAAATTATGATCAAAACTAGCACTTCACTTCTCACTTCACAAACTGCCAATGACACGGCGTATAGCATGGTTAAACGTTAGGGTTCTCAAACCCTAAAGTTACAGACCTAAACTGTAGAGAAATTTAAAGAAAATTCTCTAGTGTTTTATTAAAAATCTTAATAATAATCTTCTTCTCAAAATAAACTACACATCTATTCATATTAGTTTTTTAAAAAATTTATGGGAAAGAATTCCTAATTAAAACTAAAATCATTTATAGA
This sequence comes from Populus tremula, assembly GCA_964019445.1. Classification (NCBI taxonomy): domain Eukaryota; kingdom Viridiplantae; phylum Streptophyta; class Magnoliopsida; order Malpighiales; family Salicaceae; genus Populus; species Populus tremula. The sequence continues at coordinate 6,312,959 of CAXHTJ010000017.1, forward strand.
AAAGGATTCCTAATTAACACTTAGCTAATAGAATCCATCTAACATTGGGATTCCTAAATAGTAAATCACTAATTAACTTAAAGTTCTAATCTAAATAGAAAAAAGAATCTAAATACAACAAGAAAAATAAAAACAATCTCGCATAGTAACTTCTAAATCTTATTTAAACACCTTTTCCGATCATCATGAAATTTTAACTCAATAGAAAACAAGGCATTCAGAATCTTCTGTAAAAATTTTAACTTGATCCAATGATCAGATTAAAAATTATGCTTTATTTACCAAACTGTATCTCGGACTCTTATTAAACTCCTCAAAACCTAAATTTTAACCATTAATGAAATAATACAATAAACATTATTATGCTAAGAACATGAAAGAAATTTCCCCACGTCAGTCCCCTGTACTTCTAGAAAACTCGCCCTCAAGTTATCTTCAAGAATTGAACTCTTCCACTCTAAGCGAACAAATATTTTGAATATAACATTGTAGCCAGCATTTTCACAAAATAGCATGTCATTGACCGGTGAACTTCAAAATTTAATTTATATGCACATTTTAAAGGAAACTCCGTATTTAATGTTCTACTTTCTGCTCCTATAAAGTCCACTTGTAGTTTTTTCACACTTTTTTTTTTCAAGCTTGACCTTATTATCATCTATGACTTCCAATACTTCAACCTTTAAATATAAAGAAACTTCAAGATAATCTTTGAAAATACTTTTAGGAGAACTATAAGAAATTATCATGTCCTCCATGTCTTTGTTTATAAGATTTTCATCCATGACTGAAAGATCATTGTTTGTCACTGGCTTCTCCAACTTAAAATCAAAAGACTAAAATTGTTTGTCAACAACCTCTTTGATCACATTATCTTCAACATGATTAGATAACTTTGAGATTTTGCTTTCACCAAACTCCTCCATGTTTTTCCTTCTTGCCTTTTGAGAAGGTTGAATATAAGGCAAATAGTAATAATCTATTTGCTTATCCACCCAATATAAAATTCTTCATAATCATCTTGTATAAACTTCAAAATTAATGATTGTCTCAAATCTTGCCGAGATGAAATTAAATGCATACAAATAGAATTTTAAAGTCTAGAGATTCAAACCACCATTCTCTAGCACCACAAGAAAGTTTGTATATGATAAATCCTACTTTTAGTTGATAAGGAATCTTATCGAAATAAAAGTAAGCGTCCAATTCTGTCAACCACTTAATAAATCTTTTCTTTAAAAATCTCCCATTATTGAAAGGAATCTCATCAAATTCACAAGCAGATCTAGGCTTTGGTCTGCCTCGAGGTAAGTCTCCAAGCAAGTTGCTCTCCTTTTCACAATCCCTGTTTGCATTACCCATTAGCTGAGCTAACTATTAGTCACGATCCCTATTTGCATTACCTATTAGCTAAGCTAACTGTCATGGTTTGCTCCAAACAATCTAGTTTTTATTCCTAGGCCCGCACAACACCACAAAAGACCTCCACTCTTGCATCGCAGAGTGGGTTGCTATTGTCTTCATCCATCAAAAAGGCCAAACAACTCTAATATCAATTGGTGCCATATAACTTGGTTAAAAGCTTGGGTTCTCAAGCTTTATAATTACAGATCTAAGTTGTAAAGAAATTTAAAGAAAACTCTCTAGTGTTTTATTAAAAGTTTTAATAATAATTTTCTTCTCAAAACAAATTAGACACTTCTATTTATATTAGTTTTAAAATTCTTTATGGAAAAAAATTCTTAATTAAAACTACAATCTTTTATAGAAAGGATTTCTAATTAAGACTTGCCCAATTAATAGAATTCATCTAGAATTTGGATTCCTAAATAGTAAAATACTAATTAACTTGAGTCCTAATCTAAATAGGAAAAAGAATCCAAATACAACAAGGAAAATAAAAACAATCTCGCATCGTAACTTTTTAGCCTTATTTGAACGCCTTCTTGATTTCCAATCATCATGAAATCTTAACCTAATAGAAAACAAGACCTTTAAAATCTTTTATCAAAATTTTATCTTGATCGAACAGTTAGATTAAAATTTATACTTGATTTATCAAACTGCATCTTGAAGTTTTATTAAACTCCTTAAAACCTAAAAATCTTAACCATTAATTAAATAACACAATAAACATTATCATGCCAAGAATACGGAAGAAATTTCCCCATGTCAGCCAAGCACAAGTACTCTAACAAAAACAGGCATATTGGGTGCCCAGGACCAATATAAATTGAAGCGTAAATCATGGAAAAAAATATATTAAACTCAATCACCTTTTCTTCTTCTAAAAGTTCTTCGACTGGTCTATATGCTGCAGCGATACATAGGTTCTGAAAAACAAAATTCGAGACAATTAAGGCCATATATTTTCTTCCAAGAAACGCAAATTTGAAATTAGAAGCAACAAATACTGCATTACCTTCAAATCACTTCCGGAATATCCCTCAGTTGCATTTGCAAGTTTGTCAAACTGGAAGTCAGCTTCTAAATTTTCACGATTCAGAATTATTCTGAGAATCTTCATACGATTTTCGGCGTCTGGTAGGTCCACGTGTATTCTAAACAATGATACAACACAATTATACAAGTGACATTGCTATTGCTTTAAACAGCAGCAGACACGACATATGGAAACATGGCAAGCTTTAAACAGCAGCAGACATATGGAAACATGGCAAATATGATATCTTAAACCAAAAGACAGGCTGCAATACTAAAAATACCAAGGCATTTCCTCAAGCAAACTTGCCTCCTAGGTAACCGGCGGATTACAGCATCATCAAGATCAAATGGTCGATTTGTGGCACCAAGGATAAGGATTCTCTGGCTATCTTTTGATCGCAATCCATCCCACGCTGCCATGAACTCATTTCTCATTCTTCTTGTAGCTTCATGCTCAAAAGAGCCACCACGAGCACCAAGCAAACTGTCAACCTACAGATACAAAATCCAGTTAACAGAATAGCATTCCAAATGTTAGAGGTGTTTAGGAAATGTCATAAGAAAGTAATGTTCATGCTGTTTGTTGTCAAAATGACCCCAAATGAGGTAGAAAAAGGAAAGGGAAAGGAAGATTATTTATCAAAACACCATTCACCTGATTATTGTACAGACACCTACAGGCAAGAAATGGAGAAACTAGAGAAAGATGCAATTTGTTTTTCCCAATTATTAAATTATGACAACATTTTCTACAAGAATTTCTCCAGATACTGAAAAGTTTGTCAATTTAAAAAAGAAAGTTTCACAGCACAATTTGTGACACAATGATACAAACAACAAATATTTATCACTTTGCAAGGACATTAGAGACCTACAATTTACAGAGAATATAATTCAAAATCAATTTCCACCAATATTTTAACACTTAACCCATTAATCTATCATAAATCTTTGTGATGATCATGGGACAGGCCATTGGGGCACACAAAAAAACTGTTATAAGAACTCCACGGTTATCTTATTTGCTGAGGAAGCTTCACCAGCATCCAAATTGAAGTAGTCAGATTAAGAACTAGAAGAGAAGATAAGGATGAAGGTTTGCGAAGATAACTTTCATATTTCCCTGTATTTTGTACACAACATTTTTATTGCATGAAAAAGAAGTGAGATAGATCTGTTTCTGGAAGTTCTCAGTGTTCCACAATAGCTTCTTTCTATTATTCACATCCTGACTTTTACTAAGGGTAAAAATTGTATACTGAACAATATTATATCATGAGGACAACGAAATTTAACTTTACAAGTGCAAAAGTTGGTTTCTTTATGCAATGCAATAACCAGTTTATTTACTACAATTGTCACACACACACTCATGCACACGTGTACACTGAAAAAGGAGAAACTCACCTCATCAACAAATATAATGACAGGAGCCAGCTTGCTGGCAAAGGAGAAGAGAGCCTTTGTGAGCTTTTCAGCATCTCCAAACCACTGTCTCAGGAAACAGGAAAACATTAAGTAACATACAGAAACAAAAGACAATGACTAAACAAACTGAAAGTACTCAGCTATATCAATAATCAATGATTTAGCAGCCAGTATTTTGTATAGAAGACATGTTTCTGAAAAACTACCAACAGAAGCATATGTATACCGGTGCTAATTTTTTTCTCAAATTTAATGTAACGAAACAAGATAACATACAAGCAGGCATTTGTTTATATAATAGCCTTTGTATCACATGCAACGCATGCGATGCTTTGTCCTTTATAACTTAAGTTTATGTTTTTAGATCAATATCAGTTTGGAAGTCTTAAAATGCCATGAATTCATATATCACACATAAGAAATGAAATAAAGAGCTTTTGAGCTTTGTGCTCTTGTGTCTCTGTACTCTTTTGTCTCAAGCATCCTTAATAGGTTTAGAACCCACTGGCAGGATGAATTTGTTACCTGACTCTTTCTGGAAAAAAATAGAAAATAAAAGCAGTTCTTTTATTGTAGGTAAAAGAATGTGAAACATGGCTAAATTCTTCATCTTGGAACCTAAACCTCACTAAATGGATACAACATCCATTTTTTATTGTACCTTTGAAGTAAGAGTTGAACCAGTTATGCTGATAAAGTTTGCCCCTGCCTCTGTTGCAAGCGCTTTGGCAAGAAGGGTTTTCCCAGTTCCAGGAGGTCCAAAAAGCAAAATCCCTTTGCAAGGCTGGAAAAAAGCTTTACAAAATCATGCTCTGAAATAAGGCTAACAAATAATTTTTCATGTGAAGAGTAAAATCAGTACCCGCAGCAAATTTCCATGAGAGAAAAGTTCTGGTCTCCTCATTGGAAGAATGACAAGTTCATTCAAAGCCTTCTTCACTTCTTCAAGAGCACCTACGTCATTGAATTTGACACCAATTTCACCTGGAGCTACCACAGCTGAGACAAAGTTGCTCTCATACTCATCCTTGGCCAAGTTCTGCTGATATTTATATTCAATAGAGATCAGCACATAGTATGTAAAGCTTTCAACATACTTGTAGCATTGAGAAGAGAAAATGTATACACATGCCTTCAAATTCTGTGATGGCTTTTCAGATATGGTTTCTTGCTCCTTCAACCTCATAATCGCCATCTCAAGGCTTCCCATGAAAAAGAACAGATATCAGCTTCTAGGTGCCAAAAATTTGACTAACATACAATGATGGGGTAGGCATACCTTTCTCGGGGCAAAGACAATCGATCCCCTTTTATGCATGGGAGCAGGCATGATGATAAGTAATGATTCTTAGCCCAGCCAATGACTTTTTCAGCCTCTGAGGGAAAAATAAAGAAAAAAAGAAATTCTTAGCCTAGATCCAAATAGTGTATCAGAAAAGAAATTCTTCAACCTTCATTTGTAAAGTTGAACTTGTCAAACTAGTTAGGCTCGTAAACATTTTTGGAAAAGCAACGGTAAAGTTTATTAGGTTGATATTAAACTTGGGACTTTTTTCTGGTGGAGAAAACTTTCATTTTGTATTTCTCTTCCCTAAAAATCCATAGTCAACATAAGGATATTGTGATCTTGAATACGGAACCAACAGTTCAATACTAAGCTAAAATCAGCTTAAATAACAAGCTTCAGTTTCTTACTCCGCTTTGTTAGAATGAGGCCATCAGTATTTATATGCAATAGGTCCATGCATGACATCTCATTTTCTTCAAGAACCTGCAATAGAACTATATCAGTAAATTTCAAAGACAAATGGGTATCAAATTTCCTAGTGCAATTTGCAATTTCAAATAGTCCACTCCATGCAACAGTTAAAACTAAAACACTGCTGTGATTGAAACGAACTTTGACGGTGACTCCCTACCTTGTGCAGTTCAATTAAATTGCTCCTTGATATCACAATTCTTCTGTCCTCTTCAACCTGTTTATTGAATGTTCTAAGAAGATCTTCCTCCTGTAAGAAGCAAGCAAAAATATAAACCAAAACATACAACACCAAAACAAGTATAAAACAATTAGAGAGATAATGCCACATTTAAGATATAGTAGAGTACTATATCTAATCAGGACAGAAGTCAGTGCAGTTTGACAAGAAGGATCTCTAGTTCCAACCCTACCATCTAAACCTGAAAGTAAGCTTCAGTCATGGTCTCACAAGACACCAAAGCCTGTAAAAGAATCTGTACCACTACATTTTCCTTAAAAGGAAAGCACATTCACTTAAGCACAGGCAGGCCAGCAAATAACACACTTTTGTTCAATTCTAGGCACTAAACGGCACACTATACATTTTTATTAAATTGTGCGATTTAACAACTTCTTGGCTCCTAAATTAACATTTAGCTTTAGTAGAACACTGATCACTCATGCACTCTTATTGATTCTAAGCCATACATCACTCATCTTCCTAGAAAGCATGGTATCAAAGAATGCACTTTATGGGATCCCAAGAAAGAAGAGGGGCAAGGTAGGACAGAATAAGTAAAACAAAAACATGAGAAACAAGACACTAGTACACAACAGTTATTTGAAACAGATCAGAATAAATACAACAGTCATTTACCATCTTTTCATAATTTGAAACAGGTCAGATTAAATACAAAAGTCAATTACCTTTGGGGGATAGAGGCACAAAATATTGGTGAAGAGCTTAGTTATGTCATTTTCATTGGACCTCTTTGCACCTCTAAGTCCATCAGTGAGGTGCTTCAAGGAGAGAGGCTGAAAGATAAATCAGTTCTCAGTTAATTACATAGAAACAATAACGTAGCTCAAAAGCTGCCTTGGATAAATATGATACTAATCAATAATTTTCTTTCAAATTTACAACGTTTTAAGAGTTTTGCAAGCCTTACCAGCTTTGCCAGCCGTCCAAGATTCGGGAGTAGCATTGTCTGTTGAATATGAGATTCAGAGAGAAAAGATACTAATGAAAACAAAAGGGATGGGAGAGAATGGTATCTACAGCTTATGAAAACAATTGAAAATGGAATCAAATGCTTCCAACATGTATGTGTGCATTTAACTTGAAAAACTTTAGAAGCTTACGAATCTTTCTTTCTCCTTTGACCCAGTTTCAGCTTTGTTTTGTCCACATATCAAAACAACAGGACCTGATAATTTGTCAAGCATTTCTTGCACCTTGCTTAAAAAATCCTTGCGGTTTGACTTGGGAACCGCCCTAGACAACCACTGAGAAGAATCTGGAAAATAGACAATAAGGGGTTGCACAGAACTCAAAACCTGCAAATGAGGGGAGAACAAACATCAATTCTTAACAGAAAAATCAAGGAGAGGTACACTGGACAGGGAAAAGGAAATACCAGGCAATAATACCTCGCATAGAGCCTCCATCGCAATATAGCAATATTCTATCCCAGTGTCAGGATCATGCTCAATATCCTTAGCTACACAACAGCCAAAGTTAGGTTATTTACAAAGACACAAACACTGGCAAATATATAGTTAAAGGGGGAAGCCGGTTTAAAATTTCAAAATTGAATTTTTAATTCAGAACTTCCAAATGTTGCTTCAACACCTCATACAATTTCCATACAGTTGATGACTCTGATCAACTTTACATCATTTCAGTTTAAATAGGTAGTTAAATCCTCACTGATGCAAGAAATTACCATCTATCCAATAAACTGGTGCTTTTGCAGGCTGCTCCGTGAGCTTCTCATCCTTCTCTCCATCATCTTCTTTGTTGTCATTACCACTATCTAAAATCACAGCGACTCGATCTCCATTCACCTCATAAACCTCCCCAAGTTGACCGCTTGATAAAGGCCTGAAACATAACACTCTCTGATCAAAAGTTCTGCCAGTCAATTTTATGAATATGAAAGTTCATGCACTGTAATGCCAATTGAGTTAGTGTTCTCCCACAGCTGATGGCCAAAACTCTCTGAGCTTTGATAGTCCAAGGCAAAGTACAGGTCTGATGAGACTAAAGGTGTAATTGAGCTGTTAAAGGAAATGAGAACTTATATCTGGTTAAGGCAATTCCAAAGAAAATTTATGGCTACAACAATTATCACAAGTTTCACTTGACATTAGTCCAAAGGGTAGCATATAAGGCTAAATCATAAAAGGTGCAGAAGATTTCATATGTTGCATCATCAAAGTTGAGAATTAAATGTTAGAAGACAACACCTCGGAAAAGAAAAGGACTGTTCACTTATTCACCACTATTTCTACTCTTTCAAATTGTCAAAAGTAATATGCCTACAAATCTGAAAGGAAATGAGAGCTTATATCTGGTTAAGGCAATTCCAAAGAAAATTTATGGCTAGAATGATTATCACAGATTCACAAGTTTCAATTGACATTAGTCCAAAAGGTAGCATACAAGGCTAAATCATAAAAGATGCAGAAGATTTCATATGTTACATCGTCAAAGTTGAGAATTAAATGTTAGAAGACAACGCCTCGGAAAAGCAAAGACTGTTCATTTATTCACCACTCTTTCGGCACTTTCAAATTGTCAAAAGTAATATGCCTACAAATCTGAAAGTTGCTGTGTTTGCCCAAAAATATGAACTTGGAAAAAGCAGGGCATGCAATGCTGCCAAAAGATTGTGATAGCAGCAGAACACTATGTGACCTCAAAGTTGTCTGTAAGTCAAACCACACCAAATCTAGCAAGTATTACCAGAAACGCAGCATCAACTGATTATCATCTAGAATTGTGCACCAACAGTTTGCTGGTTACAACTTCATCAGAATCATCCACTCTATGAACAATGTATTGCCAAGGACAATAGTTGTCACTTAACCTAGTAAATAAATATTGAAGAAAAGCCATTTAGCTAATCAATTCAAAGGTGATGATACTATACAACTTTGCATTTGTCTCTCATCAAATCTATATGCTGTAAAGTTGCTGAAAGGAAATTATCAGTTTCCTACTGATACCTAAAAGTTTCATATGAAGACAAACATATATTAATTGTTTCCTTTTTAGACAGTACATGAGGCATGCAACTGTTATCAGCATGACCAGTGACGTTTTTAAGCTTCATTCAGTCTCTATGTATTTGCTTCAATTAGTTAACTATAGCTATGCAGATCCTGGTGTCTTTATAGCTACAAGTTCTGGTTGATTTAAAAAATTTCTTGTAAAATCAATAAGCTAAATCCCTGGTGCCAAAATATTTGATATACTTCAGAAAAAGGGAAAAAAGGATTGCTACACTTAAGTGCTTTAAAAAAGTTACGGAGATAGGTCTCCATCCCAGACAATTATCCTTTAAAATAAAATTGTCATGATTAGCAGGGTAGTTGAAGAATTTTGGAAGGATGTGGGAACTGTGCTAATTAGTTGGAGCATGTAAGTATTTTAACTGTTTGATTCAACATAGCAGATGCATCTACATTTGCTCTCTAGAATGGACCAAAGTTGGAATTGCTTGATTCAGAATATAAAAGCATAAGCACACATCAGAAGGCAGGAACCTCTAATATCTCCATCTTTGTGAACCATGTAATCCCACCCACCAAAGAAAATAATTCTGTCTGGTGCAATAATCACAAGAAAGACTGCACAAATGAAAGGAGCTGCCTAGGAACTGTATGCTGACAGAAAATGAAGCAACCACGAGCACATTCAGCTCCAATAAAATGTCAACAGTGCAATGGCATCTATATCAACGTTAACAGTAATTATCACATTTGAAATGGACACAACACAAGAATCTTTTGAAATAAGCATTGCCTTTTCAGCTACTTCAGAATAAATTGGTTTTCTTGACTTCATCAGGGTCTTTGGTGCAAATGTTTTAAAGGAGTATCCATACCAGACATGTAGAGAGATTGGAGAGCTTTTTTCTTCTGATTATGAAATTTTCTTGTTCTAAGTTTTGTACTACAATAAACCTCTCCTAACTTTCTCCTATTGATGAACAGGAAGGCAAAGAATGTTATCTAGGTGGTTTTGTTCTACACATCAGGACGAATTACCAACCCACCTGCCACGGATAGTTGTATAAGCATTTTTCAGACCATCAGATGTTGGTATCTTCCCCAATATGACCCTGTGATGTCAAAGTTTATGTGGTTGATGAGTTTATGCTAAATGTTTTTAAAAACAATTTACCAGAACACCCTCTGATCATGATACCCGTAGTCATAATAGTTAGGCATCAAACCAATAAATAGATTGACACCATCTTATTTTCAAATATGTGCCTTTAGCAAACCCATATAAAATACATCACATTCTTTTAAAAAGAAAAGAAAATCAAATTAAGAACCAAAAAAAGCTAAAAATTTTAAAGACAGGAAATTGCCTTAACCATGCATAAAAAATACAAATTGTTAGATGCAGAAATAGCACATTGACGTGGGGAAATTTCTTCCATAATAATGTTTATGCCTTAGCATAATAATGTTTATTGTATTATTTCATTAATGGTTAAGATTTTTAGTTTTTGAGAAGTTTGAGAGTCTAAGACATAGTTTGGTAAGTCAATAATAACTTTTAATCTAACAGTTGTATCAAGCTGCAATTTTGATAAAAGATTTAGAAGATTCTGAAAGCCTTATTTCTCATTGAGTTAAAATTTCATGATGATTGGACATCAGGAACGCCTTCGAATAAAGCTCAGAAGTTACTGTGCAGGATTGTCTTTATTTACCTTATTGTTTTTGGATTCTTTGTCATGTTTAGATTGGAACTTTTAATTTAATTAGTAATTTACTTTTAAGAATTTTAATACTAAATGAATTCTATTAATTAGGCAAGTTTTAATTAGAAATCCTTTCCTATAAAGGATTTTAATTTTAATCAGGAGTCCTAGTTTATTTTGAGGAGAAGATTATTATTTAGATTTTATCAAACACTAGAGAGTTTTCTCTAAATTTCTCTACAGCTTAAGTATATACCTTAGGGCTTGAGAACTCAAGCTTTTATTTACGTTATATGTCATGTCAATTGGTATCAAAATAGTTTGGTCTCTTTCATAGACGGAGATGATAGAACCCACTCCGCGATGCAGGAGTGGAGACCCTCCAAGTCGTTGTGCTGGCTTAGGAGCAGATACTACATCCTTAGGAATAGAGGTTTGTTTGTTTGGAGCAAACCATAGCATATCTAGTTCGGCTAATGGGTAACGCAAACAAGGATAGTGAAGAAGAAAGGAACTTGCCCAAGGACTTACCTCGAGACAGGCCAAACCTCAGACCTATTCCTGAATTTCATTCTATGATGAGAGGTTTTTTAAGAGAAGATTTATTAAATGGTTGGTAGAGTTGGAAGCTTACTTTTAATTCAACAATGTTCCTTATCATCAAAAACAAACTTTAGAGAATGGTGGTTTGAATTTCTAGACTTTAAAGCTTGTATTGATATGCCTTCAATTTCATCTTGGCAAGATTTGAGACAATCATTAATTTTGGGGAGTTTACATAAGATGATTATGAAGAGATTTTATATTTGGTAGACAAGAAAATAGATTATTATTATTTGCCTTGTGTTCAACCTTCTCAAAAGACAAGGAGGAAACACTTGAAGGAGTTTGGTGAAAGAAAAATTTCAAAGTTAACCAATCACGTTGAAGATATCATGATCAGAAAGGGTCAATTTCAATCTTTTGACCTTAAGTTGACGAAGTCAGTGGCAAATGATGATCTTCCACTCATGGAACTTGCAAACAAGGACATTAAAGACATGGTAATTTCTGACAATTTTCTTAAAGCTACTATGGAAGATTATCTTGGTATTCTCTTACATACAATGGTTAAAGTATTAAAGGTTATAGATAATGATGAATCAAGTTTGAAGTTAGAGAATGTGTGGAAGAACTACAGTAGACTTCATAGGAACAAAAATATATATGGATTTTTCTTTCGCATGTGCACATCATAAATTAAATTTTGAAGTTCACTGGTCAAAGACATGCAACTTCATGAATAGACTAGGTACAATGTTAAATTCGAAGTATGTTTTCCTTTAGAGTGGTCGAGTTCAATTTGTGACAGATAACTCGAAGGCGATTTTTACAATTAGTTTTTGAGGAGTTTAAGATACAGTTTGGTAAATCAAGTATAATTTTTAATATGACCATTGGATTGAGCTACAATTTTTATAGAAGATTCTGAAGGCCCTGTTTCTTATTGGTTTAAAATTTCATGATGATCAGAGATCCAGAAAGCCTTCAAATAAGGCTCAAAAGTTACTATGTAGGATTTTACCTTATTGCATTTGGATTCTTTTTTCTATTTAGATTAGGACTTTGAATTTAATTAGTACTTTACTATTTAGGAATTCTAATGTTAGAAGAATTATATTAATTACTTAAGTTTGAATTAGAAATCATTTACTATAAAGGATTTTGATTTTAATTAGGATACCTAGTTTATTCTAAGGTCAAGATTATTATTCAAATTTTATAAAACACCATAGAGTTTTTTCTAAATTTCTCTACAGCTTAGGTTAGTAATCTTAGAGCTTAAGAACCATAGTTTTTACTCACTCTATACGCCATGTCACATATCAATATTTCAAACAAGCAAAACCACAAAAGAACATTACACAACATGCCACTCATAAAATGTATAACAAAGCTGAGAATCAAACCCATTAAGATCTATAACAAGTCCTTCAATAGATTATTGAATGAGTTACAAATTCCTGGTATAAATGCATTTTCAAAATATTTAATTATGTTATTGAACTCACTATTATATTAGTTGTGTAAAGCAAGAAAAGGCTTGTTACATCTTTATACGCAAAAAAAAAGGAGATGAAAAGGCACCTGTCATCAGCCTCAATGCGTATGGACGGCCCAACATACTTCACCCGATCCCCTAGTAAAAGATGAACAAAGCAAGATAAATGGATGAACAGAGAAAACAAAAAAAAATGCCAAACTTCTTTTGAAAAAAAAATCCAATTAAGTGAAACAACTAAAATCAATACTAACAAAAATATACTGTGAATATTGATATTTGAATTTGTTCAAATAGAAGATGAAACGATCAGAATTGAACTACCATCGCAACATAAAACAATCCAAGAACAGTCATGCAAACATCTTCACCTAAAAAACATGCAACAGTTACTACTATTAGAAACATCGCCACCACAAACCAAACTGTAATGACTGCCTTAAGCTAACAATGGACACAAAGTTTATTGGAGAATCATGTTTGCACTCACTTGTTTCAAAAACAGAAACTAGAGAAAGAATACATTAACAGTCAAGGAAAAAAACATAATACAGAGCATAGTTCTAAAATTGCAAAAAAATAAAAGCACAGTGCAAGGCTAGCTGGAAATAGTTGCCTTTGTTAAGTGGCCTTTTGGGGATCTCAGAAGTGCCTGCGGACTCATTCTTTGAGGACTCAGAGGAACTGTCACATTCTCCAGAAACTCTCTGCCACAAAATGAATACACAATAAGAAATCCTATCATGTCCTTACTGAAAAAAATTGTTTCTATTGGCCAGAGCCTAGAGAATATTTACAGTTTTTCACAGTTTTCAAGCCCATAATACAGAAAATAAAAATCCTAATTATGAAAATTTTGAAAGCAATAAATTATAATTATGAAAAGTTCAACAGCAGCCATAATTCATAAAGATCGGCTGCAAAAAGAATCAGAAACAAATAGGCAGGCATATTAAAAAATCAAAAGCCTTTTTTTCTGACATCATCATCAGAAGTCTCTTCCCTTCAAACACTCATGTCTCGTCTGTATCAAACAACTGGAGCTGCTTTCCAAGTCACTGTGTTATCCCAATTCCAGACCTACAGTTGCTGAGATCAAGCTAGCATCTCACAGAAAATGCATTCCTAATTCCCTCCTAACCATTCCTCCAATTTGCACCGGAAGAGAAGCAGTAAAGTACCTTCTATCAGACAGCTGATACTTTAGAGAACATACCTTCTCAAATTCTTCAAGGCTACAGGGAAGAAGCTTCTTCAGGGCTGCCTCAGCATTTGCCTCCAAGTCAACTGCATCGTCATCACTACAATCTGATTTTGCCTCTGCACTGCTTGTCCATTCCTCTTCGTTGACTGCATCATTGTCATCCTCAACTTCTGACTCCGAGCAACTCTCCTCTCCTGCACTATCATCTGATTCAATCTCATCATCACCAAAATCCTGGTACAAGATCAAATAATGATCATCAAAACTCAGTTTGGATATCAGAAATAAAGAAATATCACCACAAAAGGATACATTAATCTTACATAAGGAGCAAGAACACTGCTATCAAGCACCAACAGGGGAACTTTTAAATCCCGTGCAAGTGCTTTAACTGTTCTTTCCCGATAAAGCTCAGTTCCTGTAGATGGCATCATCACATGGCTAATCAATTCAAAAGCACATTTTTTGTTTTTACACCAATAGGACTCAATAAAACAAATGGTTAGTAATAAACCTGGAACACTCTGGAGCATAATTCTCCCACTTGAAGATGTCAGACGGGCCCCATAGGAAGTGGTGCATTTTTTATGTTTCAAATGGGAAGCAACACATTCCACCAGAGTATTTTTGGTGTGCTCACTGGCAGAGAACAGAAATCATTTATTTCCTTCCCCGACTTATTGATTTAGTGATAGCAAAATCCAACGACTTTAAGATAAAAGAAGATATTGATGAGAAATAACAGAGACGAGTCGGAGTAATTACTTGATGTAGTACGGAAAATTATCCCAAGAAACATGTAACTTCTCCCATGGAACAATTCTCCTCAAGAATTCATTTTTAAACTTTTCTCGTCTAGTCAAAAATGGAGATTCCTTCCTTTTACTTTCTATAGCAAGCTTCTCATTATGGAGCCACTCCTTTTGATCTTGTTCCCCTAATTGAGCATGTGCATCGCAATGCTTCGCCTCTTCACTAACTCTTTCTCGCTGAGTCTTCTCATTATCAAAGCTAGCCCCATCTTTCACCGGGCCATGTTTATCCTCACTTGTATTCCTTCCATTGGCTCCCGAACTACATGTGCGGAATTGAATATTCGTCCAACACATATTAGACCTTATATGTAAGCCACTATCACTATTTCCAAAGGCAGTACTCCTTGATGAAATTGAATGTAATAGCTGTCTTTTAATGAAACTAACATGTGATAAGTGGTCCCTCACTACTGTTGTACAACTCAGAGGCCGATCCTGGCAGTTTGGCCTAATGAAATGCTTTGATGGATGAAAGAAAGAACACCATCTCTGATTCCTACACTTAAATATTCCAGTATACATTGCAGCTCCTTGCTCCTGCTAACTCCTACAGTGCTGCCAAAAACCAAGGAGACTTGGTTCACATTAAATCATAAACTGTACCAAAACAAGAATTTGATTATAAAATCTAAGATGAACCCATTGCCACTCCCTATATATTCAACCAAAAAGGGGGCAGACAACAAGCCCCCAAAAAATTGTAAAGCAGCAATGCATAAACATAAATGGCAAAAAACTATCGACATACGATTAGCAATTTTGCCCTTAAAAAACTATTCCTTTAGCTATTCCAACCATTCCAGATGAACAAAGAAAATGATAAATGAACATTCAAAGTCCCAATTTTTCGCTTTCTAATGTTTTGAGCAATCAAAAACACTAACAAAAAAGAAAAAGATTATAAAAAGATAAGATGAACCCATTACCCTTATAAATTCAAGTAAAAAAGGCAGTCAACAAACCCTCCAAGAACTTCTAATGCGGCAGTACACGCACATGAACAAAAAGAATACTTACCAGTTGCTCCAAAAATCTTGATAAAGATTAATAACCTTAGTGAATTAGAAACTTCAAAACCTAGTTAAAAAAGTGAAGTCACATGCCCATATTAGTTGCATACAAACAAGCTCTCTCTTTCTCTTCTTTTCTTTTTCTTTCTTTCGTTGTTGACAGAGAGAGAAGTAAAAGTGGAAGCGAGAGGAAATGCGAAAGTGTTGCTAATAAAAGGGAGAGATAAGATCTGGGGTCGAGAGAGAGAGAAGGGGGGCAGACAAGGATATGGAGGTGAGAGCGTTAGTTGTGGTCGCAAGTTTTATGTTGCAGGCAACATCTGTTGATGTAGGTTTCAAGGTTTTCTTTTTCTCTTCTGCTTTGTTTTCGAACTGCTAGAATCGTGCTTTTAATTTTTAAAAAAAAAATTAGTTTTAAATTAATTTTATTTTGATATTTTTGATTTATTTGAATAAAATAAATTTAAAAAATAAAAAATATATTATTTTAATATATTTTAAAATTTTAAAAATAAAAAAACCTTAAAAAAACTAATTTTAACACATTCTCAAACTCTTAACTCTTAAGTACTTAGGCTGTCCTGTTTTATACATCATGGGTCTATTTGGGCTGGCGCTTCGGCCTATATTTTAGGACCGATTTGTTTTTACTAATATTGAGTAATAGTTTGAGTCAAATGAATACGGTTTTGAAAGTGGGGTAGCAGGTTTATCTGGGACTTATCTAACTTGACGATTCGGCAAGACCCGGTGAAAAATCCAGGTGCAACTTGTAGACTTTTATTTTTTTTTTTTACTAAAACAACATCATTTTGATTTAACAAAAAATTGATCAAGACGACCCGGTACCAGTCAAGACCAGGAACTCAGAGAAAAAATAATAGAATCTTAATACACCTATAAGAACTACATAGGACCATAAATTTTAAGTCCTCAAGTATCTATTATTATTTTGAAAAATAAAAAAGATTCCATTCCAATACAGATTTATGAATTCCCTTAATCTGAGGATTCCCATTTGGATCCAATCAATGGTGAAAAAGTTTTTGGGATCCTAATATTGGTGTTTTTAGGAAGATCCCAAAGCTAAATGCTCTTTGTTATTCTTTTTATTCAATCCACTTCCATTAATTAAAAATATGTATATATAATATAAGTACACAAATCTTCCATTAATGGCCGATAGGTGTATTAATCCAATTTTATGGAAATGGCTCTTGTCTACAATAAAAACAAAATTGGGCTCTAGGAATTAACAATGCAGAAGCTAGTTTCAATTTATTAAGGTGCTCAGGATTCTGGGTAAATCATGATTTTAAAAAAAATTATTTTTTTTTAGGTTTAAATTATTATTAATTATGTTTTTTTATCATTTGAATATGCTAGTGTCCAAAATAAATTTTATCAAACTTTATCAATATTTTATTGTTTTTAGATTTTTTATTCAGTATTTTTCAATTATATATATTATTAAATACATAAATAAATTACGTGTTGGGTCTTGCTCCAAGTAGGACCCATTACAATTGGGTTCTGTTGGGGGCAGGACCCAAAATATCTTTGGATTCAATTGTACAACATGACCCAAAAACACTTGGTGCGAACCTATTTCTCTTGGATCATGTGTCAGGATTCAAGGCTAATAGATCTTGTGTCCGGATCCAAGACTATTGGATCTTGTGTCCGGATCCAAGGCTATTGGATCTTGAGTCCGGATCCAATTTTGGTCGTGTGTCAGGACCCATTACCCATGGATCCTGTGTCGCGACCCATTTCACTTGGATCCTGCCTCTAATAAAATTATTATTATTAAAAATATTTTTATTTTTATTATAATTAATAAATTTAAAAAAAAAAGTAGTATTAATATTTAAAAACAACCTTAGAGATTTCAAAGGTAAAATTATTGTTGTTATTTTATTGTTATCATTAATAATTTTTTTTTAAAGTACTATTATTACTATTGAAGAAAAACCAAAATGTTTTTTAAAAGATTAAAAAATATAAGAATTTGGACAGACAAGTTAAATATTATTATTTATATTATAAATATTATTATTTGGTTTGATGTTGTAGCTAGACTCGAAGATCTATGATATGACATTGTAGCCAAACCCAACACTTTTGATCTTATATTTTCTTGATATTTTTTATGAAAATACAATTTTGGCCCATGGTATACCGTGGGCTCCCTAACTAATAACTAGCTATTTGGCATGGATTGTTTTCATAAAAAAATAAATATATGAGCTTTTTGAATGAGTGTTTTTATATAAAAACATGAAAAATGAAAAATGAAAATTTATGTATATATCTAATAAAATAAATTAAAAATTATTCATATTAATAAATAAATAAATAATTAGTAATCATAAATAAAGATAAAAATTATAAAAAATAAAAGTAAAATATAAACCAAGATATTTGGTAACATGATTATATTTAACGATTTTATTCATAAAAATCATTTTTAATTTAATTAAATGATAATAAAAATAGACACAAATGAAATGGATTAAATAAAATAAATGGCAAAAAACATATTATGCAATGTTACACATATTAAAAATATAATCTGAAAATAATATTTTTATTTTCTAAATAAATTTTATTTGTATAAAACATAAAGAAATTATAGATGAATCAGAATAATCTCTTCAAAAATTAAATACATACAAAATAACTAATAAATAAGTGTTATTTAAAAGAGGCTAGGTAGACAAAAATAAAAGAAAGAATGGGTATTAATGTAAATATAAATTTAAAAATTATTTTGAAAAAAACATTTTAAAATAGGAAAAATCTAGTGTGCTGGTTATTGTGGTAAGGGTTGCTCTTATTTTTTTTATATTTTTGATGGGGAGAATGACACTATTTATTTATTTTTAAAAAAAGTCAGATAACACGTTGTTTGATATTGTCTAGTTTCCAACCACCATGGTGGCTTGGAAAATAGAGAGAGAAGTTTTTCAACTTGGAAACTGATTTTCAACCTTTTTTTAATATTTCAAAAATGTCTAGAAAACATCCTAAGTAATTTGATAAACTCTTTCATGGCCTAAAAAATCAAAAACAATATTTCAAAACTCGAAATCAACTTGAAACAAAAAATCCTACCAAGTTCAGATTTGTTTTTCTAAGCAATTTCAAGGTTAAAACAAATACCTAATGTGAATTTCACTCATCAAATTAAACAATTAGACATCAATATTAATTATTTTTATGGTCGGAATCGGTGCCAAAATAAATCTTTTCTCTCTAGTGTTGGTTTCATCAATTTTCTCTCACCTTTTTCAAATCAGGAACAAAAAAAATAAGAAAAATAAAATTTAAGATCAAAATTGATTTTGCCCTTAAATTTTATAAACTAAAATGATGTAATATTTATAATTTAGAAAGTATGAGGAGTATAGTAAACATTTCACCCAAACTCTACCACCCATTCCATCTATATTTTTCATTTTGATTCTATATATTTCAATCCCACCATTCCCCAACAACCTAACCTATAATTTAGGATATGTTTAATATTGCGGTAGTTGTTGTGGTTGTGATTTAAAAAAAATTATTTTATAAAAAGTACTTTTAGTTGAGGTTGGTTTGAAAAAATAGATATTTGGTTAAAACTGAGGTTGAATAAAAAATAGTTTAATGTGTTTAGTTAAGAATACTTTTGAAATTGAGGTTATAAAATAATATATATATATATATATATTGATGGTTTTAATTTAAATATTTTAGATTTAACTATTGCTATTACATCATGAAATAAAAAATATTTTATATAAAATATTTTTTATTGTTTTATTAAACTATCTACAATTCCATCACGTATGAAATACATCTGACAAGGACTACAATTTTCACAAATTTCTTAAGAACGCAACAATATCAGGTAAAATATAATCATGAATAAAATTGAGATTGCAATCAATTTCTGTAAATGTAGCGTCATCAAATGATCTCCGTTTAATTTATGTAGTCATTGAATAATGTTTAACACTAGTTTTCAGAATAAAACACAATTAAAAATATATATTTTTTTCATTTTATTGGGTCAAACCTGGTTCAATGTATTTTTAGCGTTGAACAGGACCGGTCCGACCAAAACAGTAAAGCCATGCTCCATTATTCATGAGTTTTCTCATCACAAGAAGTAGCAACGAGCTGCTTCTTATAAATCTGTGGCTGTGTCGTAGTTAATGGTGAGACTCACCAGTGCAAAATTACAATAGGAGCATTACCAAATAATAATATCACCCGTAGTTATAATACCAAATGGTGCCTTAGTCAAATAAGGGTTAAATTAAAATAATAATAAAAAAAAAAAACAAAAATGAAGTTACCGTGAAAAATTTAACCACGGTGCCATGTGAGGGAATTCCCAATAAATTCTGCACGCATTTTAGATTCTACCTGTCTCTAGTTAATTATCTAAATTAAGAGATGATAATTTCATTCCAATCATGGAATACTTAATATCACCAAAACATGATTAAAAAATTGTAAAGGCAAAAAAGTTACATTAAATTCTATTAGTTATTTGATCACATATTAGATAAGATTAAAAAAGTTTAAAAATATTTCGAGGAAGATTAACCAAAAGAAAAATCTTTAGAAGAAGATTTACCATGATATTTCAGATTTGAATTCTATTTTTTTATTGATAATATTTAAGTACAATTAATTTATTTATAGGAATGTTTTAATTATAATTATGCAATTTAATCTCTTTTATTGTTATAATAAAAGATAATTTAAATTTGATATATTTTTTTAAAAGTTATGTTTATGGTATAAAGATATGGATCAACATATTCTCTTTAACCATGTGTTTTGATTTTAAAATAAAAATAACTATAATTATACGAGAAGAAATATTTTTATAAAAAATTACAAGAAGATAGGAAAATATTTTTTTTATTAAAAATTACAAGAAGAGAGGAAATTTTTTTTTTAATATAATTAAATAAAATTATATATTATTTTACAATTGATTGATCAATAATTCAAAATAATGAATCAAGTTTATTAATACTTTCTTGAAAATCTAAATCAATTTAAATACTTGTAAATACGAAATACATGTATAGTTAATTATAGAAAAGAAAAACTAAATTATTTTACACATTTTTAATACCAATACTTGTCACTCACAAAATTTATATAGAAAAACAGATACAACAGATTAGCCAAGACCAGTACTCCTAGTGTGGGTTTAATATTATATATAAATTAGAGCTTTTTTCATAACCATAAAAACTTTTTATAAAATTTATATAAAATTATGATTTATAATAATTAATTAATAAAAAATAATATTTTAACCACAAAACAAAACACGAAAGCCAATGTGTGGTCGATGTTTTTTGTTTTTTTTTTTAAAAACACAAAAGCAATCTCCATCGTTTGATCTTTATCATCTGACGCTGTTGGTGCCACCATCTCCAAAACGCAACGGTGTCTTGCAGCAGTTAACAAACTTCTTGAGAATTCATATTACTTCTTCTTGCTGATTAACAAACTTCTTTCAGATTCCAAGCAGTTTAGACTTGGGATTTTCACTAGGGGGTCTCCACTTCTAATCACAGAAACGGCGGGGTCGTCGTCTTGGATTGGGAGAGGATTACACTCCGTAATGTAGACGAAGACCATCTTGAATCAAAAGCCACAGAATCCTCATCAACTCAAGCATTCTTTCTCCCTGGCAGTGGATAGAAATATCAAAAGAATAAAGAACAGAGAAAAAAGCTTACAGTTAAACCGCTCCTCTTAGGAAATTTTCAGAAATGGATACCAGTTGTTTCTCCATTTAAGATTTTTCTATTGTCCTAGTTGTATCTTTTTTTTAGAGTAGATCCAGGAAACTAATAGGCTCGTTACACCGTAAAAAAATTCTTGATTGCCTGGGCTTATGAATCATTTGATGCTACTGTTCCCTGGCGATGGAGACATCTTGCTTAAGGATTTGGTTCAGTGTGCAAGCATGTTTTGATTCATGACAAGATAAGCACAGCTATGGATGATCTTAAACACCTTCGCAGAACACTACGGCTAATTAAACTACCTTTTTATTAAACAGGAGGTGGATATGTTCATAACTGATCAACAGACAACAGAATGGCATTTAAAGGAAACTATAAGAAAAATGGGAACAGAATGAAAAGCAAGCCATCAATCCAAAGCAGAGAAAAATAAACAGGTTTATTTCATTTTTCTTGGATCGAGAGAAATTTAGAAATTGTTGTCATCCATCATCTTCCCTCCTCTCTATGGCTTCCAGGTAATGGTAGTTTCAGCTATCATTGATGTGACAACATAGGGATCCATGTTGGATGCTGGCCTTCTATCTTCAAAGTAACCTGTCAATTATAACAAAGATATATAAGCTTATGCTCTTAATTTGAAATTGTGAGGTCATGAATCCAAATCAACAGGATGTGCTTTACCTTTTCCATCTTTCTCAGTATCACGACCAACACGGACAGATGCTCCCCTGTTTGCAACACCCTGTATGGTTTGGCAAGTGAAAAAGTTACTGAGCAGAAAGCCAAACAAAAGGATGGCATGGTTCTATACTGTGTGAAAGAAAAAAAAGGAAATTAAGGAGCTGAACTCACCCAGGAGAAAGTGTTGATATCAGCAGTCTCATGGCGACCTGTCAGCCTTCTCTCATTGCCCTCTCCGTAGGCAGCTATGTGTTCCTTGTGGCGCAGACCAAGCTTCTCGATGGCCTTCTTGATCACGGCAAACCCTCCATCGTTTCTCATCGACTTGGTGCTGTGGGGAAAAATTAAAGCCAAGCCATCAACAAGTACATTTTCTACATGTTTAAGCTCTAAAGAATCGAAGGTCTACGAGCATGTAGTTTGGTCGTTTAAGAGATTTTGGTTTAGTGCGTTACCTGTAGTTAGTGTGAGCACCAGCACCATTCCAATCACCCTGGACATGGATATGAAAAACAAGTGATTTAGTTAAATGCACAACGTTCTGAAACAAGCTGACAAAAAAATAGATTTGTAAGGAAGACAAACCGGGATTGGTTTCGGGTCAAAAGAAACCACAACGCCAGCGATTTCAGCAATTCTCTGTGTGACCAAGCAAAATAAGATGTTGGAAGATTCCATTTGAAAAGAAAATATATCGACAAGAATGTCTTTGTAGTTGTGATACATACCTCAAGAATGTATCGAGCAACCCACACTTCATCACCAGCAGAGATTCCTATGGCTGGACCAACTTGGAACTCCCACTGTCAATTAATCCAACACATGAGCACGAACACTAAATTGGACCAGCAAAACAACAATGGTAATCAAAAGCATACCTGACCAGGCATGACTTCACCATTGATACCACTGATGTTGATGCCAGCATACAAGCATGCCTTGTAGTGGGAGTCAACAATATCACGGCCAAAAGACTTGTCAGCCCCCACTCCACAGTAGTATGGACCCTGAATTGCATGAACACAGAGCTTGTAAAGTGACATTCTGATAATTTATTTTATTAATCATGCTCAGAAGATATCGAAACAGATTCCGAACCTGGGGACCAGGGAAGCCACCGACTGGCCACCCAAGAGGCCAATTGATGTCCTTCTGGAGAAGAGTGTATTCTTGTTCAATTCCATACCTGATCATAGAATACAAGACATTCAGAATTAAGTATCAATGCTATTTGAAATCAAATTTATGGTCAATGCAATAAAAGAAGGCGATCCCAGAATGTTCATGAAACAAAATATAATTGCTACAGATAAATAATTCTCTTTTTTGCAAGCTAATGAATATAATTATTGGTTTCTGGATAGATTTTGAGTCAGTTTACGATGATTGACCTTTGTTGTTAGGGTAGAAAACAGCATTCTAGACGTACAAGATTCTTTACATTCTTGTATTACGGTGTAGGAGCAGATTAGCAAGAAGTGAAAGGCATGCTCATCTATTATGTTATACATGATCATCAAGATAGTTGAAGGATTTGGTCAAAACCATTGTTGTTTTCTGATGCTAACTGATCCTCACATGCCAGGACATGAACAACCAGCTACTAAATTCTATAAAGTCATTATTGTAAGGTGGTAGCTAAGCACTTGATTCTGTCACAGACTCACAGTAGCGGACACCTAACCAGAAGGGTTTTTTTTTTCTTTGCAGACGTGTCTACTACCACTTGGCAAAGGCAAAGTCCTAAACCAAGAGAGTTTTTTATCTGAAATTATTATTTTAATAGAAAAACCAAGGTTAGGCAAAAAATTGGAAAGGAAGTCAAGCCTTGGAAAAAAAAAAAAACACATCATGCTGACAAAATGTTACCATAGCATAGAGCAATTTCCGAACCTTATTTTATAAAACTCTAAAGCCCAATGTTGACTAATTCATATCGAGTTAAAACAAAGAAAAAAAAATATAAAAATATAAAAAAATTGAATTTTTTTAAAAGTATTTTTAAAATGTAAAAACAAATAAGCTATAAAAAAATATGCCTATATTCATGTTGGATAAATAATCAAACTTACCCTTTTTTTCAGTTTTACAAAATTATATAATCAAGTCAATGGACTTTTAGCCAAAAAAAAAACCTTTAGACTTGAGGAAAATATTAAGGGCAACTAAGCCATGCACACATCCCACCAACTCGAGGTTTAAAAATTCAAACATATTAACCATTGTTATCGATAAAGACAATGACTTTGACCATTTTTAGATTCCGAAGGGCACCATCCGTGTCTAGTTGGCATGCGGATGTGCTTGATATACAGAGGCCAGAAAAACGTCACTTTTAAGAAAAGAAAAATAATGGCTTTGGACCCCTTGGAAAGGACAACACCGTAGATCACAACCAAAATTGCCAAAATATTACATGGTATTTGATGGTAAAATTATATTTTTTAAAAAATTATTTTTAATATTAGCATAATAAAACAATCTAAAAATATAAAATATTATATCACTGTGACACAGTAAATGCCATCTAGCATGTGATAACAACAGAACCATATTTTATATATCTATGTATATAATATGTTACTACATACTGTATTATATATATAAAAGCTATTACTTTTCAGAGAGATGCGTTAGGTATGTTTTCTCCTTTGGAATCAGGAAAGGTAATTACCATGGCTCCTCAGCAGCAATAGCAGGGTTGCTAAAGATCTTGGCAGCATTGAACCTCTTGTTCGTTGGAATTGGCTCGCCAGCTGGTGTGTAGGCATCACACATCACCTAAAATTTGGTTCAAACCCAAGAGACATTATATTTCCCCTTCACGGGATTGATTCGAGAAAATTGAATCTAACGGCCAAGAATCAATTACCAAGATGTTGTTTCCTTTTCTAAATGGATCCTTGAATATTGCTTGTGGGCTGATACAGTCAAGATTCAAGAAGTAAAGGGATCAAATTGTTAGATGCAGAGGGAGAAAAAACCTGTTGATCGAACCCTCTTATTTCAAGAAAAATACTCAGCAAGATCTACCATTACTCGTCGAGAAATCATAGCATGGCCACTGATCAAGATCGAAAGCAAAGTGATATGCAAATTAAGAGTGATGAAAGATCGGTACATACTACAAAATGACCTCACTGTCTTCACCAGGGGCCTGGCCTGTGCTAGAACCATCATAGTTCCACTTGGGAAGTTTGGCAGGGTCGGTCACCGGACCTGGCAGAGTCTGTTAAATACATAACAAAACTGAAGGTAAAACACTGGCCCCGGGTGATCAAGAACTTCAAAAAAGAAAGAAAATAAACCTCACCCTTGCTTTGCTCCTCAAGTCCATTCCAGATCCACCAATCCTACACCCACAGAAAAAAAAAAGTGTTAACACGAGTGAAACAACTTGGTGATCATGATCGTAGACTAAAGAGGGGGGGAAAGAGAGTACCATATGTATTCTGCAATGATCTTTTCAGTAGTATCAGAGAGATTGATGTTGATGAGATCATTAAGGAGAGACATGGTTGCTACTCTGAAGAGCGTGGAGAGTGGCAATAGTCAAATAATCAAGAGGAGAGGAGAGGAGAGGGAGGGAGAAACTAGAAAGGAAGGCGTGGTTGGGGTTGTTAAGGAGAGGAGATTTTCCAAGTCAATGCCACCTTATTAAATTTTCCAACAAACAGGGAGGGTAAAACATGAATTCAGGGAAAGTTCTAGGAGGGAAGAATATTCAACACGAACATTGCATCCCCAAAGTCAAGGAGTACCGATCAAGTTTGTGAAATTTGTGGTTAAAAAATATTTTTATAAAAAAGTTAATTTTTTAATTTTAATTTATTAATAGGATTAAATTATATATATATGAACTTCCACTTTCCATGATTTTCATGTGTAATTTGGTACTTTTGTTTCATCACCAACTTTTGTTTAACCCTAAACCTAATAAAATAAAATTGGAATTTAGCAATTATGTATTTGTCTCTTAATTTTGCCATCATGATGACGTCTTACATACATGATTCTATTTTCTATCGATAATAACACCAATCCAAAATAGGAAACGTGCCTTATATTAATTATAATCCGAATCTTAATTTCTAATAACTAACATGTACCTTGATTTTGATAGAGTAATGTTGAACAAAGAAACTTTGTATACAAACACATATAATCCATAATTATATAATTATAAAAGAATGGATTTTGTATTTTTATTTGATAAAAAAATATATTATTTATATGTAAATTCAAAATATTCTATCTTTTTTAAAAAATAAACATGTTGTCTTATCTTTTTATACCCCCCTAAGACCTAAAAGAATTTTTTTTAAATTATATATCTAACTAGTATATTGGTTCGCGCTTCGCAATGAGTTAATATCAATTTGTTTTTCAAATGTCAAAAAAATATTAAGAATATAGATAATATTTTAAGCGTCTTGGGTCTAACGGTCATGTGAAGCAAGTATAAAGAAACTAGTTTCATATAAACTAGTTCATTTGCCTGCATTTCATCGCGGGCAAGACGATGTTATAAAAACATAAAAAAACAATGTTATTAAAAACAAAACAAAAGGTTATTAATAGCGCGGAGAAATTTTTTGCAATGCTATAAACTTGAGCAAGACAATAAATCTTTAAGAGCTAACTCGATGTGAATTAGTGTATTTAATAGGTTTAAAGGAAACCTAGATGACTTTTTATATATATAAAAAATAAATGTTGAATGATAAAATAAAAAAATAAAAAAACATAAGGCAAAAAATAAAAGAAAACATCGAGCCATGTAAACTTTTCAAACCAGTAATCGGGATATTAGATCAAAAATACCATACATGAAAAGACAGTGAAACTCAATTCCCTAAAAATATAATATTGAATGATGAATAATCACTATTATTATTATTATTATTATTATTATTATAATTACTATTTTTATCGTTATTAGTATCATTACTACTATTGTCACTATCATTATAACTATCACCGTTACTACTATTATCAATAAGTAATATCATAATTATTATAAGTATTATTATCGCGATCACTATCATTATTATTGTTATTATCATCGCCATTATTATTACTACTTATACTATTGTTATAACTATTATCACCGCTACAATAATTAATATTATCATTATTTTTATTCTTTGCACTATCATTATTATTATTACTACTTATAATAATTATGATATTACTTATTGATAATAATAGTAATGATGAAACTATAAAAGGAATAAAAACAGAATAAGAAATTAAAAGAATGGGGACTAAAATAAAAAAAACAAAACATATGAGAAATTGTAATTGAAAGACAATTGAAAAAAAAAAACTTCTATAAAAGGAACAAGGACAAAATAAAACAAATTCAAAAATGAGAACTGAAATTGAAAAACAACAAATAAAAAAGATAATTGTGCACTTTAGTGGTTAGGAGAGAGAAAAGAAAAAAAGAAAAAAAATCGATTATCGGTGACAATCCAACCATTATCAGCCTACGTGCGCCACACCATGTGGAAGAGAGCACGCTTGCGCATCTAGAAAGACGATAGATAGCCAGATTTGATCACCGGGCGGCATTACACGCGCCATCTACTCGCTAGCGCATGTGGAACATAAGCTAGCAACTTTTGGATTAAACAATTAAAAAAAACAAAAATACCAAAACACCCCCATGAACCTTTTAATTACACAAAATACTCATGTCAGAAATACTAAAATACCCTTAAAGGCATAGCTTCTTTTTTTCCTTTCTAAGGTTAAAAGTGTTATTTTACTGTACATGGAAAGTGGGAAAACTTGAAACACCCTTGTTCAGCAGCCCAACTTTTTTTTATCTTAAGGGCAAAGAAGTATTTTTACTGTTACAAAGATTGTGAAAAGTCAAGAAAGCCTTTGGTCAACAGTTTAAAATTATGTTGACTCTAGGGGTAAAAAAGTATTTTTACTATGTTAAAAAATTTAAAAAGATGCATACCATCCCAAACAATCTTTTATACCACTGAGCTAGAGGAAAAGACCAAAAAACCCTAGATCAAAGGCTTAAATTTAATCAATTCAAAGGTAAAAGTGTAATTTTATTATAACAATCCACAATAATATGTAAGCTCAAATTACATTACCATTAGTATTATCGAAATGATCTCGACGAGACAAATCCAAAGACACCAAGAAAGGTCACAAATTGTAACTAGAACGGGTCACACTTGCCACTAAAGGCAAATGGGCCACTCGCCACCTTTAGACAACAAGTGTGACACACTCTAATCATCGTTGGTAACCTTTCTTGATGTCATAGAATTTATCTCCTCGAGAATTTTTTTTATTATACCGGTGATGTTATAATCAGAGTTTCGGTGAGCCTACAAAGTCTATTTCTTTATTTCTTTGTTTTCTCGCTCCTATCTTCTCATTGTAATTTGTGAAGCCCTTCTCATAATTTATTTGAAATGTCATGTTTCTGAATAACGACAAGTTTAAATGTCATGTTTCTCAATCATGACATGTATAAAATATGATATTTCACCAATTCTTTTTCATTAATAAAAAAATAAACACAACGACTAATTACATTGTCTTCACTATGACATAGGCATAAACTAAACCCTTTATTTATTTATTTATTTATTTTGTTATTGATGTGTTATTTGATATTATAGGAGAAATTACAAAAGAACTCATCAAAAGAAAAAATACGTGGATGCTAAAATGCAATGGATAGGTCATCAATGATAATTGAAATGGGTCATACTTGTTGCCAAAGGCAAGTGAGCCACTTATTATCTTTGGACGACGAGTATGACACTCTCTAATTATCGTTGGTAATCTTTCTTGATGTTATTGAATTCATTTTCTCAAGATTGTTTTGATGGTATTGGTGGTGTTATAATCAAAGTTTTGGTGAGCTTGCAGAGTCTGTTTCTTTATTTCTTTGTTTTCTCTCTCCTTTCTTCTCATCAAGATTTGTGAAGCTCATTTCATAATCTATTTAAAATGTTGCATTTTTGAATAGAGACAAGTTCGAAAATCATGTATTTCAATCGTGAAATGTACAAAATATATTTCACCAATTCTCTTATAAGGAAAATCATCAAGAAACAAATCGTGATATGGACAAAATATAGTATTTCATCAATTCTCTTAGAGAACTCATTGAGAAAAAAATACATGGATACTCACTCATGTATTTAATATGGACATTATCATTGGAATAATGTCACCCATTCTTTTTGAAATCTCATTATATACCTTGGTCACTCCTATCAAAGTTAGCTACTCCTACATATTTAATTTTTTTTGTTTTTATGATAACTTAAGATTAGAATAAAAAAAAACTATTGAAAAAGAATAAATGTTGACTTAAGTGATAAAGTACACTTTCAAGTTCTCCAAAAAATTGGAATGCTATATCATACATGTAGTTAGAATTATAAAGCCGAGAAATTTTATGGTATTTAAAAAATAATTAATAATATTTTATTAGTTATTTCTTGAAATTTATTTTAAAAAATAAATAGATACAAGAAAAAAACCTAAATAAATATATTTTTATTACTTTTAATGATTATAGATTTTATTTTCTCTAACCTTTTTCATCCATCTCTTTCATCAAAATAGCCTTCACATGTAACTAATTAAATATCATTAATTACTCTATAGAAACCATAAAATACTAATCAGGGCTAACTAGCAAATTAAAAATCAACGATAATAACCAACCGAGACCTCAAAGATAAAAGAGCAAACAAGAATAAAACTCATTTCCAAAATACATAATTCAATGACAATACAACTGTCAAGGAACCAATTCAATCTAAAATCTTGAGATGTTAAATGAGATCTCAAGATATTATTTATATTATTTTCTCACACAACCTTTCAAATGAAAACCTTTAAGCCTATCTGTCCTTTATGTAAAAGTAGCGTTATAGAATAAAACAATACTTGTCAATTATTGTAAGAGAGAATCACTTCCATTTCAAAAACATTATGGAAGCCGATCTCTCCTTTCTGACATGATACAAGTCTCTCTTTGGAGAGACGCGTAAAATTAATCAATTTACAATGAAACATCTCATGGGAAGGTGAAAACTAGGAATTGTGAAACCATTACTTTGATGCCTTGTGTTCGTGTCCTTCGGCTTGGCTAGCAGCTGATGACATTGTGCGCAAACGACGGGCAATTTCAGTGAAAGAAGGCCTAACAGCAGGATTAGGGGCCCAACAATGCTCCATCAACCTTCTCCATTCAGAATCACAATAACTTGGAATTGTTGGTCTCAACGTGTTGTTTACAATTCCTCCTACACGCAAGGATAAATATTCACACGTGTAGACAGCACAGAGTATAAATGCAACTGACATCAATAGCACACCAACAGGTCAGAGGAGCAGATTTAATGTGCAATTGATGCAGATAATGTGCATAATATTCCAAGTTTCAGTACATGAGACACAAGTCTATAACAGAACAATATCAGACCCAGTGACTTGATTTTTCAAGCAAGTTTTCATTTTCATCACCTCTTGATCATTAAAAGTATCTCAGAATTATTTCCTCGTATAAATACGTATCGTATATGTGCATTCATGCAGTGAAAATAAATCCATATGAATAAAAAGACTAAATTCAAATTTGTATTTTAGTACATGTCCACTGGCATTTTTTGTAACATACACGTGCATGCACAAACAAAAGAAAAGGTGTACAGAAACAATACCTATAATTGCACCATAGTGCATGTTGGCATATGGCTCCTCACCGGTCAGAATTTCCCACAAGACAATTGCAAAAGAGAACACATCAACCTGAGATCTATTAAAGATTAGTAACTGATCTTAAGGGACATTAAACAACAAGGACTACAGATGATGGAGAAAGGAAAGAATGAAGAGATAAATTTCTGCACAAACCAAGTTCCGTATATGTCAACTAAAAGGTAATAAAAGCAGGACAAAATTTTAAACCTTAAACCAGCTTGGCAACTTATCACAAGCTAGAAGAAACAGAAAGTAGAGATTCAGATAAAGTTTTCAACCACCAAATGCCATCGAAGATTTTGAAACTTCCATCATGTCAGCAACAAACTTAACCGAGGTCTGAATGGAACAAAAATCTAAATCTGAACAATTCTATAAAATTACACTCTTCTCATGCCATTGACAAGAGTAATTTCAGGAGTGAAACGTTTACCTTTTCTGAGACCTTATTACTGCTTCCGTTTAGCAGCTCAGGGGCCATCCATGGTAGAGTTCCGCTTACACCTCCAGAAACCAAAGTATTTCGCTTGATTTTTGACAGGCCAAAATCACCAACCTGAGCCATCCATTCATAAGAAACTGTATAGAAAGTACACAATCATTGATGCAATTGGCTTGTTCTTCATACAACTAGAATTTACCTTGCAGATTGGTCTCTGGGGATCTTTCAAGTTCACAAGCAAGTTGTCACATTTCAAATCAAAATGCACAATATTCTTTGAATGCAGATATTCCATTCCAAACGCTGCATCCATAGCTATGAGAAGTCTCTTGTGACGGTCTAGATACCTGCAAGATAAGATTTAGAAAAATAAGGAACAGGAGACCACAACACAATTGACTGCCTGTGTATGAAATTCCAAACTAGTTGGAACTTAGCCAAACTGAAATTCAAAGAGCTGCAAAAGTGCACAACTTACCTATCTTTGCGAAGTAAAACACTTCTAAGAGAACCATCAACCATGTACTCTGTCACAGCAGCTAATGTACCTCCATGTCCATCTTGAACCACGCCATAAAATGCTACAACATTTGGATGGTGGAGCTTTGAAAGGATGTCAGCTTCCCGCCAAAACTCTAAGGTCTGGTGATGCCAGTGAAAATAGATTATATAACATTGCGTTAAGAAAAGGATATGACAAGAAAAGGAAACTGGAAGCTGATCCTGGCCAATGTACATCTTGCAGAAAACTAAAAACAGACGTCTCCAATGATGGCTATAGCACAAAATAGCATATAATTATTATGGCATGTGTCCACATAGTGTGGAGGCATCAGGACAAGGAGTCCTTATTTAGTTATTTGATTTAGGGTTACCAGGCATACTGATCTCATATGAAATTCTAAGGTAAGAAACTGATTATAGCTAGGAAAGATATTAACGCCCCTAGTACACCTAATATGAAGTAAGTGGCATTATATGGTCTGGATGTAGCTTAAATGTATTAATGGATTCCTAACTGATAGTCCGTCTATAACTTAAAATAAAGATTTATTCTCATGAATAAATCTAGCATTTTGATTACATTATGGGCTCGTATAAATTCTTGTGGAAAGAATCTATGTAAATGTCTTGACAAGGTTCACCTATCCTTGAAGACGAAAGAATTTTCCACAACTTATTTATTGTGGTGAAAAAAATATTCTCGATTAAATTTGGTGAATACCCAAAATAATTATGAGAATTTTCTAGTCAACTTCTGGTATTTAAATGACAACTTATTTATAGGTCTAATGTTTACACCAGAATGTTAACCATTAATTCTCATGAATTAATATTTTAGAAATAATTGAAATATTGGTCAAGTTCTCATGAATTCAATAAACTGGTTATTAAATTCAAAAGTAGATGCAACGATATTTTTTGAATTTTTGTGTATATATAAAATAATGTTAAATCATACCTTATGTTTATATATATATATATATATATATATATTATCTTTTAAGAGACTTGGCCGAATGCGTACCAAATAAAACACATTGTTGTATTTTTGAAATGAGAAATTTTTTTATATAAATTTTGGAAAATTTTGAGATTTCGACAAAAAACATGTATTTTAATATTAGATCAACATCTCACAGTGTAAGTCTACAACCCCGATATTAAATAAAATTGTTGAAACAAGTAAAGCGAGGGACCCAAATTGATTCTTGAAATTTTTTAGAATTTTAGGAATTTATTTTAGGTATGTTTGGCAAAAAAAACATTTTTATTTAGAACAAAATTGTCAAAATAAACCTAAAAGTGTGTTTGCTGAACAACACCCATTAGGCCAAAAATGCCTTAACAAAAAAATAGTCAACCAAACAAAGCCTAGGTACCTGACCCAAAACAAAACCAATCAGGTTGACTCGAAAACACTACAACCCTGAATCGAACCGAAAACCATGGTTCGACTCAAAACC
The DNA here is from genome assembly GCA_964019445.1 of Populus tremula. Taxonomy (NCBI): domain Eukaryota; kingdom Viridiplantae; phylum Streptophyta; class Magnoliopsida; order Malpighiales; family Salicaceae; genus Populus; species Populus tremula. The sequence goes on from CAXHTJ010000017.1 coordinate 6,346,201, forward strand.
CTTGGTTCGATCTAAACCGAACAAAAGACCACTAGTTTGACCCAAAAAACAAACCAAAACTTAAACAAGAAACCAAAACAAATCAGACTTGAAAAAAAAAAAACTCAAATTATTTGTCAAAACGGATCAAAACCAGAGAAAATGAAGAGCACGAAGAACACCGATGAACAAACCAAACCCAACAACACAAATCTCAATCCAGACAAGTTTAAGCAATCAAAGGTAATGTTTTGTTCGCAATCATGCATGGACCAAGAATCAAGCATCCATTCACTTCGATTATCAAAGAATCAACACGATTTTATCAAAATGAGTTTCGGTTTAAAATTGAAATCCTAGGATTAAAAATCAATAAAAAAAAAACTTGTTATTGATGCATGAAGAACTTAGATTATCGATTAAACAAGTCATTCAAACATGCAGAAACCAAAATCGAATCAAAACGAAACCTAAAACTAGCACTCAAGACAATGTTCTTCAAATGGCATGAAGAATATTCAATAGCAAAAACCCAGAAATGCCCTTTTAAAGCTTTAAACTTCTAGTTTTTGACCTTAACAAACCAAATTGCCATATTCATAATGTTTTAATCAAACCAAACAACAAAAAACCACAAATCATGGAAAACATACATGAAATTCCTAAAACCAAAACTACAGCTCTATTGACAGCCAACCAATGCATTAAATTTACATCCAAAACTAACTCTTTGGGACAAAAGTCAAGCTCAAAAACCCAAGGACATGAGCTAACAATTCAGAAATAGGCATCACACAGCCACTGCTACTTTTTGTAGATTACAAAAATCATTTTATCTCAGCAAAAACAACATCCAAACATTTCATAAACATCCAGAAACATTAACAATTAACTCAAACCAAAATCAAGCAAAAAAAAAACTACATTTTCATACGTTAAAAAACGTCCAAACTTAACACCATGGACACCAAAATAAGCCTAAAATGTCATTAAACATTAAGAAAGCATGAACGAGCAAGCCACATGGATTCCACCCTTTAAACTTCCATTTTTTACATGGTTATACCTTCTCCAAACTTGATTACTATACGTTGTTGTTTTTCTTTCCCTTTCACCTCTCTTCAAAGCTTGTTAGACCTTTTATGTTAGACTCTTGGACCTTCACAATAGTCCATTGACTGAGTATTTCCCCAAGTTTTTCTTTTCTTTTTTTCTACCCCTTTTCCTTCTTTGTTTATCATATTTTCAGTGGGTATTTATAGTTTTTTTCTAGGATTTTTTTGGTGGATTCAATCAAAGATTGATCAAAGCTTAGCCCTTTGATCAAAATGAGAGGGTTTTAGACAAAAGTTAACAATTGAAAACTCTTGTACTAGGCTTTTTTTGCAATGGTGGTTTTTGTTCTTGGTGGTTTTGCTAGACTTAGAGGGAAAAGAGCCATTTCTGGCCTTTTGATCTTAAGAGTGAGGTTCTAAAACCCTTGATAAGAATCCTCTAAGAGGCTTTCAAGAGTGAACAAATGAAAAAAATGGTTAGTTTTTGAAAAATGGATGCCACTGAAAGCTGATTGGGTTGACCACTTTTGAGACTTCGCCAGCGCAACTCCGATGTAAATGTTTTCAGAAACCACCTAAAGTTGGTAGAGAAGGTGCATACATTTCATTTGGATTCAATCTTGCTCAATTTGAAGGTTTGTAACTTTACATTCATTCGTTCAAATGTGTCAACTCGATCAACTTAGAATCTGAAAATGCAGGGAAAGCTGATCCGGGACAAGATATTGGAGACTTCTGAGGAAGAATTGGGGAGTAAACATCCAATTTCACGAGCATTGGGTTCTAAAAGGGGTGTTTCTCAGTTGAATGGTGGTGGTTACAGCCCCTGAGATGGTCAGAGATGCCACAATCATTCGCCCGAACATGCTTACTCGATCATCCAAAATTGCCAAGGAAAGAGATGAATAGTGGGTGAATGACATGTCGTCTAGGTTAAATCCTAGAAATTAGGATTTTTTTAATTTGAAATTTGACCAATTTCAATTTGGTCCTTAGTCTTCCAATTCTTTTTAATTGCACTCATAATTGTCTCTCAACTTTTAATTGCATGCAATTGTACCCCTATCAAATTCAAATATCAGCTCCAAAGTTCTGCGCCTTTTACAAACGAGTCCTTGGTTTTCAATTTGTTCAATTTCATTCTTAATTAATTGCCGAAATTTCAATTCCTTTCAATTTGGCCCCTGATTTGACCAATATCTACCCTGAAATTGCGTGCCACTTACAAGCGGGTCCTTGGTCTTGGGAATCTATAATTAAGTCCTTAATTGGTCTCCAAACTTTAATGTTTTCACAATTAAACCTCTAATTTGACCAATTAAACCTTTCAAAGTCTAATTTCAATCTCCAAACTTCAATTCCTTCCAATTAATACCTAAATTGACTCCAAAAACTGATTTTCCTTGCAATCAAGTCCTCAATAAAATTAATCAAGCCTTCCAAAATTCTTATTGAGTCATTAACCATCCAAATTTGTATTTATTTACCCTAAATAAAAATATTTTCACCAATGAGGTCTTTTGTCAGTCAAAATTGAGTTGCCAATTTTGTCACTCTTATATACTTTGGTCTCTAACTTTTCCCCTTGTCATCTTGGTCCTTTACCACCAACTTACCATCTTCTAGGCTTTCTTCTTGTATTTTTTTTTTTTTCAAAAGTGGGTAACAACAATTATTTTTAGTGAAAAAAAATGGAAACGCATATCAGGAGTTGTGCAATAGTTACCAGTCTCTTGTGCTCTGATGATCGTTCAGTAAAACCCATCTTTTTCAGCATCTTAATGGCAACATCCGTTCCCCTCCATTTTCCGTGATACACAGTGCCAAAAGTGCCAGAACCCAACTCTTTTTGCTCTTCAAGATCTTCATTTTTTATGATCTATTAAATCACCCAGAAAAGGGTAAAAAGGAATTAAGCAGATGTTATTCTGAGGTAAATATTAAATTGAACTAATTTTAAAGTAGAAGATGGAAGAGCATAAGCATGCAAAAGGAATAAAATGCATCCATAAGTTCCTGCAAGGTCATCATATTTGTATCGCAGTCACAGAAGCACAAAGGAGAAAAGGAAAACTAGTTAGGAAGCACATTGTGGTCTATCTCCAGGTTTGGTTTCTTTTCATATGTATTACCAATTGCAATTTGAGTCAATTAATATTTTAGGCATGGCACAAGTAAATTACTTTGAACACTAAAAACAGGACAGGTTACATCATAATACAGATGAGTAAATATATCTAGGACAGATACCTGCAAGGTATTGATATCAAAATCTCCCAGAGAAGGATCACGGGGAGGAAGGCCATCATTCGTGTTATCCAACTTCCCATCCTATATGCATCAGAGTGAAGTTTAGCTGGCATGGTAGAAAATGAGCTCTCAAATCAAATTAAAATTGAGAAGAGACACCTCATACTGTGACTCTGGCGACTGTAGGTTCTCCATCATGGCCTCAAACTGCAAACTTTCAGTGTCCTTCAATTGGGAATGATCAAAATCGGACATCATTGTAGAATCAGCTACTACCATAACAGGTAAATCATTTTGATTGTCTTGGCCAAAATTAATTTGAGAATAGTCATGACCCACTGAATCTCTACCGGCTGCTAAAGGTGTGAAATGATAAGATTTATGATCTTCTACATTTGTTAGAACAGACGGAGTAGTAAGGTGATCCTGGTCAATAATAGACACATCTTTTTTAACAAACCCCTCCTTTGCCAACTTCTGAAAATAAGACCAGTGCTTAGGCTCATGAGTTTCCATGTTCACACTCGCACCAGCTCCATCATTATGTATTGGACTAACAGCAAAAGCATCCTTGGTAAATATCCCTTTTGAGAATATTTCAGAAAGGAAATCACAAGGGAATCTGTCGTTAATATCTATTTGGATTTCTGCCTGCTTGGTTGACGAAACACCAACAGAAGGTATTCCTTCAACATCTTTAGTTGAGCTCTCTGTCCAAAAAAATGGCTGAGAATGCCCCAGATTGTCCTTATCAGAGACATCCCTGCTTTTTATCTCATCCTGTTCATCTGGAAGATCAGCTGCAGGATCCTTATGCCGCACAACAGAAGTTACTTGGCACAAAGCTGGATGTCCAAATCCCATTTCTCCCTTTTCATCAACCAGGGGCTTCCTTTGATTACCTGTGGTAATATCTGTCTCAAAGTCAGAGACTCCATCATCCATGATTTGAGAGTCTGTACATGATGGTTTTTCAGTTGAAATAGAGTGTTCAGTATGGGCAGCCAGATTACTCTCATGGAAATTTTCCACAGATTTTGTAATTGGGTTGTTCTCAGTGACATCAGAACATGAATGAGTAATGAGCAACTGAATGCCAAGTGAATCATCAGACTTTGAGAATCTATTCAGCAACTCTGCTTGCCCCCGGGGTATTCTCTCTGAATAATAAGCCCTTTGAGGTATAGACAGCTCAAGATAGCTCAAGTCAATTGGATTAGAAGCGGAATCAGCATTTCCTGGACCAGAAGCACCACTGGTTGCAGAGTGTTGATCATCTTCCCAAGATTTAGGTGCCTGCACTTGATTCACATCATCAGCATAAGAAGAAACCTTCTTCAGTTCTTGGTGTTTTCCCACATGTTTTGAGGGCACATTATGTATATCTCCTTCTGGAACAACAGCTGTTGCTAGTACTTCATCAACTGGAGCAGGGTAAACTTTCTCTATTGGATGAGTTTTTCCTGGGTAAATCTCTGGCTGAATTGAACCATCAGGTCTTGGCTTCACCTCCTTTACAGATATCTGTGAATTCTTTACCTGAAAGCTATTATATTGCTGTCCCTCATACAAATCTGCTTCTTCACTCATGAGCCCATGAAGTTGTCTTGCATATGGGATTTCTCCAAAGGAGGAGCAGTTAGATGAGTGACGGTGATAGTGCAATGGAAACTGCTTGATGTCTCTAGGATCCATCATCTGGCCATGATAAAGGTGTGGATAGGTCTCATAGGCATTGGAAGAACTTTGAAGAGTAGGTTGAGAAGACTGATAAATGTCAGTCAAAGGTGAAGCGCTGAGCCCAACATAAGTAGTTGCAACACTAATTGTCTCCCTGTCTGTGTTCGATCTATCTAACTCATCTAAGTTATTTCCTGCAGAGCTTGCTAAACCATGCAGGACCAATTCTCTTCTGGTTCCCACATCCATGCCATTGACAGCAACTATGTACTGAACCTCAGAATCAACCCCTCCAATGCCCAGACCAAATTGGTCATCTTCCAAATCACTCATTGAGAAGAGAAACATTCTGAGTTTTTGTGATCCTTCTCTATCTTCAACTCCACTCCACTCATCCATCATATTTAGCAGATCCTCGTCACATGAAACAGAAACCAAGGCATCAAGATCTTCTCCAGGAAGCTGATACTTTATCACAAGAGCTTGGCTATATACTGCTAAAGTTTTCTGCTTAAACTCATGCCAAGAAATGTCCCTTGCTATGCGCATGATGCGTGTTTGACCTCCAACATACCTCAGTTTTCCATCACTCGGACGGGGTAGGATTTTACCACCAAAGCTGCAGAGAACTTTCATTTTCCCAGAGTAGCTATCGGGGACTCCAGAGGAGGAAGCATAGCCATGTAGCAGCACTCCACGACTTTCATAACCTGAAGTTCTTGGTACCGACTGAACTGACCCATAGTTGCTTCTATCTTCATGTAAAGACGAGTTTGTCCTCTCAAATTCTTTTTGAACTCTCTCTACTATAGTTAACATCGAAATTTCTGATCCACTTTCAGACCCTGTATGACTAATGCCTAAAATGCCTTTTAATTCCAGATAACCAGTAGCATGATTAGGATCACCAACAGCATTTTGAATGAGAGGCTTCTTAGGATTAACTCGATCACGCATAAATTCAAGAGCAAACTCCTCACCTGTCTGAATGGAATAGTTAAGTACAGGTTTAACTTCTGGTGGTGGTACATTTAGGTCAGCAAGTCTCATATTGGAATTTCTGCTGCTTGCAGGGTCTGGTGTATATGCCTGAGAAGCAGGCTGGGATCTCTCATGTCTGGGATCCCCAGAATTGTATTGATATTGTTTATATATCTCTGACTCTTCCATCACATCATCTTTTAAACGCATGAAAACAACACAAAACACACTCACGCAAACAGTCCATCAACTAGATACCAAATTTCGCTCGCAACAAAATTTCCTGACAAAGAATGGTAAAAATGCTCAAACGCGTCAACAACCCTCAAAGAAATTAAGAAAAAGGATACATTGCAAATAATGGACCAGAAATCCACACAGCAAAGAAAACAAAAAAAGCTAGTCAATTTACAAACTGGGATTCATTAAGACATAATATTACCAAACTTTGGAGAATCCAACTGAACTTCAAGACTCAAAATTCAACCACCACCTACTAAAGCTAAAAGCTACACGAACTTAGAGTAATGATATGATATCTCACCATGAATTAACTATCCAAATCCTTAACACAAAACAAGAATCTAATTTATCATAGAATAGCTAAAAATCTAACCAATAAAAAATATTTCAATTAATTCATAAAAAACCCCCCAAAAAAATTATTTCTCTCAGCTTGCTTGAGAACATAAATACCTGAAATATGAGGAGAAAGGCTATCTTATCTGCCTCAAAGGTTTGGTTTTTGCTTCAAGAACCGAGTAAAGGATCTATATCTGTAAGCTCAAATAACAACAACAAAGCAAATACATTTCTCCTTTTCCTCTCATTTTCTCTCATTGGGTTTTTGAATTTTTTTTGCTAAAAATTTGAACTTTTTGGACGACATAAAGTGAGTTTTTTTTGCAGATAAATTCTATGAAGTATGCCGAGAAGGTGTGTGGTATTACAGTAGATATGTTTTTTTTAATGTTTTTTAAAAGTAATTTTTATTTTAAAATTTATTAAAATAGTTTTTATTTTTTTTATTTTTTATATTAATGTATTAAAATTATAAAAAATTTAATTTAATATTTTTTTCATATTAAATATATTTTTAAAACACATTCATCTATCTAAATAGTATACAAAGAGCAGCAAAGTGCTTGAAATTATGTTTTCTTAGTTTATTTACTTAAAATGCCACAGGTGTTTTGGTTTGACTAAAGTAACTGTTACGTTTTTAAATTTTTTTTTGGTGGCATGATCTAGTGTTCCTCACAGATGATGGCTTACTTACGCTCTGTTTGATTGTACAATTTGATTTGTGCTTTGCATGATTGATGATGGAGATTGGAAAAATAGAGTTGATCAATTAAGTGGATGATTTCCATTTAAGATTTTTTAAAAAAAAAACTTATATTTTCATAACTTGTTTGATGGTGTTGTTATAATTATTTTTTAAAGTATTTTTTATTTAGAAATATATTAAAATAATATTTTTTTATTTTTAAAAATTATTTTTGATATGAATATATCAAAATAACATGAAAATGTTAAAAATATATTAATTTAAATTAAAGAAAAAAATAAAAATATTTTAAATATTTTGTAAATACAAAAATTAAAAAAAAAAAAAGCTTTATTAATAAGTGTTATTGATTGATAAAATATATGTATATAATTATGTTAAGAAAAGGTTATATAACTTTGGTTCAGGATTTGTTTTTAACTATTATTTACACAATAAAATAACGGTGATACCTTTTAAGTGTAAAAAACCATTAAACTTGCAAAGGGGGCTTTTTATATTTTTATTTTTCTGAACAGTCAAGTAACGCATGGTTTCCAAAATCATGCGTCCACGACCGCGTTTGGAGAGACGTGCTGTCCCTTTTGTATTGGTGGGGCATGTGTGCATGAAATAGGTATGGTTAGGCTTTGGTAAAAAACATTTCTCTTTATTATTATTTTTTAATCTAGAAATTCACGTGAATCCTTTCACTTTGGGTTATTAAGCCTTGAGTTTCGTCATTTATTCCATTTGTTTTTATGAGTTCATCTCAATCTTATATCATTAATTATGGGTTAGTCGTGTTAACTTGAATTTACTCAAGTTTGTTTTTCTCAACTTTTTTATATATAAAATTGATTTTTTTTCCAATTACATCCTTTAAGGTTAAATTATTGACCATTGAGCTTTGTAATTTTTCTCTTTTTTCTTTTATGTTGGGTTATCTCGAGTTTGTTTTTTAATATTTTTTTATTTAACTTTTGTTTTTTTTGTTGGTTCCTTTATCACGAGTTACAAGTTAATCAAGTTAACATGTTTTAAAAATTTATTATTTCATCATGATCTCATATCACGAGTTACAGGTTAATCAAGTTAACACGTATTTACTTGGGTTTTTTTCTTTGATATTAATTTTTTCAAAATTTTTTTTTTTCTGTTTTAACATTTGAAATGATTTTTTGGGTCTTGAGTTTTGTGATTTTTTTATTTTTATTTTTACATAGTTATTCTAATCTTATATTTTAGATCATGTGTTAGTTAATTTAACCCGGATTAACTTCTTATATCATTATATAAACATTTTTTTATACTAAAAAGTAAAAACATTAACCTGGACTACAGCGTAGCACGTTACATCTATGTAGTTAAACTACGTCATGATTTTTTACCGCAACTTTTCATAATATGTTAATACATATTCATAGTTGGGAGACTTACCGTAACTTTTCATACTATCTGATCATATTTGATAGTTAGAAAGCTTAGGTATGAAGATCTGATTCATTAAATAATGAATTTTATTCAAAAACAAGTTGAAGAGTTGATTAGACTAAGGATTTGGCATCATCGACAAATAAAGAGTTAACAATACTTCTTATATATTTAAATTAGTCTTTACATGTTTATTATTATTATTATTATTATTTATTAACGTGAGTGTCCGAATTAGCTTGTGCGTACCTTGACTAATTTCATGGGTCCTGAAGTTAATGACCATGTAAATCTTCAGTGGTTCTAGGATTTGTGGGACTTGAACTGGTGACCTCTAGAGAAAAAACTCAATGCTTAACTAGTTGAACTACATCCCTCGGGATTATTATTATTATTATTAATCTATACTAAAAGTACTTGGTATTTCATTACAGTAATAAATAATAAAATGTCAAGTTTTTTTCATTTGGTACTAACACATTTTAAGGATTTTTTTTAATTTTTTTATTTCAAATGTTTTTTTTTTAATTTCATCTTTTAATATTAAATTTGTTAGGTATTGAACTTCATAATTTGTTTCAATTTTTTTTTTATAGAGTTATTCTAGTTTCTTGACTTGAGTCATGGGTCTTGTGAGTTAACCATGTTCAATCAGGTTATTTTTTTTCATTTTTTAATTTATATCTTCCTCAACCTTTTCCTTTAACATTGAGTTAATTGGAAATTGAGCTTTATAATTTTTTTTTAATATGTTTTCTATGTGGTTATCATTATCTTATGAGCCAAGTCATAAGTTTTATGGGTTAGCCAAGTTGACTTAGGTCTCTTTTTTTTTAATTGAATATTTTTTTCAATTTCATCGTTTAATATTGAAGTTGATTGAAAATTGTACTTTATATTTTATTTTATTTTCTTTCTATGTAGTTATCCTAGTATCCTGACCTGGGTTCATTAGGTTAAACCCTGTTGACTCAGGTTATTTTTTTATTTTTTTATTTATTTGATTTTTTTTCAATTTAATCCTTCAACATTATGTTGATTGATAATTGAACTTTATATTTATATTTATTTTTTTATATGGGGTTATCACGATCTTATGACCCGAGTCGCTAGTTAAGTCAGTTAACTTGTTTTTCTTTTTCTTTTTCTAGTTGAATTTTTCTTAATTTCATCTTTCAACACTAGATTGATTGATAATTAGGCTTCATGATTTTATTTTGGTTTGTGTTATGTGAGGTTCTGCTGGTCTCATGACCTATGTCACGGATTTGTTTAGTTGACTCGAGTTGTTTTTTGTGTTCTTTTTTAATTGATTTTTTTCTAGTTTCATCCTTTAACACTGGATTAATTGATAATTGAGCTTCATAATTTGTTTTGATTTATTTTATGTGTGGTTATCTTGGTCTCATAACCCAAGTTTGATAGGTTAACTCTGATTGACTTGACTCTTTTTTTAGTTTTTTTTTTAATTTTATCTTTTAACATTTTGATTGATTAATAATTGATTATATATATATATATATATTATTTGCTTTCTATAGGATTATCATGATCTCATAACCTGGGTAGCAGATTTTACAGGTTAATCTGGGTTGATTTGAGTTGATTTAATATGTTGTCGTTTATATATTTTTTAAAAGATGTTGTCTTATTTTTTATAATAAAATTATATTTTTATTGGTCATCCGAGTTATCTTTAAACTTATCAAGTTGATCAGGCCAATCCCTACATATTTAAAATATTTTTGCTAAAAAACATATTAACAAGGCCTGGATATTTGTTTTACATATGCTAGGTGGGAAGAATTTAAATATTTAATTGTAATTTTTTAAATATTTAGTAAAACACCTAGTATTTACTTAGTTCTAAGTACAATTTGAATTTTTTTTTATCTTTTTTTTTTCCATACAGTACATACTATTTTTTTTAAAGACAGCCGTAAAAAAAAATCTATGTAATTTAATGATTTGAACTTGTGTAATTTTTCCTCTTTTTTTTCCTTTTCTAAAAGAGAAAAGAAACCATTTTTGTTTAAATAATTATCATAAATGTTTTGTTGGTTATTGCCATTATTTTCCCCTTTTTCTCATAAATGTTTCCTCTTGAGATCTCTTGAAACTTCCATGGTTTAGATTCTTTAGAATGGCGAGGAAGAAAAAAACATTTGACTTATTTTGCAGGTTCAAGTACACTTGAGCACATTGGATCACCTCCCCATTGCCTAACATCTACACAAATCACATGTGCCAAACTATACAGCAAATCAGATCATGCCACGTTTCATTACAAAATCTTTATACTTTTTGGCCGGTTAGATGCCCTTATCTCACATTGCTGCTTAGCTTTCGAATAGCTTACAAGAACAGAAATCAACATGAAGTTGCTACAGAATATGCTGCAAGAATGGTCACCACGTTTGGTATAATTTTCATCAACTTTTCTAACACCACCACACATAATCTCAGAATATATTGATCACATTTAAAAAAAAATTTAAAGGATATTTGAGAGTTTGATAGTAATTATTTTTCAAAGTGTTTTTCGTTTAAAAATATATTTAAATATTTTTTTTTATTTTTTTTAACATTATTTTTTATATTTATACATCAAAACGATTGAAAAACACCAAAAAAAATTAATTTTAAAAATAAAAAATTTTATTTTAAAAACAATTAAAAAACTGCTTTTTAATTCAATTTGGCAGGCAGTGCATTAAGTTGAAAGCACCATCTAATTATTAGTAAGCTTATCATCGGGCTGTACATGGTCATAAGTCCAAAACTAGACTTTGTATTATTATTAAGGGTTTTTTTTTTAGATTGTGTTAAATATTATTTTTTAAAGTATATTTTGTTTGAAAATATATTAAAATAATATATATTTTTAAAAATTATTTTTGATATCATGACATCTAAGGATGAAGTCATGAATTTTTCTTGTCCTGGACTATTAAATAAATATATAAATATTTTATAAAATCAATTATTAATTCATGTACATTAATTTTTAAAGTTAACAATAAAATTCTAATTTAAATACAGTTTAAATACAGTACCAAAAATATTAAAAAATAAATTTAAAAGTACATAAAATTAAAATGAAAGTAAAAATAAACTTATTATTGAAGTTATATTCTTCGATGTTTTGTGAAATATAATTAATCTATAATCGAATCTGAATCGATATTCTAACAACTCTGAACTGGGATAAAATAACAATCTCATGCCAACTGAAAAATAAAATAATTAATTTTTTTTCCTTTCTCAATTATTTCTTTCTTCACTTGATTCTTCTTTAGTTTAGTGTTTTATAAGTTGGACTTTGTAAGTTTACATGATTATTCTCTCCACTTTTTTTTTTTTTCTTGGATTTTTTTATGTTTTCCCCTTACTTTTCTCTATTTCTGTCTCGCTTTTTCTTTTTTTTTTCTTTTTTTTTTCTTTTTCTATTCTGCTTTTGCCTAGTCGGAAATATATAAAAGGAAGAAAGAGCTTATTTGTTTTATTTTTAATGGCAAATAATCATTTTACCCTTAATGAGTCGTTTTGCTTTTATTTGACGATCATTTTTTATTATTATTAGCACTATCAAGCTCCATTTATCTTAAAATTTTAACTAGATTTTATTCAATATATTTTAAGATCCCTCATAAAAGTTCAGCTCAATTTAAATGGTCGGATTGAAAATTACGTCCAATAACGTAAAACTAGTCAAACTGTGATTTTTCATCAAATTTCTGAATTTCTCTAAAATTTTAAAATTTTAACTTAAGCTAAAACATCATATTAGAAGGCTCCACATAAATTTTCAGAATTTTTTGATAACTGAATCAAGAATTACAAATTGTTTTTTACATAAAATTAGTCAAAAATATTGATAAAATCTTGACATAGGCTATAGCCAACTCATGCCTTTGACATGCCTACGCCCTTGACCACATTAAAATAATTTAAAAGCACTTATTTTTTTTTTAATTTAAAGCTAAAAAAATATATAATTTTTTTTAAATATAATTGGATCACAATGTAAAATAAAATCTAAAATAGAAACAAAGTTTGTCAAAACTTGTGGATAGGCAAAGGGCAACCCTTTGTGTCCCTCCCCCTTTTCTTTTCCAAGAAAATTAACCATGACACGAGAGATTAAGTACCCGTTTCATATCATTTAATATCGTGTTTCAAATAGGTATTAGATAAAATTTGATTTTTTTTTAATTTTCAAATCATTTTAATATATAATATTAAAAATGATTTTTTAAAAATAAAAAATATTATTTTAATATATTTTTAAAAAAAAATACAAAAAACCTATAGTAACTTCCGATTACTCCCTTGAATAAATGTGGTCGGTACCGGTCCTTCTCCTGGCGAAGTAGACGGGACGTGTTCACATTTTAAACTAGACTTTTTTGCTTGCCTGATGCTGCAGGGCAATTCTCTGAACCTCTTTTTATTTTTATTAGTTGGTAACATGTATATCAATAATTGTGGTGTGCAAGTTGTTTTGCCCTTTTGTGTTATACATCAAAATAGACCTCATTCTCTTGGTCAATGGGTTTTTCTTTCTTAATTTTTTTTAATACTTTTGCTGTGGTGTGCAAGTAGAGGTAAGCAACAAAAAAAAAATCGATTAAAATGAAAAAAAAAAACTAAAAAAGCTGAATTATGGAAAAAACTGATTAGAATATTTAAAATATATTTTTCAAACTAAAAAAAAATCAAATTGAAACCAAACCCATTAGAAAGTAAAAAAAAAAACCTCAAAAAATAACCGAATCACACCAGAACCGAACCAAATCGAAACAAGTCAGTTGGATTTTGATTTTTAATATAAAATAATCAAACCAAACCAAACCGAAACCGGTTGGTTTGAACAAGTTTCGGTTCAGTTTTGGTTTTATTTTTTATATTTTATAAAATTTCGGTTTAGTTGTTTTTATAAGTAAAAAATCAAACAAAACAAAAAATAATCACTCCTATATGCAAGTTGTTTTGGCCTTTTCCCCCTCGGGGTCTATGGTCGGGGGGTTTGGATCCTCTTTTACCTGCTGGTCACTCATCCATGTCCTGTGCTAACTTCGAGTCATTCATTTATTTATTTTTATTATTATTTATTAATATAGGTATCCGAGTCATCTTATACATGTCTCGATTAATTCCACAGCCTCTGAAGTTAACGATTATATAAGCTTTTAGTGACCCTGAAATTTGTAAGACTTGAACTGATGATATTTAAATAACAAACTTAAAACTTGATTAGTTGAGCTATACCACTCAGGATTGTTTCGAGTCATTCTTTGTGGTTGACGTACGTGACAAAAGCCAAACAAGAATGATAGTAAATGTTCAGGTGCTTCCAGTTATCCTATGGTCCTCGTTAACCATGCATGCCATCTGCCATTTGCCTCCATAAAAAAAGAAAGAGAAGAAAAGAGGAAAGCCCAAGATTTCACATGTATTGTTGATCTTGAATATCTCTGATTTTGTGCTGTGTTTTTACGTTTGATTTCACATTGTTTTGCTACCCAGTTGCAAGAGTTCATTTTGAATGAACCAGGGGCTTACAAAACAAAGATTAAGGATCGAGTTTTCTGTTGACCTATAGATCTTCCCATTGAGAAGCTTCACTACTACAAAATTGATGTCTGCATGTTCGCGTGAGTTGGTTTGTTTTTGAGTTAACTTTTCTAGTTATGATTTGATAAAAATAAATTTTAAAAAAATACGGTTAATTATAGTTAATTGAATTTAAATATGTGTTTGATAAAAAATATGGTTGAAATTTATATATAGCAAAAAACATATATAAAATATTTGCGGAATTTTTACAAAATTTAATTAAAAAACATGTAAAAATAGCTACACAAAAACCGAGTTTCAAACTCAACTTTTTAGTGGATCTCGCATTAAAAAACATAGTCTTGTTTATTGCTAAATACCTTGCTGTGTTTGTTTCACCGTAAACATAAGAGTTAGAAAAAACCAAACGCAGCCTAAGTTGCTTTGTTCTCTTTATTATTATTATTGAAACTTCAAATAGACTACTACTATTTCTTCTTCTTTATCAACATAAAACATCAGCCATCTATAATTTAGTTAAAACTAGTTATTTAATCCATGTTTTGCTGGAAGCTGAATAACTTTTTTTTATAATAAATAAATAAATATGCAAACTTTTCAAATGTTTTTTTATAACAAAAAGATCTTAATTATAAATCAAAAGGCCTATCCATGCATTTTATTACATAAATTGAAAACAATTTATGTCAGTAAATGTAGGAAAAAAGTGTTAACATGTTTATTCAATTCATTGTTGGTTGGATAATTTTTTTCTAATGCAAGAGTATTAAAGTGTATATGTTATTAAGGTGGCTTTTTACTTTGAGTAAAAAATATAATTGTGAAATAAAAAATCGATGCTTATATGTAATAAAATATAGTAAAGATCATATTCATAAATAAAGACATATAAGATCACAACTGATTTTTAACGTAGTAAAAACATGGGATAATGTTGCAGTTGTTACAGTATAACATCATTTTTTTAGTCTTTGTATAATAATTTCTAAAATAAAAAAGTGTTAATATATCTATTCAATTCTTCTCACTGTTGAATATTTTTTTTAACGTAAAATAATTAATTTATAGGTATTATTAATTTTTTTTTGACATCAAGTAAAAAATATAATTGTAAATCAAAAGTGAATATTTGCATATAATTAAATATAATGAGGATCATATGCAATAATAAAAATATGCAATATTTTAAGCTAATTTTTAATATAATAGAAAAATAAAACAATATTGCAATTGCTACAGTGAAACATTATTTTCTTGGTCTTTGTATAATATTTTTTCAAAAAAAGTATAAGGGAAAAAAGAAATAATTTAAAAATAAATTACAAAATAATGAAGATAAAAACAAAAAGAATTATATAAATAGGCTAAGTATAGAGTGATAAATATTCAAAGTGTAAAGAATAAAAATAATAATTTTTTTCAAAAAAAAGTGTAAATAAAAAAAAAGAAAAAAACTAAAAAACATATTACAAAAAAAAAAAAGAATGATATAAATAGGCTAATTATAGAGTGATAAATATTCCAAGTGTAAAGAATAAAAATACTATTTTTTCCAAATAAAGAGTAAAGAAAAAAAAACTAAAAATCATATTACAAAAAAATAAAGATAAAAAAACAAAAATTATGATAAATAAACTAAGTGTAAAATGATAAATATATCAAGTATAGAGGAAAAAAATATAACAAAAATGATAGATTTCCCACTATTATAATACCTGCTACAATAAAAAATTAGAAAAATTTAATATCATGTTATTTCTTTATTTTTTCTTTTAGTATATGCATAATGATAATTAGACTATTCTAATAAAAAGTTACATTTCTACTTTTAAGAGTGAAGCTCTATCCTCTCTTAAACGGAATCCTTCCCTCCTTTGAGATGCAGACAATGTTTTTTAAATGTTTTTATTTGTATAGTCTAATTATAGAAAAAAAATACTTTTTGAAAAATTACTTTTTGAAAAATTAATTATGATAATTCTTCCCAGCTACTCTTTCAGTCGTGATTGTAGTTCATCAGTCCTAATTCCTAATGCCTATATTTATGAAATAATCAATAAAGTCATGATATTACAAGTTAAATTAAAATTAAAATGCTAAGGCTGGAAAATATGGGTTTCATGTGGGCTTGCTTTTTAGTCCACCTGCACAGTTTGCTGAGAGCCAGAGGCTCATACATATAATCCATAACCAAAGCTTCTTGACCTGTCCACCCTAATAGCAATGAACTGTTTAAGCAGGAGGCTAATACTAAAACCTCCCTTGCACTCAAATCTTACCCTTAATTTCCCTTCTATCAATGTCCCCTTTTACTCAAAACCCATTTCCACTCACCAGAAAAGAAAATTGTCTGCCAACACTGCCATTACATCCTTAATGCAGTATCCCCTTTCAGGTACTTTTTTTTTTGCGTGTTCTTACAGTCTAAATATGATGCTGAAAATATTAGTTATTGTGTTATGATGTAATTTTGCAGGTGCTGAGGAGGATTTGGTGGGTTATGTTTTTGGGAAGAAGAAGGCAACTGAAGTAGCCCATTTGTAGCTACTTCTCTGTTAACTTACTTGAATTTGTCTATTTTGTTGTTGTTTTGTTTTTATGGTTTTAGTTATTCATTGTTTTAGCAAATGAGTTTAAATTTTGAAACTCTGACGAACCTGTTTATAATTTCTTACATGTTTAAGTAATTTCACTTCTAGCTACTTCATTTGTCTAGTTGTTTGCTTTATTATTTTCATGGTTTTGGGTATTCATTAGTTTAGAAAATGAGTATAAAGTTTGATTCTTTTGAAAACACTTGATGATTTCTTACACGAGTGTTTTGGTTTTGAGTTTTTGTTAATTCTTTTGGCTTTTTATTTTTTAAATTTAGGATATGGAAACGTGTTGTTCAAAATGGTGATACTGTTATAGATGCTACTTGTGGCAATGGTTTTGATACCTTAGCCATGCTGAAAATGGTGGCCGATGAATTGGGCAGGGGTCGTGTTTATGGGATGGACATCCAGGGAGATGCTTTAAAGAGTACTTCTTCTTTGCTGGATGAAAGTGTCACTTTGAAGGAGGTAATTCTATCGCATATTTAATTTACCACTTGTCTAAAATTTCTATTATGTGTTTCCATTCACCAATCTTGGAACTCACAATTAAGGATTGAGACCTCTATCCTAATTTTTATGGCCAGCATTTCAGTTTTAATGATTAGAGACTTGAGGTAGCAATAGAATTCCAGAGGTTCTAATCCTGCACCTGCATCTCATAAGGTCTATGTTAACCTCTATGATGCTTTATCCAGCCATTTATGGTAGTATGGCTCAATTTGTTTTTTTTTAAATTCAACGTGTAATTTGTTTGTTGTTAGTGTTTTGATCTTCGAAAAAGCAGAAAGCTTTGACCCTATTGTTTGAAGAGGTTATTTTGATTATCTATACTCATGCAGTCCTTACTGAAACTCAATGTGTGCAGAAAGAACTTGTGAAGCTCTTCTCCATCTGTCACAGTAGAATGGAAGAAATTGTTCCTGAAAATAGCCCTGTAAGGTACTTCCTGCCACTCAAGTTTCTCTTGCTCTTGACTTTTCATGTGTAGTTTTTAGATATAGATTGTCGAGGCTAGTGATTTCAAGTTTTGCTTCTATTTGATTTACTTATGCCTCTGAAGTTCCCTTACTTGCTTGCTTTTTCAGTGAACCTTTTTTTTACATAGTTGGAATATATGATGCACCTGAACCTAATCTGATTAGGAATCAAAGATCGAAGGAAGACAGAATTTCTGAAAAGGGCCTAAAACAAGAGCCCTAACCATGCTTTATTATTGAATAATTTATTCTCTAATTATCTGCCTCTCCTAAAAGGTTTACAACCCTTCAAAATATGTATGAAACGGACTCTTACAAGAAAGGAAAATCAGAATCCCTAAACAGATAGGAGAAACAAAAACAAAATCCGAAATTAAGGCTAAAGATCTGAAATTAAACAAAAAAAAAAAACAAATCAAACAGTACCTTCTAGTCCTTTTTTGAAGGCATTCCAGATGTGAACCAACAAAGTGGGCTTCCCTTCTTAGAACAAGTCATGTAGAATCTCTTGACAAAGTTTGAATGCGATTTAATGGTCTGATCGAAAGTTATGGGATTTTTAGTTAGTTAGGTTGTTTGGCTCGACCATGCCTTTTTTGAGCTTAGATCTATTCTACTAGTCCAAAAATATGTCTTTTAGGTTTTCCACTTGGTTCAATGGCAACAAATTCACATTCATCTGTTCAAAACTCCCCGCATCAATATATCTCCAATTTGAATAAATAACACTTCATCTGTACTCCATACTCCCATTGAAGTGATTTAATTCCTTCTTTCTTCCAGGCTTGTTGCATTCAACTTGGGGTACCTTCCAGGAGGTGACAAAACGATAACCACGGTTTCAGAAACAACACAATTGGCATTGGAGGCTGCAAAGAAAATATTAATTCCTGGAGGGCTGATCAGTTTAGTTGTGTATGTGGGGCATCCTGGTGGAATGTAAATTTCTTTCTTGACTTGATTCCTTTTTTCATTTTGTTATGATTTCTGCATGTGCTATATTGTTTTCTGCCCTTGACAAGTCATGTTTTGCTCCATATAGTGCTGCACTGTGTTGTGAACCTCTTAAAGAATTCAACTTTTCATGACTTGGAACTTGCAAGTATTCTCTTTCGACCTGATATTGTTTTTGTTTTTTGTAAAATTCTATTATTTCACTGTTAAATGAAATTTATGGATGTAGTATGAACCAGTTCACAACTGTCTGATATAGCACCCAAATATCTACAGTGTCTTGTTTCTTGATATTATTCATTCTCTTTCATTTTCTGGGAAATATTCTAGAATTAAATCATAGTCCCTTCTTACTGATGCATGTTTTTATCTCGAGGGTCATATGTTTCTGTCTTCTTTTTAATCTTCAACTGATGAGTGAGATTTATCTTTCGCATATACCTTCCAGGGAAGAACTGGAGACTGTTGAAGCTTTTGCTTCTGGATTATCAGTTGATAATTGGATCTGCTGCAAGTTCCAGATGTTAAACCGACCTTTAGCTCCTGTACTGGTTCTCTTATTCAAGAGGTATCATGGTGAATTACATACCTTAGTAGCTTTAGAATTTGGTGTTTTCTGAGACAAATTTCTTCAGTCATTTTTCTTTCTTAATAAAAATAGTGACTCTACAAGGTCCTACTAAAACTCTGAATATGCATGGATTCCTCACAGAGGTAGCTGAAACACAACGAGTTTCTGCTTTTTGGACCCATCTTCTTGCAGAAGGAAGCCTACGCGAAGGATGATTACATGACGAGGTGAACAGCCAATCTGAAACCCACCACACCTGTAACTCCTGAGCATGTTTGCTTTTTGTACCCAATCCATATGCCTCCCATGACTGCCACTGGATATTTCGTGGACGATCTGAGTCCCATGAAAAAGATGGTTACAAAGGAAACACTTGTGTATATTTATATATTTGTTTTGGTGGATTAGTTTATACGCTCTAGTCATTCAAATTAACATTTGTAAATTTCCTTCGTTCATGGGTTCATTTACGAAAAGTCAAACTGCTTTGTTTCGGAGGTCTATTTTTTTTTTATTTTATTTTAAAACTGACCATTTTATTCAGATTTTGATGTAAAATATTTTCCATAACGAAAAAAGAAGAAGAAAGAGCTGAAGTTAAACTTAAGGAGGAACTGGAGACGTATGCTATGATTTTGTTTTCCTATAATAAAAGTACAAAAAAGAATAGTAGTTGATAAACGATCGCGATGGGACTCGAACCCACAATCTCCCGCTCCGGAGGCGAGCGCCTTATCCATTAGGCCACGCGATCACTTGTGACTATTGAATATAATATATATATTATTATCTTTTCTATTCCGGGGCAAAGAAAAGGCGGCAGTTGCTTTAATAAATACTAGTATCGCGCAGCATTGCAGGGGATAAATTTTCTTTTTAAATGTAAAAAAAAGAACATAAAATTGTTTTATATTATTGTTAAACTTGAAAATACTGAATGTTTTTTTTTTAAGATAACTTTTTTTTTATTAATATATCTCTTGTTTATTTTAAAGAACATAAGGTTTTTAATTAGAATAATTGTTTTTGTTATAAAAATATTTCATAATTGTTAAAGCAAGTTAAAAAAAATATTAAAATAGTATTTTTTATATTTTATATATGAATGAAGGCTAAAAAAAATCATAAATGTGATAAAAATTATTTTCAAAATTTATTTAGAAATTTTACAAATTAAAAACAATTTGAATGAGGTTCTCATGAACAATTTATTATTAATATTAATATTATTTTTATATTAGATACATAGTAATTGAAAAAAAAATATTAATACAAATTCACAATAATATTTAAGAACCATACTAAAACTAAAGAATAACTGAAGTTGATAATGTTTTTTTGAATTGTAAAAAAACACAAAAAATAAAGGAAAACAAAAAAAAAAAAAGCTTAAAAAAACAAAACATAAAGGAAAAAAAAAAGACAGAAAAAGACTAGGTCTAACTTCTATTTTGAAAAATAAAATGTCATGTCATTTGTCACATGAATAAAAATATCGTCTGAATCCTGCATATTAAACAATTAAATAACAACATATACTTATTATCAAAACAATTAAATAAATATATTGACTTCACTATTCATATGAAAAATAAAAAGAAGTTGTTATAGTGTAGTAATATATTTAGAATGCAAGCTTATGCATAAGAAGAAGAGGACAAACGAATTTCAATTTGGTTCCAAGAATTTACCTTCTTTATCTTTAAATAATCCTACAATAACCTTAAGCTTAATAAGGCTTTAACAATTAAAAACTTGATAAGATTTAACCACAAAAAGTTCAATAAGACTCTTAACAAGTTAAAACATGATAAGAATCTGAGCCCAACAAGACTCTAATTGGTTACATACATAATAAGGTTTCAAAGTAAGAGTCCGACAAAACTCCAACAAATTAAGACACGATAAGGTTTTGAGCCTAATAAGGCTCCAATTAATTAAAAACCCAGCAAGGCTACAAAGAAATAATCTAGTAAAACTCTGATAAATTAAAATCTAACAAGGTTCTGAGCCTAATAAGACTCTAGTTAATTAAAAGTCCAACAAGGTTTTAAAAAAAAGTCCAGCAAAATTTTAGCAAATTAGGACCCAACAAGGCTCAAAGCCTAACAAAGCTTCACTTAATTAAAAACCCAGCAAGGTTTTAAATAAAAAGTCCAGCAAGAATCCTGCAATTAGGACTCAATAAGGTTATGAGCCCAACAAAGTTCTTGTTAATTAGTTTATAAAGAAATAACCTAGCAAGATTCCAACAAAGAAAGGTCCAGCAAGTAAAAACCCATCAAAGTTCCAGTAGATGACTAGAAGTCCAATATGGACAATCCAAAGAAAAAACAGAAGATGATCCATTTAAGAAAAAAGAAAGTAAGACATCTCCAAGACATAATTAATTATCCATGAAAAAATCCTAGATATTTTTCACACCACGCGCAGGTTAACCGATAACAAACCACATACTAGTTTCTTTAACAGAGACCACAAGTAGGTTACTCAATCACAAACTACAAGCAGTTCACCTGTACAAAAAGACCATCCATGAAAATTCTAGATAGTTTTCACACTAAGAGCAAGTTATTCAATTATGAACCACATGTAGGTTACCCAATTACGAACCATGAGCAGGTCATCTGAACAAAGACCACAACCAGGTTACCTTATCAAGAACCACAGGCAGATCGCCTAAATAGAGATCATTTATAAAAAATCCTAGATATTTTTCATACTACAACAGATTACCAGATCGCAAACCATGGGCACGACACCAGATCAGAGACCACTAGTTGGTTACTTGAATATAGACCACAAGTAGGTTACCCAAACACAAACCATGGACAAGTCACCCAATTAGAGACCATGAGCAAGCTACTTGATCGCAAACCATGAACATGTCACTTGAACATAGACCATTTATAAAAAAATCCTTGATATTTTCACTCAGAAGGTTGACGCTCAAACACCCAACATAATTTTCTTTTCTTTACAAACTTACTTTCTAAAGTCCCATAAGACTTTATATTATAAGTATTGTAAAAAAAGGGGCAACTTTCATAACTCGATTTTTTAGCCATCTTTTCTTATTTTTTTTTCAAAAAATCTAAAAATCTAAAAAAATAGAAAAAAGAAAAACAAAAAAAAATCCAAAAGCATATATTTTTGATGTATTTGTGTTATTTTTATCATTTTTAGCATCTTTTCAAAAGAATTAAAAAGATCGGAAGAGCGTCGTGTAGGGAAAGAGTGTGCCTCTATGTGTAGATCTCGGTGGGCGACGTATCATTAAAAAAAGAAAAACAAAAAAAATATCCAAAAACACATATTTTTGATGTTTTTGTGTTATTTTTATCATTTTTAGCATCTTTTTAAAAGAATTAAAAATTCAAAAATTTACTTTCTACGCGTTTAATTTTTAGTGCGCTTATTTCAAAATCATTGGTTTATTTTGCTTATTAAATCAATGTTGACATTGTCTTTTTCCAAAAAATAAAAATAAAATATTTGGACAAGAGGATCAAAGTTCAAAGAAAAAAAATGAGAGACCAAAGTGATTTTGGGTTTCTTTGTTACCATGTTTGCTTAGAGGCCAAGCAATGAGAGGAAAAAGATAAATTATTTTTTCTATAAATAATAAGGAAATCTCACACAATAAAAGGAAAGGGATACTTTTAAGGAAGCATTAGCCAAAGAAAAATAATTAGTTAGAGCATAAAAAAGCCACACACACATTCACACACTCTCTCCTAAAATCATGGGACAAAAAAGAAGAAGGAGAAAGCCAAAAAGGATTTCCCACACTTTTCTCTCCAGCTCACACACTCTCCAAAAAGATTAAAAATAAAATAAAAATCCTAGACCCATTATTCCTAAACCCAACCATAGCCATATAAAGAAGAGAAAAAAAAAATACACTATGGAAGCTATCTTCGCCAACATCATTGTAACCCTTTCTCAGTCAACACCACAACCACTCTTTTTTTCCTAAAAACCACCATTAACTACGACCAATAGTCAAACCTATTAATCTTCCAAAAATCACAAGCACATACTTTTTTTCTCCTTACACTACTATTGACAGCCACCACGAGTAGAAATCAATCCTTTTTTATTCCCCCTTACTAGCCACACACACTTTCACCATACCTTGACTTAAAACCAAAAAGGAAAAGAAAATAAAAGAAAATGTATCTCTCTCTCCCTTCTAAATAATGACAACACCTACAATAACATAGTTAGAATAGACACCACCATTAGACTATTTGATGTGGATAACTAACACACTAGCAAAGACCAATTACATGCGCCAAATGGGCTAATTACATGGTTCAAAACAAAGACATTGAAAAAAATATTAAATGGGTTGGTTTTACAAGTTTTGGCCAAGGTAAATCTTAAAGATCCATTAGAGGGGTATAATCCAACCTTATTTGGGCTATGAATTCTCAACAACAAGATTGCTAATTTTTGTATCAATTTTGATTTGCTTTGTTTATTTCAATTTCCATGTGTTTTAAGGATTTCCTATTATGTGTGGGAAAAGTATTTATTTCTATTATTTTTATTTATTTCCTTGTTAGGTGAGGATAAAACATAATAAAAAAAACAAATGAATCCATGCTTTGGAAAACATATATGGCAATTAGGTTTTCTAGTGTGCAAGGAGAATATTTCAACAACTTTGATCATGTTTCTTAATATTGGAAGGAAAATTAATGGCAACAAAAGAAGGAAAATAAAGACAACAACTAGTTTCCTTTTAAAAAAAGAAGGATAACTACAGTACTGCAATTAAAATTATCTTTTATCTAGGAAACTACTTTGGCGGCAATTTCTCTTTTATTTTCTAAGATTATTGGGCAACATTGTAGGCTATAAATAAATCTTGTATCAAACCTATAATATTTTTCTTTTCTTTTCTTTTCTCACGACATCATAGGAATAAACTTATGAAATTTATTTCTTTTACATCAACTATAACATTTGAGCTTAATTAATACTTTGTTTTCAACTAGGATTCAAAGTTTGTTTGAATTAAGGTTTGAGCTTACTAGTTTAGGTTTTAGATTAGTTTTGTAAATGGATCAATTCAGCCTACATGGATAGATCAATTAGGGTTAGTTTTTCAGAAATAATTAAACTCTTGTAAACCTAAGTTTCAGCACATTTTGATCAATAATAATTATAAAGTTTTCTCAACTTAACATGTAAGAGTGATTTTTGCATCATTTAATTTTTAAAAGAGCTAAAAATGACTTATCAATACCCTTATTTTCTAGATTTTGTTATAAATTGCATCATATTTGTCATTAAATGTGCTGCAATGCCATATTATTTGAAAGTTGAAAGTTTTATGAGATAAAATTAAAGTACCCTACAAATACTCGGTATATATAGAGAGCACTCCATGGATTACTAATAGTGCTTTTGGTTTTTCAAAAGAAAATTACAGCTAGCTAGCTATTAACATGTATTAAATGTAGTGATATATAATCGGACTAGTCATAGTTTAATTAGGAGAGAGAGGGATTGATTTAAAATCAATTTCTCCTTCAGAACTCTTTTATTCTATTCTTATTTTGACGCCAATGTTTTGGAGCACGACATGCAAATTAAAACTTCAAAATTGACAAAAGAAAAAAAAAATGCAACTCTTATATCCAACTGTTTTAGGCATCACCTCTTTCATCACAATCTGAGTATTTAACAGGAAAACTTCACGCCATGCATGTGGCTGCTGACATCTGATACATAGTAAGATTTATGAAGAGTCAACAGGTGTTTCAGGATTAGCTCCCCATTCAGTCCAAGATCCATCATAGACTGCAACATCTGACTTTCCAAGTCGATGGAGACCCTGAAAGACATGAGCCGGAGTCATTTGCACTTTAACAAGATCGGACTATATTTATGCCAACAATTTTCCCGAAAATGCAAAACAAGAATCAAGAACTTGAGCTTCGTGGTTTTCCACTCACTAGCCTCGACATCGCATAGTGGAAAAACTTTTATGAAATTTGTCAGGATGGATTGTAATACATGGGAAGGATAAATACCAGAGCAAGAATGCAAGCAGTTACACCAGTCCCGCATGAAGTAACAACAGGGCTTTCCAAAGAGATGCCTGTATAAAACTGTGTCAGATCCACTAAACCTTGAGCAGATACCAAATAACCAAAGATTAGCAACAGATATATACTCTAGGAGCATAATGTAAGATAATGATAGTAAAGCTGAATGCTGACAGCTAAAGTACAGCTTTTCCATCATGTCTTGTTGTATAGGCAGAAATCAGAAAACTCTGACAAATAACAATTATGTTTTCCTTTCTTTAATCACTTTTTTTCTTAGAAATCTAACAAACCTCCATTTGATCAACTAAAAAAAAGGCCAATCCATGAAAATATAAAAAAACCCATTTCATATTCTGAGATATGGATTTCTTCTACATGCTATGCAAAGCTATGCCGATATGTATGGTCAAGGTCACGATCTGTGGAACTAATGTTTTTAGGCAGGCACCCAGAAACATAAAGGTTCTTTTCCTTACCTTCTTGATCAAATCGTTTTTTAAGCTCATCTACTGGTAAGAGTGTCTGTGAAGAATCTAACAGCTGCCAAAAACAAACACACTAATGAAGAAAAGGGAAATAGAGAGAACCACCTGTCATCTTAAAAAATAATCATTAGTTTAAGAACACTGTAAAGTCCATCTATTACTTGCGCAAATGGAATGCACTTGCTGCCAGGAACATGGCCACTTTTTATTCCCTTTCGAGGTTCTGGGGCAGCACCATCAAACCTGCAAGAAGAGCATATGTCCTTGATCAAAATCGTATATTCAATAAACAATCCTAGATCACATTGATAGGAAGAGTTGAATGTTGATATTTGAAGTAAAAGTAGAGATTGCAGTTTAAATTTAGTAAGAAATAGTTAGATGATTTAATTTAAGTTAGCAGATTGAATGGAAGGGGGAGTCTGGAAAGTTGAGCCTTACACAAAGACAAAAGCTTTGATGGCTGTTAGGCTACATAAACTGAGATGAATCGCCAGATCCAATTACGTACCAGAGTTTAAAGTGTAGGGAAGTTGAAAGCACGTTAACAAGCAAGATAATATTTAAACCCTACTTGAAACTTTATCATACACTTTAATCAATTAAAACTAGTGATGGTTTTTTGCTATTTATACTTTCCTACTAATCTACAAAGTCCAAACTAAGAGAATAGCTAAACCTCAAATGCATCATTCAATAACATTTCCAGGGAAAGCCATTTAGTATAAAGAAGATTCGGAATAATTATTCTACTAAGATAACAATATTGCATTCGCAATATGAATACCATTTATCATTAATACAATTAAACAAAATCACCGAACATACCTGGCCTTTGAACGAGCATCTATGTGTTCATGAGTCCTGTCTTCAATATTACTTTTAACCTGAAAATTGGCCCAGAGAAAGCATATAGTGCAGATTCATTCATGTTTTGAGGACTACGTAAGTCAAGCAGATAACTAAATTTTGCTGATTGGTGACATATTAGATGGTTACAGAAACTAAAAGTTTATCCATGGCCACACCAAATACAACACCAGCTAAAATATGCACAAACTTGTCAACCTTTTTACTCCAAGGAATGGAAGAATGAATGCAAGACATATCAAGGAGAAACTCCATTATAATTTCGAATTTGTTTCAGTGTTATCCTGATGTCAAGCTGATACTTGTTTATATCATTCCAAACAAATGTTAATTTAATTTCACAAATAACTCAATGTTTGATTCTAGTACCCACAAAAAATTCACAAGTGTTAGCAGAATTGATGGCTCAATATGTGCTATCTTATTTAGTCTAGCTAATACAGAAATATATATTGTATATAGGCATATAATTGATAGGCTTTATTCTTAACTTGATGACTGATTTTCAGCCTTGTAATGTGCGATGGTCTCTATACAAGGAAGGCAACTCTCACAAGAACAGGTATTCAGACCAAAATCTTCTTTAGCATGGAATCAAAACCCCAAATTCTCTTCATAGCATTCTCTCGGCTTGGCTGAATTTATTTATTTCTGGTTCCTTGTTTCTTTTCTGGTACTTTTCTGTGGGTAGCGACAGAAAGCAGAACTTCAATATTTTTTTTTGGCAATGGCAGAAGTGGTTCTCTGGTTTGGAGGTTTAGTTTTTTATTGTGGAGTTCTTAGCTGTCTCTTGGTTCTCAATTGTCTCTTGGTTTCTCGATGGTGTGGTGTTTATTTAGTTTAGAGTTTCAGTCATCTTTGGTTTGGTGGCTATCAGCAGGTCTTGTAGCTATGATGATTTTTTTCTATCAATTTTGTGTGGTTATTATGTTAGGAGAAAATTATACTGTTCAATTTACTAGCAAGAATTAAGCTAGATAGGAATTCCAAATATATATGTTTGTGGAAGGGAAGGAGTTATGGGGTCATTTGGATTGGTCTTCTACAGCTCCCATTGATCCCAAGGAACTTAATTCATGGGAAAGTAGGGATGCCAAAAATGCTACCTGGCTACTAAGTTTTGTTGAACCTCATATAGTCAACAATATTCATGGGTTCACTACTGCTAAGAAGATGTTAGATTACCTTTGACGAATTTATTATCAAGATAATTCTGCTCAAAAGTTTCAATTGGAATTAGACATCAGAAACTATTGAGCTATTTTATTCTGGTTTTATTAATTTATAAAATGATTATTTTGGATTGGTGCACTCCCAGGTTCCCAAAGCAACTTTAGCAACACTATAAGCGGTTCAATCTGAGAGCCAATAGGATCAATTATTGAAGCTATGATCCGAGATTGAAAGTGTACGAGCTAAGTTAATCAATCACCAACATGTCCCATCTTTGAATGTTTGCTTGGGTGGACTCTTGTGTGAAGAACATCTTGCCTCACAGCTTGGCCTTGCTCAAAATGCTTGCAGTTCTGAGAAGGTTAATATAGCCTACGCTACTCAAGGAAGATGATGATCCAGATCTCTGCCACAGTGTTATAGTTGCAAGGAAACTAGACTCATTGCAAAATTTTGCAGCTAGAAATTATTCTATTATTGCAAGGTCATATCATTAAGGATTGTCATGTCCGCCCTCAGAACTGATCTCGTATTGTTGTTCAGTCCACTTTTTTGCCTACATATTCTGTACAACCCATTGTTCTGGGTTCTTCTTCCAACATTACTCCCAAACATGTTCAACAAAATGATTATTTCTGCCATTTCTGCTCTTGGTCTCCAAGGTAAGAAACATCTTCTTACTTCTCCTTGGTTAATTGACTCCGTGGCTTCTAATCACATGATTGGCAATCTGGCAGCTTTACATGATGTTCGTAAATATGATGGCAAGCAGCATATGCAGATCGCCAATGGCAGTACTCTTCCTATGATCGGAAATATGGGGTCTTCATTTACTAATGCTTTTGAGTATCCTGGTCTATCTGCCAATCTCATTTCAGTTAGAAAATTAGTAGAAGAAAATTGTTCTCTTCATATTGATCATTCTAGTTCCAATTGTGTGCAGGATCAAGCGTCGGGATAAGAGATAGCAAAAAGAGCTTAAAATGGGATGTCTTTTTCCTCTAGTCATTTTTCATTCCTCATTCAATTTATGTTGGTTGTTGTTCTACTATTACTAATAATAATAGCCAATTTTGGCATAACAAATGGGGTCATTCCAACTCTGTAATCCTGACACATTTTATGAAACATTATTATTTGAAAAATAAAAATAATTTTTCTTTCCTGGTAAACTTGGCAATAGCAAATCTTTACATTTTCCTTAGTTGCACTTCTACATGTTCTGAAATTATTCATTCTGTTGCCTGGGATACAAGTCATGTTCCTTCTCATGCTCAATACAGGTATTTTGTGACATTTATTGACAATAATAGTCGTTTCATGTGGGTCTATTTTCCTTGTTCTAAAGCTAATGTGCTCTTAACCTTCCAAACTTTTGTTGCTTATGTAGAAGCCCAATTTTCTACCTAAATTAAGATCTTATGCTTAGATTTTGGAGGAGAATACATGTCTCATGTTTTTCAATCTTTTCTCTGACAAAAGGATATTTTCTCTCAACATTCATGTTCTTATACCCCTCAACAAAATAGTGCCACTGAGCATCATAATCACCATTTGTTAGATATGTATTGATGCTTGAGTCTTATGTTCCTTCTAGATTTTGATTAGAAGCCTTATCAACAATTGTATATTTGATTAATCTGGCTTCTCCTACTTTGCATCTTGATCTCCATATTATCATTTGTTTGATGTTTTTCCGGATTATAATTCTCTACATGTTTTTGATAGCGCTTGTTTTGTTCACTAACCAACCACTAAACATCACAAGATTGAGTTTAATGTGCTTTTCTTGGCTATAGTAACTCTCATAAAGGGTTTATGTGTTATAATGCAGAGGCTAACAAGCTTTATATTTCATGCAATGTGATTTTTTTAAAAAATAAATATTTCTTTCTATCTCGTCCTAATTTTGTGTCTTCCTCTATTTCGCTTCCTCATTTTGAACATGTCTGATACTCCTCGTATTAAGTCAGGTATTGTGCATCAGCTGCGTCGCCCGCTGCCTCTTCCTTCCTCTAAACTGCCACTAATCCTACATTGCATGCGCGCTGCCGATCTACTAGGGTTTCCTAGCCCTCAGATTGGTATGGTTTTTCTTCTTCACTCTCCAAGCTACTCTTGATAATACTTTTGTGCCTAGGTCTTGTTCTCATGCTTATACTCAAGAGTGTTAGCACCAAGCTATGTGGGAAGAACTTCAGGTTCTTGAAGAAAATCATACTTGGGACATTGTCCCTTGTCCTATTGGAGTATAAGCTTGATTATAAGGGAACATTTACTCCTACGGCCAAAATTACTATTGTCCTCATTGTTATTGCCATTTTTGTTTCAAGAGGATGGTCACTTCATAAGATGGATGAGAAGAATGTATTTTTACATAGTGACCAAATGGAAGAACTATTTTTGTGTCCTCTTCTTGGCTTGTTTCCTTCATCTTTTGTTGAGTTTTTTTGCTTAAAGCAGTTTCTGTATGGTTGAAGCAAGCACCACGAGCATGGTTTGAGAAGTTTCGTACTACTCTACTGCATCTCGCTTTCACTCTAAGTCAATATTTTTTCGCAAGACTACCCTTGGGTTCGTTATTCTTCTTGTGTATGTCGATGATATTGTGATCACTGGATTT
The DNA here is from genome assembly GCA_964019445.1 of Populus tremula. Lineage (NCBI taxonomy): Eukaryota > Viridiplantae > Streptophyta > Magnoliopsida > Malpighiales > Salicaceae > Populus > Populus tremula. The sequence goes on from CAXHTJ010000017.1 coordinate 6,376,748, forward strand.
GATCTCTAGTTAATTGACCAGCTCCAACAACGCCTCAAATCTTCCTTTCATATGAAAGATCTGGTCCTCTACAGAATTTTTTTAGATTTCAGGTTCAACCTTATTCGAATAGCACGCTCTTACATCAACATAAATATACCCAAGAACTTCTTTCTTTAGCTGGCTTTCAAGACAATAATTAAGTTCTTACTCCTATAGAGGTAAATTTGAAGTCACATAAGGCAAATGGTGATCCCTTATCTGATCCTTCAATGTATTGACAACTAGTAGCGACAACTAGTAGGTAGTTTGAACTATTTGACCTCAACTTGATTTCTTGTTTTTTGTTTAGCAAATCAATCAATTTATGCAAGCTTTGTGCCAAACACATTTGGTTGTTGTTTGTCATCTTCTTCAATGTCTCAAAAGGACATCTTGTTACAACTTGTTCTTCCCTTCAGGGAATTCTTTACAGTTAGAGGGCTTTAATGATGCTGATAGGGCTAGTTGTGTGGATACTCATCGTTTTGTTATGGGTTGATGCATGTTCCTTGGCGATGCTCTCATTTCTTAAAAGAGTAAGAAGCAGGTTCACGTCTCAAAGTCATCAACTGAGTCTACATATCAAACTATATTGTTTAACTGTTTTGAAATTGTATGGCTTCACGGGTTGTTAGTGTTCCATAGCTTACTCTTACTCCACTTCATGTTGATAATACCATGCTATTTAGATTGCTGCCAATCTCATTTTTCATCAGCACACCAAACATATTAAAGTGAATTGTCATTCAATTCGTGAAGCCTTCGCTTTTTAGGAGATTACTCTTCCACACATTTCCAATGAATACCGAACCACTAATGTTTTCACTAAGGCTCTCTCTCATCCTCACCATCAGTACTTGATTGACAAATTGATGCTTCTCGATCACCCAACATCGATTTGAGGGGGGTTGTTAGTAGAATTGACAACTCGATATGTGCTGCCTAATTTAGTCTAGCTATATATAGTATATAGGTATATAATTGATAGGCTTTATTCTTACCTTGTATAGTCTGATGAAATGGCTGGTTTTCAGCCTTGTAATGTGCGACAGTCTCTATATAAAGAAAGCAACTTTCACAAGGAGAGGTATTCAGACCAAAACCCTCTGACAACAAGCAATGTTATAGGATGTCATGTTACCACTACACGGTGAGAATGATTTGCGGTACATTATCATCAAATTCAAGTTCACCCTTTTCTTTTGAGAGAACTTAATTATAAACCACTTGATTTCAATACCCAAATTTAAGATCTTTTAATGTAAAGCTCAAAACAGTTTGATAAAAATAATTTAAAGTTGTCAGTGAATTTCAATTAAACTAGAAAATTCATGTTGATATCACTGCTAACTAAAATAACAAACTTGTTACGTTAGGGATTACCATCAGTTTTATCATCACCATCAAAGGCTAAGAGCTGCCTCTCCCTATTTACCCTAGAAGATTATTGCCAAAATTGTTAATTCAACAAGTCACACATGCATGAATTAAGTTTTATCTATGGCATTCTCAAAAGTGCCTACAAATGTAAAACAAATATCAACCACTCTTTAAGTCAATGATCTAATGTAGTTGTTATATCAAATTGCCAATGCCAAAGCTACATGATCATATCCAGCCATTCAATATAATGTACATATATTGCTTATAACGTCACTAATGACTATTAAAAAAATGTATCTTTGTAATTTTGTCATCAGAACATAAGCAACTGAAAAATAGTAACCAACCTGCTCAAGTGTCCAGACAAGATGTGGCTGAAACTTTGTTTGAAATGTGATTGGTCCTACCTGTCATAAAAACATACAGTCAATTAGAGTTTATCATAACATGATTGAAAATTAGAACAAACCATATATGCTATTAATTATAGATAACGAATTTGAAAATTAGAACAAATCATATGTGCTATTAATTATAAATTGCAAATAGACCATGCAGGATATAGAAACATATATATATCCATGCATGCAGATACATTTATCCATATGCATGATTGTTCAATAGGGCATTTCTTGATATTCTCAGTTTTCTAATTATAAAAAAAACAAGGATGGAAAAGCTACATAAGCAATTTGAAAATACCTTGTTCATGCCATGTTTTATCATACTATTATTTATTAAAAATATAATGCATGCACATATGGATATATATGAGTAACGAACTTACTGTCTGGCCCTGATATACTTTCTCTATTGCCTCACTGGCAGCACTAGCTTTCAAGATAGCATCACCAGAAGCACTAGACTCAACATCATATCCTGAAGCGCGCCATCTTGGCAGACCTCCATCTAGCACCCAGACCTTTTCATGCCCAAAGACTCGAAACATCCTTGTCATTTAATCAAAATTATGTTAGAATGGACAACTAACCATAAAAGTAGTACTTAGATTCCACAAAACTACAGCACATTATCAAACCCCACAACTTACCACCAAACACGAGCAGCACTAAAGATACCTTTCCCATCATAAACCACCAATCCATCTTTATTCTCAATACCAAGAGCAGAAACAGCAGCTGCAAATGCTTCCTCTGATGGCAACATGTGTGGCAACTGATACAAGTAATTGTTCTTACAAGATAAGCAAAGGGATAAAATGGAAAAGGTACAATCAATAATTAAAATAATAAACTATAGAATATCACTTGTGAAGTAAACAAGATGAACTATAACAGGGGTGGTTCTTGTATATGGACAAAATACAATGCATTCTTAAAGATGATTCAAATGATAAAAAAGGGGAAAAGAAGCATCAGCAATTCTAGGCCCAAACTTTAAATATTTATAACAAATAATAAAGAGAGGGCATCTTACATTTGTAGTTTGATCTGCTATTCCATCTACATCAAAGAACAGGGCACCAGGAATGTGAGCAACCTGTATGGAGCAAGTTTAGTAGACCAGGTTATTCATTGAAGGAAAATAAATGAGTTAACATCAATATCTTGAAGACTGAAAGAAGAAAAAGAGCATATTTTCAGTGGAATATAAAAGAATATTTATGAAATTCTAACCTAAAAATAATTATTAAGATCAGTTTAGATTGTCAATAAAATAGTCAAATTAAAACAAATTCAAAACTAAATCATAGTCATCAGACCTGATACTCTTGAATTGGATTCCTCTGCTCATCAGGCATGTACCAGGATGCATCCAACACCTGAATATAACAATGTATGACAGAATGATGTGTGACCATGTTACCATGTAAAAAAATCAATTAAAATGGATTCAAATGTATTAGACTACAATAAAATATTACATGAGATGAACAGAAACCATAGACTGATAATTACATAGCATGACCAGTTTAGAGAGATGAAGGGTGTAATTTCTTTTGATAACTCAAGTGTGAAATTTATTAATGCAGGCATCAAGGAACATTTCCTATTTACATAAACTTAAAGAAAATTGAAATAAGATCATGATGCTTTTTCTTTTGCTTCTTCATTGAATGGAGGCAAAAATTGTTGGCTATTAGCCAAAAATGAGGTTTTAATCCTAAGATTCTCAAAGAGACAACAATGGAATCATTTTTAGCATTTCTTCCACAAAACAAAAAATACTGTCATACAACTACATTCATCTTTTGGGTGCACAGAATATTCTTACATAAGTGTGAGAAATTCAAATGAAAAATCAATTCTTCTGATGAAATGAAATACATGACCTACTTCTTATAAATTTGATGAGAGGCTTTTCTATAAAAAAGAACTAGCAGGTACCTTCATGTCAGGCTCCCGGAGGTTCGCATGGAGCCAATCAACAGAGACAACAGGTTCATTCAAAGATAAAGATTGCGTCGAGAAATTAGCTCTAGTCCCAACTACACAACGAACCCACTGAGATGTCTTATATGATGTATGGATGGGGTCAGCTATTTTCTGAAATGTTCTCCCCTGAAAGTAATGTGAAACAAAAGAAAAACACATTAAAGTTCGGTCAGTATGCTCCAAGTAACCAGCAATAATGCAAATGCAATAAAACAAATATCAAGCTAGGTACTTTTACCAAGTGCACAAAAAATTACAAAGCACAGTACCCCTAACAGGTAAAGAATCCCATGACAATAACAAAGCACGATTCTTTTCAGAATAGCAGAGATTAAACCTTTACGATGCAACAAAAAAAAATTGAAAAAAAATTACAGTGTTTAGAAAAACTAAAACAATCATATAACTACAGTTGATAACAATGCTTGAGCTTTAGCACGCTCAAGACTTAAAATCAGTTCATATATTCAACACTAATAGATTGAAGGTTTCTCATCTTGATACACCAATAAAATTCCACACAAGTAATTCAAGCTTAATATTCATAATAAAGTCACAAAATTTACCCAAACCAATCACTAAAACTGCACTTCAAAAACCCTACTTCTCACTACTAAATCGACAACCCCTTATCCAGAATCAATCAACTATTCAACACTACCACCAATTCAAAAGCAGGAAAAAAAAAAAAAAAGACACCCAGATAAATAATCATAGAATTAAGCAAAACCCAGGTACTTAAACAACAGATAGTGACTCACATGGAAGAGAGAAGTAAAGATTTGTGGGGTTTTATGGGAAAGAGAAAAGGAGGAATGAATCAAGCGACGACCCAATAGACTCTTTGTTAAAATAGTTGACGCCATTTACTCAGAGACCATAGATTGAAGCTCTTTTTTCTGGGGTTGTCAGATTCTACAAAGAAAGTGAAGCCAAAAAAGAGTGCTTAGTTTTGTCTGTTCACTTTGTTGTTTTGTCGACTGAATGATGCGGTGCTGTTAGCTTAGGTCTCACAAAGTCACGGCTACTTCATCACTGGCCGTAATAAGTATTTTGTAATGTGCTGGATGTGTAGTTATAGTTGAAAGCAATATAACCTTAAGTTAATGTGTATTTAACATGTTAAATTAAATTAAAATTTAAAAACTAATAAAATTAGTCAAACTTATTTAAACTTGGTAAAATTAAACCGATTTTACAAGTTTTAAAAAAATATAAAATTATATATTCTGGTAATCTGCATCTTTATATTTTTATTATTTTAAATTTATATCTTTTAAAACTTGTGCAATTTAATAATTAAGGGCTTGATTTTGACTATAATTATTATAATTTTTGTAATGATACAAGTTAGTCGTAGATTTCATTTCTCTAAAATTAGAATACCTATTCATTCTTAACAATTTTTTATGTAAACTATTAACATATCAATTGATATATTATTCTGTTTTAGCTGATAAATATATAGAATAAAAGTTGTAAATTAGCATGCTTGACCTTTGGAGTAATTAATATTAAATGATCTATCAAAATCTGAAGGGATTCATTTCTTGTAAATAACGAAGTAAGTGGGTTGATATGTTCAAGAAGTAGATGAATTAATATGAATAAAATAAAGGTGTTTGGACTTTTCTATTGTTTATTTTATTTTTATTTTAAATGTGTTATATTATTAATTACTACTTAATTGAAATTGTTAATATACAACTAGTTAAAATATTTTACTTTCAATTTTACGATTCGAGTTTACAATTCAAGTTTATATTGTATATTTCGTGTCGTGTCAAAAAAACAATTTTCACAACCTTGGTTTAAAATGTTTTTTTGTTTATAAATATATCAAAATAATATATTTTTATTTTTAACAAATTATTTTTAACACCAGTACATCAAAACGATCTAAAAACATAAAAAAATAATTTTTAGCCAAAAAAATTCAAAATTTGAAGGAACACGGTTTATACTACATTCTCAAACATACCCTAAAATGTACAAAGAATATATGTGTGTGTATATAGTTTAAAATATTAATTTAAGTTTAAATTTTAAGATAAATTAACTTTAATTATATAATATAAATACAATATCAAGTATCTAAATATAAATTTAAAATGTAAGACATTCCTAAATAATCAATAGTCAGGACTAAAAAGAACTTTAACTTCAAATAATTCAACATAAAATATCAAAATATTGATAAAGTAAAATGTTGTAGTACAAAAAAAAAAACATAAATCAAGCATTATCTCCACCATTAACTTAAAAATAAGGATCTTAATCTTGTAGTGGTATATTAGAAAAGTCATCAATAAGACATTATAATAGATGATCATTTCCACTGAGGTAATCCTCATCATCAAAATAGATATATTCATCATCTAAAGTCAAAGTAGAAAATGTATGTAAATAGTTTCCCAGCTTATATTCTTTCCATAAAAGGCTTTATTCTTCACAAATTCATTCATTTAATAGGTTAATGTTATCAAGGCTAACAAAATCTAAAACATCTTTTGTTTGGCTTAAATTCCTATAAAGTACAAACATGAAAGAAAACAACATAAATATAAATTATATATATATATATATATATATTAGCAATAAATTTAATTTTTAAAAGATAATACAAATGTTAATGAAAATAATAGTAATTATTTTCAATATTATTATTAATATGATAATATTGATCTTTGTTGAATTCTCAAATTGTAACGAACAAAAGCCTATTTTGCCTTTTAGAATGGATAAATTCAAATATATTCAAATTTCTCTCACACCCAATTGCACTGCAACACTAACTAAGAACTCGGATTCCAAACTTTTAAAGTTTTGGAGTATCATTGACAAGTTGCTTCCCATGCTACTAATTAAAATCAAAGTTTAATAAACTATATATTATAGATACAAAATAAAATTTATATTTAAAAAAATATCACCAATAAAAGTTATTGCCTGGATTTAACTTCTCCTTTTGCCAAATAGCTAAAGACATGCCAAAATCACCAGTTACTTTCTTATATTCCTTAAGTTGGTCACTAATTACATCTTGAGTGTCATAATCAGGAACCAATCTAATAATTATGTTGAGCTAACCTCAAGTAACCTCCTTTTGTTTTGGAAAATAAGGCCTAAAATAGATTTCAAGATTAAGAAAACAACTTGTTGCATGTGATGGACTATGAAGTTGCTTATTCCATCTAGCATCAATTACCTAGATATATAGTCCATATTGAGATACTTTATCTTTTAACTTTGTCTTGATGGTTTCTTTTGTTTTATCCATTGCCTCATACAAATAACCCATTGTTGGTTTTTCTTCACTATCTACTAATTAAAGAACTCACACCAAAGGCTCAATAATTTTGATTATATGTTCATATTGAGGCCAAAAGTCTTTATTTTGTAAAGTTATACCAATTATTGTCTTTCCAACTTTGCTTTTACCATGGTTTAATTCTACCCATTTCATACAAGTAAACATTTGTTGAAGCTCTTTATTAAACTTAAGTAAACATTGGGTGCTTAAAAAATAGGTAGTAAACCTCATAATGCCAAGACAACATAGATCATTTCCGTTAGTAAAGTTTTTTCTCTTAAAAGCTAAAACCCTTGCATAATTATATATAAATTTAGTTATGTTTCTTACCTTTTAATGGTTTTATAAATCATTAGAAAGTATTTGAATCAGCAATATTCTATAACATCAAATTAAGGTAATAGCCAACATAAGAAGACCAAAAGAAAGTGTCACATCTTTGTTGTCAAAACCTTGAATGCAGACTCATTGTCACTAATAAATTGGACAACATTTTCTAGTCCTACTTCTTTGACAACTTCAGGCAACATTTTAAATAACGTCTCTTTATCTTTTTGAAGATATGAAGTGTTAACTTGAAAAATAAGCTAGAAAATTCATAATTGATATATTCTTCTTATTTGACCACTTATCCACAATAATATAGCATCTTTAAAATTTTCTTATTAGCTTTGATTCCCAAAAGGTATTCATGGACATCATGAATTAAGCCTTTTAAAAACAATCCCTTTAAATCATGATATGATGGTCCTTTAAAACCAAGTTTCGTTGATGTTATGACATTTATCATTGGTTGATAATAGTATGATTTAACATCATTAAATGGTACATTTATATCATACCACCATCTTGTCATAGTACTTGTATTATGTTTATTCTTTTGAGAAGCCATTACACTTTTAATGTTAGTTTGTGAACTCGATATAGTTTGTTGAGCTAATAATGTTAGTGTATGTTTGTTTGCACTTATATCTTGCGTTGTCACTCTTTTATTTGCTCGGGAACCAATATCACTTGAAGTAGAATTTGCACCATCACCCTCTTTGATTTTATTATTGGAAAATGATTGAGAATTTCTAACATCAGTCCAAAGTCTTTTTTTTTTTTTTTATCAAGTCTTCAACCAATTGCTTCATTTTTTATTTCACACCTAGAGGGATTTTTTTTTACAAGATTTAACCTGGCTTTTAATACCAACAAGGTGATACTAAACTGGTAATACCACCATCATTGATCTTCTTTCTATAATGAACATATATAGTTGATTTTTTTGCACCAACAACCACCTGCCCATAAGCTCATATTAGATCATTTGATCTTGCATGAGCAAAAGACGCAAAAGTAACATCACTTGATAAGTTTTCAGCCATGTGATTTGTTTTGAAGAAAAAAATAAATAAAATAAAAAATAAAATAAAATTAATTGCAACTATTACATTAATATGTATTACAATTTTTGAACTAAAATGAATTATTTAAACCAATACTTGCAAAAAAATATAAGTGTTACGTCTAAGAGACAATTTTACTTCTACAATAACAATAAAAGATGGGCTCCAAAAAGACAACATAGGAAACATAATCTAAATATCAAACTTAAGAACAATCAAAGTCTATATTATTGAAATGGGCATTAAGTGATTCATCTACAAAGGAAGTAATTTGAAACTTATGGTCTAGGAAGTTTTTGTTATTTAGATCATTTATATGGCAAAAGGAATATGATATTTTTTTTAAAAAAAATCAATGTGTCATTGTCGGCATGAAAATTAAACAAGGAAAATTAATTAGTTGTTTAAGGTTGTTGGGTAATTGCTATGAAACCAATTTAACATCTTTAACTAATCAAATTTAACCTAAGGCTCTAGTCTAGTAATCCAGTACCGAATATACTAAGATAAGAGCATTATTGAGTCTGAAGCTCTACATTGGAGTTTAATAGAACAAATAACTTTGCACGAGAAACATTATTTTAATTTCACTAACTTACAAGAATATTGCTAGTATGCTAAAAATTTTAAAAAATTATTCTAAATTTTTTATAAACTATTATTATTAATAGGGATCTATTGAGAAGGAAAATAATCCACCAAGTCTATGTATGCTAACAAGCCACATGACTGGCAAGAGAAAAGACATGGTTGCCCAGGTTGTTTTCGTTAATAAACATTACTAAAAGTCTAGAACAAACGAATTAAATCACACATGATCGATGAATATCCACCTAAATAAACAAAAAGATCAAATAAGAGAGACGAGGGATGATACTAGATAAAAACAAGACTTTCATATCATAAGATAAAAGAGAACAAATGATTGACTAAACCAAGGATCTATTTTTTACTCACATAAGCGAAAAAACATGATTAAGTACATCTTTTAAAACTAATCAAATTGAACATGATTTAATTATAATTAAGGGAAAAAAAAGATACAAATCCATTATAAGTCATGTAATGGACAAATATTCAATGGATCATCAATATATTATGATCAATAACCAATTAAGAATCTTATAGAGAGAAGAGAGGGTAAAGACAAGAGACTAGAGCCAAAAACAAAGAAGGACATTGCAACTTGTAAAAAAGAAAAGGGTAAAGTGGTAGACTAGAAATGGAAGGTTATAAGAGATGGAATGTCGATTATGAATCCACGATTGTTTTTATTTGGTCATCATAAAAGGTTGTTTTGAAATACAAGCGCCGGATCCGAGAGGAAAGTGAACAATAAATTGAGCTTAGATTTATTTTATTTTGTCATGTTCAGAATGGGTTAAAAAGCTGTCACTTACACTCAATGGACGTTTGTGATGTCATTTTAATTTACCAGAAGTCCATTCTCTATAATTATGAGAATGTACCCCAAGACCCAGGAAAAAACAAACATTTCACACATTATAAAATGATATTTATATGTAAGTATTAGATAAATATTTACATGATTTTCATTTTAATAAAGAAAGTCTTCTTAAACATCTTCAATCACCTTTCAAAACAAACTTTTATGATGAAAATAACAAAGTCTCAATTTACAAAAGATAATAAAGTTTAAGGATCATACCTTTCCTCGAGTTGATTCTTCAATTAAAAAAACAAAAACAAACTTTTTATATATTTTATGTGAAAACAAATAAAGTATTAACTTCTTGAGTATAAGACCCATTTAAGGATCATATTATCCTTATATTGATTCTTTGGTAAAAACAAAAAAAACTTTTTTTAATTTTTTTTTATATAAAAATAACAAGTCTCAATATCTAGAGGATAAAACCCTATTATAGATCATATTATCTCTGAGTTGATTATTTAATAAAGAAAACAATCAATATACAACTACACAAGAGAGATAAAAAAAACATATAATCACACCATTTATTTAATAAAATAAAAGCATAAATATCACAATAACCAAATACACACATATAGGTCTTTTATACCATTTTTATCATTTTATATTTAATATTTGAGATTGTGAAATATTTTTATATTAAATAAACTATTTTTTTTAAAAAAATAAAAACAATAAAATCCTTCTTTCAAAAAAAATAGATTTATGTTTTAAATTGTTTATGGCCAAATTCTAAGATAATTTTCAAGCAAATTTTTGTAAAATTAAAAATATTTTCTTTAGTTTTTTAAGAAAAATCAATTAATGGATTTTACAACTATTTTGTAAATATCTATTAGAATTCAGCCTAAATTTCAGAACCATAAAAAAAAACCAATTTGTTTATTTTTAATATTATGATTTATGAATTTATACATAAAATGTATACCTAGTATTAAGAGAAACAAAAATATAAAATATATTTTGGCTTTAGAATGGCTAGGTTTGACTTGTAAAGCCACAATCCACCTTATTAAGGTGAATTTCCTTTAACTAATAGACAAACAAATGGTTAGAAAAACACAACAAAGTCTTAGTAATAATCAGAAAATTGAACAATGCAACTTACCTTAAGAATGGTGTATTAGAGGTGATATTATCTTCCTTATACACAACCATGTCCCTTTATTTGATCCAGAAATATGATCATCGCGATACCATACACGTACGCTAAAGCTTATAAGGGTGGATTAATGGAACATTATGGATTTGTTAAAAATTTAAATGTTTTGCATGAACCTTTTTATTAGTCTAAGATGAAAAGAGATATGCAAAGAATTTGTGGTAAAAAGAATAGCATATAGACAAGCTAAGTCTAAAGTTTTACCTCATGGTTTATATACTATTTTGCCAGTGCCTAATGAATCTTGGGTTGATATATCTATATATTTTATGCTAGATTTGCCTAGATGAAAAAGGTGTGGGGATTTTATTTTTATAATTATGGATAGATTTTCTAAGATATTTTATTTTCATTGAATATTAATGAGAATTTGTTTAAAAAATATAAATGATTGGTTCATATAACTCATAAAATAATTGTTAAGATTACAATAAAAGATGCTAATTTTTATTTGAAAAGCATAGCAATGTTAGATGATTTTTCAAATATCATTGAAATGATTTTAATAAAAGAAAACATTATTATAAATAAATTAATAAATAGAATAAAGCCCTAGTACGCTAGGAATATATATATATATATATATATATATATATATATATATAAGGCTAGGAGTTGCTTAGGCTTGGAAATTCATGCTTATAACCTAATGTAATAAAAAACCTAGGCTTGCATGCTTGAGTTTTTTTTTTTTAAATCGGGCAGACAATGTGTTATTTATATTTTTTTAATTGATTAGATGACACGTATAATGCTTGGACAGATGACATGTTGTTCACTTATTCAAATTCTGGCCCCTTCTGATGGTTGGAAAATTAAAGTCCTGGCATTTTAAACTTTAAAAGTCGTATTTCATCTTGTTTTCACTCAAAAATTCTATAAAACATCTTAGAAAACTCAATAAAATCATTTTCAACCCAAAAACATCATATAATCACTTGAAAACAAAAAAAAATAATCAAATTGACTTAAAACAAAATTCATAAATCCCAGTCAACTTTTGCTTTTGCTTGGTTGAAGGGAAAAACCACCTACAATGAACTTCCCTTTAAAAAATAAACCCATTAACATAAAGATTGTCTTTTTTTAGTGGTCGACCAAATACTTTATGTCTTCTCTTCCCTTTTTGTTTACTTTCCTCTCCTACCTCAACATCTATGAATTGAAATTTAATAAAAATAAAGTTTTGGACCATAACATAAAAACTTAAAACAATAGGAACTAAGGCTCCGTTTGTTTGCTGGAAAGTAGTTTCATTTTGGAAAGTGAATTCCGGAAAAGTGAATTCCGAGAAAGTATTTTCCGATGTTTGGTAGTGTAATGGAAAATGAGTTGGAAAACACTTTCCAGTGTTTGGTTATGTCATGGAAAATGAGCTGGAAAATAACTTATTAATATTTTATTTTTCTCAAGTTTATTAAAATAATAAGAAACAAATCTTACAAATTAAAAAGTTGAATGAGAATGAAATTGAAAAAAAATATAATTTCATAAATTATCTCAAATAAAATAAAAATAATCAAAATAATAGAGATCAAATCTAAAAAATTAAAAAAAATAAAAGATGAAGAAATTAAAATAATAATAATTAACATTTCATAAATTATTTTAAATAAAATAAGTAACAATAAAAAAATTAAAGACCAAATTTGATAGATACAAAATTTCAATAAAAAAATAATAAGGAAAAAGCAAATAGCAATTATAAAAATAAGGACCAAAGTTAATATAAAAATAAAATTTTAAGAGATGAAATTAAAAAATAAATATTCAAAACAAAAAATATACATATATATATATATATAAATCAAAAGTTTGAGGATCAAATTTGATATAATCAGCAAATAATTATATTTTTAAAATTTTCACAACTTCCGGAAAGTGTTTTCCCCTCAAATTTTTCAGGAAAACACTTTTCTTAAAACCAAGCCAAACTTTCTTTTTACTGGAAAGTGTTTTCCATTAACCAACTTTCCTACTGGCAAACAAACACAAGAAAGTTTGGAAAGTGATTTCCCGGAAACCATTTTCCAGAAAACAAACACAGCTAAAGGGAAAACACTTTCCTGAAAACCAAGTCAAATTTTTCTTTGACTGAAATTGACTGGAAAGTGTTTTCCGTTGACCGGAATGTATTTTATGTTGACTAGAAAATGTTTTCCGTTGACCGGAAAGTGTTTTTCGTTGATCGGAAAGCGTTTTTCGTTGACCAACTTTCCTAATGACAAACAAACACAGGAAAGTTTGGAAAATAATTTCCCGGAAACTGCTTTCCGGGAAACAAACATAGCCTAAGTAAGAATATTTTGAAACTTAAGGGACCAATATGAATTTTTCAAATGTAAATCAACTTGAAATTTATATTGTTCATTACTTTTTGAATTTGTTTTATGTTCTTAACATGCAAATTATAAGCTTTACTTGTAAAAGACTGAGCTGAATCAAGCATAGTAATTTGAAGAAATATGAGAAAAAGATCTTTAGGCTTTCTAAGTTTGTAACTATTAACATTATATGATTGGGGGTGTGAAATAGAATAAACATTATTTGAAACGTGAGTAGATATAGTTTTGAGACAACCTAGTACATGAGGATTATCCTTATCTTTCTCATCACGTGTAAAGGATAAAAGGGTCATAGAGCTCATCATGTTTTTTAAGACATATAATGTGCTAGAAAACAAGCATGAGAGGTGATGAAGCAAATAATTTAGGAGCACTAATATCATAAGACTCTTATAAGACCATAGTTACATCTTCAGACAATTCCACTAAAGATTCTCTTTAAACTTCATCTATAACTAAAACACACGTAATAGACTCTTTCTTAACCTTATTCTTATACTTAAATAGACTCATTGTGTTAAGTCTCTTTTCTTGCATAACATCTTTATATAGGTCATTAAAATCCTTCAGATTAGGCTTATACACTTGATTACTACAATATTTATTTTTACCTATATCCTTATATATTCTTAGATGACTAAAGGTTTAATGGTACAATTAACAAAGATATGATCAAAACATTGACATTTAGCATATTGAACATTTGAACTCATCCTAGGCATTTTATTGATGACTCGTTAACCCTTATCTTTCTTATAAAGTTGGGCACTACTAGGATTATATCTATGGGACGGAACACCTAACAATGAACTATTGTTCCTAAATTGAAACCTGACAAGGGTATTATAGAGGGCCTAAAGTACTATGTAGTTTCTAATGTTTCATCTAGTAACTCCTAGTAACCAACTTGTAGTTTTGTACTAAGGTATAAGTTTGCTCAAGAGTGGAAACACTTTAAACACAACTTTTTTTCTAAGATCATCATTCAAACCCACACAAAACCTACTCAAAGTCATGGCTTTATCTTCTTTAATGGTATATCTTATTTTATAATTATTTAATTATACTATATACTCATTAATAGATTTGTGCTCTTGTCTAGGATTGTTCCATTGGTCTAAAAGTTTAGTTTTATAAGAATAAGGTAGGCATTTCTCCTGTAATTTTTGTTTAACTTCATTCCAATTAGTGATTGAAGGCTTACCTCTCATCTATAAATAGTCCTCAATATTTTCTCAATGAAGTCGGGCTATATCAATGAGATTTATTTTAGCAAATCTAACTCTTTTTTATATCAATTAAAGAAGTGATTCATGTCATAAATCCACCTACTAAAAATCCAAAAGTCATGACATTCATCAAAAGTCAAGGCTTTTATTTTATTATATCTTATGACTCATCCATCAAGATTATCATGACTAGAATAGCATAAATGATAGTTACATTGGTGTTTTCCTTGATGAACTGGCTTATAATGGTTATTGATGTAATTTTTACTCGTCTTTGGATGCCTTATTTGTGAACTCTTTAGGGTTCAATTCTTTTAGACATGTTGGTCAATTGGGTTTGCATAAGTTGTAGTTCTCCTTAAATGGCCCTAAGACTACCACTAAGGGTTGGTCTATGGTAATTATAGAATCAAGGCTAGACACTAGATGATTATAGCATAAATGCATGCAATACTAACTTAGAGATGAAATTGAGATCACAAGTGATTCTTACAAGTGAAATTATAATATAAAAAATAAAGCTACTTGCAATTTTTTTTCCCTTTTTAATGTGAAGATTAATCAAAATCACAATACACTATGAAAACTATAAACATGCAATGCTAGACCTTTTAAGAGTAAATTATTAGCAAAACACAATGTCAAAACTTCCCACAAGTCTAAGAAAGACTCAAGATTAACAAATAAGACTAGATGCTCGATTTTAATGATGAAAAAGGTTGATAAGAAAAATAATAGATATAAATGCAAGGTGGGGTATTCTTTTTTTTTTTTTTTAATATTAGTGACAACCTTGAATGATAAGTGTAAAATCAAAAAAGTAAAATTCAACAAATCAAAAGATTGAGTGATTTACCGACTAGATTATTTAACGATGGTGATAGAACACTTGAATCACACAAACTATTGTTAATATAGGTAGTATAGTGTTGTATCGATCAATCTCCTTTTGCTAGTTTCACTTTTCTTTTTTCTTTATTTTTTTCTACTATCACGATAATTTTTTTTTCTTTTACAATTTTTTCTCATTTTTTTTTACTTTTTGATTTTTTTGACTCTTTTTTAAAAATTAATATAACAGAGAAATTAGAATTCGAAATAAAAAGTAAAAACAAAGAAATTTGGTAGAATAATAATAAAAAAAGGGCCAAAACAATATTTACCTTGACAAATAAAGAAAGGATAAAGTAGAACTTGATGCTTATGAGATAAAGTTCTAACAAATTGCCACGCTCTAAACTTTCAATCTATGTTAATTCCAAGGATACCGTGGATCACAATGATAAGATTATAAAAAAAAAATCAAAATTTTTACAACTCCAAACATCATAGCTTCCATGTAGACAAAGAATATTCTTTAGAAATCAATATATTAATTTGAATCAAAATAGTCTATACAAAGTTTCTATTTTAAGAAGAATACAAGGCATAAATCAAGAACAAAATCAAATTATATATCCTAATTAGGAGTGACTCCTGATTTATAAGAGTTGACTAATATTATCAAATTTATATACGATCTAATATAAAGTTTTATTTTATTTTATTTTGTAACACTTCCGTTTAATCTAGGTTGATGATATCTTTCATTGTTGGCTTACTGATCAAGAAGTCAAATTGTTTCTTATGAAGTCTTTTTATAAGTACATCAACAATTTGTTCAATGGTTGGAACATATAGCACACAAATCATTCATTATCAATATTTCGTTTGATAAAATACTTATCAATTTCCAAATGTTATATTCTATTTGGAAGAGTTGGATTATAAAAAATTAAGATGGTAAATACTTATCAATTTCCAAATATTATATTCTATCTTGAAGAAATAGATTATAAGAAATTAAGATGGTTGCTTTATTATCACAGTATACCTTAATGAGCGATGAGTTAATAAACTTCACGTCTTCTAAAAACCTTTTAATCCACATAACTTCACAAATCTCATGTGCAATTTCTCTAAATTCAGCTTTCGCATTACATTTTGCTTTTTCCTTCACCAAGTAACTAAATCCCCTTAAACATAAGTAGAATAACAAGAAGTTGATCTTCTATTAGTTATACTTCCAGCCTAATCTATATTAATGTAGGCTTCAATTTATAAATATCCATGTTTCTTAAACAACAAACTTCTTCCAAAAGTCCCTTTCAAGTAGTACTTAAAGATTTTATTAACAGCATCAAAGTATTTTGTGCTTGGTGAATGTATGATACCATACCAACTACAAAGGCTATATTTGAGCATGTACGGGTCAAATAAATTAATTTACCCATGAGTCTTTGGTATTGCTCTTGATTCACCACTTTTTTTAAGTTTTGGCAGGTTGGAGCTTTAAGTTGGCTTAAATTGACATTTTAGCTATTTTGCATCCCAACAACCTTGTTTCACCAAATAAATCAAGTACATATTTATGTTGAGTGATAAATATACATTGCTTAGATCTGGAAAATTACATTCTAATATAACATTTTAAAGCACCCAAATCATTGATCTCAAAATCATTATCAAGTTTCCTTTTAAGTCTTTCTAGCTCGACATTATCATCGCCTGTCACGATTATGTCATCTACATAAACAATTAAGATATCAATTTTACCTTTTTCTAAATGTTTATAAAACATAGTATGATGTACTTGACTTTGATAATAACCATGACATCTTATGGCCTTTTCCAAACATTAAAACTATGTTATAGGAGATTGTTTAAAGTGATAAAAGACTTTTAAAAATAAAAAATAAAATCTATAGGCTTTATATTTATCAATCCCCTTTTCAAACCCAGGTGACATTCTCTTAAAGACTTCCTCTTCCATGTTTCAATTTAGAAAAGCTTTTTTAATGTCCAATTGATATAAAAGCTAGTTAAAATTCATTATTAAAAATTATAACACTCGAATTAAGTTTATTTTAGCTATTAGAGCAAATGTATCATGTTAGTCAATGTTGTATGTTTGTATGAAGCCTTTTACCACAAACCTTGCTTTGTACTTTTTTATGCTCCCATCATCTTTGTGTTTAATCGTAGACACCCATTTACACCCTACTTTATTTTTTTCCTTTAGTATGTCAACTATTTTTTAAGTGCCATTTTTCTTTACAGCATTCATTTATTTCATAAATTGCTAACTTTCAATTTGAATCACCTAGATCTTCCCGAATATTTATTGGAACAAACAATTGAGATATCTTAGAGGTAAAAGCTATATGATTATTAAAAAATAATTTGGTAAGATAAATATTTAGTAATGGGATGGTTGGTACATGACTGGATTCCCTTTTAATAGCCATAGGAATGTAAATGTCTATAGGCTTATTATTAGAAAGAATAATAGAAGTAGGAATGTCTGGGATATTCTTAGGACCATTTCTCAAAGAATTTGGTTGATTTTATATTGGGATGATAAGCATGTCTTTACCTATTACATGGGTTCTTCTTTTAGTATTAACCCAACGGTTAATATTTGGATCAACTTGATCCTTTTATAATACTTCTCCCCATATTTGCAATACACTTACGCGACAGTTATAATCTTTGATTAGTTTACTTATGGACATAAGACTGCAAGCAAGTTTAGGAATATTGAGGATAAATTTAAGATTTATACTCATAAATTGTTATTTACCATTTTTCCTATAATAGGAGAGAAACTACAATATGAGATTTTAATTTTTTCATTACTAGAACATGGTAAATAATTTGTAAATATATAGGAATGACTAGTCATATGATTAGATACATCTGAATCAATGATTCAAGAAGCGGAATCTGAACAACAAAATAGAACATGAGGATGACTACCTATTTGAGCCAAAGAAACATAAGGAATACCATATGATGAATTGGAATTTAGAAGTCTCATAATGTCCATTTGCTTTTTACTAAAATGACTCTTCTCAACTTCATTTATTGTAGGAACCATATGGTTAGGTTTGTCACCAAATGTGTTATTTTTTTAAGTGGTTTTCCATGAAGTTTCTAGTAGGTCACACCACAAGCGATGATTTGTTATCCACCTATGCTGATTTGGAATAATCCTACTTGTATTTACATCAACATCAGCCAATACAGAGTTCTCTATATGATCTATAATTGCTTTATTTCCAAGCATGACCCCCCTTCTACGACTCTCCTCTCTTATAACTTCTAAAAATACCTCACCAATTAAAGGTAGGGTGTTATGCCTATTATTATTCTTTTTACCTCATCAAACTCGACATTGAGTCCAACAAGAAATTTGTAAATCCGAAAGAGCTCTATTTTCTTGTAATGGTTGCAATCCTTTGTAGATTTTTTTATTCATAATCATTGAACATATCAAGGTCTCTCTGTAACAATTTTAGTGTGTTGAAGTATTTGATGATATTGTTTTATCCTTGCTGGATTTTTAACCAAGTTTTAAAGTCAAGTTGTAAACTTGAGATTGATAACCCAGATCATAATTCATCTAGTTTACATTATCCTAAAGTTCTTTTGTCGTTGAATAACACATATAATTAGAGTTGATGTCTTCATCCATGGATTTCACAAGCCACGACATAACCATGGAGTTTCCAGCATCCTAGGTAGCATATGTTGGGTTCCCTCTTCTCGGTGCCTTCATGTTGTCAATTAGATAAACTATTTTTCCTCACCCTTAAATATACATGTGCATAGACTAAGACCAACACAAGAAGTTTTCACTATTAAAATGGATAGTGGTTATCTAGATTGATTGTGGCTCGTTATTAAAGGATTAAGCATTAACATGTTTTATTTTAGATATGATGAATAGGATGAAATAAAATTTTAGAGTTTTTTTAAGAAAAGTAAGTGATCAAGTCTCTATTTTGATACCATAAAGACAAAGAAATCAATATATTGATTTGAATTAAAATAGTTTGTATAAGGTTCATAGTTAAAGGAGAGTACGAGAAATGAAATTAAAACCAAATCAAATCATATATCCTACAAAGGAGAGTACGAGGAATGAAATTAAAACCAAATCAAATCATATATCCTACTTAGAAATGACTCATAAAATAGATCTAAAGACAGGTTTGACAAAGTAATTTTTTTAAAAAAAAATATTGATTGTAAACAAAAAGAATAAAATAAACTTTTGGAGACTCATCGTTTAATTATGAGAACTAAAAAACATTTGCTATGATACCAAAACCAATACAGAACAAATAAAGATTTAAGATAAGTTAAATAAATAAATAAAAGCCTAGAATTAACAAAAAAAAATAGTTGAATATAAAAAAAAATTGAGCTAAGAAGAGATAAAATAAAGGTTGTAAAACCAAAAGTATGTAACATTTTTATCAATTCATATAATTTCTCTACAATATGAAAAAAAAAGTATAAATAAATGGTAAAATCATAATTCAAATCAAATTTGACCTTAAAACTCACTAGATAATAAAAAAAATAAAACATAAATTCAAATCCAATAATATAATTAAATAAAATTCTTGAATATCCTCAATCTCCTAATCAATGAACAACAAGTGGACTCCCTCATCATAGAAGATCATACATTTGCGTAAACAGTGACTCGGATTTCAGTGTCCCCACCAAGTGCACAGCAATTCAATCGTACTATCAGATGGATTAAAGCTGGAATATGATGAGCACTGGCATGCAACAAAACTCAGAAAGGAAATCCTTTAAACACTGCCTTCTTCGATGACACGGCCAGCCGCTTGACACATTTTGCCGTTGTATAGAAGTCCATCAATTCTTTAGCAACAACATCAGGGTGACATGAAACAAATGCCTTCAAGAATCGCTGTTCTGCCATCCTAAGTGCCCTCAACATCAATGATCCTTTAATTTTCGGGCAAAGACCCATCTCCTCTATCTTCCCAGCAAGAAGCCACCGCGGCTTCAACACAGCCTCCAGATTATTGTAAAGCAAAAATGGGTGCTCAAGGATCACATTTGCAGGAAGCTTCATTGTGCCCACTACAAACGTCATATTCCTTTGAACCTTATCAACAGATAGTGTCAAGAGATAGGGGCTACGACCGATAAGATGCCAAACTTCTTCATTTGACATCCCAAACTTCTCTATATTTGCTGCCTTCTCACAGATGGTCTGACTCCTTGAGACACCAATGATGCTAACCACATGCTTAAACATATTGGAACCCTTGGAAACCCCACTTTTGCGTATGTATTCCATCTTCTCATCATTAAATGAAGTTCGCGGAATCATAGTAGGCCGTGACAATAGCAGGGGAACCAAGTCCTCTCTACTAATACCCAGTTCTTCATATAGTGTGATGACAGGTTTAATCCTATTATGAAAGTCATATGTCAAGAGAGAAGGATTTCTAATAATGGCCTTGAGTAGCGTTTCCCTTGATCCAAACAAGGTCATAAAATACTCCAGACGCTCATCAAAAAAATGATTTATGCGAACACTAAGCAATCGTGGGCGACAATTAATGATCTTAACAAGGTCATTCGATGTGATACCCAACCCCCAAAGTAAATTTAGCTTGAATTGAAGCTGGGAAAGATCAGCATTGCGCAAAGAAGGGCGTCGCAGGAACATCTTCTCTATGTCATCATCACTACAACCATATCTCCTCAGAACTTCAACCGAGTTAGCTGGTTGCTCTGCACCATCCCCTGATACAGTTTCAGTCTGGGTTTGGCTTATTGTCGAACATGTCACAGACTTGAAGGTACCGGACAATATACAAGTACTACATAGTGGGTTTTTGCTTGAAAAAATAAATCTTTGAGAATTTACCAAAAGGGAGCCAACTTTGATAACTAAAGAGCTGGGTTTTGCTTCCATGTCAATCTCACAATATCTCAATAAAACCGAAACAGGGTCTTATAAATTAAGGAAAAACCCTTCAAGAAACACATTAACTCGCTAAAAAATTGGACAGTGACTGTTGAAGCTAAGAGAATAAGGGTAAAAGATAAAATGTTATATGATGTGTTTGATTTGAGCTCATCAAAGCTTCAAAACTGAATTTTCAACAAGAATTTCTAATATCAAGAGAACAACAAGGAAATAGAGTCTTTAAAAGGGCATTTATTTCTTTATAAAGAATCAAAGTGAAAGGAAGAGAGAGAGAGAGTACGTGGGTTTATCACCAATTATTTTTCACCCAAAGTCTTTGTGGGGTTCGCAAACCTGAACAAGACACCAAATGAAGCTAGTCAAAAACCAATACAAAGCCAAGAAACACACACACACACACCGAGAGAGAGAAGAGGAGGGATCTGAAGTGCACGAGATGGTAAAGTCGAGCAGGGAAGGAGGAGGGAGGTTTGGGGGCCTTTAGAACCCTGTTGTTTATAAAGAACTCCCGACATGTCGTCCTATAAGAACCACTTGTTACCTATGTGATGCTCAAACGACAGTGGTAGATGAATGACGCTGTGGTGCCTGTGGGTTAGTAAAGATGGTAGGATGGAGCATTTTATTTATTTGTGTTCGGTTGGTAATAGGCTGAAGATATAATTTAAAATTATAGTAATAATTATTTTTTAAAATATTTTTTATTTAAAAATATATTAAACTAATATATTTTTTTATTTTAAAAAATTATTTTTAATATTAACATACATAACAAAATAATTTTAAGTAAAAAATATTCTTTTTTTAACAAATACAATTTTAACTTTTAAACACATGATTACTAAGTATTTGATAATTTTTAGTTATGGCAATTATTTTTAAATGTGATTGTTAAATGTTTGATGATTCTTTAAAAGTTAATATTATATCTTTTTCTATGTATTAATTTTTAAATTTATAATTTATAGCTTTTTAAAATCCATAACCACAATTAAAAACTATATTTTTCCTAAACAAATTTGGTTTAGGAATGGAAACAAGATGGATGGTTTCTGCACTGTTTATATCTCTTTCTCACTTCTCGTTTTGGAGTTTAGAGAATTAATTTTTTTCCCCAGCATGTTTGAGAGGTTTGAGGATTTTCTTTTTAATAAAAAAAAATATAGTTTTTATATATAACAAAATAGATAATAGTTAATACAAACACAAAAAATATATATAAAAATATTGAATTTTACTCTCATTCTTAAAAAATAAAATAAAAAAGGTAAATTAAATTTTACATTCGGTAGTTTAGTTATATTTTTATTTTGTCTTTATTCTTTCAAAAATATATAATTTACAACTTATGGTTTATAAGTTGCGTAACATTTTACATCCTCACTAATACACACAAAAAAAAATTTATAATTATTTAAAATATTATTATATTTAATTAATGACTAAAGAGTCTATGTTATGTTAAAATAGAGAAATTTCCATTAAGTTACGGGCCTAAAAAAATCCAAAAAAAACTAATGAAAAAACAAAACTAATCCTCTCTCTTCCAAACATAAAATCCTAGCCACCATCAATAATTATTCTTTTTTTTTTCCTCCATTAAAGCAGCCTCACCAACCATTTCCTTCTTATCTACCTCTCTCTCTCATCTCTTCTACAATCACCACGTAATCCTCACAACCACGAAAACACCAACTCTGGCTAGCCCTTTTCTTTTTCCAACCAAATCAAATTGCTTCATTTATATGAAATTGATACACTAAGTTGAATTAGAGGATTTAAAATTTGAAACAGGCATGCACTAGCATCCAACCAAATATAGTATTCTTAGACCAATATAATATCCTCTGATTCTTTAAAAAAATGCCCATAAAGGTTCTTGATGTTATGTTTCTTAGCATTGGTGATGGAGAGAGAGGAAAATTTGTTTGTTGTTGGAAAAATGTTGGTTGTTCTATAAGGATTAAAGTTAAGTTGTGATGGTTGTGCTGATTTAGTAAAGGCATAGAAAGATGAATAAGAGTTGTTTGGTTGGCTTAATTTAGGTTGATTCGTTGGTGGTGGAGTGAAAGCTTAAATCCTAGTTTGACTCGGGTGAATGGTGGTTGGAGTTGCTTGTTTGAGGTAAAGACGAGGAAGAGAAAAGGATCGATGGTCTTGGTTGTGGTGGCTATTATATGAATCTGCTCTAAATTCTTGGTTGGAGTCCCCTAGGTTGTGGGGTTGTTTGGCAATATGGTGGCTGAATATGAAGAAGTTATCGTGACTAGTCTTTGGCGTGGGCTATTTGGGATGGTCAACAATGTGTGGCTGCTATTGTGGAGGGTGGCCTGGCTATGACTGCAATTCTATATGTGGTGGTTTTGTTGTGGCTAATGATCCAGGAAGGATGAGTAATGGCTAGGATTTTGGGAGGATGAATTGATTTTTATTTGAAGAGGGAGAAATCATAAGATGTCTTACTAGTAAACAAATAATTGTTTGATAAGTGGTGAATTTATATCCAATTTTTATCTTTTGATTAAAACATTCTCTTTTCTTTTTATTAAAACAAAGAAGAGAATAAAGAGAGAGAAGGAAAAAAAGAATGGAAAGATATTGAAACAACAAACCAATAAATTATATATGAGAGTAAATTAATCTTTTTATCTTATTTTAAATTTTGAATTGATCAATGATGTAAATTAAAAGAAAAAAATGGATTTGAATCACCCAAGATAGGTCAATCCAATTCATATTAATATTATTTAAATTAATAAGGTAATATAAGAGAAAATTATGAAGAGTTATATCCTGACAATAATTGCCAAATGTCGTAACTCTTTACCCTTATAAATATATCTATTAACAACTACAAACATTAAGAACAAAACAACATAAGAAAAAGGTACGAAGAAAAGATAAAGAGAAAAAAGGACTCTACGAAGAAAACTCTCTATCAATTTTGAGAAAAAATATTTTTGCAAACAAGGTATATTTAGACAGTGAATCAAATATGATTTATTATTATTTAATGTGATTATATTTATACTAATGATATAAGTTTCCTAGGACATGTTTATATTCTTTTCTTCCTACTTCTATTTTTTCCAACATTGGTATCAAAGCATGTTTTTTTTTTCTAGTCTAAATAACATGTTTGATCTATTTATATCATGTTCACAATGATAAAATAGTTTTTTCCATTGAAATTTTATTTTTTACTGCAACAACAATTAGTGTTCACAAAGCCTACTTCCATTATCATCTAATGATACAATAGGAATTCTATTATTATCTAATGATATAGTAGAAATTAGATTATGAAAGTAATACCACTTGAAAGGAGAGTTGCCAAGTTTTCAAATGATATATTATAAGAATTTTTTTGCGTTGAAGTATGAAGAAGTTATAGATCTTCAAAGTTTAAAAATAGAATATGTTAAAAAAAAAGGAAAGGAGAATTTTAGTTTTGGTCATTTTTTTACTATGTAAATTTATATGTTCATATATATATATATATATATATATTTGTTTTTTGGGATATGAATTAAGTAATGACTTGCCCGAGTCAACATATATTTATTGTGTAAAATTGCTTTAAAAACTTGAAAACTGATAAAGATAGATTGAAATTGTTCCAACTTAGTTGAATTAGTAAACTCATGATTTTAATACTAGTTTTAAGTTTTTATTAGAAATATAATACTTTCTATTTCATTAAAAAAATAAGTGTGTTTCACAATAAAACTTTAGTTTCTTCCGAGTTCTCAAATCTCATCTTCTCTACATATTAAAAAATAAGGGAAAAAAAATATATCTCCCTCTCTCTAAACAAAAAAATATCTCTCTTCTTTAAAATAAACACAATCTTACACTCTCTCAATCTCTTACAAGCTATCAAACACAAACTAAAAACACACAATGGTAGCCTTTTAATCAAAGATAATCAAGAAAATGAAGAAGAAAAACAACAAAGAAGATTGAGAAGACTCGGTTACAAGTAGAGAGAAAAAGCTTTAAAACTTCAACCTGCTTGATCTCCCATCTCTAACACTGATGCATTATACATCTGGTACCAGCAAAAAGAGGAAAAATTGGTGTATCACAAAGGTTTTCACACATCTCCAAACCTCATCAACACGTGGGAAAACACATCAACAATTATTGTGGTTCTCATGTGCATGAAGTTAATATATCGCAACTATCACCGTTGCTTCTAGCTACTTTGGTGACCTCCTACTCCATCATTGAAGGTTAATTTTTAAGATCCTAAACACTAATATGTTAACCCTATTTTTCATTTGGTTTGTAGTTTAATTGGACATTATGTTTAGATTCTTGAGTTACATACTTGTTTTGTTGATTTAGTTGTTTGAATGTGATTAATGAGTGTGATTTGTGATGTTAAAATACTTTGTATTGATTAAATCGAGTGTTTTTAATGTTAATGAAAGTTTTAGTTTGTGAATTAGATGAAAAGTTTTTATTTGACCATGTTTATGATTTTAATGAAACTTAATTTGTTCTTAATGTTGAAGAAGCAAACATGATATAATGAGTATGACTATAGTTAGTTGTTTTAGAATAAGTTGTTAATGATTTTTTTTTGTTTACATATTGGCTTAATAAAAATTGATAAATTTAAAATTATTAATTGTTAATGATGAAGTTTTCAAGGTAATGAATGATCAGAGGTATTATTAAAGGGTTGCCATTATTAATATTGTTTGGGTTATGATGAGTTGATGAAGTTCAAATTGGAAATTGAATTGTAAAAAAATATTTGAGCCATTGTTGATTATGTGTTTTTATGGTGTTTCAATTAAAATATATTGGATAGTTTGATATTACATCTATTTGCTGGAAACTTAAATTATCCTATGTCATATATGATCATTTGGAATGTTTTATTTCATGTAACCTTGTTTCATACTTGCAAATTATAGCCTAACAAATCTATGGACATGAATACTTATATTGTATTTTTTAGTTAAACTATGTATGAATTTTTACTTGAACCATGTATTTTAAGGTGCTTGACTACATGAAAAAAAAATACTTATAATTTTACAATCCAAGTTTACATTACATTTTCTATGTCGTCTCACAAATATGTTGTTGACAACTTTGTTACAAAGTCCTTCGCCACGAGTCTAAATGTTATTTTAGGCGCGCACACACATACACATAATTTATTTTAATTTATACCTCGCTTATATCAATTCAATTTAAAAATATATATATAAAGAAACAAAAGTGTAAAGACCAAGATTCAAACTTGGCTCATCCAAGTTTGATTGGATTAATCAAACCATTATTATTGAACCGTTGCATGAATTTTGTTATTTATATATAGATAAAATCAAAATGTCTTTACTTAGAATTGAACTTGGGTGTGCCAATAACAAATTGAAATCAAATGTCTTTTTCTACCATGTTATCGCCCATGTTTGAATACACTTTGTATTAATGATGTAACAGTAATTGTTGTGCATTTATTTTTATTAATGAATTTGTGCATTGATTGCCATGCATGCATTAACTTCATGTATCAATTGATATATATTAATGTGCAATTAAATGTCGTGTGATATATTTGTAAAGTTGATCTAGTTATTGAGATGACATATAACTGAAACTAGTGTTAATAACACTAATGCATCAATTACCTGATAGTCTAGATAGTGTAATTTCATTTTTTTTTATTAAAATGTTTAATTTGGAATTGGTAATTTATTGAAATATGAAAATATATGTTATTTTGAGTATATGATCCTTAAATAATTAATTATGATGATAATTAAATTACACATTAGGATTTTAGATGATGATTGTGAATGTAGTGAGCTTTTGATTCTAAATGCAATGTGAAATTATTGTTGGCATAATTAATTGATGTTAATGATATGCATTTATGTTTTAGGCATCAATTGGGAAAAGTTGGAAAAATAGATATGTAATATTGCTTAGTTGAAAAAAAAGAGAGCAAGAAAATCATTTGGAAAAATGTACTATAGTCAAATTTCCATTGAAATAAATTAATTCTAATATTTATGGTTTAAGAAATGTGATGGCAAGGCATGTGAGTGTCTATTTTATCACATTTATATATTATTTTTACTCGTGTATATATGTATATATGTATATATATAATAAAAGTTTTAAGTTGCTTCATAAAATATATGAACCTTGTTAAAAATCAATTAAACATGAAAATAAAAACTTTACAAACTGATAAAAAACATGAGTATTTATCTAATTAGTTTAGAGAATTATGTGATGAAAGAGGAATAGAACAACAATTGATTATTCCTGGAACACCACAACAAAATAAAGTTATAGAAAAACAATTAGAAAATTGATAGCTCAATTATGACACAAGCAAATTTTTCTATCACCTATTAAGGTGATGCATTATTAATTGCCACATATATACTTAATTATATACCCTCTAAGTTAGTTATAACTACACCATATGAATTATGGATAAAATGTAAACCTAACTTTAGTATTTTGAAGCCTTAAGGTTGTGCTGCTTATGCTTATGATTCTTCTCATAAAAATGAGAGACTAAGTCTACGAGTGAAGAAATATATCTATATAAGAAATTTTAATACTTAAAAGGACATGTATTCATAAGTGAAAAAGAAATGAGAAATATAAATGAATTTAAATCACAAGATGTCATATTCTTAAAGATTTTTCTAGACAAGAGGAAAGAAGTCAAGACTTATATCTTTATGAAACCCATGAACGTAATGCTTCTGCTATATAAATCCAAACGGGTTTACTTCTAAGTGGGAGAAATTTAAGGGATAATGAATTAGTTTCAACTGAAACTCAAATGCTACCCATGGTGATTCCATCGGCAATTATTGGTTTTAGTGGGAGTAACATTGCCATTGATTTATCAATGAATTAATTTCAACTATGATGAACTGGACATTATAGCATTCCTCGTTGTCTTTTGAGATAAAAAAAGAAAACACTTATTGTTATTTCACAAGATGGAGAGGAGCCAAAAAAATATATAAATGAAGCCCTTACATTCCCTGCCAAGAAAAATTAGATTAAAGCTATGGAAAAAAAATAGTTGGAATATATGAAATCAAACCAAATTTAAAAATTGGTTAATTTACTGAAAGAACAAAGGCTATTGGAAATAAGTGGGTGATTAAAATAAAGTAAAAGGCTGATGGTAGTATAAAAAATACAAGCTTGATTAGTGGCCTAATAAGATACACATAACATAAAGGAATTGAGTATAAAAAGCTATTTTCAACTGCTATAAGGCATGCCTAATAAGATTGATTTTAGCTATAGTAGTTAACTTAGATCTTGAATTACACCAAATGAATGTAAGGACTCTTTTTTGTTAATGGAGAATTAGAAGAAGAAATCAATGTGGAACAACCTGTAGGTTAAGACAAGGAAGGTAAGGAACACAAAGTGTGTAAGACTTTTGAAGTCAACTTATGGTCTAAAACAATCTTCATGATAGTGGTATATTTAATTTCACAATGTTATTGATGTCTAATTATAAAAGTTGTAGGACATGGAGACATGTTTGTGTTTAGTATATTAATTAAAAGAATTATAAAAAATATGCTAGACAAATAAAAAATTGACCTTCTCACAAAACAATCATCTCCATTATATTGTGATTAATGGAGATGAAACAATTTAAAGTTTGTTATCTAAATAATAAGAGAGTGTTCAAGCCTAATAAATAAAGTATCCCCACAACAAATATATATATATTATATATATATATATATATATTAAAAGTTTAATTAGCCTAATAAAAAAATACTTGTTTTATGTGATCAATATATAAGAAAATAAGCAAGATTTCATTACAAGGAATGAACATGGTGTTTGAGAGTTAATGATGTGAGCCGCAACTAGGTTTTTATTGGCATGAAGAATGAGATTATGCAGTTAAAAGAAGAATCCATATGGTTTTAAAAGTTTTGATGTAGCAATTCCATCAAAAGTTTTGTTGTAGCAATTCCATCTAAGTACACAGTTGTGGTAATTGTAGTTTTAGATAATTCGTAAGTATTTATTTTTGTATTATAATCTGTTTTTCAAATTATTTTTCACCCAAAGAAATATTAAAATGATTTTTTTAAAAGTTTTTTTTGAATAATTTTAATATGTTAATATAAAAAATAAATAATAAAAAAACTAAAAAATTATTATTTTGATGTATTTTCAATTAAAACACACTCAACACTGCAATATCAAAGGCGTAAAAGGTTATTGCCACTTTAGTTGGGAAGCATTAAATTTGAGCAGCTCCTGGATGGAGATGGTAGCTCTATAATGAATCTTCGAGACCTCGTAACAAATCAAGTAAAAAAACCTTCCAATTAAAATCTGTGTTCTTAATTGTCAGCATCTACGTATGGTTGATGAATGCCAAGATGGATTCAGAAAGTCCCAGCGAGGACATTCTTGTTTGGATGCTCCATTGAAAGACTTAAAGACATTTCCAAACATGTTGAATTTGCAGAAGCCTGTGAAATACCAGCTGCGCTTGTGACTGGATAAGGAGAACTTGGCAACACAATTAAGATGTTAAGAGGCTCCTGGTCCATGTTTGTTTGATGTGGTTATAACTGATAGTATACTGGAGACAAGTGATATCATAGGCGAAGTTACTGAGTAAATAACTCTTCAGAAGAGGAAAAACAGAAAATAATTACAAAGAGCCAAAAAAAAAGTAGGCCTTCCTAGGTCAAATGCCTTTAGAATGCCATTGCATGTTGCCTCACTATTATGGATCATACAACAAAACTACCAAAATAAGGAAAATACTTTAGCTATTCTATTACTTCTCTTTTTCTGTTTTGGGATTCTTTTAGCACCTTGGCATGCTCCAAGATTTTCAATTGCTCAACTTCTACTCACCTTTCCTATAAACAATCCGATGTAAATTACTTAATCAGTTAATTATCTTATGCCAAACTAAAGTAACTAGACATGCGACACCCTTATTCCAATCGAAAGTAGGGTTGCTTACTTGAGATTGGCTTCTCTCTAATAACTGAACAGCAGTTACTTGAGATGTCTCCGCATGTAAATGTTGAATGAAGCATAGGACGAGGGCTGGCAGTTTCATATCATTCTCTTTTCACAGCAAGTACTCCCTTCTCTATTCCCTGCAAGAACTTCCTCTCAATTGTAATTTCTTCAAGGACTTGGCATAAAAAGCTGGGTGAGAATCAAGCAGGTTCTCTGCAAAAGGCTTCAATGACAGGAAACAAATCGTTACCTGATTCAGAACTGAACTCCTCAACTGAAGGAAACCAGTAATTTATCAAGTTGAAAAAATATACAAGACTTCCTAATATGACATACCTAGAAATTTTGACACCAGAATTCAAATTCTAATATTGGACTTGGTCAGAATATTGTAGTTCATTATTTGATCCATGGGCAAAATATAAAGGCCTCCAGGCCCTCCTCCATTCACCAGTGATAGCAAAAAGAAAGGTTGAGCTCTTCCGTCTTGAACACTCAAAGTTCCAATTCCTTATCTTTCAAAGGGTTTCTTCTTCAAGAAGATGATACGCAAGGAATACCTAAAAGTATAAGCTTCAGATAAACAGGTAGATATATACAAGTACTAAAAGTTCTTTTCACTCATCTTGAACATGGTAAGAAAAACAAAAGTTGATGGCATATACCTCAGTGTTGAGAAGCTCGGGAGCATGAGAATGTGAACCAAAAGTACTTTACTACACTGCTTTGATGTCCTTAAGCCTCTTTCGGTCACGAAGAAGCAAACCAGGAAGAGGACTGAGGGCTCTTGTTCACATTATTTATAGTATTATAAGATAAAATAAGAGCTCTCGCATATTCTGTTATCAACTTAATTAAGATCTCAGTGTTTGAAACAAAATCCCACTTCCTCTCACAAGACAATCAAAACATTAAGGCAATTATGAGTTTGACTTCTCAACTTGATTGTGGAATGTAAGGTATAAAACTGTACCCAGGAGCCTTTTTTAAATTTCTTTCTTCCATTAATTTTCTCATCTTCCAAGCATTGTCCCATGAACCAGCTGCAGCATATATGTCTGCTAAAACAACATAGTTCACTGAATTTTCTGGATCCATTTTGAAAAGATGTATGGCTGCTTCTTCTGCAAGGGGCATATTGCCATAGATGTAGCATGCACCAAGAATGGCACCCCAAAGCGAGGCATTAGGTTTGATATTCATCTTGTATATCAAATTATAAGCTTCTTCCAACAGCCCTCCACGTGCAAAAAGATCAACCATGCAAGAAAAATGTTCAGCTCGCGGTAGGATATTGTATTTGCTGATCATGTTGTTGAAGCACTCCCATCCTTCGCCTGTCAATCCACAATGATTACAAGCAAAGAGAAGAGATAAGAATGTAATGTCATTTGGCTTCAAACCTTCGTATTCCATCTTCTTAAACAGGGCAATTGCTTCATGTCCATGTCCATGGTTCCCATATCCAGTAATCAATGATGTCCATGAAATCACATTTTTCTCCTCCATCTCATTGAAAGCACGGTTAGCATCTTTAATCTCCCCAGATTTTGCATACATATCAATAAGAGCATTTCCCATGGCCACGTCATAAGTGGGTTTACATTTTAAGGCAAGAGCATGGATTTGTCTTCCCACACTCAAAGATGATATGTTAGCACATATATTAAACATGGAGCATAATATAATATCATCTATCTTCATGTGCATCTGCTGTATTTCTTTGAACAAATCCAGGGCCTTGCTACTGTAGTTACTGTCCCGTGCATATCCAGTCATCAGTGCCGTGCAAGATATCATATCTTTCATTGGCATACTTTTATATAAGCAATGAGCACTTGCTAAGCTTTCACATTTTGCATACGCATCAATTAGCGAACCACTCAAAGAAATATGCGATCCATAACCTAGTTGGATGATCAATTGATGTATTTGGCGGACTCTGATGACATCACTAGCCATACCGGACGCCTTTAAAACACTCCCAAAGGTGAAAAGATCAGGGCTCATACCTATTGAGTGCTTGTATTTCAAGTATATCAGAGAAAAACCCACAAACAAAAATATAACAAAGAACAAAACGTTTTCTTTCAAGATTTTAAAAAAAACTAGTGATACCTTCTTGCATCATCGAACGAAACATTCGAAATGAATCACCAGAAAAACCCTGAACAGCATATCCGCCAATTATTGCATTCCAAGAAACAACATCCCTTTCTTCCATCATTCCAAACAAGTAACAAGCATCCTCCATCTTTCCACACTTGGAATGCAAATCAAGCAAAGCGCTTTGCACGATCAGATTACTAGCAAATCTACTCTTCTCGAGACACCCTTGTATTTGCATCCCTCTCTGCAAACACCTCAAACCAGTACATGCGCGTAACACGCTCCCATAAGTAAACTGATTGGCCTTAAAACCTGCTCTAAGCATGTCTAAAAACACCAATAATGCATCTTGGTAACACCCATTTTGTGAGTACCCAGAAATCTGAGCAGACCATGACACAACAGTTCTTTCAGGCATTCTATCGAACACCTTTCGTGCACTGACTGTATCACCAAGTTTTGAGTATAATATGATTAATTTGGTGCTTAGGTGAAGATTTGAAGCAAACCCGTTTGTTAAAATTTGGTTGTGAATCAAATGGCCTGGTTTTTTAGCTTTTGTTTCAATGCAAAGTTGCAAGCTTTTCATGTAGGAAGAGTAGTCTAACTGGGATGGGTTAGAGGCATTGAATTTTGGGTGTGCTTTGGAAAGGTAGGCAACCGTTTGTGTGTTTGGACTTCTCATGGTTTGATCACGAAACAAGATCGGGGTGCTATTTATGGTGATTAATTTTGTATAAGGTTGATTTTCAATTTTTTCAGTCAAGGGTTTAGTTCAGTTGGGTTTTGATTCACCGGAGAATTTCATGTTCTTGGATTATTTAGTAAAATAATTTTTATTTGAAAATATATTTTTAATTAACACAAGCAAAGCTCTAAATAAATAAAGGGAGGAAGTTGCAGCACTACTAGAGCAAGAACACATGTGCCCGTGGAAGGCCATGCAAGATGACTCCAGGAGAATCTTGTTTGCTGTTTATCGAAATGTCTTGTATGCTCAACATTTCAACAATGTTCTACCAAAATTAACAACAGCACTACTCCTGAGTTATAAATTGAAAGTAATAGAAAGTTCTACTCTGGCCTGAATTTCATCCCCTAATTGCAAGGCCATAAGATAATATAATCAGTTCGACAATATTAATTGTGCAAGGCGATGCTCAAGATTTTGTTTTCCTTCTATTTCTTTCAATTTTCTTCTTTATTTTTTTTTATCATCACATAATTACATAAAAATTACTTTTAAAATAAATAAATATAATTTACGACTCATGTCAAGAGTTTGATAAGTTAAGCTCTGAAACATCACTTATTCAATAAATTTGATTTTTGTATAATTAATTTGTTTTAATTTGCTTTATATAAGGTCATCATAGTCTTATGATCTAGTTCGTGAATCTAACATATTAATTCAAATTAATCCAAATCGATTTAATATATTACCATATAATCATTATCTAAATATTTTAAAAATATATTAACTTGAATTAAATTTTTTTAATTCAACCTATAATTTTATCACATCCATGATATCTGGTCAATTTAATATATATCATGACTAGTTGGATACCCACACTACGCGGCGAGCTCACTTTTTATTTGCATAAAAACTATTGTAAAAATTTATAATATTAAAAATAATTTTTTTTCAAATTTATTAATTATTTTATTAACAATATTAATTATAATAAAAATAATCATATTTATAACATAAATAATTATATTAAGAAGTTCAAGGATGCTTGCAACACAAATAATAATATGTTTTATATCAATACTTTGAGTTATAATAAAAATAATTATATTTATAACATAAATAATAATATTTTTGATATGAACACTATGAATTATAAGAGAAAAAATAATATTTATAACACATTATTATATTAACACACAGATTGTTGGGCATGGACGTGTCCAGTCCCAACTTGGGGATGGGCGTGGATGCGTCCCAACTTGGGGTTGGATGTGGACGCGTCCAGATCCAAATTGAAGCTGGGCGTGGACGTGTCGAGACTTTTATTTATAATAAAAATAAAAATAATTATAACACAAATAATAATATTTTTAATATTAATACTTTTAATCATAATAAAAATAAAAATAAAAAAGTATTATGTGGCGTTAGGCGACCACTCCCTAGCAATCAGACCCGAGCGCCTTGTGGTGCTTGAGAGTGCTTGGGTAAGCCAGATCGTGCCCTCCCCCACGTACAGACTTGAGTGCGGCATGGGGATGGGGGTGCCTTTGGGAGAGCGAGCACACTTGGGTCATGGCAAAGGACCGGTTATCTTGGATCTGAGGAAGGACCCAATTTTTGGGGTCTGACGTCTAAACCCCAGCTCAATGGGTTTTGTGTGACCTAATTCTATTGGGTCTTGATGAATGATTTTAAATATTTTAATTTTTATTATAATTAAAAGTATTACTATAAAAAATAGTATTATTTGTGGTATAAATATTTTAATTTTTATTATAATTAAAAGTATTAATATAAAAAATAATATTATTTGTGGCTATAAATATTATTATTTTATTTATAATTAATAATATGAATACTAAAAATATTATCATTTGTGGTATGAATATTAGTATTTTTTTTATAAGTAATAATATTATAATAACAATGCGAAGCGGAAACCTGACACTTGGGATGTCCTAGCGCCACGTCGTATTGGGGCTGCCATAGCTATCATGCCTCTTGCCAAGATCGAAGTGCTAGGTGGTGCTGAGGTCTGCTCCGCGCAAGGGCCAGGCAGCCCTAGCGCCAACTGTCCTTGTGTGGGCAGCACCAAATGCCCGCTCCTCATGTCCTGCAGCCCCACCAAAGCTTGTGCTGGCTATTTTTTCCCCGTCCATCCATTCAATGTCAAATGCATCTAGCAAAAAGACAACCCCCCTCCCACTGCCCTCAATGCATCTAGTAAAAAGACAACTCCTCTCCCACTGCCCTCACAACTTTTTGTGTCAAGCCCTTCAATGCTAAATGCACCCAGCGAAAAAGACAACCCCACCTCTCATCTGCTGCCGTTGCAACTCTTTGTGTCAAGAGCTGAGCTGTCATTACACTGCTGCAATCTATAATACTTTATGTCTACATAAACAATATCAAGAATACTAAGCTCTTTTACTTTATATCTACATAAACAATAACAAGAATACTAAGCTCTTTTAATATATTATATAATGTTTTGGATACAAAAGCAAAAGCTAGTGCTTGGGCTTTCTTTTAGCCATATGATTTTTATTTTTCTTTTGATTTTCTTTTTATATATTTTTTTTAAAATTAATCCAACTCTCAATAAAACTTAAAAAATAACCTTGTGGTTGGATAACTTTCACTAGTCCGGATGGGCAGTTGTGACAGGCAAAGAATTTTTTTTTTTTTTTCATTTACTTTAAATGTGAGCAACTAAATATGCCTTTCGAAGTAAGGCGAGTCGAGACAAGTTAAAACAAATTTATTTTGTGCTGGTTCATCATGTCATAATCCATCTCCAATGTGAAAAACAGACGAAACGTACAAATAAATACGTGAGAATAGAATATCATTATTAAAAGAGCACAGAATAACTTAAATCTACAAATATTAAAAAACCAAAATTTTCTCACTACGAAATCTAATGATACTTTTCTCATCAAGCAATCTGACAAACATAAGAGCAAATGGGGAAACGCTATTTAAACATCCAAAACTGTGTACATTCACTTGACGTGTTGCTTGTCTCCTTTCTTAAACTTCTTGGACTTCTTGTGCTTGAAG
Source organism: Populus tremula (assembly GCA_964019445.1). Taxonomy (NCBI): domain Eukaryota; kingdom Viridiplantae; phylum Streptophyta; class Magnoliopsida; order Malpighiales; family Salicaceae; genus Populus; species Populus tremula. The sequence goes on from CAXHTJ010000017.1 coordinate 6,413,133, forward strand.
CCTAAATACTTTTCAACATCGTCTTCTTCCTCGTCATCTCCACCCCTCCTCTTCTTACCCACACCTTCTTTAAGTTTCTGCAGATGTGTTTGATCACAAGTTATTCTAATTAATATGAATATGAATATCAGCAAAAACAACACCAATGACAGCAGCAATGATCTTGAGCAAGTTAATAAATACCGTGTGAGAAATTCTTTTGGCATCAATAACACGATCCAACAACATCAAGACCTCCTCCTCTTGAGCGGGAAACTCAGGCAATTTTTTACCTGTAACATTGCATAACTGTTTAGCCTCTAAAGCACTTGTTTAAAAATGCCTCCCATAAACAAAATTGCAGTGTCTAGCTTTACCTATAAGATTCTCTATCTGTAGATACCACTCCAGTTCATACTGATTTACTAGTGAGATTGCAACCCCAGATCGCCCTGCACGAGCAGTTCTGCCAACACGATGAATATAATCCTGCAACACATTGAGAATCAGAAAGGTGATTGTCTTGATATGACTCCTTTATTTTGTCTACTAAAACCACTAATATTAGGTGCATAGATGAAAACGTTCAGATACACAACACAACATAATGAGAAGCCATATCAGAAAAATAGACGGGGAAAAATTAGAAGCTTGAGTGCATGGGGGAGGAATCTAAGGAAGATTCTTCTTTCTTTTTCTCTTTTTTTTTTAAATTAAGAAATAACATGAGAACATTGATAGTATAGATCAGAACTTGTCCACTGCAGAGAAATTGTTGAGAAACTAGATCTCAAATACGGTATGCTATATTGATAAGAGTTACAAATCAGGGTTCTGTTTGGTATGACTTTCGCAAATTGATTTAAGTTGTTTTTTAACTTTTGACTTAGAAACAACTTTTGACTTAAATAAAAAAGTCATAACAAAATTGAGTCAAAGTTTTGATTTAGGGTCTGTTAGGTATTGTTGTGCTATGCTTCGCTATCTTGTTTCATGTTGTGAGACATAAGCAATGTTTGATAACTAGTTATTGTGTTGTGCTTATAAATATTTAAAATAGCTAAATAGTGTTTGGTTAAATTCTATTGTTGTGTTTTTGGGATATAAAATGACCAATAAGGACCATAATAAAAACATCTAAACAGACATTTAATTTAAATTAAATTACTTGTGACTTCTTAAACTAACATAACATGTGAATATATTTTTTATGAAAGTAATTCTTAAGTTCGGAAGAAGAAAAAAACAAAACAAAAAACTTGAATAAGGTGATAATATATATATAGGCACATCTTTTAATCAATGATATAAAACAAAGATTTTGAAATATGATTATGTAATACACTGGAATATTTGGGAAGTGTAACTCAAAAGAGAGGAGAAAATTGTTGTTTTTACTAAAAAATTAAACCTCACAATAAGAAAATGTGCTTTGCAAGGGACACCCTGCCTTGTTTCAAATGCAACGCAATTTTCTTTTAAAGTGACACACATGTTTAGATTTCAAATCAAAGCACGTATCAACCAAACATTGCTTTTATTAGCTAAAAGCGTCCTTTAAAAACACACCAATGCCAAACAACACTTCAATCAATAGTTCAATTTATAACTTCTAACTTGTTGATTCAAACTTATATTACTTCTCTTCATCATAAAAGTTGTTAAGAGTCAATTCTTACCAAACATACTTCTACTTACTCATTTTTGTCACAAGTTATTTATGAATATTAACTTTTGAATTATGACTCACAGTCAAAAGTCATTTTTCATAATTCAATGCAAACAGAACCTAGGTCTAAAACATGGCACTCTAAATGTATTCTTGTATGAATCCACACAAAACCAGCAGATCTAACCTTAGAGTTTGAGGGGACGTCGTAGTTTATAACCATATCAACAGATGGAATGTCAAGTCCCCTACTTGCCACATCAGTGCATATTAGAATATTGCACTCCCTTGCCTTGAACTTGTTTAAGGCTCCAAGTCTCTTTGGCTGCCACAAACATTTTATTAACAAAGCGAGCGCAGATCTAGTAATCACCATTTAAGTAAGGAATTGAAGTGGGGATAAAAAAAAACTGATCTTCACAAATGGAGCAAAATCAAGCACAAAACACTCCAGTTGAGGTGCTTGTACCTGACTCATGTGACCATTAATAGGGATGGCCCTTAGACCAAGATTTCGAAGAACCAAAGCCAAAAAGCTAGTTGCATCGCATGTTCGAGTGAAAACCATGGCAGTACTATTGGACATTTCAGTCAGAATATATACAAGATAGCAATCCTGTAAGCATGAAAAATGAAGCAAATATAAGAGTAACATTGAGAACTACGGCAAAAGAAAAACTAAAAAAACTGGAAGCAATTCTTGACTGAGACATCAGAAATACATTAAATAACAAATTTCTACGCACATTGAGAGTTATCTAGTGCATAAAGCATGAAGCCAATAAATATCAGCTCAACAATACCACATAGTTGACAAGTCCCAAGGCATGCACTTGATTAGCAAAAAATTGGGGCATGCAACCATAGATCTACAAAAAGAATATTGCATTTTGATGATAAATGTACACCTTCTTGTACAATATATTTTTGAAAAAACACGTACCAAAATAAGGAGGATCTTGCCATGCAGATATTGTATAGAAAACAAGATCCAGGAACCAGTACTGTTTTTTGGCGAAAGATTAGAAAGTTAGGAGTTCAAAAAAAATTTCCTCCTTTCCTTTCAAAATCAAAAAAATTCCAAGACATCTGAATATAGGTATCAAACAAATTGGAAGTAACAAATTCTCTTTTATACCAATATGGAAACATAATTTGGGAAGAAAAACAGAAATGCGCTTGTTCTTTTGTAAGAATCTTCAGAGACAGCCTTCACAGGCTCACAGAATAGAATCCCAGCAAATTTTTCAAACACATTAGATCCAATATTTTTTATAACCTTATACAAACTGATAGGATCCTTCCTTGAATAAAAATGTTTGCCAAGACAAACTCCATAATGCGCATACAAATAAGTTGAATTTCCATTGCATCAGTGACAAACATCAAAAGTATATACTTGCTTATAAATTTAGTCTTTCTTTTGCAGTATCATATGAAGTAATGCCAAACAATGGAGACAGGACAGACCTTGTGTTTAGAAGGAACAAAACGATATTGCTGCTTCAGAGTGTCAACAGTGGAATACTTTGATCCTGCTTCAATCTGAAAGAATTGAAAGATGACACATAGTACCAAACCAATAAGGAAAACAAATGGGAAGAATAAATAAGGGTGGAGGTATTGTCATCATACCTTAACAGGATTTCTCAAACAAGCTCTTTGGAGCTTCTTCACCTGTAAAAAGAAGAGAACTTGATCAAACTTTCAGTATTCCCTCATTAATTTCTCTCTCCCTTCTTTATGCTACCAATCCCATACGCTTTTATTTCTTGAACTAATGATACCATCTAACTATTGTTAAATTGCCAATATTACATCAGCTGTTCTTCTTCTCACACTTTTAAGATCCATATGCAAATACCCTTTCACTTTATTGCATATCATACATGAGAAAAATCCAGAAAAGGGTTAACCCCAAAATTTTGCAAAATGCATAGTAAGCCTCAGAGGTTTAACTTATGCAAGGACTTGGATCAAAATAAACAAAAGAATTGTGCATACATATGTACTACTAACCTTTTTTGTCATGGTTGCAGAAAACAGATATGTTTTTCGATCCTGTGGAATAACATTTAAAATTTCATCTAGGGATTTCTCAAACTCTTCATTCAGTAACCTGTCTGCCTCGTCTAAGACCTGGTCAAAATGCATACAACCAGGAAAACATCCAATCAATTCAACACAAAGCAAGGATTTTTTCCAAAAAAAGAACAATGCAAAAGAAACATGAGAATCTAATGGCTTGCACAAGGACAGAAAAATGAACGTACCAAATACTTCAATGTACGAAGAGAAAAACCTTTGGTATTTGACAGATGATCCAAAAGGCGTCCAGGTGTTGCAACCTACAAATGATGAAAGAAACTGGTAACCATTCATTCATGATTTAATAAATTCATCATAAAAAATCCCTTATTCAATTAGTTCTACAAGGGAGCAATTTGAATTTTACTTACAAATAACAACAAAAATAAATACTTACAACAATATGTGGTCTTTTGGCAAGGATAAGAGTCTGTTGCACTATATCCACACCTCCGACAAGCTATTAAAAGCAAAGAAACAGCAGAGAAAAAAAAAAAGCAAATAAAGTTTACCATCAAAGTTCAGTGGACAATGTGTAGACAACGAGAAGAGCACCAATTCAAATAATATGGAAAGAGAAAACTTACCACGCCACATCTCAAACCAATCCCAGATCCTAAAGCTTCAAATTGCTCGGCAATCTGAATTGCCAACTCCCTTTCAAGAAAAAAAAAAAACCAACAAAACAGAACAACTTGTTTATTATTTCCAACACTTAACACAATAAAAAAGAAAGGAAAACAACAACAGCTTCCAAAACATGACTTACTAGAAAACCAACCTTGTAGGGGAGAGAACGCAGGCAAAGAAAGGTTGAACAGATTTCTGTGAAGATTCAAGTAAAGCTTGTAATATAGGTAAAGCAAAAGCTCCAGTTTTACCAGAACCAGTCTGTGCTAAACCAATCAAGTCTTTGCCTGTATATATATACACACCCATTAAAAGTCACAAACAAATTAAAACGCCTAATTTGTTAAAAAAAGAAAGAAAAGAGAACAATCGTGAAAGAAAAGGTTAATAAATTATACCTTCAAGGGCATGAGGAACAGCTTCAACTTGAATCTTTGTTGGGTTTTTCCAACCCAAACTATCACATGCTTCAACCAATTGATCACATATTCCTAAGTCCTTAAAACTCTTCACTTCTTCTTTCTCCAATTGATCACATATTCCTATGTCCTTAAAACTCTTCACTTCTTCTGTCACCTCTGCCATTGTCTCCCTCTCTTTTTGTTTAAAGTTTTGAACTTTAGGTGGTTGATTATAGGTTCAATTGAAAAATGAAAGTTTTAACAATTGGGTTTGCTTAATTGATGGTGGAAGTGGCGGTTGCGCGTGAAAAACAGAGGTGAAGCAACTCGGGAGCTACTGGTAGGAAAAGGCGGTAGGAAGAGTGAACAAAGAAAACTGATTTCAAAGACTTTATTAGGGTTTAAGAGAATGTAGGGTTCAAAGAATACTTTTTTTAGATCGGTTTGTTTGTGAAAATATTTTTTGATAAAAAAAATAATTTTTTTTTAATATTTGTTAGTGTTATAAAAAATAAGTAATTATTTTTAAATATTTAATAATATTATTAAAAATGAGTTGAATATATTTTCTAGTATTTAGTTATGTCATGAAAAACAAATTGGAAAATAATTTATTAATATTTTATTATTTTTTAAGTTTATTAAAATAATAAGGAGCAAATCTTATACATTAAAAAAATTAAATAAGAATCAAATTGAAAAAAAATTTTAATTTTATAAATTATTTAAAATAAAATAAATAACAATAAAAATAATAAAGATCAAATCTGATACATAAAAAGTTAAAAGATGATGAAATTAAAAAAATAATTATAATTTCATAAATTATTTCAAAAAAAAAAAAAAATTAAAAAAATAAGGACCAAATTTGATTTATAAAAAATTTCAGTTAAAAAAATAATAAAAGAAAAGCAAATAACAATCATAAAAATAAAAATCAAAGCTAATATAAAAATTAAATTAAATCAAATTCTAAATGATAAAATTGAAAAAAAAAATCAAAACAAAATATATAGTAATTAAAATTTTAACGATCAAATTTGATGTAATCAGCAAATAACATAACATTTCTAAGATTTTTACAATTTTTGAAAAATGATTTCTGTCCAAAATAAATATAAAAATCAAATTAAATCAAATTCTAAGAAATAAAATTGAAAAAAAATTCAAAACAAAATATATAGCAATAAAAAGTTTGAAAATCAAATTTGATATAATAAGTAAATAACATGATATTTTTAAATTTTTTATAACTTTTAGAAAATATTTTCCATCCAAAATAAAATAAAAATACTTTATTGAAAATCAATTCAAATTTTCCTAATAGTTTAATATAGACAATCTTGCATGATATTTTTTTTTATTTTATTCAATTAGTTTCATGTATGTTTATATTTTTATTATCATTTGATTAAATAAAAATAATAATTTTAACAGATAATATTTTTAAACAAAACCAAATTTATGACTCGTATTATAAGAATAAATATCTTGATTTATATTTGTTTTTGAATTTTATTTTATTTTTTTATCTTTAATCATCATTAATTATTATTTTTATTTATTGACACAAATTATTTTTAATCTATTTTGTCAGATGCATCCATAAGCTTTTAAAAAGCTAGCCAGAGAATGAGTTTACACTAATTTTAAAAATGTCATTTCTATTATTTTCCTTTAAGGCTTGATTACTATTAAGTAATTTTCTTTTAAAAGTGGTTTTCTAAAAAATAAATTATTTTATGATTTTTGATAATGTTATAGAAAATAAGTTAGATAAGATTTTTTAATGCCTCACTATGTCATGAAAAATGAATTGGAAAATAATTTTTTAATGTTTTAATTTTTTTTAAAAAATTATTAAAATAACGAGGATCAAATCTTACATATAAAAAAAAGTTAGAGGAGAAAATTGAAAAAAAATCATAAATTATTTCAAATAAAATAAATAACAATTAAAATAATGAAAATCAAATCCGATAGATAAAAAGTTAAAAGATGATAAAATTAAAAAATATAATTTTATAAATTATTTAAAATAAAAATAAATAACAATTAAAAGAATTAGAATCAAATATGATAGATAAAGATTTTCAATTAAAAAAATGATAAGAAAAAAAACAAACAATAATAATAATAAAAAAATAAAGATCAAAGTTTATATAAGAATAAAATTTGAAGGGATAGAATTAAAAATCAAAATAAAATATATAATAATAATAATAGAAAACAAAATTTTTTTTTATGAAACCAAGCTAAATTAAACACAATGACGTGATTCTTCTCTGATTTCTTGATATGCATGTTGCCGATTCAAAAGATTCAAACATTAAGGCCAAATACTGGGCATGGGTCCAGATTATGGAGTTCAGGTTCGAAATAGCAGGGAGCTGGCTGGGTAATATCACCAATTATACGAACTAGTTCTCAACCATTCACTCTAGGATGGCCTCCGGTGGTCTGAGACGGTGGTCTGTTCTCGGGTGCCAATTTTGTTTGTTTTGTGGGGTTTTGGAGATTGTAACACCCCGGTCAAGTTCTTTCACCGACCATGGGTATTTTCGTTTTCTCGAGAAAATTGTTTTCCTTCATTGTATCCTCAGTTGCTCATTCTATCATTTAACATGGCATGCTCCTCATGGTAAGAAATGAGACCCGTAGAACAGTGGAAAATAAGCCAAAAGCTTCAATGTGCAGCAATGTTACAAAGTATGATTGGGAAAATAACATGGAGGGAGGAAGATTGTTTATGATGGATGGTGGAGGGAAAGAGTGGGTGCTGTGTTGGTAGCTAAAATAGATGCTTCATCCACGAATACTGGTGACCATTTAAGTGCATTTTGCTGTTGGTTCCCTAGTCTGTAACGCGGGCCGTACGTACAGTTCTGGAGAAAATCTCAAAACCAGAAACTTTGGCTAGTGTGTGTTTCATTCAAATAAAGGTCTATACCTCAAAGAGAATTAACAATGAAGCTTGTAATTGAACGGTTTTACCAGTTTCACCACTTATTAATGCTTGTCGTATTCTAGCCTTCCAGTTTCAAGTTTTGGCAAAAGAAACATGGTGAGACTTTTGCCTCCATTGATCATAAAAATAGCAGGAACTTGCTCCGACTGCTCTTGATGAGACAGGCTTCCAAGTTAGGGACAGGAAAAGCTTGATCCTGTTGCTAAAATTGTTGTTGTGTAATCAAAATGTTATTATGGTTTCAGATTCCAAAAACTAATGATTCCGAAACAATTCTTATTTGAGATTGGTCGAGATAGAAATTATCGTTCGACTTGAGCCATCCTTTTCATTGTTTTTTACCGGAAGACATGGGCCACTTTATTAAATAAATAGATTTGCATTTTGCTTCTCCTTTTCAGTCTCCCAGGTTTGGGAGCTCATATACACATTGCAACACAAGGATCGTTTGATGTACATCGATAAAATAATACATGGAAAATACTTAGATCCAATTTTCAAGTTCTTTGCCTCAAGGCTATAGTCTGATTCTGGGTGTCCAGACTTTTAGATCCACTGAAAGGCTCTAATCCAGAAGGCAGGCAAGTCATCTCTGCTTGATGACAGAAAACTGGATTTACCAGCTTCTGATGATTCAAAATCCTCTTTGTACACAAGCACACATGAACCAATTCTTGTTTCGCCATGCCATGATCATGAAACTAGGCATGACGATTCTGTTCCATACCTGATATTAGATTAATGCAACTCCGATACCCTAAGTTACCAATAATAGATTAATAGCTCAATTACCAATAGTCAGTACATGAACATTGGCCACCACTGAACTGATGAAACCGATAAGGGTCTCGTAATACGATTTTCCGCCCAAGAATTCCACTAGCAAACTTATATACAGAATGACAATCACCACAAACACGAAGGTTCTTGAAAATTTTAAGAGTTGAACCTTCAGCAGAACTAATCAAGCCATATGCCAAGGCGAGTCTCTCGCTATGGTTCCAAAGATTGTGCTCCTTTTGTTCTTCATCTGTATCTTGCAAGGCATAGCTTGTATCAGGGACATAGCCTGCTTCTTTAATCATCTTCTTAAGTTCTTCCAACTTTGCATATATTTCACTAGCCTGTGGATGGGACTGGTCTCCCATTCCAAATAAACTCAACTTGTTCTTCATTTTGACCCAACTGCACGCAGGTTTCTTCTTTATTTTATTCAATCCCATTTGCCTCCTGATGTTCTCTACATCTTCCCATTTCCCAGTGGTTGCACAGATATTTGAATAGAGAACATAAGCAGAATCATCCGAGGGGACCAACTTCAAAAGATTTTCTACAGCTTTTCTTCCAAGCTCCAGATTGCCATGGGTTTTACATGCTGCCAATAAACTCCGCCAAACATGATCAGTTGGTGAAACTGGCATTTCCTTAATGAAAGTTTCAGCCTCGGCAAACCTTCCTGATCGTCCAAGAAGATCAATAATGCATACGCAATGCCCAATTTTTGCTGGAATACCAAACTCTTTTATCATTGAATCATAGTACGCCAGACCCTCCTCCACCATACCCCCATGACTGCAGGCGGAAAGAAGAGAAACAAAAGTAACATGATCTGGTTTTACTCCCAGATTTATCATCTCATGAAAAGTTTCCTTAGCCTTCTCATAAAACCCATGTCTGGAAAAAGATGACGTCAATATATTCCAAGATAACCGTGACCGGTCGATTGGTCGAGGAATTATTCTTAACACATCATCAATTTCCCCACATTTTCCATACATATCCATTGTGGCACTTGCAACAAAAGGATTCGAGTCACAACCAAGTTTGACTGCCAAACCATGAAGCTGCTGGCCTTCCTCCAATATTGCCAGCTTGGCGGCGGCAGCAAGGCATTCAGAAAAACTAAACTGATCCACATTTACTCCGGCACGCCTCATCTCCAGAAGGAATTTCAGAGCCTCTTCCATATGACCATGATGAGCATTTGCTGCCATCATAGCATTCCACGCACTAGCATTCTTAGAAGTTAAACTGTCAAATATGTTGTTGCTCGAATTAAGATCACCACACTTAGCATACATTGTTATAAGTGAATTCTGCACGTATTCATCAGACTGAAATCCTGTCAGAATTATAAAAGCATGGATGGGCATCCCGTGTTCCAATAGATCATTAGGAGCCAAGCAAGCACCAAGAACATTTGAAATTGTAATATAGTTTACAGGTACACCTTCTTCTCTCATCAATTTGAATGCTTTTAATGCCTCATCTGGTTCTTCACTGTCCGCATGACCACCAATGAGAGCATTCCAAGTTACTCCATCTCGCTTTGGCATTGTTTGAAATACCTTTTTTGCTTCAATCATTAGACCAGACTTTGCATACAGTGTAACCAATGCATTGCCAACAATCACATTTTCATGAAGACCAATATGAATTACAAGGGCATGAAGAATCTTGCCTTCAGTAGCAAATTCAGGATCTGAACATGCAGCCAATGCACTTGTAAAGGTCACATAATTCGCTCCTCTTCTCATGTAAAACATTGTAGCAAGAAGTTTCAGGGCATCCAGGCAGTTCCCATCCTGAGCATAACAAGCCATCATGGAATTCCATGAAATCATATCCTTCTCCACCATCCCTTGGAATACCAATTCTGCATCTTCGCATCTTCCAGCATCAGAGTACATGGTTATTAGAGTATTGGATGCACAAACATTTGAGTTCCACCCAAATTTCAACACCAAAGAATGAATTCCTCTGCCCCACTTCAAGTTATCCACAGAACCACAGCCTGCTAACATAGTTGAAAGTGTAGTAGAATTTATTTCCTTGTGAACACGGAACATCCAAGAAAAACATCTTAATGATTCCTTACAAAGACCATTACGTATGTATGCCGCAATCATTGAGTTCCATGATATCGTGTCATGTTCATCCATGCCACTAAAAACATAGCAAGCTTCTTCCACGCTACCAAAATAACCAAACATTGATATAAGAGAGTTTGCAACTGAAACGTTAGTTTCTAATCCATACTTTATTACATGTCCAAGAACTTGATAACCCAACAACTCATCTTCAAGTGACACACAAGAACTAATCACAGAAGACATTGTGTTGTCATTGCAACTCATTCCTTCAGACCTCATTCGCCGATATATATTCATTACCATCCTTGGTTCTCCATAGTCCACATAAGCAACCATCAATGCAGTCCAAGAAACTACGTTCTTATAAATCATCTCCTGAAAGACCTTCATTGCATCTGCAGCCAATCCATAATTTCCATATAAATGCACAAGCGAAGTGCCAACAAAAACATCACTCAGAAGACCAACTTTAACAATAAAGCCATGAACTTGAACCCCTTCAATAAGCATCCATTCTGACCTCTCACAGGCCGTTACCAAACTAGCAACAGCAATCCCACTTGGCTTAACCCCAAAATCCCTCATTTCATTAAAGAACCGCATCGATTCCCCGTAAGAACGCGCGCGAACAAACCCCGACATCATATTATTCCAAGAAGCATCATTTCTTTCAGACATTTTATCGAACAGGTAACGAGAAAAACCTATATGGCCAAACTTTGAGTACATATTAATCAAAGTGTTACTGTAAAGCACGGTTAAATTGACTAATCCCTTAATGCAAAGTGCATGTAAAGCTTTTCCAGTAACTTCTTTGGTGATTTGAGAGAAACCCTTCTGATAAAAACAGGAGATTTCGGGGTTTGGGTGGTTTAAGAGGGAAACATGTGTCCCATAATGTCTGTTTGTGTTCATGTTTGCGGGTTCTTCTTCTATGATTCGGCATTCTAAGGAAATTCTTGAGATGGATTTTGGGTTTGAGTACCGGCGGGAAAAAATGGGGGGTATTAGTGGAGGCTTGGGTTTGAAAGTAGAGAGTTTTCTGCAGCACATAGCCAGGTTTAACTACTTGTTTTGCCCCGGAGAGAGGCTGAGAAAAAGCAGTGTATGCTCGTACGAGCTCCTACAACCTTGATGGTAACATTCACCATAATATACTAACGATATTTTCTATATTGATACAGAGTCATCCATTTACCATAAAAGTTAGATCTTAGTAAAACGGGTTTGATGGAGTCGATCTTTAAACTAATTTGAAATAAAACTCCATCCATGTGAGATTTCAAGTCTATAAATTATTGGGACGACTTCACTCACTCAAGATAATGAAATCTAGCAACGGTTAAAAAATAGCTCAGGAATTGGATGCACTATCTTAAAACAGGGTGATCAAGTATTCAATAGAAAAACCTTATTAAAAAAAAAAAAAAACATAAGAGGAATCATGGTTTCATTATGCATACAAACACAAAACATTGGGGTTTTAAATAATATAATAATTATTTTTTCATTCTCAATAAAAATTATTAAATTAATTATCAGGGTAATATGGTTTTTTTTCAAGGTTCATTAATCATTATGCATATTATTTTGTTTAACTTTTAAAGCATATTAAAATAATTAAATTACTTTTAAGAGAATAAATTATTTAACTGGGCCTATGGTTTTTCCCCCACTATTCACTTTTTGAAGCACATTAGAATAATTACCATTCCTTTAAAAACAAAATCTCTTTAATAGGAGTCTAAGGGTTTTTATATATTTTTTCAGTAGAGTTTTTTTTTAATTATAATGATTTAGAGGTAATTTGATAATTTAATAAATATAAATATTATTTAAAAAGTAAAAGTGGTTGATGCTCATATTGCACATATTATAGTGTAGATTATTTTCATATTATTTAGGTGATGCGTGAAGGTGCATATGGAGAGAAAATGGTGGCTTCAAGAGCAATGTTTGAATTGCCTTGATGACCCTTCTACTCTCCATGTGGTGTGTGTAGCTTACTGACTTTTAATTTAACACTGATGACCTTTTCCCCCTTATTTTTTCTCTTGTAAATTAAAAATAATAATATAATAAAAATAAAGGTATAATGCAATGAAATAAGAAAAAGAAAAGAAAATGGAGTTAAGGAGATAAAAAAAGAAGAGTTTATGGCTGAAAATGCCCATTTTGTTAATAGCTAAAATGGTTTAGCTGTTCTGAGAAATGACTAGATTGATTTACATAAATTGGTCAAACCACTTTGGCTACTATTTCTGTTATAACCCGATAGTCTGCAATAAAAGAGGAAAGGGCAATTTCACATAATCTTCCATTATTTTTATACTTTCAAGACATGCTCGAATCATCTTTGTTTTGTTTTTTTTTGTTAAACTTTGTTGTAAGGGCTAATTGAATACCCGATCATTAATCTGTCAATACAACCAAACTCATATACACCTTGCTCCATTACATGTTATTATTAATACAAAAAACATGATCTACTACTTGGCACGATGCTGCGAGATACCTAAAAATTTACTTAATATTAAATACAATATGCTTTATACATAATGATTATTTACTACTGTCTCTTTTATATATTTACCACATCAATTATAAAAACATTTAATTTTTTATTTTACCTTTAACCTTACAAACCAGTACAATTAGCAATTAAGGACATACCAATATCCTCTCTAGCCCAAATAAGACATTTGTTCAGTTACTAAATTAATTGGTCTCTCTAGTTACCCATTTACTAGGTTGGTCTCTCTAATTACCCATTTACTAGGGCACTAGTGCCATTTATTAAGGCAACTAGTTCTCTTATTATCTATTAACTAGGACACTAGTTCCATTAATTAGGATAACTAGTTTTTCTGATTTTCTATTAACTATGACACTAATCTTATTAACCAAGACACTAGTCCCACTAACTAGGGTAACTAGTTCCATCGCCAATTGTTAAGCACTAGTTTCATTACCAGGTAACTAGTTCCATTCATATTAATATAAAATTAAGAACATATTACATTTAACGTATTTGCCATTACTTGAAATAATGAATTTATTGAATAAGATATCAAGGTGTCAAATATTTTTTTCACAATAATATCTGTTTACCGGCCAACTATCTCATATGTCAGTTATTTTAGAGTTCTCATTACTATATATATATATATATTAGTAATTTTAACTCATCCAATAAGAAATACTCATTATATAATGCAAATATGTCTTAAGGGTTGTTACAATAATTTTCTATTTAAATATGTTTTGTCTCATAAATTAAGAGTTGTTACATTAACTCAGGTTTAGAAGATTCGCTCAGGTTTGCTTAGTTTTGTTTTTCTTCTTTTGTTTTAACTAAGTTTTTTCAATTATCCTTAAACATTTATTTAATTGAATATTGAGCCCTATTTTCAATTTTTTTTTAATTGTCATATTTGGTTCAAATTCTTTTGATTTCTATTTTTTTTTATTTGAGATAAATTTTAAAATTGATTTTTTACCACTTCATCCTCCTTCATTTTTGTTTTCTATTCGATCCTTATTCTTTTAATTTTTTTTTTTACTTTGGTGATTTTTTTAAATTGATATTTTTCTTCTTCTAATTTTATCATTTAACATTGAATTGGTTGCTAATTGAGCTTCTTGATTGAGCTCGTATCTAGGATTTTATGGGTTATTAGTTTGAGATATTAATCCAAATTTAGAAGATTTGCTTGATTTTTTTAAGTTTATATTTTTTTAATTTCATCCTTTAATATTTATTTAATCGGAGATTAAGCTCCATTTTTTTTTATTTTCTTTCTATTGGTTGTTTTACTAATTCTGAAAATAACTTAGGTTATCTTGATCTTTTATTTGTTGTTCTATATTAAATTTAACTTTTTTTTTAAAAAATCTTGTTTAAGAATTAAATTAAATTAATTGATTAAATATAAACATGATACTCATTTTATATGTTTTGTCTAGTTTACTTTTCGGGTTGTTACTTTTATGACACATACAATTTTTTTCGGTGTCATCATGTAGCCTTTTACATTGACGTTAAAATTATCTTAGTAAGCTCTTTCTAGTAATGAGATGGTGTCCACGATGAAGTGATTATGAGTCTCCAACAAGTTTTTTTTTATTCTTTATTTTTCTTTTAGGTATGATATTGAGAATCAACTTTTATAGTTAATTATTAATAATTTTTTCCTTTATTTATGTTCAATGCCTTTTTTTAATTATATTATTAAATTAACCGAATTTATTAAATCATTTCAAGTCAATCATTTAAGTTTTAGATTTTTTTTTTTAAATACATTAATTTTTTTTTATCCAGTCCGTAATATATATCGAACCACCTATGTAGTTCAACAGAAACTCTTAAAAATATAGGAAAATCATTGTGTTGGTAACGTGGATGATGAATCTGTGTGCTATGGACTTCCACGGTTCATCCTGGCGCCTCTTCTTTTCCCTTGTATAATTATTTATAGTGCGCGTCACTGAATATTTAATTGGTGTGAAGAGCTTTGTTATTTCATGGCCAAGGACACAGACCCTCTCGGACTCTTGGCTCTTGCCTTGTTCATTCGATTCAATTTACAACATATTGTGGCAAGGTAGCAACTCACTCGGAACTCAATGCGTATTTTCAGTGGTAAAGTTCCCCTGATACTGATTCAACTCACTCGTAACAGTCCTTGTATCTGCTTTCCTTAGAGTTGAATAACGACTATTCTTGAAAATTGAAATTTATCAAACGCATCAAGCAAGTGTGTGCGCTCTACAAGCAATTCATTGAATGGCCCAAAATGCTAACATTCTAACATAAGTTGATTCAAAAGTTACGTGTTCTTCGGTGTCGGAAGAACAGGATACAAAGACATACAGAAACAAAGCAAAGCAAAGCAAACCACCGGAGATATTTTATTCTCTAACGCTTGAATGCCCAGTTATGAGCACTCCGAGGTGCACTTGAAATGCCCTCATAATATCGAGATTCAAGCTTCTGAGAGTTCCAGTCTTTGACAAAAACTGAAAACAATTCTCGTGCAGACTCAGATGAAAGATCAGAGAAAAACATTCTCTTCTTCTCTTTTAGCCATGTAGCGAACTCATTATTCTTGGAGAAGTAGTCGTCATTGGACAGCTCTTGAAACTCAGATTTCTGAAGGGACAAAAATTAACAGCAGACATAGTGAAATAATGTTTAAACACTATAAATAAATCTATAGATGCTGACCATCCAACATCACATTCAAATTCAAATATATAACACCTGAAAGTTCCACACTAATTTGTCAACTTTCAGCACTTCAAATTTCGACTTGTATATCTATGATAAAGATAAAGGATGTGTACGGCATAAAGATTTCCTACTTTTGATTGCTCTAATCAAGAACTTCCAATCTAAGCAAATTCTTCCTAGCAAAATACTCCATGCATGATCTGCATCAAAGATAACCAAATGACGTGCAATAACTGTTCCAGCCATTTATAGAATTTAGGAATTATTTCCACTTTTGGAATAGGATGCTTCCTTGGCCTATTTACTTATACCACCATTAACAGCACCCAAGTAAAAATTTGAACAGATTTTACATATAATCAGGCCCTAAAATCTCCTGACATCAAAAGAATTAGTGCTTTTGCCATTGAAATAGGAAAACTGCATTTAGCTATTACATAGTGAGAGCTTTTCACCATGCATTACATGAAACAAAGGGCATTTAGAACTATCTTCCATTTTGCCGTGTAGGGTCCGATAATTGATGTGTAGATTAAGAATTATGTTCAAGTTTGCAGAGTAAAATCAAAATTCTTCCCCAGCCCAAGGACAATGGCCATGCAAGCGGTGGATACAACTTGCAAAATCAAGTTTCCAAAACAGTAATTGACTCTCTCTGTAACTGAAAGTATCATTGCAGAATAAGAGTTCTTTATAATGAACGCAACACACAAGCGGATTTTTTTTCCTGTCACCTGATATCACATCACCAAATAGTACATCTAGCATTATTTATGACCGCCTACACATCTGCTGAGGAAACTAACTAGTCTCCCCATTTAGATTTGCTTGTACTTCAGCTTACATAGTCAGGAATTCTAGATGTATCTCAATCAAAAACTCATTGCAAAGCCTCAGATACTATTACAGCACAAAGAGAAACTATCAAAATCGACTAAAAGTGAATTCTGTTAAGATTGTAGTTTTTGTTACATTTAAATTATCAAAATCGACTTGCACCAACTCAAACTTATTTCACATTTTATCCAAACATCTATTTCTCGGAATATCCTACCATTATAAGAACTGAAATTATTCAAAATCACAATCTATAGCTTCATAAACAAAACACACTCTTCCATTCAGGTTTAGGTGCGCGAGTTGGTAAAGTGAAGGGTTAATTACACCAAGGTTAAAAATTCATAGTACCAGCAGCAGCAGAATCAAAACCCCAAATACATTCACAAATCACAAAACAAGAAAACATCAAGCTAGCTTCAAGATTACATGCTTAACAAAACATACCGAGTGGTGATCCCCTTTGTGTCGTTTACTTTTGTGCTTATCCTTAGACTTCTTCTCTGAGGCAATGAATAATAGCAATGTGAAGGCAAAACAGCAGCGTTGGTAGTACTTAATGCTTCACATACATAACAAACACAAAGAAACCAAAAGTATACCTTTGTCAGAGTGGTGCCTATGAGACTTGTCCTTTCTCTTCTCTTTCTTATCACTCTTTCTATTTCTCCTTTCATCATCACTTCTCCGTCTTTTCCTTCTTCTTCCTTCATCTACACATTCACAATCAATGCCAAATTTAGAACACAACATAACAATCCCATCTTCTGTTTGGTTGCTGATAAAACAAAGAGAAAGAAGAAATCCCTACTGTTTGAGACCTTAAAGACCATAAGAAAATCATATTCTTTTTTTCCTGATAAACTACTGACATAATTGTGGTGGGTTGTTCCATTTAATTCAAATCCCGGCAAGAAAAGGCTCCGTTTGGTTGCTGAGAAAGTGCAGGAAAGCAAACAATTTTCACATTTGAGACCAATAGCACATAAAAATCCGGACTTTTGGGTTCCTACTGCAACTTCATAGCTTAATTGAGGTGGGTTTTCATTTTATAAGAAGCCCAAAAATGAAAAGATATTATATCAATTCAGGATGCTTTCAATTTTCGTTTTCCTTTTCATTTTCTCGAGAAAAAAAAAACAGAAAATCCCCCCAAAAAAATGAGAACCTTCAGATGAAGACAGAGAGGAGGCTCTCTTCCTGCTCTTCTTCTCCTTCCCCTTCCCGTCGATTCCCATTTCCGGCGAAAAAATTTCGTAGGAGAGAAAAGTTACGTGCAGCACGTAACGAGAGGAGATCGAAAATTGTAAGAGAAACTTGAGAACACGAGTTTATAATCCGACCTAAGAAGACGACTGAGAAGCTCTTCGGATCAAAATGGATTGGAGCCCGGACTACTGTTGGCCGGAACTTGATAAACTCTGAAATTCTTTTCGTAGCCCTCAAGTATTAAAGGCCAAAATCTGAAAAATATGATTTTTTTTTAGTTCGAGTATTGTAGTTTAAAGTTTTTATATTAAAATAATATTTTTTTATTTTTAAATTTTTTTAAAAACACGATTTTAACTGTATTTTCAAAAACTGCTTTTGATCTGAAGAAAAAGTGAAGCGTCTCAATGGAAAAATATATCCACAACACAACAATTTGTTTTCCATTCCAACCAACCTAATAGAAATAAATCAATTTTTTTATAAAAAAAAATTAACTTGGTGAAATGTGACATGAAAACCTAACCCATCTATTTTTTTTTTTGTAAAAAGGACTATTTGGAATCTTGTATCCTAAATCGAGGACCACAAAGGAAAATAAGATGTTTCCTTCCGCACCTGTGGTCCAGTCTGGTCCGCTCTGCTCCCTCTCTTACTGTGTTCTTCACTTGCAAATCCGTCGTCTGCATCAAGGGAAAAAACAGAGAGGTTTTGTAGAGCAAATAAAGATGACGGCGGGGAACATGACTCGAGCAAGTCTTTTTCCCACAAAAGATTCAAAATCTCATCTTCAACGCCAAATGGGTAGGGGCTTCTTCTCTTCTTTCAGTAGCAGCCGTAGGAAGGGCTACTTTGGTAACCTTGATAATGCTTTAGCTTCATTTAATCGCATGCTTGATAGGAATCATCAGCCTCCTATTATCGAGTTTAATCGGTTATTATCGTCAGTTGTGAGGATGAAAAAATATGAGACAGTTGTTTCTTTGTTCAAAGAAATGGAATTTAGAGGAATCAAATACAATGTCTGTACTCTTAGCATTTTGATTAATTGCTTCTGCTTCTTACATCATATGGATTATGGGTTCTCTGTTTTTGGAAAGACCCTTAAACGTGGTTTTAAGCCTGATGCTGTATTATTTACTACCTTGATAGATGGGGTCTGTAGGATTGGGAAAACCGAGGTTGCTGCTGGGTTGCTTAAGGAAATGGGACTTGTAGGCTGTGTTCCAGATGTTGTTACTTGCAATTCGCTAATGCGTGGATATTGTTCGCAAGGGAAAATCGATAAGGTTAGAAAAATATTTCATTTGATGGCGAGTAAAGGTCTTAAACCTGATGTTTATAGTTACAGTATCTTCATCAATGGGTACTGCAAGGTTGAAAACATAGATGAGGCTATGGAACTTTTTGATGAAATGTCTCATAGAGGTGTGGTGCCTAATGCGGTTACTTATAATACTCTGATAAAGGCCTTGTGTCAAGCTTTGAGACCTCGGGATGCACAAGTGCTTTTCAGGAAGATGTGTTTTTGTGGTCTTTCTCCTGATATATTAGCTTACTCTACTTTGCTTGATGGGTTCTGTAAACAGGGGAATCTTGATGAGATGTTGGTGCTATTTCAAGAGATGCAAAGGCGTCTTGTGAAGCCTGACCTGGTAGTCTACACCATCTTAATTAATGGAATGTGCAAGTCCAGAAAGGTTAAAGAAGCAAAGGAACTACTTTCTCGACTCATTGTTGAAGGGCTTAAGCCTGATGTTCATACCTACACTGCATTAGTAGATGGGCTTTGCAGAGAAGGATCACTAATTGAAGCACAGAGACTTTTTAGAAAAATGGAAGAGGATGGCTGCATTCCAGGAAGTTGCTCTTATAATGTCCTTCTCCAAGGATGTCTCCAACACAAGGATACATCAACAGTAGTGCAACTTATCCATGAAATGACTGATCGAGGATTCTATGCAGATGCTGTCACGAGAACCTTTCTGAAAGATCTACTACCCGGCAACAACAGTCCTGCAATAAAACAACTGCTAGGACTCTTTGAAGGGCATCAAGGTGTGAAGGTGAAGTAGGCTTTGAATAGTTGATGCTGCTTTGATCATTGTGGCAAACTAAAAGTTAATAGATCTATTAACATTGTAGTTTTTGTTACATTTGATTTAACACCGAGGGCTTTTGGACTCCTTGCATTTACATCATATTTGTGCTCTATATATATAGAGCACAAATATCATCTTTTTGACCTTATGGGCACTGATATTATTTTTCTGACCTTGTAGATGCTTGTAAAAAAACAAGAAATACAAACTGAATTAGTACATTTATTTCACCAAAGAAGTTGAAAGTCTCTGTGCGTGTACTCGCTCACGTAAAGCTTTTGTTCCTGTATCTCTTCCCCAAGCACCTTCATGAATGAAAATAAATGGAAGAAACTCGATTTGCTAGAGAAAATTCCAAACATTATCATTTCTGGATAAAACATGATAGTTTTGAGCAATTTCAAAACTACAAGTCGCTTGTTTTGTTCACAACTGATTGTATGATTTTCATCATGACTTCTTATTTAAGACAGCTCTGCCAAAAGGATTCAGACTAGCCATATTGATTTCAAAAAAGCAAAATAAAAATCACCTAACCATAGAAAAGATTTAATTTTATTTCCCCTTTCATCTCAATTACAGGGATGAACATGATATAGTAGTAGTGGTGCACATCATATAGCTGATGAGAGAGTGAATACATCATGTATGTAGTAAAAACCCCCGTATTCATTTCATTTTAAAACTTAGAACCTATCAACAATCCTGAGAGCAGCCTCAGAAAGTGCTTCATAAACCCTCATCTCATAAACAACATGACTAGGAAGTTTCCATTTGGATTCCTCAAGGGTTTCCCTGCAAAAGAGCTCATATGCAAGTGCTGTCTTAACACCGGAATTAGCCTTGTCATAATCACCAATCTTTAACAAAGAAACAGCCTTCAAAAGATTCTTGTTTGCTTTCACATAACCTTTGATACAACTTTGACAAGCAGATTTCAGCTTCTTGTCTTCTTCCTTGGAGGCTAGCTTTGTCATGTTGGATGCCAAGGTCTTCCAATGACTGCTTAGACAGTTTATGACAATGGTAGCAATTCCTACCTTGTCAGCTTGTGAGGCTGTGGGGTCAGATTTTAGGCATTGGATGCATAGTGTTGGTGTTTCTGCATGACGACATTGTAGCTTGATTAAGTTATCATCAGCTTTAACAAGGTTGTCGGTGCCAATCAAGACGGGGGAAAGGGCTGCAAGAAGAACAAGAAAAAGGACACGATGAATGAAAGAAGCCATTGTTTCAAAATGAACCAACGATTCTTGTGGTTTAGTGCATGTTTCTCTCGTGATATATATATACTAAGAAATGTTTTTGAGAAGGGTAGTTTCAGAACCAATAATCACAAATTTGGTGTTTTTATTTGGTCAAAATTTCTATTTGAGTTTGTGTACATTTAAGAATATTTATTTTGAGATCCAGCCCATCTATGTTTGAGAAGGTTATTTTAAAAACCAAAATACTTGATTGATCATTTTTCAAAAATAAAAGAGCTAAAATAGAAAAAATAATAATTAAAAAAAAATATTTTTTATTTAGTATGGGTACCAAGATGGTGTGTGGGATCAAAATTACTGAGTGGACTCCAGTATTTGAGTGGGAAGAAAATGCATTTTACTTGTTAGAGAAACGCTCAAAGTGGAGTCATTAATTGACAAATTGGCACTTTATAGGGTGGACATGAATTGCAGTTACACTTCTCTTTCAAATCCTTTGATGGAACAAAAAGACAAGTTTATAATTTTTTAAAAATAAAAAATATTATTTTAATATAAAAAGTATTTTAAAAAACAATTTAAGCACAGTTCCAAAATTGAGTCATTGACAAATTGGCAATGTATAGGTTGGACATAAATTGCGGGTACACTTCTCTTTCAAATTCCTTTGATGGAACAAAAAGACAGGCTTACAATTTTTCTGTTTCTCTTTTGCTCCTGAGGAGATGCAAGTTGCAGCCCATAAGTGGTGGTTCGCGAGCTATCCTTGGTTAAAAAGACAAGCACTAGCCTTTTTAGAATTTCAGGTTTTGTGACTCTTGACATTTTCATTGTAGAGGGACCATCTCAATGAATTGATTAAGTTTGATACATGTAAGATTGAAAAAGAAATCGTTGCTTAATTTTTTGTTAATTAAAAAACCTTAATTTGTTTTCCAATAAAGGGTTAATTATATTAAAAACAATATAAAAATTACTATAAAATATCATTCATAAAATAAGTTGTTTCAAGCTTGTTTTCAATGATAAAAAATATATTTATTGTACTTGCATACTAAATGTTTGATTAAAATGATAAGTGTATTTTATTATTGATGTTAAAAGACTATATAAGCCTAATTCGAATCTAAAACGCCAAAATGAGGTAATTTCATTTAAATAAATTGGTTAAATAAATGAAACAATATGTTTTGTATAAAACGGCTTCGTTGTGTTAATAATAATAATAATAATAAGAAGAATAAGAAAAAGAAAAAGAAAAGGAAGAAGAAAAAGAAGAAAAACAGCGTCGTTTTAAGGGCACTATGGATTGTCTTCAACCTCCCCGTGAGAAAGAACAAATTTGGTAGCTGATGGTTCATCATTTTGCAGGATTTAAAACTCCCTCCTCTAGACACATTCAACCTAGCCATGATCGAACCAGTCAATGATATCAATATTACCTACCCAGTAACGCAAGGCC
Source organism: Populus tremula (assembly GCA_964019445.1). Classification (NCBI taxonomy): domain Eukaryota; kingdom Viridiplantae; phylum Streptophyta; class Magnoliopsida; order Malpighiales; family Salicaceae; genus Populus; species Populus tremula. Next base: position 6,435,792 of record CAXHTJ010000017.1, read on the forward strand.
ACCAACTCTTCTCCTCCGGTTTCGAACCCGACAGTTCTTACCTTCACAGTAAAGCAGGCTAGACCATACATCCTTCTTGCAACTTCCTAGGCAACATAGCATTCATTTTTCGGCTTGTCATCATTCCTTTCCCTACTGTAGCATTAGCAACTTCTTCATCTCGGTTCAACACCGTGAGCAGCAAGTCTTCTCAGTACCAGAGCCACCAGCAGCTCCACCATGGACTACCAACTACCCCAATAGAACCTCCGTTAACCTCAGTCTCCTCTTCCAGTAATGCCAGCTCTCTGCACCACTGTGAACTCTTTATTTACACAGACCGACAACTCCTCCTCCAGCACTGTGGCCTTCCCTCTTAGCCCTGCCACCGTGCACTAGCATCACAACAAGCTGCACTTCTAGTAGCAACCTTCTCTCCTCACAGCAGCATCACGCCACTACGAACGACATCATCACCTGACAACTACACAAGTTTCAGTCTCCTCTACCAGCAACAGCAGCAACACTCCCCCTGAGCCAGGGGAGCTGACTAAGTTGTGTGGGCTGGATTAAGCCCAGCCCGTATGGCTGGACTAAATCCAGCCCATTTTGTTTTTTAAATGAAGTTGTTGGGCCGTCTTCCAGCCCAACCCATCCAGGATAGGCTTGGGCCTCGGGCCTAACCATCCCAGCTTTTAGGCTATGGATGTATTTGCCAAACACACTATAATGTCTTTCTCTTAGTTGTTATCTTGTTTTTATTTTAATATTTAGTCAAACAAAGCCTTAAAAAATCCAAGAAAATCTGAAAACTTTCAAGGATTATCTTGAAATTATTTTTGGATCCCTTGCGTGTTTTTCTAATATTTTTGTTTAATATCAGATTGTAGACATATACTATAAGATAGAGATTTAATATTGGAAGCCGTTTTGTATTGTGACTGCGGGTAAAGTTCGCTCTCAGCTATAAATATTGTTGTTTGGTATTGCAACAAAAGCAATTTCTTACTGGTAAGGCCCACCATCAATTGTGGTTGTGCCACAGGTTTATAAGAAGCAGCTAATTGCTGCTTCTTGTGCGGAGAAAACCCATAAGAAGTGGAGCCATGGTTCACTGTTCGGTCCGGTTCAAAGCTAAAAATTCATTGAATCGGGTCCGACCCAACAAAATAAAAAAAATATATTTTATTTTTAATTTTATTTTATTCGAAAAACTAGTGTTAAATATTATTCAATGACACTACATAAATTAGACTAAGATCGCTTGATGACGTAGCATTTGTAGAATTTGATCGCAATCCCAATTTTGTTCCTGATTATATTTTACATGATGTTGTTGCGCTCTTAAGAAATTTATGAAAATTGTAATCCTTGTCGAATGTATTTAATACATGATGGAATTGTAGATAGTTTAATGCAATAGTTAAATCTACAATATTTAAATTAAAAACCATCAATATTAATATATGTTTTTTTAAATTATTTTATAACCTCAATTTCAAAAGCATTCTTAACCAAAAACATTAAATTAATTTTTGTTCAACCTCAATTTCAACCACAATTTTAACCAAACATTAATTTTTTCAAACCAATTTCAACTAAAAGTACTTTTTATAAAAACAATTTTTTTCAAACCACAACCACAACAGCTACTGCAGTACCAACTTTTTAAAAAATACTTGATTTTTCTCTGGAATTTTGAAACAAAATTCAAAAATTCCAAAAACTTTCCTCATTTGAAAAATAGAAAGAATATGTTTTGTTTTCATGCATATAACTAAATGCTAAAAAAAATTTATGCATATTTTTTAAAAAAGACAATTGTTTTTTTATCATGTTTGAAAAACTCAAAAATGAATATCATAACCAATTTACGATTATCCATTAGGATTATTGGACTACAATTTCAAAAATATCACAAAATTTAATTTTTTTAATTCAAGATATGAATTTTACAATATAATACATACTCTCGATATTAAATTAAATAAATTAAAAGCAACAAATATTAGGAATAAGTTGTAGACTTTATTATTTAAGAATATAAAATTACACTGTAAAGTATATCTTTAGATATTAAAGATACAAAGTAGGAAATAAATGTGATGCTAAAACTTAGGTCCTAGAATGAATATAATTTAACCCGATAAAGTAGAGACTTTCTAAAAAAAGAGATTTGCCTTGAATCTTAGATGAAACCAACAAATAAAAACATGTCTTATATTAACAATCAATAGGCAATACAAATTACCATAGGTAGAGTGCACTGGGGTGATACGTCTCCTTGAACAACTACTCCCCTTACCCAGAATCTCATAGACCCTTAGATTTCTTAGTTACTATAATATTACGTGGCGACTCTTAAACTCTCTAATCATAACTTTATGATTACACCCTTTCAATTCCAAGAGGTAGCTCTATCATTCAATGTCATACACATCATGATAAGATGATGACTTTATTAGGGACTTGTCTGGTCGGACTAAACTTTGCTTGTTTATTTTTTCTAGTATGTGTAATTTAATTTCAGGAAGCTCTTTTTATATATTACTCGTGCATTTTTTTTCATGCTTCTCATGCATAAGTACATCGGGTATGGACTAATTCCTTCATGTATTTTAATTTTTCTAAAACCAAATTCTAGGTTAGGTGAGGAGCAACAGTCTGCCTCATAACTTTTAGCCGGGGTTCAGATTTGTAAAACATCCAATTATGAGCTAAGCATTTACTTGGTAGTAGCAGTCATATTATGTCTCACTCATTCCTTGTAAACTATTACACTGCCTTATAAAAGATGGTCAGTAGGTAGATCAAAGATCCTTTTGAGACCAAGTAATAAGTCTACCCCTCATATAATAGTTTAAAACCCGCCCTTATGATATAGGCTCTTTAATAATTCATTTTGCATCAAGGCAAACCTAATTAAAATCTTGAACTCTGCTAGATTTTCTAAGCTAAAATCATGACTTCAATGACTCTTTTCCAGTATAGGAAAAAATCCGAGATGCTGCAATTAATTAAAAAGGATTGCCCAATAACCAATGTTGAGGGATTATCGTGCATGACCAAAGTACATTGCTCTGTGGATAATATAGAGAAGCTTGTGTCAGTCTTGAGTTATGTGGATAAAATCCTATTCGAGAGAAGGAATGAAAGAATTTCCTATCAGGTAAGGCTTATAGTATATATTTCTATAGTCAAGGCCTTGATGCTTTTTTGAATCCAATTATAGATGTTTCACCTTTAGGCATATTGACATGACCTACCATTAAAGAGTATGCTCAAATATTGAACTTCCTAAACAAACCTCATAAAGTGTACTTCATAAAAATAATTAGAGACACAACTATCAAGGTTGCCAAATTGTTGTACCTAGACTAAATCGATCAGTATAGGACAACCAACGGGGGGTTCAAATGGAAACTTATTGAGACTAAGTTGAAGGCAGATAAAGATAAGGGAAATCTGAGAGAAAAAAGATACTAGACAATTGTTTTTTTCTATCTTTAGGTTAGTCTTATTTCCTTCAAAAGCTGATGGGGTCATTAGTATTAAAGTTGTTAATGCCTTTGTTGAATATGAATGGACAAGGAGTAAACCTTCTTTAGCTATCTTGGTTGAAACTTTCTTGTCACTAAATCATTATAGGATGCTTGGAAAAGGAGCAATGCGATGTTATATTCCTCTATTATTCATATAGATAGTCAGTCACTTGAAAACCCTGAAAGAGGTTTTCAATAACTTTTGGTGGTTCAACATAAGGCCCTTGAAACTAATTTTAAATAAGGATTGGAACAACCTATATGAGAAGGCATGGGTAAAAAAATACCAAGCATTCCCTTAGAGTAACTTTAGGAGGAAAACCCCTTGGGTGAATAATTCATCTTATCTTATAAGTTGTGGGGATAAAGCATGGGTCTCACTGATTGGTTTAACTAGTTACATTAGTTACTTACCCTTATTAGTCGCTAGATAGATAAGAGGCATTTAGCATGTGATGAGGACTTGGGGTTTAACTGAGTATACTAGGTTGTTTAAGGATTTTGATTCTCTAGCTAAGTTAGAAGCTATCAAACGTGATTGAGAGTAACTTGTATTAGTCCACAGAGGTGAATGGAAAAGGGGAATCATCATTCAGCCCTAATTACTCAGTATGAAGAAAGGACAAATTATCCAAGGTACTTGAAAACATGACAATGCAAGGCCAAATGATAGTTAGCAAAGTAGGATCACTTGTCTCTAAAGAACCCAAGAGAAAAGGAGTTAGCAATGAATAAGAGTTGTGATGAGTTGGATAAGTTGAGAATTAAGTAAGAATCGATAGAAAGTCTTAAAAAACCAACTATTTGGAGAAGAAAATATGAAAGCCTTCCTAAACCAGTAGTTAAGAGAGAAGGATGAATAGATGGTTACACTAATACAAGACTTAGAACGGGAAAATAATGATTAAGATATGGTTACGAAGTTCAAGGAAATTATGCATGGGATCCATAAGCAGTTGAAAGAAAGAGTCCAAGTATGATATCCTAGTAAACAAGCACGTGATGTTGGAAAAGGACTAGTAACAGTGAAAAAGGGTTTTGAGGACAGGAGACATGTTGAAAAGAGATTGATAGCTTCTTTGAAGAAATAAAGGGATCATAATTGAATGAGGTTGGAGACGAAGAAGAGAACAATAAATTAGCTAATCTCAGTATTGAGGAAGAAAGAAGCTTAAGAGCTTAGTACAAGGCCCAAACTGATGATAAGAGAGAAATAAAAAGGGTAACCAAGTTAGACATGAGGGAATGTCAAAATATAGCAAATGCTTTGGGAGATCGGGTCTCCATAGTCCAATAGAAGCTAGAGTTTCGAGAGGAGAAACTAAAAAAGCTAGAAGAACAATATTTAGAGTATGAAGAAAAACTGAAGGTGTTAAGAAAGAAATTCAAGAAGTGGTAAGATCATATCGATCACTTTGACGTACAACTAAATATAAAGATAACTGAGCTTGATATTAAACGGGAAGAACTTCAGAAGGCTAGGAATCAGATTCAATAGTAAGAGAGAACAATTCAGTTATTAAATAAGAACAAAGAGTCACTGACTGCAAGTAATGATGTACTGCTTCAAGATAACATTTTGTTCGATTAAAGATTGAGCAGACACATAAGTTGATTGATATGGTGGCTCGAAAGATAAATGAGTTGCGAGTAAAGGCCTCCATAATCTACACCAATGTTAGCAAATATAATGAGTATTTGAGTGAAGTTTTAGCTTTTATAAAAAATGTAGCCAATAAAGGAGTGGCATTTGAGAATGAGTAAAGATGTATAAGAGTCTTATTCCATAATATAAACTCTATGTATGAACTACTTGCTCTTGATGAATGAAAAGGGCTTGGACCTATTATTTTATGATACTTTTCTAATATGTATGAAACTCAACTGATTCAAGAACTTCAAAAAAATCTCCTTAAATCTATCAAACTATGGATTCCACTCGTGATCAACAAGAAAGTCATAGATTAGTTTATTAAATAAGTTAATCCATATCCGATATATACATACGCTTTCTTTCATAAGCTTCCATTCATATCTTAGAGTTTAAATGTTATGAATGCATTCCAGGTTGAAATGTAAGTCATAGAAAGCCCCAATCCATAAATTTTACAACACTTGACCCCGATAAAAAAATACTAAAGATTAAGAATGTGCTTACCATAATGCCCACTTCCAAGAAGAGTTGGATTCTCTGAAGGTGCATCGCTAGCTTACTCAAGCAGATTCTAAAAATTATTTATGGTAAAGGCCCATCCAATCGGCCCATCATCTTTTCTTAAGCTCAAGCAACAATTCAGCCCAAAAAAAAGATAGAGAATAGGGTTAGAAACTCTTGTATAATGTAATATTTGTGTAGTCAACAAAAACAACATCGACCCTTGCATCTATAGATGCATTCGCCAGTGAATTTTATAAGACAAAATCATCTAATGATATTGATCAAAATAAGATGAAAATATTAGAAGCCATAATAAGGGTTATTGAGGGAGTGAATTTGTATGATTTAATATGAAAAAATACATTACATGGAATATAAAAATGATACATACCTTGAAGCATATATAACCAGTATTTTGGATTTCCTTTTCTTTTCAATTTTTATCTTAGCGTTGATGTTATATTTTACATACAGTGCGTGTTCAACTTTTCTTTTATTTATTGAATTCTCAAACCTCCAATTTAGTATACTTTGTTAGTTGTTAGTATCAAGTTCTTGAGAAAATCCCATGGCCTCATCATCAAATTAATTAGCAGACTTATATCTTGAAACTTGGTTCAATTTGGTGTATTAATACGGGAGATATTCTTGATTCAAAACTTATACGATATTGTTTTCAAACTTAATTAATTTTATTAGGTGTTTAGTGACTCAGTTATATAATCCATTTAAATTCATCTATGTTAATATTAAAAATTAAAAAAATAATTATTATTTTTTAATAAAAATAATTGATTGGGTGATTTATGACCTGATATATTTATTTAATTAGAAAACATTATATGCTTCTATTCTCATGAATGATTAAAGTTGGTATTAATAATTTAAAAATTGATATGATTTAGTAAAACGGTAACAATAAATCGATAAGTAAATCAAATACATCACTCAATTTAAGTGAAAGCGAAGGAATTATAAAACGACGGGTACTTGATATCAACCTCACATGGAATCCTAGGAGCCCATTAATTAGTCAATGTAGGTTCTTCTACTTCTTCGAGAGAGCAACTTCTTGACTTTGACAAATGACACGTGTTTTTGTACACGTCATGATTTTCCAAAAGTTTCCACAAGAGGCCAGCAATATTTGTGACATAATTTGACAGTCATGATTTCTTTACTGCAAATTACATGTATTCTAGCTGATCACTCTTAAGAATTTATTAGGTATTGGTTTTTAAAAACATTTTTATTTTATTTTAAATTAATATATTTTTGATATATTCAGATCATTTTGATATGTTGATGTCAAAAATTATATTTAAAAAATAAAAATATATATTATTTTAATTTATTTGGAATGAAAAATATTTTAAAAAACAACTGCTATCATATTTTTAAACATGTTATAAATCATGATTGTAAAGATTAATTTTTGTAATTTTAAAAAATAAAATAAATAAATAAAAATTAGTTTTTTATTTTATTTTAGGTGACTAACTATGTATTAGTTTTTTATAACGGTGCATGTAAAAATCTCATACACTTATTAATTTAATTTTTGAAGAGTTGCTTGTTATACAAAATTTTATTTTAGAGATGATCAAGCAACATTAAATTTATAATAGAGCTCATATATTTTAGTCTAAGTACGTATCATATCCCATGAAAAATTCAATTTCAGTTCATAATGATAAAAGAATATTGTTCCACCCACTTTAGGCATGAATGTGGAACTATTTCTTTTTCCCCTCTCCTTTTCTCTCTCTCTCTCTCTCTATATATATATATATATGTTCCATAGAAACAATATGGCCAATTGAATTGAGGTCGTGCTCTAATATAATCTCAAGACCCCATAAGGGAAGCGGTAAATTGGCAACCAATTCCCAAACAATTATGGAATTTTGCTCTTGCTTGCATGTGCTTTGACAATCAACCGAAACGAGTTTCTCAGCTGGAAAATTATTTAATATCAACATAATTATCGATATAGAGTTTTTCATTGATAATTTCCGATCATTATAGCAACAAAGTATTTTGTTAGGAAATTCCTAATTAAATAATTAAAAATAAAAAGATTTTTAATTAATTGTCGAGAAATAACAATAGAGTCATTGAAAAAATTAAATAATTAAAAATAAAAAGATTTTTTGTTGGTGAATTTATCATCAAAATTAAACATCATCAATAACCAATGAATTTACCGATAGTATATTTTATTAGTAAATTTAAAAGTATTATAACGGGTTATATTTCCATTCTCCCTTCTTCTTTGGAAATCAAAACAACTATTTTGACACAAATCTAATTCCTATCGTTATAAATTTTAGCCACGCAACATTCTGTAATATCAACATTATTGTCTTGATATAATTTTTTTTTAAATATTTTTTATACCAAGTAACAAACCTACTTATTTATGTTTTAAGTTAATGCATTATTTTTTTTTAGTACTTGTAGTATTGTTTGCTTGTATATTGTAGTATTTTACAATCTTTTTATAGAAAACTAAAGTTTGATTTATATTCTAGGATTTGTTTATGATATGAGCAAATTTGAATTTGTTTGCAATTTAATGTAATTGATTTTGATTTTATAATTTAGATGTATTATAATAAAAGAAATTATGAATTATCTAAAACTCTTATATATTTATTTAATAGCCTAGGGCATGAAAAATTACTGCTCCGGGCTTGGCCATATTCATATCTATTTCTTACATTAAGAGGGTGTTTGGGAGTGTGGTAGTTGTTGCTTTTCAAATAGCTTTTCGTGTTGAAAAATATGCCAATAATGTTTTTTTATTTTTTAAAAATTATTTTTGATATCAGCACATCAAAACGATCCAGAAAGTATAAACCGAACTCAATTTTAGTAAATTTTTTTTTTTTTTGAAATTGTGCAAAAAGCCGTTTGGACCGCAGTACCAAACGGCCCCTAAAACTAGTTATTTTTTTTATAGATTAAATAAATGTTAAATAGACCATCTAGGTCAGAATATATAAATTAATATAATCTAAACCATTTATATTATCCTTATCATGTAGTGATAATTTCAAGACAAACCAGGATTTAGAAACTACCGTAACATGTGAACCCAAACTTCAGATTCCTATTTAACTTAACCGCTTCTTCTCTCAATGCTTTTCTTTATTTAACTACCTTCTCTCTTACATGTATATATGTATAAGAGAATCTTCATCACTAGCCAAGATACAGCCCCTTAATTCTTTCCCACCGTAAATATCACTTTGTTTCCTTACTTTCTTTCCATAAACAACAAGAAACTCACCGCAGGAACTGTGAAGGAAATGGATCAAGAACCGGGTGCATCAAAGGAGTCTCGCCGGGTAATTAAGTAATGTTTGCATGTGATATTCTTTTTTGCCCCCTTTTCTCTTAGTTGAGTTTCGTATGCACTTCTCTACTTTCTGTTTGTTTCTTGAGAAAGTGAAAAAAGAAAGAAAGTTGTGGAGTTCTTCTTGTTGGTTTTTAGTTTTGCAGACTCTGAGTTATGCATTTTTTCAGTGGTTTGCTTTATTTTCATATCACAGTTGTTTATTTTTTTTCTCTTTCTTCAATGAATTTATATTATATATTTTCCTTCCCTCCTTTCATTTCAATGGCATTCACAATTTGTGTGAGTATTCAGGTTTGCAGAACAAAAGTGGTTTTCAGGAGTTGTATTCTTGAGATGACATGTCGTCTCAACAAAGATAATCAAAGGATCTAGGTCTTTTGTATTTATTTATTTTCGAGTTTGGAAAGGAGGGGGTGTCAAAAATTGTGTCAAATGAAGATTTTGTTCAAGGGTTATTAGTGAAAGACAAGGGTCATATGATTTTGTTCAAAGAACTAACTTATGTTTTCAAAATATTAAGATTGACTTAATAAATCGTGAAAAATTAAAGGGCTAATTAAATAATTCCTCTCTCTCTCTCTCTCTCTCTGTTTTTTGTTTTTTCTCCTTTTCTTTTCTGCTAAAGCAATCATTTGTCCAGCCTTCCTTGTGTTTATCTAATCTCAAGTTAAATATCTTGCACTTTGGGATTCTGTTTACTTTTGTTGACCTTGATCATTTCATAGCCTTTTATTTTGTTCAAATTGTCTATGGCATGAATGGTCAAGAATTTGCCATCAACTTTTGCTTAAACTTTCAAGAAAATAAAGTTGTTGTTATTATTATTATTATTATTATATCCTTCTGGGCCTTTGTAACCTTTTGTTCCTAGTCCTTTGTTTTTTCATTCCCTGAATTTTTGGATAATGAGTTTCATAATAATTAATTCTTGAATTAGTATATATACTCTTATCTCTGTTGCTCCTATCAATAGATTCAATACAGTGACATCTATAGAATTTGATCAATATGTAAATATTTGGACTTGTTGGCAGAAATTCTACAAAACAACTCTATTACTTGCCTACCAGAGCTTTGGAGTTGTTTATGGTGATCTCTGCACATCCCCTATCTATGTCTACAAGAGTACATTCTCTGGGAAGTTACAACTTTATGAGGAGGACCATGAGATTTTCGGGCTACTTTCTTTGGTTTTCTGGACTCTGACAATCATCCCTCTTTGCAAGTACATGATATTTGTGTTAGGAGCAAATGACAATGGAGAAGGTGCTCATATGATCCATCCAATATTTATTAATCATCTTATTAATGTAAGAAGTTTAATGCTCATTTCTTTTCAAGAGCCTATCTTTTCCAGGTGGAACCTTCGCGTTGTACTCGTTACACTGCCGACACTCCAGGATGGGCCTTTTGAAGAGTCCTCTTCTTGAACATGAATTTGTACCTAGTTATGATTCTGATGTATACACCAAGGAGACAAGAACTAGCTTTCTCATAAAGGAATTCTTCGAGAAGCATCGTAGTTCTCGTGTTGTTTTTCTGCTAGTTGTTCTGCTTGGGACTAGCATGGTTATAGGTGATGGAATCCTGACACCAACAATGTCGGGTATAATTTTTAATCAGATCCATGTGGTATTTAATCGTTCTGCTTTTATGCAATTGCTTATGCTCAAGAATTCCTTGTTTTTCTTTTGCAGTCCTATCTGCAGTGTACGGAATCCAAATTAAGGCTACAGGCTTACATGAGAGTAAGTTATAATCTTAATCCGATTTACAAGAAAGCATTTACAGAAAGATCTTTAGCCAGTTTCTGACGTGTTCGTACATGCCAGATTATACTGTTGCTGTTGCCTGCGTGATCTTAGTTGGCCTTTTTGCACTTCAGCATTGAGGAACACATCAAGTTGGGTTTCTCTTTGCTCCAATTTTGATTGCTTGGCTGCTGTGCATCAGTGGAGTTGGCATTTACAACATTTTCCATTGGAACCCTTACGTTGTCAAAGCTCTATCACCATACTATATCTACAACTTTTTTAAGAAAGCAGGAAAAGCTGGTTGGAGTTCATTAGGAGGCATTGTTCTCTGTGTTACAGGTTGTTCTAAAAGGAGAATATTCAATTTATTCCCCTCATGTTGCTGATTTTGAACTCTTTTTCCGTAATCCAATTTATGACTATCGGGTGCAGAAGCTATGTTCGCTGATCTTGGACTTTTCTCAGAGCTATCTGTCAGGGTACTTGTTTTTTTTATTCATGCTTCTTTCCAATAGATTGCGTTTACAGGACTTGTCTACCTTTGCTTGGTTCTGGCATACATGGGTGAAGCTGCTTCTCTCTCCAAGAACGAAAGTGATCTTCAGAGTAGTTTTTACAAGGCTGTCCCAGGTAATTCTTACAAGGCTGTCTTCGCAATGATGTAGTTGACCAACTTCTTATATCTGAACTGTAATTTTGTGTGTGCCTTTTGAATTTCTAGATACCAATCGCATGCACGTACATGGGTTTCGGACACCCCATCTCTTCATCTTCTCTTTATGTTTCGTTTGTCTGGTTTTCCTATGCTTTCAGATATCATATTTTCGCCAGTATTTGTCATCGCCACTCTTGCAACTGTGGTGGGAAGCCAAGCAATAATATCAGCCACTTTCTCCATTATTAGTCAGTGTAGGGCGCTCAATTGCTTCCCGCGAGTAAAGATAGTGCACACATCAAATAACATTCATGGACAGATCTACATACCGGAGGTGAATTGGGTATTAATGCTTCTATGCCTTGCTGTTGTTGTTGGATTTAGAGACACTGTTACTATTGGCAATGCATGCGGTTTGTGTTACCTCATTCTCTCGAGCACGTGCGTTCCCTTGCAGTTTGTGTTCATATCCATGTTGTAAATAAGCTATTTAATGCTATAATTGTATGTGCAGGTCTGGCTGTAATCACAGTGATGTTTGTCACAACCTTGTTGATGTTTTTGATCATTAGTACTGTGTGGAAGCGAGATGTTTTTCTGGCATTCCTTTTTGTGGCAATTTTCGGATTTGTGGAATTGTCCTATTTCGGTGACTGCCTTGCCAAAGTACACAAAGGAGGCTGGTTTCCCCTTGTTGTTTCTGCTGTAGTTGTGTCTCTGATGTCAGTATGGCATTATGGAGAATAAAAAAAGCAGGCATTTGAGCTGGAGAACAAGGTTAGTTTGGACAGCCTTTTGAGCCTGGGAATAGCAAGGGTTCCTGGAATTTGCCTAGTGTGCTCCCATGTCACCTCTGGTGTCCCACCAATGTTCGCACATTTTGTCACCAACTTTCCTGCATTCCATCAGATTCTCTGGTGTCCCACCAATGTTCAATCTTTGATGATCCCAAAAGTTCCAGTCATTGATCGTTTCCATGTTTCAAGGATTGGTCCGCCAGATGTCCCTCTATTCCGGTGCATTGTGCGGTAAGTTTTGTCCACATTCTCTGAATTTTTCTCTTCTGATGAAAATACCAAATCATTAATATTCTGTTATCAACTTATAAACGAAGTTCTTGAGCTTTAAAAGTCGTATGATTGCAAGTTCTTGACTCTTTTCTCTTTAACTTTTGTTAGGTATGGATACAAGGACATCAGGGACAGCTATGAATTTGAAACCCAACTGATTGAAAAGATAACAGAGTTCTTGAAATGCGAATTGAATAGCAAGGAAGTGGTAATACTAGAGCAGTCATTGCTTGGTGCAAAAACACAGAGATGAAAAGAGCTGCGGTTACAATGTCTGCAGGAAGCAAGTGAAGATGTAAATGAACTCATGGAGGCAAAGGAAGCTGGTGTGACTTACATGATGGGACATACTAGTGTTATAGCTAGAGAGGCATCATGTATTCTGAAGAAGCTTGTGATTAACTATGTCTATGGATTCCTTAGATGCAATAGCCGGTGCCCTGCAACCTCACTTGGTATCCCACACGCCGCATTGATTGAAGTTGGTATGGTTTATCGTGTATAAATGATAATAAATGAACTGATTGAAAGTGTTTAAGCAGAAGCAGGTCTGGATTTCCAATTCATGCTTTATTTTCACTAGCTGTAGCCAATTTTAGAGGGTGGAGGGAGGCACTTGTAACAAATGGTATAGCAGGTTGAACATTAAAGAAGATGTGGCAGCAACTTTCTATATGTTTGCGGAATGGGGAAAAAAACAGAGCAAAGAAAAAGAAAAGAATGACTTATATAAAGCATGCAGATTGAGTTTTCTTTTCAGGGAAAAATATGCATATTCAAGAGGTGGTCAATATGAGACGCCTCACATTGCCATTGAAAACTTGAACTCCTGATGATATTTCAGAAGTTCTTCAGAGTACAAATTGCAGGCTGCCTTCGAGTAGTGGAATTCTCATTAATCCTCGTTTCCCTGTGTGAATAGCTCGTTTTTAACAGGACTGAACTTGATCTCGGTGAAAGACCTGGGCTGAGGATGCCATCTAGTCGTACAACGGGGAAAAGAGAAAAAGGTACTTCAGGTTGAACCTGTCAGCTAAAAATAGTTATTGGAAACGAATTTTTGTTGTTGATCCAGCAGCAGCTTTACTAGAAATATAAACATCAGGAGGTTTAGGGGCCGCCATGTTTATCAAGGTGAAACTTTAAGCACCCACAAGGACTATTTTGAAAAAGATGTCAGCCTCAAGTAATTTCAATTGATTTTTGCCAGGGATTTAATTGTATAAAATTAATTAGTCTGTCTCTATTAATGATGTTTAGCTTAAATTGAAACAACACGGACAAAATTGAAATTTATTAAAATTCTAACTAGAAAATCCTATTTTTAGAATTACCAATGATCTATTAAGTACCAATAGAGTTACCGATGGATTAAGTCCATCGAAAAGTTCTAGTGAGTTGAAAAAAATTACAAGACCATGTCACACAAGACTTATAGATGGAATCACCGACAAATTAAATCCCTTAGAAAGTTCTAAAGAGTTATAAAAAAAAAATATAGAGGACCATGCCATTGAAACTAACAAACAGAGTCACTGACAAATTAAAAATTACAAGAGTTTGCCACAAATTATTACAGACAAAATCATCGATAAAATGAAAATTTATCGGATAATTTTTTAGGGTTTAAGCAGACGACATGTCACTCATTTTTAACTAAGAAACCGAGTGGCATATCGTCTATCCCTATTTTATTATCTTCTTCGGTTGAGAAGGCTGATCGAGATGTCACATTCAAATAAATGAACATGGCATCTATAAACACTTTAGAGACTCCAACCACCACCATTCGACAGAGAAGATTCCCTTCTACAAGGTTGTGTCACCCTTGTTTGATGTTTATGCCCTGCCTGCTATATGAAAGTCTTCAACTTCTTATCTCAAGGTAGCCTTGTCTAATTTAACAAATTTAGCAATGTTGCACCCAACTTTGGATTGATGGTGAGAAAGTTACAGGCCACCAAGTCAAGCATTGTTTGATCCCGGTTGAAGACCCCCTCTACAAGCTCTATGGTTTATTTAGCTTCGATGATATCTCATTTTCCATAATTAATTCATGGAAAGTGCACCTCCAATTAGTTATTTTTGACTAAGTCTCAATTATAAGGTTGCCAACTTTTTCTAGAAGTTCCATGAGTTGTTAGACATCTAAGGATAATAAGAACATAAAAAGAGGAGAGTAAAATGGTCTCCTAACATATCAGAGGCAAAAAATAAAAAATAATTTTCTATGACCTAATTTTAAAAAACCTTTAAACTCACAAATGGTTTCATAACCATCTATCATTTAGGGTTATAAAAGGAGAAGAAATCACAAAGGAAAAAGAGGGATCCTGGAAATAAAAAAACCACGGAGAAAAAAAAAAAGGAAATACATAGAAACCAATAGAATACCAAATTAAACCAATTTAAACTCCACCAAAAAGTGCTCTTGATGGGAGGATAAGATCACTGAACAAATGTTAAAAGGAGAGACAGCAAAACTCAACTTCATGTGATTAATTATTCCAATCTTTTAAAATCCACTGTAGAATTGAAAAAACTAAACTAATAGTTGATATGCTGTTGGGTGTGCTATTTATTTAAGAAACGAAAAAAAAAAAAAACAAGCTATTGATTAGTGTTGTTATTGTGTTTTTTAAAAAAATTAATTTTTTAATTTTAAATTAATTTGTTTTTGATATTTTCATATTGTTTTGATTTGCTGATATCAAAAATAATTTTTTTAAAATAAAATAAATATTATTTTGATACGTTTTCAAACAAAAATTACTTCAAAAAACAACCACTACTATACATACCCCTGCATACGACCGCGACTACAAACCTGTTTTCCATGTGCAGTGGCCCTCCATGAAATTAAATTATATGATATCAACAATACATAGAGATTCCATGGATTGTTATTCAAGTTGGAGACTGCTGAAAATTAATAACAGGGTGGGTATGGCTTCATAACTGTGCTTGCAATTTCTTTTATTTCAACCCTCAACTGTGCCCTTATGAACTAATTTCTGTCATCTTTTTCCTCAGACATTAATTGCCTCTCGCACCAGTTCACTTCAATGATTCATTGAATTATTGAACAGCCTATCTTTCAGCCTTTATTTAAGATTCTAAAAGCACACGTTCCAACTTTCTGTTGGCTATCAATTGTTCTGCCAATTTATTACAGGTTCGCTGGACCACACTTATTATCATATATTAGCACAGACATGATTTTAACTTTCAAAAAGAAGATATATAATATATATATATATATATATAATCTCTATTATTATTTTTATTATAAGAAAAAAACTAATTTCTTAATTGATATATTTACAGTCCCTTTACTTTTTAAAAATTCACTTTTTCTCCAAAACTTGATTTTCTTTGCTTTTTAGTCTCATGATAAGAAAAAAGAGGGGGTTATGGATTCTAGTTGAAAAGAAAGAAAATCACAGTTACACTAATTTCAACTACGAAAAATAATTGATTTTAGTGTCAACGAGTTTCATTTTATGAGAAAAATTTTATTATGGTATTCTCTAGCCTTCTCCTTGCCTGAAATGGTGTAAAAAACAATACCAATCCTTGTATTTTTGTTTAAAGTTGTCAAAAATTTGTACGACCCAAGATGGAGCGCAAGTATAGGGCTTGTAGAAAAAACTAAGGCTATGTTTGTTTCCTCAAAAATAGTTTTCAGGAAACCACTTTCCAAACTTTTCTGTATTTGTTTGCCATTTGAAAAGTTGGTCATCGGAAAACACTTTTTAGTCAAAGGAAAATTTGGCTTGGTTTCTAGAAAAGTGTTTTCTTAGAAAATTTGGACGAAAAACACTTTCCAGAAGTTGTGAAAAATTTAGAAATGTCATATTATTTGCTAATTATATCAAATTCGGTTCTCAAACTTTTTATTGCTATAAGTATTTTGTTTTGAATATTTATTTTTTAATTTTATCTCTTAAAATTTAATTTTTATATTAACTTTGGTCCTCATTTTTATAATTGTTATTTGTTTTTCCCTTATCTTTTTTTATTGAAATTTTTTTATCTATCAAATTTAGTCATCATTCTTTTGATTGTTACTTATTTTATTTGAAATAATTTATGAAATGTTAATTATTATTATTTTAATTTATTCATCTTTCATTTTTTTTAGATTTGATCTCTATTATTTTGATTCTTATTTATTTTATTTGAGATAATTTATGAAATTATATTTTTTTTCATTTTCATTCTCATTCAACTTTTTAATTTATAAGATTTATTCCTTATTATTTTAATAAACTTGATAAAAATAAAATATTAATAAGTTATTTTTCAGCTCATTTTCCATGACATAACCAAATACTGAAAAATATTTTCCAACTTATTTTTTATTATACTACTAAACATCGAAAAGTAATTCACTTTCCCGGAATTTATTTTTCAAAAAAAATCTACTTTCCAACAAACAAATAAGATCTAAAAAAGGTTGTGGTTTTATTGGATAAAATTTACTGTACATCCACTCACAAATCAATATGGATTTAAATAATGATTTTTTTTATATATATTTTTAAAGTTGATATTTTTTTTCCAAGCCACAACTATATGTCGTCACCATGGACGTGGTCCCTTGTGAATTGGAATATAAAATTAAAGATGACGATACGTCCCATAAATATTAAATATAGTGGGCAGAGATCCAGGAACTCGTACAAAAGAGAGTTTCATAACCGAGTTACCAGGTTAGCCTATAAGTCATTCGATCAACCTTGTGAGTCGATTTTACTTCATGAAAATTGATTTTGCAAGCTCAAATTAAACTATATCTATCTCAGTAAATAATCTAACAAAACTTCCACTCTGAAATTAGTTTTCTTTTTCTTTTTTTCTCTGTTTTTCAGCCAACATATACTGAAAAACAGTTCATTCACGTCGATAAACAGCGTTGCCTTTTCACCAGTGGACCTCATAACAATTCCATGATCGATCCACAGAAAACCGGCAAAGCAATATTGAGATCAAAATAACTCCATTTTCTCAGAAACCAAACAAATCTTAACAAAATAAGTCAGTTCGTTCATTTGCTTCCAGGTGCTTGAGATCACAGTTGCTTGCTATGCCCTTTCTCTATTACACCAGCTCGATTGAGCCATGCTTCCAGATTTCATAAAATTAAAGACAGGCTTAAGCTAGAACTTGCAGAGTGTTCCTCTGGCAAAAAAAATGCGATGCCTTTATGCAAAACCTACTACCTGCACACAACCAGGCTCTACATCTACCCTCACTACGCAACAAATGCTCATAGGTCAAAGAAACATGAAGATTCTAAGATTTTCAAATTCTGCCCACAACATGAACACTAAAACCACAGATAATATCCACTCAGATCACTAAATTGGGATATGAAGTTAGACTTAAATTGCTTTTGGGATCCCTAATTTATGTAGACTTAGATTGCTCTTGGAATCCTCCTTAGTTCAAGTGCAATTTTTTTTTTCTTTGCTTTGGATTATAGCAAGAGAATAATAACAAGAGTTGTCAAGTTTTCCCTTTGCGACAAAGATAATCAGCGAAACATCGACTGGGTTTCCAACACTCATGCAATAAGTGATCAAGGCTCGTTCAGTTAGCCCACAACAAAATCTCCGGAAATTAAGGCATAACACAAAATCCAACAACGCTTGATTACATGGGATTTTAGTTCAGACATTCCCTGAGCTACGGAAGAAGTTGGCCAGGAAACTCCTGTCGGTAATTAAGGAGGGGGTTTTGTCTTTGGAGAAACCGGATCACCTAGGCAGAAAATGGGGCAGCGTCAGGGATTTTGCTATCATTCATTCAGTTGTTCTGCGTGGAGATGAGGGATTTTGAGCTCTTTTTTTCTTTTTCTTTTTCTTTTTTTTATCCTTGGCGGTTCGGACTTCGGATTGGGTTTTGTTGGGTCAATAAGAAAATCCAGCCAATTAAGCCACTCAAAATCCAAGATAAGTTTTTCCGAGTTAATATCATGCTATATTTAATCTCTTTTGTAAGTATTGACGGTGAAGAATCCTCCCTTTCTTTCTTAAGGCGAGTTAAACTTTGTTTTTCTCCCCTTTCACTGAAACTAACTCCTTTTGTTAAACTTTAGACACTTTTCGTACTTGGAATTCCAAGGAAAATAAATAAAAAATTAAGATTTAACCATAAAAGTAACATTAACAAGAAGCAACTTACTAGTCAAGGACACAAAAAAAAAGTAGTTGTCAAGAGTCGCGAGACTAATAAATTTCAAGGGCTGACATGTACCCCACTGAATTTAAAGTGTGAGTCCCAAATCGATCCAAAATTAAATGGGGAAACCATTTCTACCAGGAAAAAGCTATCATGTTTTTGTTGCCTGACAACACAACAGTTGCATCTACAGGCACTGTCGTGGCACTAGAGATTCTTGCATGAATATCCACCTCTATAAAATGAACATTTTTCACTCATTTTATCAACACCTTTAATTTCCTCTCATATTATTTCTCTCTCTCTAAAGGCAATAATGTATTATCTAACATTGGTAGCTTATTACATATATTTCAATTCATCCAAGGTCTTTTATTATCTTTCTCTACTTATCGTGGCTTTGTTTTACTTGTTTGTATTCAAGGAAAGTGTGAGAGATACACAAAAATTAGCAGCTTGGGTTTGTAGGCAAGAGGCCAGGGATTTGTTTTGTTTGCAATTTGAAGAGAGTGCTACCACTTCAGCTGCGCATCCTCATGATTCAAATGCGTCCTATTATAGGGTTTCAGTGTTGTCCAGGATCATTGCATGATTCCTGTCTTCGATCGTTTGTTTTCCTAGTTTCTGGTGCCTGGGGAGTTTCATGGGCCATGTAAAAACAAATCCTAGGCAAGCAAATCTATTTTACTTATCCAACTTAAATTGAAGATCAGATCTTTTATTGTTATATTAAATTAAATAGTAGAAATATTATTGGCGCAGATTTTCTTATTATTACTTCTTCAAGAAGTATAGCTGGTGTATCTATGCGCAATTCTCCACAAAAAAAAAAAAACAAAAAAAAACAAAAAATTGCTATCCGAAAATCCATCTTTTAGATACTTGAAATGAAAAGAGAATCAATGTATGAAGGATAATTCTAACTTGTTTTTATTTAAAAAAAAGCGCTCTATCAATAGACAGCAATTGTGTCCATAACACCACCTTAATTATAACTTATTTTGGAGTAAACTAATAAACATTTCTTACGTATGGTTTAAAAGATAAGATTTTATGCATTAGACAAGACACTACGAGGCTTGAACATGCAGGATTCACAATTTTGTGAATGGGTTGGTGCTTATCAGAACCGTCCGGCTAGTGAACTAATTAAGGTTGCTCGTCATTTGGTTCGTTAGTTTAACTGCCGGTGCATCAATCGGACTACGGTTTGTAGATAAATATACACACAGAAGTGAAGGCTAGTAGCCCAGTCTAGAACTAGAAGTTTCTTGAAACATTCAGCCCAGTCATCAAACCTTCAACGATCTGCATGGTTCTTGCTATTGCCATTTCTTTTCAATGGGACATTCGGCAGCTTGATGTTTCTAATGCTTTCCTTCATGGCTTCTTAGAAGAGGAAGTTTATATGTCTCCGCCTAAGGGTTTTGTGGATCCAGTACACCCCCACTTTGTGTATAAACTTCATAAATCCATCTACAGGTTAAAACAAGCTCCTCGCGCCTGGTTCCATCGTTTGTCCACTGCTCTGTTGGCTCTCGGTTTTCACAGCTCCCAGGTTGATCCTTCGTTATTTACATATCACTTACAAAACATCCATGCATATCTGTTAGTTTATGTGGATGACATTCTCGTTACCTCTAATGATCAGAATTTTATTAGCAGTCTTATATCTCAACTCCAAGTTAAGTTTGCTATGAAGGATCTCGGTTAGTTAACATATTTTTAGGCATTCAGGCTACACGAACTTCTACTGGTTTACATCTTCGTCAAACAAGATATATTATAGATCTTCTGGATTGTGTGCAATTAACTGGTATTCGTCCATATCGTGCTCCTTGTGTATCGGGTTCTAAGCTGTCTAAATTTGATGGCGAAATTCTACCAGACCCCTCTGAATATAGGCACACGGTAGGTGCTCTACAATATGTTACCCTCACACGCCCTGTCATATTTTACTCTGTGAATCAACTATGTCAACACCTGCAAGCACCAACCTCTGCTTATTGGACAGCTACCAAACATGTGTTGCGATATTTAAAACATACACTTGATCATGGACTCTTCTACAAACCTGGCTCCTTTGGCATCGATGCCTACTGTGATTCTGATTGGACTGGTGATCCTGATGATAGACGTTCCACTTGTGGTTATGGTGTTTTTGTTGGACACAATCTTATCTCCTGGTCAGCTAAGAAACAACCTGTGGTATCCAAGTCCAGTACTGAAGCTGAATACCGATGTTTGGCTCTTGTTACTGCAGAGGTGTATTGGTTGCGAATGCTATTGCGTGAGCTGCAGGTTTCTCTTGCTTCTGCTTCAGTAGTATGGTGTGATAACATTAGTGCCTTAGCTCTTGCCTCAAATCCAATATTTCATGCCCGATCCAAACACATTAAAGTGGATTATCACTTTGTCCGAGAAAAGGTGGCCAACAAAGATATCCTTCTTCAACACGTTCTCACCTCTCTACAACCTGCATATATATTTACTAAGGGACATACAGTTGATCATTTCTACTTTCTGCGGGATAAGCTTGCTATAACAGATCTCCCTACCAGCTTACGGGGGAATGATAAAGATAAACCTCTGCATGATAAAGATAAACCTCTGCATACAGAGGCTGCCAAAAGACATTGAGTTCTAGTGTAATTGTATTAGAGCTCTGATTCCTACTTATCCTTAGCTTCCCTTCTGTATCAAAACACTTGTAATTAACGATGAATATCCTGTAACAAATTCTCCATATATATATGGTTGAGAGAACACAATTTCTCTCAAGCATTTGCAGAAGTATTTTAAAGTCTTTCAGAAGTTTGCCCCTGCTATAATGAGCTCTATTTTTAGTTCCAACAGTTTATGCGACAAGTTTTCATCAATCTGGTTGTGTCAGTCAATTTTTAAATATTTTTACTGTCAATTCCATTCCGGTTTACGTTATGATTTTTTAATTAGAACAATAAGTTTTAGTTTTGAAGCATTCCGGCTAATATATATATATATATATATAATTCAAAATATTAATTTTGAATTCAAATCCAAAAATAAACTAACTTAAAATTATGTCATTCAAATTTCAAACATAAAATAAAAAAAAAATGGGAGTTGAATCGATATAATGTGATTGACTTAACGAGTTTAAAAACAATAAAATATAGTTTCCCTCAAAAAAATTCAAAATAACAACATATTGAATCGATCTAGGTCAACTGGATTAACCTTTCAAATCTGTAATCTAGGTCATGAAACCATAATAACCCCAAATAAAACATATTAAAATAAATTATGAAACTCAGTTCTCAATAAACCTATTGTTGAATGATGAAATTGAAAAAAAAAATCAACCTAAAAAAGGACACAAAAAATGACATTTCAAAACAAAATTATAAAAATATCATCGGTAATCTTGCAAAGCCTTTCTAAACTTTGATTGCTCTAAAATTTTAACCTAAAATTTCAGCATGATCTAACCATTGGATTAAGAAATATAATTGATATCGTAAGACTAGATAATAT
Source organism: Populus tremula (assembly GCA_964019445.1). Taxonomy (NCBI): domain Eukaryota; kingdom Viridiplantae; phylum Streptophyta; class Magnoliopsida; order Malpighiales; family Salicaceae; genus Populus; species Populus tremula. Next base: position 6,458,016 of record CAXHTJ010000017.1, read on the forward strand.
TTTTTTAAAGAAAAAAAACATTATTTGCCCAGAATTTACAGAACAGGGTGAGATCTGAGCGAAATGAAATCTATTCCAGTTTGTTCTATTTTTTAAACTAAAATGCGATATACCGACCATTCTGAATGGAACGAATCAGAATTGATAGCCTTGATTTTAATCAGGTGCACAACGTTCAACACCATTTATCCTCCGAAAATTAGTCTAGTGTTCATTTTAAATTCTTAACCAATCTAGTTTGACTAGGTTATGTTAATTGATTTTAATGAGTTGATTTTAAGCGATTTTAATGAGTTGATTACAAAATTGTTACAATTACAAATTATAATTATAAAATATACTAAAATGGCTAGGTAAATAATGTAGCAATTCATAGTACTCTTGTTTTTTTTATGCTCAACCTTTTTCTTTTCCAATTGCATGATCTATGTTTAAATTAATGACAAATTTTTCAAAATTTATTAAGAAGAGAAAAATTCAATGAAAGGAGATCAAAATGTAAAACAATAAGATATTAAATGACTAGTCTCAAATTCACTAGGAAATGTTTTGTTTAGTCAACCCCTTTTATTTTTTCTCATAATCCATATAGTTTTTGCAATTTAATTTTGGTCAAGATATTTATTTTCATAACATTTCATTCCATGAGTTTGATAGAGGAGAGAGAAAGTTATTGGAAACAACTAAGAAGAGAGAATGATGTTAGTTTGACCACATTTCAATGGAAAAAAACGATTAAATTGGTGTCAACAAATTCCATTCAATGAGAGAGTTTCAATAAGGTGTTTTTGAATCTTTATCTCTACTAAAAAAATAGATCGGGATTGAGAAAAAAATCTTCACAATTTGATTTTGGTTTTTCAGGTTGATAAATTAGTTTTTGGTGTTTATTAGGGTGTTTATTTAATTGTTTTAGGTGATAATGGGTTATAATGGATTTTTAGGCCCAAAAAACAGTCCCCTAATGTTATAGCCACCATTATGGTGGTCAAATTCTATGCGAGATATTATCTGCTTAATATTTTTAAGAAAAAATATTGTTCGTCCCTTAAAAAAAAGGTCCATGTTCATGGCCTATATTTTTTTTTCTTTGAATTTTTCTTCAATTTCATCTTTTAACATTGTGTTTTTATTGAATTTTTTTATGTTTTTTTTTTCAATTTCATCCTTCAACAATCAATTGATTTTGAATTGAGATTTATAATTTGTATTTTTTATTAAATTATTGAAATCTCAAGCAAACATCACAATATTGGGTTAATGCTCGATTTTGTGAGCATTTATTTTCTCCTTATATAATAAAACAAAAGGTAGTTTATATATTTTTATTAAACCTAGTAGAATCCATGACCTGGATTGTAGGTTTGGTGGGTTGACTTTGGTTGATTAAAAATTAAATTTCAAAATTTATTTCGATTTGCTTTCTATATGGTTATCACAGTCTTGAATAAATATCCTGACAATGATTTTTTATAAACATCTATTTTTTTTATTGTGTAGTTAAAAAAAAAAATAGTTAAGAAAGTTACTAAACCTAGTTGATATATGACCTAGGAGGCAGGTTTACCATGGTATATAGTGAATGTTTGTCTACCTTACCAATCACCCTAAAGGTGTGGCAACCAAGGTTCCCTTCAATAACATTGATGGATATGTGTGGACTTATATGGTTATAACTATTGTCTTTTTTTTCCCTGTTGCATCCTCATGATTATCTCCCTAATCTTTAATGATACATAAGGAATATAATCTTTTGTTTTTGTATTTGTGACTAGGTACAAACTTCTCATCACACCAAAAACACAACTCATTAACGCTTTTGTCATAAAACTCTTTATTTTAAAAGTTATTGGAAGGTTTGTTAAGTATCATGTTAATGTTATTTTGGGTAAGAGAATTGGTTAAGTCTTTGTGGAGTGGTTTTAAGATACGAGTATTTTGGTTTGTGGTGTTTCTAGAGTAAGAGTAGTTGGACGAATAATGTTGCTGTATGATTTGAGTGGCTTGATAGATTGACTATTTAGTAGGGTTTAGGTGATTTCTCTTATAGAATAAGGTATTTATATGGGATCTAGCTTGTTTGTAGGCTTGTTTCAGCTGTTTTGGTTGAAACATCTTAACAAGATTTTTTATCTCCACCTCTAGACCTCTTACAAAAATTATCAAAACTTGTTTCTTTCTTACATCAGTTATATTCAACAAATATCAAAGTTTTTTAAATATATTTCTAATAATCTTTCTACCTTTATATTCATAAGTTCTTCTAAAGGAGCCCCCCTAAAAAAAAATCTACAATTAATAGGCTCATACTCTTTCAATGTAATCTCAGCTCTCTTTTACTTTTTATAAAATTTTAATGTCAGTAAAGAGTTATCTCATTAAAATAATAAAAATGTATATTTTCACTTTCATGAATTTCTTCGACCTTAAAAAATTGATTATATTTATATAGCCACTTGTGAATATCCTCCCCGTCAAAACTTGAAATATCTTGTTTAAGTCTAAGTACCTATCCCTATTACAAATTTCATAGTTTCTATTAGCATATCCAATTTGGTAACCTTCTTGATGATTACAAAAGCATTTGTTTCACCAATATTAGTTTGTAACTTCTATTGCCTTGAACCTTGTTGGTAAGTGAGCTCTCTCGGTATCTCTTGAAGTTTCTCCAGTCCAAAATCAATTTCCTCAAACCTCACTTCATTATTGATCTTAGATTCTTCCGGCTGCTACCCACACACCTCCAAAAGTTCCATAGTTGTGTCATATTTCTAGACATGATCCCTGTTAACATCTGCAATGGATTCATCTATCTTATCTTCAACCCTTTTCAGATCTTGAGAACGGGTATCTAGTGGCATGCTTTGATTTTGAAAGATCTACGGCTCTGATACCAGTTGATACGAGATCAATTTGTAAAGCTTCCAGACACAGAAAAGCCAATCGAGAAAGAGAATAATTTTCAAAAATTTACGAACAACAACTTAATGGACAATAACACTAAGAAGAACCAGAGGCGTGGTGAGCACATGTCATAACTATCTCCTTATTAGACAATCATCATTCTCTCATGGTTTTTTTGCATTCTGTTACACTGTCAAGCTAAATACTAGCAGAACAGTTTCCATTGAAAACGTTCGAGATAATGTCCCTTGGCCACACGTGGCAACTAAACAGAATTAAAGAAAAACAAAGCAAACACTTCAAACACAGCGTGTAATTAAAAGCCTTGACAAAACGCAGCGTATAACTAACATAAAAGGTGCAATGCATCACTAAATGAAACGCATTGTTTCGTAACGGTAACTTTATGATTTAAACTTCCCAACAATCGATTCCTTCTTCTGCACTCTCTTTTTCCCTCTCATCAAGGTTGGGCGGTGACACCATCTCGGAATGATTATCTTCACTCTTGTAAGTCATTGCTCTCACACAGGTCACCGTATTGGACTCCCCTCAAGTTACTACTAAATGCATTACCTAAGTAAACTTGAGAGCACTGTGTTTTGTTTTTCTTTTTTTAAGAATTAAAATTAATAAAGGGAAGGGCCGCTTTAGGGCCAAGAAATGTAAGCTTCGTAATAAACTGTAACAATTGACATCCTATGTTAAGCAATTCAGCAGGACAAGTCATTAGCTTACACATGTAATTCAATGTTTCATATGCAATTTCAGGTGGTAGATTTTGTTTCCTCCTCTCTGAAATCACAAAATTTGCGCCACATTCGATGGGGGATAATGGTTTCCCTTTACACGACAGGAACAGAAACAGGGCAAGAAACAGAGCCCAGTTTCATAGTACGTGCAATGGATTGATATGTAAGAACAAGCAGTTAAACATCTTACCAAATTTCAGGAATTTGAACTGCCTTGCTCATCTAACATTCCAGCACAAAAATACCTTTCTTTCGTTTTCCATGATTGCATTCAACTTCAAATAAGCACCAGAGTTCATAACGATGCTAATGGCATCAAAATCTTGCACCAAATCTCCTAAACACTATATCTGATAAAGAAGAAGTCAGAATCAATCCACTCCTTTAAGAATTTAATGGATCTGGAGAAGCTGAAAAATACATACAGCGAACAATGGGATTCCAACATCCTCTTAATTTATCAATAATAATGTTACAGTTGCTTCAAGAAACACCTATAACAAGATTTAGAACTCCAGCCTATCTTACATCCATGAAGAGAAACGAAACCAGTAAATACAATAACGAAAACTCATTTTAAACACCGATCATAGAGTGTCTTTTAGTTTAGTGCATATGATTGTACAAATTCGTAAAAAAAGAAAAAACCCGTATATGAACTTTCAGAAAAGACTTTAATGAATAAAGCAGCAGCACTGGTCAAAGGAAATCATTATCTTCCCAGTCCGATAATGTCACGGATCATGGGATCGGTGGCTCTTGGTGACAAATCCTTTTGGTTGTTCACGAGGCTTGTGCTTGTGGATGAATTGTGGTGGCTAGTATCTGATGCTCTCGTTGCATCATCGCTCATAAAGGTGCTTGTGTCATCAAATTTCCAGTCAGTCAAGTATCCCGGTCTGGAAGTTACACTGTTGACTTCAATATCACCAGATAGCATAGCAATGACCCGTGACATTGATGGCCGAAGCGTAGGTGCAGTTTGAGTACATAAAAGAGCAACTCCTATCAGACGGTTCACTTCTTCCTCGTTAAATTCAGATAGTCTAGAGTCTACTAGCTCAACTTGACGGTTGTTTTCATGGAGGTGCCAGGCCTGAAAAGAAAGTGACCACGTATATTGATGAATGGCTTTTGAAAGTAAAGGATTTGACAGAAACATGATGTATTAATTATAAACTGGCCACAGTCAAACGTGGGCAAAACTCTTGCAGTGAGTGAGGTGTGAGTATCGTATATAGCATACCCATTCAAGAAGATAAATCTTTTCCGTTTCCAAGCTTGTGTCTGAATTTGGTCTTCCACTTACGATTTCCAGAGCCACAACTCCAAAGGCGAATACATCGGCCTTCTCTGTCAGGTGTCCACGCATTGCATACTCCGGTGCAAGATATCCACTATATTAGTAGTGACAGAGTCAGTAACGAATGCACTGATTGCACGGTCAATGATTCTAGACATGAATCGAGTAAAAGGAAGAAATATAATGGTTTTGCACTTCAAAATCTTACATTGTTCCTGCAACACGGGTGCTTATATGGGTCTTCTTATCATCGTAAAGTTTGGCTAAACCAAAATCTGAAATTTTTGGAATGAGATTAGAATCAAGCAGAATGTTACTGGCCTTCACATCTCTGTGTACAATTCGAATCCTTGACTCCTCATGAAGATAAGCTAGACCTCTCGCTACTCCCAAGCATATATCATAGCGTGTTGGCCAGTCAAGATTCAAACTTTGCTCTCCTGCATTTTGTGAGCATGCATAATTATGTTTCTGCTGCATGTTCTATACTAGTGTGCGTGTGTGCGTGTGTAGCAAATTAGTGTACCAAATACTGCTTGATCAAGGCTCTTGTTCTCGAGATACTCGTATACAAGGAGTCGATTTGCTCCCTCGATGCAGCATCCATACAATTTCACAAGATTACGGTGTTGCACAGCAGATATAGTAGCAATCTCTGCTATAAACTGAGCCTTTCCCTGGTGAGATGCCACGGACAGTTGCTTCACAGCAATCACTCTCCCATCATTGAGTTTTCCCTGTTGGTAAAATTTTAATATCACGTCAAAAAACTAGTTCAACCCGATAGAAACATTACTCTCTACACACTTGATGGATCATAAGATACATTAGAAATAGATGGAAGAATTAAGCACATAAGATGTGCTCAGCTACTTTCTATCATTGATTAATATAACTACTTACCTTGTAAACTGGTCCAAACCCTCCCTCTCCAAGCTTATTAGCAGAACTAAAATCTTCTGTAGCAGTCTTCAGTTCACCATAACTGAAAGTGTACGGTCTAGCATCGATCCCTAGGAACTCTGCAATTTGAAACGCATACTTATTCAGGAAACTGTTGGTCTGCTCACTTATTCACTTATCTATCATGTACATTTTAAAAAGGATAGAGAGAGGTGAGAAGAATCTTTACAAGATGAAATTGCAAATGAGAACTAATCTTTTGATTAAATGACATTAGATGGAATGCAGTGCTCTGTTCTTGCATCTAAGAGCCTCTGACATGAGAAAATTTTAGTTTATGCCTCAGTGTTCCATTATACTTCTGAAATTATCTAATACTTTTTATCCAGAGATTGTCTAGTTTAAGATGGGAACAGCGACGGCCCCAAAATACACATAAAATTATCGGTGTAATTAACACAATATGTGGGTCAAATGCTACGAACAATAAAAGACTATAATCATACTGATAGCATCATTTTTATATATGGATTCTACAAACAGTTGAAAGGTCTGATAGCTTGAACAGAAATGAAGCACGGTTTTCCTTTTCCAGCTTACCTTCATAATCAATGTTGCTTTGGCTTCCTCTTCTCCGAGCAAAGAGTACAGAAAAAACAAGTAGAAAGCCTAGTATTCCAACACCAACAACAATCCCCGCAATCAAACCAGTCCTATTCTTCTTCTTCTTCTCACTTGGTAGCTTGTTACTAACAGTGGGTGTGAAATCTGTACAGAACCTCAGTGATCAGAACTCAATAACTCGGGGAACCTTAGAATTTACCAAGTGTGTTACCTGGGATAGCATTGATCGCTGAAACAGAAGGTCCATATGTACCTTGAGCAGGAATGCAACAAGTCCCCTTTCCAGCCCAAAAGAAATGGATATCAACGTAATTTTCTGTTACCTGAACCTTAAATTCCCTCTGTACAGCTTGATTCGTGATTCCGCCTGCTGCCTTTTGTATGTCGAAATCCTTCAAAACACGACTTCCCTGGAATACCAAGGAAAGAACTTGGATAAAATTGAACTAACAAAAGCAACCATTCTTTTGGCAAGCAAACTAAGAGATTGATATCATGTGTGATGCCAAGAACTACGTGGAAGGGCTAATTCATTGCAAGGCTAGACTGTAGTTTCCACGATGGCAACTGCAACAAGGTTTACAGTTGAATTATGAAAAAGTTAGGAACAACTTTCTTCTTGAAAGGTATACTTATCTTGATCAAGTTGTGATTCAGGATTACACAAAAATCTCAGCTGTTAGTGTCAATAGTCATTCTGCATAAGTACTCGATGAATCACATCCATTTTAAGACTTCTACCACTTAAACATTTAATTACTTATTATCACAGTAATACACATTTAATGCCGCAATACAGACCTGGATATAAACATCGAAAACACGCCTTCCAAGACTCTTCCATGTGCTTCCTTGTAAAATAACTGATTCTGTAAACTGCATGATAATGGTGTAGTTACCATTCTCAAGCCCCAACCCATAGTACCTTAGTGATGAAGCAGAGATTCGAGATGTCTGGAACAACTCAGAGTCTAGAGTATTTGTAAATTGTGACGATGAAGATGTCGTGTACTGAGGGTCGTTGTTTCCGGAAAAATATCCAGTATTACTAACACCAAAAGTGCTTGCGTCACTCACATAGTATGATGCTGCAGCAAGACTCGTGTTATCTCTCTCAAATAGAACCCTGTTTGAAGATGTGATCTGTGGACCACCACACTTGATACCAAATTGTGAATCTACACCATTACAAAAAAGAAAAGGTATTAATCAGAAAAAAAGTTGATAATAGCTCTCGAAATTGTGATATGATTCTTACACCTTAACCTTAGATGACAGGATTGTTTTCAAACCTACAATCCTGATACAAAGCATTCCACTCAACAAAGCACGAGTGGAAACAAAAGTAGAGCATTTCAGTTGTACTCACAGATTGGAGAACCTCGATTGCAAGGAAAGTTGCGTTGAAGACAATTCAGCCCTGACGGCAAACCGCTGAAAATTAAATGAGGAAGGTAATTAGACGATCTATTTGGAAATATTTCAATGGAACGCTCGAATGAAAGAGGGATTTAGAAGAAAAGATTCACCTGAGGTTTGAAGCAACTACTGTGAAGTTGTTGGCAACTAAATTACTGCACAGACACAAGTAATGTCTTCACATGAGCTTCGTTCAGCAGTAAGTGCACACGGGATTTGAGCACAAATTACAGAATGGTAGTTTGATTCTTAAGAAATATTTTTCACAAGCTGTTTGCACATACTATTTGATGTGTAAATAAGATTGCCGAAAGTAAAACTTACAGCTCTAAATATGTTTCGCTGACCCAGGATGGAAATCCCCCTGCTAAATTATTGTATGACACATCTCTGGAAGAATGAAATGATCAGCGTTAACCATCTGAGCTTAAGACAGAATAAATGAACTTGTATTCCAGCCAAAAGATAGTGTTCGTCACATAATGTTGAAAATCAATATTCCAAATGTACTTACACATTAAGAAGTCCTGAACTTTTTGTTGCCGGAAGGGTGCCATTTAATTTATTGTTTCCAAGAAACCTAAGCACAGTGGGAGCAAGGCATGCTTCAATATGTATCGTATATGTTATAAGATATGATGCAATTAAGCAACGATGGTATCTTACAAGTAAGCGAGCGAGCTCAAATTGAAAAGCGATTCTGGAATCTGTCCCTCGATATTGTTGAAGCTCAAATCCCTTAAAGAAGAAAAGAAATTGTCATCATCATACATCATACATCAGAAACATAAATTTAGCCATCCAACAAGGTAGAAGCAATGGTCAAAAGTAGAAAGGAAATAATTAGCTCTTCCTCGTGCAACTTCCAGTTGCAGAATTTAACCCAGATTCATTACTCCATGAAGAGGGGAAAAGACTCTGCTTTGTGGCCACTTTGAAGTGATCATACCTCATAGAAATATGAACCAGCCTCATTGCTTGAAGAGCAGCTCACTCCAGCCAAACATATTTCCTCCTTAACATGTATGATACATCTAAAGGCACATATTAATAGAAATAACTTACAGCTGTGTCAAACTCTGGAATTCTCCGATGTAGGTTGGAATTGAAGCAGAGATGTTGTTATTCCTGAGCACCCTGGATGACATGTGCCCAAGTAATTGACATTACATTTCAAAAGCTTTCAAGAACAGGGAGAAAAAGGCAAATGATAGACTGTTGTCTCACAAAATGCTTAGAGACTTCATGTTTTTAATAAATTCCAGTGAGGAGCCTCCATCAGATAAATCGCTTATCCTTCTGCAATCATGGTTTAAATGAGATTGTTAGCAACGTTGACCAGTAACATATACAAAAGGATAGCAAAGAAACAGATGCAAAAACTCACAACTCTGTCAAAGTAGTGAGGTTGGAGAAGACTGATGGTATTGGACCTTCAAAAGCATTACCTTCAAATCTTCTGCAGTAACATTCATGACTAGACGATATAAACTGTGCAGATTTAACATGTACAGAAGTACAAACAAAGAATTTGTTTTACTTGTCACAATTCTTCTTCCTAAAATAGAAGTTTTATGTGGAAAAGGGAGCTCAAACCATTGTTGTCTCAAGTGCAATTGAAGAAAATAAATATAAAACATGTTCTAAATCGTCTTACAGGACAATAAGCTTTGACCAATTTCCTATGAAGTCAGGTATCCTTCCTGTGAGTTCATTGTCTGAAGCCCACCTGAGATGAACAGCAACAATTTCTCAGAAAAATAATGATTCAATTTTATTTTCTTTTTACTTCGAAACAACATTTCAGGACATTTTAATTAAGTGGAAGAACAGTCAAAATATTCTTACACATTAGCCAAGGTCTGCAAATTAGCAAAGGTTGGAGGAATCTGACCACTAACTCCAGAGCTATCAAAATAACTGCCAAGGCAAACAAATTTCATCAATTTTCTTACCATTCTTTTCAGTCTAATTATGCATGTAAATGGTTACCAGATCATCATGAAAGAATAGAAGTTGGCAGAACATAGATGTGCAGAATAATTAGTTCCAGAGACTTAAGAATGCTCGTATATTGGTTATACTATTTCAGCCACAGGATGAAGGGCAAATAATCTCTGTTCATGGATTTGCTTTCATTTCCTATGCCACTCTACTTCTTCACATTTTTCTGTACGAGATCCCAGGACAGTCACATCCTATCAACAAGCATAGTAATTTACATTTAAATTGAACAGAAGCTCAGCAATACCACAGCTTACATTTGTTCCAGTTTTACTAAATTCCCAAGCTCAGATGGCAGAGAACCGGTGAAGTTGTTTGATGAAAAACTACTGTCAACATTAAGAAGCAAATCAGCAATATGGAAGGTACAAGTTAATACATTAAAAAAAAAAAAAAGAAGAAGAAGAAGAAGCTGCACTAATTCATGCCTATGAAATAAAAATCTGGAGGTTGCCAATTAAATGAACTTACAGTACTCTTAAATCAGTAAGCAGTCCAAGTTCCTTAGGAAGCTCCCCAGACAATGCATTAATGCCAAAGGTCCTAATCGAAATATAAACTTGTAATCAGAAGAAGAAGAATACAAAATATGCGATATCCTATTAATTCATAATTAAAAATAAGAACAGCTTACAGGTATTGCATCCGAGTTAGATTACTGATGGATGATGACAGGTTACCTGTCAAATAATTTTGACCCAAATTCCTGCAAGAAATCAGAACAGGCACCAGTATTTAGCTCGTAAGTTTAAAACACAGTGACAGACTATAAACAGTAGTGTAAGAATGAAGCAAATGTACATGAGGACTGGAAACCATACAAATTGGTGAGGTAAACCAGGCTCCAAAGCTCATCTGGAATTAATCCTATAACATCCATTGCATAAACTTTCCTGCATTTCGATAATATAAAGAATAAGCAGGCGTGAAGAAAGATTCAACTTTTATCCTAGAAAATCACAAGAACCCAAAAGCATTGTATAGCACCCCAAATAACCAATTGACCCGTCAAGACTAATAAGAAATGTAACCTGCCCTCGTGCCTGAAACCTTAGATGCATGAGCAAATGGGATTGGACATGGTGAATTGGTCCGGGAAAGGTTGTCGGATAGGAAAGGTGAGAGTGCATTACAAAACAAAAGTTACTTATATATATCATGTTTCAAATACAGGCAAATATATACGAGAACAAGTGACATTTTCTCGTCCATGTACCGACTACTACCTAACTTCCAAGCTTGGCTCACAGGAAATTTCAACAATGGTTCCAACAAATGGGTCTCCGGTCTCCAATGTTTATGTTTACTAACTCTTTTTCTTTTTCTCAAAGAACAACGCAGAAACCACTAAAAAAACGTCAAATGTTGATGACTCCTGAGAGAAAAGTAACTTTACAAGGCATAAATGGAAACTTTAAAGTTGGTAAAGAGAGAACATACAGGGCAGTAATACGGCAAGTGGTGCCATTAAGGAAATTGCAGTCACATTTGATAAAGGGGTTGAAACCTTTGTCGTCAATGGTAGGAGATGCACCAGTGGCTGCTCCACTGCATACGTCTCCACTTGTGTTCCATTGATTGGTGGCTGATATTCTCCATTGTTGAAAGATCGAGTTTAATGCTCTAGCTGCATATTCAAAAACAAAAAAAATAAAATGAAAGATTATATATTTCTAGTAATAGTCATGAACTTTTGTTGGCCTTTTTTTCTCTTCTTTTCATTTTCCGCCTTTACAGTCTGACCAGGTTCTGCAATTAAGAACCAATTATCCCCACTGGAATAAGAAAATTTATTTTTATCAAAAAACAAGTTAGGTGAGAAGAAATATTTATGTCAAAGTAAATATCGGGGCAGTGTTTTCAATTTATTAGACCTTTTTATGTATCAAGATTATCCACGACACAATAAGTAGATGTCCAAAATGATTCATAATGTTATAAATTAATTAATATGTTTTAAGGTAATATATTATTGTATTATAATTATACTACTATATCGCAAGCATCACAAATTTTTAAATAACTAAAAACAAATAAAGACTTAATCCCCATATTATGATTATGAGCCATCCCGTGATGGTCAATTAAAGACTTATAAATATAACTATTTAGTAAGTGATCTAGTTATAAAAGTTTGAGATCAAGATATTTATTTTCTTTATGATTTTAAGTTCAAGTTATATGGTTACTAATATAATAATCAATGAAGACTTACGTCATTAATTTCAGGACTCATGAGATTAGTCAAGGTATGTATAAATAAGCTCGAACATCCATGTTAATAATAAAAAAGAGAGAGAGAGAGACTCATAAATTCTTTAAGTTCTCCTTTCCCTTTTCAAACAAGTGTTGATGTATTCTGATTGTTAAGTTAGGAGGTATTTTGATGCTAATTTTTGTGTATTAAATTTATTATTATTATTATTATTTTACTGTTGGTTGAATAAGAACATGCTATATATATATATTCACATATACACCTTTTAACCAATCATTTTCTTTTAGAAAAATAAAATAAATTTAAGTAATAATCAACCCCACTGGAAGCTCAAGCCACCCTTATCATTTATCATTTCTAACCTTCTTTATAAGAGCCGCCATCATTAATTATTTATTTTGATATCAACTTTGTAGCTAAACAAACAAATAATGTAAGGTGGCAACTGGCAAGAGCATGCAATTGAACATATAGAAGAGATCCTTGATATATGGAGAGAGCTCTTTCTTTTAAATATTTTCTTTTACCCAAATTAAAATATGTGGATCATATATATGTGTGTGTGTGTTTTTTAGGGACAAACCTTAAAACTACCATTGATATGAATAAATAAAAACTTGAACCACTTCTCTCGCTCATGCGATTTTCTTTTGTGTGTGATCTAATATTATTTTAAAAAAAAAGAAGTAAAATGAATAAATACTTCAAGCAAATTTCTTAATTAAGCTGGTAAAAGAATAGTTCTAAGATCTAATTCTTAATTGATCATCAGAAATTTTGTTCTCTTAAGAGATACTTAGTTGAGAGATCATGGTAATATATATTGATAACTTCATCATCATCACCAAGAACAACTAAAAGGGGGGGGGGGAGAGAGAGAGAGGGCTGTACCTTCATCAGGATCTGTAGTAGGTTGAGTTTGATTTTGTGCTTGAGCTATGGCAGCCAAACCAATGATGCAAACAAAAGAAAGGGCTAAGAAGGGAAGAAGAAATGGATGTCTGATCATGATCAACACTTGAATCTTCTGTAATTGCAAGGTATCGATGAAATGGCAAGAAAATCAACGACGAGTGAGGGAGAGGAGCAAACTAGAGAGAGAGAGCAGAGAGCCCTTCAGCTTTTCGCAGAGCCACCAAATTGCCATAACCGCCTACTAAACTAGATTACTTGAAGACGACAAAGTTTGTTTTCACACACATTTATCATATTACGTTGACATGCAAAGCTTCGTTTACAAATGCCAACTGCCACATTATTGCATGAGAGATATTTAAAAACAAATAATAATAATAATAAATTAACACAATTTGACAACCTGTGATATTTTAAAAAGTATTTGAAAAATATTAATTCAGTGATTGGGAATAGCGATTTGATAAAAGAGATCAAGCGTAAACTAATCCTAATTTAACTCCAAACACAAATCCTAAATTATACCTAACCCTAAACTATATCTTTAAATCTAAAAAACAAACCCTAAATATTAATACTAATCATTAACCCCATAAATAAATCCTAATTAACCTGACCTAGACCTTAAATGCAAACTCTAAGAACTAACCCTAAAGCAACGATATTTAAAGTTAGTTAGGGTTATTGATTAGTGTTTAATTTTAAAGATAGCTATTAGTGTTTTATTTTTAGATTTTAAGTTATGATTTATGGTTTATTTAGGCACTACATTTCCTCAAATTTTTAAAAAAAAAAATTGTTAAAAATTACAGTGTACCTAGAATTTTTATTTAGAATTAGTTTGAGATTAGGATTAAGATTAATTGTTTCCAATCACCATGTCTCTGCTGCTATTTTCAAAATGTTTTTTTAATTGCGTTGTTTTCAAATATGTATTAATTAGAAGACTCAACTACCCCGTCACGTAGCCGCCACGTATCTTTTGAACCGTTAAAAACAATCTTTCAGTGGTCAAACAAACGAATCAACTTGTTGGATCAAGTTGGTTTCTATTCTTATATCATGCTGGCATCACACGTGTGTGTGTGTCTATATATATAACTTTCTAGTATAATTCCTTATTTCTTTTATTAATATATTTCTTAATAGAAAAGTATAGCTTTTGGAGCTGTGATGATTACATAATAAAAACTAAAAGCAATTACAATAAATATCAAAAACAATTTGAATAATTTGAAAACAGGATAAAAAATTTTATTTTTTTAATTAAAATATCTTCTTCATATGAATAATGCGCTAATTTTTATTTTTATCTTTTTCACTATAATAATTATTTTTTAAACAACAACGTAATTTATTAGTAAAGTAAAAGCAAGTTTCAATAAATAAAAAATATATTTTTTGATAATTTTAACATGTATTAAAAGGAAAATGACTAATCTAATGCTCATCTGCATTTACAAAAAAATAAAACTTTTTGAAATTTATTTTTTAATTAATTATACTATAATAAAACAAATTGCAGGAAAGGCACATGGAATATAATTATGAAAAAATATATAGTTTTTTTGTTCAAAGTTTTTTTTATTCATGAAATGTTTTTGAATAAAAAGTGTGTTTTTTTTAAAGAAAAAATAATAATAGTTCGAAAAACAAAAATTGAAGAAAACTATAATGATTTGTACTTCATTTTCATTGAGTATTCATGACCGTGAACAATAAAAGAAAAAAAAGTCTGCATAGAATGTTTACATAAAATAATTTTAAAAAGTGATTGCTAACATTATAATTATAAAAATAAGACTATAATCTTATTTGAAATAAATAAAAATAGGATGATAAGTAATGCAATACTATCTTAAATATTATTTTATTCATATTATTATAATTAATTTTGACTAAATTTAAAAAAAAAACAATTATAAAATTTTATACGAATACTTGTTAATATTATTAAAAAATATATTATAATCTTATTTGAAAATAAATTCAAATTAGAATGATATTTAATGGAATAACACTTTAAATATAATTTTAATAATTTTATTTTAAACAGTTTTAATCAAAATTTAAGAAATACAATATAAAATAGCGTCCAAGGGCTTGGACCAGTATAGGCCAACCTCTAGCCCAAAGCAGGCAAGGTCAGACCCAAGTACCTAGCTTCTTCTCTCTTTTTTTTATCAAAATAAACGACATGTTGTTTATATAGATAAACAATGCATAACTTATTAGTACACATTTTAAGTATAAAAAGTTGGTTAGAAGATCAAGGTTTGACTTCTAAAACCTAAAAACCTTGTTTTCATCTATATTTTACTAGAAAATAATTAAGAAACACTCTACAAACCTAAATTGACCGATACTAACTTTAAATCACCTTTTAATTCATCAAAATAAACAAAAACAAATTCCTTAAAATTTGATCTACTTATTCAAGTAAGATGAATGATAAAAAAAACAAATAATACTTCTCTCATAAAAAAAAATTTATTAACACTAAAGTCATATATATATATATATATGACAAATTGTTTTCTTTTTCCTGTGTTTCAGCTACTTTCTCTTTTTCTCCCCGTCCCTCCCTCCTCTCAAATTTAAAGGTAAAAAAATAAATAAAATAAAATTTTAAAACAAAACTAAAATAATAAAAAAATAAATGGACCAAAAATGCAAAATGTAAAAATATAATAAAAAAAAACTTTTTTTTATTTGTGTCAAATTTGATCTTTAAAATTTTAATTATTTTTTACCAATAAAATCATATTCTATTATATAAAATCGAGCATTAATTTAACATCAAAATAGTTATTTTTTTAGATAACGTATAATTGCATGGTATGTTAATTGAAATGAATTATGAGTTACAAATCTCAATCAAATCAATGCAATGTTTAAAGATGAAATTAAAAAAAATTGATGACTAAATAAAAAATACTTCAAGAACAAAAAAAAATAAAAATCATTTCAATGTTTTCTCTCTTACAAGCAGAATTAGGATTTTTCTTAATATTTCTCCATTATTCCCTATGTTTATTCCCTACGTGATCTCCATTTATCCTATACATGATAATTGAAAAGTATATATGTATATATAAAAAAAAATTAAAGTGTGAAGGATTGAATTGATGAAGACATTCAACAGAATATTTTTCAAACCCAACCACAATTGAAAATCCCCAAAGTAGCTGAATTTTGAATTATAAACAACATGTTCATTTATATAACTATATATATAAGTCCACACAACTTATAAAACAATTCTGATTTATGCCCCAAAGATTTTTCCAATTGCATCTCAAATGCATTTAAAAAAAATACTTGTTAAGGCCACCCATTCGTATTCTAATGTTCTCCATGATCTTATTACCTGTTTTATATAGTAAAATAATGCTTTTCTTAGAATTAAAAAATGAATATTTTTTTTCTATTAAAACGATCATTCCAGACAGAATGACGGGACTGAGAATGACATGTGAGAAAGAGTTGGTGTTTAAATAATTAACTGTAGACTTGTACATGTAAAGTTTCCCTAGTCATCTTAGAAACGATTATTTTTATGGTTGCGTGATCATTTAGAAAAAAACGATGGTACTTCCACATACTGTAATATAATAACTCAGAGATGAGTTTAAAAACAAAGTGTGTGTGTATATATATATATATATATATGTTAGTGTACGAGTTAATTTATACATATATTAACTGATTTCATGAGTTTTAAAATTAATAATTATTTAAGCTTTTAATTGCCTTGATGTTTATAAGATTCAAACCTGTAATTTTTAAAAAATAAATTTAAAATTTAATTAGTTAAATTATAATGTTTATAATTAGAAAGAGATAATTAAAATAATAACAATTACGGTTTTTATTTTTGGACAATAAGCAGCATCGTTTTCAATAGACATACACTTGCAATCCAAATTAATATACAACATTCACCAGCAGAAGTTCAACGCAGCTTTCAACATCAAAAAATAAATAGCCATGAAACTTCTGCCTTATATATACCATTCAATTATTTCTTTTTAAAAAAAAAAAAAAAACGCAGTCAATTGAGAATCGGCCTGACGTGTAATATTTCTCAGCCAATCATGATTTCTTTTTTCTTTCTTTCTTTTCTCATTTGAGTTTTGTTTCACATATATAAAGCTAAAAAAAGGCTTCAAAACGGCATGATGTGACCATGTAAACATATTATGATCAGCAACTTGTTTTAAAAACGAAACCATACCTTATGAGGTTAAATTAAATGAGATTTTAGTTCTTATTTGTTTTTATATTTTAAAAGTATTTGTCAAAAAATTTAAATTTTATTTTATTTTTTTTGCTTTAAATTAATATTTTTTTTGTATTTTCAAATCAATTTAATAGGATGATGTTAAAAATAATTTTTTAAAAATATAAAATATTATTAATTTTTTACAATATTTTTAAATAAAAAATATTGTAAAAAACAATGATAAAACTTATTGAATGAGGTTCTCTCTATCACTTTAATCCTCTATGGCTAATTGCTTAAAACTTGAGAAAAAGATGCAGTTTCATCACCGAACAATTAACCATCCAATACGTATTAAAGTCGGTTATGCATCACTATCACTAGTACTGGAATATTAATGATTATTGAAATGGTGTGGAAAAAAAGAATATTAATTAATGTGAAATGGTACATTCCAAACAAATTGTTAAACATGCTGGCACAAGTTATAATGAGAATAGAAAAAACACAAGAAAAACAAAAAAACAAAAAAAAAAAGATGGAGGGATTTATTCAAGTTTGAAAACGAAGTTACTAATACCATTAAAAAAATTTCAATAAAAAAATTTAATAATATTAAAAAATATCATAAAAATTGATTAGAGTGAACCACACTTGACAAGCAACTCATCAATCTTTAAACAACACGTGTGATCCACTTAAATCATCATTGGTGACCTTCATTGGTGTTGTTAAATTCATTTTGTTAAGATTTTTATGATGGTACTAGTGTTATAATTGGAATTTCAATGTGTCTCTGAGATATTTTTTTCTTTCATTTTTTCTCTTCTTTCTTCTTATTATAATTGCTCTTATATATATATATATATATATAGACAATGCATATATTCTATTCTAATCATTATTGGTGATTTTTTTTAGTATTATTTTTCTTTTTCTTTCTTGAAAGTTAGTTTTTATTTTATCAAGCCTTTCCCATATTTGAATGAATTTTATTGCCTTATCAAAATGGGTCAGGCAGGCTAGCTTGGCTTGCCCAGGCTAGCAACGCGCTTTTTTTTTTAATTAATATTTTTTATGATTTTTTTTATTTTTTTTATTTTTTTAAATTAGTATTTCTTTTCTCTTTTATTTTATTTGGAAAGCCTCTTTTAAATTATGATTATTTTTTTAGTTATACATTTAAATTTAAAGATTTTTTTAATTTATCTATAATTTTTTTTAATCTTTTATATAGATAAATTTTATTTTTTAATAATATTTCTAATATATATATACTTACCTAATATTTTTTTATTTAATTAATTTAATTTATATCTCTATTTTTATTATTCTTTCCTTAAAACATATAATTTTGCAATTTTTGGTGATGTAACTAAGCAGTGAGCTGGTTGGTCAATGCCTTATTGGTGTGACCGCACAACAAGCTGTCTTCTCTAGTTTTATTGGGTAGAGACCAGTAGAGTTGACCAGAAGGAAGGTGTCTTGTCTCTCTGCCCTTTTCATGTCAGTTGAGGTAAGAGCAGTCAAATTTGATAAATAATGGTGTCAGGGAAACTACCCCATGGCTGCTCTGCTCCATTGAGTCTGCTCTGCTGATATTCTCCGTTGTTGAAAGATTGAATTCAATGCTCTTGCTGCAAATCCTAACATTCACCGAAAGTTTTGACTTTTTTATATAATTGTGAGGTGGAGCATAAGGGTTCATGGCGGCCAAGCGGGGAGCCAGAAGTTTTTTCTATCCTAGGCTGCTAAGTAAATATATAAATTTTTTATCAAATGAATTATATATATATATATATATATATATATATAATTAACAATAAAATATTAATTTAAATATACTACGAGAAATGTTAACCTCCTATAAAATATTTATATCTCATTCATCAATTTCATATTATATACAAACAGATTATACATATAGAAAGAAAAAATCAAATTCAATATTTTTTAAAGTTTAAAGCAATGCTTTAATAATTACATCAAAATTAAATTGATTTTGTATAATGGATAGTATCATACAATAAATAAAAAAAGAAAATGTGTGTTGTTTTTGTTAAATTTTATGAGTTGAATATGTAGGGAAACAAGAAGTAATCAAGCATTAGAAGGGATACGATTTTCGACTTTGGCTCTCTTAAATAAAAAAAATATAGATTTTTATAATAAAAAAAAGGATGAGTGATTTGATGGATAAAAAAAATATATATATATTTTGCTAATTTAATTAAATGTAACTTGGATTGATTTAATATCAGAGATCGTTTGTTCATCGGAAAGTAGTTTTTTTTTTGGAAAGTAAATTCCTGAAAAGTGAATTATTTTTTTATATTTGGTAGTGTCATGAAAATAAGTTGGGAAACACTTTCAAGTAGAAATGAACTGGAAAATAACTTATTAATATTTTGTTTTTAAGTTTATTAAAATAATAAGAAACAAATCTTACAAATTTAAAAGTTGAATGACAATGAAATTGAAAAAAAAAATCTAACATCATAAATTATCTCAAATAAAATAAATAACAATTAAAATAATAGAGATCAAATATAACAGATAAAATAATTGAAAGATGATAAAATTAAAATAATAATAATTACAATTTCATAAATTATTTCAAATAAAATAAGTAACAATCAAAAGAATGAAGACCAAATTTGATAGATAAAAAAATTTCAATTAAAAAAATAATAAGAAAAAAGTAAATAACATACATAAAAATAAGAACCAAAGTTAATATAAAAATCAAATTAAATAAAATTCTAAGTAGTGAAATTAAAAAATAAAATTCAAAATAAAATATATAACAATCAAAAGCTTGAAAACCAAATATGTTATAATAAACAAATAATATGATATTTTTAAATTTTTTATAATTTAAGAAAAATATTCCCCCAATATAAAAGGAAAACAATCTCCTAAAAACCAAGCTAAATTTTTATTTGATTAGAAAGTGTTTTTTATTGATCAATTTTTTAATAAAAAATTAATACAGAGTTTTTAATATAAAAAATTATTAATAAAATCTTTATTTGGACTATAGCCCACCATCCAGAGCCTTCAACACGGCCACGCCCTTGATCGCAGGGCTTTTTTTGTTCGGCCAGCTGAGGCACTTTTTTCTTTCATTCAATGGCATTAAACTAGGACTGGTTTTGAACCTAGACCCAGCTCAAATCAAACCAGGCCTTCCATTTTGTAAGTGTTCAGAAGACCTAAAATATTTAGTGAATTAATTTTGCATGAATGTTGAAGACCTAAAAACATCTAATTATAAAATGCAAAAAAAAAAAAAACAATCGTATTACAAAGCCAATTATAGTCTATACCATCAATTTAATCAAGTCTATACCATCAATATATATCAATTGAACTATATTTTTTAGGTGAAGATTGTATTTTAGTTTGATTTGACTGTTGGTATTGATGAAACCCTTTAAAAATATTTTAGTATTTTTAATTGAAGTTATGATAATAAAAACTTAATTCACATTCACAAATAATTTCAAATATTTTTGAAACCGAAAGGTAATTTTTTATTTTTTTAATGATAAAAATTTAATAAATTATAGAAAACAAAAAGAGCTATAATTATCTTAAATTTTCTGAAGCTCTGAAAAGATCACATGAATTTACGTAAGTAATTTAATACGGTTTTTTAAATTAATACTTTTTTTAACTATGGTAATTAGGTGTTATACATTCGATCATATAAATATTTTGAGAATCATGTTAAGGTAAGTGGATAAATTTATATGATTTTTTAGAATTTCCAATAAAATTTGAGATTTTTTATTTTTTTATGATATTTAATGTTTAAAAGAAATTAAAAATAAAATCCATTTTGACCTCAATTGTTTTTCTAAAAGTGGATTCAATTTTCACTATTCAATAAAATTGGTGCTTTAAACTCTAGTTTTCAACTATATGATACATATCATCGCATGCAAAATTTGAATGACAATGACAATGAAATAATTTGAATGTTACCTAAAATCCAAGAAGTATAAGTAAAAATATATTCAAGCGAAATACTATTCTGTATTGATTAAGTTTAATATATATACAAGATATATTAGGGTTCCTTTATGAGTCAAAGACTAATAAGGAATGACAACTAATTAAATGTAGATTGATACAAAATATTCTTACGTATCTTTCCTACTTATCTCAAAATATAGCTTTTCTATTTACATCAAAACACTATTAATATAATTTCCAACACTCCCCCTTAAGTTGGAGAGTGAATGTCAATAACTCCCAACTTGCACATGAGCTGTTTGAATTTCTCTTTTCCCAAAGCTTTCGTAAATACATCTGCTAATTGTTGTGAAGAAATTACGTATCGAGTAGCAATTTCACCTTGTAAAATTTTGTCCCGAATAAAGTGGCAATCCATTTCAATATGCCGAGTTCTCTCATGAAACACAAGATTTTTTGCAATGTGTAAGGCAGCTTGATTATCACAATGAAGAGTAACAGGATCTGAAACTGGCATATGTAAATCTGTTAATAAATGTCTCAACCAAGTAAGCTCACAACATGTACCTGCCATCGCTCTGTATTCAGCTTCCGCACTTGATAAGGAAACTATTTTTGCCTTTTTGTTCTCCATAAAATTAAAGAATTTCCAAGGAATACACAATATCCAATGGTGGAGCGACGAGTGACAGGACAACCCGCCCAGTCAGAGTCACAAAATGCCCTTAAGTGTAATGAGTTATTTGAATGAAGAAGCAAACCTTGACCAGGAGCTGATTTTAAATAACAGACAACTCGAAGAGCAGCAGCCATGTGAGGTTGACGTGGTTCATGCATGAATCGACTGAGAATGTGAATTGAATATGTGATATCAGGTCTAGTGATGGTTAAGTAAATTAATCGACCAACTAGACGTTGGTATATACAAGGATCTTTGAGTAATTCTCCTGTATTTGAAAGTCTGCATTCTTCCATAGGAAATTCAACTGGTTTGGCACCCAAGTATCCACTGTCTTTGATAATTTCCAAGGCATATTTGCGCTGGGAAATGTAAATGCCTTGCTTGGAACGGGCTATTTCAATGCCCAAGAAGAATTTCAGATCACCAAGGTTTTTGATGCGGAAACGAGTATGAAGAAACTGCTTCAAACCTTTGATGGATTCAATGTTGTTCCCGGTTATCAAAATATCATCCACATAGATCAATAGGATGGTAAGAGATGTGCCATCTCTTTTGATGAACAAGGAATAATCGGTTTTTGATTGCA
This sequence comes from Populus tremula, assembly GCA_964019445.1. NCBI lineage: Eukaryota > Viridiplantae > Streptophyta > Magnoliopsida > Malpighiales > Salicaceae > Populus > Populus tremula. The sequence goes on from CAXHTJ010000017.1 coordinate 6,480,532, forward strand.
AAAACCCACCAACAAAAATATCTTCTGTGAACTTAGAGAACCACGGTCGGGACGCTTGCTTAAGGTTGTATAGGGACTTGTAGAGGCGACACACAATGTGCTCCCCCTGTCGTTGAAGACCAGGAGGAGGAGACATATATATTTCTTCTAATAAATCACCATTTAAGAAGGCATTGTTGACGACTAGCTGATGTAAAGGCCAATTCAGACTAACAGCAATAGCAAAGAGGCAGCGGACAATTACCATTTTTGCAGTGGGGGAAAATATGTTATGATAATCAATTCCAACAGTTTATGTGAAACCCCGAGCGACCATGCGAGCTTTATAGCGCTCAACAGACCCATCAACCTTGCGTTTGATGCGATATACCCATTTACAACTGATCGGGTGTTTGCTGGGAGGCAAAGGAACGAGACTCCATGTCTGATTGTCAATGAGAGCTTGAAGCTCAGAGTTCATAGCTTCCTGCCACTTAGGATCAGTCACAGCAAGTTCATACGAAGGAGGTTCCTCATCATGACTAACATTGGCAATATCACAGAGATGTGATGGAGAATACCGATCATAAGAAATAAAATGACATAGAGGATATTTCATACCTAATGTAGGTGCAGATAAGGCCGAGGACAGTTGATGTGGAGGCAGAATCACCTGCGAGCAAACATAATCTTTGAGGCGGACGTTGGCTTCTCGAGGGCGTTGAGAACAACGAAGTGGCTGATCAAGAAGAACTAGAGGAGGTTTAGGAAGGGCAGAGCCATTCGGCTGAACAGGGGTTTGTTGTGCAGCTGGTGGATTTAATGGAGTGAAGGAAGGTGGATCAAGAAGGGAGGGTACTGAGTCAATTGGTGCAGGTGAAGAGGATATGGGGGAATTGAAGGGTTCAATTATGACTGATGAGGAAGGAAGATGGGAATAAGGATCAGACATAATAGGGAAAGGAATAGGCAAGGCTGGTGGATTGTGTGCTGTAGGAGTGACTTGTGATGGATGATAAAAAGTGTCCTCAAGAAATACCACATCTCGATTGGTGAAAATTTTCTGAGTTGCAATATCGTAAAGTTTGTAAGCTTTTTATCCCATAGGATAACCAAGAAAAATGCATTTTGTGGCACGGGGAGAAAATTTGAAGATGGATTGACTATGGTTGCAAAGGCAATACATCCAAAAACTCGCATGCGAGAATAATCAGGAAGTTTGTTGTAAAGAATCTCAAAGGGTGTTTTGTTGTGAAGTAACAGAGTAGGAAGGTGATTAATAATATGGACGGCAGTAAGAATGCATTCTCCCCAAAAATTAATGGGAAAATGAGATTGAAAACTGAGAGCGCGAGCAGTTTCAAGGATGTGTCTATGTTTGCGCTCAACGACACCATTTTACTGAGGTGTGTATACACAAGAGTGTTGAAAAAGAACGCCTTCCTCAAGGAAAAAAAATTTTAATGAAAGAAATTCAGCCCTATTATCATACGGAGTTTTTGAACCTTTGTATTGAATTGAGTGTGAACATAATGAAAAACTGACGAAGTAGAGTTTGTGTATCACTCTTGTTACGCATTAAAAAAACCCATGTAAAACGAGAAAAATCATCCACAATGGTCAAGAAATAAAAAGCACCAGAAATAGAAGGGGTTTTATAACGACACCCAAATATCACAATGAATAAGAGAAAAACACTTCAAAGTTGAAATTGAACTAGAAGGAAAAGGGTGACGAGTTTGTTTTGCCAATGGACAAACGTCACATTTATGACTGGAATCAAAATTAAATTTGAGTGAATGATTAGCTAAAAATTGTAAATGATTAGAAGAAGGGTGTCCCAATCGGCGATGCCAAAGATCGAATGAGATGATCAAATTGCAAGCAAAACGGGTAGAAGGAGGAGTTAAAGCCAACGCCACAAGGTAATACAGGTCATTACGTCGGTTACCCACACCAATCATTGTCCTCGTAGCCAAGTCTTGCAAAATACACCAAGATGGAAAAAAAGTCACTGAGCAATTTAAATCATCGGTTGTCTTGCCAACAGACATAAGATCAACTTTAAAGCTTGGCACATAGAGGACATTATTCAATTGAAAAGAATTGTTAAATTGAATTGAGCCAGTCATAGTAATGTTTGCCACGTCTCCACTAGGTAAGGAAACAGGTGCCAAAGATAAATTCTTGTCGACATGCTTTAATGATGTAAGAGAAGAAGTAATATGATGGGTTGCCCTACTGTTAAGTATCCAGCGATTGTAAGCAACCGGTAATAAACCCGATGTATGTTTGAAGGCTGAGGAAGCAACAACATTAGCCTGTGTAGTGACATGCTTGGTGGTCAAGGCACTGAGTATTTGATCATATTGATCCTTAGTCAAGTTGGGCAGAGAGACTTGGAGTTCCTGAAAAGTGGGATTAAAATCCACTTGATTTGCAGAGGGGTTCCCAGATGCAGAGTGCCTGTCATAGCCTTGGCGCTGGTGTGGTACCTTTTCTTTACTTTTCGGATGACCAGGAGGGTAGCCAATTAATTTGTAACATGTTGCTTTCCTGTGATACATATCACCACAGTAAGTGCACTGAAAAGGCTCTTTATTACATGAATTATTTGATTAATTCCCATGAACTTGATTGTTTTGTTGACCCTTAGACATGTTGTAATTTCCACGCACAACCATGGCTGTTGTATTTGATGGTATGATGACAGCAGCCCCCAACTCTTGTTGTTTTTCTTCCTGCACAACGGAGGCATAAGCTTGACGAACCGATGGTAAAGGGTTCATAAGTAAAATCTGACCTCTTGCATCTGAATATGACTCGTTGAGTCCCATGAGAAACTGTAAAAGTTTGGTCCGATTAGTCTGCGCACCACATGTACATGTTTCTGAATTGAAAGATACAAGCTCGTCCCATAAACCCTTCAATTTTGTGTAATATGCTGCAACTGACATCTGACCTTGCTCAATCATGTAGATGTCTCGTTGAACCTGAAAAATACGGGGAGCGTTCCCTAAAAAAAATCTTTCACGAAGATCTTCTTAGATGGCATAAGGAGTGTTGCATGAAAGAACAGAATCGGCTAATTCTGGCTCAAGAGAATTTAGGATCCAAGAAAGCACAATATCGTTGCAGCACTGCCAAAGGGCATGTTCTTCAAGATTTGAAGCCTCATGGGGTTCTTTGATTTTGCCAGTAATAAAACCTGTCTTATTCTTAGCACTTAGAGAAATTTTCATGGCATGGTGCCAAGAATTATAGTTGTCGCCATTCAATCGCTTTGAGACAAGAAGCAAACCAGGGTGATCTGAGTGGTGGAGGAATAATGGAGAACCAAGGGTGCTGGGAATAGAGGATGAATCGCCAGAACTCAAAAAATCAATGTCATTAGCAGCCATGATTTAAGAGAGAAGGAAAAAGGAGGCAAGGCAGAGACGCAACAAACAAATGCGTTGAGGAAGGAAAAATTAAGGTAAGGTCGTAGCAATCCTATAAATTTTAGAAACACATAACCATTCTGAAAATTCACCCATAATCTATCCTCGATTCTTTCTAGAATCTCAATTTAAATTCTAGGGATCGAATTGTAATTTTCTTAAAGTTTAGGGATTACATTGTAAATATCTTAAATGGAAGGACTAAACAAAAAACTACACAAATCGATTATCAAACTGAGATTAATCATCCTTAACCTCATAAAAATACTGCCTAGAATTCCAAAATATATTTCAGGGGTCAAATTATAATTTTTGAAGTTTAGGGACTAAATTTGTTAATGTTTCTGAAATTTCATCATCTTCAACCTCTTATGTCCTGTCCCGATTTTATAGAAAATTTTAAACAAATTTCTTAACTCATAACAAGGCACTTAACAAATCCTTATTTCTAACAACACACCCAAAATCAATTACTTAACTTTAAACCCATAATAATTATTAATCAATCTTAACAGCATAAACTTGAAATATTTATAAGCCTTAATATATTATTTAATTCTTTCATAAACAAATCATAATTGAAATAGAAAATAACATAAAAGAGAACCACTTACTTTTTAATTTCACTGTTTTTGAACAAAAAAACTCATGATAAAAAATTGAAATCATTGGTTTGATACTGGGAGGGTTATATCAGCCACAAGAACTAAAAAAAAGAAAAATAATTCTTTTTAAACTTTTCATATATACTTAGGTTAACTTAGGTTGGATATGAGCCGACTTATACTTGGGTTTAGGATAAAAGTTTAGGTCTTACACCATGCATATGGGGTTGGCCCATCAACACCCGATCTCTTTTTGTATTTTGATTATTTTTTGAATAAATAAATAAATTAATACCCTCTTTATTTTTTATGCATTTTCTTACTTTGAATTATTATTTAAATTTTACTTGTTGTTTTTTGAGTGATTTTAGAATGTTTTGTAGTTAACAGATGATTTATATAGATTTTTATAATGTCTTTAAAATTTTTTAAATAAAAAATAATTGGGTAATGAGTTTTTAGGCCACCCCCTCCGATTATTTGTTCGCTACAAGGGTGGCTCGATTTAAAGAGAATCTCAGTAGTCGACAAGTTACTTGTCACTGAGGTGCCTTATCATCTAGTTTTGTTTTTGTTTTGTTTCTTTTTTTAAAGAAAGGGGATAACAGGTCATTTGCTCTTGAGGGGAAAAAAAAAAAAACAAGTGTTGGCCTAGGCGTTTCTAGGCTTTCTTCTTATGGCTAGACACGTGGGGTAGACTCATCAATGTCTGATTTTTTTTTTTTTTTACAAAAATTTAATCTATCAACTCCTTATTTTTTATGTATTATTACTTTGCATTTTTTTTCAAATTTCAATAATACCCCCCATCTCTCTCTCTCTTTGATCTTTTTTGTTTTATATTTAAAAATTTACTTTTTATTATTTATTATCTTTTAATGTTTCAAAGAGATTATTCTAATTTATCTTTTAAATCTTCTTTAGATTTGATATAAATGAATTATATTGTTATAATGTATTTAAAAAATTAAAAATTATTCACCTAAGTGAAAAAACATAAAAATATATAAATTAAAAGGAAAAATCATAGTTAAATATTTGTATACTCATATGTCTTTGGATTTTAAGAAAGAAATCAACTTTCTATTTTAGGTTTTAAAAAGAATTGACAACTTTCTCTCAAATTATTAGTTCACTAATTTTTTTTATTTAAATTCAAATTAATAACCTCTCTATCTCAATCTTATTTCTTAGATTTTATAGTTCATACTTTGTAAATGTTAGTTATTATTTTTAATATATATATATATATATATATTATAATATTTGAAAGAGATTTTTATTTTTTTTCTTTTACATTTGATATAAATACAATTTATTTGGATGAGAGATTTATAAAAATAAAAATCATTTGTTCTTGTTAATAAAACACATGAATTAAAATAAATCAAGGTTAAATATTTGCATATCCAGCTGTTTTTTGCTTTTAGGAGAAATATTATATTTTCATTTAAGTATTTAATTAATATTAACAATTCTTTTATATTTTATCAATTCATATATATATATATTAATTTATTTTATTAAATATTTAATTAGTATTACCAATTCTTTTAAAATTGACATATTCTGACCCAAGCTGGGCATTGTTTTTCATGGACATTGGCCACATCATCAGGGACCCAACTGTTTCACAATCCCCTGGACAAGTTCAATATTGCTGGTTTCAACGTCAAATTAAACTAAAAAAGTTATAATGTTTAACATTCTTTTCTGTATTTTGTATGTAAATGTAGAATTATATATATTCAAATAACACGTATTTTATCTTTTGAGAGTTGCTTCCAAATACTTTTTTTTTTTTCATCAGCTGAGCCTACGTCTGTCAGATATGTTTGATCACCTGATATTGCCATCGATGATTCAAAATCTTCTCTTTATTGTGGCTATTAATTAAACCCGTAATTCCAAAGTAGGATAATAGACCACCAATTTGGTGGTCCACTGGACCACCAATTTGGCAACACCAGCCCACCGCCAAAAGATCTCACCTTTTTTCTTTCTTCTTTTTCGACAAAACGACGCCCTCAAAGATGCTTCTACTATTACTCCCACATGATCAAACGCTATCAAGTTTCCACGAATAAGGGCTCCAATGACATGGATCTGCTGAACTGTCACTTGGGTGTTTACGTGGCTGAACCACATGGCACATACTTTTCCACGTGTTCTTGCGAAATTTCCATGAAATATATATCTTCACCCGGAATATCAAAACAAAATGTCTTGAAATAGTTTTTAAACTTCAATGTTTCACGCAAAGACAACCTCTATTCTTTGAATATGATCGATGTTTTGTCATAATTTATTAAACCGGATGTTTCAAATATCTAATTTATGGCTGTTTTTAGCAATTTAGTAAAAGACGTTGCGTTGCCTTTACTTTTTTAACACTATATATATATATATATATATATGTCTTCCAAAAACCAGCCACACAGAACACTGCCGCCTGTCATAGGCACAAGGCCATGCACACAGCACATCCCTTCAGCCAATCTTCCACAATCCTCACGTGGTTGACTTGTGTCGAAATGAGTCCACCACTTTCTCTTCACTACTTCCTCCTCTATACATACAACCACCACATCTCCTCCCCTCCACATTACTCTCAAGCACAATTAAAACCACCAACTTTTCTTTCTTTCCAGCCCAAACCTTGCTCTTGTTTCTTCCTTTGCTCCAAATTAAGAATCCTATGTCGAAGACCACTAATATTGCCTCTTGGAGCATTCGTCGCCATGCAGATGGAGATGATGGGTGTGATTATGCACCAGCAGCATGCCTTGAAGGTGATGGTGACGATGAAGATCGAGATTATGACTATGCTCCTGCAGCATCCATGGAGGGTGATGACGACGACGATGGCGGCTATGATTATGCTCCGGCTGCATAATTAATTATAGAATTGTATTTATCTGATAATCAGACAAGAATTCGTAGCTTGCTCCATGCAGTACTAATATTTGTATGGCTTAACGCCCAAAAAGTTTTTGTAGGTCATCGTGACTGTATTAATTAAAGCTCTTGATTATGGATTAAAGGCCTTTCCCCCCTTATTTTAACGGAAAGTTCAATATTTTAGACTATAAAAGTAGGGTTATATAACTCCCGCCCATACCACTTCAAAGTTTAAACCTAAAACCTTTCTATGAATAATATGAAAAAGGTGGAGGACAACTCTTTGAGAGAGGGCTAGAATCGATCCAAATATACAGGCTTTCTATGAACTGTCAATTGAGATGGATAGTAAATTAGAGAGTCATAGTTAATATGGCCAATTAAGAATGTAATTAATATGATTTGGAAAACGATGCGTTGATGAACTAGCATGTTCTAATAAATGGAATTTCAACTAGCTCCAATAGAAATATGATAGGGTCACGTTCTGGGTGTATAAAAAAAAAATGTAAATAGAGGCTGCCAATGCCTTTGCTGTCAGAGGAAACTAGGTGAAAACAGATTATGAGGGTAATAGAACTGGCTTTCTTTGCTAAAGAACATTTTATGTGTTATTGTTGGAGGATATAGAGATTTTAAGGTTGCTGTGGGACAGATTTTGAATGCCATGTAGTGGTTGCTGTGGTTATGGTCAAGAACTCTCATTTTGCTGGGGTTTCGATATTAATGGCCAGCTCCTGTTAGTGAAGCTTTGAACTTGAAAGTCTTAGAAAAGAAACGAGACAAAACGACGTTTGTTTTTGTTTAAATATGAAATACTGTGACACGATTGCCACATCTAGTTGAGGTAAGAGGAAACACAGATAAAAGAGCCATGAATTTGAAAGTAAGAAATGCAAAGGATCACCCCTACTGGTGGAGCATTAATTGTTTTAATCGGAAAAGAGTTGCATAGCCATGATTAACTATGTTAGTCGTAACATCATCATGTGTAGTTTTGGGTGCAGGTGTTGTTGCTAGCCAGAGTCATGCAATTGCCCAAGTTGTGATCGCAACAAATCAAGGTCTGTCATCTCTTTGGTGTGCATTGCAATATTATTCCAACTATCATCTATGCAAAAACAATCTTGTATGCTCTTCTTGATAACTTGAGAGTAATCTTGAGAGTCCTGGCAATGTGGGAAGTTCAAGAGGAGCTGCCGTTGAAAACCAAGCAAAAAGAAGTGATGTGAAGTTGATATGGAATCTCAATAATGGTTATTCTTTCTAAGTATTAATGTAATTGAGCTGATAAAAAAAAATTAGATTTTTAAAAGAAAAACCTAGCAAAAAAAAATAAAAAATATTGAATAAGAAAATACAAATTAACCTGGGTTAATTTAATTAACCCACACTTGAGATAACTCAATAAAAAAAATTTAATAAAAAATCACATAACTCAATGGCTAATAATTTAATATGAAAGTATGAAATTGTTTTAAAAAATCAACTTCACAAAAAAATTGAGAGAAAAAAAATCCAATGCAACCATAATTAACTTGTCTAACCTATTACCCGGGATATATATGAAATCATGATAACTTAATAAAAATAAGTGTAAAAAACAATGAAGCTAAAGGTTTAATAATTAAATGTCAAATGATGAATTTGAAAAAAAAAATCAATTTTCAATAAAAAATTACCTTATTGGAAACAATCACAATTTATTTTTTTAATTATTTTTTTATAGTAAAATATTTAATCATAAAACAATCTAAAACTCAAACAATTCAAACCAAACATGGGACAAAAAATGAAAGAATAATAAAAATATAACACTACAAAAATAATGACAACCACGCATTGTAGCGGACCATATGGAATTGATTGTCCAATATAAATTTTGTAGCTTAATGGGCTTGGTGTTGGGCTTTATCTACCACAACTACATTTCCTCTAATAAGCTGTAATAAGCTGTAGGGGATCCCATTTATCACTTCTCATCGTCACAAGATTTTTTTATAAAAGAATTCATACCAAAACTAAGTTATATTTAGTTATTATAAATTTCTTTATTGTCAACTTGTTTAGATAAATCACTAACTATTTGATTCATGCTGTGCTGAGGGTTGAATAATTTATTTTTAGTATAAAATACATTAAATGATAGAATTGAAAATAAAAATATTCAATTCAAAAAATTCAAAATATGATAAACAAAAACCAAAAATAATCGAGGTTAATGTGCTAAACCAATGAACTGAGTCATGGATCCTATTGGATTTAATAATTTTTTTATTTGTAATATTATGTTTTATACTTTTTTTTATATCAAACACCAATCTCTTTTTCTTAAAAAATAGAAGTGACGTGTGGGACTCAAATAAAAAATAGCTCTAATTTTTTAAAAGTTTGATAACAACAAGGTTTTTTTTTTTATGTAAAAAATACCTTCAAAAACCAAACAAATAAATGATGAAATGATTTATTTTTTTAATTTTATAGGATTAAAAACACTTCAAATCAAGATTTATTTTTTTAAAAAAAACAAGTCATACTCTAAATTAAATAATATTTTATAAAAAAAACTTTATAATTTTTTTTAATTCTCTTTAAAATAATGAAAAAAAAAACCTAAAGCTTACAGGTCTGACCTAGGGGGTCTAACTTTATTAGGCTTAAAAAGCCAAGGCTTGTGCGCATTACACCCCAGGCCCGCATGCTTGGGTTGATTAAAATTTTTATTTTCTTTTTAAGAAACGAAAAACTATTTGTTTATATAAAAAAATAAATAAGTAATGTGTTGCCTGTTCCTCCCTAAATTCTGGTTGGTACCTTAGACACCTTTATAAACTCATCAATGACCTAAAAAAGCCATCCACAAACCCGACATAAACTTGAAACTAAAAGTCTTTTCGAGCTCATATATATTTTTTAGAAAATTTGAAGGTTAAAAAGAAAATACCTATGTGAGATTCTTTTCACCAAATGAAACTTATTGACACCAAAATTTATTAATTTTATGGTCAGAATTAGTGTCAATGATAATTTTCTTACTAAATTATTAAAATTCGATGATTTTCTCTCTCATCTCTCAAACTAGAGACTGAAATATAAAATTTTGGAACAAAATCGATTTTTTTAAAATTTCAAAATCAAAGGGACTTAATTTTTATAATTCATAAAGTATGAGGACTAAATTGAACATTTCACTAAAAACTTAAAAAATATCACCTATCTACTTCATGTTTTTCACTTTGATCCTCTATCTTTTAATTTTTTTCAATCCTTAAAAATTTTAGCTAAATTTACCTTCACATAAGTCCTTGATGGGAAAAATTGAAAAGAAAAGAAAAGTAACTAAAAAAAAAAAACTCATAGGCACAATGAATTCACAATGCCCATGAGTGTGTGACCATAGCGCGCGGGAAAATAATAATTCTCCCATGCCTTAATATTGTTAATAATAATTGTTTTCTAGTTGATTGAATTGAGAAGGTTAATTTACAAGATTAAAAAAAATGAAAAGGTTATAAACTACTTATTTTAATTTCTAATCACATATTGATGTGGAACAATTAGTCTAGAATTTTATGAAACAGGTCGAAAAACAAAAACGATCCAAAAAATTGTTTTAATAAATAGTTTGACTTTAAATAAGCATAACTTTTTATTTTATTATTGGATCGAATTTAAATTTTACAAATGGATTCCTTATAGAAAACTAGACTTGAGTTGACATGTGTGCACAAACTACTAGAAAACCAATAAATACAAACGGAAATACTGAGGGAATATTTCCGTCGGTAAATTTTTGAGGGATTTTACCGACGGAAATATTACCTCGGTATATACCGAGGGAATTACAGTGGGAAAAAAAATTTAAAACAAAGCAAAAAAAAATGACGACGTGTCATTTTTTACCGACGGAATTAATCCGTCGGGGAATCCGTTGGTAAACTGTGAACACTGTTCATCATGTCAATTACAAAGGGAATTACTGACGGAATTGTCCGTCGGTATTTTCCAGAGAGCTCCATAACTGTTCATCTTCCAATTGCACTGTTAATTGTTTTACTTTACGGACAAAATCACCGACGGATTGAAAATTCGTCGGTGTGTTTTGGTGGTTTTCTGAAAAAATTCAATTGATTTAAAATTTTCATTTAAATATTACAGACAGAATCACCGACGGATTGAAAAATCATCGGTAATTTTTGGCGGTTTCTGAAAACTTTTTACAAAATTGAAAATTTAAATTAAATATTACCGACGGAATAATTAAAAAATATTAATATTCAATTATCCGTCGGTAACGCGCCCCAATAAAAAACCTGAATCCGCTTATTTCACAAGAGACAGACTCATTATTTCTTTTTCTTCTTCTACTGCTTCTACTTCTTCTTCTTCTACTGCTTCTACTTCTTCTTCTTCTTCTTCACTATATGTAAAAAACATCAATATCTATTTCTTTCTCTTCTTTTCTCTCCTCATCTCCTTCTCTTTTCCTCCATGCTTGGGTATGTCTTCTTCTTCTTTCTTCTTTTATCCTCTTAGTTTTTTTATAATTAATATGCTTTACGATTGTTTTTTTCCTTAGCTTCACTTGCAAGTATATTAAGGTAAGATTTTTCTTTTTTCTTATTTTTTCATGATTTTTTCACTATATTTGTTTTTTATTTAATTTTAATTGATTTTGTTCATAATAATTGTATAAATGTTGTTGTGAGATTTTTTTTTTCATATGAGATCAATTTTTAGTTGATTTATTTATAGGATTTTTAAACTTTTAGCAATTGCAACTTCATTTTTTTCATATGAATTTTTTTAGTTGAATTAATTTTTTTGTTTTATTTATTTGTTGCAAATTTGTTTGAGTTGATTTATTTATAGGATTTTTAAACTTTTAGCAATTGCAACTTCATTTTTTTCATATGAATTTTTTTAGTTGAATTAATTTTTTTGTTTTATTTATTTGTTGCAAATTTGTTTGAGTTGATTTTCTTATTTTTTTTTCCAAGCATTTTGAGTATATATTATACAATGTTGATTTATGTTAATTTAATTATTTTATAATTTTATAAAATGATTTTTTTAAAAAATGTTTTTAAATAATTACCGACTGATTTACCGACGGAAATTTCCGTCGGTAAATCCGTTGGTAAATCCGTCGGTAATAAAAAAAATTTACCGACGGGTCTGTTCCGCCAGTAAATCCGTCGGTAATATTATTACCGACGGAGTTACCGACGGACAAAAAATTACCGACAAAAGATTCACCGACGGAAATTATCCGTTGGTGATTTCGTCGGTAAATTAATTACCGATGGAATATGTGTCTTACGCCGATGGAAAAATTCCGTCGGTAAAACTGTTAAATCTTGTAGTGACAATGCCCAAGCATATGATTCACTCAAATTCATTAAATTCTTCTCCGGAAACCTTAAAATTACATTCAAAGTTTCAGCCTGTATTTTAGTTTTTCACTTGTTATTTTTTAATTTTAGCTTTATTATTTTTTCTTATTGGTTGTTTCATAATTATTGCGGATGTCTAGGGTATTTAAGTCTATCTTTTTAGATTTCTTGGGACTTCTTGCTGAATAAATATTTTTTTACAACTTTGGTTATGTTTTATATAGTTTCCGGGTTTAAACTTGTGTTAAACTGAAATCCATAGCTCTCTATGCATGACATAAACAGAATTTGATTTGAGATTACGATGAACTAATCTAATTAATGAGCACTAGTTTAATAATTTCCCAGTGAAGATGAACATAGACACTCACATAGTTACCCATAGGTAACAACACCTAATTAGAAGGACAAATTAGATATTAAAATGTAAAAGGTGTTCCTAACTCCTAAAATTGGTGTTCCCTAGTAACTTGCAAGGAAGGATTTCATGTAGTTTTCATGCATGACCTAAGAGCAATTTTGTTTTCAAAACGACAAGTAATATGTGTAATTTGTTTTGGACTTTTCACACATATGAAACGTAACTGTTCAATTGCTCGTTAGAAACACAAGCTATAAAACAATAAATATTTGATAGCCCTTTGAAAACTTCATAAGAACTCTAACACCAGCTATACAATATTTGAAAAATCGAGTATAAAAGAACTTGGCTTAGGATCCAAGTTCTAGAAGCTGATTAAAGAATGGAAGTATAATATTGAAAAAACATGAACTAAAAAGGAGAATTCATTGCATCAACCAATTGAGTGAATATGCAATTTTTGGAGGTGTATAATATTAGATTGTATGTAAAATCTATTCGTGGTTTGACTTTGTTTTTTTCTTAGTTTCAGAATATAAATTAAATTCTGACCTAGCGAAGTTTAGTAATGTGCTAACATGGACTAAATTGAGAACCTCCAAGCTTGCAAGGGTAATATTTTATTTATTGGGCCTAAATAAAATCAAATAACACAAAATATTGGAAGGAAATTTCAAAGTAAGCAATCAGCCAATCACATGGTTGCTGAACTCTCCCCCTGCTTGCCATTTAAGTCCAAAGAAGAAAAATGGTAGCCACCTTTAATACTTCCTCCACCTGCTTCAGTAGCATTTAATTCTCAAGAATCATTCATTTACTTTACTTGACTCCTCACCATCTTGTTGCTGGCACATGAACTCCTTTCTTGGCAGGCTGATATTAAGTAACATAAAAGATTCAATGCAGATCGATGAAGTTGCTTCCCGTTCAAACCTTCCCCGGGAAAGAGGGTCTCGTTTCAAGCACCAACATCTACTTATGTCTCCTTCCAAGACTTTATTTTGGATGATTTTGTGTTCAATATTGAAAGGGGCTTGTCTTGAAATGCGTACACATGAGCTTATGTTCTTGCCTTGAAGAAACCAAAATTTAATTTATTCTACCATGTGTATAAGGGTTTTTTTTTTCCCTTGATGTTTTGTATATATATATATCTCAGAAAACGACCATTGATATTGACACTTTACTCAATACATAATTCTATTAAAAGTTTAAATGAATTTCTCAAATGAAATGCTATTGTAACAATATGGAGTGGTTTTATCAACATTAAAAAAAAAATTAAAAGAATTACCTGTCCATCATAGAAAAATGTGGCCAAAAATCATTTGATTCAAAGAAAATCCAACTCATGCTTACTATTGTAGTGAGACTCTATTTTTTTTTTTTAAATACGGGTGTCCGGATTAGTTTGTGTGCATGTCGACTAATCTCACGGACCTTAAAGTTAATGATCATATAAATTTCTAATAATTTTAATATTTGAATAACTTTAAAAAAATAAATCTAGAATATAACCAGGTAAGCTATACCTTTACTCATGATTAAGCATTAATGTATTTGAAGATAGTGGTTCAAAATTAAAATAGAAAAAGCAAGTATTTGAAAATTAAGAGAATTTATGGAAAGGGAAAAGAGAAGTTATTCATGCTGTCTCATTTATGTGCGGAACGTGGAAGGCAACCATGACTGGTTTTATGGGCCCTGACATCGGCAAGCCCTCTTGTTCATACCTCTTGCGCAACCTGTGGAGCCCTGACTTGTAAATAAATTTTCAGACAAAAAAAAATAGTAATAAAGTCGTAGTGTCCGTAGTCGACTTGTACGGTTGGACAGCCAACATATTGATTTCTTACCAATTATTATTTCCACTCGTTCAAACTTGGACCACTTGATTTTCCCTTTTATTTGACTAAATTTTTATATTCGAGCGGAAAGGTTGACAAGGGTACTGAGATTGATAATTAAGCAAATACTGACTTTATCCCTCTCAAGAGAAAATTACAGCATTCTATGTGCTTTCCATTGGCTATTCTACTTGACAAGAGTCGAAAGTAACTGTGGAACTATTCTACTTGATAGGTACAAAAAATAGTGCCCAAAAAGACAAACTCGTGGAATTCCATATCATATAATAAAATTAATCTGTCTGTTCACACAGCATTTTCTTTCAATTTTCTCAAGCTTTTTCCTAATGAATTGTCATTCTGTACGGCCAAAAGATTAAAAAAAGAGCATGAAAAGAAGCCGGTGGCTGGTGGGTCGGTGGGGTTTGGTCCCGCAGCACGACTGACTGTACGGGCATTATAGGCAAATTTCATGGCTCGTAGGCATACCCTTGTTTAGGACCCTACACCCTCTGTTCTTCCCCTTAATCCACCATCATTTTGAGGTTAATTTTCTATTAAGCCCATCAAATGGGTGCCCTTGGAGTAATAATTAAGAAAATATCATTCGTAGTTTCCTGCTTTCGGCAGTTTCATTCACTAACACTATTAATTAATTAATCACCCCACAAGCAAGATCATCGAATGGACCGACCCAATGCCACTAATCAATGGTATCTGTTTAGGGTGAGTTCTTTGTGTATTCCTTCGGCTTTCTGAAACTATATCCTTATTTTAAAGGAATGAATTCATGACTAGCTAAGGTTGGAAATAATAGTTTTCTTTTTTTTATTTAATGACAAAATTGTGCTCGAAATAACTTGTAAGATAAAAAAGGAACGTTAATTCCTTTGTGGATGGAACTTAAATTGTTGGTCGGCATGGGATTTTGCTCTCAACTGGAAAACTCGGTTCCTTAATTTCCATAAAAATTGGATCTGTTAATTGATGAAAGATTATTATAACTAATTAATAAAATGGAATCCAGAAAAATAGGTTATAGAAACACCGAAGAGATTCTAGATGGAATTTGTAAATGTTTATGCTAAGACTTAAGGATCATGTTGCGTTGTTTTGCAAGGAAATTAAGATTTAAGTTGCTTTCATGCTTGACCTAACCATATAATAATAATAATAATCATTCTTTAAAAAACAATTAAGAATAATAATAATAATGCTGGGTGTACTTTCTTCGCATTTTGATCATTGATCGGATGATCTAGATTAATAAATCAGGTGTTGACCCCTTCAACACTCAATTTGACAGCTGTAGGACCAATCCTATGTGATTGAGTAACACAGCTATACCGTACGCGGTGTTGGTGCTGGACTTACGATGTTTCGTATGAATATTGTAATAAATTGAACAAATATTCATACAATAAATTAAAAGAATAAATTATTTGATAATTAGTACAGTTGACAGTTAGTTTCACTTCACTTGTGGTGTCATGGTGTGAACCCATATATATATATATATATATATTAAGTAATATACTAAAAGGCGTGGGGAAACTACTGTAGCTTCCCCACGCCTTCTACTTATTTAAGCTTTTTTTTTTTTTTTTTCAGTTTTTTTTGTGGGAAATTTTTTTTGTTTTTGGTTTTTTTTTTCTATAGCAGTTTTTCCTCTTTTTTTTTTTCTTTTGCTTTTGTTTTTGTTTTTTTTAATGTTTTTTCACTTACTTTTTTTTTACATGTTTTTTTTTAACGTGTGGTTTTTCACTGTAGCAGCTTTGTTTTTTTTTTTTCCTCGCTTTTGTTTCTTCTTTTTTACATATAATGTATCACTGTGCACACAGTGAAACACTTGATTTTTTTTTTTTGTTTTGCCCATTGGTTTTTTTTTTTTGCTTTTTTCTTTGTGTTTTTTTTCTTTTAATGATTTTTTTTGTTTAATTTAGTTTGTTAATGTGAAAAAAAAATTAATTTAGTTATCATACTTTCATTACACGGATCTCGGTTTTTTATATATATTAAGCTGGTTGAGAACTTAGCTTTATAGTTTTTTTAAAAAAGAAAAAAAAACACTATGGATTACTACAGTGTTTCCCTTACATGATTTTTGTTTGGCTGCAGTGTTTTCCCCACATTGTTTTTTTAAATTATTTTGTTAATTTTTTTTTTATATTGAGTTGGTTGAGAATTTAGCTTTAGCTTTAGCTTTCCCCACGTTTTTTTATTATAATTATTATTATATTGTATTATATTATATGACTGTTTTTTTCTTTTGTTTTTTCTTTTTAATTTTTTTTAATGAATTTTTTTTGTTTGATTTAGTTTGTTAATGTTAAATTTTTTTTTTATTTAGTTGTCATATTTTCATGATACGAATCTCGGGTTTGATGGGTTAACCTGATTTGACGAGTTATTTTTTTCATTTAGTTTAGTTTGTTAAAGTTAATTTTCTTTCTATTTAATTATCAGACTTTCATGACACATATCCTGGGTTTGACGGGTTAACCTGGTTTGATGGGTTAACCCGGTTAATTCTGGGTAAACTCGTCATTTTTTTTCTATTTAGTTATTAAACTTTCATGACGCAAATCCCAGGTTTTACGGGATAACCTGGTTTAAAGGGTTAACCCAATTAATTGAATTTCTTTTTCTTTTTCTTCATTAGTTTTTTCCTTTCTGTTGATTTTTTTTCTTTGTTTTTTTTAATTAATCTATTTAATTATCAAACTTTTATGACACGACCTTATAGCTGGACCCGCATCCAATATTATTGGGTCTGGTGTTACAGTCAGGCTCACTTAAACTTGAGTCATGCAAGTTTAATTTTATTATTAATATTATAAATATTACTCTTAGGTCAGGTGTTGCAACCAAATCCAAGATTTTTGGGTATAAATTTGCAGAAAAACCCAAGATTTTTAAATTTTTATTTTTTTAATATTTTTTATACAAAAACAATGACCCGCGGCATCGCGCGGGTATCAAAGCTAGTATATATATATTAGTGGTGTTGTCCTCTTAGTGTCTGTTTGGCACTGCGGTGCAACCTGCTTTTTGCACAATTTCAATTTTTTTTTTTGTTAAAATTGAGTTCGGTTTGTACTTTCTGAATCGTTTTGATGTGCTGATATCAAAAATGATTTTTAAAAAATAAAAAAATATTATTGACATACTTTTCAGCACGAAAAACTATTTGAAAATCAACAGCTACCACACTTCCAAACACCTTCTTAATCGAATACTCTTGTAAAATATATAAATATAATTTTATTAATAATCATTATATGGATTAGTTGGATAATCAAAAAGTTTTGGATATATTATTATATACTACACACCAGAAAAATTGATCTACACGGAAGGAATATTATATAGGCGTAAAGGATGTGTTTTTGTAAGTACAAATATTATCGAAGGATGGATTTACCGAGGAAAATGTTTCATTCGCTAGTGTGTGTCTTATTAGGGGATTTTAGATTAGTATGGCGATAAAATCAATCAATAATTTAAAATCTAACCGTATATAAAATATTAGTATTGATAATAAAAATATATCATAATTAATTTTTATCGGTCTGTTTATTTGTCAGTATAAATTACCATCAAACAAACAACGTATATTCTGTAAGTAAATGTTACTATAATTTACAAAAAGTATTTTTTCTGTCAATATCTTTGTTTATATTTGAGAATTTTCTAATAGTAATTTAGGGCATATTTTATTATTAATGTGGGCAAGGGTAGATTTTCCAACTCAACCTCGGCAGGTTAGCTTGTACTAGTATAATTGGAAGTTTTTTTTTAGCAAATGTTTAATTAACGTGACATGATTTGTGTGGTATCCAAGCATTGAATTTGTTTAAGAATGAGACACGCCATGTAATTCATGGGCATGCAATGTTTCGTATCCTCTCTACATATTATATAGTGAGAAGGAAATATTGTTTGAATTTCATATAAGAAATCCTTAATTAATTAGTCTTTTTGGTCGAACATCACTACCAAGTTGCGGTGGCTTTGACAATTGAGTTTTTGCCAGCAAATTAACTCGATAAAAGTCTGCTTCTAATCAAGCTTTTGCTTGGCTATATATATATATATATATATATATGCATGTCATGACTTGCTTCTCTAGACTTAGCCAACCCGACTTTCGTACTCCTTCTCGAAGTATTGTTCTTTTTTTATTATTATTATTATTGTTAGTACTACTAATTTAAAAAAAAGAAAGAAAACACAAATTAGTTTCTAAAGACAGGAGGAAAAAATAGCTAAGAGAACATGCTTGGGATTAAGGAAATGAACAAGAAGATTCGTAGGTTCAAACTTCGGTTTTACTTATGAGCTAGCTGCAATATTTGATAGTTAATTAATTATCACATAATTTATTTCAGCCAACTTAATTTAACCACGTAATTAATCTTCTTTCCTCGGGTTAAAAAAATAATGAAATCAATGAAAGGGAGGAAAGATTATAGCTTCCGGCCATTTCAGTATAAAATAAATTGTCATATTATAGCTTTCTTTTCTTATAGAAATTTATTGTATAAATATACGATATAGTTTATTTAAAATTTTAAAAAATTATATTTATTTGTTATTTAATAAAATTGAGTTTTATTTTTTAACTTAGGTATTTTATAAGTAAATAAATAATAGCTTATTTAACGGGTACTTTTCATATTTTATTAATTTTATTATTAAGTTGAAAATTTAGATAAATTTGAAGGAATTTGAATTTTTTGGAGAAAATCAATAGTCATTAGAGGGTACTATTAAAATAGATTAAATAAGTTGAAGTTAAACCAGTGTTAACTAATTTATTTAGTTCTACATAATTAATTAATAAAAGTTATCATCAATATTCTATATAGGTTTGATATAAGTACAAAAGGATTGTTATTAGATGTATTAAGTTTTACTCGAAGGATTGCGCATGATGGATTATTTAATGGGGTTGAAGATTTTATTAGTTACACACTATCTAATCCGAAATATATTAGTGGAGATAGTATTATATGTCCATGTAAGAGGTGTAAAAATAAATGTTTTTCAATCCAGATATTGTTACGATACATCTTCTATAAAAAAGGTTCATGAAAAAAAACTTGTGTTGGTTTGCACTTGGAGAACCTTATGTTCCTTACAAGACCTTGGTAGAAATGATGGTTGGGTCAACGTCTAGTTTTAGCAACGTGTATGGAGTTGTAGATGATAATAGTAATCGTTGTAGAAGTATGGTTATAAATGCAATGAGAATGAACCATGGTTATACAGGTAAATGTTCAATTGTAGATGAAGAACCAAATGTAGACACAACTAGGTTCTTTTAACTTTTGAAATATTTTGATAAAGTATTATAAGATGAGTACACAAATCACAGTAAATTAACAGTCTTTGTACAAGTGTTCACCAACAAGTTAAATCATAGGTTAAGTGAGGTTAGTGGTGAAAAAATTATTGAATATGCGAGAAGCATTTTATCTTAAGGGAGTTGATTGAAAGAGAGCTTCTATGTTGCTAAATCCTTGATGAAACTCCTTAGTTTAGGATACCAAAAACTTAACATGTGTCCAAACTTCTACATGTTGTACTACTTAAAAATATAGATTTGACCAATTATAGAACTTTTGGGTATGCTTGGTATAAACCCAGAACTGGTAAAGAAAGAACTCTTGTTGCATATAGAAAACTAAAATATTTTCTAATCACTACTAGACTACAAAACTTATTCATGTCTCTAAAGACATTTGAGTATATGACATGGTATTATTCACATGATGAGGTGAATGGAGTCCTGATACACCCTTTCAATGGTGAAGCTTAGAAGCAGTTTAATAAGGTGCATCCTTAGTTTTCAATAGAATCACAAAACATACCTGTTAGGTTATGTACAAATGGATTCAATCCATTTAGGTCATTTGCTGCACCATATTCTTGTTGGTTAGTAACACTCATGTTCTTATATACAGTCATACCTGATCCTAATAGTCTAGGTAGAAATATAATTGTTTGTCTTTGATCATTTAATGATGAGTTGATTCAATTGTGGTCATTCGAGATTTTGATGTATAATATCTCAAGAAAACAAAATTATTAAATGAACACAACTTTGATGTGGACTACCAATGATTTTCCTGCGTATGAGTTGGTTTCTTATAGGAGAATGCATGAAAAAATTAACATGTCCATACTATATGGAGAATAATAAAGCCTTTACCTTCTTAAATAGTGATAAAACATCTTTTTTTTTTATTGCCACAAGAGGTTCTTACCAACCAATCACAAGTACAGAAAAAGCAAAAAGGACTTCTTTGTAGATAGAGTTAAAAGGGATGTTGTACCACCAGTACTGTCAGGTGAAGAATTATATGATGTGGTATCATAGTACGAAGGCATTGTGTTTGATTTGCAATCCGTAATCAAATTTTTTCTAGTTTAGATGGGACTCACAATTAGGTAAAATGGAGTATTTTTTAGGAGCTTCCTTATTGGAAGACTAATCTCCTCCGTCATAATTTGGATGTTATGCATATTAAAACAAATATGTTTGAAAACATTTTTAACACGATGATGGATGTGAAAGGGAAGACAAAAGACAATATAAATTCCAGAATAGATATACCTTTGTTTTGTCACTTTAAGAATATGAAGTTGGTTTATGATGGGTCACGGATGGTAAAGTCCAAAGCCAACTTCGCCTTAGATAAGAATGCACAGTTACTTGTTTATCAATGCCTTAAGAGTATGTGTTTCCATGATTGATATGATTCAAACATATCTAGATTGGTGAATTTGGAGATTGGCATATTAAATAAAATGAAGAGTCATGATTGTCATGTGTTTATACAAACACTCATTCCACTTGTTTACCGAGATTTATGACCAAAAGGTATATGGGCATTCACAAAGATCAGTCAATTGTTTTAGAGATAATTGCTTCAACAAGTTTCATACCAAATATATGTAGAAGCTTGAAACAAATATTGTTAAGATAATCCATATACTTTAGATGATATTTCTCACATCCTTCTTCGACTCGATTGAATATCTACCTTTATATTTATAGTTTCGGGGAAACTTTCAAGGCCTTGTCCAATACAGATAAGTGTATCCATTTAAAAGGTTAGAAATTACACATGCATCCTAATTAAATATATATTATCTTTATTTTTTTAATTTAAGGCATTCATTTAATTCCAAGTAAATACTTGTTCAACCTTAAGAAAAAAATTTAAAAACACGACACATGTTGAGGCTTCAATATACAAGGCTTATATTATTGAAAAGATCTCAATATTTACTGTATTATTTTGAGCCTCACTTGAGAACAAGAATCAACCACGTTCCAAGACATAATAATGATGGGGAAGTGCTTTCGAGTATAAATTTGTCAATATTTTCCCAATGTGGATGGTCTTTAAAAAAAAAATACTGTGAGAGAAAGATACTTGATAAAAATCAAATTTATACATATACATAATTATGTGTTGTTTAACTAAGATGAATTGAGGCCTTTTATTTGGTATGTACAATATTAACATGTTGTTTTTAAATAATTTTTCTCTTACACTAATATAAACTAATAGATTGAATAATTTGTCGTAGACAACATCGTTAATTTTTACTATCTTAAAATTAACATCTGACTAAATCTTAAATTTTCCAAATATAAGATGAGCAATTTGCACGTGGTTTAGAATATATATAAGCAGTACTTAATAATTCTTAACTTTCATGATACTTAATTTCAGCTATGAGCTGAGCCCAAAAACCAAAGAGACGTTGGTTTAACAAGCTACAAGACCCAGCATCCTTGGGTTTAGCTACGCGCAAAACCTACACAGATATGGGTAAGGCGAGCTGCCGACCCAACATCCTTGGGATCGGCTACGTGTAAAGCCTAAATAGATGTTGTTTTGCTCGAGCTTCCATACCCACCGCTCGTGGGTTTAGCTATGCGGTGAGCCCAAACACGCGTAGATCTGATGAGATGTTAGACCTAACGTCTTAGGGTTCAAATATGCGATAAGCCCTAACATACATGGGTCTGGCGAGTTGTCAGACCTAATATCTCTGGATAAAGTTATATACTAAGCCCAAAAAGACACGGATCTAACAAACTACAGACCCAACCTTCCTTGATTCAGCTATGTGTTAAGCCCAAACAACTATGGGTCTAGCAAGATGTCATATCCAACATCTCTAGATTAGTTACGTATTGATTCCAAACAAGCATGAGTCTGATAAAGCCTAGACCCATCACCCATTAGCTTGACATCATGCCAAATCAAAGTGGGTATGGGCCTGAGATCATTATGGGCCTATGTTGAATCACAAGGCTTTGTTCGTTTATTCTTAACTTTTAAATTAAAATGTTAATGTCAATAATAATCACCTATCTACACCACCAAATGTATAAAAATCTTATAAGAGCCTACTATATTTCCATCAACATTAATATTGAGTAAAAGATATTTATCCATCGTTAATACTATCATGAGAAAATGACACTTCAACCCTTTCATTCAAGCAACATGACAAGGTTCAAGGGTTATTATATACCCTCTGAATCACCTAGGTAAAGGGTGTAGATAATTCTCAAGAATTTGTATTTTAATTCTCAAAGCATTTATCATACAAAAACAAGAACAAACACTCTTGTTCTTAGAATTTAAAACTTGTTCTTTTCTTTATTACAATCCCTTACTAAAAGTTATTAACTTTATCATTGGAAGGTCCCTAAACCCCACCAAAAGGGATTGTTGTGCTGATCTTAGACCTTCTACCACCAACCATCTACTTTATAAACTCTCGAGTAGGGAATATTGACATGAATGTATAATTACCCACTGTTCAAACACTCAAAAACTTCATCTCTGAACATATTGGATTTTAGAACATTATCAATTAACACCGTCTATGGGAACCTAATAAAAAAACCATCAATTGTTCTTCCAAAGCTGATTTTAACATTTTGAATCGCTATCAATGGTAGACAATCAAGATACCTTTATGACGAGACATGTTATAGACCTCTTTGTAGTTGCTGGTACATCTGCTCCATTAGAGTTTTAACAACTCATCAACTAAATACAAGTCGAGTCGTGTTGGCAACCCTAGAGCAATATTAAACCTTACCACACCAGATAATCTTGGCTTATTATGTAACAGATTTAGTCATAGCTTGTCAATCATAAGTTATCCCCTCAGTCAATAGGTAATTGTATTATCCAAAGGAGGCTAGGCAAACTGCTTGAAGAGCTTTTCACCCTAGTGATCTTCTAGTCCCTCTAGAGGTTGTTCTCATCAACATAAAGCTC
This sequence comes from Populus tremula, assembly GCA_964019445.1. Lineage (NCBI taxonomy): Eukaryota > Viridiplantae > Streptophyta > Magnoliopsida > Malpighiales > Salicaceae > Populus > Populus tremula. The sequence continues at coordinate 6,504,381 of CAXHTJ010000017.1, forward strand.
TCCCCATAAGTGGTCACTCTATACATGATCCTTCTAACCACCATAGGATAAAAGTTAACTATCAATCATGTTGTTCCACGCTAGAATTCTCTAGCCCTTCAAAGTCTATTAGACCACAATCTAATAAAAGTTTAACCGATAAATACATATAAGATGAGGTCTACAAACCTTATGAGATAAAGTGATCACCTTTATCTAGACAAGCCTTGAACACCTTTATCCTTAAATAGTATATATTCCTAAAGATAACTTTGGACAACAATGATGGTCTGGTAGATCCATGAGAACATGTCCAAAATATACATATCAACTTGGAGTGTTAGTCGTCCAAAACAATGATGTTATATGTAAGATGTTCCCTACAACTTTCACAGGTCAGCATGAGCCTAATATAACAACCTGAAGCTAGGCTTTATTGTGAGTTTTAATGACATTTGTTCTCAACTTGTTTCATGATTTAACATTAATATACCTTTCAAAGGGAGATCTATAGAACTCTTTGGTGTTACTCAATCAGGAGAGGGATTCACCAAGGCATATTCGAAGAGGTTTAATAAAGAAATGCTTAAGATAGAGTAATTGATTGAGCCAATAGCTTCAAAGGTTTTGATAAGTGGAGTAGGGGAATGTGACTTACCATTCTTTAAGACTATGAAGAATATCATAAACTTTAAGTGGATACTAGAATGGTAGAAACCTTTTAAAGAGCTCAAAGCTTATCTCTTATATCCTAAAATCTTGTCACAACTAAGGGAAAAATATAAGATTTTGTTTCTTTATCTTAGGATTTCTAATCAAGTAGTTATTTTAGTATTAGTTAGGAAAGAAAACAGTGTACAATGCTCAATCTACTATTACAATCAAACTATCCATGATGCTAAGATAATATATTTAAAAGTGGAAAAGATGGCCTTAGTGAGCGCCTAGAGCTAGTGAAATAGGCATTTGATTTAAGAGAATATGGATACCTATACTAACCAATACCAACTATTAAAAGGTAAGTTTTAGTAGACTTCATAGCAAAAAGTTCTTTTGAGAATGACATTTAGAACAAACCTATGCTAATGGCTGAGTAGCTGATCCTCTCAAGTGAAATTGAGATCTCATCAGAATACATATTATTAATCTCTCCTTGATAATTATATATCAAAAGATCTTTCAATTTAGAAGGAAGTGGTGCTGGGGTAGTGCTTGTGAGTCCTCATGGGCAGGTCTTTGAGTATGGGATTGTAATTGAATTTTTAGCCACCAATAATATGTCAGGGTATGAAACTTTCTTGGTAAGTTTGGGCTTGGCAGAAGCTTTGGAGGTTTTCCCTCTCCATATCCACTGTGGCTTCTAGTTGATAGTAGGATAGTGTCAAGGGACATATAAAATGAGAAACCCCACTTTGATGTACTAATAGAAAGTCCAAGTATACTCTCTTGGATAGATACAGGTAGAGAAATTTCAATTGATGGTATTCCAAAGGAAGAGAATGGCATGGTAGATCTCTTGTTGAAATTGGCAGGCTCCAATTCGGTCGAACTTCCTATGAAGGTATGAATTGAAATCTTATAGAAATCAAGTATAGAATGGGAGTAAGTGGTCGCCCCGGTTAATATAGAGAATGATTAAAGAACTCTCATCCAAGATTATTTTCTTACTAGAGAGTAGCCCTTGGATAGAAATGAGGTTATTCGTCTAATTAGATGAGTAGTAGGGTGTTTTTTGGTTAACATGGTCAATTCAGTTGAACTTATTATCTCCCTTGATAAAGTGTGTCTCCTAGAGAAAGCACTTATGTTTTGAAGGAAACCTATAGAGAAATATATGGTATATACACCGGTTCTAGAGCTTTGGCAGATATCACCACCAACAAGATCATCTTTTTCTTGTGGAAGAACATCCTTTATAGATTTCAAATTCCCAAAATCTAGATCACTAATAATAGGACTTAGTTTTGATAACCGCAAGATGAAAGAGCAATGTCAAAGGCTTGAAAAGAATATAACAAGGTTCAAAATTTATCCTTGATGTGTAAGGGATATTTATCCTTCATTAATGATATCAAGAGAAAATGACACTCTAACCCTTCTATTCAAGCAACATAACAAGGTTTATAGGTTATATATACCCTCTAAATTATCCAAGTAAAGGGTTCATAATTTCTATTCTCTAAGCATTCGTACTTTAATTATCAGAGCATTTATCATACAAAAACAAGAACAAACACTCTTGTTCTTAGAATTTAAAGCTTGTTCTCTTATTTATTACAACATTTTACTAAAAGTCACTGACTTTATCTTTAGAGGGTCCCAAAATCCCACCAAAATAAATTATTTTACAGGTATTATGGTTTTTACCACCAACCATCTACTTTGTGGGCTTTTAAGAAGGGAATATTAACATGAACGTATGATTACTTACTATCTAAACATTAATAAATATCATCCCTAAACATATTGGATTTTAAAACATCAGCTAAAAACCATGTTTTTTTCCCTTCAAAATTCGCTATCATCTCATATTCTATTGCAAATCATAATGAGAGATCATAAATTAATTTTCATTTTCATTAACGAAACAAATTCTCCACCCCATACAAATTTATGGAGCAGATAATGCGATAATTCATTCATATCTCTACCTATGAGATACGATTACAATCTAATTGATTCATACAAAAATTACTAATATTACTCAAATTCACTCCTTTTAATAGAAAATTGTTGAACTCTTAGAACCCAATTCCGTATCCAATGCACCGAAATAGTTGGGGCATCAATTCGAGTGAGTGAATTTTGATATATTTATCCTTTTTCCTTCAAGCGAAAACTGGTGAAACCAAACCTCAAACGATGTTCTGAACCAACTTCCTTTTACAAAAACGAGAGGAAAAAGGAAGAAGAGAGAGACCAAAACCAGTGGAGAAGCATGTGGTTCCGTGCACAAATATGGAAAACATCATTCATGTGTGATGTGTCCACCACCCCAGCTTTAAACCCAAAAGAAAGAAACATGAAAATCACTTCTTTTTATCCAAAACCAGCTCTCAAGTCTAAAACGTGAAGAAAACAACACACTTTTTGGAAGTTGATGGAGCTGGGAGGTGCGTGAATGGAAGAGAAGGAAAGAAGAGTAAAAAGGAGACAAGGATTTGAGTCACGGAACTGTACTGGCAACGAACTACGGACAGGACACCCATCCGGCGATTGCGTAATTGCCATCGTTTTTCTCACTTTCCTTTCGTACTTCCTCTCTCCTCTTTTGTGTTCCTACTTGCTTTTTAAAAGTGAGTACTCGGTTAATTTGGGCAAAAAAAAAAAAACAGTTATTTCAGAGAATTCTTTAAATTGTCCAATTTTTTTTTTTAATTTCTATGATTTAAAATAATCTTAAGTTATTAAGTTTATATTTTATCCAAATTTTAGATCTATTACACCATTTCTTTTTATTTTTAAATTTCAATTAATTAGATAAAATTAGATCCTAGAATAATTAATTATACCAAATCAGGTTTAAATGAAGGAAATTACAAGCACGTTAGTTTTAAAAATTTATAAAAAAATGTATATAAATTTTAAAAAAAATTAAGGCAATGAGGGTAACTTTTTTTTTGTTTTACACAAATTGCATTAAATAAATTTTAAAAACTTTATTACTCGTTCGGAAAATTAAGGTTTTTATTTAATAGTTCTTGCCCATGCTTACCTTTCTTCATCTCTTAATTATCCAAGTTAATTAGTGGAGTAAGGTTTAATATTTCTTTCTTTTTTTTTGTAGTGGTTAGTCCCTTCAAATTTTGATAATGAGTCCTTTTATTTTAAAGTTTTAATTAATTCTCAGATGAATACACGAGTGTGAGTACTTTAGAAAATGCCTTACAAACTAAATATTTATATAAATAATGCATCAAATCATTACTAATAAAAAAAATTGTCTTTATATACATATACACACACATATGGTTATTCTTAATCTGATATAGAAAAATTGATCAGTAATATTATGATTGGTAGAACTATAAAAATAAAATAAAAAGTTGATGTTTAAAAGGAATATTTTGGGGTCTAATCAATCAGAGAAGATGGACGTTGATCCTTGCTAAAATTAATATTTTGATGTCTCCACCACCAAGTTGCTTAAGTTTTGGGTCAAGATGTGTCACTATATGGAAACAAACCGATTTTTTGATGAAATTTTTTTGTTGATGATTTTTATCAATAAATATAATTTTAATTTTAATTTTATTAATATATATTGATAGATTATTTTCTTCGGCAATATAATCTATATATACCGATAAAATAAATTTACTAGTATATACCAACAAATTATATATGAACTTGTAACGTTAATATTCATAGTTGATGATCGATCTTTCAAAGTTCTTAGAATGGAAAGTTGAGTAATTTATTTCATAACATGGAAAAATCACATTAATTTATCATCAAGAATGCCTTGGGTCGTACATTTTGTAGGAGTGAAATCTTTGTTTTTTGAGCTTCATAAACAATATATATATATATATAGGTGTATTAAGTTACAGAAAGCTTGTAGGACGTCTCTTGTTAATATTAGTCAATTGCAAAATCACGAAAAACATTTAATTTAATAAAAAAACATCATCTATTTGTTGCTTTATCTTGCAAAAATTCTTAGAATTATCCACGTCTGGATGAATATACAAGTTCATAAAATTCGTAGGAGAGTAATTAACCAAATTATTGATGATAAGATTGAAAACTTGTATCATTTCATAAACTTCATTTGAAAAATTGACAAATATCTTAGGAGATCTTTAAATAAAAACATTGACAAACTTCATTTTTAGATGTTGAAATATATAGTTTCATAGAAAGCTTTACCAATCACCATTTGTAAGCTCAATTTCTATTTCTAGTGACCTTTTAAAATGAAAAAAAAAAAAAAGCAGTAAAAAGAATACCATCTGACTTCCTAATTTTCATCAACTTTTGTTCTTAAATTTTGCACCTCCAAAATTTTACATTTCGTCGATAGAATAGCCCAATGATGTTTTACTTTTACCAACACAATTATTGATAGTTATTGTTTGTTGAAAAACTTATCATTATTAATTTTTATTTTATCGATTATTCCATATAATGTAATCAATGGATATAGAGGGAAAAAGCGTGCAAAGCAAAAAAAAATTACTGGTATCATTTTATCAGTATTTTTATTGGTGATGATGACATAAAAAAACCATTTGTAATTTTATCGGTGATTTGTTTTCATATTACTGATGGAATTAACACGTTGGTGATTAAATAGTGTTAGTGACATTTCCTGTAATTCTTTTTCAATTCTTTGAAATTTTTCAAAAAAAGACTTCTTCTATCATTAAGTTGTTTAAATATATTTTTTAAGAAAATAGATTTAATTAACAAAATAGAAAAAAAAATTAAAAGCAATTAAAATAAAAATCAAATATTTATTATAGATTTAAAAATTTATCAGTTTAAATATAATTCATCTATAAAAGATATGCTCAAGGAGGAGGTGGTGGGTCTTCGTCGGGATCGAGGAGGCGATAAGGTGGACCACATGTACCACCCATGTATAATTTCATCTTCATGTATAATTGCTGGATTTCAGTCATCTCAGCACTAAGTCGTTTTGTCTAAGCATCAAGATGGGTTGTTCAAGATTCAACTTTTTGGTTTAAAATCACTTGGAACTCCATAAATTGAGTGCTTGAAACCAATTATGAGCATCTAACGACTGGAACACTTTAGATCATCCGCAACTTCTTAGCCGTAGTGTATGAGATACCATAAATTCAATTTCTATCGGGTTCATTGTATGATCCTACCTCCAACTACAAATCCGGATTGATTTTTGGATGGGTCAAAAAATCATCCTTGTATCTCTTTTATAACCAAGTGTTAAAAAATAATTCAAAAAAATTCAACTAATTCAAACATATAATAACTTAACAAATCAAATAGTTGAAATCCAACATTCCACGAACTATTACACCCCTTTCTAATGGTCATCATTTTGCATGTGAGTTTATACAAAAAGATCTAACAATCTGGTTCTATAATGAGCATGCCCATGGATTCTACACTCGATTAAATCTTCATTTTAAAGTTAATACAATATACAAAAGTTTGGATGCATGTTAATTTTTTGGTATCCTAAGATAAGGGGTTTCATCATGGATTTAGTAGTATATAAGTTCCTTTTCAGTTTCTTCCTTTCAGGTAAAATGCTTCTCGTCCATTTGACAATTTTATTGTAACCAACCTCACTCAGCTTGTGATTTGACTTGATAGTGAACACATATGCAACATCCAATAATTTACTGTGATTTGTACACCCATCCAATAATAGTTTGTTGGAGTCTTTTAAAAGATCAAAAAGTCTCATCACATCTGCATTTACTTCTTCATCTATGATTGAACATTCACCTGCATAACCTTGATTCAAGAACGAAAAACTTGTAAACATAATAGTTATCGACTTCACTTATCAAGAATTTGTAATTAGGTTTTGCCAAACAATACTAGACTTATTTAGGTCATCTTATAATACCAACACAACCTAAACAAACCCAAAAGAACCAAAGAAAGGTAAAAAAAAAAAAAAAAAAACTAAAATAGAACAAAATTTGGACAATAGCCAAAACGGTCTCTCCATTTTAAAAATGGCAAAGCAGTAGACAAAATGGTCCAACCATTTTGAGAAATTGTATAACCGTTTCTAAAACTAGTTTAGCCTTTTCTCAAAACAACTAGTTTGTTTCTAAAAAAATTCTAGAAACTTTTGGGGTTCTTCAAAAATGGTCTGACCGATTATAAAACAGTTTAACTGATTTTGCCAATGGGTAGAAAACTATGTATAATAGCTAGTTTTTTTTCTAAGCCTATAAATAGCCTTTTAAGGCAAAAATCTAAGTATAATCCTTCTAAAAAACAACCTATAACACTCTTGTTTTACTTTTAATCATTAAAAAAAAAGGTTAGGTGTGAAATGACAAAATCCTTCTAAAGAGATTAATTGTTATTCTAATTAACTCTACTAAGAAAGTATATTGTGAAAACCATAAGTGACACTCTAAACACTTGTGAAAGTCTCTTAGAGATAAAATTGTGAGTGATTTAATTCTTGTCCTTTAACAAGTATTGGTGAAAGATATCATAGTCTTTAGCTTGTAAAAAGATTAGGGATAACGATTTGATCTTAAACCCACAAACAGACTAGGTATAATCTTGCACCCGCAAAAAAATCATGTAAATGTTAGGTCTCACTCATTAAGAAGACCACTATGTGATAATAAAACTCATGAATGAGAGTTCAAGGAGAGAAGTATCAATTTTGTTGAACATCTATAAATCTTAGTGCAATCTCTCTAAACTCTCACTCTTTAATTATTGCATTTATATTGTTTATTGCTTCTGCATTTGGTTAGTGTTTAGAATTGCATGTTATTAGGTACTTTTTTTTTAATTTATTGTTTTACTTGCATACCCAAGTCACCCCTCTTTTAGGTGTTTGTGTTGTCTTAATCCTAGAACAACACAAACTACATGCACTATAAATATATATATATAAATAACATTTTAAAATTGAGCGGGAACAAAAAATAAATAATTTTGTTGACTTGATGTGTAAAAGTTCTTAAAAAAAAAAAAAAAACTAAACCAAAATAAAGATGCTAACAAATTGAGTGTTGTTCAGGTAAGTTTTTTTTTGGAGCTAGATTGAGTTTTGAACATGGTGATCAAGTTGTGTTTGGGCTCACTTGATCAAACAGAACATGCTAAACCGTATTTTACAATATTTGATTGGAAACTCGAGACATCCAATAGACCATAACATATGATGACGCAAGATGGAAAAAAAAAAAAACAAAATTATGCCAGCATGTTATTATATTTCAATTCAATTTTTATTTTCAGTTTACAAAAAAAAAATATAAATACATAATAAAGCAAAGATACTAAATAGTAAATCAAGCTGAAAATTAAGGTTTCTCTATTTTTAGTTATCACCTAATATCTCGATATAGTTTTTGTTAATTATTATCAACTATTTTAGTTTTGAAATATTTAATGATTGATTAATCTTATTTAATATATTGATCAAATACATTTTAGGTTTTTTATGTTTAATTTAAAATTTAATTTTATCATTATATATATATATAGAGTGCCGGAGCAGTGTTTAATTTAAAATCTTTGAAGTTTCGCACTTCTCCAACTGCCAACTGGGAGCAGCCAATGAGACAAGTCAGCTTCCATAATTTTAATATCATATCACACAAAAAGCCTCTTGTCTCACTCACCCAACTAACTAATTCCTCTACAAAAAACCACCTCGTTCCCAGAAAAAAAATATATATATCATTTCTAGTAACAACAAATTAAAAAATGTACACAAAACAGAAACTAAAAAAAAAAAAAAAATTATTATAACATCTTTCTTCGTTATTCGCTAGTTGTACCTGGCAAGTACCCTACCTGTACCTTCTCTCTCTCCCTCTGTTCTTTCATCACCTTTTCATGTCTTCACAGGGCTTTTTAATTTTTTAATTTTCAATTATCTTTTTATTTTTAAATATTTTAATACTAAATTTTAAAAAATTAAAAAAATATTATTTTTATTCATTATAAACCACCTCTGGCTCTGGTACCTCTCTATATATACACATCCCACTATCCTCCCATTCCGCCTCTCCCTCTCCCTTCTCTCCCTCTCTCAAGAACTCTTCATTCTTCAAGCCTTCAATATTACATCTTACCGTCTGCAAGAACAACCCACTTGCTCTTTACTATCTAACTCTCAAATTAATCTTCTCGTAGTCTTTACGTTCTCTACGCTAATCTGTTGAATCCATCCTTCTAGAATGAAGCAGCTAATTCGCCGCCTCTCCAGGGTTGCGGACTCTTCTCAATATAGCCTTCTACGCCCGAATTCTCAGTCCACCCCCTCCACAACCACCGCTCGCCGGAGATCAGGCGGCTCGAGGTCGGCCCACAGGCGAGGAGCCGACAAGCCGGTGCCTGAGGGGCACGTACCGGTGTATGTTGGCGATGAGATGGAGCGGTTTACGGTGAGTGCTGAGCTCTTGAACCGCCCGGTCTTCATATGGCTTCTGAACAAGTCGGCTCAAGAATACGGGTACGAGCAGAGAGGAGTGCTGAGAATTCCATGTCACGTGCTCGTTTTTGAACGAGTTATAGAGTCGCTGAGACTCGGGCTTGAGTCAAGTGACCTTGAGGATCTACTTGGTTCCCTGTTCACCTCCGAGGACTATTTGTGAGATTACTTATATGTGGGGAGGTTTTTATAGATCCTTGAAATATATTGGCAACATCAAGAGATCGTTTTCTGGGATTTTCTTTTTGGTAAATATACCTCTTTCGATCTTGATGACGGGCGATGAAGAGAGATTCGAAGGGTTTTTTTTTTTTTTTTTTTCGGTTGTAAAAACAGGGGCTGGGGAGAAAATAGAAAACTAGTTGTTCTTTTTGTTTGCCCTAATTTTTTAAGGATTGCATTTTATGGTTGGTTCTTGAGAAATTATGGGAAATATAATACAAAGGTTAATACCAATGAAAGAATCCATCTTGAGATTTGGTAAAATCAAGAAGCCACACTTTGGATCTTGGAGAGATCATCAGTTATTGCTTACATTTTAATGTTTTTTTTTTGTTAAAAAAAAATAGTCTTTCTTCCCCTGAAATTCCTCATGCACATTTTATGCCTTACTGTCACTCCTCTGATCCCTTTGGTTGCCTTCTTCCCCTTTTCTGTTAAAGATAACGGGGAATTTGAGATTTTAGGGGTTCTATATCAATTAAGGTGACTTCTCATTAATTAGTCATCGTTTAATTATGAGAGGAGTTTTCTTGATTTGGAGCGGCTAATTAAATCTTGTATTGAAATATATATATATATATATATATATATATAGGGGTACAGGTGTTGATTAATAATTGATATGAGGCTATTTCTGTAAGTTTAAGGCGTGAGAGTATATTCTTGGCATGTGCTGCTGTCTTGAGTCCAAATTAATCTTTCTAGTTTCAAGACTGTTCAGCTCAAAATCTCTGTTATTTGCTGTGATTTGTCTGTTTAAAACTAAAACCGGAAGTTTATAAATGTAAGTATTTTATAAGTGTAGGCTATAATTAAAGACTCTTTCTGGTCATCAATAATGCATGTACAATAAATTATGGAACAGAGGTAAGAGTAGACGATGAAATCATTTTAAATTCAAAGCCTTTTTTTGTATTTAATACAACATATATTAAAATAAATATTTGAAAGAGTTCAAAGGAATAAAATTTTATAGAAAAAAAATTATTTATTTTGTCAAAATCATAATTTCTTTTATATATATATATATATTATTTTGACGAAACAAGTATTTTTTATTAACAACATGACTTTTGGATCAAAAACACCTAAATTTCAACTTTTTATATCCATAAACCACATAAACAAATCTTAGAAACCATAATAACATCATCCTTAACCTTTAATTAGTCTAAAAATAAAAAAATAAAACAAATAAAACTAAATAGTCTCCAATTAAAAAGGAAAAATCACCTTCATTGAACTCATGTATCAAAGGTGAATTCATTGAGATCAATCCTTTTTTTTCTTAGTATGTGGCTAGCCAAAATTCTTTTCTCTCATCTACCTTCATTTGTGACTTATTTATTCTCTCCTATGTCAACACTCAAATACTAAATGTGAAAAAATAAAATTTTAGAATTGAAATATAAATTTAAAACTATAGGTACTAAAAATGCAAAAATAGAAAAGTTTAAGGAAGAAATTCAACCTTTACAAAAACTTGAAGGAATAATTAAATTTCTTTTTATTTAGTTCTTTTATAATTGAAATAGATATTTGAAGAAAGATAACTGTTTAAAATTTGGATTAAAAAATGCATTTTGTTAGAAGAATTATTGTTCTCTTATTAATGTTTTTTTAAAAATAAGTATGAAAGTCTAAAACTAAATAGACAAAATATGTTTAAATGAAAACTATTGATATGAAAATGATATATTTTATTTTTTTTGTAAAAAAGAAAAAAGCCACGTTATTTTTTTTTTGTCCTGCTTCTTTTAAGTATTTTAAGACAACCAATTTAAATTTCATTCCATCAAATTGGCCTCAAATTCAATACTGAGATTTTTCCATATACCTTGAATTGTCAATAATATAAAAGGAGAAGAAAATGTCAATACAAACATTAAATGAAATAATGAAATGAAAAAAAAAATAGTTCAGTGACCATTCCCTTTAATTTAAAATCATAACCTTGATATATTTGATAAATTACTTGCATTTGAAATCATTACTTAATAAAAATTGTTTTAAATATCAAGATATAATGCACATGGTAATTCTCATGTCCATATCATGATGAGTTCGATACATGACAAGCAAATATAATATTTGGATGATTAAGAAAAATAATTGTTTGATTGAATATCAAAAGTTTATAAAAGTTTGAAATTGTTTAGTAAAAACCAAATATATTTTTTTAAGGATAATTTGAAAATATAAATAAGACATAAATAAAATATCACTACAAATATATAAAGTATTTACTTGTAGAATTATAAAATCTCATATGAAAAACAAGATAAGAAAAAAAGTTATTGCTAAGAATTTTACTATCTATCACGAAAGCTAAATTGCTCATCACTAATCAATAAATGTAAATGAATCAAGGCCTACAAACTACAAAACTTACTCAAATTGTTTTCCTCTACTATAATAAAATCTAAAGCTAGAGGAAGGAGAGCACCCAAATAAAGAAGACGAAGAGAGCATAAGTTTTCTATTTGGTTTCTTCTTTTATACTTTTTTTAGGCGATGTTTGTTTCCCGAAAAGTAATTTTCGGGAAACTATTTTCTAAACTTTCATGTGTTTGTTTGTCATTAAAAGTTGGTAAACGAAAAATACTTTTCGGTCAACGGAAAATACTTTCCAGTCAATTTCAGTTAAAAAAAAAATTTGACTTGGTTTTCAGGAAAGTGTTTTCCCTATAGCTGTGTTTGTTTTCCGGAAAATGATTTCTGAGAAATCACTTTCCAAACTTTCTTGTGTTTGTTTGCTAGTAGGAAAGTTGGTCGATGGAAAACACTTTCTAGTAAAAGAAAAATTTGGCTTGGTTTTCAGGAAAGTGTTTTCCTGAAAAATTTGGGGGGAAAACACTTTCCGGAAGTTGTGAAAAATTTAAAAATGTCATTATTTGCTGATTATATTAAATTTGACTCTCAAACTTTTGATTGCTATATATATTTTGTTTTGAATATTTATTTTTCAATTTCATCTCTTAAAATTTTATTTTTATATTAACTTTGGTTCTTATTTTTATAATTGGTATTTGCTTTTTCCTTATCATATTTTTATTGAAATTTTTTATCTATCAAATTTGGTCCTCATTCTTTTGATTGTTACTTATTTTATTTGAAATAATTTATGAAATGTTGATTATTATTATTTTAATTTCTTCATCTTTTTTTTTTTTTAAATTTTATCTCTATTATTTTGATTATTATTTATTTTATTTGAGATCATTTATGAAATTATATTTTTTTTTTCAATTTCATTCTCATTCAACTTTTAATTTGTAAGATTTGTTCCTTATTATTTTAATAAACTTGAGAAAAATAAAATATTAATAAGTTATTTTCCAGTTTATTTTCCATGACATAACCAAATACTGGAAAGTGTTTTACAACTCATTTTCCATTACACTACCAAATATCAGAAAATACTTTCTTGGAATTCACTTTCTCGGAATTCACTTTTCCCGGAATTCACTTTCCAAAAAAAAACTATTTTCCAGCAAACAAACGGAGCCTTAGATTGAAGCTACTTCACTCCAATGTATATAGTAAACTAGGAATGCATTATTAAGTCAAAATTTATTAAGCATTTAGTAAATTTGACTTTACATAATAAATAAAAATATTTTCAGAACAAATATTTTAATGGTATTTTGTATGATATATATATATATATATATATATATATATATATATATATATATATCTTAACTTATCATTAAATATATTACCTTGTACCCTTTTAATTATTCGCTGGTTGTCATAAGGGACACAAGTTACTGGGATTGAATTTAGCCAGCATGAAATATCTCTAAAAAATTCTAAAGTCACATAATTATTTCTTTAGCTTTATCAAGACCAATAAACTCTAATTTCATCTTGGATCTTATGATACAAGTTTTCTTATAGAATTTTACAAGACAATTGCTCTTCCAAGCATAAAAATGTACCCACTAGTGAATTTTGAATGCTTAGTGTTGAATATCATACTTGCAATACTATAATGATCAAATACCATTAGATACTCAGCATAGTGTAGTTCCAAGTCCAAGATATATCTAAAACATTTGAGTAACTTATTTATTTCTTTCCATTAATCCACACCTGGATTATTGATACCTACCTAGCTTGCTAATTAAGTATGTAATATATGTTCTTGTACATTTCATAACATACATAAAGCCTTTAAATATTTCAAAATATTACAATTGTTGTATTCTCTCATCTTTATTTTAGATAGATGTATATTTATATCTATTGATATTTGACAATACTATTATGACCTTTATAAAATTTATCAAAACTCTGCTCAATATAATGAGATTGGAACAATACAAATTTTATTTTCTAGTATGTTATCCACAATATACAAGTTTTTCATGTAAAATTTATTTAATAACATTTTTTTTGTAAACTTGAACATCTATTCCTTTTTGCTCAAAATTAACATGTTGTCCATATAGAAACGTACAATGACATAACTTTTATTCATATTTTTTTTTATATATAAACACATTTATTAATCTCATTAATTTTAAACTTATTTAATAACATAACCTTGTCAAACCTTTCATATCATTATTTAAGAGCTTATTTCAAACCATATAATGACTTCACAAGATTATAAATTTTATTTTCCTTTCTTTAATGACAAAACCTCAAGTTATTCCACATAAAACTATTTTTCAAGATCATCATTTAAAAAGATTGTTTTTAAGTCCATTTAATATTTTCAAGCTTATTAGTAGTTGTGATGACTATTAATGTCTATATAAAAGTTATCATTAACACATGTGAATATATGTTAAAATAGTTCACATCATTTTGTATTTTGAATCCTTTTACAACTAGTTTTACTTTTTATTTTCCAATGGTTCCTATACTGAGATTTGTTTTCTATACTTTTTGGCTTAATGTCCAATCTTGTTGCAAATAAAGCATATATTATTTAATTACTTAACAATGTCTTTACCCTTCGTAACAAGCTTGTTCTTTTAATTTTTATAATAGAACTTCATCACTTGTTCAATCATATTCTCCCTACCATTAATAGAAAATGTTAGCTCTCATTTCTAATAATATGTTATCCTTTTGTGTCTTCAACCTCATAATAAGATCTTCAACTCCCATATCTTTTTGCTTATGCTTAATATAGTTCTTAAAGTCTTTTCAAGATGGTGATAATTTTTTAACTCTTAAACTTGACTCATTACAATACTTAAACAAATCATCTTGAAGTCTATAAATTGGTCGATTATGAATTTTTTTATACTATCATCTTCAGCCTTGTACTTCTAATCCAAAACTTTTCATAGTGTCTTTTCACTATTAATAAATATATATACATGATATAGTATATTGTCTAATTCATTTAACACCACCAGAAATTCGCTAAATACCAACGGACATACCGACAGAATTTTTTCTGTCGGTATTTTTCGGCCGAAATCACCGACGGAAAATATTCGTCGGTAATTAGGTCGGTAATTACAGACCGAATTACCGACAGAAAATTCAGAATTAATGAAAAAAGGGCGGGTAGGTGGCGCGGAGGTTTTGGCGGGTGATTTTTCCGACGGCATCACCGATGGAATTAAAACCTGGGGCCCGTACGCGTGATGGGACCTGTTCACCGTAAAAAATACCGACGGAATCACCGACGGATTTGAAATGCCATATCCGTGCCGGTGACGTGACCGGTGCATCGTTAAAAATACCGACGGAATCACCGAGGGATTTGAATAGCAGGTCCGTGCGGTGACGTGTCGATTTCCCGTCAGAATTACCGACGGTTTCGCCGACGGATTCACCGACGGAATCAAAACCGTCGGTAAGTCCGTCAGCAAAAGTGAATATATGGCCACTCTGCCGACACTCTCCTCCCCCATTTCTCCTTCTTCTTCCTAATCCTAACCCTCCCCATCTGCAAAATAACCAGCCCCCCTCGCCCCAAAACAAAAATCTTCCTCATCTCAGCACAACAAGTTGTATTTCTTGAAGTTTTGTGGTCACAGCATCCGTGTTCTGATTTACCGACGGATTTTATCATTTTTTGTAAGTAATTCTATCTTTTAAAATTTTAACATTTAAATGTCAATTTTATTGTTTTTTTAGTATATGTATATTTTTTTTAGTAGATGTACATGTTTTATTGTTATTTCTCAAACAAACTTGTAGTATATGAATGTATAATTTTATACTTGTTATGGTTTGTTTTAGATTTTGTAAGATTGTATTTGTTTGTAAATTGTTAAAACTTAATTTGTAGAATTACCGAATTACATGTTATGTTTTGAAATAATTAAGAGCTTGCTTAATGGGTCCTTTTTATAGAGGTTCGATAGAAGTCATGGATGATCGTTCATGGATGTATCTAGATTCACCCCAAGGATTGCGGAGGATGGATTATTGTAATGGGGTTCAGGGTTTTATTAATTTCGCAACATCTATTCCCAGAAATTTTACTGGAGGCGGTATTAGGTGTCCATGCAGGAAGTGTCAAAATAAAAAGTATCTGCATCCAGATGTTGTAATGATGCATCTTCTACACAAAGGGTTTGTGGAGGATTACGAGTGTTGGTATGCACATGGAGAGGTATTTGTTAGTAATAGGAGAATGGGAGAAACGGTGGTTGGGTCAACTTCTAGTGCTAGCAACGTGCATGAAGCGGCAAATGACAACACTAATCCTTACAGAAACATGGTTATGGATGCAATGAGAATGAATCAAGATAATGTCAATCAATGTCCAATCGTAGAAGAAGAACCTAATGCAGAGGCAGCTAGGTTTTTTGATTTGTTGAAAGATTCTGACGAACCATTATGGGATGGCTGCACAAACCACAGTAAATTATCGGCTGTGGCACAGGTGTTCACCATCAAGTCAGATCACGGGTTGAGTGAGGCCGGGTATGACAAAATTATTGATTGGGCAAGAAGCATTTTACCTGAAGGGAACAGGCTCAAAGAGAACTTCTATGCTGCGAAGTCCATGATGAAACCCCTCGGTTTAGGATACCAGAAAATTGACATGTGCCCTAACTTCTGCATGTTATACTACCTTGAAAATGCTGAGATGACCGAGTGCATGACATGCGGGCATTCCCGTTACAAACCCAGAACTGGCAGGGGGAAGACTCTAGTGGCATATAAAAAACTTAGATATTTCCCGATCACACCTAGACTGCAGAGGTTATTTATGTCACCAAGGACTGCTGAGCACATGACATGGCACCAAACACACGATGCCGTTGATGGTGTGATGGTGCATCCTTCTGACGGCGAAGCGTGGAAACGCTTTAACAGTGTTCATCCTGACTTTTCTGCTGAATCAAGGAATGTTCGACTTGGGTTGTGTACAGACGGGTTCAACCCATTTGGGTCATTTTGCTCCCTATTCTTGTTGGCCGGTCATTCTCACAGTTTATAACTTGCCACCCGGGAATGTGTATGAGGCCGGAGTTCATGTTTCTATCTACTGTCATACCCGGTCCAAGCAGCCCGGGGCGGAATATAGATGTTTGTCTTCGACCGTTGATAGATGAGCTGGCGCAGTTGTGGTCCTCCGGATCTCTGACTTATGATATATCGAGGAAACAAAATTTCCTTATGAGGGCGGCTTTGATGTGGACTATCAGTGATTTTCCAGCTTATGGAATGCTTTCTGGTTGGAGCACGCATGGGAAACTCGCATGTCCATACTGCATGGAAAACAACAAGGCATTCACGCTAGCAAACGGAGGTAAAGCTTCTTTTTTTGACTGTCACCGTCGCTTCTTGCCACTTAATCACAGGTTCAGAAAGAACAGAAAAGATTTCTTTGTTGGTAGAGTTGAAAAAGATGTTGCATCCCCGCGTCTTTCTGGTGAAGAATTGCATCATGTTGTATCAGAGTACGGTGACATTGTGTTTGGCCTTCAATCAGGTAAGCAAAAGTTTCCTGGTTTTGGTTTGACCCATAATTGGGTAAAGCGAAGTATCTTTTGGGAGCTTCCGTATTGGAAGACTAATCTTCTCCGCCATAACCTTGACGTCATGCACATCGAAAAGAACGTGTTTGAGAATATTTTCAACACCGTCATGGATGTGAAGGGGAAGACAAAGGACAACATGAAGGCTAGATTGGATATAGCTTTATACTGTAACCGTAAAAATATGGAGTTGGTTTATGACGAGTCACGGGTTGCAAAACCAAGGGCAAGCTTCGTGTTAGAGAAAAACGCACAACTGCTAGTCTACAAATGGCTTAAGAGTCTGCGTTTCCCGGATGGACATGCATCGAACATATCAAGGCTTGTTAACATAGAGGACTGCAGATTGTATGGAATGAAGAGCCATGACTGCCACGTGTTTATGCAAACACTCATCCCATTAGCTTTTCGTGATTTGTTGCCAAAGGGAATATGGGATGCACTAACGGAGATCAGTCATTTCTTCAGAGATATATGCTCCAGCAAGATGAATGTTGAGCACATTGAGATGCTTCAAACGAATATCATCGAGACACTATGCAAACTTGAGATGATATTCCCTCCTTCATTTTTTGACTCAATGGAGCATCTCCCTATACATCTACCGTTCGAGGCAAAAGCTGGAGGACCGGTCCAGTATAGATGGATGTACCCATTCGAACGGTGAGATATTACAGTTGCAATGGAATTCATATCTTAAAGTATTTTCTATGTTTTTCTTATTTGAAAATACTTGAATTGTACTTCAATGCAGGTACTTGTTTAATCTAAAAAAAAAGGTTAAGAACAAGGCGCATGTTGAGGCTTCGATATCTGAGGCTATATTGTGAAGAGATATCAACATTTATCTCGTACTATTTCGAACCTCATCTGAGAACAAGAATCAATCGCGTTCCACGGCATGACGATGGCGGTGAAGTGCCTTCCAGTGGGAACTTGTCAATATTCTCCAATACTGGACGACCCACACCTAAAAATGCCGTAAGAGGAAGATATTTGTCGGAAATAGAATTCAAACAAGCACACAACTATGTTCTATTTAACTGTGATGAGCTGAGACCATTTATTCAGTAAGTCTATATATGTGTAATACTAATTAAACTTTGTCAGTAATATACTGTTAATTATATATTGTAATATCATACACTCATTATCACTTGCAGGCAACATCGACAATATTTGCTCTCCAATAACTCGCAGCTGACCGAATCCCAGATCTTTCAATTACAAGATGAACAATTTGCCACATGGTTCAGAACACATGTAAGCACTATCACAAACTCATTCTAACGTATGCATGTCATTACGAGATTCTCGTTCATTTACCGTGTATTGATACATTTAATTACATATATTTACAAGGTTTATCAAATGGGAAGGAGTGCGCCCAAGTCATTGTCTTCACTAAGCCTCGGCCCTGAAAGAAAAGTTAAGTGCTACAACGGGTAATTTTGTCAATGGATATGTTTTCCATACTGAAGATACGGGCAAGGAAGAAAGACATACAACTGCGGTGTTTGTGTTAAGGGATCCACAAGTAGCCAGTTAGAAGTTGACTACTATGGTAGATTAGAAGAGGTCGTCGAACTGCAATATCATAGCGAGCAGAATAAAGTGTTTTTATTCAAATGCTATTGGTATGACACGACGGACAGAGGAATCAGAGTTGATCCGCACCATGGTCTGGTCGAAATCAACTCAAAAGCTAGACTCCGCAACATAAACGATGTCTTTGTTTTCGCAAAGCAATGTCAACAAGTTTATTACACATACACCCCTTCATTTAGAAAGGATCGTTCAAGAGTTGATTGGTT
Source organism: Populus tremula (assembly GCA_964019445.1). Lineage (NCBI taxonomy): Eukaryota > Viridiplantae > Streptophyta > Magnoliopsida > Malpighiales > Salicaceae > Populus > Populus tremula. Next base: position 6,523,493 of record CAXHTJ010000017.1, read on the forward strand.
TTCCGTTTTAAAAACGAAACCACGGGGTCGTGTCGAGGTTGTTCAGGATGAGAACGAAGACACAAGTGTGCGAGATGAAGTCTTTCAAGTTCGTGAGTTGGTTGAACCATATCGAGTTGCTCCTTCGATTGAATTGGAAGAAAATTCAAATTTTCGAGTTCTCGATGATAGTCTTGTTGATATTGACGGAGAGGAGTTGAATGTTGTTCTCAGCTCTAACAGAGAAGCAAATGTCGATGAAGAAGATGATATCCATATTGAAGATTGCGATGAAGATGATGACAATTCAACTGATGAGGAAGAAGAAGAGAATTCCGACTAATTATGAAAATGAAGCCCTATGTAAAAACATTTGTCTCATGTAATTTAGATTATAGATGATGTATTTTGTAAAACATAATATTTACTGTTTAAGCAATGTGGTTATTGTGTTTATGTGATGGACAGTTTATCAGTTAAGTTTCTGCAGGCAGGTAAACAGGCAATACAAAGACAACCTTTCCTGCATCATGCAATCTTACCGACGTCCATACCGACGGTTAGTGATCCGTCGGTATCTCACAGAGAGTTCGAAATTAATTACACGAAATGCCACCAACACCGACGACATTACTGACGGCTTCACCGACACATACACCGACGGATTATAGTCCGTCGGTATCTCACAGAGAGTTCGAAAAGAATTACAACAAAATGCCACATTCATCGACGGGCATACCGAGGGAATTACATCCGTCGGTATCTCACAGAGAGTTCAAAAATATTTACAACAAAATGCCACAATCAGCGACGGGCATACCGACGGATTCCAGTCCGTCGGTATCTCACAGAGAGTTCGAAAATATTTACAACAAAATGCCACAATCACCGATGGATTCACCGACAGATTTGTCGACGCTAATACTGACGGACCGCGCGATTTCCAAAGTGTGTGAATTAATGCGCCTCTGAACTTGTCATATTACCGATGGAATCACCGACGGACTGCGAAAAATATGGAGGGCTTTAAAAAATTCGGGGTGAAATTCAAAAAATACCGACAGATTTTTGACCTGTTACCGACATAATTTTTTACCTTTTACCGACAGATATTAATTCCGTCGATGATTCTGTCGGTAAAACTGCCCTATAAGTTCCAGCCCCCGCCGCTTCGCCTCATTTTTTCTTCTTCTCCCCGCCGCTTCGCTTCTCCTCCGTTTTTCACCTCAGAATTTTCATTTTTTTGCCCTCAATCCTTCAAGACTTTCACCTTGAATCTCTAGCAAGATTTGGTGTTGTAAATCTTCATCATATTAAAAGGTATGTGTTTTTTTTCTAATTTATTTTATTTTAATTTATTTTTAGTTGTTTTTATTTTTGTTGTTTTGGTGTTTTTTGTTGCAATGTAGATAAAATTTTCAATTTGACACATTATTAAGGTATGTATATTTCGTTCCTTTTCTTGATGTAGGTTTTTTTTTTGAATTTTTAATATTTTGTTTGTTGTTAGAATTTTATTAGTTAAAGTTGAATATTGAATTTTTTGAATTTTTTGAATTTGTTGAATATTTGTTAATTTAATTGTTAGTCTATATTTTTTTTAATTTATTGAATATAATTTATTGTTGTATTGCCTATATAAATTGATTAATTTATTGAATTAATATTGTTAATGTTGAATTTACCTTAGAATTAATAATTGCGTTTGTTGGAATAATTAGTAATTGCATATGTTTTTAATTGTTAGTTTATATATTTTTTTAAATTATTGAATATATTTTATTGTTGTATTGACAAAATTATTGAATAATTTGTTGAATTATAATTGTTAATGTTGAATTTACCTTAGAATTAGTAATTGGATATGTTGGAATAATTAGTAATTCTGTTTATATTATTGCATGATTTGTGTTTAATTGTTTCCATTGATTTTAATTGTTAGGCTATAATTCTTTTTTATTTTATTGAATATATTTTATTGTTGTATTGCCATAATTATTTAATCAATTGTTGAATTAATATTGTTAATGTTGAATTTATCTTAGATTTAATTATTGAATATGTTGGAAGAATTATTAATTTTACTCTAACTTGATGATTTGTGTTTAATTGTTTCTATTTATTTTGAATTTATAGTTTTGTTGTATTGACATAATTATTGAATAATTTGTGAATTTTAATTGTTAACGTTGAATTTATCTTAGGATTAATAGTTGAATATGTTGGAATAATTAGTATAGATTGGGTCAATTGGTTGTGGCTATTGTTAATATTTGCAGGTTTGTGGATTTGGGTAGTGTCCAGTATAGGGGAGGTGCTGCCGATTTTTTTTTAACTTTTGAAATTTATTATACAATTATTTATATAAATTTGTTTACATGCGCAAAATGAAAACCAGAGTTGGTCGTTCACGTCCAGTCGAATCAAGTTCGTCTAGCAGCGATGCTGATGTTTCCTTAGGTGCCTCTCAAGAAGAGGCACCTACACCACATGCGCCGTCAACCGATGCTGCCTCTCAAGAAGCGGCGTGCCTTCGCAGCGGAATCAATTTACCCGCAAGTACGAGGCACAGTGGAAGGACGATCTTTCAATGTAAGTTTGTTAAGGTTTTAGTTTTATATATATATATATAAAAAACAAACTTAAAACATAATTTATGAAGTAATCACTATTTCATTAATTTCATTTTTTTTCAGGTTCACAAACATTGAGGCCGCCCGATTAATATCATCGGCGTTTAAAGCGTCGATGGAGATTCCATTGTTTCAATGGAGTCAGATATCCAGGCATCCTGAATGGATGCCTCAAGTCAATGCTTGGTTTCGTAGATTTGAGGTTTGTGTTAATATATAATTTTCAGCTTATTTCTAATAAATTCTGGTTATAATTGTAAATAAATTATTAATATTTTAAAAAATTATTTTTTTATACACATCATCGATTCAGCTGGGACGATGAACATGACACTGTTGTGAGGAGGGTGTGGGAAAATCACGCGGCAATTAGGTAACATCGAAAACAATACGACTTTTTTTTTACATAATTATTTATGTTTCGAAATGTAATTTTTTCGTGCGTGAATTAGGTTGCGTGATTTTTGGTATGACACCCAGAAAAAGGCCAAAAAAACAGCGAGGGATAAGGGGTTCCAAGGCTGGAACGATGTTGCGTTTGGAGGGATTTCAAACCGATATACATCCCGGAAGATATATGGCCGCACTATCTTCAGCACGTGACGTCTGAGCGGTTCACTCGACGCTCACAGTCCGGTGCCGGCAACCGGAATCGGCCAATTCATGGCTCGGTTACAACGCACACCGGCGGCTCCGTTTCGTTTGCTGCACATGCGAAATGGATGGTAAGATTAATTTAAATGAAATATATCGTTCAATTAATTTGTTGTTAATATATTTTTTTCATTATAGGCTACGTCTCTTGGACGTGAGCCGAGCCCTATGGAGCTGTTTGTGGAGACGCACGTGCGGAGTCATGACCGCCAAAAGGGGACGCAACAGTTCGTTGACAACCGTGCTCAACAGTTTGTGGTATGTTTGTTCAACCATTTTATTTTATAAGTTATTATCATGTTTATTGAATTGAATATGATTTTTTTTTTCAGGAGACCTATAATAATCGGTTAAGGGAGAGATACGGGGACGATCCATCGACCTATCCAGAATTCGATCCGGATTTGTGGATGGAGGCTGGATCGTCAGGTGGACCCGATAAAAATCGGGTTTACAGGCTCTCCAACACTACCGCGGCCAACTTGCGGTCGACCGGTACTGCTTCAACCGCTGGGAGCTCCCAATCTGTATCGAGCTCCCAATCTAAGGAGTTTGTGGCCTTGCAGCAAAGGTGCGACCACCTATCAGAGGCGTACACACAACTCAAAGAAGAGCAAAGATTGGCGAACGAACAACACAGAGCAGAGTCTGAACAACAAAGAGCGGCCTATGAAGAGCTTCGGCAAATGGTCATGAACATGACACAAGGTGGAACATGTGCGCCTAATCCTTTTTGGCCGCCTAACCCCCATCCTCCTCCTCCACCACCTTTATATTAATTTTTAATTAACATTATTTACATTTAAAATTTTGTTTAATGTTTTTTTGAAACACATTCATTTTGTAATGAATATTATTTCACTTTGAGTTTTTGTTGCTTAATATAAATTTTATTTGCATAATTGGTTTGTATTACCATTAATTTATATTATTTTTTCAAAATAATTAAAAAACAATTAAAAAAAACAATTACACAGGGATTTACCGACAGAAAAACTCTGTCGGCATTGGACAGTGTCTGCCACCGTCACCGACGGAACAAATCCGTCGGTATAAATTTACCGACGTATTTACCGACGTATTTACCGACGGAAATATTCGGTCGGTATAAAATATCACCGACACTTTTGCCGACGGAGTTAGTCCGTCGGTATTTTTATAACACCGACGGAAAATATTCCGTTGGTATATTCCAAGCGGGAAACTTTTTTTTTTGGCGCGCACGATCCGTCGGTAAAAGTTTTTTTGTATTTCCGACCGATATAGCAACGGAATGTGGAATCACCGAAAAAAGGTATTCCGACGGGAGTATTCTGTCGGTAATATAGTCGGTAAATACTTTACCGACGAAAGTTCTATCACACACCGACGGAATATGTCCGTCGGTAAAATTGTGAAATCTTGTAGTGTAAGATGTACTTTTTACATACAAAACCAGTATGCATTTATGCATCTATAATTGCCGTAACAATGAGAATAGATTCTTTGTTTTACAAGTTTGGCATATCTTCACTTAAGAAATTTGACAAGTTTAAGGTGATTAGATAGAATAACATCTTTTGTTGTCATATTTTAAAGTTCAACAGTTTGAATTTTTAAGATTTCTCACCATGCACCATAGAAGGTGATGATGAAATCCTTCTCATTAAAGCACTACTTGCCATATCATTTAAAAAAAAAAATTAATAGCAACATTCTCCTGAGTAGAGTTCATAATTTTATATCATGTTAATAAAAAATTGATTATTTTAAGCAATCAAATTATTGAATTTTATATAAAAACTAAGCAATTAATATAAAAGATTTAGTCTTAAGATTATTGAGAATTGTTTAGTAATAATATATTATATATTTGCAGGATAATATAAAACATATAAATAAAATATTAAATAAAAGAAGTACAACTATACAAGTACTTGTAGAATTGTGGAAATATAAAAAAACAAGAGAAAAGAATATTATTATTGAGAATTTTTCTCTATGTCCCTGTAAATAAGTATAAATGATTTAAGTGCAACTTACTTGTTAAGATCATATCAATAACAACACCTTGAAACATATGCACACCCATTCAAGGTTTATAAACTAGAAAACTTACTCAATCTCTCTCTCTCTCTCTCTCTCTCTACAACAACAAAACTAAAAGCTAGAGGAAGGAGATCATAAGAACAAAGAAGATAGAGAGAACATAATTTTATTTATTTATTTAATTTCTTCTTTTCTATTTCTTCTGAGTGTCGCACCCCAAAAAACAATCAGCGCGCGGCATCGGCTGGCGATTTTTCTCGTATGTGTTTTGATTGAATTTGGTTCGTTGGAGTCGCCACCTAGTAATTGATTTCGGGCTACTAGGAAACCGGATGTACTGGTCTTGTTAGAAATTCGCGGGTAAGGGACTGATTGTTGTTAGGGAAGGTATTAGCACCCCTAACGCACCCTACTTGAGGTAAGCTGCTTCGTGGCTTTGACGTGTTAAAGAAGTTTTAATAATTGTCTTTTCTTCGGAAATTAGAAATATCACTTACGTATAAGTTAATAATTCTTAACCGTGATCCGATCAAAATATTAAATTCTTCTTTAATATATTTGCAATTTTATCATTAAAAAATATGTACAAATAAATAAAACAAAAATACAAGCACACACCTTCACTATTTTCATTTCTTTTCTTTTTCTTTTCTTTTCTTTTACATCCACAATGCAAATACAAATACAAAATACAAATACAAATTCAAATTCAAAATAAATAAATAAAAATACACCAACACACACATCCCCTTTTTTTTATTATTATTTTCTTTTCTTTTCCTTTTTTTTTTTTTACATTCACATATTACAAATTTAAAATAAATAAACAAAAATTACATTAAAACTTTAAAATTTACAAAATGGTCCCTCAAAACTCCCGAAATTGCAGGGAAGGACTTCTGCACCCGCATGAACAGTTCCGGCGCGTCTCCCCACGCGCCACCGTCACTGGCGGCGCGTGGGTTCACGCGCCGCCGCGAACAAAGACAGGAAACGGGTAGATCTGGTTCCGCTTCCTTTCCCTTTTCCCTCTCTGCTGGTGGTGACAACCACCGTCACCTGCAAACAAAGAAAAGAACACAAGCAGTCGATTTTATATTTTTGTTTTTTGTTTGCAGATCTGCTTCTGGGTCTTCTTCATCATTCCGGGTCTGATTCCTTCTCTGTTTCAGGCGGCCATGAAGAGGAACGACTGAGAAGGGGGCGTCGCCGCTGGGGCTGTTCGGCCGCTGCTGTTGTCGTCGCTGGGTTTCCTCTTATCCTCTGCTTCGGGTGCGGACGGCGTTGCTGGAGGAAGGCGTTGCTGCCTGATCGTCGGTCGCGGTTGGTGCTGGACCTGTGGGGGGCTGTCGTTCGTTGGCCGGTCTGCGGGGAAGAAGAAGAAATCTCTGGTGAACAGCGGCTGTGAAGAAAAAATCAAGACCGGGAGAGGGTTGCTCTGACTTCTCTTTTGGCAGAGGAGAAGTAGTCGGCGGCGTGAACCAAAACAATTCCAGCGGGGAGGGGCTGCTGTTTGGAAAAAATGGGGGCTGCTCTCGGGTGGAAGAAGAGAAAACTGAAAAATCAAATGGTGGAGGGGCTGTTTGGCCGGTTCCTTGTGAGGAAGAAAAAAAAATGAGATGGCCGGGGGAGGATGGAAAGGCTACAGGGGAAGATCAGGTCGGCTGAGAAGGTCTGTGTGGGGGAGAAAAAAAGAATTCAACGTGGGGGCCGGCGGCTGGTTTTCATAGAAGAACATTAGGGAAAAAATTTAAAAACCAGGAGGGAGGCGCCGCCGACCCCTTTTTTTTAGTGGCTAGAAAGAGTTGGGTTTTAGGGTTTTTGTATGTTTTCTGAATGTGTCAAAATTGACCTCCCCCCAAAAAATCAGTTTAGCATGGTATTTATAGGCAAAAATGTTGCTAGGTCTTTTAACTTGGTCCCTCAACTTCTTTCTTTTTGTAAATTTTGATTTTTATTATTTTTTTGTATTTTTTGAAAATGAGCAATATCAACGTCGACTTAAATGCGGAAAATGAATGATTTTAAAAATGACGCGAAAAGTCGAACGCGTTTGAAAATATTTTAACAAATTAAATTCTTTTTTAGACGACGTTGAAAATGCTAAAATGACGAAAATATATTAAAAAAACATATTTTTTGGATTTTCTTTGTTTTTCTCAATTTTTGGATTTTTTGAAAATATATCAAAAACATGGGTCAAAAATTGGGTAGCAACACTGAGAATGAAATCTCTTCACACATTTGTATATAAGAGAATAAGGATGCATAATTAATTCAATGAATCTTATAAGAAGACTCAACGAAACTAAATTAATTCAAGATCAATTAAATTTAATTTATTATTCATTGAATTTGCAATATTAGAAAATTAAGAAAATTCATCGAAAATAAATAAATTTATAATAATTTATAGAATCAATGAATATGACAATATACAAAGAAGCTGATTGATTAATTTTAAATTCACCTTTTATAATTTTGGATAATATATAAATACCAAGTAAAAACCTTTTTTTTTTCAACAACGTAGTCTCAATGGTTGAAATGGCATTAATTATCAAGCTAACTCATTACTCATTATTAATTAAGTGCTTAATTTGATCATGATCTCCTCCCATCAAAGATGGATGATTTGTTTCTTGATTTTTCCTCTCGAATAAAACATACAATGCCTAATTTTAAAATAAAAATATATATTGGCAATAGTGAATCGTGATTAAAAAAAAATCCTTCTCAACTTCTTGGGTTTTGAAGGATTTCAAACTTAAATCAATACAGAGAGAGATACAGATGAATGAAAAATATTCTTTTGTTTTCATTAATCTTCAGTATGTACATTAATTGTCTATTTAAGCACAAACATTTATAACTGTATCCTATACTTTAGCTATTTAAAACTCAAAAATACAATCACAGTTGTAACAGAGTTGTTGCTACAAGATATATCTTCAATAGGCTTTAACATATTTAAGTTGAACTTGAATAGAGAACTTGCTATTGTTACGTGTTTATTATTTTTAATTACTCCACTTTTTTTAGGAATATAAAATTACTCCATGACATAGCTTGTGAAGATAATGCGTTATTGAAAGTGAAGAGAAATGAATTATGTTAAATATAATATTTAAATTAAGAGTAAGTAGGTTCGAGAGTCACAAACAAAAGAATTTTGGCTATTCATTGGTATTGTGAATTTACACAACGATATTGTTTTTCCATGTTTTTTTCATCAATGTATTTTTTTTTCATATTGATTTTATTCAAGATTAGTCTTAATGGTTTATTTTAATAAGCTTGATATGAGGTTTTTATTGATAAAAAGAACCTCATAGTTAGGTTGTCACTTAATTTTGTAAAAAATTGTTCCAGTTTTTTGTTTTCCATCCAATTAGAACTATAAAGATTACAATTGAAAATTAGAAAATAATTAAACCCTTTTCATCCATGAAGGAAAGGGGAAGAAATTTCAAGTACGAGAAATTATAATCATAACAACACTGGAATTTCTTCTCAGACACATGTCACCTTAGAGAAATGAAAGATTGTCTTCGTAGGCCGAAGGAGGTCGCACACACGGCCCCAAATATGATGACACCTCTCACACGATGGTTCTACACTTGCTAGCCTATTTTCTATTTTTTCAATTCAGTCTCTCATGTAATAACAACTCTTTAATTGAGTCCCAAAATTTATCTCACAGGATCCAAGCTCTTTTTTATAATTTAGTCACTAATTAGATAACTCTTCAATTTAATCTTCAACATCATCACACCCGAGCCCAAAATAAGGCCAAACAAGAGAGAGAAAAAAAAAAAAGATAGCTCACCAACCCAGTTAGCGCATTGTTGTCATCTCCATGAATGACCTGACTTGCAAACTATTCGGTTTGTTTGAGGTGGCTAGGATCGATGTAATATCTCATCATCGCAATCACAACATTAAAAAAAATATATCATCTAAATTTTTTTTTAAAATCAAACTATATTTTTACTAGTCATCCAGATTATTTTTATACCTGTCAAATCAACTAAGTCACGTTATCGGAACTTCTATATAGTTTAATTTGATGATTGGCCTGGGTAAAGAATCAGGGCATGAGTTTCAACTTTAATCTATTTGGTCAAGTTTAATGATATTGTCAAAGAATTTTACATGACATATCTGCTTTTTCACTGTTAATAAAATAACACTAATTCTTTTTTTTTTTTTTAAATCTATCTAGCCTTACGATTTTTATAGTCGGTTCAGGTTTCAACCAATTCAATTTTATATGTTATAAGTTTATGCCTAATGTACACAAAATGATCACAATAACGTTATTGACATCTGAAATCTGTATCCGCAACAGAGCATGGGCAACATGATTAGTAAATGACTAATCATGAAATCTTTTTAACTCAAATCATCCACCGTAAGGCTAATAAGAGTATTGCTTGAATAAAAATTCTGAAATCAAGTTGATTAAGGATTCAATCAATCAGACTCAGGCCTGACATCCACCGTGTTTGAAACGGATAAGCAAGATTCTTATAATTAGGCACCGAAAACTGACACCAAAGTGAAGAATTCAGACCATGAACTCTTTGCCTCCAAGCTAGTGCAATGCGGGTCACATGACATATCATTTAAGCCGCAAAGTCAACACATTAATCTTAATTAAAAGCATAATTATTGATGTAATTAGATAATGATCATGAATAATTAGTCTATAAAAAAATTCAACGAGTCAACTAGGAATCTCGACTGAAATGTAAGACTAATTAATCTTTATTAATAATGGTTAGGCTAATTTTATATTTTATGTTGATTGTAATTCTTAAGAGGTAGGTTTTTTTGTCCGCTTTTCTTAGTTAGGATGGAGGCTAGGCCTTTATTAATTCTTCTTGATCATCAATTTCTCTTATTTGAGATGGATCATAATTTATCTTGACTCTCATTTTTCGATTAAGTTTAATATACTTTCTGCTAAAATCTATGATTTTGTGACGACTAAAGAAACACATCCATTACTTGTTCATGGGATACGCAACTTGATTGAAAAGGGCAAACAGCTACACTTGGAAAGACGAAGAGCATACGGGACAGTAAGAGTCTTGATACGACGAATGACAGAGTGTTTTATTTATGCCCTTTGAAATATGTTACCACCATATCTCAACGAATCTCTTTCAAGGATGGAAAATTTGTGGAAATATATATATATATATATATATATATATATATATATAGTTTGTAATCGATCATCAATATCTTCCACATCAAGAGCTTTGTAACTATATATACAGACAAATATGTATCATGAACTTTTGCAAATAGCAGAACGTCTAACCTTAATTGTTCATGTATCAGCGTAAGAACAAGCAAATAAATCTCACACATATATGCCAAAAGCATCTTATGATACCGAAAACATTGATTTAAAAAAAAAAAAAAACAATTCTCACATTGTAGCCTTAAGGGCCAAGGCAGTTTTAGTTTGGATGTATGTCTTCGAGAAATTGGTCAAGCTATTAGCAGTATTTTGTGCTTGAAGTTGGAGAAATCTCTTACTATATTATGTTCATTGCACATATCCCAGAGACAAGATGTCAAGATTTAGGCTCGTTATATGGTTAAGACATGCCTAGTTATAGCAGATAGCTTACTTCAAAAATGCAATATCCTAGATTTTGCTCTTTAAAAGGTCTTTATTAAACAAGCTTCTACATTAAACGTGATTAGTTTTTTGAGAAGCTCCACCACCACGTCAAATGGGTTTGGATCAGATTAACAATTTATTAAAGATTCAACAACTTCATTTTTAGTCAATAGACTAAATGCAAAGAAACTTGACTAACTACCAGCTAGCGTATTGATGTGTATTTTCTTAATGAACATTTATTAATTTATTCCAGAAAACCCGATTCGAGTTTGGCTAGTATGTGAACTCGGTTTGGCTCGATCCAGGGGGAGGGGGAGGGCTCGTCATCTGCCAGGCAAAAAGAAGCCTAAAAAAACAAGATCCTGTGATCTATATTAGGGATGCAAGGATGAATATAAGCTGTGTACAGTTTTGTCAGAAATTCCAACATGGTGTATTCGCCAACTACGCCCTATATGATTGCCTCTTAACAATGAATAATATAATATATAGAGAGAGATCATCACTCCATATATTATTAACTTGTAAAACTGTTCATTAATTAATAGAAAATAACTTGAAATTAGCAAAGTCGTTGTTCTTAACCTCTCTCCTCAATGATTCCAAGAAATCCACACTCATTCGGAAAATGCATGCGCTTGTGCTGAAAGTTATCGAGTTCTTCTAGCTTAAAGATATTATATATATGAACGGATATATATATTTGAATTTATTAATGGCCATTGCCACTCCTACGTTCTTGATCTTAGAATCTTTGTGGTTAGAATAATGTGAAGCAGGTGAAGTCGGGTTGATCTTGGCTCCTGCGTCCTATATATGGTTATATATCAAAGATAAGTTTAACAGTCTGTTGCATCATTTCTCAACTAGATCTTAAAATAATCTGTTGCATTCGTCATGAATTTCTCTCTTACGATCCTCCCTTCCCTTTAGTACGACAACTTTATAATAATCTTAAAGAAGAGAATATACAATTGGAATTATTGACTTAAATGTGATGTAAATTAATTAGTCCAAGAACAATGTTGGGCTAGTTTTATTTATACGCGTGACAGTAGAGTACCATGAAAATGCCAATGGCCTTGATTTGCGGAAAGGGCACATGGCTTAGCAAGTAGAGTCACGTTAAAACCTTCCCATGATCATCTTCTTCGAGAAAAGAGGGAATTTTTGCTCTGGATTTTGCACTTCTGCCCTAACAGCGCCCAAGAGAGAGTGTATAATAAGATATCCAAGAGAATTATTGGCCTTTATACGGTACGAAGATTAATTAGCATGTGAAGTGAAGGTGTGATCTGAGTCACATGGGAGGGTGATCAGTAGAAATTTCATGATTAATCGAGATCTTCATTGGCTTATTATCATATGATTAGGAGATCTTTCTACAGCGAGGATTGACAGAGTTTCTAACAATGGCAACAGGGTTTTGGCTTCGCGAATCAGGCGTACCTTTCTTCCCCATGTTTCTAACACATGCTACAGTTCCTCGGAACTCACTTGGGACATGTGAGAGAGTTCTTCACATGTTGTAGGAACTCATTTCTGCCTCCAATCCCCCCTCTCCCTCTCGACGCCATTTCAACTGTATAATTATATTCATGTTTCCTGTTTGTTACCCGTTATTTATCAACGAGATGCCGTGTGGTTGTTTTCTAAGTTTACTTTTATTTATTTTTTATAATTAAAATAAATATTTATATGAAAAAGTAACTATTTAAATCCTAAAAAAAATATTTGTTGTTATACGAGTTATTAGTTTTTTAGTAATTTATAATAACTAGGTAAGGATGATTCTCTTAGGTAAGAACTCAATTTTCTTTTTTTATGTATTTTTTATTAGAAGCATTGTTTATTAAATAAAAAAACTTATCGTGATGTAAAAAGTCAGTTTTAAATTAAAAATATTAAAAATCATATCTTGATATTTTGTATATAATTGAAGAAAAAATGATAATTAATTTGAGAAAATTATGTAAAAATATATAATAAAAATAACAAAATAAAAAATTTATCTGAAAACTATTACCAAATTGAATGATATTTAATTAAATATAATTTTATTTATAGTAAATTTTAATAAAAATTTAAGCACAAAAACAATTCTAAAATAAAAACTAAATAACAATATAAAAAGAGACCAAAAATCTAGACTTGGGCAACCTGCCGTGCACCAAACAAAGAAGCTAAGGTACGCGTGTGTGACACCTATTATTCTTATTTTTTAAAAAAAAAGATTAGTAACAAAAAAAAAATAGCACTATTCATTTGGATAGGTGTCTTTTATGGTGATTGTAGGCAAATGCACAGTAACTAATGGTAAAAAAAAAATAATTTTTTTTAGTTGTGTTTTACAATGTATAATAATATTTTTTTTTTCCTTTAAAAAAATGAAAATAAAATTTAAAACTAACACAATAAGAATATTTTAGACTACATAGAAACTGAAGATCGATCCTCCAGCCCTTCATAACCAAACCCCTTAGGGCATAAAATAAAGGATTTTCCCTCTATATATTCCTGCTTCGGTGAGTGAATTACAGATCAGGACCTGTAGTTTATCAAAATTATCTAATTAAACCTTGTAGTATGATGACAGATTAAATAGTATCTTACTCACGTTGGTCTTCCTCAATTTATTAGTTTTTTAATTCTAAAAATTCCTCCGTCTATAATCAAATTATTATTATTTATACATTCAGACTATATATTAACTATAATTAATACTAGCCCTTTTCTGACATTTCCCTCGTGTTGCTAAGTGTTTTTTTTTTCTTTTCCAGGGAAATTATTCATATCACGAAACAATAACTAATTTTGTAACCTGTAACAGCACTGTGTAAGCCACCAGGAAGATTAATCAATTGTTTGTGCCCCTCTCGGACATCAATTAATTGTCGCTCATGAATTTCATAAAAATAAAAAATAAAAATCAATGGAGCCCGATGGGCGAAAAATGGGTTGATAGATCCACCCAGCTTCATATTCTTGGGCCTTGCACATAGGGCTCCAAAAAAATGGGTTTTTTTCTTCAAAGTCTTGGGCCTTGTATTTAAGAGAAGATTTGTGGATCATTTCCAACACTTATCGGGCGCTGGAGCTAAAAAGGCAAAAAACACAATTATTATATTTATATTATATTATAACAAAAGTTACTTTTTTTTTTCTGCTTAAAGGGTAAACTCACTTAGTTTAGTTTTAGGGGTAGGAAGGTATTTTTCTTGGAACATATTAGTCATTAAAGAAAAGGGAGTTAGATGGTCTTTTGACCTTTTTAATATATAATGTAATTACTAACTTATCCTATATAAAAAAAAATTCTTATGTCAAGGGGCTTTTTGAATATTTTAATTTTTTATGCAGACCAATTACTTAAATACCCTTAAAACATAATATTTCTGAACTTCGAATGCAAGGGCGTTTTAGTTATTTTGCTATGATTGTTTTTTTTTTTTGCATTCTCATGTGAGATTATATATATATATAACTCGGGTGAGGAAAGTGTTTTTATACCATTAAAAATCACTAAGCTTCTTGCATCTAAGATTTTAAAGGAGTTCAACATTTTTATTAGATAAGAAGGATCTCCTATAAAATATAAAGAGATGATTAAGATGAAAATTGAAACAACATCTTGAATGGTATTCCTGGAGGAGTCAAGGATAATTGTTTGTTTTTCAATCATTTAGATGGAATTTAGGATTTGGAGATATTCAGCTTCAGTGAGATGATAATCCCACCATCTCTTTAACTAGCTAGAGAAACCAACTATAAAAAGTTTGGCTATAACTTTATCTGGAGTACTAGTATGGGTTTTGTATGCATTGGCTATCATAGTCATTTGTTGGAGGGGTTTTAAGATGTGGTATTCTGACATTCCATCTAGATTCTATTCATAAAGAGATGAGGCATTGTATTTGTGTTAGTTGATAATGGTAGGTTTATTTTAGATAGATATGTCTAGGGCAATAAGGGATTTCGGGCTTCTCCAGAAGAGTTTGCTAATCTTAGGATTTTCTTTTTGAAAAATATCATTATCTAAAGTTTGAACTTGATCTGTTTGGTTATTTTGAATGGTATTTATTTGGTTTATGGAGGTTGAAGGATTGTTATTGACTTGGAGGGTATCAAGCACTATTAGGGGTGAGGTCTCAATTTAGTAAATGTGGTCTTTTATGACTTTGAAAATTCACTTTTGTTTTGGAGTTATGTTTGGCCTGTTTTGGTGACTTGATACAGTTTGAAAACTAGGTTTTTTAGTCTTTGCAGGGTTGGCAATTGTCTTTTGGATCTATTATTCGATCTTAGTTAGTTGTTTGCTTATAGTATTAAGGTTGGTATTGGTTAAGTTGTTTTACTAGATAATATGTTTGGTGTTTATAGTAACATTTGGTGTTTATAGTAACATCACAAAGAGGTGAAACCTTACTACTCCAAACTGATCTTTCCAAATCAAACAAAGTAGTTCCTAGAGCCATCCAGTGGAAAGATGTAACTCTTCCAAAAGATTAGATCCACGAAGATGCAACACAACCAGAATCATAACAACTACCAAAACCAAATGTTTAAATTAAAGAGATAACCTAGTATATAGATGGAAAAGTCAAATTGTCTTTCCATCGACATTCAACTAGTTCTTGGTTTTCGGATGTATCTTCCTCATCCAACACTATAGATCTAGAAATAATCTTTAAAATTTCTTATGTCATAAACATACCATACCAAATGAATCCACCTGGAAAATCATCCTCTGATATATCTAGTATCAACTTTCAAAATGCAGATTGCAATACAAAACATACCCAAATCTTTATATACAAACCATGGCCTGAACAATCTCCTCTAACCTCTCCAACCTTTTCTTCAATCACAAAAAATATTCAAAATAAGTTGAATGTTTTATCTTTAGAAAAAGAATTTATTATTTAATTTAAATAATAAATATATTATTTAAATTAAAAAGTGCATGTGCATGCGCCAACAAATGAGCGTTGCTTGCCTTTAGGTGGCACATGTGACGCCAAAACAGATCTGAATGTCATTATACAGGGTGACATTTGATGCACCTCACCACCCCAATCACGGTGGTGAGGCATGTGCGGTTAGAAGATTGTCGATTGAGATTTGGTCACGCGTTTTCTTCCCTCTCTTTGTCCTTTTTCCCTGCCTAGAAAAATATGCTTAGCCTTTGCAAAAAAGTAAAGATATATGGTTATTGTTTGTTGAGTCAAATTAGATCCTCATTCTTTTTATTACAATACATTTGATCTTAAATCATTTATTGAGTTTTTTGTTTTTCAATTCCATCCCTAACCTTTGATTTTTATATCAGATTTGGTTCTTATTTTTTTAATTTCAATGTATTTGGTCTTGAATCCTTTATTCACTTAGTTTTTTTTTTAATTTCATCCATTGACATAAGATTTTTATATTAAATTTGGTATTTATTCTTTTGATTGTTATTTTTAGTTCGTCTTATCCTTTTCTTAATTGACATTGTTTTACAATTTCATCATTATGATTTGATTTTGTTTTTTAATGTCAAATTTGATTCTTATTCTTTTCAAATCTATATTTTTTTCTTTCTTATCAATTTGTTTAATTTGTTTTTTCAAGTTTATTTCTAATTATTTTGGTTGATTGAGAATTTTACATTATTATTTTTTTGAATTTGCTTTTTATGCAACAATCCAGCCTCATGATTTATGTTATAAGTTTTGAAGGTTGGACCAGATTAGATTCAGTCATATCTTTTTTATTATTTCATTCATCATCATTAAATCCATTGAAAATTGATATTCTTAAAATTTTTATTTTAGACATCTATTAATAATTTAATGAATACAATAACCGATACTAATTAGATTTAGAAATAAAAAATAAAAATGTATTGAGATTTCTACGGAAAAGGAAAAAAAAGCATTAAACTTCCAATTTAATTCATTGTTAATAAAAAGTCAATAATATTTTTATCAAATCAAATATATATCGAATTTGCGTTTTTATATATTATTATCATGGATAGCTTGTAAACAATTTTTTTTCACGGCAATGATAATTGAGACCTTAATACACACCTTATCGTCTGTTCAACCACATTTTATACAAAACCAGTATTTTTAGCATTTGTATTCCATGCATATCAAAAAAAAAAATTGGTAGCTAAATGTTAAAACTAATCCCAAGGCAATGAAATTTTTTAAAAAGTTTAAAACCCAATTGAATGTCATTAACAATAAAATTACATGTAATTTAATAGAGAAATACTAAAAAAGTCAATTAAAGCTGAACATATTGTTATATAGCTTTTTTTTTAAGTCCAAACATATTGATTTTTCTTCTTGCCATGTGCTTCACTCGTGCAATATTAAACTTTTTATTCATTAATTTTTATATGGATTGTTTCAGTAGTTATAAATTTCATATATATATATATATATATATATATATATATCTCATTATAATATTTAAAAAAAAAAACACAATCCTTAAAAATTCATATATATTTTAGCATTATTCCAAAATAATTAAACTCGCTAGCCACAACATAACCAGTTATAGAGAACACGGGAAACTTTGATAAATAGTACAGTAGACCATTGATCATGCAGCCACAATTCTGATACCAGCCCAATTTAAAGAGTGGTGGAATTGGATACCGTAATCACTCACGATGAAATGATATATAATGCAGAATTGTTAAATAAATAAAAAAAAGTGTAAGCACATCTATATGTACAATTGGTTAGTAAAAATCTGGGAAAGTAGTTTTTTGAACACAGTTTCTACAGAAGGGTAGTCAATATCAAATCCAAAGCTTTGTCCGCCATACTGTACATAAAGATACCCTTTAGGGGATAAAGGTGGAGGCAAAATCTTAGAGATCTGAGGTAAACCTGAAATGGGTGGAGAAGGCAAGTCTTTCTTCTTCAAAGTATAGTATACATCGGCTAGTAGAAGCCATATAAGGTCAGAGTCGATGGATGCAAGTCCGCGTAGTGCATTAATGGACGCATCATGAAGCCCTTTAACACCGCTAAAAGCTATTCCCACGACAAGGCCACTAACCTTCTTGAGGACTATTTGCAATGCTGATGTGCTCCTTTTATTCTCGGACAAATGAGCAATCATGTTGAGCACTGCAACCTGGACCTTCAAGTTTGAAATTTCAGACATCGAGTCCCCTGAGGAAGTAGGAGCGCTTCTGTAAGGAAGTTGAAGTGGAGTTCTGTCTTCTTTTGAAAACGGTTTCTTCTGTAATGGAGACGTTGAAAGAAGTTTCCAGAAGTGTGGTCCATCAGTGTGGAAGCGCCGCGAAAAGAAATCTCCTCCACAGATTAATACTACACTGGATATCACACTTAAACATCTCCTGACAGCCTGTCCAATTAAAGGAGTTAGAATCCAAGATAAAAGTACCAAATGATCTTTAATATGAAATTCTTTTGTTTCTTTACTCTTTTCAACTTCAGCAATACAGGATGTGAAAACAGTTGGGCTAAGAATGAAAGCTTGCTGTGAGTTAAGAATTTAAAACCATGAACAAGAGATGACCAATGTTTTTTGTAGACAACAAAAATGTGCCAGGAATAGATTAACAAAGCAACAATGTTTCAATACAATCACTAAAGGTATACCACATAAGGCAACTTCCAACAGGAAAAGATGAATACGCACCACTGGGTTTTTATTACGAACACAAGCAACCAAGAATGGCCATATTTTATTCATTGCTGGGAGCAACCTGTTCTCATCAGTCCCTTCCTCAGCCGCATCCAAAGTATCTTGAAGCTGATATAATGAATATGATCGAATCACTTCCTCAATTGCTTCTTTAGTTTCTTTCTCATGCCTATATGCTTCTTCCACTTTGGCCAGTGTCACAATGCCATCCTAAGAATGCAATTTGTAGTGAGAATATATTAAGAAAAATCTCTCAAGAATTTGTTTGATGCATAGCATTAGCATAAAGAAAAAGTCCATTCACAGATTTAAAGTAATCTGAAAGGTTCTAGTTTGTTCAATTAACTTTTTAAGATAAAATAGAAAAATGATTATAAGAACCGAGAGATAGGGCACACCACTATATTAATAGCACCTTGCCGACCTTCTATCCAAGGAATTTGCAATTAGAATATTTAGGTTTCAGAAGCACCAGCACTGGAGAGATGACCATAATTTCTTGCAGCAACGACACTAAGGCATAATTTGGAATTGCGTTCCAAACAATATTTCATGAAAAATTGAATTTTTTTTTTGCTTAAAATAATTTTTTAATGTTTTCATATCGTTTTGATATGCTGATGCAAAAAATAATTTTTAAAAAATAAAAAAAATGTTATTTTTGTGTATTTCCAAGCGGAAAACACTTTTAAAAACAACCGCTGCTACATTTTCAAACACCCCTTGACATGACTACTACAATTAAAAACCCCAGTACTCCCAACAGCATCCAAAAAAATTAGGTATCACATCTACCACCAATAGACCCAAGTTTGAGCTTCATAAATGTAAGATGTAAGAGAAAAACAAATGTTAAGTTGCGCAAAGCATCTTAAGTCTCACATCTATATTTCAACAAGCTTATTTGATATCACACACCTGATGAAATTTCAAAAATTAATATGCACAATAGGTACCTCAACTATATTCAGGGCCACCAAGCATTCCTCTTGCTTCATTGAAGCTAGTAGTGGGATCGCAGCTGTTAAGCATGAACCAGCAATTGATCCAACAGTTCGTCTGTATCTTTTGGAATCATTCAACTTGAAAAGCAAATTCTCCCATTGCTCTGCAATCAATATCATTACTAAAAGCTTTCTCAACAAACACACACACACACTTTAAATGAAAGAACTAAATTCTTCTGTCTTCAGGACAGGTATCAAAATCAGATCAAAAAAGATACATAAACAGACATAAATCTAGTAGGAGGGATACAGTTCAATGGTTCACAAGAAGAAGTGGATGATTCAATAAGGAGTCATAAAGTGTCCCTTGGTTATTCAATCTGTTACATAGTTTAGGTGAATATTTTGCATCGCACTGCAACTAAAAGACACGGTATGAATGTGCAAACTGCCAAAAGCAACATTATTTCCATATCAAGCACAAAGGAAAAAATTCCCATCTCCTTGATATCTAGAAATAACAAGAAAAACAATGGGAGCAAGCACAAGTGCACAACCATGGGCATCATCATTTTGAAATGGTGCACAATTAATTTCATGGCATCCTTTTTATCCAAAAGTTTGGAAATGATAACATGGAAACAACAAAACTGTACACCTAAATCAAAAGGACCAGATCATGAAACCATGGATCCAATTCCAAACTGAATAAGCAGAATGCAAGACATAATTGCTGAAGTAATCACCTGATTCCATGTCAGACATATCAATATCCTGTCATAATATGATGTTGAGTTTTCATGGGATTCCAGTTTTTTTCCTTTTCCCATATCAGATACTTTGGACTTGACATGCATAAGATAAGATTCTGCATTGGTGGGCAGTGAAGAAGCCTCATGTTTAGACGCCTTACCAATTTCTGCTACAGCCTACAGGAAACAAAATTGTTGACAATAAGAAAAATATCATATAAAATAAATTACTGGGTAGACACTGACATAAAATACAACCTTCAAAAAGGGAATAGTTAAAACTGGGTGTTGATGTCTACCAAGAATCTCGAGTTCCTGAGAAACAGAGCGCATCTGCACAATTTTGCAACATTTGTCTTAAGCATCATATATCAGCGGCAAATCAATTTAAATGCAATTTATTGACTAATAAAATGCCAAGTGGGTTAAAGCAAAATTAACAACACAAGAAAAGGAATGTGTATGCACATGAGAAAGGGCAAGGAGCATAAATTTCATAATTAGTGAAACAAGAAAAAATAACAATTTATCAGAAAATCGACCAAGCCAACTCAAAACTGTTCTCAAAATTCAGGGTAAATTGCCGCACCGGTTCCTCCAGCAGAGGCAGTATCTTATGAGCTACTCCAATGTAAGAAAGCAATGAAGCCAGCACATTTGGCACACGCGGGTTAAGATCCAAATGACGCAGTTGTTGACATATTGAATCTATTATGTAGTCTGCATTTGCCAAGACTAATTGCCCAACCTACAAGAAAAAATAACAATATAAAAACAGTCACAGAAGCACGGATCCGGTGGCAGATAAAATGTTGGCTATGCAAGCTCACTGTTGGATGGCCCGATGCACAGGAAAGGACATGCAAAACAGCATCAGAAGCTTGTCTAACTTGGATGTTTGAACATATTAGACTCTCAAGCAACAAATAAAGGGATGAATGAAGAAATCCACTGGAAGCGAAATCTTTCCCAAGGCACATGGAAAAGATGCCTATCCCATCAATAATAACCTGATTGAGAAAACAAAAGGTTAGAATAGAAGCTCAGTAATATGCCATCCAGGAAATTGATGAACTAATGCAGGATTCATAAAATCATATGCACTTTCTGATAGAAAGACAAAGTACCTGTTGCAGCATGGCAGTATCGTGGAAGAAGTGCAAGGTAATTTCTTCAACTTCACCATCAGACTGTATGAGAGAAGATTTTTGATCTATTGGAAGGTTCCACACTTCGGAAGATAGATATTCGTGTGCAATTCTACCAACACAATCATTCAAATGACTCCTAGCAACTCTTTCCTGTGAAACCTTCCAAATAGATCGAGTACGCTCAAGATGTTCAACTGTATTGGGCTGAGCACCAGCACCTTTTGCATCAGGTGCTTGAACTCCTTCCCTGTTTAACTCAGACTTGTGAAACAATCTTATAAGATTATCAACTGCTTGGTCAGAGAGACCAAAAATCATCTCATTCAGAATACACACTGCAGTGCTTGCCTGGCGCAGCAATTGGCCTGAACCTGTCCTGTTATACCAAGATTGCCAGCTTTCTTTAGTAAACTCCTTATCACGGATCTCAGAAACCAGTTTACGAAGGTGACCCAGTGGTATATCACTGACAACTGACATATGCCCTTCACTTTTAGAGTCTAGCAACACAACGAAACACATGCATGGTGTTAAGTATAGAGAACATGAGACCCAAGTCTAATAAAGAAACTGAAATTACAAGAGTTGAGATGACCTGTCATTAAAGATAAACCTACAAGTCTAAGAATTCCTGCTAGAGTCTGATATAATTTCTGACTACCAAACCAAGGGGGCATGCGTGGAAGCTCAGAATTGTCCTGCAGAGAGAGTGAAGGGTTTTGTATTGCTTTTCCATGGATATCTCTGGAGTTTGGGTAATCAGATGGAACAACATCCACAATGGGTTGGTAATCAGAGGAAAATCGAGAACCAGATTTCAACTCGGCAATAGAGTGAAGATATCCAATTGAAGATGGCCTTGCTAACGTAAGCTTGTCAAGAGCACCTATAAATACTGAATTCTGACTCAAACTGAGGGCAAAAATATCCAAAAATCTTGCAGCCGTTACCTATGCATATAAGAAGGAATAGCTGAAAATTATAACCTTCCTTGTACAAAGAATGAAAAATAAAAAAGGGGAACTCATATGTCAGGCACCTACCGGAGACTGAAGGTGATCCATCAAAAACTTGGGACCAGAATAGTAGATAACTACAAGTAATTGCTGGGCATGTGAGAGCGCATGTGATTCATCATTGCCGAAAACCACTTTTGGAAGCTTCTCGACAAGCCTTAAGAGGAAAAGAAATTCATAATAAGAAATTATTTTGAAGAAGAAATCCTGTATGCCCCCACATCCAGTCTACTCTCACATAAAGGACTAACCTGCTAAAAAGCTCAGCAACATCAGATTGTACATTAAGTTTGCTGCTTGATGAGAGTAAATATTCAAGAAACTCCTGAGCAGGTGCAGAAATGTCTCCACATTCATCAACGACCAAGACAAACAGACACTCCTACATGATTACTCATCAGAACATGCATGAAGCCAAAATTTACAGGAAGTTAAAAGTTATTAGGTGCCTTATCCAGTCTAATTAAAAACAACGTCCTAAACAAACATAATGTTTGTTCTGACAGCTTCCATTCTTACAGGATAACAATGACAAGGAATACAAATGATTCTAAAACTTTACAACGGACAACAAAATGCAACACCATTTGCACCCATGTGTATTGAATGTCTGGTACTACCAGCAAGTCAACTTCAAGGAAAAAATGACAGGTTAAATGGAAATAGATTTCAATTCTTAGCTTACCAGAAACATTGATTTGCTTTGCTTCAGAGTGCAACTGCACTTTGATAACAGCCCTCGTATGACAGCCAGCAGTCCTTGTCTCACCTTTCTTGCTGGATGAAGACAAATCTAGAAACATGTAAACTATTAAGGCAATGAAAAGAATCAACTGACAACATCAAAGGAGAGAGAGTGGGTAAATGCACTAACTCAAAAATGAGGTTTTGTAGAGCCCTGATTCCTCTACCAAAATCTTAACAGGAACTAAAAGCTGAACAAAAAGGGAATTTCAAAAACATACATGTGGAAAGGTTGCACTCAAAAGTCTATCCACATGTGCTGAAGTTTGCTCAACCCAGTCTCTTGTGCGATCCACATGCAAAGCTCCTTTTTCATTGCCAGGCTTAGCACTTTGAAATTCAGATGCAGGAGTAACTGATTTTACTGCTTCAGCAACTGAATTTTCAGCTGCAACTTTACTCTGATTTTGAGTGCTAACGGGTAACTGGCGAAGTCCATCCAGAATTGAGTGGATAGAAGATCCTTTCTTATTTGAATTAAAGCCAGAACCAGCACATAAAGATCTATCAAGACTGGATACATTAGCATCATCCTCAAGGACTATCATCAGATACTCAGCCAGGGCTCTAATTGCCTGATCAATAGCCTCCACACTTCCAGCTGCCCCACTTATCATCGTTTTTGACATATGCAAAACTTTTGCAAATTGACTTACAACACCAGGTAAGAAGAAAGCCAATGCATCTGCAGTACCAATCTACAAAAGATAATTTACCACTAAAATTAGCTAATTGTTGTTGTGAGAACTTGTTTGCAGGATAAAGCTGAAGGTAGGATTCAGTTAACCCAAAAGCTAATCTAAATTACTATAATCCTTCCTGCTAGAAGAAACTTCTGGTCTTATCATTTCCAACAAAAAATCAAAGTGAGTAACTAATAAGAAAGATACACTAATGGATAGGAACACTGCCACACAGCAAAGCATCTTCTATTAAGACTCAACACCTTAAGAAACATCTCCCAAGCTAACAGTCAATAATTACAAGATACAAGAAATTAATGCAGATAGTTACATCACAAACAAAAATCCAACAAGTTGCCCCAAAAATAACTAAATTCAATCACCCCAAGCACTCCCTGCAAAAGAACTAAACAAAGCACTTACATAACAAAAATATATGCACATGCACTACTGCAAGTTATGAGCTTTAACATTACAATTTTACATACTACCACGATGAGATGAAATTACCTTAGCAACAAGAGCACGCACAGTCAAAAATGCTTCAACCCGAATCTTCGCACTCCCTCTATGTCCTCTAGCAACCTCATTATCTGCAGCCTTTTATAATAATAATAAAATAAAAGGACCATTTTTCAGCACAAACTCAAATATGAACAACAAGGACAATTCCCAAAAATCACAACTTACTTTGAGAAGAAGTGAAAACCAATGCCCAACAGCAGCAGAAGCACTCTGCGACCTCAAAAACGAAACCAAACACTCTCCTTCCCCTCCTAAATAATCTCGAGCTGAATTCACATTCCGATTGTCTCGGGCCTCTACAAGCGCAGGCAAACCATTAATTTCTTCACATGAACAGCCTTCAACTCCACACGAACTTAATCCCTCAATTAATGCCCTAAAACACTTAATCACTCCTTCTCTAAACTCCTCCGAAGCCTCATTTTCCGTTAACATGGCCGCATACGTCAACTTCTTCATCAACACTACCATCTAAAAACAAATATCTTTAATTAATTTAAACAATTTCAAGCAGGAAATTTCGAATTTTTGTTTGAAATACCTGATCAATGGAAACTAAGTAACACTTGTTCAACAACTCCTCTAAGCACTGAACAACTCCTTCGGCTACTCTGTCGCTTATTTTATGAGGCTTAGGATTTTGTTTTCGAGAATCAACGGCGGCGTCGAGGAGGAGGAGGAGAGGGAATAGAGCGTAGTCGAAGAAAGGTTGGAGAGAAGGAGGAGGAGAGTCGTGGAGGAATTGGACAAGTGAGGGAATTGAAGTTGAAAAAGAAGTAGGATTAGGGTTTTGGAGGAGTTGGAGAAGGTCTAAACAGTAAGGTTTTAGCTGCGAAAACACAACACCGCTGCTGATAATATTTTGTTCTTCTTCTTCTTCTTCGTTGACGTCGTCGTTTTGGTGGTTGAAATTGGTGGTGATCAGGTGATTAGAAGCGTCCATTTTCAGAGAGAGAGGGAGAGAAGTAGGCGCTTGTTCGAGAGAGTGAGAGAAGAAGAAGAAAAGAGGAAGAGATGCTGGAGTGGTTTCTTGCTTTTTTTTATAATTTTTTTTTATTTAGAAATGTATTAAAATAATATTTTTTAAAATTTTTTAAAAATTATTTTCAATATTAATATATTAAAATCATTTGAAAATATAAAAAAAATTAATTTAAAATAAAATAAATATAAAAAAATTTATATTTTTTAAAAAATATTTTTAAAATATAAAAACAAATAAGATATTATGTGATTGATTGTTGTTACTAAAGTAGAAATATTATATTATATTATAATACATTATATATAAAAATAAAAAAATAAAACTAAAAGACCTTTGGTATTTTTATCGTTAATCTAGATACAAATTACTGAAGATTAACATAATGCATTCTAGCTTTTCGTTTCTTTTCTTTTCTTTTTCCTTTTTCCTTGTATCTTGGAAACGTGATTAAATGCCCACCAAGTTTTTCCTTTTTTTTTCTTCTCCTCTTTTTCCAACAACAACTAGAACATTTTTTTTCCTTTTTTTTTTTTTTTCCTTTCCTCTCTTTCTCCTGCTTGTCTTTCCTCTCTAAACAGCAACACAATGGAACCTTTATATTGTCTCCATTTTAGACTTTCACTCTTTATCTCTCTCTTCCGAGTTTAGTTTCTTAGCTTTGGTTTTGGGTTTAATTTTGAGTTATAAACATATTTGTTTTAATTGCCTTTATTTTTTAGCTTAGATTTATTAGTTTAGTTTATTTTTATGGAATCTAAATTGATGTTGATATTCTTGTTTTGATTTTTTTTTTTGTTTTATTTTGATGTTTGCATGTTATTTCAATGATAACTTTTACTAGCTCTCAACGAGACTAGTTACATGACCTGCGTAATGCTGCAGGTTATTTTTTTTTGCATAAAAAATATCAAAAAAATTAAGATTTAAAAGTGTTAAGTTTTTCTACAAAGCTATACCCAAGAATCTTGGGTTTGGCTGCAATGTCTGACCTAAAAGTAATATTTATAATATTAATAATAACATTAAGCTTACATGAACCAAGTTTAAGTGAGCCTGGTTGCAACACCGGACCCAAGAATATTGGATGTGGGTCTGGCTATAAGATCGTATTATAAAAATGTGATAATTAAATAGATTAATTAAAAAGAAAAAAAACCAACATGAAGAAAAAGAAAAAAAAATCTGAATTAATTGGGTTAACCCTTCAAACCAGGTTAACCCGTAAAACCTGGGTTTTGCGTCATGAAAGTTTGATAACTAAATAGAAAAACAATTTGACAGGTTTACCCAGAATTAACTAGGTTAACCCATCAAATCAAGTTAACCCATCAAGCCCAGGATACATGTCATGAAAGTCTGATTATTAAATATAAATAAATTTAATATTAACAAACTAAACTAAACGAAAAAAAATTAATTAAAAATAAAAAAATCTGGGTTAACTCGTCAAACTAGGTTAACTCATCAAACACAGGATCCGTATCATGAAAATCGGATAACTAAATAAAAAAAATTTAACATTAACAAACTAAATCAAACAAAAAAATTCATTAAAAAAAACAAAAAAATTTTTTAAAAAAAAAGATAGTTCTATAATAATAATAATAATAATAATAATAATAATAATATACTAATTATAATAATATAATATATTAATAAGTGAAAGGCGCGAAAAAAATTACAGTATTTTCCCCATGCTTTTTAGAATATTCTATAATAATATGTGAGATAATACTATTTCCTTTTTGTTTAAACTACTTTTGCTTGTTTTTGGCAATTATCGAGATAATGTAAATGACTTTTTTTCATTTCTATTTTAATTTCAATTTTTTATCCTTTATTTTTGCTACCTTTCTTTGAACATGATTTAATCATTACAATTGCTTCATCAGTCAGGTTTGTATTCAATGTCTTCCTTTTTTGGGTTTTTTATTTTGGGTGATTTTTCACTTTCACGGACTCATCATCTCCCCTCTTTTTTGTTTGTATTTATTGTTGATGTTATCAAGTTTATTATATATTTTTAGTTTAAAATGGTTTTTTATCCAAATCATCCAACTTGATTTTTTAACCACCTCTCCCGTTGTTGGATTTTAAGCAAGAAAATGGTGCATCATTTGCCACAATAAATGGCACTTTATTTGATTTCTTTTTTCAAAAAGAATATGGACAAACAATACGTTATCCATCTATTATAACAAAAAAAAGAAAAGAAAAGAAATTAAATGAGAGCCAAGTGTTAGGTATGGTCTTACAAGCCTATATAAGTATGATCTTATTTTTATGACTAGGTACAATGGCCCATCCTAGCCCAAATACTGCCTCTTTTTTGCTTTTATTTTTTGCTTTAATTTTATTTAATTTTTATAAAAATAAATCAATTAAAATATTTTTAAGATATTGTTTTATTAAATATTGTTCAATTTTGTTTTTTGAATAATAAATAGCAATCTCTTATAATATTATTAAGCGTTGCTTTTTTATAACCCTTAATGATATTTTTTATTTTCTTAAGATTTTATTCAGTCATTTTTCTTGTACATGCCTTTTTTTATCATATAAATAAATAAGAGTTAAATTAAAAAATATTTTTTTATCAAAGTTATTAGATCTACCCGAGTTCATGACCTGAGTCGCAGGTTTAACAAGTTCATCTCCTTTACCTAGATCAATCCAATCAACATTATTTTAATATCTAAGAAACAAAAAGTTAAAACGACATCGACTTGAATTTCTTTTTACATAGATTGCCTTTTGGTCTACAAGTTTGAATAGTTTATTCACGCACCTCTAACCCAGTTTATTTTAAAATCAGGCTTATCAAGAGCTCGACACGACAAATTTTTATTTTATATTCCTCAATTTTAACTTTATTTTTTAATAATATTATAATAAATTTTTTATAATATTAGCAAGTGCTTTTATTAAAACCCTTCATGATTTTTTACGTTAATTTTATTTAGTCATTTTCCTACACATGCCTATTTGTATTGTTATATAATTAAGTAAAAAATTAGATTCCAAAAAACCAATGTATTAAACCCAATCGGATCCATGACCCGACTAACGAGTTTGTCGGGTTGACTTGGATCGATCCAACTGAATTTTAACCATGTCAATCGGGTTGCATTTATACTCATAATATCAATTGGATCATATCATGTCATAACACAACCAAAATGTTCACCACATCAACACAAAAGTTGTGTATTATTCTTATATATTCTAATGCATTTACATCAAAAATATCAAATTATTATTATTTTAAACTCTTTATATGATTACGATGAGTTATTGTCAAATAAAATATTTTAATAAAAAATGAACAGAAAGGGAACATGTTAATAAATTAGAGGGGTTTTAATTAGAGAGATGTCTTTTATCCTTATTTCAAATCATCCTATCTTTTTTAAAATATTTTTTTTATTTTTATTAAATAAAAAATATTGATACATGCAAATTAAAATCAATTAAAAAATAATGATATTTAATTAAATAAAAAAATAAATGGCTTATCACGACATGAGATCAAATCTCAACTTTCTAATTTACTTTTTGGTTATTGTTTAACAACTCTTTGTAATATTTATTGATGTATATAATTATCAATTTATTTTATTAAACACACTTGTCAAATTTTAAGTTTAGAATTAAATTGTTTTGTTGAAAAAAAAATATTAACAATACTTGTATATTTATTTTCCATTAAAAATTAACATTTGATCATAGTGAGATGAGAGTAAGTTGGCTAATTAAAAAAAAAAAAAACTTTTAAGGATGTATTATTGTAGTTTATTGTATTGTGGTAACTTTCATAGCTAATTATAGATTTCAATAACACCTGTTATTTTTGTCATCAAATAATTTTTATTGTTTAATTGCATCCTTTAATGTGTTATTTTTTTTGGGTGTTTTATTAGTTGATGATCACTTATCTTTTCATTATATAGAGAGCTAAAGGTTTTCATTAGATTTTTAAACTTCATTAGAGGTTGATGTAATGATATATAATTTTATTTTATAGTTAAAAGACACAATTAAAAGAATAGAGACAAAACAAAAAATTAGAAGAAAACCGTGTGACCAATCTCTAATTCGCATGGAAAAAAAAACAATTAAGCTCTAAATTGAATTTAAAAGAGCTGTGAAAAAAAAAAAACGGAATATCAAATTGAGAATTTTCAAAAAAATTCATTATTGAAACTCATAATGGCAATAAAACCGCTCGCTATTTTAGTTTATACTGTAGTAATAGGCACGCAGGTAAAGATGAGGTCTCACATTCTCGAACGGGAAGTCCATACTGAAATTGGGCTTTGGGTTAGATAGAGGAGGGTGAAGGGCTATTTGGGTTTTTTCTGGGCAGTGGTTTCTTCTGTTCTGGTCGCCATTGATTGAGTTGAGTGGTGTGGCTAAGTTTGTATGGATGTGGGAGTGGATTCTGGTTTCATGTCTGTGAGAACATAAGTAGGGAGGCTGCTTCTCTGAGAATCCAAAGAGATTTACGCATGTATCTTGCTAAGAAAGCATATAAAGATTTGTGTTATTCTACTATTTCGATTGAAACAGGCATGAGTGGGATTGCTACGCTTCAGAGGGCATACGAGAGTGGCAATTATGATCCAGGTAAGATGTTCTTGAGAAATCATGAAAATTACAAAAATCCCAACTGAAGCCCTATTTGAGGAACTTGCAATCCATGTATGCTGCTTCTCTTTTTATCATTTTTGTTCACAATACTAGTTCACTGGGACCTTTTTTGTACTGTTTGGAGTATTTTGATGTGTTTTTTCTTATATAAAAAAATTGCCGAGACTTTGAAGGGAACACGTTGATTGGTCAAATCCTAGGAGAGATTGGCAATTGGGCTTCTTTATACCATCTGTAATATTCTTTCGTCTTCTGTATGTTTGATAAAATTTGATTTTTTACTGGTTTTGAGTTTTTACTATACTGTTGCTGATATGTGGTTTGCAATGTGGAATCTAGGGATCTTCCTGATAACTTGCTTTGTGGAGACATTCCCTTTTCTCTATCTAAGTTGAAGCAACTTGATGCCATGTGAGTGACTGTTTTTTTACTTTCATTCACTGTGCTTCAGTTGGGATTTTTGTGATTTTTATGGCTGCTCGGGATGAGTTACGAATGTGTTTCGTGTTTTTCCATTGGATTATGGCGTGGTCTGGGCATCATCTGAGGATGGAAGCCGTATGTTCTTCTCTTTTGTTCCATCAGATCTTGAGCTATTATGAAAAGAGCATTGCATAGTTTTCCATCAGATCTTGGGCTGCTATGAAAATTCCAGACAGAGATTTGTGTTCATGGAATGTTTGATAAAATGTATGAGAGAGACGACATTTCTTGGACTGCAATGATTTCTTAAAGAGACAACTCCTTATGAGGCTTTGGAGTTTTTTAGAATGATGACGATACGTGAGAATTCTGATCGTTCCAATGAGGTGTATTTGTTTACGAGGTGACGTTGTCATTTAAAAAAAAAAATATTTTTTTATAGATATTTTTAAATTATTTAGATATATTGATTTTAAACATATTTTTTAAAATATTTTTTATTATAAAAGAAATAAAAAATAATGCAAAGGAATGAAAATTCCGTTATATTTGAGGAATTATGGACAATAACTTTTATATTTGAGGCGTTCCATATTTTAGTTATTAAAATGAATATAATAGTAAATTTGTAAATATTAAGATATTTTGATTTTGTTTTTCATGGGGTTAATTACTTTATATATAAATCATAAAATTTATTTTAAAAAATAATTATTATCAATTTTCAAACACTATCCAAAAAAAAATCTAAAAAAAGAATAAGTTTTAGGGTATTATGGATGAAATTATTTATAATTATGAATTATGGATAATAATTTTTATATTTGAGGCTTTGAAGGTTTATAATTTATTAAAATGAATATAATAATAAATCTATAAATATTTTGATTTTTTAATTTTTTTTTAGGTCCGAGGTTACTTAACATATAATATAAATGATAGAATATAAAGTATAATTTTTCAGAAAAAAAAGAAAGAAAGAAAGAAAGAAATACTTGGGTGAATTACATGGGCTATCTTATCCAATATTATTCATGTAATCTCCGAGCCTCAATATTGGACCACCAAATGATTTGAATGTTGCCACAATGTAAGTGGGAACCAACCCTAAGACATCTTTGTTTGAAAGTGATTGATTTAAAGACCCACAAACTCTCTCTTTCCATCCGATATGATATTATTATTCCTTTGCAGAAATTCCAAGGCTTGCGTTGCGTTGCGTTCTCAAACAAGGCAGGCAGATTCCTGCTTAGAAAACAAGAGTTGGTTGAAACTTCAAACTTGATTTCCGATCCCTAGCGGTGATGCTATTCTGTAATTTGCTGCTCCTCTTTTGCTTTTTAATTAACCTTTCACCTGAAACTCTGCAGCTCTCTCCCTCCCCGCACAAATCGACAAGCTCAAATGAGACCACGGGCTCTCTCTAGGTTGGTGGTTTGGTGCACCAATATATGTGGGCTGATCTACTTGTTTTGACTTGTTGTTTTGCCAGAAAAGTCCATGAAGAGTTCAAAGCTCTGCATATTCTTCCAAGCTGTGGGAACACAAGAAAATCTTGTCTTAACATGTAGAAAAGATTACCAACCCGCAAAGAAACATTGATGATGGGAAATTTGATCTCTCATGAAAATCTTGCTACCTTTTCCTAATTCCTTTTGTGTTGATAAAAAAAACGAGGGAGGAGCACGGGCATGAGGCTAGCATTGATCTAAGAAGTGTCATTATGCCTCCTCCATGGTGACGCCACAGAAATGTAATGAGAGTATGTTTTAGCAGAACAGTGTTT
The DNA here is from genome assembly GCA_964019445.1 of Populus tremula. Classification (NCBI taxonomy): domain Eukaryota; kingdom Viridiplantae; phylum Streptophyta; class Magnoliopsida; order Malpighiales; family Salicaceae; genus Populus; species Populus tremula. The sequence continues at coordinate 6,555,773 of CAXHTJ010000017.1, forward strand.
GTTAGTTCTCTGTCCTCTTTATCTGACTTTTTTCTTCCTACAGTTAACTGTCCTTCTCCACACAAATTTTTGTTAACAAGGAGACTTATCTCAGTCATTTGGAGGCTAACGTACTCATTCCAAGAGGTTTATATTTTCTTGTGATGTTGATGTCGACGCCTCCCGCTGTGTTACGCTGGTATTGACCTTTACAATCGATATATCTTAGTCTCTCATCAACTTTGTTAATATTGAATCAAAACTATCAATATTTCTTGCAATTTATTTCTATGTTTCAGTAACTAATTTGAGATTTCCTCCAGAGCGTTCATGTCTGCCCGGCACGAGCTGCGCGCTCCTTCATATTCCACAGCAGACACAAAGCACAGACTTTCTTGTGCTGCTATTTTCTTGTTGATGAGGCTGCTTGCTTGGCGACTTGTGTCATTTCCAATTCCATTCTGTTTTTGTCAGTAAAATCTACTTCGAGGTCAAACATGGGACTTGCTGTTGGTGGATCCATGTCTTATCCTCCCCGCCATTTTTCAAGCCGTGGGGACACACAGCCATCTAATGTCTCACGAATTCTTAATAGTGGGTGAGTAGGAGATTTTACCTACCCACTGAGATGTTTAAACAAAATAATTCAATTAATATACATGGCACTTCCATAAACTATGAAGAATGTCTCCATCATTGATCTATCAAATATCACCTAATTTATGGCCCTGTTTGGTAAACTGGTTCTTAAGATTTCTTCGGGCCTTTCCCAGAAGAAAAAAATAAAAGCATTTTTTTTTTTTACCATAGCATAAAAATAGTACAATGCTCGCTGGAAAAAAACGAAAAAGACGAAGAAGCATTTTTAACGATACCCAGTACAGTACTTTTTACAGTCATAATTATAAAAAGTCAAAGGAAGCAACAATTCTGGCGATGCCAAAGCTACAAGCCTTCGATGGCTATATGTGATCAGTAATACCAAAAACTTGTGTATTGAAAGAGAAGTCACATACTTGTAATTTCTACAAACTACTGCTGCTGTTTTCAAAGACCTAAATTAACCTACTTATAGGTTCACATGACGGTTTTTTTCCCCTTTTGTTTTCATAAAGAAGGCCACAAATGGAAATTTCCAACTGTCCCTGGATGGACTTCCGCTGGCTTTAGTGGTATGCCCTGCTGAAAATTCTCAGGGACTATTGTACTCTCCGCAGCATTCTTCGATAAATTGTGGTTTTCATCTTTGGTTGCATCGAGACCAAGCTCATTCTCCAAGTAACGGAGCCACTTGTTATTTTCAACTTCTGCAATATTATTATATGCATCTCCAAATCTTGAGCTCTGGCCAGCTTCAACATTTTGCAGCTGAATTCCACTGGACTGGAAGGAACTTAAGCTGTCCAACATGTTCCAGAAATCGTAATCCGACTCGAATGGGATTTCGGCCACCATTTCTTCTGGTTTGTTTACCTCCTCTAGTGAATTGCGAACACTATAACGTCCTCTAAAGTTAAAAAACGAACCCGTTTTTTCACCATCTTGCTCGGAAACATCAGTTTGACTAGAGTTGGTGATGCTGGAATTGTTACTAGAAAAGGAGGAACTTGATAATTCGTTTGGTTTCATGGCTGGTTTAAACTGATTATTAGACACTCCCCTTGGTGACGAGTCCTCTTCGTTCTCTAGGATGCGAGGCTTCTTCGTTGAGAACCCTTGATTTTTTTGCTCATCAAGCTCCATTTCCAAAGCTCTTTTTCCACTTGACATGATCGTACTAGATGAAGAGGAGGTCGAGGAAGTTGAGGAGGATCCCTTTGACGCATCTCCTTCAGAATGTTCACCATCGTCTTTGCATGCCAGTTTTTTCTTTAAGTGAGTGTTCCACACATTCTTAATCTCATTGTCTGTTCTTCCAGGCAAATGAGATGCAATCTTTGACCACCTGCAAGATTATAATTAATTTGTTATTACAAATACAATACTAATTAAGATATTAAACGTAAAACGCCCGTCAATATTTATTTAGTGTTATGTGGAGAAGTAGTTTACTTGTTTCCCAAAGTTTGATGTAGCTTAATTACGGCGTCTTCTTCCTCTTCGCTGAAGTTACCACGCTTAACGTCAGGTCTCAGGTAATTAATCCATCTCAATCGACAACTTTTTCCGCACCGCAACAACCCTACAAAACGGCAAGATTCTTTTTTACTTTTTTTTTTAAAAAAAATGAAGTATGAATTATTCAATGCTATAAAATCTTGGCTTCACAACGACATCATCGATTTCCCTTGTTCCACCACCTTGAGGTTGAAATATTCCCTCCCTTCTAGTCCTCTACTTTTTTCTACGTGTTTACATGAAATAGTAAAAGCAAACAAAGTCCAAGCTGCGTGTTAGATTGACCATTTAGGCTCTACTTTTAGCTACTTATTCAACTTTTGCAACTCTTTCAACGAGGTGAGCATTTGTTTCCGATTTCCTTTAGGCTGAATTGGATTAATTAACAAGATTATCTTATTATATTTTTTTTTCTTAAACAATATTATCTTGTATCTTCGTCAACAAAACGGGAAATCTTGGCAACCTATAGCATATTGATGTGACCATCAATTGCTGCCTGGCCTTGAATCTAAATTGGGAATATCCCAACTAGGCAAGATATGAAATATAAAGTGTAATAATGAGACTACAATAGATTTTGCTAACGCAGACACCACCATTGCTACAAAAACAAATAAATCTCACTGCAAACAACTGAGTCTGGTTTTAGACATAGATATATAGAGGTAAAAGTAGCGGAAAATTATAACTGATAAATATTTGTTTCTATACATAATTTCATTATGGATTTATTCCCCTCCAATCGAAATATATATCCGTGCCAAATCTTCCATGTTTTACTAAAATCTCTACACAAAAGTGCCTTGGAAAACATGGTTCGATCGTAGGCTTTTCTTAAACATTTTCTTCAAGTTCTTCTTTGAAATTTCTCAAAACATCTAGAGCTGATTTTCTGAATCTAGAATGATATTAAAGATATTGGTATCGAGGTTGTAATGTTGGTGATCTTCTTCCATATAACCCAATCCAATGGAGTTGGCAATGAATGACAGATTATATAAATGGTAGAAGGATTCATAGTATAAAATAATAATCTCTATATATATATTGTAGGCTGGGAATGAAAATGATGTTATGTATATGTATGCATACTAAATGATTTCCCTTGATCATTTGATTTGAAAAAGCGTTTCAAAGTTGCCTTCCTAGTATTGTTTGATTACTACATTAATATAGCCATTAGTCAACAAACAATAAAACGGCAAATGCCCCTCGTTTCATGCCAAGTGCGAGTGGACATACATGCATCTACCTAAAAAGAAGAGGAAAAAAATCGAAGAGAATAGTAATAATAATAATAATAAAAAGAAAGAGTTAAGACAAGACAAAACTATTGCTTTAACTGTTGGATTGAAGTCAATAATCCTAGAACTCAACTGGAATCCACCTCGCCCTTTTCTAAATATATATATAAAAACTCCAAGCTCTTTTTATTTATATATATAAAAGAAAGAAAGAAAATCACTGGATTGAATTAAGTCGATGAAAAAAAAGGTAACATAATTAATTTCAGTTAAAAAAAAAAAAACCGAGGGCTAACAAGTGTTTGTGGATCAGAATAGGTGATGAAAAAGATTTGAATTCTGGATTTAGAGAAGCAATCAGTGTAAAGAAACTCTGATCCCGTTGATAAAAACAATCAGTGCAAGCTAGGAAATGTTTCTCTTTCAACTCTCAAGGTAAGGAACAGCCAAATACTTGTTCTTGGAGAGCCCTTCCCTCCCCCCCTGCTACTGAATAATGAAAAGGGAATGTTGTTGAATGCATGATAAATCAATTTGTTTGCTCAGCAAAAAGGAATATAATGATCATGTAAGATGAACAATGAGAACGATACTTAAGAATGAATGATGAATATTTTCCATGATCAAGAAGAGAGGGAGAGAGAGAGAGGAGATTTCTGACCAGCTTGTTTAGGAAGAGCCCTCCAGTTTTCATGTCCATGTTTCTGAATAAAAGCTATAAGCCTCAAGTCCTCAGCAGGACTCCATGGTCCTCTCTTCACTTGACTCTTATCACAACATGGTGCTCTCCCTTTTCCCATTCTCTCTCTCTCTCCCTCAAGTTTGATAGCTATTTGAAGAAGAATCGATGGATTGTTGGAGACTCTTTGCCATCACCTCCTCTCTCTTTATATAGCGGAATAATGTTATACCTTGGGGACATGAACATGTAGAGATGACCTAGATCCCACAGGGTCATGACGCCATGAAATAGGATGTTATTTGAGGCAATAAATAAAAGAAGATCCAAAAAGATCACTAGATATCTATAATTCAAACATTTAGTTACTATGCGTTGTCCTGTATTAATGCAGACTTTCCCACTCCAGTAACCTCACTCCTCTATACTTCTCATCATTTTTGGAATAGAATTTACTCCAGTGAGAACATAATTCAATACGGGAGGCCCCATGGTTGACAAAGTGGGTAAATAATCCTAGCCATCCATATGTATTATCCACAGATAAGAGTTTTCTCAACTATATATCATGTACACCACCCATATCTGTGGATTACTTCTCCTAATACCGCTTTTCTTTCCATGTCGGGCCATATGATTTTTGTTTTTTTAACATCATATGTAGTGTCTTCCATGGAATCATCTTTGGTAGGTTTTGTCACAGGATTTCTTGCCAATTCAAGGTGATTTAATTATAGAATATACCTAGCAGGTAGTAATCCTATACCTGTCACCTTTTTTTCTGTTTTTTTTTATTCCATTGACTTGCTCTATAATTAATGAGGTGGAAACGAGGGATTTGAATTTTTTTTCTGAGAAATGGTATTTAGTCTCGTATTTTTCATCAAATCGATCCATTCATCATGTTCATAGAACCCCAGGAAAAAGAAAAGAAAGGATAGCTAAGCATTAAAAAAAAAAAAACATATATACGTACGTGTGTGTGTGTGTGTGAGTTTTGATGGGAATCTTTTCTAAACAATGGAAAGTGAATACCGAATACCATACTTCACTTGAATTCTCTATTATGAAAAAGCACTCTTCCCCTGTGATAGTGTAATTAAAATTATTTTTAAAAGTATTTTTTATTTAAAAATATATTAATATAATTATTTTTATTTATTTTTAATATTAACAAATTAAAATAATTCACAATACATAAAAAAATAATTAAAAATAAAAAATGTTAAAATTTCATGAAAAAACCAATTCAACCGCAGTCCAGACAGCATCCTCAGCTACAAAAATACAGACCCATAAAATTTGGTCTCCAAGTTGCAAAATATGGCTCTACAACGTGATTTAATATAGACCATAAAATTTGCTCCATCATTTCTCTAGAAAAAACTTCATTTTAAGTTTTCTTTCTATACATATTAGAACTTTTGTCTCACACTAGCTAGGGAGATTTGTCTCCACGCGACCACCGAGAGTGAAGAATAATGTTATAAATTAAAATTTATAAATATTTAAAATATTATAATTATAGGGACATTATTGTTTGTCAAAATATTATTAAAATCTTTTATATATATAACTAGAAAATTATAGTAATATTGAAAAGAAAAAAAAATAAAAAACTATTCTCTTCAAATAAAAAAAAATACAACAATATAGAATAGAAAGATAAAATAAAATAAAAATTTTTAACTAAAGATAATATTTATTTTCTTATAAAACCTCCTACATCAATCTTAGCAGGTGTGAAGAAACTCATTCTCGAGTTCAAACCTCATTTAAAAACTTTTCTCCACTATAAATATCATTTTATATGTAGATCATTTTATTATGGATACGTAACATCTTTATATTGATTATCTTTTTTTAGTTTTTTAATACAATACTTTCGTGTGGACTGCCTCATCATGAATTTTATTATTAAGATTGTCAATAACAATAATTGACATAGATAAAAATAACATAAAATTCTTAGATGTATTTTTCTCTCTCTCAAGAAGGAATATTCTCGACTCCTTTTATATAAATTCATTATTCTACAACCCTTTTCAGACATGTTTATTAATACCCACACAACATCTAACTACGTACCATGAATTAATGGTTAAGTTGATACACATCATTTAAGACTTTTAACCAAAACCACCATGAATCTTGAAATCTAATACTAATTGACATAGACATGAATGAAGAATAACGGTGTTTATTATAAGTCAAAACTCTCAAAGATTTAAAATAATATAATTGTGGATGACTCTCAAATATATATATATAAATTTTTTTTTTTATTTGTCAAAAAGTTATTACAATATTTTATAAAGAGAAAACTAGAAAACTCTAGTAATAATAGAAAAAATAAAATAGAAAAAGCTATTCCCTTTAAATAGAAAAAAGAATAACAATACAAAATAAAAAAATAAAATTAATTTAGAAAAATATTCAATGCGCGCGCGCGTGGAGTTTTAATGCATATGAGCTAAACAGATTTAGCTAATGATTCTAAGTTAGAGGCTAAATGCTCTAAGAAGAAAAATATTGTTTTGTGCCCAAGTTCCTCTTCATTTTCTAACTTGATTTCAGAATTATATATATTGCATTGGTCAAGCCACACCCTTTATCACAATCAAGCAGGAATTAAATTAGATATATACTTTTCTTTTTCTTTCATTCTTTTTAATTAATTAACAGTCATGTGACCTTACTAAATTAAATTGTTTTGATGAGACGAAATTCATCTTTTCAATTTAATAAAATACAGGTGATTCATATAAGACCGAACTATGTAATTAAAACTTTTTGTTTATAATAAAGTAAATAATGCTAATTAATAAATTAATAATAAAATTCAAACTCTTTTTTTTTGTAATAAAAGAATTAATAATTGGATTTTTTCGTCAAAAATATGAAACAAATCCATATATTAATTTAATGTTTCAATTGAGTTGTTGATTCCAATGGGAACTGCTTCTGATTTATAATTTGAGTATCAAATGAATTAACTGTAAAAACTTCCGAATAAGTTAGAAAAGTAATTATCATCCACTTATAGGAAATTCTATTGGTTAGAAAAAAAAAAAAAAAAAGACTTTGCATGGTTCGCATTAGACTCACATGACATCCAGGCAGGCACTAGCCATCAAATCTTGTAAGAAAATTATAATTCATTTGAAGATTTTTTTCTCTACAATACAAGAAGTAAACGCCTTTTTATTATTCAATATTGTATTTATACATTTCTCTAGCAATTAATATAATTAACAGTTCATGACATTATACATGACAGCTCCTTTCATTTATAGCATCATCATATATAATATAATATTCTTGATTGAGAATATTGGCCCGTTACAAAGTTAATTCACCAATTTTTCTATATATATATATATATAAGCCCTTGAATAAATATCAAGAACATCCTAGATTTTTACTAGAAAAAACAACAATGATTCATAGGATTAAGGTTTTATTTCATATTAATCCAGTTAATTATTCCATTAATTACAAAACAGCAAGTGGAATGTTGTGAAGATTAGTCCTCTGAGATCGAGATCAAGAGCGAGTGGTCTTAGGATTTAGGTCACCAGCTGGTCAGTAGTTTGGTGCCTTTTGAACATGACAAGAATATCGACACTTGCACTAATAAATTATGTGCCAAACCCCATGCGAACCTGCTTAAAGTCTAGCAAAACAAGTCTAACCATTTGAAATTTACAATAAAACATTATTATTTAAGCTAAGTCTTTTGTTAGGGAAACTAACATTAACAAGTCCTCTTACCATTTGGTACCTAATCTTGACATCTTTCTCCTGGTAAGTAGCCTCACTAACCATTGAAGACTTTTCATGACTACCAAACTAGACAAGTCCAAGATCTCATCAGACTCAAAAATCGTGAATTATTATTATTATTATTATTATTATTATAACATATGCATGACGTGCTGCTTATATACATGTGTTTGGAGCCCTTTGGCATGCCCCTTGAGCTGATATTTGATCTATATGTTCTTGGCGGAAAATACTGACTTTTTATTAATAGCAAACATTGGTCAATATGTCCCACGTCTAAACACGAGACATTTTATTTTCTAATACATGAAAGAAACATTTTTGTCCTCATTTTATTCCAAATTAAGTGTTTGCTAACCCATGCCTAAGCTAGACTTAATTTCAAATGAAATGACATCAGTCATTCCATGAAATGTCTTCTTGGTATTGGTAAAAAGGAAGACCATGTTCAATCTCAACGAAATCTTGAACAAAGGTTTCATATTAAGCATTAGGTTCAAGCTGGTTTTGTGTTTGCCATGTTTAATTTATTATTATTGTTGTCTATGATGTTGGAAAAAATAACATCATGCTGCATGGGTAAAGTCTTGATGACTTCTATGCATAAACTAACTATTTAATCCACATTTCGTCTTGGATTATAATTTTTTTTTTCAAAATATATTAGGTATATAGACTGCTTTAATGTATTTTTTTTACATTAAAAAAATTCAAAGTGTAAATCGAAAAACCTATGCAAGCATCTAATTAAACAAATCGATAACCATTTATGTAAATCAACATAAAAAAATCGTTAACAATAACCAAAAAAGAAATTGAAAAAAAAATTGAGGTTGAAAAAAAAATAGTTAGAGAGGGCAAATAAAAATTTCCAATTGGAGGGTTAAATTGAAGTGAAAAATCAAAAGAATGAGGGTTAAACTGGAAAAAAAACCTTTGATTGAATGATGAAATTGAAAGAAAAAATATCAACAAAAGGACCAAGAAAAAAATTAAAAATTTTAAAAATAAGGACTGAAATGAAAAAATAAAACATTTGAGAAATTGTAATTGAAGGACTAAATTGAACAAAAAAAACTTCTATAAAAAGAATAAGAAGAAAACAAATTAAAAGAATGAGGATTGAAATTAAAAACAAAACAAATAATAAATTGTAATTGAAGAATTAAATTGAAGAACAAAAAAATTCTTTAAAAGGAATAAAAATGAAAGAAGAAATTAAAAGAATGAGGAATGAAGCTATAAAATGAATAAGAACAAAATCATAAATTAAAAGAGTGAGGACTGAAACTAAAAATAAAACATATTAGTAAGTGTAATTGAATGACTAAATTGCAAAACGAAAAAACTTCTAAACAAAAAATAAAAATGAAAAGAATGAGGAATGAAATTAAGAAACTAAAAATAAAGAGGATAATGGTGTACTTTAGTTATCAGGAGAGAGAAAAGAAGGGAAAAAAACAAAAAATTATTGTTGGTGACTATCTAGCCACCATCATTCGCCACACACCACTCTATGTGGAAAAGAATATCCATTGCACATCTAGGAAGGTGGTGGAAGGCTGGATTTGTCCATCAGGTGGTGTCGTTGAATGGCATAGATGCAACCCATGTGTTGGTGCGTGATCAACACATGTTCCTAATTTTTTAATTTAAGTATTCAAAAGTCAATGTGAAAATACCAAAATATCCCATATGACTCAGTTAACTATACAAAATGCTCATGTGAAATATAAAAATACCCCCAAATGCAAAGCCTTTTTTTTTTTTTTTATCTCATCCAAGGTTAAATTTGTATTTACATTGGACATAGACAATAATAATAAAAAAAAAGCTCTTGTCCACCAAGCCATTAAGTTTTTTATATTTGAGGCAAATAAGTATTTTGAGTGTTAAGAAGTTTGTGAAAAGTCAAGAAAGCTCCTAGTCATTCGACCATGGAAACCACTGATAAAATCACTAATATGTTTAAATGGGTTAAGACACAGGGGTTTCCAATGACGGTATGGAACATGAGCTGAATCTCCTTTATCTTGGAGGTTTATGGGAATATTATTGGCTATGATATGACAAGTATAACTAAAGGTTTTTTGGAGGGTGTTTGTGTCCTTATAACCACTGAACAAAATGATATTTTGAATGAAAATATTTAACTTAAAATTGATGATGAAAAAATGGAGATTAAAGTATCAAAGATTCAACTCTAATGTTGCCCAAACCTTGCTTTTTAACCAGACATTTCATGGAAGTGACCCCTAAGTTTGACTCAGATTCGAAATCAGACTCGGATGAAGATGACAACATCAAACAATTTGGCCCCATCTCAACTAAAATTCTTGCACCTACAAAACAACACGTTGATGATATTGGCATTATCGTTAAACCTTTGTTTGACAGAGTGGAGGTGACAAGTGGTCATGATCACATGGCTGATACAACTATAGCATTGTACCATGAGTACCTGTTTCCTGAAATTTTAGAGTTTCAAAATATTGATAACGACCACCCTTTAGGAATGACTAAGCATATCTCTGCAGAACACATGATAGGTTATAAAGAGAACATGGGTATGTTGGGCTCTGATAACAATGGGTAAGATGGTTGGGCTACAAACAAAAATAAAAATATGGGTCTAATGAGTTGTGATATCAGCAGGCAAAATGTATGGGTTAGAGACAAGGGATACCCACTCTACTTTTTCTATGCAATTGAGAAATAAATTACTCTCCAAAGGACATGAAATTGTAGAACCAGAGCATAATTTAGACTTGGTGGGCTCCTTTAATGAATGCACACGCGCGGTGAATCAACGACTCCAAGCAAGCTCAACTCTATTGATGAGGCTAAGGATACTATGTCAATGGGATCCAAATTGGGAACCATATGTCATGATAATGATGTTGCAATGACAACTGAATTCCATAGTGATTTCAAAGAAGAAAGGGAAAATTAGGAGAGGTATACCTAATAAGCTGGAGATTATTTGATTAGGTATTAATCTTTTACTATTATAATATCAAGGAATATCTACTGTCTAGGTTCCTTATCTAAGAGGAAATTTATTAAAGAGGTTATTAGAGATTATGATATTTATTTTTGTATGCTTTTAATGTGGGATATAAGCATTTTTTTTAGCAAAATCTATTGAATTCTCTGAATCTTGGATTTATATTAAGGGTCGATATATTAAGAATGATGTTGTTTTTGCTGTTATGGGTATTTATGTTCCTTGTTCTACTTCTAGAAGCAGAATTGTCAAGAATGAACTTGTTGAGCTTCACTTTGCTTTTATGGAATACCCTTGTTCTAGTTTGGGCTTTGCATGTCTTTTATGTTAAAAAATATGTGTTTAGATTTGCTTGTAACCTAAACTTGGAATGATCAAAGTTAGACTTTTGAGATATATTTTTTTTAGATGATGGTGCATGAATAAGACTTTAATTCAAATGTTGCATGCTTCCTTGATAAAATATAAAAAAAACCATGACATGTGTTTTTTCTTGCATGGATGATATACATTAATGAATAATATGAGACTTAAGATATTTTATTTTTAGGATTAAATTTTTATCTTGGATTTTTATTTTTATGCTTGTTGTATTTATTCCTGTCTTTATGATCATACTAGAAAATGTGTTTCAAATCCTATGCATTATGACCAAGTCTCTCATATAAAAAATAACATTTTTGAATTTATTTAATATTTCATACAATTTTATTAATTATTGTGTCATTTTGATATTTTCATCTGCATGTTGTTATTTCTATAAAAAAAAATAGAGAAAAACAAAAAAATATATTTACCATATTACATGTTTTATATAAAGTTTTATAACTTATTTATAAAATTCATTGAGATTTAACTCATATTAAAAAAAAACCTTATAGGTCAACATTCCAAAACCCTTTTAAAAATCTAAGGTGCGTCTAATATATTGTTTTAGGATATTTTCATTCATTATCAAAAATATTTTGAAAGAAATCAAAGTTCCTTTTTTTTTTTGTAAAATCAATGAAATCTTCCTTTTTGGGGATTAACTTCAAGAATTTTATAAACCAACGACATCACCTATTTTTAAGGATTAATGCTAATTTTTTTCTAAATCAATGAAATCATCTATTTTAGGGATTAACATTGAAGCTTTCCTAAACCAACAAAATCATCTATTTTTAGGGATTAACGTCAAATTTTTTTTAATTGGCTATCTTTAGGGATTAAAGGCACACTTTTTTTTCTTTTAAATTGAAAAAATTGTCTATCTTTAGGGATTAACATCACAATACTTCTAAAATAGCTAATTCTTCTATTTTTAGATATTAACATCATAATTGTTTTCTAAACCGATGCAATCTTTTAGTTTTTGGGATTAATGTCAGAATTGTCATAAATCAATGAAATTGCTTAATTTTAAGGCTTAATGTCAAGTTTTTTTTTTTTTTTTTATGAGTCTCCTATTTTTTGAGATTGACATCATTTTTAAAATAAATCAAGAATAAGCTTAGAATATAATAGCATAAATAAATTTAGAAAAACATAACAAAGATAATCTTTCATTTGAAATGATATGATAAGAGTGATGTTTCCTTCCCTTAAACATAACTAACACAATATCTAAATATCTAGAATTAGTGTCTAATTTTTAAAATTTCTAGATTTGTTTTAATTACTAAGTGGTGACTCTGTTATTTTTATTTTTCACTTTCAACATTCATTGAGTCCCACGCATTTAAGCAAAGTGTGACAATAGTACCAAACTCAACTCATCCCAATGGATCTACAAGGTTATCTTTTGAACTAGGTCTAACCTGACTCGATTCAAATTTGCTTTTGAACTAACTATAGAGTTAATTCAATCAAACTCAGATGACATGATAAAATCGCGTGAGACCCAATCAATGATTTTTTTATATAATTTTTATATAAAAATTTTGTTTTAAATTTTTTAAAATTAATATTTGTTAAAAGAAATCTTCTCTTATTAAAAAAAATTTAACATGTCTACCTTACAATCTAAATATTATATTGGATCAAGTTTTATAACTATTGATCATACAAAGTAATTAGCCCATGAGTTTAAATATTAAAAGAGATCGGGCTAAATTTTGGAATAACATTTGAAGAATAATCTTTTTATCTTAATGGAATGGAAAGAGCCGCAAGCCTTAAAATAAAAAAGCCACACTTAGCTTATCTACAGGAACCTACCAATTTCAACACAAGTGTATGTAAAACAATGAAATCAAGACCAGCTCCACCTACACTAAAATATTGAGGAATTGAAAAAAAAATCAATTAAAAAAATAATGTAAAATATTAAGGAATGTCATTTAAAAAATAATTTAATTAAAAGATTGGTTAAAAACACATTCATAATTTTAAAAAATTTGGACCAAATCCAAAAGGTGAAAAAACCTAATGAGGGTTAAATTGGAAGAAAATTCAAAATTTATGGGTTATTTAAAATAAAAGAAATATCAATAAGAAGAATTTCAACCAAATTTAAAAGAAAAAAAAATCAAAGAGATGCTTTGAAAATATAAAAGGAAAAGCTTTTAAACCATGGAGGAGTGAGGAACCAAAAAAGGAAAAAAAATAGCCACCAGCAAAAAAATCTGATATATATATGCCACACATGTCGTCCTGGAATTAAGATGATGCTTTGAGGATTAAAATATTGTCATGAAAGCCCAGGTTTGGCTGTGGAATAGCATTATACAAGTCATTCATAGAACACAGGGCATCCACATGCAATCGACTTTTTCAAAATAAATAATATATTATATATGATAAAATATTAAATTACTCTTGATCAAACTCGATAATTAAAAAAAAAAAAAAACAAGGCAAAGGCATTTTTAATTTAGTGGCAACATGATCATTTTACTAAGCAGCTAAAGTGAAAAAATTGAAAGTGTGTTAATCTTTGTCTTCAAAAGTATATTAGTCTTTTTACTATATAAATAATAATAATAATAAGAAAACTATTATACTTCCATTTCCATGGGGAATTGTATTGTATTTATAGAAACAAAATTATAATTTTATTGTTTTAATCCATAGTAATAAAGCTACATTATAAGTTAAAAGTTAGAGCCGGGAGAAGCTTCTTTTATTCCATTAGGACTTTTGTTAGGGACGTATGAACTATGCCTTTGAAGACAAAAAAGCGTTGTAGGTTCTTGTGTTGAGCTAGGAGCCTAGAATGTAGATTTTCTTTTCCTTTTAACAGAAGTAAACTGGTTCTATAACAGCTTTGTAGAAGCACACATACAGTACCTCACAAATTTACAATCTCTTTAATTCCATGTTTTAGATTAAGGCTTGTTGGGGAATATATTTGTGGTTATTTTTTATGTTAAATATATTAAAATAATTTTTTATATTTTTTAAAAATTATTTTTAAAATTAACGCATCAAAACAATTTAAAAAATATATAAAAAATTATTTAAAAAAAAAACAATTAAATTTTTTAAAAACAAGATCCAAATCAGCTTCTAAGTCATCAGTTTCGGGCTCAGCTTACAAGTAACAATCCAATGTGAATCTTCTAACCAAGTGCCCCACGTGGAGCTATAGCGATCTTCATTATATGGGCTCCCCATTAAACTAGAAAACCATTCTACGTACCCTGAGATTACAAATTAACAAAAACCTAAAAGAGTTAATGAATTTCCTGTGACTCTCCTCGTAAAACATTATTTATATTATTTTGAGATTACAAATTAACAATGCTCTTCTTCTTTTTCCAGTCCTTTAATTATTTTGAGTTTTATTTTATTTTCTTTGGTTCTTTAACATTGTATTTATTAAATATTAGTCTTCATAATTTATTCTTTTTCATTTTCTATAGGAATTTCATATCCTCCACAAATGTTATGTCAATTGGTTCTTGATTTTTTTGAAATCTATTTGCATTATTATTTGCACAAGATTGAAAGTTAGAGGCCAAAATTGAATAAAAAGAGAAAAAAAGGCAGCCCTTTTATTAAAAAAAATTAACCCCTCCACTTTTTTGCTAAATTTTGCTCGGGGGTTTTGTCAAAGTTTTTTTTTATTCTTTTAGTTTGAGAATCAAATATTTTGGTCAAAAACTTTATTTTTTTTTCCCATTTTGATTCATGATTTGAGAGAGGAAAGATAAGATAATTGTTGAAAAATGATGAAGAGAAGAGAAAGTTATTTGTTGAGCTTAAGGTCATGAAAAAGGTTATTTTGGTGTTAATAAGTTCCTTTCAATAAAAGAAGTTTTCTAAGGTACAAAAGAGTTATGATCTAGATCGTAGGTTAGATGAGCTAATCTGATTTTAAATGGATCTATTAAAAAATATTATCATCCCAATATTGTTTTTATAAAAAAAAACATTAGATCAACTTCTTTTTAAATTTTTTTTAAATGCAAACCGAGTTTTGACACAGTTGACAAGTCAAGTTGGCCACAACTTAAAACCTAGGTCCACCCAAAGCATTGTCGTGTTAATATTTGTAAAAAAATAAATAAAATAATGTCATTTATTTATTTTAAAAAGTTAAATCTAGTTTTGTAAGGTAGTTCACCATTGGACTCATCAAATGAACATGGTAATATTAATATAATTTTAAAGCTTGTGTCAAGTAAGGCGCCGAGTTTGGGCACTTCAAGGTTGACCCACACGGTGTAATGAGATAAAAAAAAATTGATTGGACAAATATGTTTTTTATACCTTTTTAAATCATTCTACTTATTGAATAAATGACATAGAACAACAAAAAGAATGTTTTTTCAGAGGTAATAAATATTTACTTTTTTTATATATAAAAGGTACCGGCATATAAATAAAATAATTAATTAATTAAATAGTTCTTTAAAAATTAAAATCAAATTTCTTGATTTATATTTATTTTTAAATTTCTGACTTGGTATTTGGTTAAAAAAACATAATATTGTAATAGTATTAATATTTATTGATGTATAAAGCCTCGATTAATACACTTTAAATTTTATTTTTTAAACATGTCGACAACAATTGTCTTGGGTTTTTTCTTTGCATATTGCGACGAAGCAAGGGCTATGTAACCAGTGCCATGCTAAACAGCTATTGGCTTTAACTAATAACAGTCATTACATATGATGAACTCAAGAAAAAATTATGAGATTATAAATACGCTATACAAAGGAAGCCCAGTTGTTCAACCAGATCTACGACAGCTTGTTTGGAACCAATTTAATACTATTCATTTGAATTCTTTTGTTTGGAATGGAATATTAATTGTGGAATTCATTTAACTTTAATTAGTAAAAACACATCATTTACCCAACTTGCCTTCATTCTCGAAAACAACAAATCTGCATATCTACAGAAAACTCTTAACTTTAAATGATTGTAGAACTTATTCATGTTGTTATAGCTCCAGAATTGAATAAATGATTCATTTCTAAGTAGGCTCCACAAAGCTACTTTTATGTTCACTCATAATCACTTCGTCCTTGAAGACCAAAACCTTGAACAATTCCTTCATCTTTTCCACTGAACACCGAACCTTTTCTTCCCTAATTTCCAATAAAGTATGATCAGAAGCGTTAGCATGCCCTTTAGTTCAAAAAGATTCAGGAGATTGTGTTAGCCTAAGCATATAATAGTAGACAGCAAACAAAGTAGATTTTCCTGAACAATTCATAAAATTCAGAGTCCATAAAATTCACTGAACAATTCATGTCATATCCTCATGTTTATCCACACATCGCAGACAGGTCTCAGCACGTAGATTTTCCTAATGATATACGCACAATCTAAAAACTGCCGCCCCTGAGAGCAAGCACAAGATGAAGAACAGAGCCCCCCTCAATATTGTAGTCACGAGCAGTCTTGTCGTCGCCAAGCTGCTTCCCAGCATAAATAAGCCTGCAACCAGAGTCTCAATGGAAGGAATGATATAATAGTGGACCATATCATCATTCAAGTGTAAGAAAGCAGCAAGGCCCATGCAGTGAAACTGGATGATACAATTACTGAAGCAAACTAACATCGCTCCGCCTAGGAAATTGATTACAGACAGTGATATCAAGTCAGGTTTGCCAAGGTTGTATTCGCTATTTAGATAAATGCATTGACCACATTTCAAAAAACAAAATGGTTGTGGATGGTTTTAGGGTAGCAAAAGAATGTAGTGGAATCTAACAACATGAACCAAGATAATGCAGTCATACTACCATATCTTAAAATTAATACATGCAACAAGAAAGATAATAGACAAACAGATAAAGAACCGCCAATTATTTAAAACATGTTCAAAGTACTTATGCAAGAGCATCTCTCCTTTCTAAGCTTGACTGTCCAAATAAAAACATCATGAGATTCACAATAGTTACCTTTGCTGCACAGGAGGAATTCCCTCCTTCTCCTCAACACGTTCCTTTATACGGTCAATTGTATCAGTAGGTTCAATGTCAATCTCAATTTCTTTTCCAGTGAGAGTCTTGACTTTGATCATAGTTCCTCCTCTAAGCCTCAAAACCAAGTGAAGTGTTGACTCCTTCTGAATGTTATAATCAGCAAGAGTCCGGCCATCTTCCAATTGCTTACCAGCGAAAATCAACCTCTGCTGGTCTGGAGGGATGCCTTCCTTGTCCTGGACCATACACGTCACCAATAGTTAAGCACAAATTCATCAACTCCCGGAAAAAAAAAATATAAACCTAAATATCCAAATCTCACAGGGAAACCATTTCGATATGGAAAAGGAGCTCCAAAAACCAAACAAAAAAAAAATTCAAAGATTCATGTCAAGTCATGACAAGAAAATCATGAATAAACTCGTAATAGTTCATTCCTATTGAAAATTCTGATCTGAACTTCAATGTTACAGGCTATTCCAAAGATAATTTACATTACAACCTAACTAATTTGAGACACTCTTTGCTACGAATTCCTCAATCAACAACATTCAAATATACGATGACTATTGCAAGTAGACAAACCTTCTTTTTCTTTATATGGAAAGACAAACCAAACCCACAACCAAATATAGTTTTTCCCAGGAAACAAATTATAATACTGTATATTAAAACAAAAGGACCCATATAAAAAAAAACAAGATTATGGACAAGAAACACAAAAGAATCAATTAAAACTAGAGCCCGAAAAGAAAAGAAAAGAAGAAGAAGTCTACCTGAATCTTGGCTTTGACGTTGTCAATGGTGTCACTGCTCTCAACCTCAAGAGTGATGGTTTTACCAGTCAAGGTCTTAACAAAGATCTGCATCTTTCTTTGCTTTCTCTTTTCGATTTTCTTCGTTAGAGAAAGAACAATTGATAGATAGAAGAAAACAATGGGCTAAAATTTTGGTGATGCTTTTTATTTTTTTGTGGAATATTGGAGGACAGAATTGATATTGGTGGACCCCACAACTATTCCTCAATTGTGTTGCAAACACAAGTTCCCAGGTATGTTTAATTTTTATTTATTTATTTTAAGAAATTACTTTGAACCTACATTCTTTTTCATTTTTGCAATCGTGTTGTTTGGATAGTATTTTAGTACATAAAAATTGAAAATTATAGAGATAAAAAAGTATTTGATTGAAAATATAAAAATATAAAAATATAAAAATAAATTTATTTTTATAATAATTTTAAAGTGAATTTATATATTTTTAAAACATGAGGCATAGAAAATACATATCTAGAGAGACAATATTTATTATTTTTTACTTCTAAAACATTTTTATAAAAAATTTTCAATTATAAAATTATCCTAACTTGTTATAAAATCTATAATTATATATATATTGAATGCCCATTGAAATCTCTTAAATTTCATAACTCTTGGGTTTTGTCTCCTGGTTTTCCATGGCACTTGAGTTTTCTTCTCCTATAAATAAACTATTTGTCTTGTATTCCAAACATTAAAAAAAATTTCCAAGAAAATATATGAATTTCTCTTTTAAGTTTTATTTTGAATATGTATGTTTTTTTTTGTTTTCTTGTATTAATTTTAATATTTTTTTCTTTTTTCATTATTGTTCATACTTTATGGAATATATTTGACTCTGTAACTTATTTTGACAAATTTTGCTTTCCTTTTTATTCATCAAGATTTAAAGTTCCAAATTGTAAGTTTCTAAAGAATTAAATAAATTAAATATAATTCTTGAAGAACAAGTATTTCTAAAGAATTGAATAACAATTTTAAAAGACTAATTTTTTTATTTTATATTCATGATTTTATTTAATAAGTAGTTTATTTTTTATAAATAATGTTGAATATGACGAGACATGAATTTACTACTCTTGATATATATGTGAATAACTTTTTGTCATAGATCTTTGACATTGAGATTCATCTGAAAGCTATGAATCTTGGAGAGATTATTAAAGAAAAAAATAACGCATCCTTGCAGTATCGCACAAAAGCAATAATTTTCATTTTCCACCATCTTCATGAAGGATTAAAAGTTGAATATCTTACAATAAAAAATCCTCTTGTTCTGTGAAAAATTATAAAGGAAAAAGATATGGCAAGCAAAAGTTTACTATACTCCCTCAAACTTGTTATGATTAGTTGCATCTAAGATTGCAAGATTTTAAATCGGTTAATGAATATAATTCTACTCCTATTAAAACTACCTCACATATGAAATTATATGGTGAAAATATCACAAAAAACCAAATGTTAGAAAAAACATTTTCTACTTTTCATGCCTCAAATATTATCATGCATGAGCTATATAGAGAATGTAATTTTAAGAGGTATTCAAAATTATTTTTATATCTTCTTGTGATTGAACAAAATAATAAACTTTAGATGAAAAATCATTAATCGTATCCTACATGTTCTAAACCATTCCCTGAGGTGAATGGAACCTTTGTCCAAAATATAAGAAAGAACTGAGGTTATAGATATGGAAAAAATAAATGGAAATGAGAACCGATGGTCCTTTAAAAGGCAACTTATCATACCACCAAAAAAAAGACACAATGAACTCAAACGAGAAAAGGGCAAGAATTTGCATAAACCTGAAGACACATATCATAGGTTTGGTATGCATGATCATTGGTCTTGCACTTGTCAAACGCCAAAACATCTTACTGATTTATTTCAAGCCTCTCTAAAACAAAATGCAGTTGAAAATAATTTTATTCATAAAGATGATTTTGAGGTCATAATATTTATCTTGATGTTTCTGATCTCTTTGAAAACCCAAATAAAACAAATGACGTACTTAGTGGTAGAATTCTTGGGGATGATTAATATTTTTATTTGTAGTAGACTATTTATCTCATTGTATTTTTGATAAAAAAAAATGTCAATTTGATTTTAGTTAAATAATAAACTTTAATTATATTCTGAATAGAGGCAAGACTTTTCATGATGGAGATTTATGTTTGGCAGACAATGCAACAATGTACATAATTATCAAGGAAAAGAAATAATTTGAATATCTGACATTAACCAAAGTTAATATCACTACAATATCAGGTCCAATGTACATGATTAAAGGCTCTGAAAGAGCTAATATTTTGTTACCAAATAACACAAAATCGAGCATCAAAGATGCATTATATTCACTTGAGTCTAGAAAAAATTTACTTTGTTTTAAAGATATATGTGCTAATGGTTATCATATTGAAACAATAGATGAAAAAAAAAAAAGAATCTCTTTATAGTATTTCACGTATTTCAAGTCAAAAGCTTATACTTGAAAAATTACCTACTTTCTTTTCTAAAATTTATTACACGATCATAAAATCTATTGAAACAGATGTTATGATACACCAGAAGTGTTTCGACCAAAAAATATTTATGCTTTGTTATTCTCAAATTAGACATCTAGGATCAATAATGATGCAATGAATTATTAAAAATTCACATGGGTATTGTCATAACCCAATTCTGGGTTATTCTTCAAATATTTCTTTTAAAAATAATAAAAATAATAATAAAGGTTGGTAACGTGGAGAAAGTAGACCGGAGAATCAAGCTGTAATTTTGGAGGAAATTCAAGCCTAATTATACCCCATTATGCCAAAAAATAGGGGAAAATGCAAAATCAAGATCAAATTAAATAATTATGAGATGAATTTACATAAAAATTAAGTTCAAGGATATAATTAAATTTTAAATAAGCCAATTTGATTTAATCATAGGCCAAATTGAATTTTAATTATGTTTAAGAATTAATTTGGGTCCAATTGAAGGATTTAATTAAGTGCAAAGACTTAGTTATACTTTAAATGGGTTAAATTAATTTTTTACGTACGATGTCTTTTTTAAAATAAAATAAAGCATAAAATATGATTAGAATTAAATTTGGACAATTAATGGCACGTGTAGAATAAATTTAGGATAAAACACATAGTTATGGTACCCTTTTATTTGAAAGGATGCATTAATGGTGATATCTATCTTCTTTTATGAACAACTAATGCCTTACTTGAATCTAAGAAACCAATGCTTATTTTAAGATTCCTAACTTTCTTTAATTACTAGGCAGTTGCTCTATTTTTTTTAATTTTCCCATTAATTTAGAAGGTTCCAAACATCGTATTGGGTACAACACAATTCATATAAGTTTAGTTAAGTAGGAACTTATTTCTATAGCATTAAACATATTAATTTTATAATAATCTTAAGGGGCTTAACAAGTTATACATTAATGAAACTTTGATTTTATGCATATAAAATTAGAAGGTAACAAATCACTATCTTAATATGTATTTAATATATTAAAAAGGGATTCATTATATTAAATAGGTCTCATCCTATGGCATAATTGATATACGATGCATGACAACCACACATATACCCCTAGCATGTCATTTTAATTAGATGATTATAATATATCTAAACTAATTTCCTTGAAGTCAAATCCTAGATAGTTGTTACATGTCTTTACAAGTCTTATGAGCATCACGAGTGTATCCCTTTCCACCATTTGTTTTTCATATTGGACTATAAAAACTTTTTCTATCTAAATTTCTATATTTCTAAATTAAATACCTTTTTAAAAAAATTAAATAATAAACCTTGAGTTCCATTTAATGAGATAAGAAAATAATTTTACATCATAGAAGAAAAATAAAGAAAAGGCAGGGCACACAAATCCCATTTGATATTACAACCATTTAACAAAAAAAAAAACACAATTACATTGGTCTTCTAATCATCCATCATGCATAAAGCAAACATTAATATGCATAAAAAAATTGCATGCTTTAATTCTATTTATTTACTTTATTGAAATTTTTTTATAATATTCCTTGCATATAAAAATATTAAGTTAAACTCAATTTTATAATTTCCCAAACTTTACAAAATTTTATTTAATATATTTTCCTTGAAAAACCATTTTCAAGATTTAATAAGAAAATTAATCACTTTAAAATTCTTATTAGGATCCCAAACTATTTTAAAATGAATTAAATAAAAACTTCTTTTGGCTAGAAAAACTTTGTTTATTTTAGAAAATTCATTTTCTAAAATAGTATAATTAAAAGTTTTAATTAAATCCTAATCCAATTAAGATAATACAAAAAATATTTTTTTTAATTAAGAAATTTAATTCAATCCTTTCCCTATTAGGATATTAAAAAAAATCAAATCAATTTTGAATTAAATAATGTAATTCAATCATAATCCAATTAGAAAAATTAATTCTATAATTAATTTAGTTTGGGATTTTTATTTAAATATAAAATTAATATTTTTTGTAATCCTGATCCAAATAGTCTATTGTAATAAAGTATAGGTTGAAAGGGTAGAATTGTAATCCTGATCCAAATAGCCTATTGTAATAAAGTATAGGCTACAAGGCTTGAATTGTAATTAACAAATCTAAAAACATAAAATTAATTTATAATTAATAACAATAACAATAAAAACATGCAATTAATAACTTTAATTGTTTAATGATGGCTCTAATATCATTATTGACTTTTCTAAAATACATAAACATAATAAAAATATTAATTTTGATTTTGTTTTTGGAGTCCTAAGGATCACATTAGATTACCTTGGGTCATTTAGGGTTTGTGTGAAAATTACATGAAGAATAATTCTTCTTTCCTGGGTTAGACCAAATCTTTACGGCTAGATTGTGACAAATCACAAATCATTATATTATCTAGCTTTTAATAATAATCCACATGAATTACTAGATAAAAAAAAAATCTTAAATTCCTTATAAGATATAGGAATTGTCATGCATTAAGTGCAAGCTCTTTTTTTTCTCCTTTATATTTTAAAGTTTCTCTCTATCTAATCATGTATCATATCATCGTATATAAAAAAATAAGGCATAACATTCTATTTATAGAAAAAAACATGATAACCCTATAAATAAATAAAATATAACCTTTTCCACTAAATAGTATCATATATATTATTTTAGGATATATTTAGATGTTTATTAATTCAAGTCCCTCATTGATTTTTTTAGGTTTGAAATTGTAATCTCATGTATTAATTACATTATATTCCTGAATTTCTAAAAATCATTTATAATAAAAGTTTTAAATTGATTAATAATTTCAATTTATTTCTTACTCATGGTTATTTATGTGTGTGACTCATTACGTTCCCTAATATGTTGGCTAAAAAATAAATCACAATCATAAATAAAATAGGATTAAATAATTTAACAGATTATAATTCAAAGAGTTGATTGATTTATATTTGAAAATTAATTACATTATCAAACAAGGTGTCATAAACCCCAAATACTAGAAAAGTCATATGTAGTTTGACTTAATTTTCTAATGATCGGTTTCTTTGAATAATTATTATCATTTTATCAAGAATGTTCTTATTTAGACATTTAAGCATGGAGTATATCTGTTTTCTCAAATTATATTTGTTCTCAACACTACATTCATTAATTATTTGAATGAGATTTGAAACCCTTTTTAATTCTCATCCACTATACATAAGGATTTCACAATCAATACTATTTGAAAATATATGTAATATTTTTCCTAATTTACCTAGGATGATGAATCATCTTTTGATCACTCAAATATCTTTATATAGTTCATGTTATATGTAATATTTATCTATTTGATATCCTTGATTAAGGCAACACGTAGGCAGAATCAAAGCAAAATATTTCTTATATAAGATAATTTAGTAATCTCAAGTATATGAATCATTAATATAATTGTTACGTAAGTCTTTCCGTAAAAATATATAATCTCTTTATATAAAATTCTCATACTGATTAATTCAATGTATATGTCATCTAACAAACATCTACATATCAATTCCAAGTATCCCTTATATTTTAGTTTATGAGAACAATAATTTTTTTTCCATAAAAAACATAATATATATCGGTCATAATAGCTCTAACTAATGTCATGTCATAATAAATAATTAAATATAAATATTTAAAAATAATGCTTTAATGCAAGAGAAATTTGATAATTATAACTATTTTATAATTTTCTTTGCATAACATTTTTATCCTAAAAACTTTATATTTATTTTAAATTTATTAATTAAATATAAATAAATATTTATTAATGATAAATATATTTTGCATAATCAATGACACTAGAGGGAGTAATAGTCGTCAATAATACCTTATCATCGAGCATCTGATCAAAATCAAGAAATTAAAACCTTAACTTAAAGATTAAGAAAACACATAGATACTGCATGCAGCCGCACCAACAAATTGATTAGAATGGAGTCGTTCAGGTGATTGGAGATGGATCCTCAAAAAAGAGATCTTTAGCTCTTCTATTATTTACTTTATTTACTTGCTAGGAGTTGTTAGAAGGATGAGTTTTTTTATTTGGGATTATAGTTAAGTATTTTTTATTTTAAAATATATTAAAATAATTTTTTTTATTTTTTAAAAATTAATTTAATATTAGTAAATCAAAATAATTTAAAAATATTTAAAAATATTAATTTAAAATAATAAAAAAAAATTTAATTTTTTTCAAAATACTTTCCTAAATCTCATCGAGCAGTGGAAAGGCTTTCAAAAGAGACTCCTCACTCAAAGTCTTCCCCTCTGTTCATTTAAGTTCTTCTTTATATGGAAGGTAACTGCACACCATTGGCAGTGAGAAAGGCACTTACAGTAAGCTTTGAAAGAATTAAATTACAACTGAAATTGCTTGAGTAAAACTGTGTTTACTCAGCCATATATATACACGTAAAGTCTGTTACAATGAGAACTCTTTATAAGAGTTGTAGTTACAGTGGGATGGGAATTGCAGAGACAGGAAGAAACAGAGATCTGGGAACATTGAAACTCTAGGTAATAGATATCAGTGTTTATCGTCAATCTTAGTATTGTGAACTTTATCCTTATCATTCCCCTATAAACTGGCAGGGACATCTGTCACAGAAAGTTTATCCCGGAGGTAACAGAACCGATCAGCCGTGTGTCCCTTGGTAAAAATATCTGCAGGTTGCAGAGAGGTGGGAACATGTTGAAGTAGTATATCTTTATTTGCCACCTTTTCTCTGACAAAGTGGTAATCCACTTCAATGTGTTTCGATCGGGCATGGAAAATAGGATTGGAGGCAAGAGCTAAGGCACTTATATTGTCACACCATACGACTGGAGCAGAAGCAAGAGAAACCTGCAACTCACGCAACAACATTCTTAGCCAATACACCTCAGCTGTAACTAGAGCTAAACACCTGTATTCAGCTTCAGTACTGGATTTTGACACTACAGGTTGTTTCTTAGCAGACCAAGATATGAGATTGGACCCAACAAAAACACCATAGCCACAGGTGGAGCGTCTGTTGTCAGGATCACCGGCCCAATCAGAGTCACAATAGGCATTGATTGCAAAGGAACCAGGTTTGTAGAAGAGACCATAATCAAGTGTTTGTTTTAAGTATCATAGCACGCGTTTGGCTGCTGTCCAGTGAGCTGAAGTAGGCGCTTGCATGTGTTGACAAAGTTGATTGACTGAGTATGCAATGTCCGGGCGTGTGAGAGTTACATACTGTAAAGCCCCCACTGTTTGCCTATATTCAGATGGGTCTGGAATACTTTCTCCATCAAACTTGGATAGCTTAGACCCGGAGACACAAGGTGCGCGGTATGGGCGGATACCAGTAAGCTGCACACGGTCCAGAAGATCAATTATATACCTTGTTTGTCGAAGATGTAACCCTGAAGAATTATGTATGGCCTCAATTCCCAGAAAATATGTCAACTGACCAAGATCCTTCATAGCAAACTCAAGTTGTAATTGAGATATAAGAGTGGTAATAAAATTCTGATAATTTGAGGTAACCAGAATGTCATCCACGTAAACTAAGAAGAATGCATGGACATTGTCATGATGACAGATAAATAATGAGGGATCAACTTGTGAACTTTGAAAATCAAGAGCCAAAAGAGCAGTAGACAGTCGATTAAACCAGGCACGAGGAGCTTGTTTCAACCCGTAAAGAGATTTATGAAGCTTACAAACGAATTGGGGGTGTGCAGGATCAACAAATCCTTTGGGTTGTGTCATATAAACTTCCTCTTCTAACACACCATGAAGGAAGGCGTTAGAGACATCAAGTTGATGAATATCCCAATTGAAAGAAACAACAATGGCAAGAACCATTCGGACAGTGGAAGGCTTGATGACTGGACTAAATGTGTCAAGAAAATCAACGCCACTTCTCTGTAGATATCCCACAACAACTAATCAGGCCTTGTGACGTTCAATACTGCCATCAGGTCGCCATTTGAGTTTAAAAACCCATTTACATGGAACCAAATTCTTACCAAAGGGATGAGAACATAGTGACCATGTATCATTCTGTAACAAGGACTGGAATTCATTGTCCATTGCCGCACGCCACTCAGGAATGGTTGCTGCTTCAGCATAGGAACGGGGCTCAACACAAATCAGACCTGCATGCAAAGCTTGAAGGGGGTGACAAGTGGAATATAAATGAAAGTCAGGGAACCTACGAGGCTTATGATGACCAGTTTGTGATCTAATGATTATTTTGGTGGAAGACTCATGAGCAAGATGAATATCATGTAAGGGAAGATCAGCGAGAACCTGGGTAGGTAAGGAAGTTGCTGGGGGAGGAGAAAAATCAGAGGATGAGGGGAAAATATGTGAAGGAGGAGTGAAGAACAAACCAGGAGACATACCTGAAGAGGAGACGCAGCTAGCAGGATCTATGATAATGGAGTGTGCAGGAAATTGCTCTTCGTCAAAAATCATATTTCGAGAGATATAGACACGTCTGGAGGAAGGATCTAAACACCGAAATCCTTTGTGATTGGAGCTATAACCAATGAAAATGCAAGGCATGCTACGATATGATAATTTATCATCTGTGTAAGGACGAAGACATGGAAAACATTGACATCCAAATGCTTGAAAATATGTGAAGTCTAGAGGAAGATGAAAAAGATGTTTATATGGTGAAACATAATCAAGAACTTTAGTAGGTAGTCGATTAATGATAAAGATAGCAGTGAGAAAAGCATCAACCTAAAATTTCTTAGATAAGCCTGATTGAGCTAGAAGAGTAAGTCCCATATCCATAATATGACGATGTTTCCTCTCAGCGAGGCCATTTTGTTGAGAAGTGTGAGGACATGATAGTCGATGAAAAATTCCATTATCCCTTAAAAAATGTTTAAAGATGGTGGAACAATATTCACCACCATTATTGCCGAATTGGGAATTTAAATTGTTTCTCTACGAAAAGCTTGAATTTAACAAATGTAGAATAAACATCAGACTTATGTGAAATAGGAAACATCCAGCAAAAACGAGAAAAATCATCAATAAAAATAACATAATAACAACAACCACTTAATGAAGGTGTGGAATTGGACCAGACATCAGAGTGAATTATTTCTAGGGGAGCAGTGGACTCTCTTGATGAGTCAGAAAAGGGCAATTGTTTAGACTTGCCTAGTTGGCAAGGTGCACAAACTGATGTGTTATTTATGGAATCACTAACTGGAAGAGAAAATTTGGAAATGACACGACGAAGAGTTTCTGGGGAAGGATGGCCTAGGCGACAATGCCAGATGGAAGTAGGAGCCTTGACACCAATAGTCATTGTGAGAGCATGATATGGTGAAGCAGATAGTTGACGAAGGTTGATCGGATACAATCCATTATCACTTGGTCCCGTCAGGAGCGTGTTCCCCGTCAGGATATCCTTAACAGAAAAATCAGAACCAGTGAGTTCAAAAAGGACATTATTATCCTGATAGAATTTATTGATAGAGAGGAGATGAGCTGATGCTTGAGGACAATAAGCAACATTATTTAAGGCAAAAGTAGTAGAAGATAGGGTTTTAATGGAAGCATTGCCAGTATGAGATATGTGCAAACCTGTACCGTTACCTACGCCCACAGAAGCATCACCTTCGTAAGGATGAGAAGTTGCAAGATTAGCAATATCTGAAGTAACATGAATATTAGCACCACTGTCTTCATACCATTGATGTTGATTTAAATAAGTGGTATTGGCTTCTGCAACCATGGCTGCTAAGTCAGTAGGAGGATGTCGTCCTTGAAAAGAGTAATTCATGCGGTTAAAGCAATCCAAGGCCTGATGTCCCTCTCATTTGCAAATTTGGCATAGAGATCGGGAACGAGATTCAGAAGGAGCTGATGAAGATGGACGTGGGAGGTGAGGTACTACCCGATCCTTTAGATACCCCGGAGAAGCGAGATTTATTACTGTTGTGACAAGAACTGATTTTAGCTGTGGGTTTATGTGAGTAAAGAGCATAAGAACCTGCCTCATGGTGAAGAGATTGACTATGAAATTGTTGCATAAGGTCATGGTTCAGTAGTTCTGCATGAAAATCTGAGAATGACATGGATTTCTCTTTGGAGAGGAGCATATACGTAGTGACAAATGAGTGAAATGAAGAGTTGAGACCATTGATAACAAATAATATTATATCAGAATCATTAATAGGTTTGCCAACGGCAGAGAGTTCATCTGCAAGAGTTTTGACTTCATCCAAAAATTTCTGACAAGGCCAGCCTTGCTACAAAGATTGCAACTTTCGCTTGATAAGAGAAATTCTAGAAGTTGATGGCGCAGCAAAACGTGTACCAAGGGCTTGCCAAGCAAGATGAGAAGTTTCAAGGCCATAAATGGTGGAAACCACCGTAGGAGATAATGAGGAGATGATCCATCCAAGGATTGTTTGGTCCCTATACTGCCAAGCCATATAAGCAGAATTAGAAATACCTTGAACTTTATGTTCTTCGCTGGAAAATTGAGGAGGACAAAAATCAGATCCATCAACAATTCCCATGAGACCATAACTCCGAAACAGAGGAAGCAATTGAGCACTCCAGGCAAGGAAATTAGTTCCATCAAGTTTGATGGAAATAACTTGAGCTGGAAGATGAAATGCAGCGAAAGAAAAATCTGAAGTAGTAGCCATAGGATCGTTGGAAGCGTTAGCTATGAGAGGCTCTGATACCATGAAAGAATTAAATTACAACTGAAATTGCTTGAGTAAAACTGTGTTTACTCAGCCATATATATACACGTAAAGTCTGTTACAATGAGAACTCTTTATAAGAGTTGTAGTTACAGTGGGATGGGAATTGCAGAGACAGGAAGAAACAGAGAACTGGGAACATTGAAACTCTAGGTAATAGATATCGGTGTTTATCGTCAATCTTAGTATTGTGAACTTTATCCTTGTCAAGCTTTAGACTCTCGTCCATAGAAATATCTTTCTTAAATATCTTTCTTTGATTCCATAACACAATTTATATTGATATTTATATTTTTATATATAAGATTAATAGGTGCGATAAAAAGAATTTGGTTTCATTTCAAATTTTCTATTATTTATTTAATATTGTAAAGACTTTTTTTAGGGTGACCTGTTCTTGAGTCATATCTGCTGTCTCGACTAAACACACTATTTCCCATTCAAAAAAATGTGCTTTTGTTAACTGTAATTTAGAGGAGCCGGCTAATAACCAATTAGCTCGTCTGGCTGGTAAAGAGACTACCTATTCAGACGCTGATTGGGCAGGTGATACTTGTGATCGTCGGCCGGTCAGTGGCTATCGTCTTACGCAATCCTGATCACTCTTGTAGCTGCTGAGAAGGACGGGTTGTTAAAACTGCTAATGTTGAGAGAGATTGAGAGCGACGTGAAAGGAAGTCTAGCGGCTGGAAAGGGGAACCCTAACATATATATATATATATATACACACACACACACACACACACACACACATATGACTTCGTCATCATCTTGAAGGGTTTTCACAACAGTTAATGCTGTCTTAAAAGACTTCGTGTATCTCTTAAATGCTTACACCTTCCTCTGCATAGAAACATTATAATATGAAGACAAGAATAAATGTATCCTTAGACTAAATAATACTTACACCTTCCTTTCCATGGTAGTAATTTTTGTGTTTTTTTAGAATGATTGTTTTTTTTTCCCTGGTAAGCGAGTAAATGCAGATTTCCAGCCCATTTCACATGCTTGCTTCCCTAGGAGCCTGAAAGAAGTTTCCATTCGAGAAAGTTCATAGCGAGGTCCTTCGTGCTTTGAAATTTGTTAATTTACCCCCTATTAGTTTAATTTTCGACATGGCGACCCCCACACTTTCAATTTGCAGTCCCGTGTGTAATTCAAGTTCATCGGTTGTCCACCACGTGTAAAACACCAAAGTGGATGAAGGACCATGTCTACCCACAAACTGAAAGTGACCTGTTGATTTTTTAAAATTGAAGATAAAGGTGTTCATTCCACCAATTCATAAAATTAATCGCAGAAGAAAATAATAGATTTTCATTGAAAAGAAAAAAGATTGAAATAATCTCTTTTCTACTCCTAAGTTCTAAGTTCTAACCAAGTTGTAATGATTGGCAGGGCGTGATTTAGTAATGAATTGAATTCCATTAATTTTAAATAAAGATATTTGCAAATCACATCAAAAATAGATCAGAGTTGCTTGAGTTCAAATTTATTGAATAGGCCCGCCTCTTAAAAGAAAAAACGGACAAAACAAAATCATTACGATATCATTAGCAAAAACGCAAAACAGATGCGTAATAGTGTGGATTGTAAGATCATTCACTATGCATGCATTATAATAGTGCTTTATGATTTTTATATTTTGTTATTATTTTTTTTCTTTTAAATTTCATCCTTTGCTAATGTGTTGATTAGAATTTAAAATTGATAATTTGTTTTTACTTGCCTTTTATATTGTTACTAGATCTCGGACAGATAGGTGCTTGAATTCATGAAAAATATACTTAACTTAGTCATTTATATAAAATAAAAAATGAGAAGATTAAAATTAAAATAATAAAATAACATGCCTTTTATTTTTTATTTTTTTAAAAGGCATAAATTCTAGCTTTTCAACCTTCAATCGCTATTTTTCTATCCTCGAGTTAAAAAAAGATCCAATTTTATTGTCTTAAAAGGATTGAAAATTAGAAGATTGTGATTATGTTAGATGATCGGGATTATATTAGTGAAATACTTAAAAGTTATTAAAAAAGACATCTTTTATTTGAGTCTCTAAGTTTGAGAGAGAAAAAGAGTCATTATATTATGATGAAAAAGAGAAAGTTGACAAACACTAATTTTTCAATAATAAAACTCGTCATTTTTTATGTTAATGGACTCTATTTAATTAGGAGAGTTTTATTTATATTCTCTTTTTTTATTTATCTTTTCTAAAAAGAGTAGATCAACTTTCAAAATCTTATTTTAATTTGGATTGAGTTTTCATTTTTTTAAGCCGAATTAAATGGTAATTTAATATCAAAAGTAGGTTTTCAAGTTCCTAGGGTGTTTTTGGCGGAAAAATTGGATCAAATTTTATTTTTTTTCCTTACCCTTGGAGGGTGGCTTTATAATTTTTTTGCCACCAAAGATGGCTAGAATATGTGAAAATAGGTAATGTGCTGCCTGTTTTTTTTTTTTTTAATGAGGTGGGGCAGATGACATATAGTGTGCCCCTAAAACAAATATAAAAAAATTAACAGGCCTAGGCATATAGGTCAACAAGGCCCGCGCTATGGGCTTTTCAGTTTTTTTACCTTTATTTATTTTTCTTTTTGTTTTTTTTTTTAATTTTATCCTTCAAAATTTTATTTGTTTTGGATTGGGCAACATAATTTATTATAGTTTAATAATTATGATTTTTTTCATGGTTTCAAACAAACACTTTGATATTTAGTTGATGCTTTGTGAACATCTAATTTTTTGTCATATAGTCAAGCAAAAAAATAATTTAAGAAAGAACAAAGTTTTTAAACCATGTTCAGTACACCACCTGACTTACATATTATATAATTAAATAAAAAATGGTCTAAAAAATTAAACACATTGGTGCCCATGACCCAAGTCGTGAGTTTAAAATGTTAGACTAAGAAACCCAAATTGGTTCAATATGTTATTGTCTTGATATTTTAAAATAATTATTTCACTTGGGATTTTGGTTTATTTTTTCAATTAATTTTTTTTTTGTTGTAAGAGGACACTCTCCTTTTTGTCATTTGTTTTTATCAATTAGTCCTCAAAACCTAGTGGACATTCATTTTATAAGTTAAAAACAAATTTGGTGTGCATCGTAACATAGTGTGAGACATTTACCTAGTTAACAAGACACTAAAAGAGGTAGTGTTTTTATTGTGCATCACCTCGTAAGGCACTACATTTAAATACTGATTTTTTTTTGTATCTATGTTTTTTTATTTATTTTATCCTTAAACAATTAGCTTGTTAGTGATTGGATTTGCTACTATTTGTACTTAAAAGTGCATTCTTATTAAGATTTTATATCATCATATTGCATTTAAAGTATCATTAAATTCCCTAACTTAAGCATGTTTTATAATAACAAGTCTAATAATATAAGATACTTTTAATTTATGGTAAATGCTCATTTTAAATGAAGGCATATCTCACAATTCAAATGATTGATTGATGCGATTAACTATTGAAAGTGAAAGGAAAAGAAAATGGATTAGCTTAAAGAAAAGATGTTGGTTTAATTCAAACACGAATGCCATTCTGTGATTAGGTCATAAGTGGAGTTGTAGACCTTGAATTTAGGTCTGGTTTATCTTGATAGAAAGCTAAGACATAAACCTAAAACATTCATGAAAAGTTCAAGATTCAATTCCGCCGTTTTAGAGTTTAAATCTTAGCATCAAAAGAGCAGTCAGAACCTGTCTTGCAGCTCAAACACTATTTAGTGTTCAGTCCATAGTTCAAGTTCTAAAAGTTCAAATGAACTCATTTATTTTTTGGTGGAAATATGAGACAGATTTCTACAACTTTCATGAAGACCACTTTGCTAAAGTCTGATTGTAGCAATGTCATTTCATCTAAACAACAAATCCATACCTAAACTTCCAAGTCAATAGTTGGCCACTAAATCAATAGTTAATTACTAAATGAATAATTCTTTTTAGCCTATAAAAGAAGACATTTGACATACATGTAGGCATCTTAGTTTTAAGATCAAGATTTTGCTCTTGCTTTTTTTCTTTGTAATGTTCAAATTTTATTTCATGTTATATTTTTATTAATCTTTTGTTTATACTTTTCATTTGCTTTACTATATTTAGGTAACTTTTATCATAATTATGTTCTTATCTAGTTTATTTATGTTTCTCTTCTTCATAATGTTTAGCTAAGTTTAATATATCAATGTGAAAAGGTTTCACTAATGGTATTATAACAAATATAATAAAAACTTAACATGGACTTCAATACTTATATCCAAGAAAGTTTGTTGTTAACATGTCCTATCATGTTTGTCTTACTCATTCTTAATATCTTGCTTGTATAATATAAAAAGATTGCACAACACAAATTTATATTAACTATTTAAAAAGCAAGACCAATCACTATAAGAAATTAAGTGGTAGCTAATATGCTAAGATCAATCAATGTTCGAACATGGAGCCTTTTTTTCTTGGTCATCTAGCTTAATCTTAGTGGGTGTTTGTTTACGCAGTAGCTTCTGCTTTTAAAGCTAACCGCGTAAACCAAGCGTTTGGTAACATAAGAAAAGCTGTTTTTTATTTGGTGGGTTCCATAATTTTTTCCATCAAACCAGGGTTTTGCAAAAGCAGCTGGGAGCTGCTTCTCTCCCGCTGCTTCTCTTTATTTACCTGTGCACTGTTCGTAACAGTGTCTATTGCAGGTAATGACAGGTGAATTAAATTCACCTTGGCACTGTTGTGCCCAGGTGAATTTAATTCACCTGTAATGCGAGAAGCATTAACCTGTCACTGTTGAATTTTTTTCACTATTCACACAAGCATAATTCATTGGACCGGTAATTTTTTTTTAATTTTTTTAAATTATGTTTTACTCAAAAAAATAATATTTAATATTATTTAATAACACTACATAAATTAAAAGAATATCGTATGATGACGTAATATTTGTGGAATTTGATCACAATTCTAATTTTGTTTCTGATGATATTTTACCTGATTTTGTTGCACGCTCAAAAAACCATGGAACCTATAGTCCTTATCGGATGAATTTTGTACGTGATTGAATTATAAATAGTTTAATGGAATAATAAATAATATTTTATATAAAGTATTATTTATTTCATGATGTAATAGGGGGGTAATTAATTCTACAATATTTAAATTTAAAATCATCAATATTAATATATATTTTTTAAAATTATTTTATAACCTCAATTTGAAAATTATTTTTTTAACCAAACACATTAAATTACTTTTTCTTCAACCTCAATTTCAACCACAGTTTTAACCAAACACCTATTTTTTCAAACCAACCTCAACTAAAAGTATTTTTTATAAAACAACTTTTTTCAAACCACAACCACAAAAGCTACCGTAATACCAAACACACTCTTAGAGTATGTTTGTGAGAGTTTGCTTTTGTTTTTTTGGTGCTTTTTAAAAGTGCTTTTGGCTTGAAAAATATTAAATTGATGTTTTTTTAGTATTTCTAATGATTTTGATGTACTAATGTTAAAAATAAAAATAAAATTTAAAAAATTCATTTTGAAGTATTTTCAATCAAAAAAACACTATTGTAAAAAATACATTGTACCACAATTTCAAACACACACTTAGAGGTCATTTGATACCATGTTCCAAACGACGTTACACAAAATTTTGAAATTTTTTTTTTTTACTTAATTTGTTTTTATAATTTTAGATCGTTTTGATATGGTGATGTTAAAAATAATTTTTTTTAAATACAAAAAATATTATTTTGATTTATTTCCAAGTAAAAAATACTTTAAGAAATAATCAATACCACATACTCAAACAATATCTTAATCTAAGCGGACTCTAATTCAAGCAGTTGTAACACCATCAAATTCTAAACTCAAGCACGTAAAATAGAGTCTACAACCAAGCTATTAATTTTTTTCTAGTGATTTTATCTTGAATTATAAATAGTACTTGGATAATAAATACTGAAAAAAAAATATAGTAAAGACACATAGAGTATACTATAATAAAAACCCGATCCTGAGGGTAATATAGGCATAGTTTATTTCTAAACCTGTATTTTGAAGCTTAATGAAAGCTATTTTCATTGTAGAAAAAAAAAAAGGGTAAAACTGGGGCTCAAGCTGTCTACACCACTGAAGGAGGAGGGGCTTGGGATGATCAACAAAAATATAAGAAAGGAAAGGTTAAATAGATAATTCTTAGAATTGAAGGGGATGCATCTAAATATCCAAAATTAAGAACCAAAAATGTCGACTGGATATCAAAGCATTAAATGCTACCATTTACATAGACGCCTTCCTTTTTTTATTACTTCTCCCCAACTTCATCCGCATGCCATAATTAAATCATTAAGCAAACAATTAATTAATGAAGTAGAATTATAAAATTCAAAATTCTTTCAATATAGAAGTGGTAAGGAAAGAAAATAATAATAACAAAAAAAAACACTACTACTTAATACCAACTTTTCTAATTTTTTATAACGTACCATATATATTCCCCCTCCCCTCTCATATATATATATATATATAAAAATGAATCTCAATTTAATACAAAGCAACCCCACTCCACCCCCCCCTCTCTAACTGTTGTTGTTGAAGAAGAAGAAGAAGAGCCTTTTTTATGGTGAATATGGCAGCTGAGGTGAGTTCTCTGGTAAGGCTTTTTAGTGGATACAAGGATGACAGGAATGCCGGGAGTGAACCCGGTGGAGCAAAATCAACAGCTTTGATCACCAGGGACTTGCTTGGTGGTGCTACTTTAGAGACTGAATCTCTAGAATTGGACCTTGATTTGCAAGTTCCAAGCGGCTGGGAAAAACGGCTGGACTTGAAGGTAATTGGTGTTCTTATCTGGGTTCTGTTTGTTTCTTGAGAAAATAGCAAGGAAAAGAACATCAAGGGTTTCAAGATCCTATGATGATCATCATAATCTTTTGAAGGTTCATGAGATATACTTTTTCGGGTTTGTTTTACTTCTTGAGAGTATCTGGCTATATATTCCTAGGAAAAACAGAGTTTTTTTAACGTACAAAAAGAGACTTTATATATGTGTTTCATGACATTTACTTGTTATGATTCTTATTTCTTCTCCCTGTTTTCTTTGAAGGTAGAAATCTTAAGGGCTCTACAATTTCCTTCCATTTATGCAAATACATCTTTTTATTACATGGCTGCACTTAAATGTTTACTGATTTATTTAATTTGAATTTCTCTGCTTTGTTTGATATCCTCTGTTTGACTTCCGAGAAACTGGAGGAATAGGAAATGAGAGTCCAATCAATGGATTTTTTTTCAGTGCCAGCTTTTGGCTTTCATGGGAACTATATATGCAGAGTTTGATACGCAGACAGAGGTTTTCTTGAAGTTTTTCTGAGAAATTTAATTCCCTAACTTTTCCAGCAATCAAACAGTTTTATTTATTTCTGGGAGTAATCAAACATTAGATCACTCCTTTTCTTTTCTTTCTCTCTCTCTTTTTTTTTTTTTGATAAAGGGTTTAAAGTTCTACGCATCCTTTCAACACAAGTAATAATCAAATGCTATAGTGCCATTAAATGCTCTTCAATGCTTAGCAACTTGGAAGTTATTTCCTCCACCTTCTCTTCAATAAATTCCGATCATCTACTTAATTTCTGATATACTTCAACTTCAGAATTAAATCCATCATTAATGTCAATTGTCATGGCCAGTAAAAAAAATCAAATTTCTTTCTTATTAATCTTTTATTTTATTGGTTGCAGTCAGGAAAGGTTTACTTGCAAAGATGCAGCCCCTCAAATTCACCCTCACCATCCTCAGATTACAGGCACCAAACCAATCAAACAGTGGCAAAGCTTCAAGATTTAAATTTCCCGCCTTCGCCCTCCAAGGCTACGTTTAACCTTTTTGATGAAGGTAACTTGGAACTGAAGTTAGTCGCATCGCCACCGTCAAGCAGTTACCGTAGTGTTTGCACTCTAGATAGTGTAAAATCGGCACTCGAAAGAGCTGAGAGAGAACTAGGAAGGAAGCGATCCGCATCGCTATGGAAGTCATCGATGTCGCCTCCGTATTCATCATCATCATCATCCTGTATAAGAGAAATTCAAGAGGGAGAAAATGATGAGAAGCCAGGAGCACCATCCCCAGTGGCGGCAGGATGTCCCGGTTGCTTGTCGTACGTGTTGATAATGAAAAATAATCCAAAATGCCCTAGATGCAATTCAGTTGTTCCCATGCCAATGGTGAAGAAGCCTAGGATCGATCTCAACATATCAATTTGAGATTATTGTTGTCAAAATTAGCTTGAGATCGATTAACTGGATGTGAACTTATGACTTTTGTGAATGATAGATGGAATTTGAAGGGGGGCTGAAAAGAACAGGAATTGATGTTATGTAAAGAAGATTTTATGGTTTTATTAGGCATATCAAAAATGGTGGAAAAAATAATTCATCTTCAACCCTGCCAATAGTGAAGGCGGCTTATTTTTTTTTTTTTTTAGGAACTAAATGGCTCGTGTGTAACCACGTGTTGTTTCTTTTATTTGTCTTTTAATATTTGCAGACATTTCAACTGTGTCATCTCCACTGGCCTTTCACACAAATTCCTTGAACATTAAAACTTATGCGTGTTTCATGTTTAAAGCAATTAATTAACTACCCAAATTATGCTGAAATATTCTATCAATATTTAAATATTGATTTTATCAACACTAATTTTACCAATGAAATCATGAATGATTACTGTCCGTTAGAAAACTTATCGTAAATGATTTCTCTTTTCCCGTTTATTTTGTTGGTAATATAATCACCGATGAATTTACAGGTGAAAAAACCATGCTAAACAAAAAATATTTACCGGCGTTATTTCTTTGGTATTTCCATCGGTTAAGATGACATATTACCGATAAAAAAAAACCGTTTATAATTCCATCAGTGATTTAAATATAATTTTTTTAAAAAAATCTAATAAACATAGTAGAAAAAAGTTAAAAGAAAATAAAAAAATTAAATATTTATATAGATTTAAATTTAAAAAATAAGTTAAAATAAAAAATCAAATACATATTACAAATTTAAAAATTCATCAGTTTAAATACAAAAAAGAGAGGAGGAGGAGGAGGAGGAGGACGCGTATCTTTGCCAAAACCAGGGGTGATAAGGTGGACCATATATATCACCTATGTATCATTTCAACTCCATGTATAATCTCTGGAGTTCGATAGTCTCAACATTAAGTCCTTCTGTTTGAGCAACATGATAGGTCATCTAAGATACAACTTGTTGTTTAAAATCACATGGAACTCTGGAGATTGAGTGCTTGGAGTTGATTGTGAGTATCTAACACTGAAACACTTTGGGTCATTTGTAACTCCTCGACCATAGTGTTTGAGATACTGTGAATTTGATTTTTATCGAGTTCACCAAACAATCCTACCTCCAACCACAAATCTAGATCAAGTTCTGGATGGGTCGAAGAATTGTCTCTGTATCTTTTCTATAACCAAGTGTTATATGTTTCCTGAAAAAAAAAGAGTTAGTTAATTCATGAACTTAAAAACAAAAAATAAATTGTTGAAATCTAACATACCATGAACTTCTGAGCTCGACTATCCATGAGTTTTTGTATCCCTTCCTGACAGCCATCATTTTGCATGTGAGTTTCTATAAAAAAAGAGAGGCTACTTATGGCTTATTTGCCTGTTTATGGTCGTCACCTAACAACTCATGGCCGTTAGAAGTGCTGCTAAAGAACTAGCAACAATCTTGTTTGTACGATGCACTACTGACTTTCCTCTTAGCATATACATAAATTAAAGGATTGAAAAAGGTAATAACATTCCTTTTAAAAAAAAAAATCAACAACACCTCTTCTATAGGAGAGACTACCCACAAATAAACGACCTGTAAATACGCATCAATAATATATAGTCATAAACCAGTTGATTTTATTTATGACAATTCCTTGTTGTTATCCATATATATATAAAAAATAACCCCATAAAAATGTGAGGAATCAACTAAGGTTTTATTTTGCTAACAATTTGGTTAATTTGTAAAACTTTCAAAATTATATAAACTAACGATTTGATCAAAATTAACATGTGTTTTCTACCAAAAAATTATTTGTATAATTAATTTCACAACAATATAAATCGCCATTTTAACCAAAAAAAATTACAACCTATGCAATCAAACTTCCATCTTCTTAACAATATGGACATATAATTCTTATTATAATGCTTTATTAACTTCTCAAATAACAAATCAATATTTTGTATCTTATGTGCTTCCTCTATTAGAGAAAAAATTTCCCACCCTCATTTCACTTTAAACTTAAACACATCTATGATAACTACACACGAGTCATTATGATTCGTTAAACCTAAAATTGTTGGAATCTATGCAAAATAGCATTTGATACATATATTGCATTCTTAACTTCTGCACTTAAACTTTAAATATCTAGCTGGCATAAGCTATCCCATCATATACACATATTAACTTTCTATTCATTTTACTTGAGCTATTCATAGTACCCTTACAAATAAATTTTTTCTCAAACTTGTAATTTCTATACCCATATGCTTTTAAAGATTCTTCTAGTACTATGATTCAGAATCTCTTCACAGATTTATAATGCCTGGTTTATTGGCTTACAAATAAAGTTTTGCTCAAGCTTTTAAACAACATTGCTCAATTTATTTCCATATTAATTTTTACTATTCTTCCACTTTTTTCTATCTTTTTTTTTCTCCCCATTCATTGTTATCAACAAGCATATACACTCCTTAATATATTGAATAAAAACACAATAAAAACAATAAAGATAATAACACAATGACAATTGTTTTAATAAAAGGAAGAAGAAGGAGATTGACCTGGTAATATTCATGACATTAAGACTATGATGGAGAAGATCAAGCTTCAAATAAGAAAGCTTCCAAAAAATACTTCGTTTTACCCAATTGTGGGTTAGACCAAAATACCAGTGATTTGGAAGAGATCTCCCGAAAAGTCTTTAGTGCTCATTTCGGCCAACTCTACATCATCTTTCTTTGGCTGAGTGGCATGTATTTCCACGGTGCTCGTCAGGAAACTTCTATTTACCTTATTGAAAACAAAACACAATGACATTGTACTATGATACCACGTTATACAATTCTTCACCAGACGATACCAAAAATGGAACATACCTTTCAACTTTATCAACAAATAAGTCCTTTATGTTCTTTCTATACTCGTAAACATTTGGCGAGAATCGCTAGTGACAATAAAAAAAAATGTTTTACCACCATTTACTAAGGTGAAGGCCTTGTTATTTTCCATATAGTATGGACATGTTGATTTTCCATACATGCTCTCACTAGAAACCATTTCATATTTAAGAAAATCATTGATAGTCCATATTAAAACAACCCTCATCTAAAAATTATTTTTTCTCGAGACATTATATGTCAAAGTCTCGAATAACCACAACTACTTCAACTTATCAATCAACAATTGAAGACAAACATCTATATTCTGATTAGGACTAGGTATGACCGTAGATAGAAACATAAACTTTAGCCTCATATACATCCTCAATGGAAGTTTTAAGCATGAGTATCACCGGCCAACAAGAATAAAGAGCAACAAATGATCCGAATGGATTGAATTTATTTGTACATAACTCAAGATATACGTTTCTTGGTTCCATTAAAAACTAATGATTCACCCCATTAAAAAATTTCCAGACTTCACCATTAGAAGGGTGAACCATGACTCCATGCACCACATCATGTGAATAATGCCATATCATGTGCTCAACAATCTTTAAAGACATGAGTAACCTTTACATTCTAAGAGGTGATTATGAAGTATCTAAGTTTTTTGTGTGTGATAAGAGCCCTTCCCCTGCCAGTTTTGGGTATATAACAAGCATACCCACAGGTTCTGTACTCGGTCAAAGCTTTATTTTCAAGGCAGTACAACATGTTAAAGTCTGGACACATGTTAATTTTCTAGTATCCTAAGCCAAAGGGTTTCATCATAGACTTAACAATATAAAAACTCCTTTTCAGCCTATTACTTTCAGGTAAAATACTTCTCACTCATTCGATGATTATATCGTAACCAACATCACTTTATAATCTGACTTGAGGTGAACACTTGTGCAACAACCAATAATTTACTATGATTTGTGCACACATCCCATAATAGTTCGTTAAAGTCTTTTAAAAGATTAAAAAACTTGGTTGCGTTTACATCTGGTTCTTCATCTACAATTAAACATTCACCTGCATAACCTTGATTGACTCTCATTGCATCTATAACCATATTCCTATAAAGATTGCTATTGTCATCTACAACTCCATGCACATTGCTAGAACTAGAAGTTGACCCAACCATCCTATCTACCATGGTCTCATAAGAAAACCAACACAAGTATTTCTCCATGAAACCTTTTTGTAGAAGATGCACTGTTACAACATCTAGATCGATAAATTTTTTATTTTTACATCTCTTACATGGACATCTAATACCACCCCCACTAATATTTCTCATATTAGACAGTGTGTAACTAATAAAACTCTCGACCCCATTACAATAATCCATCATATACAATCCTTTAGGTGAAACTCGATACATCCAATAACGATCATCCATTACTTATATCAAACATATATAAAATATTGATGACAACATGTATTAATTGATTATGTGAACTAAATAAATTAGTTAACATTGATTTAACTCAAACTTATTAAATATGTTTTAATAATACATTTAAATCAGTATCAAATATCTAAACAAATTCAAATTCCTCCATATTTACCAAAATTTCCAACTCAATAATAAAATTGATAAAATAATGAAACATATTCATTAACTAAACCATTATTTATTTCATTACAAAACACCTAAGTCACAAAATCAAAATTAATTTCATCAAATTACAAAATATACAATTTTTTTTTAAATCTCAAACAAACTTTAACATGTACAAATTATACATTCATAAAACAAAATTCTATGGGAAAAAACTGTAAAACAAGTAAATACATAGACAAACTACACATACTATAAAAATATGTAATAAAAATTAACATTTTAAAAATGAGTCCAAATAAAAAATGAGTAGTTTTGCTTGCTTGATGTGAGGAATCCAAAAAAAAAAAAAAGAACTAGAACAAAAATGTTGACAAAGTGAATGTTAGGGTGATCATATTTTGTGGCAATGAGAGTTTGATTTATTATAAAATAAAGGGGGTGTTTACTGTTTTTTCCAGAGAAAAATAAAGAAAGAAAAAGAAATGAAGGAGGGGGAGGTAGGGTCGCTTGCCAGGTCATTATTTAATATTAATGACATATTTTACAAACAAATATTACCAAAAAGTTGATTTTTGTCAGTAATACCGTCTATAAAATTAACATGTTATTGTATGTTTTTTTTTAATTTGTTATATTTTTATTGTAATTTTCTGGGTGTGTATTGATGAAAGTTGTCATTCAGTGTATACCAAGAAACATAAAGAATAACTAGTTCATTGATAAATTCACTGCAATTTCTGATAAAATTTTGACAGTTGATGTTTTCATTTATATTTGTTAGTTTTATGGTAATAATTTATCGGATTTATATTAGTTAAATAATGTACGCACCTATAAATTTATTGATAAATTTACTGCAATTTACTGATAGCATTTTGACTCTTGATATTTTTGTTATGGTACAGATTTATCGGATTTATGTCAGATAAATAATGCACACACCTAGAATTGTATGTCCATAAATAGACGCTGAACATCACCAGTAAGGAACTCTGGCCCCAGTAAAGGGCTAAGGGCGTAGAATTTCATACAATAATAATGTCTGCTGTTTATGTTGTGTTTCTTGCAACTTGTTTCATAGATTAAAAAAATAATAAAAACAGCAGCTAATTAATTAAGAAATATATTGTAAATAAAAAAAATTAAAAAGAAATCAAGACTCTTAAATAGAGCAATCTGATCCAATTAACTAAGAACAATTAAGAGGGGGAAATCACTAGGGTTTAGTTACAATTAAGAGCAATCTGATCATTAATCTAAGATTGTGACTTGTATCCACCACGCTTACTTAATTTCGTGTGGTCCAGGTTTAGTAAGGGGCATGAACTCAAATTCCGGTACCGACTCTCGGTGGATAATAAAAAGGGATAAGGATGTGAAAAGGGAAAAATGACAGTATGCACCCATCTACTTCGTCAAATGATGAGATTTATGGTACTGCCTGAGGCTAATTATGGCATTTATTAGACCAATTCATTAATACACCTAACTGGCAATAAATGAGGAGTTAATTCTATCATCACGGTCTTAAAGCTTGCCGACCTACCCTCCCTCTCATGTTTTTATTTTTATATTTTTAAAACCCGACCTCACCCACCCAATAAATTGATCCGAAATCCAGCTAATTCAAAGTTAGGATCGAGTTAAGTTTAAAAAAATTAAAAAAAAATAAAAATATGGATAATTTAGTTGATTCGGCAAAACCCAATCAAAAACTACAAATAACAATTCATTGATTTTTTTTTTTTATTATTAAAACAATATTATTTTAATTTTTTTAAAAAAATTAAAATTAACTTAGACAATCTGGTGACTTGATCAAAACACGATTACCCGATCAAAGCTCTTTGGAGAGTACAGGTTTAAAATCTATGTTTATTTCCTCTTATTTCTCCAAATAGCAGTCTCTACTTGGTCCTATCACCTAGTAACATAGAATTATATCCATGAGAATTGAAAATCGATGGAGGACCTTCTTTCTGTGATCAGCGATGCTATTGGACCTGCCACAGCAATGCATTGGATCTGCCTGTACACACACTACAGCAGAATGCCCATTTATAGCTGACAAAAGATATATAAACTTCTACGTAAGCTCGGCGTCAGAAGGGGAAAACAAGAATGATAAATGTACACTAGACCTGGTAGAAATCAATGCAAGGCTATTGGTATGAGGTAGTGATCTTGTCATAGATATTAAACTTGGATCAGCTCGGCAGGTTGACTCGGGGTTTGAATCGATTTGGGTTTATTAAAATACTAGCCGGTGCAATGATTTAGCCATAAAAAAATTATGTTTTTTTAATATAAGATAAAAAAACCTTTTATTTTAAATACTTCAACTTAAAAATATAATATAATATCCTTTTAATGTACGATTTAAAACCCATTAGTATATATATTATATGTTAACAAGAAAAAAAGTTATGCCTGTTAGTATATATACTTTATGTTTCCAACAAAAAAAAAACTATATTTTTTCAATGTATGAATTGAAATTTATTAGTATATATACTCTACGTTCACAAGAAAAAAATTATATTTTTTCACTGTGAGATTTGAAACATATTAGTTTATATAATTTATGTTTTCAAGAAAAAAAATTATTTTTTTAAATGTGGAATAAAAACAAATTTCAGTTTAAATATTTTAATTTAAAAGCTTAAAATAATATCTTTTTTAATTTGGGATAAATTTTTTTAAAAAATATTCTTTTAAATT
Organism: Populus tremula; assembly: GCA_964019445.1. NCBI lineage: Eukaryota > Viridiplantae > Streptophyta > Magnoliopsida > Malpighiales > Salicaceae > Populus > Populus tremula. The sequence goes on from CAXHTJ010000017.1 coordinate 6,600,548, forward strand.
TTATTATCTAAAATATTCTTTTCAATATTTTTTTAAACTTTATATAAAATATTAAAATTTTTATTTTTCTAAATTAACCCAAATTTACTCATAAAACTCAGAATTCCATTCTTAACCAGGCGAACCTCAGACCGGGATTAATAACTATCAATTTTGTTCACTTTGTGTAGAAAAGGTACGGATCATATCATGCCCTGTCTTGTGATATTCTCTTGGTGGGGCAGAGTTTATTATTATTATTATTATTATGGTTATGGCTACTAGTTTTTAGGTAGGCTGCACATTTAAGTGATGCTAGTCCGTACAAGAACAAAGAATTAGAACGATGGGGTTTTCAAATTAACTCTAAGTTAACAAAGAGTTTTTTTTTTTTTTTCTATGGAGATAATCTTGAATTTAGAATCAGAATCATTGATTTTAAAAAATAATATAAATTAATTTTTTTGAGATTTGTTTAAAATTAAATTATTTTAATTTTGTTTTTTAACATTTTATTTATTGTAAATTAATTTTTATACTTTTTTTTCTATTAGACTATCATAATCTTTTTTTTTTCAATTTCATTCTCCATATGTTTTTTTCCTATCAAATTGGATCTCTATTTTTTTTTATTAATATTTTTTTTATTTGGTGAGTTTTTTAAATTATTATTTTTTCACAATTTCATCTTTAAAAATTAAATTAGTAGGGAATTAAACTTATAGATTAAATCAGGTTCAAGTATTTCATGATTTTCTTTGTCATTGGACTTGCAGGTAAACTCAAGTTTACTCATATTTTTTCTCGTTGCTTTTCTAAAAATTTTTTTATTTTTATTCTTCAATATTAAATTATTCAATGATTAAGTTTCATGATATTATTAAATTTTGTGTTGAACATGTTCATACTAGTATTATGACTAGGGAAAATATTTTGCATTTTAATCTAGGTGGGCTTGGATCAATTGTTTTTTACCTTTTACCTTTTTAAAGGATTTTTTCCCTTAGCTTTCATTTTTCAAAATTTTATTTTCTAAAGATTGAGCTTCATTTTTTTCATGTTCATTTTTCTTTGAAATTATCTCAATTCTATGTCCATAGTCACAAAGTTTTCGAGTTATCCTGATTTAACTAGAGTTTTTTTTATCTTTTATAATTTCTTTTTAATCTTGTCCTTCATCATTGAATTGTTTCATAATCTGAGTTAGCCCAAAATCGGGTTATTTTAACCTTTTTTACATTGTCATTTTGCGTTGTCTGTTTATTTATTATTGCAACATTTTTTAATAATATCATTTAAATTATCAATTAAACTAGTAACTTAGGTCTTAGGCTTTTTTCTTTAACATTCTTTTTTATTTTTAATGTTGAGATTTGTTTGTCTGCCCTCGTTGGAGTGAGGCCTAGAAATATAGTAATAATGCTATAAAATATATATATTTGAGTAAACCTAAAAAGCTAGCATACATTTTCCATCCCATCCTTTTTTTTTTTAATCTTAGGTTGTGTACATATTTGTATTTAAATTCGATTTCATGTATCCTTCATTTAACAAAAATTAGTAAACATTATTATTCATGAAATGCCACCAAGCTGGCCATTATACCTGTCATAATTCAATTTTGAATCCTATAATATTGTTTTATAAAAATACATATTTTTTACTTAAAGAAATCCAAAAAAAATAAAAAATTTAAAATCCAAAAATACTTTTGAGACATTAGAAAATAAGTTTTTGAGCTGCAACAGACCAAAATACTAGAAGAACAACTAGATTGGGATATTTTAACAAGATAGGCTGAAAAAAGACTTAAAAAGGAAAGAAAGTGGAGGTTAAAATCCAAAATTGAATGAATTAACTATGTTTAAGGACCTAATTAAATTTCTAATAGGTTTAATTGACTTATATAATAACTTAATTAAAAGAAAATTAAGTTTAAAAGTCAATCGGGTAAAAAATTTGAAGAAGTAATTAAGTTTAAGGACTTAATTATACTTTGAATGGATTTTGTGGTTCAATCAAGGACTTAATTGAAGAAAAAAAAGTTTAGAGGCCTAATTCAGATTATTTTTGCAAAGACTAGAAGATTAGGGACACAATTGAAAGTTTGAAAGGCTAAATTGGTGCAATCAGGGGTTCAATTGAGATAACTTTAAAGATTAAAGGCTGATTGAGGGTTAAATTGAAGAATGTTAAGATCAAGGACCAAAATGCAAGAGGCGTGTGAGTTCGGACACTTTCTCCGTCGATTTGTCATCAATTTTTCATTACATACAAAAGTTTAAATAGTAATTTAATCATTATAAGTCAAAGAAAGACTTCCTTTTACTAACATATGGGCTTAGTAAGGCGAGAAAATTCAAGTTATATATATGTCCACTATATGAGCACAGTTGGAACCTCGACATTTTGAAAAGCTTTTAATAAGTATAAGTGGAGTATCAATTTAAACTATATTATTAGAGAAGTTTATTCAGTGACTACCTAGAAGATATCCACTAAAGAAACTCTATTATTTCCCCCTCTTAGGCTTGAGACTATGATATCAGCATAAGTGTCATAAAATTGACTATACCCTAAATGGAAATAGAAATGTATTATGGTCACTTACTAAAAATGCAAGTTTATGATATATGAATTAAATTATCTAAAGTAATAATGCTTTCTATTCTTCAAGAGTTTCCCAGGGAAAAAGCCCTTCAACCTTTCAAGGATGAGATGAATTCATTCTTTCTAATGCAATTGTATAGTTAATTTGGAAGGAATCAACATCTTCTTAGTGTTACAATATAATTTACCTTGGAGAGGATTGATATAGTCTCCTTAATACGATCACACATCTCTCCAATGACAGTATAAACACTACCTTAACAATGAGGATAGATACATCTCCTTAAGAACAAGTTCCTCATCCTTATAAAGATAAGATGGATTCACTCTCCCTTGTGTGATTACATGGTTATTTTGGAATGAATCAACGTCTCCCTAATGTTACGACACAATTTACTTTGGTAGGGATTGACATGGTTTTCCCAGTGTGAATACATATCTCTTCAAGGATGGGATAGACACTACCTGAATAAGGATGGATATGATCTCCCCATGACACAAACCCCTCAACCTTCTAAGGATGGGATTAATTCATCTTTTCTAATACGATTGCACAATTACTTTGAAAGGAATCAACATCTTCCTAATGATACAACACAATTTACCTTGGAGAGGATTAACATGGTTTTCCTAGTGCGATCACACATCTCTCTAATGATAGAATATACATTACCTTAACAACGGGGATGGATATAGTCTCCTCATAGAACAAGCCCATCAACCTTTAAAAGATAGGATGGATTCACTCTCCCTAGTGTGATGGCATAATTATTTTATAAGGAATCAATGTCTCTGTAATTCTACAACATAATTTACTTTGGAATAGATTAACATGGTCTTCCTAGTACGAACACATATCTCTCCAAATATAGGATAAATACTACCTCAACAATGGGGATGGATATTGTCTCTTTACGACATAAGCCCCTTAACCTTCCAAGAATGAGATGGACTCTCTCTAGTGCGATTGTATATTTACTTTGGAAGGCATCAACATCGCCCTAGTGTAATGACATAATTTACCTTGGAGGGATTTGACATGGTCTCCTTAATGCGATAACACATCTCTACAAGGATAAGATAGACATTGCCTTAGCAATAAGGATAATTATGATCTCACACGACACGAGCCCTTTAACCTTCCAAGGATGAGATAGACTCACACTCTTTACTACGATTGCAGAGTTACTTTAGAAGAAATCAACATTGACCTAGTGCTATGGAACAATTTACCTTGGAGGGGATTAACATGGTCTTTTTAGTGCAATCTCACATCTCTCAAAGGATGGGATAGACACTACCTTAGCAATTGGGATGAATACGGTCTCTCCATAGTGTAATTACTCACTCCCTAAAGATAGGATAAACAAGAATTCTTAACAATCCAGTATAGATACATCCAAGCTGATAAGAGGACACCCACAAGAAAGACCTCTTCTCAGTTTTAGGAAGGAGGGAAAACCCTCTTAATCATTGTTAAGGTTAGACAATTTGAACCTAAAAAATGAGATGTTTAACTAAGTATGAACGTTGGACCTAGAAATATTTAAATAAGTATGGGTGTTGGACCTAGAAATGTTGAACTAAGAATAGGCATTTTACCTCTATAAAACCTTTATATAAGGGCTATATATCCATACACACTAACATTTAAATAATTGAATTCTATAAAAGAGAATTTCTATCAAATAAAGTATATTGCAGTGGTCAACCCCATAAGACTATGGCATAAAATAAATAAAAAAAGGTCAAAAGCAAGGCAAATAAGTAACATACTTTGCAAGACGATCTACTAGTATCCTTTCACCATCTTATTGACTTTATATTCAGCCATAATCAAGGCCAACATAACACAATTATTCTCCCTATCTAAGCTTAGAGGGACCATCTAGTAGTAGGAACAACTCTAGATTAGTTACGATCCTTTTTTAGGATTGACTATCCTAATGAATCTAATAACCAACCATATCCCCCCCCCTTTTTATTTACATACGTTGGCTTCCTAGCCAACATGTTTTTCATGGCACTATTGTTTATATTGGCAAAGGTGAACCATCGCATGTCATTGCCACCATTAGTGTCAGCAACAATTTGATAGTAGCTTCTGGCAACATTGACAGTAGGTTTAAGCCTAACAATCCTACAAAAGTTTTTAAATGAGGATTAGATTGTCCATCCATTGAGATGTAGCTGGCCTAAACCCAGCAAGTAATAACTGAATACCTCTCTTACGAACCCTTAGAGAGGGAAGGAATAACCAATTTTATACATACAAATAGGGGTAATAATTTCAAAATAACCTTGGGTGGAGCCCGGGGTCTACTAACTGATATGCTCAACAGAGTCGTGCATCTAAGCCATGTACTATCCAGGTTGGTAGCAAGCCATAAATCTCATGTCCTCAATACATATGATGTTGGGGATGTCATCCTTAAAAGGTTGAGGCAGCCTCCCTCTCTCATGATTTTCTTTAGCATGGATAGTAGAATGACTCATGTGAGAAGGTCTTCTTTCCTCCCTATAAAAGAAGGATGCCAATGTAGCACTCCTTTTTTTATTGAGGCTTGGTTTAATGGACCATTGTTCCCTGCTGCTTCTTTCAGGCTCTAGTCGAAACCTAAACTCCTTATCGAGGACAGGAGCACCTTTTTTTTTAGAGAAAAATCTGACGTTTCTAGGGTCTATTTGTTTTATTCAAAAGAAAGGTAGGTAAAAAGGTTTTAATAAAGGAAATGCATGTAGTAGGTGTTGGAGTAGGGATAATTTTGGGTTTTGTTGTAGGAGAAAATTTTTAAAAATCATAAAAAGTGAAAGTAAAAGAAATGTCATAAGCAAGAATGACTAGGGTTATAAAGAAAAAATCTTTTCATTCCTACCTTCGTTCATGTGATCATAGATCTCAAAAAATCCACTCAATTACTCATTGAAAGTTAGCTACCATTTTATTTTCTATGGGACCTCTTTTTAGACAAGTCACCTGGACTTGAAGATCCCAACAATCCTATGTGATACACACAAAATCTTACGGAGAATAAAAAAAAAAGGCTTTCATCTACTTCTGGTAGAGACTTTCAAAATCTTTGTGTATAATACACAATGATTTAGGGGTTACTAATGGATTGACATTTTCTATTTTATCTAGATCTTCTTTTCTAAAAGAGTAACCTGAGATAGGATAATAACTCGGCACCCTCGAGCTCATCCAAGTGTTGAGCCTAGGTTTATATGGGTCTCGTAAGCTACCAGACCCATCATCTCTAGACTTAGCTAAGCGTTGAGCCCGAACATACATGAGTCTAGCAAGCTGGCATATCAACCATCTCTAGACTCAGCTACACACCGAGCTCAGACATATGTGGATTTGGTGAGCTGCCAGACCCACAATCTCAAAGTTTAGCCAAATGTTAAGCTCATGTTTTTTTTTAGCTCCGAAGAATCTTAGACTTCATAATTAGACAATCAATAAGAGATATTTTACTTTGATAAGTCTATATTTTATCATGGTGAATTAGAGATATTTTATTAAATTTTAAACTCTTTTCCTTGAAAAAGAGATGAGTGGACGAGCTATAAAAGGGATAAGGATATTTTTCTTTAAGGGGTTGATCTTTGCTTAATTTTTTTTAAAAAAAAAAACTTCATAATACATATTTATTCTTAGAATTATTCTTTGAAATATGAGTATATTTTCTCTCAAACCATTTTTATTTAAGCATTAAAGAGTTCCTAAATATATAAAAAGAGATCTTTTGCAAGCACTAGACAAAATCCACCAACCATATTTGCTAGAAAGAATGATCCAGATCGTCAAAACAAAAAAATTAACGTAGTATCGAATTAAATTCATAAGAACATCATAAAAAAAATCTACTTCATTGAATTATTATTTTTATTTGAATTAAATTATTTTTTAATTAGAATAGTTAAACCAAACTTGTATCCATGTGTGAAAAGAAAAAACCCATAACTCGATTTCTATTATGCCAAATTAATCAATGAAAGCTGCATTTACCTAAATCTTGTGGAAGTACATGTTTATCATTTTGTTTTCTAGAGGTATTAAGACGATTCAAGAGCAATTCTTTTGTACACCTGACATTCATTTGGGGTAAAATATAAACATCACCAATTTTTATGTTAGAAGAAAAATCCTCAGTAATTCTCCTTTCTCTGAGCAATTGGTGTGACATCTTACCCAACAATTGCTTCACAAAAAGTTTTATTTTCTGTTGAGTCACAAATACTCATTACCATGAATGAGAATATTAGCATTAATTCTATTGTTGGAATAGTGATTTAGTAAGATTTGATACCAATTGCATACTGTTCAGTAAGGTAAATATAACATGTCCTAAAGAACTTCTAAAGCAATCAGAACATATCTTTTGTGATATTAGTAATTTTACCAAATAAACTATAAATAAGCTTGTATTTCTCTCCTTAAGACAGTGTTATAAGACCCAATTTAGATTTTTTATTTTCATGGGGTAAATAATTAAATTAATTAAGAGAAGAAATGGAGGATGACTCTTAGCAAGAAATCAAACTAAAAATAATGTACATTAATTAATATATATATGCTGACATGAATAGGTGGTCCAAGAACATCACTTGTTATGTAAGACTCTGAAAATTATGCCTTGACTGTGATGTCCACCAGCCCAATTCATAGGTCCAACCTAAGCATTTCCGGTCCATTCCTCCTCCTAAAATTTGAGAGAACCGAGAGGGACAGGAGAATTCTCTCTCTCTCATATATATATATATATATATATATATATATATATATATATATATATATATATATATATATATTAATGGTTCTAGTTTTCAAGGGATAACAAAATTGTTAAGATTTGAAATTTTCATTCAGAGATTCAAATTTCTTAAAGGACATAAGTGGAAATTTATAGATTGGAGAAGGACTCCCTAAGGGCCAGTAGAAGCACAAATGACTCCATAAAAAACTCTGCCCCCTTCAACAATATAATAAATTCAGCCTCTTTTGTTTAAAATCTTCTAATGTGATCCTCGCTCATAAAAAGTATATTTCATTATTCCCTTGTAATTTCTAAAGTTTTTCTTAATTATTGTGTTTAACCCGAGTGATGGAATGTTCCCTCCCTTCCCCTCGACACGTGGTATTTTTTTGTCAAAAAAATTGGTTTGATCCTTGTTCATTTTATTCCCTAAAAGGAGTTTATTTAACATATATATAAATGTTAATTTCCTCGTAGAACTATTTGTTTTTTTTTATTTGGGTATTCAAGTGAATTAGTGCACTCATATCATATGGTTTCTTTCCCTGTAATGTAACAGAATCTCCCTCATATATAAAAAATTACTTATCGTGCTCGTTTTATATTATGAAAAGGATTATATTCTAACATAAAAAAAGAATGTGTTAGCTTTATAAATATCTTTTTTAGTATCATAAAATTTATTAAATGGAGAATAAAAACATGATATATGTGATTAATATATGTGAATTAAAAATAATATATGTATATATATATATATAACATGATATATGTGATTAAAAAATATGTTTTAGTCAAAATCCCCTTTCCTTATTCATTTATTTTCTTATTTGGATAAAAAAAACATGTTTTTAGTTGGAGAATATTTTTTGAAATAAAAAATAATGATGATTTGGAAAAACAAGTTTTAGTAAAAAAAAAAAAAAAGTAAAAAGTTATGTCTTACTAATTTTTATTACATGGGAAAATAATAATAATAATTAATTCATGAAAATTATATAAAAAAATTCACAATAATAAAAATATATTTTATACTCATTGAACATTCATGTGCAATATTTTTAGGAAAACATTACATATTATATTCTTAAATAAATATTTCTTAAACAGAATTTTAAGGGCCAAACAAATGAAGCCCATGTATGCATTGTTTTCAAAATATCATCGAAGTGCACTTGGGCTTGCGAGTCCTAGCTCACATGCCTTAACTTAAAAAACAAATTAGGCCCGCATGTCTGTCCTTAAAGAAAACAACTTAGACAAGTTTTTTTTTTTTTTTTTAAATGAATGCATGAAACGTGGTTTGTTAAAGTTTTTTTTTAAGAAAAAGGAACATCCATTTGGTTATATAAAGTGTTGTCTACTAAAAAATATTATACTCATTTAAAAAATTAAGGTTTGAGTTTTTAGATTTTAAAATACAAATTTCAATTTAATTTCACCAAAAAACATAAAAAATCAAAAACACTTGCTAAAACTCATTATTAACTTCAAAACATTCTCTAATCAGTATAAAAAAAAAAAAATCAAACTATATATATAAAAAATTTATAAACCTCAATCTTTATATTTTAGTGGTTAAAGGAGAAAATCATATTAATTAAACTTTTCTTTTTAAGACGAAATTATTGACAACAAAATCGACAATTCTGACAAATATAGTTGGCTGAAATTATTCTCTCTCATCTCTCTTTTATAATGACTTTCTTTCTTTTCTCTCCACATGTAAGGATCTAAAACATGAGGAAAATGAAGATATGAACTAAAATGCAACCACCTAGGAAGCTATATATAAAAATATATATATATATAGATTGACTTGAACTTTGATATTCCTAAATCATAGGAATGCTTTAATTCTTGGTTTTGGCCCTGTTAATTAATCATTTAGGGAAAAAAACAAAACACCTAATAGCTGCCAATACTTACATAGACTTAATGCAATTATTACGTAAAATAATTTCCTTCTATTCGAATACAAGGAATTCTCCTACACTTATGACGATGAGAGCTTGAATACCATTGTGAATAATACAAGGACCGTCATGACAAGTATAAGAACTACTAAAGAAAGAAGAAGAACAACTACTAATCAATCCGATAATATATCTTCACCATGGACCTGGAAAAGTCCCTTCTAAATAGTCAAAAGCTAAGCGATAAAAGTTTTATGAATTTTTATAAAACGAAGATTAAAGTTGGTTGCATGTATTTACTGAAATATCCTAATCTCAAGGGAGTTGAGCATCTTGGAAGCCCAATCTTCTCTCGGCTTCTAAAAGAGAACTTTCGCACGTGTAAAAACACACAGAACAAGAAAAACCCCATTGAGAAAATTAAAGTGAGAATAATCTGCAGACACTACTACACCAAGAGTTCTGAATCCGGATTTACAAATGCAAATATTGGCTGATTATCACAACCAACAACAGCTCACTAGAACCCTAAAATTAATGAATCTTAGAATGTTCCAGGTGCACAAGATACTGAAAGCGAAGTTATTTAATGATCGCGATGAGATTCCTTCTCTTCAACCTGGTGATTATTACTTCTCGAACTCTTTGGTAGTCTTTTGAAGGAAAAAGAACTCTTGCCGCTCGTCACAAGAGTTGACTGTTGCTGGACTCTGTCATTCAAGATTGGCTGGTGGGAAAGGAGCATTTGTTTCGGACCTGACCTAGAGTTCCAGTCAAGACACCAAGGTTTGACATCTTCACCATGGACCTGGAAAAGTCCCTTCTAAAGGTTGTTCCATCATCTGAAGCATAAACTGCCACAAATCTTGCAGTATTCTCATCAGCCATCAATTGTTGATCAGCAAATAGAAGTCCTCTACCCCCCAACAAATTCTGATAGTAGTGGTTGTCAAAACGTTCTCCAGATGTTATAGAAGCGGATAATCCTTGGAAGATCGTTGCCGAACTAGAGTTCCTCGTCTCCCTTGATGTCATAGAAGCTACGGTTCCATCATGATTGGTTCTGTTGCTATCCTGACAAGCAAGTCTCAATTCATTTAGGAAATCATGATCTACAGAGGCATCTGGCTGTCCTGTCCCAGAGAAGTTAGTGAGGCGATTCCGGATGAAGTCACAGCTGATTTTGCCCACATTATGAGCACCTATAGAATCAAGAAATTTATTCAGTCCATGATTGATTCTATCATTTCTTGGAAGACATAAAAGGGAACAGAGAGAAAGACGCGCAGTAAGTACCTAAGAGATTTACTGTTTCTCTTTCATCAAAACCTCTGCGGGAAAAGAGGAAAAGTGTTCGGGTGATGTTATCATTGGGCTTTGGAATCTCGTCCATGGCTTCATCAAAGTAGGATTGAGTACTGTCTCTCCTGCCTGTAAAAACTGGATAAAAGGGACCACCAGCCTGAAAGAACACCATCAGCGTTGATGGTGAAGAAGATATGGATGAGAGTAAAGCAGCGGCATTCTGGGACTGATTCAGTTCCTTGTTTAAGAAATTTCAATAACCAAACAGAAGGAAGGGAAGTGATGAAACTTCAATCAAAATAACAAGGTCCTAATTCTGTTTCATCACCGTTAACATTTCAGATCATAGACTGCAAAATTTATAGTCTAATTAACTGAAATTTTCACTCAGAAGGAGTCATTAACGAAATCTCGTACTACGTTATCTTTTTTCAAAACAGAAAAACCTGAAACCTAAAGAAAACTAAAGCTTAGTTCAATATCGAACACAATGAAGAAAAGATTAAAGCTGCTGAGTGCTTAGTCCATGTAAAGAAAACAAAGCAATAGAAGTACAGACCAGCACAACAGCATCTCTGGTGGCAAGTGCAAGGGTGTCAGCACATGAAACTACTCCTGGGCATGCATTGTCAAGCTCCTCCTTGATCATGTCAATCTCATTACTACCTCTCAAGGTCTTGTTCGGAGCGGCCTGCCTCTCAATGGAACGGTTTTTATTCCCATTGCTATCATCCAAGAAGACTGAAGCATCACAACCCTGATTGTAGTGATCCCCCAAGATCAGTAATAAGTAACGATATAAAAAACATTACCATGAATCAATATCTAGATACATACAATGAAAAGAATTCTGAATCAATATCTAGATACATGCAATGACAAGAATTCTTATTGTTAATAGCAAGACTAAGCATCCAGATCAAATTTGTGGTTATCTGCCTAAGAAATTAAGGAGTGCCCAATCAATGATAGCTCCTCACGAAAAGTGTCTCAACAAAGAATTTACGGAACCAAACAACTGGGAATAACAGGCCAAGAATTGAAGCAAGGATGTACAATAACAAGAGAAGAAATTCCATAAAACAAGCAATTTAAGGCCTATACAGACCTGAAAAGCTAAAGAGCCAAGTAGCCAACTGCAACAGAAAACTAACACACAACTAATAAACACGAGGCAGGCACACTTTGCGTGTAAACAAACACACCACAAAAACAAAATCCCAAATTGATAAGAACCCTACGATCATCAACAAACTAGAAACCAAATTCCCCATTTGGGAACAACTGTGTAGTGATCAAACTCCCACAAAGAAAGGGAAAGAAAACACAGAATCCACAAACCTGGCCACTTGAAAAAACCCTCAAAGAACTACAACAAAGAAACCCCTATTGAGCAAAACCCTTGCACAAATCCACATTTAGAGAAAAGAAAAGCCACAAACATTTAAAGAAAAGAAAACCAGGGAACTGAAAAAGAACCGTGCGTCGTCGGAAAGTCTCGGAAAACCCACAAAAAGGGAATTAAGAAGAAGAAAATAGCATACCTTGATGAAGCAATCATGGAAAAGAAGCCTTAAAAGACCAAAAGAAATATCATTTTGCTGCATGTAAATCCTTGCCATTGTTGATCTAACAATAGACTCAGCTTGTGGACAATTCTGGCGATAAAAATCGTATTCAAGACCGTGAAGCTCATCAGATAAGGAAACAACACCTCCTCGAGTACTTGTGGCACTCTCTCTTTGTAGAAAAACAGAAAATGTTTTCTCTTCATTTTCCAGCTTCTGTCGTTTGGCCCTTTCCTCCTCCTCTATTTCAGATGGAAATTTTAAAGAAAGAATCACAGAGATTATGAAGATAGCTATAAGTGTCTTTGTCTTGTCTTCATTAAATTTGCCATTTCTCTCTTCAATCAATCAAGTTCTTGATTTTTCTTTTCTTTGAAGAAGCAGAAAGAGAGAGGAGCGGGTTGGTTAGTACTGAGAGAGCGCGGGAAATGGAGGTGAGGCAGTTACGTTTCTTGAATTGACGGAAATAGCCTACAAACAAGTATTATTTTCAATGAGGTTGGCATGGGGTTGTTGGTAATTTGGATGCTTAATGCGGTAGTTATTGCTATGAACTACTCTTGCGATGAAAAATATCTAATTGATGAAAAAAGACATCACTTACATTATTAGCTCGTGGTTTGCTGCTTGTAGATTATTTTTTTAAAGTAAAAAAAAATATATTTTTTAATATTTTAATTATTGATATAGTATAATATTTTTTCTAATTATTTTTTTAATAAAAATATTTTAATTATAAATTCAAAATATAATGCTTATTTAATGATGTTTTTTAAAAAATATTGATATAGTATAATATTTTTTTCAAATATTCAAATTGCAATATATTTTATAATACAGTTTAATTTATTCTACTGTTCGGGTTATGAAATGTTAATAACTTAATAAAATATAAATTAAATATATTACAAAACTTAACATAAATGTTTTTTAAGTTTTTCAGCAAAGTTCTTGTGGCTGCATTCGCCGAGAAACCCCATTTCAAGGACAAGTTGCCTCGCCATTGATGGATTCTTTTGATGGAGAAATCCTTGGATGATGACATTGAAGGTGGTGTCTTCCATTTTTCTTAAAACCCTTCATCAGGCACTCTAGAAAACAGTTCCTTGCTTTAAGGCCTGTCAGGGGTGGAAATGTGATTATTTTTTAAGTATTTTTTATTTTGAAAAATATTAAAATAATATATTTTTTATTTTTAAAACATTATTTTTTAGATTAATACATTAAAACGATTCAAAATAAAAAAAATTATTAATTTAAAAAAACTTTATTTTTTTAAAAAACACGAGTTGATCCATGTTTTCAAACACTCTCTTATACATACCACAACGTTGGCTATTGCTTTTGAAAGCAAGGTTGTCAATTCCGTTTCGTTCCGCCTAGAATGGCCGAAACATTCAATATCAATTCAATCTCATTTTAAATCTCGGTCCGTTCCGGATTTTTCGGCTAAATTCCACCCGAAACGTTCCGGTTTCATTCCACGTGTTTCGTTCCGCTCTTGAAAAGCCATTAAATCAAATTGAACCTTACTCAATTTCATTAATTAAACCACCCGATTATAAAAACTCTTTTTCATTACTATTTTCAATAGCAATGATATTAATAATAATATTGAAAATTATTATTACTATTTTCATTAACAATGATATTAATTTTTTAAAATTAGATTTATCACTAATATATATGGTTTATATTAATGTTTTTTTTTCATGTTTATACTGTATAGGAATTTGAACAAAACAATGGATGCTTTAGATTCCATTAGTCATTTGATAATATTGACCTAACTTTATATTTAAAATATTTTTGTTAAAACATTTTACTTTCATAATATTTTGATATTTTGTTTAAGTTGAATTACTTTAAGTTAAAGATCTATTTAATCTTGACTATTTAGAAATATTTTAAATTTTAAAATTATATTTGTTTGGCATTGTGTTTGTATTGCATAATTTATAATTAATTTATCTTAAATTCGAATTATGTTTGTTGAATATATATATATATTTTTTTTTTTATATATATATTTAATATTTTAATTATATTTTTTTGGTATTGTGTGTGTATTTTATATTTTATATATAAATTATATTTAAATTAAAATATTTGTGTTTTATATATATATATATATATATATATATATATATATATATATATATATATATATATATATATATATATATATATATATATGAACAGTACAACCCTGAAACGGTATGCCGAAACACTCCAAAACTGAAATATTTTATTCCAATTGAAAAAACAAAACACCTACCGAAACAAAATTGACAACCTTGTTTGAAAGTAGAGATTTGAAAAGAAGCATATCATAACACCCAGCTTTTGTTGAAGATAAAGATTTAAAGTAGGATTGTGGTTATTTTTTAAAATACTTTTTACTTCATCAAAATAATATATATTTTTTTATATTTTAAAAATTATTTTTAATATCAGCACATTAAAATGATTTGAAAACATTAAAAAATATTAATTTAAAATAAAAAATTAATTTTTTAAAAACACTTTTAAAATATAAAAACAAATAAAACCAGTAATCTATCTGCTTCATTTATATTCTAATCTCTAAATAATTTCTCTAAAAACAAGTTACTTGCTTCAGCATCACTGGTACTAATGAAGTAAGTGTACTTATGGAAATTAGATTTTGAGACAGTCTAATCTCATGAGAAATGTAAAATTTCTCTCATTAAATTTAATATGTTTTCAAATCTTTACGCATTCAATACACGAACCTTTTTTTTTTTTATTTGCGCATATAATTTTTCACTTATTTAATTAGATATATAGATGCTTTTTTATTTATAATTAATTTTTTTATGCTAAAAAATGCGTTTGAAATGCTTACGCATTCTTTTTTATTATTGAATATTATAACATGGTAGAAAGTAGAGACGGGTTGCTGCTTTCTTTTTTCTCACACAACAACAATACAGTTTCTTAAAAATTCATGTATCTAGTGTTATTTCTTTCTTGAGAATTTTTAGCATTTGCGTCAATTAAATTTTTTAAAAAGAGGATAAAAATTTATGTTGTTTCTTGGTAATTGCAGATCAAAGGTGGACTAAACTTCAGCTTTTTTAGCATTACATTTTTTAAAAGTCTTTTGAATTTTTTTTTTAAATAAATATATTTTTAATATTTTCAAATTATTTTAATTTTAATGTAAAAAAAATATTAATAAAAATATTTTAAAAATTAACTATAATTATTCTTAAAAACAAGCTTCTAAAAAATAAAACAAATTTATTTACTATTAAAATAAATAACAATTAAAATAATGATAAACTAAAAAAAAAACAAAAACAAATAAAACAACGTTCCTGGTAAATTTAGCATGGCAAATTCTTTTATCCCCCACTCATTCTTTCTTCATGCTTATAAACCCTAAAACTTTCCACGAACATCCCTTTTCTTCACTCACTCTCTTCCTCACCCTTTTTTGAGGTTATATCCTCCTCCTTCAACTATTATTTTGACAGACTCACATGTTTCGGTTTGTTATTAATGCTGTTTTCTTGGTAATTGCAGAGAAACTCATTTGTTTTCCTTGTCTTTTGTTATGCTCTCGTGACTATACAAGGTATAATTCTTCACTTTTTCCTTTGAAATTGTACATGGCATCTTGGTTTTGTTTGGTTTGTGGAAAATAACTTACTTTTTGTGAAAGATTAGGAAGAGATTGTACGGGTTAGTTTTTGTTTTTGTGTTAATGTTCTGGGCTTGTAAAGAAAACACTTTTTTTAAAAAAATCTTTTAGATTTTTTGGTTTTGAATTGGTTCTTAATCGAAAATCTGGCTTATTTTTCTGTTGGAGTTTGTTAAATTTATGTATTTGGCTACGATTTTCCTACCAACAGTTCATTTTGTATGTTGCCAGAAAGCTTTACAATCATTATGGGTCTGGGTTTAATTCGCCTTATAGTTTATCCCATAGAATGGATGACCATTTGAATGCATGGGAGAGTTAGTAAATCTTAGAAGGGATTTGACTGTCAATTATTACAAATTGTTTGTAAATTTTGCAGGTTGGAACTGAATCTTAAAGTTTATAGTATTAGTTAAATTTTTAGGGTTTTTTTGTTCTAGATTCTGATTTTCAATTTATGGTTCTTTTTTTTTTCTTTTTACTAAAAGTGTATGCTTTCATAGCCTATTTTGATCTTGATGTGTATTGGCAAATATGTTTGCTGGGTTTTTTGCCTAGTGGTACATTGATTTCTTCAGTTTATAGGGCCTGTATAGACTGTTCATAACATTTGGTGGTGGTAGACACATATGGTAAATTTAATGACTAGTGATTTATCTCATTCCAGAATGAATGATGGCGGACTGTATAGATATTCTCAGGAAAAACTTGAAGAAGGTGGTTGTTGGTATTTTTCTAGGAAGGAAATTGAAGAGAATTCTCCATCTAGACAAGATGGAATTGACTTAAAGAAAGAGGCTTATCTATGCAAGTCATATTGTACGTTTCTACAAGATTTCGGCATGAGACTTAAAGTGTGAGCCTTGACACATTATGTTGTACTCTATCTCATTTTGCTTAAACTAAATGTTTAACATCTCTGAATTTTCAATTTGTATTATATGAATGTTTTTTGGGTAGTCCCTTTCATATAAAAATTGGATTAGAATGGAATCTATATTTACAAGTTAAGATAACTTCCCGTTCCCTTTGGTTGGTCAGCAATGAAAACATGCTGTGTTTATGCTTTTATCTCTTAATTTTTTTGTGAGATAGTAGTAAATGGGGATTACCGATGTTGAATTTATAGAGTATTTGAAGGAAGTATAACAAAGAATTCAAACTAGAATGCCACACTATTTGATGGTGAGACAGAAAAGGTAGAGTTTTAAAAGGAGTAATGGTTCTTCTGTTTACACTACATAAATTTTTAAGCGGGTGATTAGATATATTGTTGTTATACTGCACATTTAATGCACAGTATTCTTTGTAATTATGTGTGAGATAAATCATGTATTTTTTGAAATGCAGGCCCCAGGTAACAATTGCTACTGCAATAATTTTCTGTCACCAATTCTTTCTTCGTCAATCCCATGCGAAGAATGATAGGAGGGTGAGTCAACATTCCTTCATTAAATGTCAAATCCTTTTCTCCTTCTTGGAAATGATTATTTAATACATATCCGGGATGACATGTAACTAAGGTAATAGCCAGTGCAATTCTCTTCCTTCTTTTTGGTGTTTTCCTTATGTAGTACCCACTCCCTGAATTTGTAAACGATGTTTAGATTTCCTTAAATGACCACCTTGTCTAATTTCGCTCATTATCTCACAGACTATCGCTACAGTTTGTATGTTTCTTGCAGGGAAGGTGGAGGAGACTCCCCGTCCACTGAAAGACGTTATTCTCATTTCTTATGAAATTATCCATAAAAAGGATCCTGAAGCAGTTCAGAGGATCAAGCAAAAGGTAATTTGCTTGTCTAAAGATGCTCTCCACTTCTTCTGTTACTTGTGTATTTCTCATTTCATCCCAGCAGTGGGATTTGGATTCCCCACCATTTCTCCCCTTTTCTGATTTGTAAGATTTGACTATGATTTACACAATCCACTTCACCCCAACAATTAATCTACAGCCCAAGCATGTTGTGTCTGAACTCAAAATGCCAAACTGTATTGTCTTGTTGTCAATCCCTTAGACCATACATATTATAATCTACAACATGTTTGTGGTTGTTTTGATATTCAATGTTTAGCATATTTGCTTTTGCTTCTATATATCCCTATCATATTTAGCTGTCCTGTATATATATGTTGCCTTTGTTCTGTACACGTTCCTTTTGTTTCCCTGCACAATTCATTTTCTTTCTCCTAACTCGCTATCCACATCTCTTGTGCAGGAGGTATATGAACAGCAGAAGGAAATAATTTTACATGGAGAGAGGGTTGTACTTGCAACTCTTGGTTTTGATTTAAATTTGCTCCATCCATATAAACCGCTAATTGATGCTATAAAGAAATTCAAGGTTGCTCATAATGCCTTTGCTCAAGTTGCATGGAATTTTGTGAATGATGGGTATGGAAAATTGCTTATTTTAATATACATACCCTTCTTCATTGTCTCATCTTGATTGGGGATGCCGCATGCAAACTGCGTACATCTCTTTGCTTCAATTTAAGCCCCACCACATTGCAGCAGGTGCCATTTTCCTTGCTGTGAAGTTCCTGAAAGTAAAGCTCCCATCAGACGGTGAGAAGGTCTGGTGGCAAGAGTTTGATGTCATATCATTAATATTAACAAAGTATATTGTTTTCATTAATAATCACACTTGTTCATGAGAGAACAATCTCTCACACAATTCATCATCTTGGGGGAATGAAGCTGACTTTGGGGGGGTAAGCTGAGAGGGAGAACTGAGCCATGTAAATACAAGTATAATCCTTTGACATTGTTTACTATTACAATATAGCACTTTTGAATATGGTGGGTTTCATCTTTAATTGTGGAATTAATTCTCGCAGAGGTTAGCAATCAGATGCTGGAACTGTATGAACAGAACCGAGTGCCCCCATCAGCTAACAGTGAAGCTGAAGGGAGCATTGTAGGTGGAGCTTCTCATCGGGCCACATCAAAAGCTTCATCTAACAATGAAGAACATGTGGCACCTAATAATCATTCTCAGACTAGAGGTATTAGTACAAGACTTGGAAACTCAAATCCAATGTTTAGACCAGTGCATGAGCAACCTCTTGCAGATAATCATGTTGGTCCTCCAAGAACCAGCCAAAACCATGTTAGTTATCATGGAAGTGCTGAGATGAGAAGTGCCTCAGACCACAATATAGATGGTGAACCTAAAGATGATCTACCCTATGAAATAGAGACATTGCCTCAAACCTCGAGACAAGCCTTGGATGGGCTTGGAAATGAAGATCTAGAAAGGAATGTTGCAAGAAGTGAAATAAAAGATTCAGGAGAATCAAAAGATAAACATTTTGGTCGAGTTGTGGAGCATAGAGAGGGTATGTTTGCTCAATCACCCCAAGATGCTATTAAAAAGATTGATAGAGGCAAAGTGAAGGCAGCTTTGGAAAAAAGAAAGAAGTCCTGAGGTGAGATGACTCGAAAAACAAACTTCTTGGATGACGATGATCTAATTGAGAGGGAACTGGAAGATGGAATTGAACTGGCTGCTGAAAGTGAAAAAAACAAGCATGATAGAAGACAAAGCGTCCAAGCCCTTGGACATGGAAGAATATGAGAACTCGCATCATGGAAAGAATATTGATGCAAGGGACGAAAAACATCATGGAATGAGGGGGCAATTATCTCAAAAGCCAGATCTGAACAACATTGAAGATGAGGAACTTCCTGCTCCTGATGATATGGACCATGGTTTTCCCTCACCTAAGCTGATCAACCGCAAACACAAGGCACCAAGCCCACGTGACATAAAGTTTGAGGGGAAGCATCGGAATGATAATGTGCCTGGGTCTCACCATTATAATCATCATAATTATACAGATGATCGAAACAGGATGAACCGGCTTGGTTATATAGAGCGAGATCATAAAAAACATGTCCTAGAAAATCATGCCTGAGGTATTAATGTTTGCTGGAGCACTTCTTGGTGTCAAGCTCTCTCTCAAATGCTGGTAACTGTTTAAACGAGATCACTGTTGCTTTGTATTTCCTTTGTAGTAAGTCGAAGTAATATATCAGCTGTTGGGAGGATCCTGTTCTGAAAGGATGATTCTAGTGAGGTCTATGCCCTTTAGCAGCTATCTTATAGTTTATGGTTGGATTAAACTCTTCCATGTAATTTATAAGAATGAAAGCGAGGTTTTTGGATGTTCTTAATTGTGCTTTCCTTTGATCTTCTTGTAGAATACTTGGGATCGTTATCCATGTACATAAACGATGATGATGATAATTTAGTAATCATAATGGTTTTAGATTGCAAGCTTGGTGGAATTCATTTGCATATTCAACGATGACTCTGTTTGCTGCTTTTCCTCTGTCTTTATATTTGATAACATTGGAACTTCGTTTTTGAAGAAGAATCCACATTTTTTTCCTGGATTGAAAGAAAATCTTCAAAGCCTAACGCGTTTGGTGAAGGCTAGTAGCTGCTAGTTGGTACAATACAATAAGCCCACGAGGGTTCGGTGGATACTAGCGTTTCTTGATTTCTAGGCGGTAGATATAACAGTAATATTATTAAAATAAAAATAAAAATAAAAAAATAAATATGCTCAGACTTTTACCTTGGAGCAATAGAGAAAACACGGCGTCTCTCTGTTTTGTTTTTAATTTCATTATAATAATTTATTTCAATAAGCTTAGTATGAAGCTCTCACAGTTTAAGAAAAAACATTTCAATGTAGAGTTGAAGCTGTCACAGACAAGTCAAGGCCGAGGAGTCGTGAAATTCACGGGGACCATGGCGACGTGATGAAAAAGTGGGGCTGCCTCCTTTAGAAAAAAAGAGGCATGTAGTTTATGGATTCAGTCATGTTTTTTTCGATTAAATAGATTGATTCTTTAATTATTTTTTGATCATTTATTTATCTGTATTGATTTAATTTCTTTACTGTAATATTGCTTTTGAGTGTATTGTTCTCGTTGAATTTTCTTAATAATCATTTGCGTATTTAAAAGTGATGAATGATTTTTCAAAAGCGGAAATATGCTATTCTTTCTCATTTTCATGTGTTTACATTTTCTTGGCAGCTTCTTCGAAGTGTGAACATGGAGGGGGGTCCACACGTTAACTTTCTATATCTTATAATGTAATACTAGCTTTGGTACCCGCGCGATGCTGCGGATGTTCAAAGTAAAATTTAATTTTAATTATTATTATAATTATTTATAAATTAATTAGAAATGTTATATAACAAAACATATGACATTCATACATATCAAAAGATAGTTAAATCCAAGTATAATAAAAGTATCTACAGTTACATATTTTATGCTTTATACATATAGATAGAGAAGTGGACGTCAATGAGCGGGAGGTTGTATTAACAAAGCAGATGATAAAAACGTCGAATTAGCTTGCGATGTTTGATAAGAAAGCATTGATTAACTGAATGCTAGTTTTTTTCCTACAACAAAAGATAAGTGCAACCGTAAGTTATAATTTTTTTATAAAGCAATAAATATCAAATATTCTTGACGATAAATTAGAAATGAGAAATAAAGATTTAATTGTTGCTGAGTATATGAGTTCATAAAGAAGGGAAGGCAATTCGAAAAACCTTTTTAGTTGATGAAATGGAGAGGCGTTGCTTCTTTGAAAGTCCTTGTCTAGGAGCATCATCATCTTCATAAAATTGTTCCTTTGATGAGTCTGCATAATCTTTCAAGGGTCTTGGTTGGAGAAGTTGGGAGTTGAATCATATATTAAAAGGAAGTACTTAAGTAATAGCAAGTGTAAACAATAGGAATGAAAGGCAAAACTATTTATTTATTAGTAGAACACTCAAGTAGTAAGCCTAACATCTTGAAATCAGAAAATGACAATTAAAACAATAATATAGTTCAAAAAGGATTCCACATGATGATATTTAGATGCTGAATAAGATATTAAGAATGAAAGGGAAGACTATTTATAAATTCACAGAACAGTCAAGTAATAATTGTTAAAGGGATGTATTAGGAAATGACAAATAAAACTTTATCATGGTTGAAGTAGCATTGTGCAGGATCATAAATTCATGGCAGAATACATGGATTATTTTTTATGTGTGAGCAAGCGAACCAAACCTGTTGTGCAGCCCAACGTCATTGAAGATTAATGTTCTTTTTGATTGGCGATGGCAACTGTCATGGAATGTGTCTTTTTGCGGAGAGGTGTGCTGCTGTGAACAGGGGCGGAGCTGGAATGATAGAACAGGGAGGGCCAAAACTTAAGAATTAATTTATTATTAGAAATTTTATTTATTTAAATTAAAAATATATTATATTATACTATATTTAAACACTAAAAATACAAAACTTTAAAATATTTTGCAGGGGCCCAAGCCCCTGCCCGCCTCCCCCTGGTTCCGCCCCTGGCTGTGAAGCTGGAGTCTGAAGTTGAGACTGAGCTACACTCAAGGGATCTGCAAGGTTTGGTGTTGGAGGGGTGAAAGGTATGGAACTTCCAGCATCAGTGGTTATTGGGCCTGTTGCGTTAGCAGCTTTAATGGGGCTAGCCGGATTAATATATGTTTCAGTTGCAATGTCATCAAAGATGTTGCAAACATATATTTCACATCTGCTGAGAACAGATTTGTAGGCTCCAAATCGAAGCTGAAATATTTTTGTTTTGTTTTATTTCTCAATCATTTGAGGTGGAACAATAAATGGGTCAGTGATTTTTTTATCGAACACCAAATGATGAGCTGAAGCATTGAAAAAATACTCAGCTGTCTTTCCGGAGAGAAGAAAGTTCGTGACATCTTGACCATCGCTGACAATGCAATTAATTCTGAACCTAAAAGACATTAAAAAGTGTTTTAGTTAATAATGAAAGAAAAGCATAGGGAAAAAATCCCTTAAAACTTTTGAAAATGCAAGGTTGTTTGGTATGCATGGTAGTTGAACCATGGGACTGGTGTAGAGGTTGGATAGTCATGTTCCATGCATCGTAAATTATTAGGGAGTCCAGAGAGTGGCTTGTTGCAATCTGGACAGCTCTCGCACCACCATCCCTTGAAGAGATCATAATCCACTATGAAAGCTTTACATGTAAATCTTTCATTCTGCAAGTGCCAAGTAAAACAGAAAGTCATACAATTTTTTTTTATAAAAATAAGGATGATGCAGCGTTGGTAATTGTTAATAGTACTATAATCATAATTATAGTATTTAGTTGGACTATTAGCAATTCGAATGAATAGAAATTAAAACTTATCTATGTGTATTGATGGGAAGCGAACAAATATATCTAAATACAATGAAGAATTATATTTTTAATTGACCCTTTTAGCTGAACTGTTTGTTGACGGAGGAATTGACAAAAATCAATTTAATTTAGTATACCTTTTTTAACAGTGAAGACATGACCCTTTATTCATACTTTTAATATGAAGCAGTAGAGCTTCATATGACTGAAGCACAGATTTGGTGTTTAATATTCATCTTCGTCTCGTCAGTGATTTGGATCACACGATCTCATGATAATATGATGCATGTATAAAGAGCAGGAGATAAAAGAAAATAAACTATAGTTAATTATAATTTATGCATTATATCTGGGAAAACAGAAATTGACATTTGCCAAATAAAAACCCAAATTTCCTAAAACAAATTCAAACATGTAGGAAGCAAGAGCCCAAACCCATATCCGAAGCTTTATTATAAACCATAAAGAATGATGGGTAGTCAATCCGATGAAGCCCCATGCTTACTATTGCATTTTAAACAGGTCATTTTTATCGTAGAAATAATTCAACAGCTTTGTTTTGCTTGTAATAAGAAATATTTAAAAATAAATATAATAGATACCTTGTGCTTGAATGGGTCCATACAGAGGATCTCTCTTATTGTTCTCCTATTTTCATTTATTTGAGTTTCCAATGATAGAATAGCTTGTGATGATGGAGGTAGCTGGTGCAAGTCAACAGGCATTTGAGCATAGCTACGTAAAGATAAAGAAAAAACTGTTGAGAATTCATTTAAATATTAATACATAAATTGGATTTGAACAAATGTAAAAGGTTTGAAGAATATAGAAATTTACTAATGTTTGTATGCTAATAACTCTGGTATGTCCGGGTTAAAATACCAAAGTGAAGCTGTGGTGCCAATCAAATTTGCAGATCCTATAAAGAATGTAACAAATACATATTTAGTGGTGTATATTTAATGTCAAAAGGTTATTAAATTTGAACTAAAAAGTTAAGAAAATGGAATCATGATAGCCTTGATCATAGAATTAAGTATACCCCTAAATTCAGAGACATGAAAACCAACAAAAGCAACGATGACTGGAGAATCTTGTTCTATCAAAGAAGCCTCGTCAAAGCTTCGAGCAATGTCACCCCATAAAGTAATACAAAGCTCCTCGCCTCTAAACAAAATAAAAGTATATCAGACTAATGCCAGGAGGAATTGAATATAATAAATAATTTTAATTTATCATCAACCGTATATTTTCAAGAATGAACTCCCTCTTGTCTTCAAGTGTTTGGCCCCGAACTAAAATCTTCTCAATCGGTTGTATTGCTTTTAGTCTACCAAGAACATCTATATAAATTATTGAATAATCATGTCAGCGTAATAAAAAAATTATGCATGATACAGTTTGCTACATAAGGGTAAGAATGAAGAACACCTGTGAGAAGTCTCGATTCTTTTCCTTTGTTAAGGACATGTGTGAAATCAGTGAAATTGAAGTAATATCGTGGAATGGAAAGTGGGAGAGAATTGAGGCGAGTAACTTTGGTGTCAGACTTAAGATCAATAACAGCTTCATGGCTAACAACAGTATTCATGTACCGATTTTCAAAGGTGTAGAAGTTTTTGACTTCATAATAGTCACCCTCAGTAATGATTGAAGAAAAATGTTGCAGTATCTCTAGATTTGGCTGATCCTTGTATTGCACCACCCTTTTTCATAAAAAAAAGGCAATAATTGGTGTCAATGGATAATGGCAAAGTTAAAATATGTAGAATGATGGATGAGTAGAAAAAGTAATCTTGAGCATAGTAAAATCATAGCCTCTAGTTTTTTGGCCACATTGATAAAATCATCTTCAGCTATTCATGTATGCATATGTTATTGTTAAGAATTTGTTTTGTTAATGTAGACAACAACTGCTAGTTGTTTTTTGCTATAATGTTAGAAAAAAAGTGAAAAGGTTTTTCAAATTGCAGCATTCTCTATCTGGAAATTTAGCTGAATAGCTTCCCTGCATAAGCTGACTTATTAAGATAAGCACATGTGCTACAGGAAAGTTCACTGCGTTCATACCATTTTATATGAATTGAACGAATCAACAATTATATGAATTTTTGATTTAGAGTCGATTTGAATCAACCTATGTTTTTTAAAAAATTAATTTTATATTTTAAATTATTTTGATGCGCTAATCTTAAAAATAATTTTTTAAAAAATAAAAAAAATATTTTTTTAATGTATTTCGATACAAAAAGCATTTTGAAAAATAATAACCATAATACCAAACATGTCTTAAAAATTAAAATGATTGAATTGGTTTGAGATCAACCCCTGATGTGTTAATTACTTGATAAAAAATTATGAAAAAATAATACCCTTTTAAGATATTAAACAAAAATAATACTTTTTTATGAGATGATTTTATTTAATAAAATTTTATCTTTTCTATATTTGCTATCTTTATTGTATTATTTCAATCTCTATTATTTATTACCATTATGGTATTGTTACAATGTCTAAGATTATAAAAGATATTTTTTTCATGTTTTTTTACATGAAAATATTTTAAACTAATATTTTTTTATTTTTAATATTATAACATCAAAACAATTCTAAAATATATAAACATTGTCTGTAGGCAGCTGATTGCCTTTTTTATTATGCCTGTAATTAGGCTACCAACCTACCCTCTATTAGTTTAAAACAAAAAAAAATAAAATAAAAAATAAAAAAGGAAAAAGATGGAAGACAACTCGCTTCCCTTTCCAAATTCTTTTGACTTCTCCAAAGAAAAGAACATGGCTTTAATTTCATACAGTTGCTTGCACATTGCACTTTGATAAAGTTGCTTCCACTAAGAGAGAGATCTCTCAGTATACCATTGATTTTCTAATTTCTTATTGATAAAGTTGCTTCCACTAAGAGAGAGATCTCTCAATATACCATTGATTTCCTAATTTCTTATTTGATAAAGTTGCTTCCACTAAGAAACCTAAGCATGCCCCCGAGCAAGTTTGGCGGGTAAGCTACTGGTGAAATGGTAACATTATTTTTTTCCCCATGGCTGTATATCTCAAGGCTCATTATTTGATTCTGTAGTTGTTGTCGCACGTGTGCGGCGTCGTGGCGAAAATCTCTTAGTGTTTCCATTTTAATAATAATAAAAAAACTATTTCTATGTGGCCTGTCGCACGTTGAAAAAATCCTCGCGCGGCATCGGCTGACGATTTTTCTCGTTGTATGGTTGTGTTTGAATTGGTTCGTAGGAGTCGCCACCTAGTAATTTATTGAAGGCTACTAGGAAACCGGATGTACTGGTCTGTCAGAGATCGCGGGTAAGGGACAGGTTGTGGTTAGGGAAGGTATTAGCACCCCTAACGCACCCTACCGGAGGTAAGCTGCTTCGCGAATTTGATGTGTTAAAGAAGTTTTAATAATTGTTTTTTCATCGGAAATTAGAAATATCACTTACGTATAAGTTAATAATTCTTAACCATGATCCGATCAAAATATTTAATTCTTCTTTAATATATTTGCAATTTTATCATTAAAAATATATACAAATAAATAAAACAAAATACAAACACACACATTCACTTTCACTATTTTTATTTCTTTTCTTTTCTTTTACGTCCACTATACAAATACAAATACAAATACAACTTCAAATTCAAATTCAAAATAAATAAATAAAAATTACATTAATTAATTTAAAAATTACAAAACAGTCCCTAAAACTCCAGAAAATTGCAGGGAAGGACTTCTGCACCCGCAGGAACACTGGCGGCGCGTCTTCCTACGCGCCACCGCAACTGGCGGCAAGTGGGTTCACGCGCCGCCGTGAAAAAACACAGCAACAGGGGGGGTCGACTTCTTCCACTCGTCCTTTCGTCGCCGGCGGTGACCTGCAAAGCAAAACTCAACATACAGCAAACAGTTGATTTTAATTTTTTATTCTCTTTGTTCTAAAATCTGCTTCGGTTCTTTTTTTTTCTTCTTCTTGGCAGATCGGCTTCTGTTTTTTCTTCTTCTTAGCAGATCGGCTTCGGTTTTTCTCTTCTCTTCTGGTGGCCGCCGATGACTGGGAAGATGCTGGTGGTTGTGGATCTGTGACCGTCGGGTCTATTCGGTGACCTTGTGACCGCTGCTGGGTCGTTACTGGTGTGCTGCGGCTGGCGGTGAGCACGGCGTTGAGAGGCAGATCGGAGGAAGAGACGCTGGACGGTGGTCTGTCGGTGACTCCTGGTGATGGAGTTGACGGGGACTGCTCTGTGGTGGAGGAGCTGGATGAAGACGGTGGTGGCTGGCTTCGGGCTGTTGTTTGGGCCGCTGCTATTGGAGGCTGAATGGAGAGGAGAGGGTGGTCAACTCATGGTGGCTGAGAAGGAGATCAGTCAGAGCTGAGTCCTTGATGGCTGGGGGTCGCTATCGGTGAAAAAGGAGGAGCGGCCGAGAGGGGGATGGAGGAGCTGTCTTGACCGGCTGGTTTGGGTCAGAAAAAATGAAACCGGGGAGGGGGCTTGAGCAGCTAAAGTTGAAGATGGGGATGGTCTGAAACATGGGGGCTGAAGGACGGCGCTGTGTAAGGGAGAAGAACAAGGGGATCCGGTGTGGAGAAGAAAAAAAATCCAAACCAAAGGGCTGGCGCTGCTGGTTTGGTTCAAAGGAGAAGGAGATGGTTGGACCGTGGGTTCAAATGTGGGGGTCCGATGAAGAAGAGATGGGGCGGCGGTTTCAGAGAGAAAAAAAACAAGGGAGGGGGCTGCACCCTTTTGAAAAAGATAGGCTTAGGGTTAGGGATTTTTTTTGTTGTATTTCTGGTGTTTCCAAAATTAGCCCCCCCTTGCAAGTGTTGGAAAACCAGTATTTATAGGTAAAACTTTTGCTAGGTTTTTCAAACTTGGTCCCTCAACTTCTTTCTTTTTGTAAATTTGATTTTTCTTATTTTTTGTATTTTTTGAAACGAGCAATATCAACGTCGACTCAAATGCGGAAATCAATGATTTTTAAAATGACGCATGAAAAGTCGAAACGCGTTGAAAATCTTTTAACAATTTAAATTCTTTTTTAGACGACGTTGAAAATGCTAAATGACGAAATATATATTAAAAAACATATTTTTTGGATTTTCTTTGTTTTTCTCAATTTTTTGGATTTTTTGAAAATATATGAAAACATGGGTCAAAATTGGGTAGCAACAGATGCCCCCTCTTTACAATGCTTACGAAGCAAAACTCCTCAAAATTTTGCATAGTAAGCTTTGTAAAGAAAACAAAAGGAAAATGATTTCATTATCTTGGGTGACCTGCCCACTCATACTCACTCTGGTCTATTTTCACGGGCGACCTGCCCACACCTACTCACTCTGGTCTATTTTCACGGGCGACCGACCCACACTCTCACTCTGGTTTATTTTCACGGGCGACCGACCCACACTCTCACACTGGTCTATTTTCACGGGCGACCTGCCCACCCATACTCACTCTAGTCTATTTTCACGGGCGACCTGCCCACACATACTCACTCTAGTCTATTTTCACAGGCGACCGACCCACACTCTCACACTGGTCTATTTTCACGGGCGACCTGCCCTTTGAATTGGGTTTACCTGAGATCCCATCTGGCGACCTCATTCAACTGGAACGAAAATATTGTGTAACTCGGTTAACCTGAAATCCCATCTGGCGATTCCCTTTAACCAAAGCTACATGAGATCCCATCTGACGACCTCATTCAATTAGAACGAAATATGCGTAACTCGGTTAACCTGAAATCCCATCTGGCGATTCCCTTTAACCAAAGCTACATGAGATCCCATATGGCGACCTCATTCGACTGGAACTAAACTATGTGTAACTCGGTTAACCTGAAATCCCATCTGGCGATTCCCTTTAACCAAAGCTACATGAGATCCCATCTGGCGACCTCATTCAACTGGAACGAAATATGCGTAACTCGGTTAACCTGAAATCCCATCTAGCGATTCCTTTTAACCAAAGCTACATGAGATCCCATCTGGCGACCTCATTCAACTGGAACTAAACTGTGTGTAACTCGGTTAACCTGAAATCTCATCTGGCGATTCCCTTTAACCAAAGCTACCTGAGATCCCATCTGGCGACCTATTCAACTGGAACGAAAATATGTGTAACTCAGTTAACCTGAAATCCCATATGGCGATTCCCTTTAACCAAAGCTACATGAGATCCCATCTGGCGACCTCATTCAACTGGAACGAAAATATTGTTAACTCGGTTAACCTGAAATCCCATCTGGCGATTCCCTTTAACCAAAGCTACATGAGATCCCATTCTGGCGACCTCATTCAACTGGAACGAAAATATATGTAACTCGGTTAACCTGAAATCCCATCTGGCGATTCCCTTTAACCAAAGCTACATGAGATCCCATCTGGCGACCTCATTCAACTAGAACGAAAATATGTGTAACTCGGTTAACCTGAAATCTCATCTAGCGATTCCCTTTAACCAAAGCTACATGAGATCCCATCTGGCGATCTCATTTAACCAAAAAACAAAAGAATGTGTAAAAAAAAATGGTCTCATTGTAATGGGTGACCTACCCAGTGGAAAAAAATGAAGTGGGTCTCATTGTAATGGGTGACCTACCCAGATGGAAAAAATGTGAAGTGTGGTCTCATTGTAATGGGTGACCTACCCAGATGGAAAAAAATGAACGGTCTCATTGTATGGGACCTACCCAGATGGAAAAAATATGAAAACGGTCTTATTATGATGGGCGACCTACCCAGATGGAAAAATGTGATATGACAAGTGTGAAAAATAGGACTTACCTGGCGAAGTCCTGAGGGGATGACAGAAGAAGGGCTGGAAAACTTGGTGCTTCCTGATAATTCCCGATCATAGGGTTTGAAAACTCGGTGTTTCCTGACTGCAAGGGTTGAAAACTCGAGGCTTCCCGATTGCAAGGTTGATCTTTCATTTCTTTGGGATTTTCCTAATGGTAGGGTTCATCCCATCGTCCTTTTATTCCATGATCAAAACCGATTCTTTATTATCATCACCACAATGCTTCTTTCTTTTCCACCATCTTGCTGGACCTCATTAAGGATTTTCCTGTAACAATTCAAAAATATGTGCAAATGGTTTTTTTTTTTTTTTGAGGTTAGATGATATGCATGCATCCTTACCTGATTTGAAATATAGGTCCCCCCTTTTGATGCTCCATCGTCATAGGGTGCCCTTATTTGTATCCCAAAACTTTCTTTGTTCTTCCGATGCATTGACTCATTCATGTGTTAGCCATCAAGTCAGCTGTAAATGCAGTGCCCATCCCGGGCGGTCTTCGACAATTAGTGCTCGCATCGTTCATCAAGCTTGACCCTGCCCCCAAGTGTGGTGTTGCTTGATTCATTATGAAGGATTTTCTCTCTTGGATTCTTCTGAGAATTATCCTTTGATTGATTGTGTGTATCATGCCAACACCCCATCAAGATTGTTAATCAGTCATGAACTTGCTTTCGGTTGAAACGCCATTCAAGTATGTATGGTCACCAGCCTTCATGGAACTGCCAAGTCATCCAGACATGGATCTCATGCTTTGCAGTAAACAGCTCATCATTGTAAGCGCGATGTATTTCTCTTAGCTTGTCACATCAGATCGTGAAAATAATTGCTTTGGCATCATCAATGATGTTCATGTTATCACCCATATTCATGCGGTGAAGTGCGCATGTGAGCTTCAGAATAGATGGTCCCATAATCAATCTTGGTGGTATGCATATGTTCGATGTTCATTCAAATGCACTCACCCGATAACATCTGTCAGGAGTCATAGCCATGTTTTACAGGGTAACCCAAGATGAAGATATGAAAATATCCTTCAAGTGCAGCGTTGCTCATCAATTGCTGCTGAAGTGCACTAGATCATGGATTGTCTTTGAACAACATTGCCCAGCAATGATATGAAGGTTCGTTCATCGTTTATACTCAAAAGGTTTTTCTTTGTCATTGTCAGATGCTAAACATAACTTTTGACTTTGATGACTCATCATCTGATTCTTTCTTTGCCCCCAGCTGATCTGAATGTTGTTTGTTTTTCTTAAGGGTCCACTGTATTGCCCCCAGGTGGTCAACGTTTCAAGGAGTGTCGAGAAATGTTGATGTCATTTTTGTCAAGGATTTTGCAAACTCAATTGATGTTCTTGTTTGAAAATCTTTCTTGTTCTGGAATCAAATCTCAACTTTCAAATCATGTCTATTCAAGTCTAATTGTTGAAATGAAATCAGAGAGATGTCTGTTTTTGAAATTATTATTTTTTTTGAAATTCAAACTTCTTTGGTCAAAGACCCAACACACTATTCAATGCAGTCCTTTGATTGTCTTGTATTTTGAAAACAGAAATGACCCGTTGTAAGATTTAAAATGACTTTTTCATGGTTCTTTGTGTCCACTTTAAACTCTGATTTTGGGTATATCTTTTGATGGTCTGTGATGAGGTGACATTTTTATGAATTTCAAAAACAAGATGCTCAGGCTTTATCAAGAAAGGTTGTTTCTTTTCTTAGCATATTATTTTATCAGCATGCATAATAACCAGTAGCTTAATTCATGAAGTCACGACCCTTATGGAAAAACTCTTCAAGTTTTGAGAGCGCCATTTATCGGTTCAAATTGCTTGCTTGATTAAAAAGGGCTTTTAAAAGCACGTAATGCAGGCTATGGTTCATGGCTATGAAAGAAAGGAATTTCAAAGGCTCAAAAGGTGTTTGAGGGTTTCAACGACCTAGGACAACATTAACTATTCATCGATTCTCTTTCTCTTGTTGTCATTGTAGAGAAAGTGACATATAACCTTGTTAATCTCAAATATCAGAATTCTCTTAACATAGGTCATAATGCAAATCCAACTTTTTCTTTGATGAATAACTAATCTAATTTTGAAGACATTAGAGGCTTATCCTAGACACACCAAAAATATGAAGCATCGATTTTTCTAGTGTTGACTTTTGGCATTTATTGTCTTTTCTCAATTGAAAACTGTCTTGCCTCTCTTAGAATTGATAGGCATTCTTTTTCCATTTCCTTTTTGAACAATTTCATAGCCTTCCTCAAAATTTTCTTATATGCCCTCAATCTATGGATTTTCTTCTAGCCCTTTCTCAAACATTGGACTTTTGTTCTAAGCTTTTCTTTATCCATTGATTATCAATGTCTTCAAAATATTCTCATTTGCCCCCAGTGTGGGGTGTGATCCTAGTCAGGGTTTTTATGAAAAAATATTCTATCCAGCTCAAAATGGGACTACAAGGGATATAATTTTTAGAAAGTGAAGGATATCAAAGATGGCCTTTTCTCATTTCAAGCAAGGTCGGTTAGAACCGATAAATTTTGACCTCATCTAGTGTAATGATTTGGACTTGTAAGAATCATGATTCACGAGTCCATAACTACCGAATCCACTACATGTCATTATGCATACTGCTAAAACTTAGCTATATGATGTGTGGTTCAGTTTCAAAGTATGAGTTCAAAATTGTTTGGTCACCTCATGTCATTTCAAGATCGAGTCATTTCTGAATCAAAACACTTTTAATCTTCAGGATTGATTAACCTTTATCGCATGTTGGAGTTTGATCAAAATATTTTGTCAGAATAAAATGTTAAACATCTGTTGATTTCAAAACAACAAAGAGACAACAACAAGACATGTTTCGGTAAAGGATGAGATGTGAATCCAAAACAAAATGCAGAATTCCATAACACATGATTGAAAGTTCATCACCATTCTTGAATCAGCTTTTCTGGCAATATCTGTGTTTTGCCAAGCATTTTCGATCATATGTCATTCTGAAGATGTTTGGGGAACAATATAACCAATGACACCCTCCTTCACTGACTCCACTTGTCTCTTGCTCACCAACTTTTGGACTCAATTCTTGCAATTCTTGCAACTGTTCACTTGAAATGGTTGAGGACCCCACCATGACATCACATCTCTTGTCTGGATTATACCACCTAGAGGATGGTAAATGAATGTCTATCTTTGGCAAAGACATTTGAGTGGTCGATGATACAACAAAACCTGGCTAGACCACATCATTAAGGTTTCCCACCGTTAGAGTCTTCCTTTGATTCATCTCTCATCATTTTTCTGGAATCCTTAGCAGAACCTTCAATCTTTCCTCTCTTCATAGCTTGTTCAATTCTTCGGCAAATCCTCACAACATTATTTCAATCTTCCAATATTGCTATGGTTGGTTGAGGATTGTTAGAAAACTTTCTAACAACTTGGTAATCTTAGCAGCGCCCAAAAACTTGTAGTATCGCCACTACCAACACGTGGAATCATGCCTTATCTCTTCTATGGGAGAAAACGATGAACATGAATCTCCTCTATTTCTTCTTCGATTCCTCTCGAACGATACAGCAAACAAGCACCAATAGAGGGAGTTCTGCTCTGTTGAAGTTTCAGTCTTCTTCATGTTTTTCAGACCAACATCTTGTGCTGCTGAACAGGAGTTGAGCTCATAATTGGGGTAACTTCAAAGAAGACTAATGCACCATGAGCATGGGGCTAGTAGTCGTTTGGTTCCATTAGATGATGTTGAGGCGATGAACACTTAACAATGCAACTGGCCATGAATCAGAGTTGTCATTAGTTGATGAAGGTGTTGTTGCTGTTGTTCATGACTGAAAAGGAGAGATACAACTTTAATTGGACGTGAACAAGCAGTATTCCCACTGAAGACTGTGCAGACACTCTCTTTCCATTTGATGCTCAACACTTGTTCGAGAAGATCTGAGTCTAGCTACTTCACCTTTGATGCTCTCAACCTCAATCTGATAATGAGCTTCTATTTGACATCTTTCTTCACTTTCATCCTTTCTTCAATCACTTGCAGCACAGCTTGTGAGGGGGAACCTACTTTTCAACCCGGTACATGCATGATAAATGTATGAATATGTAATCTATATAATGAACTCACCCTTCGAGGGGTGACAATATGGTCGTAACTCTTGTATGATGGAGCAAGAATCGTGATTTTTGCCCAAACTCTACAATGAAAATTTTTTAGAGTGACGACCAATGTGTCACCCACAAGTCTTGAGTTCAAGATGCTTCAAGAAGGGTTTGCCCTGATGCAAACAATAATAGCACATACAACTTAAGAACAGGTTCTATTTATTATGTGAACATGGGTAAGTTTTATACCTGGTCTCAAAAGGGTCTCATAACTACCTAGTGACGTTCTTCGTAAAGACAGTATGGGGGCGTTGCAAGGAATGGTTAAGGCACGTATACCCGCCATTACCAAGCGGACACTCAGATATAAGTTGGGTGTTTCACGCATCTGAACTCTGACCAATAGTCTTAGGGCAGATCGCTAGTTCCCCACCTAAACTAGAAGCTTGTGTGTGCTTTTAAAAATAAATACAGGTGATGCATGAATCAATTCTATAAAATGCATGGGAAAAATATTAAGAAAAAAATAAAAATGCAAAAAAACTTAAACACATCAAATACACAAAGCTTAGTTCAATAATGTCAAAAACAGTACCTTCCCCAGCGGAGTCGCCATTCTGTTGCACGTCAAAAAAATCCTCGCGCGGCATCGACTGGCGATTTTTCTCGTTGTATGGTTGTGTTTGAATTAGTTCGTAGGAGTCGCCACCTAGTAATTTATTGAAGGCTACTAGGAAACCGGATGTACTGGTCTGTCAGAGATCGCGGGTAAGGGACAGGTTGTGGTTAGGGAAGGTATTAGCACCCCTAACGCACCCTCGTCCTTTCGTCGCCGGCGGTGACCTGCAAAGCAAAACTCAACATATAGCAAACAATTGATTTTAATTTTTTATTCTTTTTGTTCTAAAATCTGCTTCGGTTCTTTTTTTTTCTTCTTCTTGGCAGATCGGCTTATGTTTTTTTCTTCTTCTTGGCAGATCGGCTTCGGTTTTTCTCTTCTCTTCTGGTGGCCGCCGGTGACTAGGAAGATGCTGGTGGTTGTGGATCTGTGACTGTCGGGTCTATTCGGTGACCTTGTGACCGCTGCTGGGTCGTTACTGGTGTGCTGTGGCCGGCGGTGAGCACGGCGTTGAGAGGCAGATCGGAGGAAGAGACGCTGGACGGTGGTCTATCGGTGACTCCTGGTGATGGAGTTGACGGGGACTGCTATGTGGTGGAGGAGCTGGATGAAGACGGTGGTGGCTGGCTTCGGGCTGTTGTTTGGGCCGCTGCTATTGGAGGCTGAATGGAGAGGAGAGGGTGGTCAACTCATGGTGGCTGAGAAGGAGATCAGTCAGAGCTGAGTCCTTGATGGTTGCGGGTCGCTGATGGTGAAGAAGGAGGAGCGGCCGAGAGGGGGATGAGGGAGCTGTCTTGACCGGCTGGTTTGGGTCAGAAAAATTGAAACCGGGAAGGGGGCTTGAGCAGCTAAAGTTGAAGATGGGGATGGTCTGAAAAATGGGGGTTGAAGGACGGCGCTGTGTAAGGGAGAAGAACAAGGGGATCGAGTGTGGAGAAGAAAAAAAATCCAAACCAAAGGGCCGGCGGCTGCTGGTTTTTGGTTTCAAAGGGATAAGGAGATGGTTGGACCGTGGGTTCAAATGTGGGGGTCCGATGAAGAAGAGACGGGGGCGGCGGTTTTAGAGAGAGAAAAAACAAGGGAGGGGGCTGCACCCTTTTGAAAAAGATAGGCTTAGGGTTAGGGATTTTGTTTTGTTATATTTTCTGGTGTTTCCAAAATTAGCCCCCCCTTGCAAGTGTTGGAAACCAGTATTTATAGGCAAAACTTTTGCTAGGTTTTTCAACTTGGTCCCTCAACTTTTTTCTTTTTGTAAATTTTGATTTTTCTTATTTTTTTGTATTTTTTGAAAACGAGCAATATCAACGTCGACTCAAATGCCGAAAATCAATGATTTTAAAAATGACGCGTGAAAAGTCGAACGCGTTTGAAAATCTTTTAACAATTTAAATTCTTTTTTAGACGACGTTGAAAATGCTAAAATGACGAAAATATATTAAAAAAACATATTTTTTGGATTTTCTTTGTTTTTCTCAATTTTTTGGATTTTTTGAAAATATATGAAAACATGGGTCAAAATTGGGTAGCAACATGGCCGATAGTGGGAAGACAAGAAAATTATGTCTTTTGTGGGTGGAAAATGGAATGGGAGTCGCCACCTAGTATTTTGGTCACTAGGAACCCTAACTGGTCTCAGAGATCGGTTACGGGGACTGGTTGCGTAAAAGGAAGGTATTAGCACCCCAAATACGCCCTACCTAAGGTAAGCTGCATTGTTTTATTGTCTGATAAAAACTAAGGTGTTTTTGGACTTCTAGTTGTTAGTCTGTCTATGGTTCAAGAAAGTCTTTATCTTATCGGGTAAAATCCTAACCGTTCTAACGTCTATACCAAAACCTTATTAATAATATTTAGGAATACGTTTTACGTATAAATTCGTAATCCCAAATACTAAAAGAAAACAAAAAGATTTTTTTAGAATTTTTGAAATATTGGCCTAGTTCTCATGGCTTGAATAAACTGGTTATTAAAGCCAAAATGCATGTTAATATATATATATTATTTTGAAAATTTCCTTTGTTGTGTGAAAATACGATGTTATAATATTTATATATATATATATATATTGGAGAGACTAGGCCGTATTTTAAAACAAAACAATTTTTTGAAAAATATATTTTTTTTTTATGCTTTGACGAAAATCGGGTATTTTAATACTGGGTTTGTATCCTTACGGTATAAAAATACAACCCAATATTAATCCACTTTAACAAAAAAATGCAGAAAAAATCAACAATATTTTTAAAGAACTTTTGGAATTTTGTTTTGAAAGTAGAAACATCTTTTTATTTTGAAAATCTTTGATGTTTTGACGAAAACCGGGTATTTTAATACTCGATTCGTATCTTTACGGTATAAAAATACAAACCAACATTAAGCCATTTTGACAAAAAAACATGCAGGAAAAGCAACAATATTTTTCAAGATTTTTTAGAATATATTTTTATATATATATATTTTAAAATATACATACATATATAATATAATATAATATAATATAATATAATATAATATATCATGTGGGCTGGGCCGAGCCAATAGAATGGGCCAGACTCAACCCAGCAAGAATGGGGCCGATCTCGGCCCAATAAAACTCATATCTGGGCCGGACTTGGCCTAGATAGCGGGAATGGGCCAGACCTGGTCTGGCCCATCAAACACAGGTCTGGGCCAGACCCAGTCTGGCCCAAAAAATAAAAAAATGCTGGGCCTGGATTCACCTGGCCCAGCTACGCATCGTCAGGGGTGGAATTATTTCCCCCCTCCTCCTGCATGCAGAACGTTCGTTCTGCATGCAGGGAAAATAATTCAAATGCCAACAGCTAGGGGGAGAAGAAGTTACCTGGCATGGAAGAGGCGGTCGCGGGTGGTGCTGCGGTGGAGGCCGGTGGGGGCGTGGCTCACGGACGACGGCTCCCAGCGGCGGTGCTGCTGCTCAAACGGCGGAAAAAAAGATTTTCTTCCTCTTCCCCTTTTCTTTTTCCTTTTCGGTATTTCTCTCTTTTCCTTCCTTTCTCTTTGTTTTCGGTTTATTCCTTCCTTGTTTCCCTCTCTTGTTCGTTCTCTCTCCTCTCCTCTCTCTCTCCTCCCTCGGGTTCTCTCTCTCTTTGGTCTCCCCCCACCTTTCTTCGGGTTTTTTCTCTATTTATAGGAGAGAAAGGGTGCTGGGGCCATTGTTAGTGCGCTTGGGAGCGGGTTTTGCGGGCGGCTGGTCGGCCACCACCCGTGACAACAAAGCGTCGCTCCCTTGCTTTCGGCCGATGGTCGGCCAATGACTTCGTTCGGTGGTCCCACGATGTGGGGCTTTGGGCTGTTCGGTGGGCACGAGGAGAGAGGGGCGAGAAGATTTTCAAAAACAAAAACAAAGTTTCCTTCCTTCTATTGCAGGTTCGGGGGGGGGGGGGAAGAAGAAGAGGAACAATGTCGTTCAAAACGACACCGTTCTGGTCCCTTCTCTTTTTTTTTTTTAACATGAAACAGCGTCGTTTTGGGCACAACACGCCGTTTCATTTAAAACAGGGCGCCAACACGCGCCAAAATTCAAATCAGCCCTCAATCATCTTTAATTCATTTCAATTGCATCCTTGCCAATTTCGGTCCCCGCCCCAATAGTTGGCCGCGTTTTTCACTTTGGTCCTTGGCCTCTGATTTATGCATATAAGCCCTCAATTGATCAATAAACTTCCAATTTCTTCAATTAGGCCCCTGAATCAATTCAAAACAGCCCCCTCTATTTACCCGCGTTTTCCCAATTGGTCCCTGGTTTCGGATTTTCACAATTAAACCCCTAATTGGCCATTAAACTTCAATATTTATGCAATTAAGCCCCTGATTTGACCCAATAAATTCCTAAAAAATATATTTCGGCCCTAGAACATAAATTTCTTCTAATTAAAGCCCAAATTGACTTAAAAATCAATTTTTCTTGCAATCAAATCCTCTATAAATTCAAATAAAAATCCAATTAAGTCCATAAACATCCAAATTTGGACTTTTCTCCTCAAACTTCCAATTTTCTTATCCAACAGGGCTCTCATCATTCAAGAATATATTGTCAAAAATCCATCTTTGTATTTTTAACCTCCTTGACCGATTTTTCAGACCATTTGCTGAGCGTTTCTGCCTCCTGTTATTTTTCTAACCTCCTTTGGCTATTTATTTTATTTCATTTATTTGGGGACCCGAAAATGGATTACAACAGCTGTAATTAATTACGCCTAACCTACCTTTGGCAATGGGCCCCATTACATCTTACTATTCACAGTGGATCGTCAAGATAGACGACAAGTTTTTGAAGTGATTGGCTCTGCCAGTCTCTTCCTCTAATACTACAATGTTGTTGTATCCAGTTCGTTAATTTCAATTCAGAATTTAATTTGGATTAAATCTTAATTTAAATGATACAATAATTGATCAAGTCAATGTAACAAAACATTCTGAAATCTTATTAATTTGATCAAAAATTAGTTCGTTAGTTTTTATATAAATTTGAATCTAAATTATATAATAATTGATCAAGTCAATTTAATAAAATAATTTATACTCTATAGGTCTAATCGAAAACTATAATGTATATAATGATTAATGAAGTCAATTTAACAAAAATAACTTATAATATGATTGATTTGATCACAAACTATATTGTATACGATTCAATAATTATAACATATGCCTTAAAACGACCGATTTTAATGAGTTCGATGGTGTATGTACTTTTCAATTCAAGATCATTAGTATTTGTATAATGATATTGTGCAGCCCAGACAGATTTATGTCGTGATTGACACAATTAATGCATGCAAGGAAGAGGATATCAATTCTGAAAATGACAGGAAGAATTGATCACGACCGTGAAAAGTAGGTGTGGAATAAAAAGAAAAGCAGCCACATGCACACAGCCACGTTGCTATAAATATTAGCAGGAAAGGCACAAAAGCAATGTTTTTATTAATCTGATGCATGTTACAACGGACATTTCATAAATACAACATTTCAATTTATTAGAAATTCATGAAATTGACCAGTAATTTATGAGTTTATATATAGATGCAAGAAAATGTTAGAGAAAATTCAAGTTTTATCACTTGTAAATAAATTAACCATCCATGTTGGCTAGCTCAGACTGTAATTAAGATGGAGAAGATTCATTTAGCTTAAAGATTTCAGATTTGAATTTCGTCATTAGTTTTTTAAAGACTTCATTTCTAAAGATATATGGATGCATTGAATTTTTTTTTATATCAAAATAATATAATTTCAAGTAACTTGGTAAAAGGAAATAACGAAAAAACCATTTGCTTCTATAGCGAAGGTCACAAAGAAGAGGAGAGATGCATGTGCACGTGTCTTCTGGAGATATTTTGTTAAGCTGTGAAACGATGCCGCTGCCTAAAAT
The DNA here is from genome assembly GCA_964019445.1 of Populus tremula. NCBI lineage: Eukaryota > Viridiplantae > Streptophyta > Magnoliopsida > Malpighiales > Salicaceae > Populus > Populus tremula. The sequence continues at coordinate 6,640,529 of CAXHTJ010000017.1, forward strand.
CTAATCTCGTTCTTTGATCATTCTCTTCGGCTTAGAGTGTGTATAGTATGGTTGAGATTTTTTATAAAATATATTTTGATGGAAAATGTATTAAAAATAATATTTTTAATATTAATATATTAAAATAATTTAAGATGCAATGAAAAAAAGACAACCTTACAAAATATGTGAAGAATCCAATAAAACCAGGAAGAAAAAGAAAAAAATACTAACTTTAAAAACACCGAATGAAAAGAAAATCAAAGAGCAATGAAATAAGCAGGCAATTTCGATCAACAAATAACTGAATGAACAACCCATGCACATAAAAAAAAACACACAACATTAAAAAGAGCAGCTGAAAAAAAAAGACAAAGAGCAATGAAATAACCTGCAAATTCTGACAGGAGTCAAACAAAAAGCTGCTGAAACCGAGTGTTCTCTTGAATGAAATGGAAGAAGCAAACCCTTCAAAGCAACTGGAAAGAGACCATCATCCTGTGAGCTACAATAAAATAAGATTAAGAAGCCATAAAAACCATAATAATTAAAAGAGAAATAATGAACACACACTAATTAGAGAAATTGCTGGAAAACAAAACCAGAACTGAAGGGAACGAAGAGCGCAAGAAAAAGGAAAGACTGCAGAAAAGTGTCAAAGGATTTAAGGCACCATCATGGTCTCACCTCTGCAAGTAAAATTCTTCCCCACGAAGAAAAGACTGAATTGCAAAAAACATAAAGAAAAACACAGTGTAAATTTTCAAAGCATTTAATACAGAAACATGATGATGTCGAAACATGATGATGTCGCTTTTGTAAGTTAAATATTCTTCAATCTGCTTTTAATAATATAATAATAAGAAAAGGCTGTGGTAAATTGTTAAAGCATTTAAAATATTTAATGCACCATCATGATCTCTCCTATGCATTTCCCACTACAGATAAGAAAAGAAGACTGAACGGAAAGAAAACAAAAACCAAAACAGTGCACATTTGCAAAGCATTTATATGATGCACACTTTTGCAAGTCAAATTAGCAGCTAGCTACAGCTTTTCCTATTCAAATCAGCTAGCCACAGCTTGTCACACAGCACTTGGAAAGAAAATTGTTTTGTGGGGAAAGCACAGTACTTTCCCCACGCGTTTTAGAGTTCTGTTAATATTTTAGCAGTTACTACATGATCTAGTGTCGGTGAAAAGATTGTGCAATTGAAGGGAGTGTGTGGTTGCCTTGTAGAATGGGGGATGACATTGTAGATATGTTTTGTGCAATTGAAGTGAATATGTGGTTGTTCTGTAGAATGGGGATGAAACTAAATGTGTTTTGTATGTGATAAAAAAAAAGGGGGGACCATAGCTGCTCATACCAAATGCACAACATCCATTGAGGCTTGAGTTTCAGGTAGAAAAAGGAGGCTCAATGTAATCGATATAAGCAAGTTAAATTATTGTTGAGGATTGTACAATGTGCTCCGTTTGTTTGCAGGAAAGTGGTTTTTTTTTGGAAAGTGAATTCCTGTAAAGTGAATTCCGGGAAAGTATTTTCCTATATTTGATAGTGTTATGGAAAATGAACTTGAAAACACTTTCCAGTGTTTGGTTGTGTTATGGAAAATGAACTGGAAAATAATTTATTAATGAATTAAATTTTTTTTTCAAGTTTATCTAATATATATATAAAATATTTAATCACTTACAATTGTCATAACCCAATTTTGACCTTTTTTATTTTTATTATTTAAAAAAAAATGATGAAAAATAAAAATAAAATAAATGAAGGATGAATTAAAATTTGGGTTAAGGGCAACATGATTGGAAGTTTAAAGATTTAATTAAACTCTTGACTAGTTTAATTAATTAAATCAAGGGTTTAATTGGAAATTGATTTAATTAAATTTTAGATTATTTTAATTAATGAAATCAAGAGTTTAATTGAAGAATTAAGGACTTAATTAAACTTTGATTTAATCAAAAACCCAGGACTTAAATAAAATAAATCAAGAGAACCGGTTTCTTCTTCATCTTCAGGAGCAGCATACCACACCTTTGCATTTTAATTCACTACTACAGTAGCAGTTAATTATAATTCGCTGCTACAGTAATAGTGAACTGTAGAGTGAATTATACATTTGTATTTTAATTCACTGCTACAGTAGCAGTGAACTGTAGGAGTGAATTATAATTCGCTTGCTACTGTAGCAAGTGAATAATAATTCATATCGCACGCTAAAAGGAAAGTGTTTTCCTTTCTTTAATCGAAGGAAAACACTTTCTTTTCTCAAAGCAGTGATTTTATGTTGATTGAAATTAAGTTTCCGTTAACTTACTGTTTCGGCTTGTAACTAAACATGGAAAAGTAAGAAAAACGAATTCCAGGAATTCGTTTTCCTTGAAACAAACAGAGCATAAGTTCTACAATATTTAGAATTAAGAACTACAAAACCAACCAAAGTCATTTAAGGTATTTTCGAAAGTCTTATTGATCTTGAATTGTTGCAAGATTTTATCCTTATAGAAAATAAAGTCTCTAAAATTTTCTAAAAAAATTTATATATAATCCAAATAGCAGATCATAATTTATGCCTTTATCATTAAATTGCATGTTAGGGAAAAATATCCTGAGGATGTCAACATTTTTAGACTTTTCATCTTTTAGGTCAAGTAAGGTTTTTTATTATTTTTTTTTTTTAGAAGGTATATTATGAGCCAATTCAAACGGCAATCCCCGGTTATAAAAATAGAAATGTATGATAAATCATAAAAATATAATTTAGTAATTTAATTAAATATTGCGCTGGAGCCGATCACTTGCCATTACATAAGTTGAAACTTGGGCTTAGATTATTAGATAGAAAACCCTCCCTCCCTCCCTCCCTGTCCAAGTTTCAAACCTAGAGGAAGACAACAAACCCTCCAATAATTCAAATTTATTACACCACCACCACCACCACCACCACCTATTCCCACAACCACCACCAAACCCAACTAATAATCAGTAACTATGTCACAGCTTACAACAGGAGGGACTGATTTTAGCTTACCAGATGAGATCTTAGCGGTGATACCAATGGACCCATATGATCAATTGGATCTAGCACGGAAGATTACTTCCATGGCAATTGCATCCCGCGTCTCCTATTTGGAATCTGAAAGGGATCGGATGAAGCAGAGGATGTTCGATAAGGATCGGGTTATTTTTGAGCTTCAAGAGAAATTGGGTCACTTGCAACGTGTCTGCCAGGAATCTGAGTCTAAATTGCGTCTCGCACTTGATGAAAATGTGAGTAGAGGTGGTCTCCATAAAGGCTTAAGTGAGAGAAAGTTTGTGACCTTTTTTGTTGTTGGGTTTTGGATATATATTATATATATATATATTTCAAATGGGAGTTTGAAAAAAAATGGGGTATTTTGTTTAATTTGATTGATTTTGATATGGGTTTTAGAAAATAAATGGTGGGTTTTTTGTTTTATTGGGAAGGGAATAGACAATATTTTTTTTCTAATCTTTTTTGGTGATTATTAGTATTTGTTTACAGAATTGAATCTGATCATTGTTTTGATATTAAATGAAGGTGAAACTTTCAAAGGAAAAGGATTCATTGGCAATGACTGCAAAGAAACTTGGACGTGATTTGGCAAAGGTGAGATTCTAGACTTCTAGTTATTCAAAATGCTTGTATGTTTTTTCTTCCTGTTTTGCTTACATGGGTCGTCTCTGTTTAGGATTCTGTTAACATCTTACACCTAAACACAGCAACAAAAATAGCTGTTTGCTGATTAGCCTTCGTTGTTTCATCTTTGTAAAAAAATGTCATTTCGTATATTTAGTCTAGGGTGTTGCTTATGATGTTTGACATTTGCCGAAAGAAACTATTAAAAAGTTTTGAGTATTGGCAGTTAGAGACGTTTAAGAGGCAACTGATGCAGTCACTGAGTGATGATAATTCATCGGTAAGATGCCACATTTAGCTATTATTGGTCATTTGTTTTATAATTCAAGTTAATAATTATTTTTCATATGTAGAGTTTGTTTTTGGAAGTTCAAGAGACACTGATTAGTTGTATTATTTAGCAGCAAGCTGAAACTGTGGATATTGGCACCTGTGATCAATCAGTTCCTAGAGCCTATTCCGAAAAAGGTACTATTAACCTGGCTTGATAAAGTTTGTTTCTACTGAGTAAACTCTTTGAAATAAAACCATGACGCATACTAACTGTTTTCTCCCTTTTAAAGGAAATTACCAATTTTCTTATCTCCATTCTTGCTTTGTAGATGAGGGGATGAATGACTATGTGGCCCTCCAAAATTTCAATGGATCTACAGATATGGGAAACACTGATGAGGGTATTGGACTGCTCTTCTTTTATTATTATTATTTTTTAATATATATGGTTATGTTTTTTCTAGAATAGATCCCTTCATCTGTTATGGTATTCTGTGTTAAAGTGTATTTATTTTGAGTGGTTTAAGTAGGGTTCTGTTTCTTTTTGTGCATTCATTTTTAGCTACTTTTCAAACATAAACAATAGACTGCATTTATTTAAGTTAAAGTAGCATTTTACTGCAACATCATCTAGCATAATAAGAGTTGCAAATGAGAATCTGCACAAATCATTCCAATTGAAAATTTTTGATATTGATGATGTAATGTGTTAATGTGTCATCATTAAGAGGGAAAGGTCTTGTTCAAATACGACTGCCTTAAAAATATATGAAGCCTGTGGTTATTGGATTTTTATCTTAATTCTCAAAAACTGAATATAAAGAAAGTTGCTCTTTGTATTCAGCTCTACCCTTTTATCTCAAAATGTTAATTTTACTGAAACAAGCCTGTTGCTGCCTGTTGTATAATTTTGCCCATTCTATTGTGAGAGATTTTGTGATTTCTTCAATCGCTAAATGGTTACCACAATATGCATCTTGGAGTATATTTATATCCTATAGCAGACCTTTTTTATGTGTATTATATAGTAATTATTTTATTTTTTGATTATTGGTTGATTGATGTTAAACAGGCTAGCTTTTATGAAATCTGGTGATTTCTTGTGATTACATGAGGTTATTACTGAATGATAATATTACTGCTAAGAGGGCTAACTGTTCATGTTATTCATGAATTATAAGCTGATTGTATGGTCTAACAGCTCCAAGGCATGCTGGGCAAAGATATTCTATCACTCCATATATTACACCACGACTTACTCCATCTGGAACCCCAAAAATTATTTCTACTAGTGCATCTCCTAAAGGTTATTCTGCTGCTGGATCTCCTCAGAAAACCTCAGGTGCAACATCTCCTACAAAGCCTCAATATGATGGACGAGCTTCCATTTCTTCATGGTACCCATCAAGCCAGCAATCATCAGCGGCAAATTCTCCTCCCCGGGGACATCCAATTCCAGGTTTATATCTCTTATGATTTCAAATTTTCATATATCAATATCAGACCATTTGCAACACATCTGTTTGTTTGCTGCTATTGTTTGTTAGTCTAGTCTCCTCTTACAGTTTACCAAGCAAGTATCTGTTCTGGTGCTCATTCTGTTGTGTTATTTGTTGATTGATGTCTATGGAATCTTACAATCCTATCACAATTTAATATAACATTTTCTCATCTGACATTATTCGATTTTATAATGGAATTTTGTTTAGGGCGTGCTCCACGTGTGGATGGAAAGGAGTTCTTTCGTCAGGCCAGGTTAGTCTAGTATTTTGATTGTATCAGCTATTCAAATTTATAGCTCTATTATCTGTGTTCTTCTATCACTGATTTGGTTACATTTGTAATTTAGGAGTCGCCTATCATATGAACAGTTCAGTGCATTCCTGGCTAACATCAAGAAACTAAATGGTCAAGAGCAAACTCGAGAGGTTGCATTGAATCCTTCAATTTACAAAATATATTGAAGCAATTGAATGTTTCATACTTCATTTGTTGATAGGAGTAACATGTTTTTGTATATTATTTCCAGGAAACTTTAAGGAAAGCAGAAGAGATATTCGGGACAGATAACAAAGATCTTTATTTTTCATTCCGAGGATTGCTTAATCGCAACATACACTAGGCCTCAAGCTGTCATGTAGCTAGCAAGGTTCTAGATAGAAATCAGGTATGCATGTTCCTAGTCTTCAGTCTCTGTGTCAGAGGGTGGGGTAGTGTGTGGGGGTAAGTTTCTGTTCTGGTTTATAAAGAGGAAATGATTTTGCCAATATCCCTGGATGAAACCTTTTAGGGCTATCTCTCCTTCTCATCTAGGTCTTTGAATGGTGTTGATCTGAACAGTGTCTCAAACTGAATATATTTGGAATGTGTTCTTATTGCCAATATGTTTGCATACTTGCACATGAACTTTCATTGATTTGAAGCTGCCTTGCTGAAATAGACCTTTTGTTTTTGTAGTTTATCAGTGATGACTATTTTTGTGTAATTTAATCTCACTGATTTCAAATATTTATCATCTTAACAAAGCTTTGAACAGGTTCTATTCTAACTCAACCGACAGCCATGCTTTGTAGGTCGTGCATCAGAGACGTTCCCGTCTTCTATGAGGATTGCTTTGGCATAGATTCTCCAAGGCATATGACTTGTCGGAAAAAAAATTACATATTCATTTTCAGCAACTAGAATTGTTTAGGCATATTCTGTGTAAATAATCGGAGTTTTTTGCATCACCTGCCCGACCATAAGTGCTAGGGCTGAGCATTTTCGGTTCGGTCCGGTTTTGGACCAAAATAAACAACCAAACCGAATTTTTTTTTTTTTAGTTTTGGAACCGAACCGAACCGAAAACCGGTTCAAACCGATTAATTTCGGTTCGGTTCGGTTCGGTTTTTTTCCCTTCAAAACCGGTTCAAACCGAAACAGTGCCAAAAATTCCTGTTGTTCATTTGTCCAAGGAAAACTTCGAGCCTGGCTCTAGTTCCTAATGATATCCGGCGAGCACTTGAGGAATACAGCTTCTTTGAAATAGTATACAACGAACCTTCAATGGACTTTTACAGGGAAATTATATCGGTGCTAGAGGAATTGTTCAACCTCTCTGATTAAACAAAAACCAGAAATACACATCCTAAGATATGTCCCGGTTACATGAGGAAAATCTCTAGCTTCCCTGAGGGCTTGGGGATCGAGTATGCAACAAAGAAAGATGAATGTCAAAAATTTACAAGCCCCGATGGAAATGAAAGATTCTGGTAAAAGTAAGAGACAAAGAAAGGAGAGGGTGGGCGGGGGGAGAAAGGGAGAGGGTGAAAGTGAGAGACAGAGGAGAAGGGTGGGGCAGGGGGAGAAAGGGAGAGGGTGAAAGTGAGAGACAGAGGAGAAGGGTGGGGGCAGGGGGAGAAAGGGAGGGTGAAAGTGAGAGACAGAGAAGGGAGAGGGTTGGGGCGGGGAGAAAGGGAGAGGGTTGGGGGAGGGGTAGACAGGGAAGGGGGGGCGGCGGCTAGGGTTAAAAAATATTTATATTTATACTGTCTTTTTTTTTAAGTGTTGGTTGACCGAACCGGTTCGGTTCGGTTCGGTTTAATCGGTTTCAGATTTTAGAAACCGATACCGAACCGAACCGGAATTTTTTTGTGATTTTTTAATCGGTTAATTCGGTTTTTTTTTTCGGTTCGGTTTTTTCGGTTATTTTTTTTCTGGTTTTCTCGGTTTAATCGGTTTATCGGTTTTTTTGCTCACCCCTAATAATTGCTTGTCGACATTACCTTCTCAAGATTTTGATTTATTTACTTGCATATAAGAGGTAATTTTCTTCAGTGTGGCATTATCCATCACTCCTCACCTCTTCTCTCTCTCCGTCCCTCCCTCACTGTTAAGCTCTTCGAGTTCAACGTTAACCTGCAATAAATATAAATCAATCAAGAAGGATATTTGAAGTTGCATCTTAAATTGTGAATTGTTGATGCAGATGATGTTATCAGGCAATACTAATGAGATCTTGCACCCATTTTTTTTTTCCCAGTCATAAACGCAATCGAGCGATAATTAAACATGTATAATCCCTGCCATTATTCTGAATATTTCGCACATGAAAGCTCCATGCGAAAACAGGCCATTGGCAAAAGCAAAACAGGATTAGGGGATTGTTGTTTGATTAATAATTGATTTGTTCTTCGCAACATCTCAATATTTTTTCACGAGGGGTTGTCCTTCATGCTTATTTATACGTCCTATTTTCTGTCGCAAGAACATTGCTGTTCCAGTCAAATCTTCTGCCAGATTTGCACAAGAAAAGCAACCTGATATCAGGGGGCATTGCCAAGCTGCTTGCACAAGAAAAGCCTGACAAATCTTTGAACAAAGGATCCTCTCAACATGCGTAAGAGAAAAACAAAAGCAGTGTCCTCTATAGAACAAGAATACTTCTAGAGTTGAAATAATTGAAGATTGGGTAAAATGCCGTAGTGATCTTATGCTTCAAAAAAGAGACAGCTTAGATTCACTTCCAGGCCTCATGCACCAACATGAGGTTGTTGGACCATGAATAGAGCCCACTTGGAAGAGAGGATAAAAAAGACATCAGATGCAATTCTGTCAGATCATGACAGTACCTCCCCCAAAGCCCCTAACTACGACTGTCACAAGTAAACTGTGATCAATTCCCTCGAGGATTTGTTTGTTTCTTTCGTAGATTGAGAGAATATATAGGATTAAGTTACCTCCTCAATGGCAATGGTGGGGAAAGAGATATCCAGAATAGCTAAACTCAAGATCGTAGCTGCAAACTAGGGTGAAAACTGAAAAGAAGCTGCTTTTATTCATATAATCTCTAGGGTTTTTTAACCATGTTTGGGCCCTCTGCTAGGTATTACCGTCACCCTCTGGAATATCTAAATTTTTTAGAAATAAGAACACCGCTTAATTAAGGAGGGAACCATTCTTTAAACACAAGTGGGCGGTAAAATCAGAGGATTGCTGGCTAAGTTGGTTGATGGGATATGAAGGGAAGGGCAGGCAGAGGCACCTGATACGATGAGTACTGTCTAAACAAAAAAAAATCCTCGTATCTCTTCCGTTGTCTCTTCCTCATTTTGCTTTTTGTGGCAAATGGCTCATGAAAAGATAAACCTTTGAAGTTTGAACTAGAAGCAACCCCCCCGAGTGTCCTTTATTTAGCAGTTTCATTGTATTTTTTGCATTCCCATGTTGCCCTTTTGATTTATCTAAATCTGTGTTGATACAGTATAGGTAAACCAGGAATCTTTTTTTCGTCTTCCTTTCTTCTAAAGATAACTAAAGATTGTGCAATATGTTTAGATAACTCTCTCAAAGAAATCTTTTTGAACCAGATACCCCGTTCAAAATTCTCTGAAGAAAGCTTCCATGACACACGCTTCCACTGTAAGGTCTCACTTTCCCAAGACTATCCTAGCAATTGAATGCTGAAAGCTGCACTGCCCTGCAGTGGTGTGTGTAAAGAAAACTTGAAATTTTGATATAATAACATACCCACAAAAAAATACTAGTGAAATAACACCGTTTGTACTTATTACAATTTCAAAACATAACACAAAGAAGTTACGATTGGAAAACTTGACATTAAATAAGGTGATTTATCATGATCACACATTTCTACTAAGTTTATTTTTAGTTTAAAACTTTCATCTTCACAGAATATTTAAACACTTGCGGAGATCTAAGCCATATGAAAATTATCCATGTAGTTTGTCCATTCATAATTGACCTTTGTGGTAGTGAACTAATCATAACATCATTTGGATTAGACTTCTTTTCTTATAAAATTAAATATTGTAAAAAAACTATATATTTTTTTTCAATGTTTCATTTCTTATAATTTATGTGGTTTTAAATTAGCTTGTACTCGAAACTTCTTTTGGATTTATGGTAAATTACATAATAACTATAATTTTTATCATGTTTTCCTTTCTTGTAATTATTTTTTTTATCAAGAATTTTACAATCAAAATTTCATTTGAATTTAGGATCAATTGCATAATAACTCCAATTCTTTGGTGATTGACACCTGCTTAACGATTATTTGGATTGTTAATCTTACAATTATTTGGTTCATGACACTTGCAAATCCAAGAATTCAATAATCTCACTAAACAATCACGCTATCTTTATTCACATGGAAACTTGTAAGATTTTGATTTTCAATTCTACTTCAAATATTCTAGTTCTCTACAATATATCTGGAAAAAAATAATAATCCAAATCTCAACTTAACCAACCAAAAACAATATTATAAATATAATAAAAATATTAAAATTAATTGCAAACTCATAATTAATAAAACAACACAACATAAAACTCACAATTACAAAACAACAAAACATAATATCGTATGTTGTATAATGGATGGGCCGAGACAACTGCAGAAGCCTAGGTGGCTTCATCCTTGACCATGATTTCATCAAGAGTTAATGTCTATCCCATGTTTGCAAGTGCAGTGCAATAAGTAATGAGCTAACGAGATGCATATATATATTTCTTCATCAAGATTACAAAGCACAAAGACAACCTTTCGACCCTTTTTAATGCGAACTTTTTGATCGCGTGGTCAAGTAACCTCTAACAAAATAGATAACAACCCAGAAAACCAACAATCAGGTTTGATATAAATTTGACCTAGAGGTAACCTTGTACCTAAAAACCAAATGTATTGGAAAAAGATTTGGTCTCAAAGATAATATTGTATCTAAGAATTCTAAGTATCTGAATAATCTATTGAGACAATTAGTTTTTGATAAGTTAGTATACGATCTTTGTCTTTGCAAAGAAAAGTTGTTTTGCCACAAACAAATAAAAGAAAAAATAACGTTTATTCTTCAATTTGCTGTCTAAATTTGTAGCTCAAAAAAATAATATTATCTCCTCTAACTAACTTTAATAAACCCCTTTTGGTGCAAGGTAATGGGCTTAAACTAATAATCAATTAGCATAAGTTTAATAATAAAATAAACAATATCTAATAGATCAGAACAAACCAAAATTAAAAATAATTATTCAAAAATAAATAAATAAAATAAAATAATAAAAACAAAGTTTTCATGCTAAAATGTTTCCATGTAGTTTGAATCTTCAATTTCCGCACATTCTTGGCGGATTTTAGTTTTGACTTCAAACACATCGTTTTTTATTTCTGGATGAATTATTAGGCCTATAATATATGGTTGGAAATCTTGAGATATCTAGTTTCCATCCCAACTTTAATCACAACAAAATGCAACCTGTAGCTCAAGATAGTTTCGAAACAGTACATGAAGGTCTAGTTTGACAAGATTCATTTAGTAACTTCAACCATTTAAAATAATATGTCATCGAACTTCATTTGACCTAAGACCTTACCAAAACATATTTTTATATTTCTAGTATCTCCCTATAAAATTTCATCTTGATCCGATGTACGATTTGAGAGATATGTCTGATGTTGCTAAACTGGTCAACAAACATTTCAAGGTTAAATTTGGACTTGACTTAGTTCGTATCACTTTCATAACAAAGAGACAACCTAAAATTCATCAAATTTATACATTAAAGGTTTTATAAATAAAACACAGCATTCAACATATATTAATTCTTAAAAGTTATGACCACGTACGGTCTTTTGAATTTGATATACATGTTGCTGATATTGAAAGTCTTCTAGTAGAGGAATTTGCTCGGGATATGGTGTGATGACCTGATATGTTATACCCATATACCAAATCATATATTCATCCTTTGTAAATCACATGATGCATTTCAGTAAATATCTCGTTCCTACTTACATCCTATTGTGATATGTAAGTTCCACAACAATTTAAGCAATCATAATAGTTATTTTTATCTTGATGATTTACAATGTGTAACGCACAACTCATATCAATATTAAACGGAATGTGTTGCTTATAACTGAACTATCATATTAGCTGATCAAGGTAATATATCTCAACCATTTAAAAACACTAAAAAACCATGGTTTTTTTAGTTGTGTTTTTTTTTAAGAGGCTTTGAAGTAATGGACTCGAATTTTGTTTTTCTATGTTAAAATACTTAATTTTGGTTTCATTCAATTCTTTCAATTTCTTAAATTTATAACCAAAATTGAATTGAATTGAATTGTTTTTTTTTTAATTTCTATTTTTTTTTTAATTTGATAACTTGGTTGGGTTTTTCAATTAATTTTATATTCTTTTTGGTTAATTCAATTATACAGTTAATTTACTCACCTTTGGTAACATACCTGTTCCTAGGGTCTTGTTTGAACAACCGATCGACTAATTCTAGGTTTTTCAGATATCTGCTAGACTGATATCCTAACTTTTGTTTGGCTATGTATTTGTTTGATTTTTTTAACTTTCTTTAGCTTTTGTTTGTTTTTCTGTTGGTTAAGTTAGTTTGGACCTGGTAATGAGTTTTTATAATTCTTAGGGAATGCTCCTTACATTTTGTTTAGTTTTCTTTCTTGTAGAGAATAACAGTTATAAAAAAATAAAATGGTGAAGGATAAATTCACAAAAAAGTACTGAAGGTGCTAAATTTATGCGTTTACAGCTTAATAAAACAGTACAATAGCTAATTACACAGTGTCAGTTTAGTTGGCAGCTAGCTTCCTAATTATGTCTTATGCTCTGTCCTATGTCCTACCCGGACAATTCCGGGCAGAACATGCAAGTTGCCTAAAGCCAGTTCACAGTCCACATTGCTATATATGTTGTAGCCTTATTGGTCTAGTGTGACAGACAAGGCAAAAAAAAAAAAAAAAAAAGGAAGCTAAACCCCACAAACCAGTTCCATTTACTCTCTTCAATGGCCTCCATTCCTCATTTCCATTCTGATTATCACTTTTCTCCATATGAATTTTCAGAGATTTCATCTGTAATGGATCTAGATCATAGATATGCTAGAAACGGTTCATTTTCTAGCACAAATATGTCAAGTGGTGCAATTTCTTGTCCTAGTGGTGGAGCGAAGTTGGGTGATCATCAAGATCATAGCTTTCCATCGTTTTATGATCATAAAAATTGTGGTGCCCTTGATATTTTTCAAGGGGAATCTGGGATCATGTCGCCGGTTCCAGCAACGAATTCAATGCCTGAAATATTTGGGATTTCTGATATGGTTGTGCCCACATGGATGGATTATAAAATGGGGTCTAATGGTGGCATTGCAAAAATTGAGAATTTTAGTGGCGGATTTCAAATATCGGATGTGTGTGTTTATGGGGAGGATTGTTATGGTTTTTCGCCAAATTTTACGCCTGTGATCTGTCCTGCTGCTGAAGAAAATTGGGTACGCACATTTTTTGTAAGACTCCTCTGCACTGCATGATGATATATAGAATTTTCAGAAAGATTTTTCCACTTCTCAATTTCTAAGCATATATAGATTTCTTTTTGGTGCTCATGATTTGTTAATTTTCCTTCAGAGGCTGGAATACAACCTAATAACAGCCAAAGAAAGCACCGACATGGCCAAGGTTGGCCGGTACACGGTGGAAGAGAGGAAAGACAGAATTTCAAGGTATTTGAAGAAGAGAAACCAAAGGAACTTTAACAAGACCATCAAGGTAATTAAGTTTCAGTTAAACCCATTTCATATTTAATCCTATATTTAGAAGATGTGAATTTAACCTGTGTATGATTCCTGCAACAATATTACAGTATGCTTGCCGAAAAACCCTAGCTGACCGCAGAGTTCGCGTTCGCGGGAGATTTGCTAGGAACAATGAAATATTTGAAGAAGAAACTGAGGTTAAGAAGGATGATGATAATATTCCTCATCTCCGTCATGGAAAAGAAACATATTGCACTAGCAATGCAGTCCAGGTATAGTAAATTTTTTTATTTTTTTGTGGGTTCTTATATTTTATCATCATTGTTTTCTTTATCTCTAAAAACCAATCAAACAAACCTTAATCTTAGTTCAACTACCCTCCTCGTTTTTCTTAAAGGTTCTGACGAGTTCGAGTTTTTCTCCTGTCACAAAAAGAGAAGAGAAGGAAATTCATACAAGTTGTCAAGATTAAAATTTTATGAATCTAAGAATTACTGTGTACTTTGCAGATCAAGAACGACGATGACGACGATGAACAATGGCTGCAAGAGGCTTTGGCAAGTATTGTGTATGTACCGTATATTGCTGGATCATGACTTGTAATATGGACAACTGATTAATGTAGAAATGCTTGGAGATGACTAGCATGTGTTTTTTTACTTGCAAAAGTACTTTCTAACCAAGCTAGTGTTTGATTTATTATAGCATAACATCACTTTCATGGTGCGTAGTTTTCGGTTGTGAAACTTCTTCAGTTGGATTTGAAAAGGAAGTTCATAGAACTACACCATCACCATGGCAGTGATCTCTCTTAACATTCCATCAACAAGGACATGAAAGCTAAGTATCAAAGGGTTAATTAAGTGAATCTATATATGAATGCCACAAATTTTAGCATTTTTTTTTTCCATGGAAGCTATAACATTTATATGTAAGGATTAGCCTTATGGAGAGGGTTAAATATACCATCTGGATCAAGTGAAAATACAACTCATTATTTAAATCATTCACATCAATAACATAAATTGTAAAACATTTTCAGTATTGTACGGCCAAAAAATGATGACAATATCAAGAACGAGGAAGGATATTTATTTTCCTTGCCGATCAGTTAATCAAGAAAACAACTTCAGTGGAAAACAAGGTTTTGATCGACTGAGAAGAGAAATGTGTGTTCTGGGCGATATAGTTTATCCTCCAAATCAACCTTCCAAAAGGAATAACACCTGAGGAACTATTATGACTTAAGGAATAAGTACTTTTTTCAGGTCATAAAAGTGAATTAGAACAACTTTTTTCAGATGAAGAGGTATCCACAAAATTATAATGAGAAGTACAAGCATTGCACTCTGCGGTGCATAAAAGGGTTTAAATATTAGTATTATATTGTTCTTGTTCTAATCACAATTATTTGCTTGATTTTCTTGTTAAGCTATATATATATACATACATACATACATACATACATATATATATATATATATATGCTTATTTGGCTGTTTTTATCTATTGTACATCTGCTTTATCTATTATATATCTGCTTGATCTTCTAGTAGTTTCCTTTAATAAAACACAAACACAGAGAGGGAGCATGGAATATTTTAGAGGTCTTGTCATTTTAAAAGCCAGTAAATGTAGGGCCACTCTTTTACCTCTTCTCTTTGAAGTCAAATATTCTTTTAGCTTCTGGCTTTACATAGAAACTCATGACAAATGCAGTGCTGAACGCCGCAAGTAATTTCTTAATTCTCCAACACTAAACTATTTGACGAGAAACCTGGACCAAGGCCTAAATTAACCAAATTATCTTGCCTTAATCTACAGTCTTAGAATAGTAATTTACCTTGATACAAGCACCCGTTGGAGCCAAATAGCAGGTTTCTTTACATATATTGATTGGCAAAAAATAATTAAAAAAAAAACCTAGCCGATCGGCCCATTATTCCATATGGTCAGACATGAGCCTGAATAAACATAAATACCCCTAAATTAACCTAGAATTGACGAGACCACAAGCAGTTTGTAATCACAGGCACACAAACTATTAGGTAGCTATTTCTTTGTTTCAAAAGTAACATATTCAACGCCACACAAAAATATTTTTATTGGTTGGATGCAGGTTTGTATTGTTTTTATTGGTGAGGAAAACATATGAATAATCACTAGATTGTTGGGAGAATCATTGCTCCGTGTCCTCTTGTTAGGTTAGCTACCATTGCTCCTCTCATCGTCAAGTAAGTAATGTGATATTGGATGAACATTTGCTTAAGTATCCTAAATCATCCACACAACAATTAACTCATTATAACTTTTTCACTATCACACCAAATCATTTTTCTCACTCATCTCATATTTTTCTTTCTCTTTATTTTTCGCCTCTCTAATCCACTAACTTAATTATTAGAAGGTCGTCATGTAATTACATAAAAAACGTTTTTTTTTTTCAGGAAATCACTTAAACCCAAAATTAGTTATGGAAAGCCCAATATTCTGTGAAGTTTCAACGATTTCATTATATGCGTGTATGCTTGTGTTCAATTTCCATATCCCTTTTAATTCGATACCAAGCTAAAATTATAACATCGACTTCATCTTTTTTTTTTTCCATTCCTAAATCACCATCAATTTTATTTGTTGGTAAACTTTCACAAATTCTGAAAAACTCTCGGCATGTAATTTTGAATTTTAAAAAAAAATTATCTTAAATTAAAAACTTAAATTGTTAGGTAAGATCTCAAAATTATATTATACTCTCTAATATATTTTGTAAGTAAAATTTTTTGAGCTTGAAACTTACACATACCCATCATTATACTATGATATATTTAATCATTTAATTTTAACTAGAAAAGAGAATAAAGATGATGGGTTTTAAACATGTAATTATTTTATTCAAGACTCTAATTTTATGTCAAAAAATCATTTCAAATATAAAAAAAACAAAAAAAAACTCAAACTATTAAATAAGGTTTCAGAATATATTTATATTACTTTCTTACACTTGTTTAGAAGAGAATATTTACCTTTTATTTATTTATTTTTTTTCCAAATATTATATTGCACTAAGGGACTGAGTTTTATAGCTAGAAGTTACTATTTAACTTGATAGGAGAATCAATGTTCAAAGATGAACTAGTTTAGTTATTAGAAAAGACCAATTATATAGTGACTCAAAAAAACTAAGTTGTACTAACTGTTTGGGTTATTAAGCTAGTTATAGAACTATTTTACCAAAAAATGAGAAAAAAGTATATTTAACATAATAGATAAAAATCTTAGTTCAAGGGTAAATTGATCAAAGAAATTTTTTATTATTGAGTAATAAAAAAGGTAATAACTAGTAATTACATGAACATTATTTAAAATTATCAAAGAAAATATATTCTAGATAGTTTAACTATTAAGTGTAACTCGATTAAATCATACTAACTAGTTTGTTCTTCATTTTAATTTTAATAAATTTACCTAATATAAAATTCCTGGGCAATTTTGATTGAAAGTAAAGAATAAAAAGATGAAAGAACTCTACATATAAGGAATTCAAATCTCAAAAAAGGAAGTGGAAGAGATGTTTAGATGGTTGAGATTGCACCACCAATCAACTCAGATAATTAAATATTCAAGAAACAATAAGCCATTAGGAATTGACACATAACTAAACAACCTACAAAACTTCTTAAAATGACACACAAACTAAGATCTAATCAATCCTAATTCCTAGTTTAAAATTAAAATTAATTCAATTCAAAATTTAAACCTATTTTCTGATCCTTAATTTCAATTATTTAAGGATAAGAAAGTAGTTTATGGAGTTAGGTTGAATTCTTGTTAAGTCAAATTAATCCTTGGAGGCCTGGAGTACCTTGAATCAATCTAGAAATGTTTTAATTTTCTTCTAATTCATCTCTTATAATATTTCAATTTAGTCTACTAAATAACAATTGTCCTTTCTATCTTTCAAACCATTGTTTGAATTATTATAATTTTTGGTATCAAAGCCTAGCAAATAATGATAATAGCAGGAACGAGAACATCTCAATTATTGAAAACTATTTATAGTATGAAGAGTAATAACAGAATCAATAGATGTAATTGAGGGTGCTAGAGGAACTAGTTCAATAGTTACAACTCATATCAACCAAGGCTAATCAATTGGAGAGATGAAGGATGACTTAATTAAGGACATTTACGGAATCTGAGGCATGTCTGGTCAAACTATATTGACAAGAAATGAAGGTCTAATCTTTTGAATTTTTTTTCAAGAAATGATTAGTATTTAAGCAGTCTCACACTTGCATTTCGTATACAAGTTAGCATGAGCATAACAAAGCATTGGAAAATAGTGCCATTTTAGCTTCTATGTTTACATTATTATTATTATTATTAAAGAGCTTGAATAAAGCTCCAAAATGCAAATGGGTGTCACAAACAAGCATTCTTACAATCATAAAAAGGCACTTACCTGCTAGAAGTGATTGTCTTGAAACATCCTCAATTTATCATTGTCATAAAGGGACCCTATTTCACATACATTCATATAGAATTTGATTATAGACTTGTAATTATATATAGTGACATTAGAGTTTCAGGGTGGTATTCATATGTTGGTATCTAACTTAGTCTTAGAAATAGTCACAACAATGTTAAAAGAAGTTAATTGGTCGTAACTTAGAAATATTATTCATTGGAATAATATAATAACAATTTTACTTCTCCACTTTGAAAAAATTAATACTAGCTTTCAAGGATATTAATGTCTTTTTATATGACTCATTTATCATTATCAAATTTATTTTTTATATACTTTTTGTTTTTAAATTAAATTAATTTTTAATTTTAATAATTAAAAACAATATTTTAATAAAATCTTATTATTCCAAAATAAAACATTTTATGGTGTTTGGATAGTAATTAGTAAACATCATATTAATTACTCCTTAAGCCTATTTTTTAATAAATAAATAAATACAAGTAGGATAGAGAAATAGATATTCTTAAAGCATCTGCAATGAAAATTAATGAAGAAAGTAATTACATATTTAGTCTTTATAGTTTTTTATATTTACATCCGATCCTAAACATCATTTTTATAATGTTTCAACTTATGAATGTTGAGAGAGGAGAGTGAAAGATTTCAATCAATCAAATTCCAGCCATAAAAAAATGATAATGGTTTCTTCTTGGAAAAGGAAGAAAGTTTTTCTCTTTAATCATGCTAGAAAAAAAAAAGAGATTAGATTTCACAAAGCTTTTTATTTATTTATTTTGATTTTGAGTTTTTTTTAATCAGTTAAGAGAATATTTCAAGAGTTGAAAATAAATTTGAGTTTTTGAATTAAAATTACCCGAACCTCAACTCTCTAGTCTCTAATGGACCGTTTGGTAGTGCGGTCGAAACTGCGTTTCGTCAAATTTTAAATTTTTTTTTTTTTTTGTTAAAATTGAGTTCGGTTTGTACTTTTTGGATCGTTTTGATGTGCTGATTTCAAAAATGATTTTTTAAAAATAAAAAAACATCATTAGCATGTATTTCGGCACAAAAAGCTATTTGAAAAGCAACCGCTACCACACTACCAAACACGCTCTAAAGGTGGCTAGAATTTGTTGCAATAGTTACATGTCATCTACATAGGTTAGGTAAATGATATGCTGTCTTCCTAAAAGTGGCTAGAATTTGTTGCAATAGTGGGATGTAGTGGTGTTACATAAGGATTTTTGTTTTATAGTAATCAAAAATATTATAAATAATACGTCTTCATCAAGGAGCTGAAGGCTACTAAGAAATATTACATGAAAAATTAAAAAAGATTAATAAAACAAAGTTATAGAAGGATCTTGAACTCAAGTAAAAGAGTGCAAAGTTTTCCTATATAGCCATTGATATTATGCATCCCACTCAAAATTTGGACATGCCCACCTGTTTAGCAGCAAGAGTCGAGTCCTTGTCAACGCAAAATGGCATTGGCTACATGAATATTAAGAAAGATATATACACTAAAGTGGGTTCAGGCCATATATAAAAATATAATTTATGACAATGATAACTTAGCTATCGAGACCGAACCCAGATCAATCATAGGATCGTTTTTGCTAGATTTGTCGGTCATAATAGGCTTATCTTCCCACATTTATGCCCCACACGCAAAGAGATTAGAGATAAGAAGCCATAATTGCCATGGTTTTGTGCTCAGGTCCCATAGGATCACAAAGGAACCATGTACTGGTTGACCTTCTCTGCCAAGCTTTCATATTCAGAATTTGAGGCACGGCGTTCTTGAGGTACTGCTGCAAACAAAATCGGGGTCAGATCTCTATTTCAAGAACTAGGTTTTTTTGAAACATCTCCTCCTTTTCTCTTTTAGGTAGTGTGATAATTTTGCAGTCATTTATTTGTCAATCAATCTATTTTTCCATGCTCATGTGAAGATTGATTCTCACTTTGTTCATGAAGAGGTTGCTTAAAAGGAATTCTAGGCTCAATCATTTCTTATATTATTACTATTGTATTAATTTATTATATTATGATTAATTATCTAAAATTAATTGTCGAATCAATATATATATACACACACACACAAAACACATGAAATGAAATATATTGAAGAGAAAACATGGCACCAACTAGAAGATTACATTAAGCTTGAGCTATTCAATGCAGATAACGTTCACCTATAAAGATGGCTCATTATTAAGGAGTGAGATAATAACTTGTGAAACCATGTGGTTATCCTCTTCTTTATCCTCGTGGACCCCTAGCCGCATCCGGAAGTTTATCACATATCGTGCAAGAACCTGCTTTTCCAAGATGGGGTGTTTTATAATGTGAGAATATATAGTTTTTTAAAAAAAAAAAATTGAAATGTATAAAAGTAATATTTATTTTTATTTTTTTAAAATTTATTTTTAATATATAATTTAAAGAAAAAAATTCATCAAATATAAACTGAACCGCAATCTCGATCTTGCACGAAGAATATAAACCCAAGCGGCTCGTTATATTGATAGCTTACCTTCCTTCCTATATCCTAACATGCATTTTCAAAGATTGAAAACAAAATCTCAAAATTGGAAATCCAATTTCAACTACGAGGTTATCTCTCTGGAAACTATATTTTTTAGCTTGGGGTCTATATGTTTCAATGATAGATTGTAATTATTAATGGATTTTTTTTTAAAATTTCTTCAAGTTTACTTTCAGATTAGTTATAGGTTGTGGTCCCTATAAATATATGAATAATGTTAGAGATACTGGTAATTTTCTGAACACTTTATTCTAGTTGAGATAGCAACTTGAGAAAAGATGACATTACTGGTAAATTGGGTAAAAATAAGGCTCATGATAAGGATGCTTTTGTAGTCATATAGATTCTAATATCTGATCCCATATCGATGTCACAATAATAGCATTGATGAATACCGAAGTCAATGATCAGAGAGCACTGCCCAAAGGTAAAAGAAGCAACTTTAACAATATCATTGATGAGTGGGCAAAGATGTTCATACCAAAAGGATGCTTTTTTCTACCGTTGACAACTATTGACGTCTATTTAATATTAATTTCCACTGTCTTCATGGCTTTAGGTCTAGATGTATTCATTTGGGTTTTCCCGTTCTCTATTTTATAATGATGGATATCGATCCTGATTGATTAAAAGTCATCAGTTCATGAGATCCTTAAGAAAATGTCTTAAAACGTCATAATTTCAACTGATATATAAGTTGAGTTGATCCGAGTATACCTTAAAATATGCTGGAAGGATGCTCTTGTCGGAAATGTTTTTGTTTGCTTCTATAATTCATGGGCTGGAGGCTTTGTTTGTGTTTAAGGTTCTGTTTCGGCGGAGACGCCTTATTATACATGTCTTGGATTTTGTACTACGCCGGTGATGGAACCACCGGCTGCTTATGGCCTTACCTCGTCATTGAAAACCAATTTTATCTCTTGTTCGTTAAAACAGAAAAGAAAACGAACATATGGCTGCAAACTATTGAAAACAAGTTCAGGGTGTTGTTCAGGAACAAATCCAAGACCGGTTGTCCATAGTATTCATAGCAAGAAGGACCACGGGTTTTTGCTAAAGGTAGATTTTCATAAAGCCTTCGACTCGATTTTATGGGAGCATATCGATTCTACCATGGGTTATATGGGTTTTGGATCTCACTGGAGGAAACTGATCTTTGAATGCATGTCCACTTCTAAATTGGCCATCCTGATTAACGGCTCACCAAGCAGAGAATTCAGTATGGAGAGGGGTCTCAGGCAAGGGGACCCCCTCTCTCCTTTCCTTTTTGACATAGCAGTTCAGGGGTTAACAGTTCTATTCAACAGGGCATCAGATTCAGGTTACTTTAAAGGTTTGCAGACTTCGCAAGGACATCACATAACCCATTTGCAATATGCAGATGACACTCTGATTTTCCTGCCGAATGATTATACCTCTCTACTGCATGTCAAGAGGATCCTCCGCTGGTTTGAGATCATTTCAGGACTGAAAGTTAATTTCTATAAAAGCTCACTTATAGGAATTAATTTGGATAACGAATACACTTCAGGTCTGGCTAACACAATTTTCTGTCGCAGTGACTCCTTCCCAGTCAGATACCTTGGGTTGCCTCTTGGTGCTAACCCAAATAGGCTCTCCACTTGGAAACCGGTATTGTCCACAATCAGAGCAAAGTTAAGCAAATGGAAAGGGAAGTTTTTGAGCATGGGGAAGGATATGTCTTATTAAATCTGTCTTAAACTCTCTACCTCTATACTATATGTCGGTCTTTACTATGCCAAAGGGCATTGCAAAAGCAATATCCTCAATCAACCGTTGTTTTCTCTGGAAGGGCTCCTCAAATTCACATGGTATTTGTAAGGTTGCTTGGCATAAGGTAATTAAGAGTAAGCCACTTGGAGGTCTCGGGCTTGGTTCTATTCACAGTAAAAATCTGGCTCTGATGTTTAAATGGCTTTGGAACCTTGACAAAGGAGTGGCAGGAGGTTGGCAAGAACTCATCTTACGAAAGTACCGGCCACATTTTACAAATGGCCTTCCTGTGTTTGCAGGTTCTTTATCTCCAACTTGGCGTGGCATGGTATCTGCAATTTCCTTAAATCACAGCATAGCCGCTCCCATCCAATCCAATGTTGGGTTTAAGGTGGGTGATGGGAGAAACATCAGGTTTTGGTCTGATTCTTGGCTAGGCTATGCAGCCCCTCTCCAGTTCATGTTCCCTAGGCTCTACAACCTCTCCCTGCAGCAATCTTTAAGCGTTGCAGAAGTTCATAACCCAACAGATAACTCAATCAATCTTTCTTGGAGAAGACCCCTTCGATCCCGAGAACTCTGCATGTGTGAAAGCTTGATAGCAGAAGTGGAACGTGGCCTAGTCTTCTCTGATGGTGAAGACAACAAGATTTGGAAACACCATAGCTCCAACAATTACACAGTCTCCTCTGGGTGCCATCTCTTTGACGGTTTTAATGTTTCAGGACATCTTCACTCCCCTGCTTTGCTTTGGAAAGGGTTTGCGCCTCCAAAAATAGATGTGTTCATATGGCTTCTTTTCAATGGCAGTGTCTGCACAAAGGGTTTCTTAGCTGAGAGGAGAATCATCAATTATGAGGAAGCTCTTTGTCCTTTCTGCTGCAAGGAGATTGAGACTATACATCATCTCTTCCATCTTTGTCCAAAATCATGGTCTCTTTGGGGCAGACTATTTAGTTGGTTTGGGTGTGTAGGTTGTCTGCCAAAAGACCCATATCATAACCTTCAGGAATGGTCCAACATGGTAAAAGGAAAATTCCAGCGTCAGGCAATTACCCTTCTCTGTAAAGGATTATACTGGTCAATTTGGATAGCGCGCAACCACATGATCTTTGACAACAAAACTCCAGACTGGGATGTGATTTTTGACCTCACCTTTCATCGGTTGGCCTTTTGGTTGAAGTCCTTTGTTAAAAATTTCAGCTATACAGGCTCTGATCTTTATAGGAATCCTGAATGTATCATGAACTGGACTAACTAGTCAGGTCTATAGATTCCTTGTTTTCTTAATGTTTTTTAATTCCCCATGTAATCTTTCTTAGCAGCCCTCATCTCCTTAATGGGGGCGTATTATTTATAATATTCTCGATTACTATAAAAAAAAAAGTGTGATAGTGATTATTTTTTAAAGTATTTTTTAGTTAGAAATAAATTAAAATAATAATTTTTTTATTTTTTTAAAATATTTTTAATATTTTTATATTAAAATAATTTAAAAATATAAAAAATAAAAATAAAATTTGGCTGCACCGCCAGCAAAACACCAATTGAATGGCAGGATTGGAGGACAGCATGGAAATGGAGCCTCCAAATCTGAGGCAGCAACTCTCTAAACTATTTATTTCGCAGAAATATGGCTCATTTCAATGATCCAGTTCTATACTGCCAAAGGCCCAAAGTTATAAATACGCTTGAATACAAGGATGTACGTGCTTACCTTTTTTTTTAAAAAAAAAAGGTTTATTAATCAAAATTCTCATCAGATGACTCAAAAGAATCAAAATGGTAGGGGGACTCAATGGTTAATAATATAGGGAATTTATTATGGTAATTATCGCAATTATTTCTATATCAATTTTAATTTTAAAATCCTCTATAAAAAACAGTTATTGAGTGTGTTTTTTAAATAAATTTGCAGAATTTTATTTTTTTTCTTTCATCTCAGTTTCAACTTGGTATTTTGTTTTTCAAGTTTTTTTTTACTCCATGTTTTAGAGTTTAAATTCAATTCTTATATAGAGATATTGATTATTATTTCTTTAAGTTTATAAACTTTGTTTAAAAGTACATCACAACAACAAGGTAATGTTGCTATAATTTTAAAATGCTAACTACATACATCTCTTTTGCACCAAATAAAAAGTAACAAAACCTTAATTACAAAGAATTGATCCTTCATAACAACTTATATTCAACTTAATCAAACTTGAAGCAGCTTGAATAAGCAATTACTTTACATTATTTTAGTTTCAGTTTAATATTTTTTATGCTTAATATATACATTAGAATCTTATTTATATTTATTTGTAAGTTTGTATACATGTTTAATATGCATGTTAATATTTTAATTTGATATAATTGCAAGTTTATATAAAAAGTTTAAAATGACATGAATATAAACTAAACAATTATAATCACCAATCTATTTTTTATCCAGCAATAATTAATTCAATCTTATACCAGCAAGGTTTTTTTCAAGTCTCGGATTTCAATCACAAAGGATTTATAACATTGCCCCACTTATAAAACTGTCAAACACCACCAAATCATGAATAAAAAAGGATCAATAATTAATCTGGTAGAAGACACGAGGTAAGAAGACAAATGAGTGCTGTACAAGATTCAACTAGACTAGTGACAACTTATGATTATATGTTTCCAAGTATTTACAATATGGTTAATGATCATTAGCAGCAACATCCCATGATCCGGTAGAGAAAAAGGACTGTATACGACAGAGTTCTGACAATAATGCAAGCTAGGCGCCCATGAAAATCAATAAGTATATATATAGCAATAAAGGGAAGGCAGGCAGGCATGCCAGGTAAGAACTAGCAGGACCACAGGGACTCTCCCATGGTGGCCAGGTAAAAGCTAGCAGGACCACAGGGACTCTCCCATGGTGGCCAGGTAAACCCTAGCAGGACCACAGGGACTCTCCCATGGTGGCCAGGTAAACCCTAGCAGGACCACAGGGACTCTCCCATGGTGGCCTGGTCAACTGCCATGTCCATGGCTCCTGGATAATTGGAAGAAGAAGTGAATTGCCGCACTCTCATGTGCACTACCTCTGCCTGTGCGAGTGCCAACTGGGTTTGTAGTGAATCAATTTGTCTCTGCAAAGATGATATTGCACCAACACAACCATAAACTGGATCACGAACCCTTGCATTTGCTTCATACACCATGGAACTTACTGCATCACTTCGTTGGTGCTCAGGTAATTCCTGCAAATATTTGCACAGATTACCAACCTTATGTTTCTACTCAAATTCTTGTGGCCTTCACACGACTGAAGGCCCTTTCCCTGTCGCGTGGAGTATACACTCCCAAAGTTGAGAGGGTACACAACATTCCCACAAAATTTGGGTCTCGATCGATTGATTCGGAAACAAAAAAATGTTTCTACTAACGAAGCAAAATATTTTTACAAGTATAATGAATGTCTGAAGATTAAACCATGAAAAGTCGCCCCAACATTATCATACTAAGCAACCTAAATTTATATTCCCCATTTGAAAAAGAGAAAAGGAAAATTATGTAAATTTCAAGATCCTCTTAATGAACCGAAACATTTTTCAACCTAATCATGAGTATTTATTTTCCTTTGACGCATGTAACGTCAGGATTTTTCGTGCTAGCGTGCTGGACTGGGGCGTTGGATATATTTGATTGTTTTTTTTTCCAAATCACACATGCTCTACGTTCAGTTATTGAAACAATATTGTTGTGTTTTGTTCGAACTGATAATTTTATTCCACGCTCTTCTTAAATTAAGTAATAAAACAGAACATAACAAAGATTAAATTATAGTCATTTAGTTCTTGTTTGTTTAAGAAATTACAGGTTTGGAAAGAACGAGGTAAAATCTCTAGATTGTTGATTAGCTCTGACCCCTCAATTTACCTCCCTTTTCAGCTAATATCCAAAATTACAAGAAAATGTAGATAACTAATAAGGAACGACTACATTACAAAATTACAAGACAATGTAGAGATTTAATAAGACTTTTTGAACTAGAGAAACTAGCTTGTTAGTTTCTTAAAACTAGAGGGAGCAAGTTATATTTTACTGTAAGATAATATACATTGCGTTTATGTCATAATATATTTAATTACTCTTCATATAATAAAGTTTCAAACTAGCTTTGTTTATTCTAAAAAGATTTTATTTGCTTAGAAAGAGCCAGCCACCTCTCTTTTGGACTTATGTGTCATCTATCTACCAATGTGACTTTTATGTCCTTAACACACAATGCATCGATAGATAGACAACCCTTTTTCTTTTTGGTTAAAATGAGAATTCCGAAAACAAAAGCTTAGCCTTACTTATCCAAAAAGCTAATCACTAGCTGGTGGTCATAAAGAGGAGATTAAACCCTTTACTTTATCCTCTAGATTTCACATATATATGCAATAATTAAAAAAAAAAGTAAAAGCTAATTAAATTGGGATCCTTTATTCTCTTAATTTTATGTACTAATTAAGGAATCAAATGGTAAACAGTTCCCTACTTTGAAATTGAATATGGAATTGGAATCCTACTTATAGCTAGTGGGGTCTTTATCCAACTGAAACTAACCACTATAACCGAACTAAAGCAGAAAATTATGTGGGGGAGAAGACTTGTTCTCCTTTTTGAATGCTTTATATCCCAAATAACTTTTATGTGTGTGTGTGTGTAAAATATAGGATGGTAAATCTCTAAACATGAGGGAGATTTTGTAAAACGGGGACGGGACTTCATATATTGTTGGGGCTTATTTTATAAATTTTGAGATTTTTGAAAATTTTGAAACCTTAGGGGGGGCAAAATCCTGAAATTTTAGTTTAATATAGTTTTTATATTTGATTTTCTCCCTATTTTCACTAAATTCTGGTATCATCATCCCCTTCTCGATCGTGCTTGGCCCTCCCATGTACCAAATAACAATATTGTTCTCCACAATTATGCTCCTTCAGCCTCTTCCAAAAGAATTAAAAGGGAAAAAAGAGAAGATTTTCTAGAAAGAGTTCGAATAATATGAACATTACATAATATTTTGCTTGCTTATATATTAAAAAAAGAAGGTGGAGAAAGAGATCGGGTGCATGGATTTAAACCTGTAACATTTTGTTGACATTGCTAGCACCAAAGACCTTGTGCACACTGGCAAACTTCTGAGGCTCGTCAGCTGGAAAGTAAGGAGCAAACACACAGTCTTGAGCACATCTCCTCCTAAGAAGCTTGCATGCTGCGCATGGCGAAAGTGCACCAAGTTTTCGACCACTCTCCTTCATTGTTCAAGGGGTGCACAAAAGCTGTCAGTACTTGTGACAGCTTAATATTAATTCTTTTCTGTTATCACAAATATACAATATTGTGGCTAAAAGCTAAAGAAAATAAAAATTAAACGGTAAGTTGGGAGATGAAGATTACTTCAAAATAGAAAATAAGTGGCAGAAGTTGGGAGGGGGAAAAAAACTGCAACGAGAACAAATATCTTACGAAGAATTGAAGAAGAGAGGGGAGGAGGGAGACTGGAAGGCAGAACTGGTAAGTAAATATAGAGATGAAAAGGTGCAAGCAAATCTTAGAAGGGTCCCACCAAAGGAGTCACTAGATTTTGTTGGAAAATATATCCTTATTGATGAGATCCTTAGGTCCCTTCAATATGATTTCTTGTCCTACTATCTATTTTTATTTTATTTCATCTATTTTTAAGTCTATAATAAACTTTATCAAGCCTAATAATTTTCTGGTGTACGGAAAAGTTTCAGGGGATCGGACGTTCATATATGTTAATCCTATTGTTTTCATTTTTCCCCTAATGTTGCCTAATTTGACAATAGAGGACAATCCTTTTCATCCTTGTTTTTTTTAAGTGCGAAATTGGAGTTATTATTATATATAATTTTTTTTTTTGGCTAATGAAATTAGAGTTTGTGAAGACATCATCATGCATGTTAAGAGAATAAGAAAAATGTGGTGTTTGTATATATGATTATATTTTGAACTCGATTGCTCTCTCCTTTAATTAATTATACCGAGGTTAAGATTCACAACAAAACCTACAATAATTTCAACTCCAAATCTCTTCAGCACAGTTGAATTTGATGATTTCAGTACCATTTGGATATCCTGTATCAATAATAGTAGTCACTAGATAATTAATTTCGGTGATGCAAAAAACTATTTGACAACATCATTAAATCCAACTCAATTATCAATTTTAAAATTTTTTGATTCAACTTTTTACTCTGGTATCAAATCAAATTGTTTCAAAGTTACTCTAACATTACCAAATGGATTGATTTGTTCAAATACAATCTGGATAACTAGTAAAAAAAAGTTTGGTTTTCAAAAAAAATTCAAAATGATATTTTTTTTTAAAACATTGATACAATAACATATTGAATCGACTCGTGTTAACCAATCAAACTTGTGATCCAACTCAGGGATTCAATTGGGTTTAATAACTTTTTTTTTCTTTTTTTTTTCAAAACTATTTTTTATTTAATTACATGATAAAAATATTAGAGCTAAAAAAATCAAGCATCAACCCAATGCTACAATGTTTGTTTGAGATTGCGTTAACTTTATAGAAAATAAACTGAAATAAATTGTGAAGTCTAATTCTTAATTTTTTTAATGGAGAAATAAAAGGATGTTATTTATATTTTATAAAATAAATTAATAAATATATGAACTAAAAAAAGTTATTAACACTAATTAAATATTAAAGCTGGAAGATAATCTTCATAATAGAAATAAAAGATAAATGCATATATAAATGTTTTATGTCAACTATCCTTTTTGTTTTACTTTTTTATAGGAAAAATCAAAATAATCTCTTTGAAATAGCATTCAACTAAAAAATATAAAATATATCAATCACTATTTAAAAATAAGCTAATTAAATATAAAAAATTAATGAAAAGTGATAAAACAAAAAAAAAAAAGGTCAAGTGCTAATGCATCAGGCCAACCTTAATAACATGCTCCTTGTTATTTTCTCTTCTTTTTTTTCAAAGGAGTGGATGATGTGTCGTCCACTCTTTTTTTTTTTTTGAATTACACGAGCAATAGATTGTTTGCTTGTCACCTACTAGGTTGCTGCCTAAAATATGGTCATCACTATGATGATCAAGAATTGGAGGGGGGTTGGCCTTAAAATCCATCTTCAATCAATTTTCACATTAAAACACCTTGAAAATACTATAACAATCTCCATAAACCACCTACAAATCCCAAAAACACCACCAAGAAAACAAAACAAAAACCAACCAAATTAAAAAATCTAAATGGAATCTGATATATGTTTTCAAATATTTTATAGGAAAAATCACTTTCATCGAACTCTTCTTATTGAATGGAACTTGTTGACACCAAGAATGGTGAGTTTCATCGCTAAAAAGTGACCATTCACCAACTTTATCTCTTATTTTTTATTTTTGAGAGACTTTCTCTTATATCTCAAACTCAGTGACTGAAATGCTAAGAAAATTAATTTTTACACCTAAAGTAAAATTGTAAAAATTAAAGGGACCGTGGTGTAAAACAAAAGTAATAAACAAAACTTTTACTATAGAATTTGAGATTGGCCATGAGATTTCTCTTTGTATTACACTTTGATTTTTTTGTTTGAATTTTTTCTTTCTTGAAAACATTTTAAAAATTAATCATAAAAATCGGTATAGAAGGCCATAATTGAAAAACTTGTAAAAAGACTTAAACTGATTGTGAATTTGTAACCCTCCACCAAAATTATAAGTCAACATTAAATAGTGTAATTCTTAAAAAATTAAA
This sequence comes from Populus tremula, assembly GCA_964019445.1. Taxonomy (NCBI): domain Eukaryota; kingdom Viridiplantae; phylum Streptophyta; class Magnoliopsida; order Malpighiales; family Salicaceae; genus Populus; species Populus tremula. The sequence goes on from CAXHTJ010000017.1 coordinate 6,670,560, forward strand.
TCAATAAAGAGCAAAAAATATTATAATTAGAGGTGAAGCCTCTAGTAAATTAGCTTAGAAATCTTGGACAAAATAAAATAACAAATCAACACACAAAAAGTACCAATGGTGGGGTAATTGATAGAAAAAAACACATAGGACAATTAAAAATGGCATTGTTGTAATTAAGAAAAAATATCCCTCATTTATCAATGAAAGGTTACTACGATGGAAAAAAAGAAAACCTGAAACTCTTCTATCTTTTCTTTATTTTTCTCATGTTTCTCTCATAATCTTAGTTTAGGGGGGTGATTCTAAGAAGTCCTACTAAGAGAACAAGACAAAATAGAGCTTTATAGAGATAGAGAGAGGTTAGAAGATTGTGATAAAGAGAGAGAAAATTCTTATTCTTTCATGTTTTTGGAGGAGGGAAGAAAATCCTTATTTTTAAAGATTCTAGGGTTTGTTTATATTGATAGGGAAAAATATTTGATAATTCTTTGGTTGTTTTGTTATGGGAAAGGTTATGATATAAAGTAATTATGGATAAATTGAAATTAATTTTGAAAAATTAATCTTTATTGTGCTGACTATGTAGGATATTAGGGGTTTAGAGAGTAATTTGATAACATTGTATGATATTTAATATTTTAATGATGCTAGGATTGTTTGAGATTGATTTTGGATGTTTTTATATGATTAATTAAAAGTATACCTAAGATGACTATATGCATGAAGGAAAGCCAAAAAGTTTGATTTAAACATGTTTTCATGTTGATTTGGGTTGATTTATTGATTGGGTTGTAAAAATCACATGCGAATGATTTAATTTGGCCAATTAACATCCGGAACTAAAAAGCTTTAAATCATTGAATTTTAGGGTTTATGTGAACTTGAAAGAGAAATGCAAAATTGTTTAATTAGTGAGTAGTTGTGATGTATATGACTTGTTTAGAGAGTAATTTGTGAATTAATAACAATGTTTAGTGAAAAAGGGAAGTGTGTGATTAATAAGATTGTGTAAATGTGAATGGTATAAATCCATGGTGATTCATGTGATGCAAAATGCCTAAGAATTTGTGTTATGGTTGTTAAAAGTGCATGGATGAAAATAAGTTAATTTTGATTGTGATATATGTGAAATAAAGTTTGTGATAATTGCAAAAACAATAGTTGATATTCTAATGAAAACCTATTATATTATTTAAGAACCATATTGAATTTAATGATTAGGTGAATTATCATATTAAATAATGTTTTTAGACAAAAAAAAGGAGGGGTTAAGTCAAGTTAACCCATATAGAAGAAGGCTAACATGCTTTGGTCTATAGACAACACCCACACACCTATTTTATTTATTTTTTATTTTGTTTTATAATTTCTAAGGTGTTGAAGACATTTCATCAACCTTTAAAAAATAATAATAATAAGTACAACGACACGTTGTCTGCTAACCTCCATCACAACCACCTAGAGGTGGCTATAAAATGGTGTTATGGTGTTTTTAGCTTAAAATTCTATTTTTTAAAAACTTTATTATGATATAAAAACAAATAAGAAACATCTTCGAAACCTTAGTAAACTAGTCTCTCAATTCAAAGACCCAATCTACATTTTCAATAAGAAAAAAAAAACAAAAAAAAAATCACCACCATCAAACTTCTCTCTTCAAATGGAATCATTTGACACAAAGCTTAGCCATTTTGGTTATTAGAATCATGAAAATCGACAACTTTCTCCTCCCCCTCAAAATTCATAGGCTAAAAAATAAACAAAATAAATTTTTAGACCAAAATAAACTTTTTTTGTTAATGTCATGTGTTTTATAATTTAGTCATCTATCTTTTAATTTTGTATTTTTTACTATAATTTCAAACCTAATTTTCATCTAATTATGCTAGAAAAGGATTTAATTAAAAGAAAGAAAGAAAGTTTATTTTTATTAAAAAATTCAAGAGTTTCACTATTTATATAATATAATATGAATAGTGAAGCACCATTAGATTTTACATGTTTTTAGGAAATTTCCAGTTTATTTCATGTGCTATTGATGCAGGTTAGATCAATTATTTTTTTGGAATGTAAAACAAATTAATATCTAGATTGTAGGAAACTTTTCATCATTGTCATTAAATTCGATACAACATTTCAAATTTAAAAACTATAGACCAGATTATTTACTTAACTCCAGTCTTAAATTAAAATCATATGAGAGTTATTGTGATGTGACCTCAACGATAAGGCAGGTACAAAGAACAAAAAATAAACAATTTAGGTTAACTCTAGTTAACCTACTAAACCCACTACCCAGGTTAGAGATCCACTAGGTATAATTTATTTTATTTTATTATGATAAAAAAATAAAAAAAACAAATTTACCATCAACATAATAGTAAAGGAAAAAATAAAATGAAAACCCTATATTAAAGGATGAATTGGAAAAAAAAAACATGAAAAAAAAATAGAAAACCCAAATGGCCAATAAAAACCACCAAAACGGCCTTTTGTCCACTCTTCTTTTTTTATAAAATAAATATGTAGACGACAAGTTGTTGTTGCCTAAAAAAAAAATTTCTGCAATCAAAAATCAAACTTATGACCTTTTAGCATCAACATGTGTGTCAACCAACTGACCTACAATACAAAGTTGTTATAAAACTATTAAAAAAAAAAATATGAACCGAGTTCATTGTTCATATGAATGGTTAACCTAACTCGAGTTCTTTTATAATGTAATATAATAAACATTATTTTTTTCAAAAACTATCTGTAAATTTGTTACTCGCTATATAGTCTTCAGCTTTTGTGATTTTTTTTTTTGGAAGACAGGGGCTGCATGGCTACACACCAATAGTTATAAGTCATCATCGCTAAGACTAGATAAGTGGCCCACACTATGCTGCGAGCCAAGTCAATTTTTTTTTAAAAGTAAAGAAAGGATGCTCAAATGATGATAATCCGATTCAATTTATGTTAACTTGACTAACATGCGATTTAGGTTATGAGTTCGACATAACCCATTAAAATAATTTTTTAAAAAAAATCATAAAGCTCAATGCCTATCAACCTAGTCTCAAATGATGAAACTAAAAAAATGCAATTTTATAAAAGTAACGTCTAAGAAAAACACCTTATTCAATCTAGGTTAACTTGACTAACCCGCCACTCGATATATGAGATCCAAATAAAAAAAATTAGATTAAAAAAAAGGACCTAGCAAAAAAGGCTGAATTTAAATAAAAAAAATTAAAAAAAAAACTCTAAGTTAACCCTAGTTAACTGCGCTAACCCTCACTCGAGATAACCCCACAAAAAAGGGAGAAAAATAAAAAAGATCAAGGGCCAATAATTTAATGCAAAATGATAAAATTGAAAAAAAAAATCAATTTCATAAAAAATTATTCAACCAGGGTTAACTTGACTAAACCGCTACTCGTGATATAATTAACAAAGCTCAAGCCCCGATAAACCAATGTCGTATGATGAATTTTAAAATAAATAATTTTTAGTAAGAGATCGAATTTAAATCAGGTTTGGGTGATGATATTAGAATTACACTATAAAAAGGTTGACTTGTAAAAAATCATGAAGAATCATTAATAAGGACAACTTCACCTCTAAATGCAAGCTTTGATAGTTGAATTAATAAGGACAAAAACATTATTATACTATTTCAATGAACAATGTAATGTATCTAGGGTCGTAGTAAAACATAGATTAGCTTTTAGGTTTTTTTTTAATGTCTAATAAACCTTGCTAGTCCCAATCATCTTCTGCTTTGATGTATGGATCATTTTTTCTTTTGCTTGAAGACATCATGTAGAGACAATCAAGTATCCGAGGGAAGGTCTCATGTGTTGAGGGGGGAATAGGATGATTTATATGGATTATGGACTCTATTGTAGTTATCCCTAATTTTATAAAAAAATAATAATGTGGAGGTGTCGTAAGATTTTGTTTTTTTTAAAAAAAAACTCCATGACTCGTGTTATTGCCCTGAATAGTCAAATAAACTGATTTTATTTTATTTATATGAAAAAAGTTGACAACGATAATAAATGAAAAAAAAAAAGTGACCATGAGAACATGGAAAAAAAACACTTTTTTCAAGAACAAAAAAATGATATTATTCAATTTTTAGCCAATTAAATATGGAATGATAAAATTAGGTAAAGAATGGATAAAAACAAATCAGCGCAAGTCAACCAAAGTTAGCATGATAGACATGTACCTGGGCGATCAGGGGCAAGCAAGCCTGGGTTAATCCACAAAAATCGCGTCCTAGATTATGAGATCAAGATAATATGATAGATAAGAAATCATAGAAAACCACAAAAAAAATAAAAATAAAAAATAATATTGAACGATGAAATTGTAAAAGAAAATAAGCCCAAAAAAGAATGTTAACCCTTGTTAACTTTTCAAACTTGTAACCTAGGTCATTAGACCAAAAACACTATATATAAAAATCCATGAATTTCAATCATTAATAAATCAAATGTTGAATGATGAAACTGAAGAAAAAAATCACATATAAGGATTCTAAATAAAAGAAATAGCAATTAAAAGAATGTGGATAAAATCAAAATAAAAAATAAATTAGAGGACAACTATAATTGTTTTATTGGAGGGTCAAATTGAAAAGGAAAATAACTTTAACAAAAGGATAAGAAAAAAAATAAGGACCAAATTATAAAACTTAATATACCATAAATTTGAATTGAATGATAAAATTTAAATCAATAAAACTATTACAAATGGGCCAAGAAAAAAAATTAAAATAAAAAAAATAAAGATAAAATTGAAAAAAAAATAATATATGACAAATTAAGATTGAATGATGAAATAAAAAAAAAATTATAAAACGACCAAGGACAAATAATAACATCTAAATTTGAAACACCAATAATAAAAAATACCAAGCTGTACTTTTGAGGGATGAAGGGAGAAAAGAAGAAAAACAAGAAAGACCCATGGACGAAGATTTATTTACTGAGTGAAAAGACAAAAAGACTTTTGGATGCATAATTTATTTATTTATTATTTAAAGAGTAAAGTTATTATTTTTGTATCTAAAAAATAAAAAGACATTAATATCCTTGGATTCTAGCTTTAAAATTTTTTATTAAAAAAATAATTAAATTATTTTATTGTACTTAAAAAATTAAAAATATATATATATACTTATATTACCCTCGACCAATCCGACTAATTAGATATGTGGAAAGATTTAAATGCCTCCAACACAAAAGCATTTAATTTTGTTTAGAAGATTAAAATGATAATTACACTGTAGAGATGAATTGAAAGATCTGTATATTGCCACAGTGAATTTGGCTTCTGTTTCACTATTTTGTTACACGCGACTTTACACTGCTTAAGCTTTTCTAATTCTATTTTTGTTCTACTCCTCCCACTTCTTTCCTTCTCCAATAATTGGTTAAGAAATTATGGGAGTGGTGTTCATGCACCAGTGCTTCTGTTCTTTAATTTGCTTAGATATGTTTGTTTTTATATTTTAAAAATGTTTTTGAAAAAACAATAAATTTTTCATTTAATTTTTTTATTTTAAATTAATATTATTTTGATGTTTTCATATTATTTTAATATATTAATATTAAAAATAATTTTAAAAAAATAAAAAAATATTATTTTAATATATTTTCAAATAAAAATAACATTTACAACTACTGAAAATTTAAAGTTTTTAATAAATATTTTAATATTTCACTGTTCTTTTGCAAAATATTTTATTTTCTGGATGTGATGTACGGTTAGATTTTGGCAGGAGCCAACTTTTAGGTACAGTAGACATAGACTATATGATTATATATTAATACTAAATTGCAAATGATAAGATGTGTGTGACAAGAAAAGAATCAAGTATAAAAAGGCTTCAACTAGCGTGTTAATGATAATAGTTAGGTAGATTTAGTCTACTATATTTCTTATAAACGTCGATAAAATTATGTTAAATGCTTGAGACTTGAGAGAATAATAAATCATATAGTGTTGACAGATGAAAATAATTTAATTTAAAAGAAATGAATATATGGACTGTTGATGGGTGGGGGAAAATAAAATGAATGGAATAGAATAAAACATCAACGTAAGTCCAAATCGTGCTATTAGTTCTTTCATCGACAACCCCATCGTGGGGCAAGCTTGTCAATGTCGACGTATTGTCATATGGTTTGGTAGCTCGAAGGTAGCTTCATTAACGTAATTAATTAAGCTCTGCTAATTATCTTGATTATTATGTGATGCAGGCAGAGTGCACGTGCATGTCGACATATTAATGCTCCATTTTCAATTAAATTTTGTAAGAACATAATATTTAGGAGGTAATCATTGATATCTTATTATATATAAAAAAAAACATTATTGATATCTTTTTTTATTATTAACATGGTTAATCCAACCAACTTGTCCGTACCTTAACTAATTTCACGGATTTTAAAGTTAACAATCATAAACCTTCGGTAATCCTAAGATTTGTAGGACTCGAACTGATAACCTCTAGAAAGTAAACTTAGAACCTGACCAGTTGAGTTGTATCCCTCATATTAAAAAAAAAATCATTGATATCTTGATAACTCACAATAATGATAAATAAGCTCGCTCTGGCTATATATGTGACGATGCCTGAAATAAGATTCAAGAAATCTTGAGGTTTCTTTCTAACAAAGTTAGTGGGCGGGGTTTAGAGGTTCATAGTTTTCTAAAGAACAAGTTACATGATATAAATAATTATGCTAATAGCGAATGAGGAAACTCACAATATAAATATTTTTAGGTGCTACGAATAGAATAATAAAATTATGATTTTTTTTCTTCATATTCTTTTTTCTCTCCTTGGTTTTTATGCCTAAAAATCTTCAAACTAGCCCCTTAATTTATTTTTTCTTTTGATTTATAAATTTTTGTTCTTGGTCTTTTTGTAAAGTTTTGATATATATTTTTTTAATTTTATTCTTCAATCCAAATTTGCAATATTTTTTTTTATCTTTTGATTTTTTTTGTTAACCTTTTTGTGCAATTTATATTGGTTTTCAATTTCATACCTCAGTCCAAATTTATGGTATATTTTTTTTTCAATTCAGTTCTTATTCTTTTGATTTTTTCTTCATGATTTGGTTAAAATTATTTTTCTTTTTGTTGTCACCCTTTAATCTAAAATTTGTAGTTACACTCTAATTTATTTTTTATTTCAATTTTTATCTTTATTCTTCTAAATATTATTTTTAAATCTTTTGTATAATAGATTTTTCTTCAATTTCATCATTCAATGTTTGATTTGCTAAGGATTGGGTTTCTTGATTTTTCCATTTATTTTCTGTGCTAATGACTCGGGTTACGAATTTGAAGATTTAATGCAGATCGATATCTTTTTTTTTATTTTGACTTTTTTTTTCAATTTCGTTGTTCAATATTATTTTTTTAAAAAAATTGGCTTAATGGTTTTTTTTTGTTTCTTTTGAATCGGGCTATCTTGTTCTCATGACTTGGGCTGTGGATTTTGTAGGTTCACTGGGGTTATCACACCCTTTATTACCCGGTTACATGACTATCATGCTATTTCAGGTTAACTCGAGGTGGGGTTTTTTTATCCTTTTTTAATCCAATTTTGTACTTTGAGAGATTTGTTTTTCTAAACTTTTGTTTGCTTACTATCGTTTCCTATTTTTTTATCGCCTAAATAAAATAAAATCAACTTATTAGACCCTGTCGCACCCAAAAAAAAATCATCAGCGCGCGGCATCGGCTGACGATTTTTATCGTTGTTGCGTTTGCTTTGAATTCGTTCGTTGGAGTCGCCACCTAGTAATTCATTGAGGGCTACTAGGAAACCTAATGTACTGGTCTTGTCAAAGATCGCGGGTAAGGGACTGGTTGTGGTTAGGGAAGGTATTAGCACCCCTAACGCACCCTACGTGAGGTAAGCTGCTTCGTGGCTTTGACGTGTTTAAAGAAGTTTTAATAATTGTCTTTTCATCGAAAATTTAGAAATATCACTTACGTATAAGTTAATAATTCTTAACCGTGATCCGATCAAAATATTAAATTCTTCTTTAATGTATTTGCAATTTTATCATTAAAAAATATATAAAAATAAATAAAACAAAATACAAACACACACATTCACTTTCACTATTTTTATTTCTTTTCTTTTCTTTTCCTTTCCTTTTCTTTTCTTTTACATCCACAATACAAATACAAATTCAAAATAAATAAATAAAAATTACATTAATTAATTTAAAAATTACAAAATGGTCCTTAAAAACTCCAGAAATTGCAGGGAAGGACTTCTAGGGCTGCATGAACAGTGGCGGCGCGTCTTCCCACGCGCCTCCGCCATTGGCGGCGCGTGGGTTCACGCGCCGCCCTGAAATTCAGGCGGCGTGAGGGGGCTGTAATGGCTTCCTCCCCTCTTCTCTTCCTTGTCCGTGGTGGCTTTCACCATGACCTGCAACAAGAGAAAACACCCAAGCAGTCATTTTTATTTTGTTTTTTAGATCTGTCCAGCTCCTCCTGCTTCTCCCTTTCGGTGTTTCTGCTGCCGATGGCCGATCTGGTGGCGGGGAGTGCCTCTTCTTCTTCTCAGCTTAGGATTGGCAGATCGGGTGGTGTGAGTGAGGAGGCGGCGTTGCTGCTGGCGGGTTGGTTGGAGATCGGTGGCGGCGAGGTTGCTGCAGAAAAGGGACGCCTTCGGTGCTGACTGGGGCAAATTCGTGGTGGTCCGAGGAGATGATGGGGACTTGCTCCGTGGTGGAGGAACTGGATGCAGACGGCGGACGAATTTGGCGGTGGCTGGCTTCGGTGGCTGTCTCTGCTGGTGCGTTGCTGAGGGAAGAAGGAGCGGCCGAGAGGGAAGGATCGGTGCTGTTGTTGGACGGTGTTGCTTCGTCGTTGCCGTGAGGGAATACGGAGGAGAATCGGGGAACAAGAGAAGGGACGAAACCTTCTTGTTGGCTGGCTTTTTGTTTCGGCTGGGGAGCAGCAAGGTGAAGGGGAAATGGTGAAGAGATCTGTATTGGGGGACCAGAGTGGCTGCTCCGGTTGTTTTTTTAGAGAAAAATTCAAACCGGGGCAAAAAATAATTAACCAGGCAAAAGGGGGTGAGTTTCGGTGGTGGTGTGGTCGTTTCGGACGGCGGTTGTGGGGGAAGAAGAATTTCAAACTGGGGCTGCTGTTTTGGCCGGTTGAGGGAGGTGGCTGTTTGGCTTTGTTTGTGGCCTGCGGCTGTAGGAAAAAATTAAAACCAGGGGGGAAGGGGGGCGGCAGGCTTGGTAGAGAAGGTTTAGGGTTAGGTTATTTTTTTTTGTATTTTCTGATATTTCAAAATTGCCCCCCCCCTTGAATGTGAGTTGAAGACTAGTATTTATAGGCAAAATGTTGCTAGGTTTTTCAACTTGGTCCCTCAACTTCTTTCGTTTTGTAAATTTTGATTTTTCTTATTTTTTTGTATTTTTTTGAAAACGAGCAAATCAACGTCGACTCAACTGCGAAAAATCAATGATTTTAAAAATGACGCGTGAAAAGTCGAACGCGTTTGAAAATCTTTTAACAATTTAAATTCTTTTTTTAGACGACGTTGAAAATGCTAAAATGATGAAAAAATATTAAAAAACATATTTTTTGGATTTTCTTTGTTTTCTCAATTTTTTGGATTTTTATGAAAATATATCAAAACATGGGTAAAAAATTGGATAGCAACAGATGCCCCCTCTTTACAATGCTTACGAAGCAAAACTCCTCAAAATTTTGCATAGTAAGCTTTGTAAAGAAAACAAAAGGAAAATGATTTCATTATCTTGGGCGACCTGCCCACACACTCACACTGATCTATTTTCACGGGCGACCTGCCCACACATACTCACTCTGGTCTATTTTCACGGGCGACCGACCCCACCCAAACTCAATCTAGTCTATTTTCACGGGCGACCGACCCACACTCTCACACTGGTCCTATTTTCACGGGCGACCTACCCACCCATACTCACTCTAGTCTATTTTCACAGGCGACCTGCCCACACATACTCACTCTGGTCTATTTTCACGGGCGACCGACCCACACTCTCACACTGGTCTATTTTCACGGGCGACCTGCCCTTTTAATTGGGTTTACCTGAGATCCCATCTGGCGACCTCTCGACTGGCACGAAAATATGTGTAACTCGGTTAACCTGAAATCCCATCTGGCGATTCCCTTTAACCAAAGCTACATGAGATCCCATCTGGCGACCTCATTCAACTGGAACGAACATGTGTAACTCGGTTAACTTGAAATCCCATCTGGCGATTCCCTTTAACCAAAGCTACATGAGATCCCATCTGGCGACCTCATTTAACAAAAGAATATGTAAAAAATGGTCTCATTGTAATGGGTGACCGACCCAAGAAAAATGATGGTCTCATTGTATGGGTGACCGACCCTAGAAAAATGATGGTCTCATTGTATGGGTGACCGACCCCAGAAAAAATGATGGTCTCATTGTATGGGTGACCGACCCAAGAAAAAATGATGGTCTCATTGTATGGGTGACCTACCCAAGAAAAATGATGAAGTGCGGTCTCATTGTCATGGGTGACCTACCCGGATGGAAAAAATATGAAAATTACGGTCTCATTGTCATGGGTGACCAACCCAACTGGAAGATGTGATATGACAAGTGTGAAAAAATAGGACTTACCTGGCGAAGTCTTTGAGGGGATGACAGAAGAAGGGCTGGAAAACTTGGTGCTTCCTGATAATTCCCGATCATAGGATTTGAAAACTCGGTGTTTCCTGACTGCAAGAGTTGAAAACTCGAGGCTTCCCCATTACAAGGTTGATCTTTTCATTTCTTTGGGATTTTCCTAATTGTAGGGTTCATCCCATCTCCTTTTATTCCATGATCAAAATCGATTCTTTATTATCATCACCACAATGCTTCTTTCTTTTTCCAATCTTGCTAGACCTCATTAAGGATTTTCCTGTAACAATTAAAAAATATGTGCAAATTTTTTTTTTTTGAGGTTAGATGATATGCATGCATCCTTACCTGATTTGAAATAATAGGTCCCCATTTCTTCATGGTGTGTTTCTTTTCTCAAAGTTGGAGTGTGGCAGTGAACTTCGATGGCTTCTTCGCTCTTGCTTACTCGAGTCATCTCTTGTGATTTTGACCTCTAGGAAAGACTTGATATCATCATACTTCTTTGTCTCCGCCTCTTTATCTCAAGGGTTGCCAATTTTGCTCGACATTTTCTTAGAATGGGAATCATGGAGCCAGCCCTATCATATGTTTCTTTATTGCCCCCTAGCTTGATCATGCCCCCAAGTGTTCAATTCGGTTTGGGGATAGGCTATGTGAAGGAAGGTTTGACAAGGAGTGTTTTCATGCAGAATTTTTGGAATTCCAAAGCTATTCCAGACACAGAAATCATTTTGACATCGATTCAAAGCAAACTCATTCTAAAAAATTCAAGTGTTTCCTATGGAGAGGTTATCAGAAGTGATGAAAACTTTTTTTTTTTTTGGCTTTTGGTAAAAATATGAAGTGACATCTGGTTTGTCAAAAAGGTTTAAATTTCAATGAGGTTATTGAGAACCGAGGTTCAAAGCATTTATTTTATTTGCATGAATAATGATTTGGTTCACATGAGAAAGCATTGCCTACCGATCCAGATTGCTTGCCTTTGATCAGAAAGGGCTTGATTAGGCACGTAATGTAGGCTTGGGCTCTTGGTTATGAAGAAAATGATATTTGTAGGCTCAAAAGGTGTTTAAGGGATTTGAAGACTAAGGATCACTTGTGCTTGTTTCTTGACCTTTTGTCATTTGACTGTCTTTCGAAAATTGTCTATCGTGCCCCCTTGTGTTGGGCTTGGGCTTGTTCTCTTTTTTTTTTTTCTTCATATGGTTTTGAGCATCATATATTGTTTTTTTTTTTTTTTCTCAAAACTTTGATCCTTTGGATTTTTCTTCATGCCCCTAGATTTGTTCGGGCACCTTTGATGATTGAGAATTTTCTTTTATGCCCCCTAGTATTGCTTGGGCACTTTCGATCATTGAGGTTTTCTCTATGTCATCGCACTTGCCCCCAGTGTGGGGTGTGATCCTAGCCAAGGTTATTTATCTCAAGAAAAGCATAAGGCTCAAAAGGGGACTGCAAATGATATATTTTAGCCTCGTGAAAAGATTATCAAAGATGGCCTTTCTTCATTTCAAACTCATGCATTTAGGATCGGTAAGCCTTACTTTCATGCGAGTATGCAATGTGATTTCTCATTATTCATTCAAATAAAACTCAGCTTTTGAGTCACTTCATGGGTTCTTTTTGTTTTTTTTTTTTTTTTTTTTTTGGGTTTTCTAGGTGTATGGTTACCTTTCTAAGGAATCACCTGAATTTCCAGAACTCGTTTGTTTTGGACAAACATCAACATGATTTCAGTTTCTGTACTAAACTTTGAATTCCCAAAAATCCTTGTGAACATGTGCGATCATGCATAGTTTTGAAAGAAAGGAAAACACACCCAAAGATTCTTGGTGTGATGGTTTCATGCTTAAAGGTTATGCTCAATATGTTCTTTGTATGAAACAACAACAAAAATGAAGGTATGTTATAAACACATGATCTTATTAACAAGAAAGGCTCATTTGACAAGGAAAGTGTTGTGGAATTTTGAGCCAAGTTACCAACAAAAACTGGAATAGGTTGAAACAAAAATCAAGAAATTTTGCAGGCATGATCAAACTACGGTTTTTTTTTTTCTCGCAGAATAAGAATAGGCTCCATTATGCACCGGTAGTGCAATTCCCTTCGGTTAGCCTTCCCACCAAAGCTTTTTGCAAAAAATACATGATTGCGCCGAGGCTCTTGACAAATTTTGCCCCCAATTTCTTCGGGCTGAGTCATTGTTGGGTTTTGAACAAAGATGATAGGTCGGTTGGAAGGAACTTTCCTAGAGTTATTTTTCAGTATCTACTCGAGTAAGCTAGAAGCAAGTCACACATGTCTTCAAAAATTACGACGAGCATACTCTTCATCTTCCGTGTTTTTCTTCATTCAAAGTCGGGTGTTGTAGACTCGTAGGGGACCTACTTTTCATTCTGGTGCATGCATGACAAATGTATGAACATGTAATCTATATGATGAACTCACCCTTCGAGAGGTGACAATATGGTCGTAACTCTTGTATGATGGACAAGAATCGTGATTTTTGCCCAAACTCTACAATGAAAATTTTCGGAGCACGGCCAATGTGTCACCACAAGTCTTGAGTTCAAGATGCTTCAAGAAGGGTTTGCCCTTATGCAAAAACGATAGCACATACAACCTAAGGACAGTTCTATTTATTATGTGAACATGGGTAGGTTTTCTATCTGGTCTCAAAAGGGTCTCATATCTGCCCAGTGACGTTCTTCGTAAAGACAGTATGGGGGCGTTGCAAGGAATGGTTAAGGCACGTATACCCACCATTACCAAGCAGGCACTCAGATATGAGTTGGGTGTTTCACGCATCTGAACCCTGACCAATAGTCTTAGGGCAGATCGCTAGTTCCCCACCTAACCTAAAAGCTTGTGTGTGCTTTCTCAAAATAAACAGTGGCTGCATGAACAGTGGCGGCGCGTCTTCCCACGCGCCACCGCCACTGGCGGCGCGTGGGTTCACGCGCCGCCCTGAAATTCAGGCGGCGTGAGGGGGCTGTAATGGCTTCCTCCCCTCTTCTCTTCCTTGTCCGTGGTGGCTTTCACCATGACCTGCAACAAGAGAAAACACCCAAGCAGTCATTTTTATTTTGTTTTTTAGATCTGTCCAGCTCCTCCTGCTTCTCCCTTTCGGTGTTTCTGCTGCCGATGGCCGATCTGGTGGCGGGGAGTGCCTCTTCTTCTTCTCAGCTTAGGATTGGCAGATCGGGTGGTGTGAGTGAGGAGGCGGCGTTGCTGCTGGCGGGTTGGTTGGAGATCGGTGGCGGCGACGTTGCTGCAGAAAGGGGACGCCTTCGGTGCTGACTGGGGGCAGATCCGTGGTGATCCGAGGAGATGATGGGGACTGCTCCGTGGTGGAGGAATTGGATGCAGACAGCGGACGAATTTGGCGGTGGCTGGCTTCGGTGGCTGTCTCTGCTGGTGCTGTTGCTGAGGGAAGAAGGAGCGGCCGAGAGGGAAGGATCGGTGCTGTTGTGGTGGACGGTGTTGCTTCGTCGTTGCTGTTGAGGGAGGAGAATCGGGGAACAGGAGATAGGGACGACAACCTTCTTTGTTGGCTGGCTTTTTGTTTCGGCTGGGGAGCAGCAAGGTGAAGGGGAAATGGTGAAGATCTGTGATTGGGGGGAACAGAGTGGCTGCTCCAGTTGTTTTTTTAGAGAAAAATTCAAACCGGGGCAAAAATAATTACCAGGCAAAAGGGGGTGAGTTTCGGTGGTGGTGTGGTCGTTTCGGACGGCGGTTGTGGGGGAAGAAGAATTTCAAACTGGGGCTGCTGTTTTGGCCGGTTGAGGGAGGTGGCTGTTTGGCTTTTGTATGTGGCCTGCGGCTGTAGGAAAAAATTAAAACCAGGGGGGATGGGGGCGGCAGGCTTGGTAGAGATAGGTTTAGGGTTAGGTTATTTTTTTTTGTATTTTCTGATATTTCAAAATTGCCCCCCCCCTTGAATGTGAGTTGAAGACCAGTATTTATAGGCAAAATGTTGCTAGGTTTTTCAACTTGGTCCCTCAACTTCTTTCTTTTTGTAAATTTTGATTTTTCTTATTTTTTTGTATTTTTTTGAAAACGAGCAAATCAACGTCGACTCAACTACGAAAAATCAATGATTTTAAAAATGATTCGTGAAAAGTCGAACGCGTTTGAAAATCTTTTAACAATTTAAATTCTTTTTTTAGACGACGTTGAAAATGCTAAAATGATGAAAAAATATTAAAAAAACATATTTTTTGGATTTTCTTTGTTTTTTCAATTTTTTGGATTTTTTTGAAAATATATCAAAACATGGGTAAAAAATTGGGTAGCAACAGACCCGATCACTATTATAACCCGAGTCGTTGATCTTTCTTCTTTTTTAAAAACGTGTTTGCTAAACTTAAACATTGTTTTTTATGAGAGAAACAAAAGTGGACTTGCGGTATAGCACGGGTCCACATCTAGTATATAATATATATGATCCTCTATAATATATATGATCCTCTAATGCCTAAGTTGAAAATATTAAGAGAGGAAACAAGATATAAATGCTTGTGTGTGTGGTGTTGAAGAATAAAGGCGGGTAGTAAATGCAATAAGGGAGAATTTGGTTTCTTTATAGTGATAAATATGTTTTCCTATTTTGAGTTGTTTCTTACCAAATATCTTCATAATATATTTATATTAGAAAAATATACCAACTTGCATATAGGTAGAGACATAAAAGGCAAAACACCATCAGACCTAGTGTAGAGGCAATCACAAAAATCTATAGCTATTAACCTAAGAGGTGGTGGTGTGTTGTTCAAGGCAGGATTTTATCATAACAATCACTCTTTGCAATAAAAATATGTTTAACATGACCAACATTACTAAGTGGGCCCCTATATGCTAGAGCAACATATTGGTGTAGGAGAAAAATGGTCATTTTTAATGTCGAGCTAGCTTTTTCTAACCATTTGGATTAGACATAATTTTCTTATAACACTTAAGCTATTTTTCATGGGTTAAGGGATACAAGAGACCTTAATTTTAGGTCATGCTTGTTGGTTCTATTGGTCATCAAGGGAGCAGGGTTCCTTAGTTTGGGCTTAGGATGAGAGCAACTTTACCCATCTATTAGGAAATCAAAGGGGAGACATAACCTTTTCTGTCTTAAGACAACTAATGTGTTTCATTTTAAGCCTATCTTTCTTACTTTTGGCTTTAAAAAGGTAATGTGAGTTTTTAACCAGTCAGTTGCCCACGCCCTTCCAAATCTTTGGTGTTTTAAAGAACACAAAGACTTTATTCTAATATCAATACCAAAATTTAAGAGAATTTTCATGATTTATTTTCCTATGATTTATTAAGCAAGAATTTCAAGGGACATTCATGCTAAAGAAACCAATGAGTTAGCATATATTGAAGATTTGTCCATTCATCATAATAATACCATGTGGGAATTACAAACAGTTTAGTGACATTAAAGGCATCCTTTATATGAAGTTCATGTTTCTTTATATTTTTTACTTTTAATTGAGTCTTTTCATCAGCTATTGACATTGTTAAAAATATGTAAGTACTCTTTTAAGTGTAACTAGAGTATATTTTTCTTTCTTTTTAGATGTTTAACCTAGCTAAGATTTTAACTAGAGAACATAATAGAGTATGGTGAGGCGAAATCAAGAGTGGATGATAGCATCAACAATTGAATAAGACTTAATATGGCTCATTCATGTTTATTCAATGGTGAAGGTTTATCCTCTTTTCCTCTCACCATTCCTGGCACTAACCATTTGTCAGATGTAAGATGTAAAGGACCATTGGTCATTGCTCTGGAAAGCATAAGCTTAGGCCTTCAAAAGTTGAGTGGATTGAGGCAAATATGTAAGCTCGAGCTAGTCTTTTTTAGGAATAACCCAACCTTTTAAAGACCTAATAAAGTAGACAATGTTCAAACATTTAGTTGTTTAATGTAAATGTCTACTACTATTAATAAGCAATTTTTAGGTCCTTTATCCCAATGTTTGTTCATTAGCCAACAAATGCTACTAATTGTAAATACATGATTAATTGTCTTTTCTTTTTTCTTTTTACAATTGTTTCTTTTAGGACCTTCAATCAAAAGCATTCATAGTTAGGCATTGGGAGGATAAATGAGAGCACATCACCAATGTCATAGAGAATGCCAAGGAGGTGCCCCAGTCATAACTTATGTCTTAACCCATTTTTTACCTCAACTTTCAATGTATTTTAAAAATATATTTTTTTAATCCAATTTAGCCAATTTATGATCATTTCATAATGTTTGACCCTCTTCATATACCTCATTTATATTTTTAAGTGAAGAATTCTTGAAAATTAAAAAAAAAAAAAAAAAAACTAGTGAGTGACATGATAAGCAAAGAAGGAAATGAGGACCAAAATAAACATCAAAGTCTTGGCCATATATTTAGGTAACTAACAGATCAGAAAATGGGAATGATTAAAACACCAAATTAAAAATACAAATAAAATCAAATAAGATAAGAAAAATTCAAAGATTTTATTTTTTAAAAGGGTCATCTTCCATAAAGTGTAGAAATTTAAATACATTTGAAAATATTGTAGTTAACTTGGACTACATGGAAAGTTTAAATAAAGATATTTAGAGAATCACCAATTATAAATCTCATTGTAATCAATAAGAAAAAATATAAACAAATCTTGGACAAGATTTCTAATATTAAGATTCTTATTAAAAAATATAAGAGATCTTTCAATATTTTGTATTAATTAGTTGGTTTTATTCTTTATTTTGTAAGGGTTCTTAACACTATAAATTGAGGACTAGAGTAGAGAAAGAAACTTACCAGAAAAGAAAACGAATGAGGGAGAAAAAAATTAAAAAAAGAAGAGAGATTTCATAACAAAAAAAAAGAATAAAAAAAAATATAAATTTTAGTAAGGAGAGAGATTGGAAAAAGTTTGGGTCTCTCTCCTCTCATTATTTT
The DNA here is from genome assembly GCA_964019445.1 of Populus tremula. NCBI lineage: Eukaryota > Viridiplantae > Streptophyta > Magnoliopsida > Malpighiales > Salicaceae > Populus > Populus tremula. Next base: position 6,688,180 of record CAXHTJ010000017.1, read on the forward strand.
TACTTAGCCACTACCAGAATTTAGCCATTATCGCAACCTCCTCTATATTGGCTAAACAATCTATAAACCTAACAACAACCCATCTTTAGTGATAGATTATGATATCTTCTATTTAAACCAATTACCACCATCCATTTCCCTCAGCATCATTGATAAAAACAAACCCAACAGCACCAAGTTGAACTGTCAACCACCATCACACACGTCATCCACTCCACAATAACTAAAACCATTAAAACTATCAAACCAAGAATAAGAGAGAAAGAAAGAAATTAGCAAAATATTTTCATTGCTCGTTGTCTTACCTAGATAAGTAGGGAACGACACCACTAGCATTGGAAGAAAAATGAGAAAAAGATGCACCCAAGCAAGTCAAACCCCTCAATCCTCATCAGTGCAAGGATCCATGCACCACTAATCATGATCACTACTTGATGAGGATCCATGTGGACAACACATGCCTTCTCTGTTTTAATAGATCTCCAAAGTGTCGAGGACATTTTTTTACCCTTAATATGGTTTAAATCATTTTTTTAATGTTTTCTATGCATAAATCTATATATTTAAAGTGTTGAAACTAATACCATTATATGGAAACCAAAAAGGTATAAAGCCTATAAGGATTTATATTATGAGGTGGAATAAGGATGAAAATTAATACCTTGTGATGAAGTTAGAAGGATTGGGATGATTTAGTTTATCCAAGGTGTAATGGTTGGATGTTAGTGTTGAAACTCTATATATGGGTGTTTATACTTATTTGTACTGGAAACATGCGTCAAAATAAAGGTTTTCCAATGAGTTTTTAATTTATTAAATAAATGGTAGGATTTTATATATATATATATATATATATATATATATATATAGGTGTCTTTTTCACTTTCCTTTACGTGAATGATATGGAAGTATATATATAATAATCTTTAGTAAAGCCTTGAGGTGATAGTTAACAATAATGATTAATGTGTTTTTTTTTGTAGTTTGTAATTTTTATGAATGATTTTCCTGTTTTTATACCATTAAGTCTTGTGGCCATCATTTTTCTAGGATAATGTTTATTTTTTAGTGTTATGTATCCGTTATTTTCTTTAAATACATCTCATGCTTTAAAAGTTGAAAGATAATATATATTGTTGATACATTAAATTATTTTTAAAGTATATCATTTTAAGTTGTATGCGTGAATCTAGACCTATGAGTTCAAGGGTATCCTTACCAATTCTCTTTCAATCCATATCTCCTGCTATGTAGTAAACCATTGTCCTACCAGTTAAGTCACCTTCGAGATGATAATATTTGATTTTTTATATAAAAAATATCATATAAATACTCTTTAAACCACTGTGTGTAAATATTATTGGTTTAAATTTTTAATGTGTTCAAATGTTCTTTCAAACATTATTGGGTTTTGGGATACATTTCTTCCTATCTTTGCGAGTAGATATAGGCATGATCAATATGATCCCATAATGGCCCATCGAGTGTAAGTAGTACCTTTAGAGCCCATTTTCACATGATCAAATAAAATAAGCTGAAGCCTAACAATCACCATCCTTTCAAGTACAATGCTTGTATTCCAAAAATAAGGATTAAGCCTTATTACCTGGTCTAGGTCTCAAATCACTACCTTAGATATTAATAGTTTTTTTTACTTTTAATAACAAATACACATATATGATTTTAAGCGAACTTTTATCCTATCTGCAAAATAGATATATTTATTATTAAAAACAAACGCAAAATAGCTTACCTTAGGTGTGATGTCTTACGATGATTTTCATTTTTTTTTTTTTGGCATAACTAGTCCTTCACTTAAGAATCTCTAAAGACTAGTAGGGGTTTTTCATGTATCATAAAACCAGGTGGTGATTTATTTTTCCAACATTATCCCTTATATATCCATATTAGTACGTCGAGATATCCCCGTGTTATAATAATGGCCCTACTAAGGCCTCATATTTAGGGCCAAGCTTTTTGCATTTTATTTTATGACAATATGCCTATTAGGCTTTGATACATGCTCTACGTGACTTTGTTATAATTATTTTCCTAAACTGATTAATATTTGATTATAGTTTAATATTGTTTTATATTTTATCTATGTTATATTATTGCTCTTGTGTTTATGCATTATTATTTTATTAGTTTGGAATGGATATGAAGTTATGCCTATGCACTTATTATATAGCACTTTCAACACATAACTTATCTTTATGTATAGGAAAATAGTGATGCATCAATAGTCATTGACTCAAGTAACACTCGTGAAACACCAAGGTTTCGTATATAGTTTACTTGGTCACAATTAATAGTCAATAAGAAATCCTTGGTATATACTCTTTGTGCCTTGTAGGCCTCGATTTAGCTTATTAGAGGCCTATTAAATGAGTAATAAGGGACCTTTTGAGATCAATTTAGTTGGATAACCTACCCATATACATAATAGCTAGAACCTTCTTCTAGGGTGTCTTCTTATAATATCACAGCAAGGATGTAACATAAAAGACTCGATAGTGCCTTAAAAATAAAAAGCTTGTAGACATAATTTTTTTTCTTTTTAAAAAAATAAATATTTAAACACTCGTGCAATGTAAAAAGTCAACAACATAGTTTTATAAAATGATACTAACACTATTTTGATATCATTAAAAGTAAAATAAAATAAAATAAATAAAAAATGCATGACTAACTAGCTACCCATTTCTGAAAACAAATTTTTACACTGTACGTAAAAACACAAAGTTATAGGTTCATGAAATAGACCTAATACTATTGTGAAGGCGGTAAAAATAAAATAAAGTAAATGCATTAGTGAAAAGTCATCGATTTCCAAAAATGAATTGTTTCACACCTCTACTTTGACTTTCCCATGGAAGCGAGAAGGAAGGTTCTCATCCCTGGCCTTTCTTATCTTAATTACGTAGTTAAAGAACCCAAAGTAGTCGTCTAGTAAAACCGTGACAACATGGTTTTATGAAATGAATATAATGCTATTTAAAAAATTGAATATAATGCTATTTAAAATCCAATAAAATTAAAATAAAACAAAACAAATAAAATAATACATAAGTAAAAAAATGATAATTTCTAAAAATAAATTGTTTCACATACATGCATATGTAAAAATACAATAATGTAGTTTTGTAAACTAATCACTATTTAAAAACCGTTAAAAATCCAAATAAAATAAAATAAATACAGGAATGAAAAGTGTTAATTTTAAAAATAATTATTCAAACGCTTAATATCAACATAAATATTCTCAAAAATTTATATTTTTTAACTTGATAGATAAAAACACTTGATATCAATCAGCTAGCTTATAGAAATATTTTGTTAAGTTGTTTTATTATTATTATGTTTAATAATTTAACAAAACATTACTCGCAGAGTTGTTGATGAAATATAATGATGTTATATAACTAACAAAATATTTGCTGATTTTTTTTTTTGTTGTGTGAATTAATAAATTTAAGACGGCTCTATACACACACATTTTATATTTTGATAAAAGAGATAAATTAATAATTAATTAATTCATAAGAGGTGGTTAAGTCGTATTAATCAAGAAAAGACGGATTAAAGGGGCTGATATTAGCAACACATCATACCCATAATTGTCCTTTTCGTTTCTGGTTACCGCTGCCACGACCCACCTATCAATTCTGCTGTCATCATTGTCTATTTCCCGCCACTCCTTCATTGCATGTAGCTGACATTAACATTTAATTACGTTTGAATTCGTTTCTGCGTTACAATTTCGGATTCGAAAATAAAATGTGAGACTTTCTTTTTCTTTTTTATATATAAGTATATCAATTTAAATGAAAATAACTTGTTTGAATTCTGATTTAAAAAAAAATGGGTACAAATATGTGAAAGATTTGAAAATATATTTTTTTATGGAATAAAAATATAATAAGCTTTTAAAATCCAAAACAAATATAGGCTTTCCTTTTGCAGTTTTTCGTCCTTGAATCTTAGTTCATTTTGTTGACTCTTTAATATAATTCTGAAGAAATGGATTTCATACGTGTTGAGGTTATTGTCATAATTAAGAGGTGAGATAGGATGCCAGCATAAAGTTCATTTAAGCTAGAAAAAGAGGATGAAGGGTGATAAATTAATTGACAATGACCTGACAAATAATTCCAAACCCTATGAGAAGAAAGCACTGGTAAATCACCCACACAATATGGCGGGTATGTTGCAATCTCTCAAAAACCAATCTATTTTTTTCTTATGTGAAAAGTTACAATACAATCTCATAGTCCACATTTTGATTTTTCTTTTCAAAATATTTTTTAAATATTCAAAAAAATCAAAAGAGAAAAAAGAGAGAGAGCATGTTTTCAATGTATTCAGTCATTTGCATGCCCTTTTTGTAATTTTTCATTATTTTTCTCTTGTTGACATCCTTTTTAAAAAATCAAATTAAAAAATATATATTTTTGACACATCCATATTTATTTTTTATTTCTTAATAACTTTTCTTATCGAATCAATGTTAACGTTGTTTTTTTTTAAATACAAAAATATGAGAAAATAAAAAAAATCAAAATAAAGAGTAAAATGCACAAGTGGACTAAAAATGTGAAGCAAAAAAATAAGAACCAAAAGAAAAAACAAGTTGCTTGGAAGCAAGCAGTTGGATGAAAAATAACAAAATTTTTTGCCTATAAATAATAGAGTAATCTTACAATAAAAAAGGAGCTCGTCATTATATAACCCTAACCACTATTTTGTTGGAAGAAAAAAAGAAGAGAAGGAAAATATAAATAAAAATATAATTAAAAAAAAGAAGAAGAACATATGAGTGATAGGCCTCTCAACTCTTTTTGATATAATCAAAACTATATCATAGAATCCATTAAAAATTCTAGTTGAGTCGATTACAAGGTTAAGAGTAAAAAAGCTCAAAGCTAGGATCAATGAGCATATTTAGAGTATTTGGACTAAAGCAACATTGTCAATTCATTTATTAAACAATTACATTAATTTAATATGCAAATTTGTTTTTAATTTGTTAATGAATAAAAAAGAAATAAATGTTTTTTGTCCAAAAAAAGGCATTGATAAGAAAATCAAAATTTACTTAAATTTTTTATTTATTTATAATTTTAATCATTCAAATTTTAAAAACATATATTGAAATTATCATAAAATTAAATAAAAAGAAGTTCGGCAAATCATACTGCAATAGCGAGCAGCCACGCCTTTAGTTTGCTGGAAGAGAATATCCTCCCTTCCACAGATGGTAAAGCCTTGCACAGTAGTATCAGTTATGCAACTGATCATAATTCGAGAGTCCATATCTCCGCCATCATCTGGTATAGTGTCAGCTAGCAGATCAGTTGTCAAAACAATGCATTAGAAATTGACCAAATACATAGAACCATTAAATTGTAACACATTATATACTCTAAGGTCATGATCGAGCTTGCCTCCATTATTAAAGAATCCACTCGATATTTCAGAATTCTACATCATGAAAATTAAAAGAAATATTAAGATTTTTATCAAATAAATTTGTGGTATAGAGTGGTATGTGTGGTTTTTTCTTTTTCTTTTTACAAAACAAAGCTTCGAATTTGAAATCTTTTAGAAAAAGAGAAAACATTAATGTTTGTTGAGATATAATTAATTGACAAATATATATATATATATATATATATAACAAAATAGGTATTGTATTCTTATTGAATATAAATGAGGAAATTTTCAAATAAACTATGTGTTAGTATATACTTATTTATAAAGTAATTGTAAATATTACCATAAAAAGCTTTAATGTTCTTGAAAGCTATGGAATGATTGAATCATTATTTAAATATAATTTTAATATATTGATTTGAAGACAGTTTTATTCTAAAAATATTATAAAAAGAAAAATAAAGACAAATTAACAAATAAGTTAGATGTGCATTAGGCTATAATGAGAGGCTCACATTCCTAGCCTAAACTATCTGTGAGCTTGGCTTTCTTTTCTTTTTAAGATTGGATGAAAAGTTGCCCATCATTTTATTTTTTTTAAAATAGATGATTCGTCGTCTTTTTAAGTAGATGATCCGTTGTTAACTAAATTAAATTTCAAACATCAAAAATTTGTTTTTGATTTTTGATTCTAAAAACTTTTTTTTAAACTTTTTTTTCTTGTAAATATCTAAAAAAACATCCATGAACCTAATGAAACTCATCTTAACCCAAAAACACTCTACAATTTGTCTAAACACAATAAACTAAATCAAATAAAAAAACTTTCACAAGCTCCAATATATTTCTTCTAACCAGATAAAAACTCAAAACCACCCCATGAAAGTCGTCCTCTTTTTAGTACGAACTCATCAACATCAATATTGGTCTTTTTCATTAACATAATGTGCACAACTGATATTTTTCATGAACATAAGTTTGCCACATCTTTTTAACTGTGGGTATTGTTGTTATTTATTTATTTTGGTCATAGGAAGATGCTTAATTAATGAAACGAAGCAATCTCTATTGCTGCTCCCGTTGCTGGAACCAGTGCTGTTGTTCATGATCGTTGCTACTGGTGAGGACAATCACTGCTGCTGCTGCTGAGGGACTGTTCACAGTGCTGAGGATGAGAATCTTCCACTGCTGCTCACGGTTGAGGATGAGAGACACTGGCTGCTGCTGGAAAGAGAATCTTTTAATATGTATTGTTTTTTATATTTTTTATTTTTTATATGGAAATAAAAAAATAGGTAACAATATTGTATATATATTATTTTTATACTGATTTTGAAGGAGGTTATACTCTTAGTTTTTTAATTCATTTTTACGATGTTTTGATATTTTACAAGGAAACATGTGCAACTCTTATTATATTTAATAAAAAAAAATGGAAGATTGAATGTCAATCAAAACACCTATTAGTTCAAGTGTTGAAAGAAAGAAATAATAGTTAAATGGTGTTAATTAAAATAACCTATTTATTCAAGGGATGCTCTCACGCCTGTCCAATAAATATGTGTTTGAAAATGTAGTTATAATTATTTTTCAAAGTTATATTTTATTCAGAAATACTTTTCAATAATATTTAAAAAAAAACATTATTTTTGAGATTCGTACATCAAAATGATTTAAAATATCAAAAACATATTAATTCAAAATAAAAATAATAATTTAAATTTTAAAAAAAATCACTTTTAAAACATATTACCAAACACGTCTTAAAAATAATTAAAATGACAATCTATGTATTTGCAAACACAATCTGCACATTAATTTGTTCATTTAAAAATAATGAGTTTATTTGGATTATTTATCTTTGTCAACAAGATGAGTCGGTGATGGGTTGTCTACGGGCTATAGCTGCATAGGCATGGCTGGCGTCATGAAATTCAATTCCTTTATTACAGAGTTCTTTTATTTAATATTTACAATCAATGAGGTGTTCATTTTCTCTGCCTGGAATTTCACTGTCCCAGATCACACCAGCTCTTGAATCGTGCCAATTATTGATGATAGAGTTGATTTAGCCTAGAAGCTAAATTATTGGACCCCTTGTGGATTTATGCTAGCATGTCCTAGGGGATTGACAATTCTTATAGCCGAAAGATTATCGAATTAACTATAAAATTAATTAATTCATTTGATATGATTTAAACGGCTACTCTATTGTGTCATCTTTTTAGAAAAACTAATCTATTTGGCTGGTTTCTTCTCTCGCTTTTGGAAACTTTTGTCATCTGCCTTTAATTTCCACCTTTTGTTTAATATATATATATCAAATCATGCACATAAGAAAAATCTAACAAGTGTGGAAGATGGACTAATGGATCCTTCCTCAATCTATGACATCATTTGTGTGTGTTTGAAACTTAGTTTGTATATGTTTTGAGCGTGCTTTTAGCCTTACAAAACATTAAATCAATGTTTTTTTTGGTATTTTTCAACCATATTGATATCCTAATATAAAAAAATAATTTTAATATATTTTCAAGTTGTCAAAGAACTAATTTAACTCAATTTCTTGGAATTACATGATTAAGCTATAAGGTCGAGATCCAAAATATGATTTATATTATTCTGTAACACACTCCCTTAAATGAAAATTCTTTGAACTTCACACTTACACGGATCCATATTATCTTGTGTTTAATTTTTATTAAATAAATTAAAATTATGAAATTCAAACTCATGACTGTTTATTTATTAAGGCTCTGATATCATGTCAAAGAATCAATTTAACCCAATAACTTAAGTTATTAGATAAGGTTTTAAGATATGATTTATATTATTTTTTAATACAAGTGACATATTTTTAAAAAAAATATTATGTACCATAATATTAAAAAAATAATAATAAATTAATTTATTGTATGTCATTAAGGCTCTGTCGTCCATGATTTATATTAGTACAGTACCCTTGAAGGGTGTAAATTGTTTATCTTTATTACCATCATCCTGTAGCCAAATCCAAAAGAAAGAAAGAAAAACAATCAATGTGTGAAACAATCATTAAAATTTTATATGAATTCATATTCACATTATTAGTCGTGCCACTAACCAATTCTTTAGATGCATTACTATTATTATATTTATATAAAATTCTAATAGGCATAGTAAAATCATTATGTATAGACTCACAAATCACTATTTACTTTAATGGTAAAAAACAAAAGTCTTTGATTTGGGGTAATTTAATCTTTTTTATTTTCTATTAATCATTAAATAATTATTTAGAGGTACATCTATCATTTCAATTTTTTAAAAAAAAATAGTAAAATAACTTATTTATCATTAAAGATTAAAAACAAATATCAGAGATGTTTATAAGGATATTTCTATCTTTTTTTTTTAATGAGCTAAAAGAAGTTTTTGTCCTATAAACAAGAAAAAAAATAAGGCATGCATACAGGGGGATTTTCATCTTTTCTAAAATGCTTTTTTGTTAATTTCATAATCATTGAGGGTATTTTTTTTTTTTATGTTGAATAACTAATTTTAAAATTCAAAACAATATTGGCTCGTGTTGTTCACGCTTTAGTGCCTGAAAGACGCCACCACTAGTTGAGGGCTGCATGCGACATCTTTCGGTGGCCAAACCTACCTTCCACTGTGTCGTTGGAAGACTCGCCGCATCCTCTTCCTCATGGTGCAACATGTGTCGATGGAGGATTGGTAATTCATCACTTACAACTATTTTTTCTGCTTCTTTTATCTCTCTTCTCGTGGAAGCTTATGTTTGTCCACTTTGTTTTTAATATTTCAATTTTAATCTTTAATTTTTTCATTTCTAATTTTTTTTAGTCATTTTATAAAAGTTTTGTTTTTTTCTTCAATAAAGGAATTCAATTATAATTTGTAATATATTATTTTATCCAATTCGCTTCTGATTTTTTTTATTTTTAATTTTTATCCTTGGTCCTTTTGTTAAAGTTTTATTGATTTTCAATGTCATCATTCATCCAAAGTTTATTGTGTATTTTTTAAAATTTGATCATCATTATTTTGATTTTTTTCATTTTGTTAAAGCTTTTTATTTTTTCAATTTAACCCTCCAATAAAAAAAAGATTTTATTGCCCTCTTATTCTTTTAATTTTAATTTTAATTTTATTTTAGATCATTTTGTGTAATTGAGGTATCATGTTTCAGCGTTTGATTTATTAGGGATTGAGATTCATAGTTTTTTGTCTTAATAACATACGTCATGGTTTTAAAAAGTTTAAGTAGGTTGACGTATTTTTTTTTTGATCATTTTCTTTTTTGATTTGATTGTTCAACATTATTTAAAAAAAAATAAAAAGAGAGATTGATTCTATGATTTTTCTCAATTTCTTTTCTAACGAGTTATCTTAATCTCATGACCTGAGCCAAGAGTTTTGCAAGTTAATCTGGGTTGACTCACTTTTTATTAATCAAATTGCTTGTCTATCACACTAACTATGGTTGACTCAAACTTTTTTTTCCTTTTTTTTTTATCCAATTTTATAGTTTCAAGTTTTTGTTTTTTCAAGTTATCATGATCTAGTTTTTTATTAAAAAATTTTTATTCATTTACCATTGTTGCCAATCTTCTTATTATCTAATTAAAATAGAACCAACTTTTTAAACTTCATCAAACCTATAACCCACGTTATTAGTTTTTCTTATTTCTTTTATATGTGATTGCAACATCTAGATTATCACTACCTCTTCCTATTTTATATTCTAATTTTGTTTTTATTTTAATTCATACTTTTTTAATGTGTTTTATTTAAATATTTTTTAATTTATAATTTTAATTAATACCCCTTCTCTATGCTTTTTATTATTATTATTATTATTTTGTTATTTACGCTATTTTATAGAGGGTTTTTTTTAATTGTTTATGTGTTTATATTTGGAACATACTATTATGATTCATATATATATAAAGTTCTTCTTTATAAAATATATATATATATATATATATATATATATAAAGAAGAACTTTATTTTAAAAAATAAAAAATATATTTTTTAAAAACTATTTATAATATGTGTAGTCTTGCATGATATTTTTTTTCATTTTTGTTTTATTCAATTAGTTTCATGTTTTTGTTTATTTCTATTATCATTTGATTGAATACAAAATTAATTTTAATAAAAAAAATCCATTAAACACAACCGAATAAATATCTCATGTTGCAGGATCAAATATCTTGATATATACATCTATCTTTTTAATTTTTTTGAATTTTTACTTTAGTTATCGTTAGTGAACTTTTTCCATTTATTTATACAAATAATTTATTAATTTATTTAATTAGATATTTGCGTAATATTTTTTATTTTTATATTTACATAAAATAATGTGCATATTTATTTTTTAAAAAATAAAAAGAGTCGTTGGATCACGGATTAAATGGCTAGTGCAATCTATACCGAGTAAACTTCAGAAGCAAAATTCATTTGTGTTGCCCAAAAGCAAGGTTGTCAATTATGTTTCGATAGATATTTTTTTTTCAATTGGAATGGAATGAAATGTTTTAGTTTCGAAGTGTTTCGGCATGCTGTTTCGGAGCTGTATTACACACACACACACACACATATATATATATATATATATATATATATATATATATATATATAATTATAAATTATGCAATACAAACACAATGTCAAACAAATATAATTTTAAAATTTAAAGTATTTGTAAATAGTCAAGATTAAGACTACATTTGTTTACTGGAAAGTAGTTTCTTTTTGGAAAGTGAATTTCAGGAAAATAAATTATTTTTCGATGTTTGGTTGTATCATGAAAAATAAGTTGGAAAACACTTTCTAGTTTTTAGTTATATCATGAAAAATAACTTGGAAAATAACTTATTAATGTTTATTTTTTTTTTCAAGTTTATTAAAATAACGAGGAACAAATCTTACAAATTAAAAAGTTGAATGAGAATGAAATTGAAAAAAAATATATAATTTCATAAATTATGTCAAATAAAATAAATAATAATCAAAATAATAAAGATTAAATCTAACAAATAAAAAAATTGAAAGATAAAAAAATTAAAATAATAATAATAATTATTTTATAAATTATTTCAAATAAAATAAATAACAAGAGATTAATTCGGTAAAACTTTAACCATTCAGTCAATTTAAAATGATAAACAATGATTAAAATTATTCCCGTATGTCAATTCTCCAACTAATATAAATGCTCCGTCTCTAATTTCCTTCGTGAACCATATCCAGGTGGGATACAACGCACTTAAGTCTTAATATGTTTCTTTCGAAGAGCAAGCTTTCGGTTGATTGAGACAAAGGAAGCTACCTTGGGCACTCAGGGAGACAAGCTTGTCTAAATCTGAGAGGGATCAACCATTTGTGTCAAATATAATTAACTTTCAATTTCAATGATCGTGCATCATTATTCAGTCTATTCCAAATAATAATAATAATAATAATAATGTGGTTTTGCCTTTTGCAATCCAGTGACAGAGTTTCAAATTTTGGTATCTCAGTAACATGTGGTTTTCTTGGTTAGCTCGTTTTTTTTTTCCCGCAAATGTATGCAAAGAATGGTGTGTTTTCATGTTGAGAAGATCTTTGTTAGAGCATTGGGATGTTTTTTATAGAGAAATTGATCTGAATCATCACACTCAATTACTATGAATTACATGATTATTTCAAATTAATATTATTATTTTCTCTTCACACAGTATGAAAATAAATCAATAAGAGAAAAGAAAAAAAAATTTAAGAGTTATTTGTGTTATAAATATTATTATTTTTCTTATAATTTAAAGTATTCATATCAAAAATATTATTATTTGTTTTATAAATATTATTATTTTTATTATAATTCAAAGTATTAATATAAAAAATATTATTATTTGTGTTATAAATATTATTTTTTCATTATAATTAATAATATTAATATTAAAAATATTATCATTTGTCTTATAAATATTATTATTTTTATTATAATTAAAAATATTATTATTTGTATTATACATATTATTATTTTTATTATAATTAATATTATTAATAAAATAATTAATAAATTTGGAAAAGTTGTTGTTGTTGTTGTAATTATTATTATTATTAAAAAATAATATTATTACTATTGAAGAAAAACCATCATTTTTTAAAAATTTAATTATTTGTGTTATAAATATAATTATTTTTCTTATAATTCAAAGTATTGATATCAATTTTTTTTTGTGTTATAAGTATATTGTTTTAATTATAATTCTAAATATTAACATAAAAATATTATAATTTGTGTTATAAATATACTTGGGTTTGTTAATATAATAATTTGCGTTATAAATATAATTATTTTTATTATAATTCTAAGTAATAAAATAATAATACAAATAATTATATTTAGAAACCTAAGACCTAATTCTCTTAGATCTTGCAGTTGGACCCAAGCGAATTGGATCTAGCGTCAGGACCCATTAGCATTGGGTCTTGCCGCCGGATCCAATTCTCTTGGGTCGTGACGCAGGACCCATTAGCCTTGGGTCGTGCCACAAACCCAAAGCATTAGGTCATAATGCAGCCCAAGAAAATTGAATTTTCACATAGGACCCAAGAGAAGAATAATAATATTTTTACTACAAATAATAATATTTTTAATTTTCATAACAGTAATTATAATAAAAATAACAATATTTATAATACAAGTAAGAATATCTTGAATTTCAATAACATTAATTATAATACAAATAATAATATTGTTAATTTATTAATTATTACATGAATAATATTAATTATAATAAAAATAAAAATATTTTTAATACAAATAATAATATTTTTAATTTCAATAACATTAACTATATAAAAAATAATATTTTCAATAACATTGAATTTAATAAAATAATAATATTTTTTATACATTTACGGGCTTTGTAGACCCCTAGGTGGGGGTTAGCAAACCTAGGCACACCCAGAAGTGCAGGTCTGCACCTAGCACGTGGTTCTACAGACCCTAACCCAAACCCAATAGCTTTTGATAGAGAAGACAATACACTCGGCCGCAATTCCTGACCAAAAACACAATAGAGGAATGCCCCCCTGCTCTACAGTATTTATAACAAAAATAATACTACTTTTAATATCAATACTATTAATTATAGTAAAAATAATAATATTTATAACACAACTAATGCTATTTTTTATATTAATACTTTTAATTATAATAAAAGTAATGGAATTTTTAATATTCATAATATTAATTATAATAAAAATCATAATATTTATATCACAATAATAATATTCTTAATATTATTACTTTTAATTACAATAAAGATTACAATATTTAGAATACAAATAAAAATATTTATCATATTAATAACATAGTTTTAAAACTCGGCCCGGCGAGTTGACTTGAGACTCGGCTGACCTGAGGCTGGAACTGGGTCGGGTTTATGAAAAACTAGGGGTAGTTAAAAATCCGGTCGACCCGACTGACCTAGCGGGTTGACCCGGAAAAACCCGATAAAAAACCCGGTTGCATCTCGTTGACTATTTTTTTATTTTTTTACCAAAACGACGTTGTTTTAATTTATATAAAAAAAAAATAGGGTTGACCAAAGTTTCAAATGTGTGTAGTCTTGCATGATTATTTTTTTTTGTTTTTGTTTTATTCAATTAGTTCCATGTGTTTGTCTATTTCTATTATCATTTGATTGAATACAAAATTGATTTTAATAAAAAAATTCATTAAACACAACTGGATAAATATCTTATATTCCAAGATCAAATATCTTAATATCTACATCTATCATTATGTTTTACCAAAGTTTCTATACTAATATTTTTTAAAAAAAAATATTAACAATAATAATAATGATAATTGTTATTATATTTCTTTTCATTTTTCTTCTCTGTAAGGTCTGCTGATCCAGCCCTAAACCCAAGGGCAGTCTACAAAACCCAACGCAAGTCAGAATAGACCTGAACAGCCGGGTCTGTACCCAGCACGTGGGTCTATAAGCCAGGCGCATGTGGATACAAACCCCGAGGATAGCGGCTCTGCAGAGCCGCTCGCCCTAAGGCTATAGCCAAACACACGAATCTGCCCCTAGCGCCCAAGCTAGTCACACCTTGCGCCAGATATCTGCATGTTGTGGCCTCGGCCAGCCATATCGTCAGGTGTCTACTGCTTGGGGTCGCATCCAAGGGCGCGTGGCTGGCCCCAATGCCCTAGCTTGACAGCCCAAACACTAGATGTCGACAATCTGATCTAATGAATTATAATTAATTAATAATTATAATTGCAATAAAGATTACAATATTTAGAATACAAATAATCATATTTATCATATTAATAATATTATTAAACTTGCCTGACCAAAATTTCTACAATAAGAATTTTAAAAATAATTATTAACCATAATAATAATGATAATTATTATTATATATTTTTTAATTTTCTTCTATTCTTAATATTAATACTTTTAATTACAATAAATATAATATTTAGAATACAAATAATGATATTTATTATATTAATAATAATATTAAACTTGCATGGCCAAAGTTTCTACTGTGATAATTTTTTAAAAAAAATTATTAACAACAATAACAACAATAATAATTGTTATTATATATATTTTTTCATTTTTTTTTTTGAAGTATTTTGGATCTGACTTGTCAACCAGACCTAACAACATTGGGTCTGGCTAAAGTTAAACCCAATGGCTCAAATGTCTCCTATGTCGTTGCGCCCTTCGCTGCAATTCTTGACAAAATAAAAACAGGTAAGCAACACCCCTTAGAGTGCTATAGTGTCATCTATAATCAATTGTATCTGTGCATGTATAGTAAAAAATCCCTATATGTTTTAATATATAGAAAGTAATTGTGCAATTCCACAATTAATTGTTTCTTCATTCACAGTATATGCATGTATAAATCCATAGTGAATTATCTCTAAGTCCACAATGCATTCGTGGACTCAAAACATGCTAAATCTTTACTTTCAACCAAATAATAATTCAATAAACTTGCATTATATTGAGACCAAGAAAACTTTAAGATAGGAAGCGAAAGCTTGATTGTTCATTCTATAGCATTGCCTAGGCTGTACAATATTAAATACAATGACTATTCTATTGTGATTCTAGGAGCTAAATAAGATGCATACATTTAGAAAAGGAAACCCAATCAATCCTATTGGGAGGTAGAGTGTCATGGAGTGTATCTCTCAATGGTCCCCTTTAAGTTGAAGAATGAAGACTTGAAATGCCCAACTTACAGAGAAGACATAGAAAATGGTCACGACCCAAAGGTATGGTTTGGTAAAAATATCAGCTATTTGGTTCGTAAAAGAAACTTGGGAAATAATGATAATCTTGGAGTTAACGTGTTCCTGTGTTTTATTCGTTCATGAAAAACAAGATTATCAGCCATGTGAAGAGTTACTTGGCTGTTGCAATGTAGAGATAGGTTGGACAAGAACAGTCAATCTGTAAGTCTAGAAGGAGACTACAAAGCCAAATTAGTTCACTAGTGGCAGAGGCCATAGCTCTACATTCAGCTTCAGCAGAAGAATAGGAAACAGTCACTTGTTTCTTGGATTTCCAGAAGATAGGGGAGTCGCCAAGAAACACGATGTAGCCGGAGGTGGAACGACGAGTGATAGGACAACTGACCCAATCAGAATCACAATACGATGTCAGTTGCAATGTGCTGGAACTTGGAATGACCCTTGGCCATGAGATGACTTGATATAATGTAGAAGGACATGCATGGCAGCATGCAATAAGGTAAGGTTGGCGGGGATCCTGCATGAACTGACTGAGGACTTGGACAAAATAGCTTAAATAAAGCAATCTACCAATGATCAACGATATTGACATACATCATCTACTAGTTCACCAATGTTAGGTCTGAGTTTTAGCTTATGCTCCATTAGGAAGGGAGCTGGTTAATTTGCCGGCTAGAAGACCAAATTCTTGAAGAATGTCCAAAGCATATTTCTGTTGTGTAAGAACAAGGCTTTTAGGGGATCGAGAAACTTCAAGGCCTAAGAAATATTTCAGGGTGCTAAGATCTTTGATGCGAAATTGGTCATAGAAACGCTGCTTAAGCTCCATATATAATTTGTTGGGAATCACGACCATCCACAATAACATCATCAATATAGACAAGAAGAGCAATAAAGGCACTGTCTCTGCCACTTGTAAACAGGGAAGGATTAACTCTGGACTGTTGAAAACCAAGATTAAGTAAAGAAGGTCCGAAACTTATGGAACCATTATTGTGATGCTTGTTCCAGGCCATACAACAATTTGCGCAGACGGCAGACATGAGTTTCTCCAAGTTTGCGGAAGCCCATAGGAATTTTCATATAAATTTCCTCCTATAAGTCACCATGTAGCATTGTCAACGTCAAGTTGATGCAATGCCCATCCTTGATCCTTGGATGAAAGCCATGACATGGAGACAGTAAACACTAGTGATTTTAGCAACCAGAGCAAACGTCCCGGTGTAGTCGATACCTTTGACTTGTTTAAAGCCCTTAGCTACAAGTCAAGCTTTGAATCTCTCAACGGACCCATCAACTTTGTATTTAATCTTGTAAACCCACTTGGAATTGATGGCATGTTTTCCGAGAGGAAGGGGCTTCAAGTCCCAAGTGCCATTAGTCTTAAGACCTGCAATTTCAGATTGGAATAGCTCATTGCCAGCGAGGGTCTTTAATGGTGGAGTATGGTCGCAAAAGGTTTAGAAGATGAGGTTTGATAATAGCTCCAGACATCCCAACGAATTAAAGAGAAACATCTCAATCTTTTACTAGAACTAGTAAGAAAAGGTAGACGAGTCTGTTTAGATTTGTGGCACGCATCGCAGATAGAATTTTGAAAAGTAACATTATTCAAAAGTGGAATTTGTTTGAGATGAGAAAAGTAAACATGGCATAAACGCTGATGCCATAAGGTGGGCGTCCTTAGCGCTTGAAGCTGAATGAGCAACACTAGAACCGACAATGAAAGAGCATTGAAAAACCACATCTTGCAATCTACCCACTCCAATCAGCCTCCTCGTTTGAAGGTCCTGAAAGACTATATGGACATATTTGTGATGCCTCAAAATAGTGATGGAAAAAATTAGAAACAAAACTGTGTGTAAGCAAAAATGTCTAAGCTCTGCTAATTGAGACATGATAATGATGCTTAGGGGACTTGAGGAAGCGATCAGGGCATGAATTGCCAAGGCCATCGTCTGGCTAATCGCAAGAAAATTGCATTTATTGTGTTAATTTATTAATTATTTTGCTAAAAATAAAAAAGTGCAAATTAATCATGCTTTGGGAAATTTTGAATCTATTTGTAAATCTGCAAGCATCATGGATACATAACATTGCTAGCAGTTGAAGGAAATATACACAGCCTGATAGCCAGCAAATGTTAAACTCCTTTACCAGCATTTGTAAGTTTACTTTCTGTAAGAAAAAACTACTGGAATCTAGCTGTGGTAACATAAAAAAGAAAAAGGTGGTAAGAAGAGAAATAGCTAGATAAGTTTAGTCTACCATGTTACCGATAGATTAAGCTAATATATATATATATATTAGCACATTATTATCAAATGAGAATCACTAAATTTTTTTCTTTATAAATGACGTGATAAATTAAGTATACTTAATTCTACATTATGCAAAAAACCTAGAACAACCTTGCATTTTGAAATAGTGTTTTTCACTATTCATTCATTGTTCACTTAAGCATAATTCACTGTGAATTTACTGTCTTCTTTTAATATCATTCCCAAACCTTTTTTTTTTTTTCAACTGCATCCTTATATAATCGAATCTAATGATGCATAATTTGAAATTGTGGAGCAAAGACAAATTTAAAAGAAAAGGGACGGAATATAAAACAGCGAGGATACTTCACAGTCAATCTTAATTTCATGGAAAAAGTTCTTTTTATTCATCTATTTCTTTTTTCTTTTTTCAATCCCTTGCATTTTTGTATACTTAATTTCTGTCTAAAATTTTATTTTGTTCATTTTTAATCCTTGTTTTGAGAGAAAAGAAAGTAACTAGCCAAAAAACAACAATGAAAAGACTACATTCTAGCAATACAAAAAATCAATCATGGTTTCAACATATTATATTTAATGCTGAAAGTTCTTAATTATTTTAAATCTTGATCTTACTTAAAAAAGAAGATTAAGGTTAAGAGAATTTTTTTTTCCTTTTTAATTTTGTGTTTTTGGATCAATTGAAGGATGTTTTGTGTTAAGAGAATAATTTATTGACATATAAATATCTTTATTAGGTGTTTTTAAGTGAAAATAGATTAAAAAAAAAATTTGAATAAAAACCCTAGCTATATTTTTCAACCACATTTTTAATGGTTAGAAACTAAACAAGCAAATAACACGTGGGCTACTTAATTCTCCTTTTACAAAGATAGATGACATAAAAAAAATATTTGCACACGTTACTGGCGCCTGCTCTGTGTTTATTAACTTATTATGTATTTTTCTTTTCCTTTTCTTTTAGTTTCATCGAAATAAATAACTTTAAAATATATGAGAAATATCATTTTTAAGATTAAGAATATGGTTTTTTTATATATAAGTTTATCAAGCACTTATTTTATACATCCCTTCATGATTTGCCTTTGTTTTTTTTTTTAAGGATTTAATTTAGTTTTTTTTTTGGAACAAAATTTAATTATTCATACATCATTACATAAAAATCAATCTAATTTTTTTTTCATATATTGCTTTAATTCTTTTATTATATTAATGACATAATAATGAAAACGTTATTTTATTATTATATTGAGATCATTAAAACTCTTTAAAATATAAATTCATATTATCATAAATTGTTCCATACCAAAGCGCTAATTTCCAAGAATAATATGAGATTGTGATTATGATCGAAAATGGGCCCAGCCTAGATTATTACAAAGGCCTTAACAGAGATCGGTTAGGCAGTCTAGGAAATGGAAAAATGGGTAATTTATTTCTTTAGTTACTGAGTTTTGGACCTTTTAAGAGTGTTTGTCTACGTGTGTTTGTGTTTTATTTAAAATATAAATAAAAACACAGATGCAATAATATTGATAAAAAAAAAATATAAATTATTATTTATGGGTTCCATTAAATTTCACATTTAAAATGCTAAAAAATAAAAGCAGGTTCTACCTGCTTCTTGCTGCTGTACCATGCAGCATCCTTCCACATTGTTCACTTTAGTGAACAGCTTTTTTAAAAAAATCTTTTTTTTAAAAAGAAAAATCAACATTTCTTCACACTGTTCACTTTAGTGAACAGTGTTTGTTTAAATCTTTTTTTTTGAAAAATCAGTTAACATTTTTTTTAAAAAAAAAATAATAAATTTAAAAAAAAAAAAATTAGTTTAAGGTGAATTAAATTTATTCATACTATAATATCAATTTTATTCCTGATAATATTTTATCTAATTTTATTGGATGCTAAAAAAATCATGGAAACTATAGTTCTTATCGGATGAATTTTAAATGTAATAGAATTATAGATAGTTTAATGGAACAATATATATATATATATATATATATATATATATATATATATATATATATATATGTATATGTAATAGCAATAGTTAAATCTATAATATTTAAATTAAAAATCATAAATATTAATATATATTTTTTTAAATTATTTTATAACCTCAATTTCAAAAGTATTCTTAACCAAACACATTAAACTACTTTTTGTTCAACCTCAATTTCAACCACAATTTTAACCAAACACCTATTTTTTCAAACCAACCTCAACTAAAAATACTTTTTATAAAACAACTTTTTTCAAGTCACAACCACAACAGTTACCGCAATACCAAACACACTCTTTGTTTTTTTTTTCCTTGAGAAAAGATCTGAATATCTCTTTATATTCGCAACGCTACGATTTAATCCATTTACTTTCGTTAATTATTGTCTTATTCATACCAAAGCGCTATGATGTTAATGTTCCTCTAAAAAATTAAAAATTTAGAAGGACAAATAAATAAAATAAAATCAACTTGTGTTTTATTGGCTTCTTTTATATATATATATATATATATATAAGAAATGATCCTTGAAAATTAACACATCACCAAAATAGAGTTGCTGAAAAGAAATGATTTTAAATGAAATTTGACAAATTAAATTCACACAAACTAGTTTTTGTACTAGTTATATGACCTGTGCGATGCCACGGGTCAATTTGTTTTGCATAAAAAATATCAAAAAAAATTAAGATTTAAAAATATTAGGTCTTTTTGCAAAGTTATACTTAAGAGTCTTGGGTTTGACTGCAACGTCTAACCTAAGAGTAATATTTATAATATTAATAATAACATTAAACTTGCATGACCCAAGTTTAAGTGGGTTTGCCTATAATGTCAAACCCAATAGCATTTGATGTAGATCTGGCTACAAGGTCTTGTCATAAAAGTGTGATAATTAAATAGATTAATTAAAATGAAAAAGAAAACCAACAGAAAGAAAAAAACTAATGATAAAAAAGAAAAAAAAATCTGAATCAATTGGGTTAACTCGCCAAATCAGGTTAACCCGTCAAACCTGGGATTCGTGTCATGAAAGTGTGATAACTAAATAGAAAAGATATTTGATATTCATGAACTAAATTAAAAAAAAAGATTAATTAAAAAGGAAAAGGCAAAGAGAAAAATACCTAAATGAAGGAAAAAACTAATGAAGAAAAAGAAAAAAAATCTGAATCAATTAGGTTAAACCATCAGAAAAATACATGGGATTCGTTTAAAAAATGCTTTTAAAAAAATTAATTTTTTTTATTTTTTTTCCTTTACTTCAAAAAATGTTATTGGGTCTGGCTTGGCTATCAGACTCAACGCTATTCAGTCAGGCTCGTAACTAGATTCAAGTCTATTGGGTTCGGCTAGGTCACTATATATTTCCAATTTTATTTTTTTTCCCTCCTTAGATTTTCTTTTCTTTTCTTTTATTTAATTTATTTTTTCATATAGTAAAGAAGAAATAAATTGATGGGACTTTTTTTTATATTGTATAAAAGTTGGGTGATGATGATTTTTTTTTTCATTTAATGTTGAGTTGAATTTTCTTATTAAAGCATATTTGTTTTTTAATCAAAAAGTGTTGCCGGGAGTTGTCTTATCTATTTTTTATGCCAAAAGCTGCTTGGTATGACTTGATAGGCAGACCTAATGCGATTGGGTCTGGATTGAAAGCCACACCCAAATCGCTTCCAAAAAGATGTGTTGTCTTGCTGCCAATGCTATTGGATCTGGTTGGGTTGCCAAATATTTTTTTTGTCTCTTTAGATTTTTTTTTTTATTTTTTATTTTTTTTTATATGGTAAAGAGGAAATAAATTGATGGAACATTTTTTATATTGTGCAAAAGTTCGGTAACTATATTTTGTTTTCATTTGAGGTTGGGTTGAATTTTCTTATTAAAGTATGTTTATTTTTGCCTTTAAAAAATGCTTTAAAAAAATTTGATTTTTTTTTATTTTTTTCTTTAATTTAAATTAATACTTTTTGATGTTTTAAAAAATAGTTTTTAAAAATAAGCATTGCATAATAATATAATAGCTAGCATATTGACCTGCGCTACAAATTGTTCTTGAAATGTAAAAATATTTGATTTGGGTTAAAAACAAAAAATGTATTTGCACCATCACCATCTTCAAAAAAAGTATTTTCTACAATAGCACAATGAATAACCCATAGTGGAGCAGCGCCCAATACACCAGCAACTAATTTTTTTATTTTTTTCTTTAATTCAAATTAATATATTTTTTTATGTTTTTATATTATTTTGATGTGATGATATAAAAAATTCAATGTTAAAAAATAAATAAAATATTATCTCAATATATTTGTTAAAACAATATTTTAAAAAATAACCATTAGGTAATAATATTATAACTAGCATATTGCCATATGCTCTATAGCTTGTCAATAACATTTTTTTTTTTCAAATACAAAAATACTTGAGTTGGGTTAAAAGCATGGAATCTATTTACTCCATCACCATCTTTAAACAAAATATTTTCTACAATAGAACCATGAAGATTGCATAGCAGAGCATTGCCAAATACATCGACAACTTGTTTATTTCCCTTTAATTTTTGTCATTTTAAGATATTTCCAATTTGATTTTTTTTGGTCTTTAATTTTTTTTTCTCTTATTGATTTTCTTTTTTCATTCTGTAAAGAGAAAATAAATTGATGTGACTTTTTTTATATTGTACAAAAGTTGGGTGATGATATATATATATATATATTATATATTATTTATTTCAGGTTGGGTTGAATTTCCTTATTAAAGCATGTTTATTTTTGCATTTCAAAAATGCTTTAAAAAAAATTGAATTTTTTTTATTTTTTTCTTTACTTCAAATTAATATTTTGAAAATTAATATTTCTTTACTTCAAATTAATTTCCTTATTTTTTATTTTTTCCTCTTTATATTTTTTTTTCTTATTGAATTTATTTTGATACTGTAAAGGGAAATAAATTGATGTGATTTTTTTTTATATTGTATAAATTTTGGGTGATGATAAATTTTTTATATTTCAGGTTGGGTTAAATTTTCTTATTAAAACATGTTTATTTTTGCGTTTCAAAAATACTTTTAAATTTTTTTGATATTTTTTATTTTTTTCTTTACTTCAAATTAATATTTTTTGATATTTTTATTTTATTTTGATATTGATATTTTTTGATATTATCTCATTATATTTGTAAGGCAACTTTAAAAGGGTGTAGGTGATAGAAAAGAAGGAAAGAAACGTTAGGTCCCACTGCCTAGCATGACTAATATTATCTCAATATATTTGTAAAGCAACTTAAAAAGGGTGTAAGTGATAGAAAAGAAGGAAAGAAATGTTGGGTCCTGCTGCCTAGCAGGACCAATATCATTGAGTCCCTTTATCTTTTATAAAGTTAGCGAGTTACAGTGTTGTGAGGGCTTTCATTTGCATGTGCAAGGTAGTTTTTATTATAGCACTAGGAATCGGTGCCCTTGGTCTAAGCTAAAAAAAGAGCGGCCTCCCCCAGTCCTTTCCAGATATTTCTGCTTTATTCGATGCCTCCTTCTTCACTCTGGAAGCTCTAGTAGTCAACCGCTTACTCGACAAAATACCTAATGTTCCTACCTCTAATTATACCTATTAAGAATCTTTGGAAAATTTTCACTACTTTGCTTCACGATTCAATTCCTTACTCTCTGGTGAAGAAAGTTAGAGAGTTTGATGAGAATTTGCTAGAAAAAGGATTGTAAGATAACTTTCAAAGAGTGCTAATGATAAAAGATAATGAAAAAAGCGTTGGGTCCTGTTGTATAACATGATCCAATAGTATTGAGTCTCGCTGTCTAGTCAGACTTAATTTTTTGGATTTTTAAGCTGCTATACCTAAAGTTATTTTGAATGTAGCATTGTTGCTAGATCAACAACACTTAATATATTCTTTATATATTTTTTAAAATTATTATTTAGCCGCCTATATGCTAGGAATACTGGAAATTACGTTTATAGCGCTGAAATATTCTTCCCTTAGGTTATAAATTAACTCAAGTCCTACCCTGTTTTTGCGAGTACAGTTGATACCTGCTAGTAGTTCAAGACTTCAAGGCGTTTTATTTACCACGTGGCTGCCCAAGTGACTGAAAAAGGAAACAGAGGAGCCAAAAAGAACATCATGGATGCAGACAAGGCTGAGTTCTTGAAGGAGTTCGGTTCCGACTATGGTTACCCAAACGGTCCAAAATCTATCGACGAAATTCGAGCCACTGAATTTAATCGATTAGACCAAAAGGGTCCGTTTCTTTAACCTATAATACTTCTTTTCTTGTTTCTTTTTATAGTTTCAATTTGTTATAATTTTCTTTTCCTCTTTGCAGGTATTGTATATTTAGACCATGCTGGTGCTACTTTATACTCTGAGTTACAAATGGAAGAAATCTTTAAAGATTTCAACTCAAATATCTATGCAAACCCACGTATCCTATTTTTTTCTTTAATTTGTCTTCTTGATTACTTTGAGCTGTAAATGTGAAAATTCTTTAATTTTGGGTGAAAAAAATAGATAGCCAAAGTGATTCAAGTTCTGCAACATCTGATATTATAAGAGAAGTTCGACAACAGGTAAAGTTCATTTGATTTTGATTGTTATAAGTATTGTTTTTGTGGGTTTTTTTTTTGTTTGTTGAACCATGAGTTGTTTTGTGTTTTTTTTTTTTATAATTTTTTATGGGAAGGTGCTTGATTATTGCAATGCATCTGCTAAAGAGTATAGATGCATATTTACTTCTGGAGCCACCGCGGCTTTGAAGTTGGTTGGGGAGGCGTTTCCCTGGAGTAGGGAGAGTTGTTTTATGTATACTATGGAGAATCATAATAGTGTGCTTGGTATTAGAGAGTATCCTTCAATTTGTGGAATCACCTAGCTGTGGGGGTTTTTTACTGCTAATTAATTATTATGAGGTACTTTCGGTCAGTGCTTCCCACTCCGATTCATGTGGGGCCAAAGGTAGTTACGACAAGTGGGTCCCACATGAATTCAGGAGAAGGTACATGTACACTGGGAGTGTTCTCTAATTTCTTGTGTTTCATGCTTTTGTTTTTTTATCTTCATTTGGCTCACAAGATATGTTCATCCTTGATAACTTTTAGATATGCTCTCAGTAAAGGGGCTGCTGCATTTGCAGTAGATGTTGAAGACAATGTTAATCGAGGTGGAGCATCTGGAGGCCAGGAGGCATGGGTGAAGTTATCACCACATGCAACGCAAAGGAGGAATGAAGCTAAAGTTCTAGAAGAGGAGCCATCTGGTAATCCTTGGAAATTATACCCTTAAAATAGCACACAAGAACTTCTATTTAGAAAGTGACAAGACTTGGTGTTTAGTTTAAACGTCATATTTCTCCTTGGTGATTTTTATTGCATTCAAAGGAAAAATTGAGTTTGGTATATACTTCCTGTTGGCCTGTCTGTAGGATATTACATGATGCTATAATGAGGGAAAAAGATGGAAGATTATTGATAACATCACAGCAAATGATAGTTTCCCTCCAGCCTATGATTGTGTTGGAGTTTGCTAAGGTAGAGGTCACTTTGTCTTCATCTTGTATTTTGCTTTCTGCAGGAAATGCTTATAACCTATTTGCATTCCCTTCTGAGTGCAATTTCTCTGGTTTGAGATTCAGCCTCGACTTGGCTAATCTTATTAAGGAAAATTCAGAAAGAATTTTGGAAGGCTCTCCTTTTTGCAAGTATGTAAGGTGCTATCTTATTTTGTTATTTTCTATTTTCTTCCGATGAAGAGCTTCTTTCTTATGGTTCGCTCCTTCGAGGGAACATACTAGATGCTAATTTGGTTGTATCGATTACCTAGGACTGTCCATACACTCACTTGAAGTAAATAAGTTGCATATCACCATAAACTGATTGGGTTGATTTTAGGCTGAAAATACATTTTGTGTTATGAGTTAAGAAAATGTAAACAACTCGAAGAAAAGAAAACCGTTAATTGCCTTCTTTTTGTGATCTTACCCGTTGACCCTGTTTTGCTGGAGGCCATCAGGAAAGTCTCAGATAAACCCGAACCGAAGTTCTTTTTTCTATTTATGCTGCATATATTTTATTGGTTCTTCAGTTAGCATTGATCAATAGTCTTCTGGTTTGGTAAATAGGGGTCACTGGATTGTTTTGATTGATGCTGCAAAAGGATGTACTACATGCCCTCCTGATTTATCCAAGTATGCTGTGGATTTTGTTGTAATCTCTTTCTATAAGGTATAATGGTATATACATTTTTCTCTCGATTCATTTATTCTTTTAAACTATAATTCCATATTCATGTTTTGCCTTGTTGTCCTGTGAAGCTATTTGGCTATCCAACTGGACTTGGTGCTCTTGTTGTTCAAAATGGTAAGTGATTGATTTTGAAGATTTAGTGTTAGATGTGGTTACTTTTTTTTGGAGGTCCTCTAGACACGTGTACCGATCACTCCATTGGATTACTGATATTTGATTTGAGATGTCACAGTTCTCTAACTTTCATCCACATTATTGTGATGCTACAGATGCTGCCAGGTTGATGAAGAAGACTTACTTCAGCGGAGGTTTGTGCTTAGATTTGTTAATAATTAAATTCAATACATAATGTCCACTACTTTGGTTGATTTTAAACGCATTTCAGGCACAGTTGCTGCATCGTTTGCTGACATGGACTTTGTTAGAAGAAGAGAAGGTATTGAAGAGCTTTTTGAGGATGGCACCATTTCATTTCTGAGTATAGCATCAATACGCCATGGGTTCAAAATCCTCAATTCCCTAACTCCATCTATGATGAGTCGGTATGTAAAATATGTCAGGAAATTGTAGATTTATTGTACTTTGTTGAATGGAAACACTTATGATTTGACTATAGCATGTGTTGGATATTGTTTGTTGGAGGAATTTATTGAAAAGGCATTTTAAAGATTAAGGCTTGTAAAGTTTAATCTATATGAATTGCATAATCTTCTATAGCAAGTCAGCCTGTTCTTAGCCATTGTTGTATGAGCAATGTAATGGGGAATCAATGATTTATTTAATTTTTGCATAAGAGCTATTGAAATTATGCTAACAAGGTTCTCTTTGGTGCTGGTCAATTGTCAAGAAGCCACAGAAAGTGCAGATATTGATTGGGCCCTATTCTTTTATGCCCTTTCTGTTCTGTTAGAGATGGAAATAGTGGACTTTTGAAGGAGTCGAACTACTACTCATGCCTTGTCCATCCTCAGTTTTAGAGTTCGGTTCTGGTGTTTCAATAATCATATCCCACATTGTAGAATGACAATTTTTATATCTGCTGTGTTGCTTGTCATTTCTTTTAAAAAAACTTCTTAATTGATCTGGTAAATTATAAGGTCATTAGTTTTGAGTTTTTGACATGATTTATGTACCTTGTATAATGGTGCAATACCTAATCTACTTATTTCAGGCATATTGCAGCACTTACCATATATGTCAAGAAGATGCTTTTGGGCCTAAGGCATGAAAATGAAGCTAATGTTTGCATCATTTATGAAGGTCATACTTCAAAGGTTGGTTCTTTTTTATGATAGATATTAAAGGTCTGTTCATGTGAGTAATTCCATATGTTTTCTCATTATTCTAGCTCTTATATGTAGGAATGACATTTAACTAAAGTAAAAGCACTATCACAATTTTCTTTTATTATTTAAAAGCACATATAGATCATTGTCCATGTTTTGGTTCTCTTTGGAAAATCGATATTTATCTTGAATATGAATACATGCTAAACTTTAGCTCCTATAAAATAGCTAACCGACCATTTACATGCTTTCCTAACAACTAGCCTATAGCTAGTTTCCTAACAAAGGAAAGAATAAGATATTTACAAATATAGAAGGTAATTGTCAAATTTCTCTTTACATAAACAACTAACTCCTTTGACATCCCTCATCAATTATCAAATTGATGGTGATCTAGAGAGTAGTAGTGATATGTGGGAGGGTAATAACTTGATGGTCAAAGGCCTCCTAAATGGAGTGACAGTCAACCTCCATGTGCTTAATGAGTTTGTGGTAGACAAGATTGAAAACAATTTGGATGGCACTAGTGTTGTCAGCATGCACGGGTGTAGGTTGAACCTTGGAAAAGCCAAGCTCTGTGAGAAGACTGTGAAGCCAAATGAGCTCGGAGTAGGCAACAAACATGGTGTGGAGACAAAGTCCTTTTTATTGCATTTCTAAGAGATATAAATGCATCACGAAGAAACATACACTAGCTGGTAGTGGATTTCCTAGTATCTGGGTAACTGGCTCAATTAGCATCACTGAAGACGTGGAGGATCGAAGATTCAAGATGATGTCGGATTTGAAAGATCCTAAAATCCATGCCATAACTTGGGCATCCATGACCTCCCACCTGGCGTGCTGTTCCTTGTCTTTGATTTTGTCAAGAGCAGGGTTGCTGCCATCAACATGGCCCCATAGATCCTTCCCTTTGACAAATACCATGAAGTGGAATGCCCATGCTGAGTAATTCTTGCCATTAGAATGAATCAGGAAAGTTTCAGACTTTTCTGAAGATGTGATGCCAAGATTGTTTGATCTAGAATAACTGAGAATAAGGAATTGCACTAGGACTAAGATGGAACTAAGATGGACTTGAGGACAAGAGACATGAAAAACAAACAAAGACGGAACTAGGTTAGGCTGAGAAAGGCTTTTATACAAACATAGAAAACTTTGAGCAGGAAAAGTTGTGTTCCCTCTATGGAGAATCACTATTTATCTTGAATAAAATTACATGCTAAATTCTATCTCCTATAAAATAGCTAACCTACCATATACTTACTTTCCTAACAACTAGCCTACAACTAGTATCCTAAAAAAGGAAAGAATAAGATATTTACAAATATAGAAGGTAATTGTCAAATCTATCTTTAAACAGACAACTAATTCCTTTGAGAATTATAATAGAGATTCATTGTTAAAACTTCATTTTCTTAAGCATAAAAGTTATGCTGTGTTGATTTGCGAGGTTCATTTCTTATCTCATTGTGGCCCTAATTGCATAGTAGTCAGTGGTTGTTTGGCCCTGATAAGTGGTCACCTTGCAGCTATTGTGTGGTGACTGCACTATATGGTAGATGCTTACCAAACACTGCTATCACTCTACTACAACTTCTTTATCCTACAAAAATAGATGGAAGCTGATTTTAGAAAAACTAGAGTTGTTGCTTTTGTTCGACAGTAATCATTAACAAGGCCAAACTGATCTAAGAATATCACATGTAATGCTCATTAGGTATGTCAAATTTCCATCCATTAATTCCAGTCTTCATCTCCAGAGTTATGCATCCTAGAATGTGCTGAGTATCAATAATGGAAGATGCATTCCTTATCACTGTGTGATGAATAACTATAATCTATAATCCAGACACTGTTCAGAAATATACTTCACTTTTCTGTCTATGTCATAAGACTGATATACCCTACTTCTTGGGAGTGCTTTTTTCTTTTGTGCATCAATGTATGCAATTATATTTGTAT
This sequence comes from Populus tremula, assembly GCA_964019445.1. Classification (NCBI taxonomy): domain Eukaryota; kingdom Viridiplantae; phylum Streptophyta; class Magnoliopsida; order Malpighiales; family Salicaceae; genus Populus; species Populus tremula. The sequence goes on from CAXHTJ010000017.1 coordinate 6,717,703, forward strand.
ATGCATGCATCTTTTTTTTATATATTTTAGTTACTTTTACTGGGTTCAATCCTAATACAGTTTGCAACTTTCCTCTTTCAGTTAGTTTGTCATGAATCAGGTTCCATAGTGTCATTCAACTTGAAAAGGCCTGATGGTTCGTGGTTTGGATACAGTGAGGTGGAAAAACTTGCTTCCTTATCTGGAATTCAGTTACGGGTAAAATTTGAGAAATTCTGAGCCATTGGTGCGTGTGTGTGTGGGTTTGTTTGCCATCTCTGTGGAATGCTTGCCTCATATCTCTTTTTATTCAATTGCCAATTATCCAAATTGAAACTTTTTTCCTATCCCACCATGAGTGGGAAGATCCAGCTGATTTGACTATGTCACTAAACAACTGATATTATCTCTTACTAAAAAAAAATAAAAAAATAAAAAAAAATGAGGAGGTGGTCAAATCATTTTTATCAATTAATTATCCCACTTTCTTGTCACCTCTCTTTTCAATTTTTTATTTTATTTTATATTCTTTTCAAATAAACACTTCCTATTTTTTTCTTCAAAATAAAAATAAATAAAAAACAGTGCTTGTATATGCTACTGGCAACATGACCCTGTTCTCACACCTTCAAGCATAATAAATACCAATGAGGTGAAATGGGACAGATGATTAAAAAATGACTCTTCAATCAAATCTTTAATCAAAGGGGATTTGCCCATTTTGATTAAAGATTGAGGTGAATTCACAATTGTTCAAATTGTATAATCATCAATTACTAACATTGCTAAACGACCTAAAGCAATTTGATTATAATTCAATTTGTGATGATTATAGGTAGAAAGTTCATATTCTTCAGTCATTGATAAACAATTAGTTGGATCTTTTGATGGACACAGGGTGTACCGTGTTATGCCATCTTTTTTATTAAAATTTTTTACGTGATGTTCACACTGATGTTGATGATCTTGGAGAAATTTAAAGCTGTCAGAATCTAATCAATCTTCATTATGTGATGCTGATAATATTTGCTTTGCTACTTGTCTCTCTCTCTCTCTCTCTCTTTTTTTTTTCCTGTAGACTGGATGCTTTTGTAATCCAGGAGCATGTGCAAAATATCTTGGCTTATCTCACCTGGATCTTCTTTCAAACTTAGAGGTACTTGTTCGCAATATCGTACTTAAAGAGACAGAAGAAAGAGTTGATTGAACTGTTATTGCTGGTGTATTAATTTCATTACATTGGTATAATGCAAATTGATGCATTTTAATGCCTTTTTAATTCTTCTTTTAAATTCAGGCTGGTCATGTTTGCTGGGATGATAATGATATTATACAAGGAAAAATAACTGGGGCTGTTAGAGTGTCTTTCGGTTACATGTCTACGTATGAAGATGCCAAGGTAGGTGCTTTACAGTCCAATTTCAAGGAGAAGGGATTATACGGGTGTTTCTTATTCTTTATATCCATGCAGATTCTATTCTACTTAATTACATTTATAAAGAAATGTCATTTATCTAAATCTTTAGTCGCACTCATGGTTGTTTTAAATGTATTGGTTGTAAGAAAGTGAAGTTCCCAAAGAATTTATCAGATGCTGTTAGGTCTTAATATAAACGGGTTCTTGTTAGCTGATTTCTCTTGCTTTCTTTTCAATTTTGGATGTGCAGAAATTTATTGATTTTATCACAAGTTCATTTGTATCAAAGCCAAATAAGTCAGAAAACTGGAATATGTTGAGAACAAAATCCATCCTCTTGTCAAATGAGGGTTAGTTTTCACTTTGCTTTGCACTCCTGTGAATGTAATCAAATTTTCACATCTTTATACCTTAAAACTCCCGTGGTCAATAGTAGAGTGTACACATTGATGTTGCTTAATATCCCCTCATAATTTATTAGACTAAAGACTACTGATTTTTTTGTGAAACATGGTCTCCTTCAACTGTCATCTGATTCTTTGCTGACTCTGCAGGCCATGAAAGAAAAGCTGGTTATTACCTCAAGTCTATAACAGTTTACCCAATAAAATCATGTACAGGATTCAGTGTGGAAAGTTGGCCTCTGAGCAGCACTGGTAGCTATTTGTTTTTCTTTTTAACACTACATGAGCCTTTCAATTGGAATGTTGGATCACTGAAACATCTGTATATTTCTTTTTTTTAAATTGTTTGTTTTTGTACTAGGTTAACAAGCATCATTAAAAAAATGAGTATGTATAACAAAATTGAAGATGCAGGCAAACTAGACAGTTTTGGCACTAGGCAAATGCAAAAAGTTCAATGTTTTGGATCTCTCTTTTATCATATTTTCGTTTCCTAATGTTAAGAGAATTTTGTTGCAGTCACTTCCCCACTAGTTTTCAATTTGTATTAACAGACAGACAACTTATTGGATCTAATTCTGCATATTTTTTAGTTTCTTTCTGGAACTGGTACCTGCCAATCTTTTCCTGTAAATTGTGTGGCTGTATCCTGTTTTAGCTATTAAGTGGACATGCGATACACTAAATAAATATGCTAATCCTTGTAACTGTCAGGAAGAGCGCATATACCATATAAAGCTTGAACCTTAGCTATACAGTTAGTGAGATTCCTTAATAATCCCTCTGACATTATTTGACACAATTAAATGAAGAAACCTAGCCCACAGCTGAAACTAAACTGGCAGCCTTTGAGTGAGTAATGTGCATGACACACATACACACACATATATAACAAGTATGATATATATAGCATATGACCACGCAAATATAATGAGACATGAGACTGTTAGAGCATTCAAAACTTAAAAACTTGAGCTTTCATTTAGCAGCTTTTAAAGTATATTATCCAGCCAAAAATCAATCGCAGGTAAGGTGGGATCTAATAGCATATCTTTTTGACTTATTGAAACATTTTATTGAGGTGCAGTCTCAACATTTACTGGAATAGTAGATAGAAATCATAGATTATGTATAGATGAATTGTGTTTTGACTTCTACTGCTGGCTTGAGTAGGTTTGCAACATGATCGAGAATGGCTTCTTAAAAGTCTAACTGGTGAAATCCTTACACAGAAAAAGGTGAACAAAATTATGTTTGTGGAATGGCTGTCATTTTTCTTGTTTTCCTTCCTAGATAAAAGGTTAATATATCCGAATTTCTTTTGTAGGTTCCTGACATGTGCTCTATTAGTGCTTATATTGACCTCAATAAGGGAATAATGTTTGTAGAATCCCCTCGATGTAGAGAAAAATTGGAGATCAACCTGAAGACAGATTCATATCCAGGTGGGATAGAGGAGATTGAGTTGCATGCCCAGAGGTATGGTAATACTGATTTTAAAGTTTTAAGTGCTAGTAGTTTTATGCCTGTGTATTCTGGAATTTTATCAATGTGGCCTTTTTGGTGGACTATCTGAAGATGAGTAATATTGACTTCATTTGTTTTCATAATATTGTGTGAAATGTGAATAATCAGTTGTGAAGTTGTTTCTTTATAAGTACTTTTGGAATATTATTCATATTATCTTACTTCTGAATGTTCTCTTAGTTTTATCCATGATAGGAAGCATGGTTCATACTCAGTCTGAGGGTTATGACGGTTGCTTGTTCATGAAGCAGATATGAAGTCCAATACTATGAGAATGATGTCGACTTGTGGTTTAGCCATGCTGTTGGCCATCCTTGCTCTTTATTAAGATGTTGTAGTTCCCAGAATTACTCCAGCTTAAAGAAGGATAAAAGCAGGAACTTGTGCGGAGATGTGGAGAGCAGATTGAATTTTGCCAATGAAGCTCAGTTCTTATTGATATCAGAGGAGAGTGTGTCCGACCTCAACAACAGATTGAGCTTAAGTATGTTCTATTTTGCCCCACAACTTCATATTCACAGAACAAGCTCATACTCGCACTCTTTTGGACTGAATAATTTATTTTCCACAAGAAAATGAACTTTGCTAGTTCTGGTTGTTGCATGGAAAGAAATGTGATTTTATTGATGATCATAGAAATATGCATAAAATTGATGAAAAACCATTATTGTTGATAGTAGATGCACAAAAAGGAACTTGTGGAACGCCAGTTCAAATCAATCCAATGAGATTCCGGCCCAACCTGGTTGTATATGGAGGTGAGCCTTATGCCGAAGATGGATGGCTAAATATCAAAATCGGAAATACAAATTTTGTGGTAAGTGGAGTGCACTTGGATGGGACTGTAATTTCTCTAATACTTGAATATTAAAAAACCTGAGCTTGTTGACACAGTACAGTTATATGAACTTGCTATACTTTTCAATGTCCTGTTTAATTTTCCCTGCATTACTTGTTATGTATGGTTTAGAGTCCCTTACAAGTTCATTAGTACCTAGGAGATTCCTTGAGTTTTCACCCTTCTTCCAACACAAGTCCAGAAAACATTTGCAAGTGATAGTCAATTTGATTTGTACTTTTAAGAATGGGAAGTTATAATTTGACTCTGGAATGTAATTACTCGTATTTAAGGGCTACCAGTAAATTGCCTCTGGAACTTAACATAGACAGTGGATAGATATCCATTTTTCAGATTGAGCATTGAATCTCAATGTCACTTCTTTCATTTGCTTTTGTTAACAGTCGCTGGGTGGATGCAACCGCTGCCAGATGATCAATTTAGTTCATCAAGCTGGACTAGTGCAGAAGTCAAATGAGCCTTTAGCAACTTTAGCTTCATACAGGAGAGTGAAGGTTAACCATCACAGACCTAGTCAAATATGTTATCTTTGTTGATCTCAATTCATAGCATTCAGTAAATTAAATTATGCTCCTTGCAGGGGAAGATTTTATTTGGAATATTGTTGAGATATGAGATTCAGGACAAGATGGGGATGCAAACAGGGTCATGGCTTCGAGTGGGAGAAGAAATACATCCAAATTCAGAATAGGCAATATTGCAAAGCAAGAAATTGCCAACCTATGAAGCAGATACATAAGATCCAATCTCTAGAGCAGTCAAATATACATGCCAACCATTGCAGCAGCTTGGATATATAATATACAACTAGCTTGAGTTTTGAAGTTGATTCGAAGTGACTTATTATATTTAATGTGTCCAAATACACTTGGATGACAGGTAAAAACGTGATATAATTTTTTTTAAAAAAGCTTGGAATACTTTTTTTTCTTCTTAATATTGAGATGATACTAGACTGGATTTATCTCGGTTATCTTGTGATAGCTTGGATATATAGTATACAACTAGTTCGAGTTTTGAATTAAACCATGTGAGAGTTGATTCAAAGTGACTTATTATATTTAATGTGTTCAAATACAACTTGATAACAGGTAAAAACATGACATAACTTAAAAAAAATAAAATTAGAATACTTTTTTTTCTCTTAATATTGAGATGATACTAGATTGGATTGATCTCGTTTACCTTGTGATCTGGGTCATGGACTTCAATGTGTTTAATAACTTTATTGTTTTTGTAAATTATTTTTATTTAATTTTATGATATCATTAGATGCTTGCAAAATCTAAAAAAATGTTGATTTGAAATCATGATAACCTTATATATATATATATAAAAAAAACTAGGAATTTCATTTCCCAACCAATCTAATAATGAAGAAGAGTGAAATAAAAAAAAAATACAAAAATTAAAGGATTAGAAACTATAAAAAAGAACTATCAAGTTTGATAGGTTAACCTGTTAAATCTATGAATTAGATAACTCGGGTCATTACATGTTTTTTATTTTTAACTATATGATAAAAAAAAAAAAATGACTACATAATTTTCATTGATGATTCTCAATGATGATTTTCAATGTTGTAATAACTTAGTTTTCATTGATAATTTTCAATAAAGTTGGAATGGATGTTTTATTATAACATTATTACCATGCAAAGACATGAATAAAATACACAAATATAAAAAGATATTTATGTGTGTGTATTTATATGTGTGTGGAAATAATCTTTTACAATGCATATAGATAAAATATACTAATTAATGGTCTCTTTGTGGACTAGGAGGTACAACAGGAATCTGATTTTCGATTGGGTGCGAACATAATATTAGAGGAGTAGGTAGGTGATTTCAACCTTTATCTATTTTTGTTAAATTCTTGAGGAACTGTTTATAAGATATTGTTGTTTGAATTCTATTATTTGATTAACCATGAATTATAAAGAATATTGAGATTATCTTTGGCTAATAGTATCCCTAGACAGTCAAGAATGAATGATAAGATTACTTTTGGCTATGATAACATTCATGTCAGATAGCCAATAATAAATGTTAAAGATTAGCTTTAGCTAGTGGTATCCATATTGTACAGTCAGGAACAAATGATAAGATTAACTTTGATTAATGGTATCCATGTCAAATAGTTGAGAATAAATATGTAAGATTAGCTTTGGCTAATGACATCCATGTTAGATAGCCGAGAATAAATATTAAAGATTAGCTTTGGCTAATGACATCTATGCTAGATAACTAGGAAAAATGTCAAAGATTAGCCTGCCTAATAATATCCATGCTGGATAGCCGAGAGTAAAGGATGAGATTAACTCTGGCTAATGGTGTCCACACTAGGACAACCAGAAGTGAATATTAAGAGTAGCCTCGGTTGAAAGCATTCATCGATATGAAGAAAGAAAGATTATAACGTATTATTTTCGACCGAAAATCATGTTTAAGAAACTATATAAATTGGTTATAGCTAGGGATGAATCATTTACGCACTGAAGAATTCTATATGTATAAGAATTCCTAGACCATAATATATATCATCAGTTGTTTGTCGAACATAGCTTAAAATAAAGTAATGTGTACTAGTTTGCATGAAGATGTGAAGTAATGTATTCAAGATAGACCCAATAAAAAGTTATTAATGTGAACATGCTTTTAGATATTAATCTTAACCACAATTACATGTTTATTTACTCAATTGTACCGTAATTAATGTTTATGCACGTACATCAAGTTTGATTTGTAATAGGACTATCTCATGACCATGGTATCTAGAAATCTCATAATATACACCTTATAAAACTGTACAATCATGTAATAATCTACGTAGTAGTAAGAATATGTGACTTGTATTTTGTAAAACTGTATAATGTCGATATTTGAATATAGGATATGTAAATTATGGTATGTTGGTAAATTTTATATTTTACATATGGTGTTTATATACCTTTCATTTATATAATACTATTGTATCTTACATGTATGTAGTCCATATAAATGCTTAAAGATGATAAACTATTAACATGATAAATGGTATCATGAAATATACATTTTAAGAAGAATGGAAATCAAGAATTGTTGCATTAGATATTGTACTGAAAGACTATGACACAAAAGAAAAAGAAAAAAAACCCTTATTTTTTGCTTATTACGTATAAGCAATATATCGAAATAAATTAAATTTTATGGGCTATTATATTTTTCCAACTAAAGGATATATTAAAGGCAAGAAAACCTATCCATGAAATGGTCGATATGGGATTCTTTATAGATGTCACCATCATAACCTAATGACGAGAGTTTTGAGCTAATAAAGTTACTAGGTTTTGTACAGGTGTTCTAAGTGTGGTGGTGAAATGAACTTTGATTACTTAAATGGTAGTGTAATTGATGTCGCAAATTTAATGTAGATTTTTTTTACCATAACTACTTTATGATTCTTTTTATTTAACAATGATTACTTATAGTACACGGTTTTAAAAACCAAAACAATTTGTTTAGGCTATAATCCAAATAGAGAAATAAAAATAGGAGTAAAGCCGCTTCTCTCATATTCAAACCATGAACAAAAAATGCACCCATACATATTTTTTCATCTTTAATTTTAATTAACTTCATGCATTTTTACATTCATTCTGCATGTTTTTTTAATTTACAATACTGACATGGCATGAGAGAGGAGAGAGGGAAAAAAAAGAGAATGAAAGAATGAATCATTGGGGATTTGATATCCATTCTTGACACCCCTAATACTATTAAAAAGAACTCGATGGAATAATTTTAACCACCAAAAAAGGTCAAAGTGGTTGCACACACCATTTAAAGGTAGCAAAGTGACCCACTCTTTAGCGAGTGCATTGCACACATTAGAGGGGAAAAAAAAAATAGATGCAACCCATTTTTGCCAACAACACATAAAGGGTGCCTCTAGTTCGTTTAAGTGAGACATCCAAATTGATTACTTCTAGATCTTTTAGGCCATGATACAAATAGACTGTTATTCAGTCCACTTGGACTAGCCTAACTTCTTTCTCTCTTATTTTGAGCCAAAATACTTATTTAGATTTTATTACAGTACCAAAATAATTCTCAACTTCTGCATATATTTCAATGTATTTTTCAAGTTTTAAAGAGCTAGAACACAACACGTGCAATGCTCACATATATAATTTTTTCATCTTTTCCTGACAAATTATCTACAAGTAAAAGCTTTTTATGCAACATCTATTCTATGTAGAAATGAATTCCTTTTTTTTGCATGATTGGTTATTTTTCATCAATATGTCTCTGGCAATTCACTAATCACTTCAATTAATGGTAAGCACCGGAAAACCCCATTTCTATATGAAGTTTTTTTTTTTTCATGACATCATAAATGACATTATTTATGGGGAACTGAACAAAATGCTTGTTCATTCCCTTTCACTACTTGTTAAAAATCTTTCTATAGCTAATAAAAATTTAGAACAAGAGTAACTTATCTCCTTACCTCAAGGACTCTAGCTCCCTATGGTCTTAAAAAACTATCCTCTTAGGTCAAATGCTTAATGATGTTATAATAACTATGCAACTGCATCTTTATACCTTTTTTCTTACACAATAATAAGCTCTCATGCAGGAACCACTAATTATACAATGACAACTCTAGTTCCTAAAAAGACAAGGAAAAATGACATACAAATGAGTAACTCTTGCTCTTCAACAATCAACAAAAGTTACACCCATTGTTATCATATAAGACACTCTAAATAAGGATAGAGTTGTCATGGATCCCTATATGAGTCTCACTCATGCACCCTCATGTAAAAAGAACTAGGCATGAGATGAAATTCATGACTCAACATATTAAACTCAAGCTCTACCAAGTGGGAGAATTTTTGTTTCGTCATAAAATATTAGATAGTTAGCCAAAAATCTAAAGACTATGTCATTGAAAAAGTCAATTTAGACAACTTGAGGGGCTCACAGACCCCTCATATCACATTTAAAATGTGAGATATATATAAGCTTAAGCTTGTCACATAAGATAATGATGCTATATGGAAAGGTTTTACAACAATACTTTATGGGTATGTATGTGCATGGTACCATAGTCTATATCCTAGCTTTGTCTTCTATTTTTGTGATTTCAACTCTAAACTCACTCTTTCTTCAACATAAGTATTCAAACCATAGTTATAATAACCCTAGTTATAACTATGGTCACTCTTACTATAAAACTTATATATTTAAAAAAATAATTGGATATTATTTTCTTTACTTTAGTTTATATTAAGTGTTGAAATTAATAATATTATAATAACCCTAGTTATAAAACCATGACTGACTTAATGAGTTTATCCAGAATCAGGCTGACTCCAAATTGAGCTGACCCAGGATTTGGATTGGTTTGATTTTAAAAAAATAGAGGAAAGATTGACTCGACCTTATCTAGTTAAAAACTCGGGTTGAATTGGGATAAAACATGAGTTCAAAAACCCTTTGATGTTTTTGAGAAAGAAAAATGGTCAAAATAAAGTTGCTTTGATTATTTATTAAATAAATTTGGGTTAACCATGTTGACCCTCTTAACTCGTGACCTGAACCTTGTCTCGGGGCAACTTTTAAATTGAGTTTTAAACATATGATAATAACTATTTTTATTCTTATGTTGACTCGGGTCAATCCTAGGTTGACCTTCCTGATATGTGACCCGAGCCTTCCCTCGGTCGACTTTTAAGTTGAATTTTGAAACTATGATAATAACTAATTTTCAATCCCATCCTACTTATGAACCAAGCATTGCCTTGATTCAAACCCCAAATTGGATTTTAAAAATATGATAAGAATCACTTTTATTCTTATGCGACCCGGACCTCGACCCATGACCTGAGTTTTGCCTCGAATCAACCTTTAAGTTGGATTTTAAAACTATGATAATAGTTATTTTTATCATTACATGTATTAGACAATTTTGGAATGAGAGTTTTTTATACAGATATTTTAGAAATAAAAAATAAAAAATATTGTCGCTGGAGACATGTTTCCTATATACCTTTTACTTTGAAAGTACATAAACCCATTCAAAAATTGTTTCAGAGACAAATTTGTTTTTATATCTCTATCCATGTCTCTTCAATCAAATATATTTTTGTTTTAATTATCTTTGTCTCTTCTATCCTAGAACAATAATCAAACATCACCTATATAATTTGGTTGATTTGAAGTAACTAAACAAATATCTTTTTTAAATTCTTGTCTACTAGCTTTTGTATTTGGTAATAGTTTGCTTTACAAATGATGAATTCCAGTTTTATCTTGTGGACTCGAAGGTCAAGTCTGGACTCGAGATAAATTCATTAATCTCTTGGTTTTGGGACTCTCCAATGAGTAAATTAATGTTGGTTTAGAAGGAGAACAATTATTATTTTTAGAAAAAAAGCTTTTAAAATAGATTAGTACTTGTAACTAGAGAGAAAAACTGAACCTAGCGCGATCTTCTTTGTTTTCTTCTTTTATAACCTCTTAGGTGTTTGTCTTTCTTGTAAGGAAAATATTAATTGGTCTATTCTATCAGAATAAACTATCTTAAATTCATCAGGAGAGAACAATAAATATCTATCCATCAACAATGTATGCTGCTTCTTTCTTCCCACTGTACAAGTAGTTTTGTGCCCTGATACTTGTGTAGCAATGACCTTGTGCTTACCGTAGCTACGAGGACTTTGTTTATAATTCTTGTTAGAGAACGAGTACCAAATTATTTTAGTACTACTACAGTACCGAAGATGGTTACTATTGCCATTTATTTTAGTTGCAAACAAAGTCTTCACGTTACAAACAAAACGATGAAAAATTCATGCACATGAACAAGTGAGTTGACTTTGTCTCTTCCTTTTGCTTGGCCTATTTTTAGTCACCTTCTTATACAATGGATGCTTGACTAGAAGCCTCTTGGAACATGCTGGTTTCAAATAAAAAAGTCTTTGATTGAGAAAGAAAGAGTCGATGGACCTCATAAAATGAATTTACACAGAAGTTAAACAAGGCTCCCTTTTACTGCATGCACCAGCAGTTTGAATTTTCGAACCTCTGATTTTCTACAAACTGATTTCTCGGCTTTGAAATTATATTTTCAAAGAGAAGTAATTCAATCGGAAATTTAAGTCAAGAGCATCAAAGTTAGTTAATATTAGATTAATAAGTTTAAATGTTTCATCCGAAATTTACCCTAATAAAGACTGACAAGATAACTTACCAACGAAGAGAAAGATTACTATATTCCGGTTACACGCTCCAGCTTTACCAAAGATTTAGTCTCCTTTACATTTATTTCATAAAGAAAAAAAACCTGATGTGGATATACGTCTAAACCCAATTTAGAAGACTTTAATTCGAAAAGCATAAACATGTGGGAGAAATTGAAGCCAGAAAATGAAGTAAACCAAACCCACGTTTATAGCCTAGGGATTATCAAGGCATTAAGTGGTAAACTAGAAAAAGTAATCCACGTTAACATCATTTGTGCACGTCCATATACTCTGTGTGTGTATCCATTGGCTTATAGGAATTGGTAAATTTTAAATAAATAAAATAGTTAGTAAAATTAATTTATTAATTATTTTTAGGTACCGTTTGGGTACGTGACTGGTTGTGTTTTTGTTAAAAAATTGATTTTTTTGTTTAAAATAGATTTTTTTTGGTGTTTTTAAATCGTTTTGATATGTTGATATTAAAAATAAATTATCTACTTGTTATATACGATCTATTATAGATGGTTATTTCATTGATAATCTATCGATAATATTTACCGATAGAAAAATAATTAGTAAATTTTTTTTAATGAATATTTTATTAGTTTTTTCATAGTTATTTAAATCAATGACTAAATTATCAACAGATTTAAAATCCCCAATAAAATACTCGCCGACGAAATGTTTTCATCAATGGTTTTTAAACTCATGGAAATACAAATTACACACCAATGAAATATTACATTGGTGTAAATCAATTTTCTAGCTGTTAGAGTTGTGTTTTTTTTAAAACGTAGAGTTGTTTTTGTTAAAGTAAATAAATAGATTATTTACAAATAAAAGAATGACATATTAACTGTCAGAATTGTCTAATTGGTTTTCAAATTTAGAACAACTCCTGGCTATTAAATCTTCAACTCTTTTACTTTTTCTTCAATCATAATCTTTTGCCAAATGATAAGGGATTGAGTAGACTTAGAAAACAGTATTGCAATCAATTACAAGAACTTAAAGGCAAGAAATACATTATTTTAAGACAAGAGAATTGATTTTTGCCTCAATCCAAATTTTAAAAATTCATATTTTGTCAATAAATTTATAACTTTATTTTCTTTAATATGTTGATTCATATGCCTTTATATGTTTATGTAGAAACCAAATCAATACTATAGGGAAACAATAATCCTAAAACAATTTACAAGTATTTTTTTTTCTGTTTGTTAATACATATGACTTAATTGGATATATATTTATTATACAATAATGTAATGAATTTGAAAATAAATTATTTCTACAAAAAAAAAATTGTTTAAAAGCCAATTTCTCAATCACATATAATATATTTCATTCTGCTAACCTTGCATGTATATATATTTTCTTTTTGTTAATCGTGCGTGCGTGCTTTTGATATATTTGTTTCCTACTATTTCGACATATACACACCTCTTCTACATAATTGTCTTGCTATACAACTTATGATATATATAACATCTATGCATATGCAATTTGGTATGTAAAGTAAATACATTAAATTAAATTTCATAAATGAAACTAAATGATGGAGTTGTCATATTGTCAAAAGAAAGAAATTAAAAAAAAAAAAGCAATTAGGCTCAACCCTAGTCCCTGATGGAGTTGCTATGTCGTCACACCTTGATGAATTTTGGACTCTTCAAAATTAAAGGCAAAAATTAAAAATAACGGAGTTGCCGTTTATATTTTTTTATGGTATTTATTTTTAAAAGAGGAGCTAAGAAACTCATTGAGAAATTTGATGTTAATCTCTAAAAAATGAGATTTCATCAAGTTTCGATGGAAATAAAAAAATTTGACATTAATCTCTAGAAATAAAAGATTTCATTGATTTGTGAATTTTAACAAACATTTTGACAATAATCTCTAAACATAGGAGATTTCATCAATTTAGAAATCTTAACAATAATTTGACATCAATCCTTAAAAATACGAGATTTTATTAATTTGAGAATTTTAACATTAATTCCTAAAAGTAGAAGATTTTGTTATTTTTAGAGTTTCGATGTTAATTCTTAAAAATAAAATTTTTATTAAATTAGAATTTTTCACAAAATTTTAACATTAACCTCTAAAAATAAAAAATTTCATCGATTGAGGAATTTTACCAAAGATTTTTAAGTTAATCCCTTTCATTCCCTTAAGAAAACTTTGACAAAAATTTAATTTCAATAACAACTAATATTAACCTAAAGCACAAAAAATTAATTAAGGTAATTTTTAATAAACAAACCCTAGATAAAAAATTTAAACCCTAAAAAATTTCATGCCTCTTATTATTCTTTCATGCATTATTTAAGAAATCAAGAACATATCTATAGCCCATAATTTTTACATTATAATCAACAATTTATAGCATAAGTTCTTATAACAAACCAAGCAAGGAAAACATATAACATTAAAATCAAGGCTCCAAAAACTTCTGAAGTATGGAACTTTAAGTTTCCTAAATATTTAATGGCAAGTTAAACATACATCCATAAATAAAAACCCTAAATAAGCATATTATATGGTATATCTCATCAACCGACTTCATGGATTGAAAACCCTGAAGGCTAGAAGGCTAGCATTATTAGGGTTCAAACCATTGTTCAAAAAGAAAGAAAACTTTTCTAACATGCTTTTCGTGAATATAAACACCAATAACTGATGCTTGACATGTGTCAGCTAATTATGAAACTAAGTTATTTCCTATCTCGTTAATGTTTGGTAGAAGGATATAAAAAAGCCTTTAAAACTGACTCCTAATTACCCAACTTAGTTCTAATCAAAGTGTGAAAAGCCTAACCGCCTTCTTATGATTTTTATGACAAGGATAGCTTAGAAATCTTTTTTTTTTTTTAATGATTATTAGCTCTTATTATTAGGAGTCCAGATTTCTTTCACCTATGTTAACATGAACATTAACTTATTATGATTTGCATTGAAAACAAAAACACGAGCGTTCTTCCAATAAATATTCATTTTGATGGATTTTTACCCTAGATAACTCATGATTTGCATTCCATAACATCAAAATTTGCTAACTAAGATTACAATAGTATGTAACAACAGAAAAAATGACGAAGTGAAGACATTTAATCACCAAAAAAAGGGTTTAAAACCTAGTTTAATAGATGTGCACATTGCTGCTATTTCTTCACTGTTTCTCTTGGTTTTCCTCCAAAAAACCAACTACTACAATCGCTTAAAAGTGTTGTTGACACCATTAATGAACTCTATCACTCCATGGATACGCTACAACTGTCCCAGAATGGCCTCAAACTCCATGCATAACATTGATGATCAATTAACCCAAATGTGGCTCCTGCTCGTATTTTGCTTCTACAGTTTCTGTCAAAAGCTGAGATCTTCACCAACTCTTGGAGCTGCCGCTATCGGGTTGAACTACTGATGAGGATTCTCGAGAGTATATTCGTGGCTTCAAGAATGATTAAAGGGATGTTGTCATGACTGGATAAGTGCTAGTTACCATAGTATGCCCAAACACTATTTCTCTCTTTCTTCTTTCATCTTTATTTCTCTCTTTCTTTTCTTTTCTTTTCTTCTCCCGATTATTTCAACCCTTCTACCTTTAGTTCTCCCTGGTAAGGGTTTTGGGGGGCTTTTTATAGGCAAAAATGGGAGTCTTGGGGTTCTTGATCTTACAAGATCAAGACCCTTGATCCTGGAAAAGCTATCGCCATCGTTGGTTGAGGTTCACGCTCGTCCTTGCATGAGTTGCAGGATGGAAATTAAGGTACTCACCTGTTTTTGCACTTTGAAGGTTTTGGCATGGTTAGGTTTTTAGCGCGAATTTGCAGCAATTTAAGGACTAAAAAGGTGCAGGTTTTGGTTCTAGATTGCAAGTAGCGTGTCAACGGTGAGGATGGGCGTGTTCTTTGTCTTCTATAAGCAAGAGACCAACGAGAATGAAGGCTTAAAACTGGTCCCCATTCTTGTTTTATAGTTTTGGGAAAGAAAAAGACTTTGTAACCGTCTTCAAAAGTTATCGTTTCTATTTAAAGTGGACGACGCTCTTTAGGTCCTAGCCAAATTAGTGCTTGGAGTTTGGAGCAAATCAAAGCCGTTTTAGATAGTCTATTTTAGACCTGGAACCTTGGTGCGTTTTGATTTCAATCTCTTATATATGAAAATTTCCAATTCAACCCAAAATTGGTATGTTATTTTCTAAAAGTTTTCAATCTCACTCCTTATTTATCCCTTACTTGGTCCTTATATTTCAACGTGCCTTATACTATAGTTCTTGGATCTCTAATTTATAGAATTTTAGCCAAATGGAGTCTAAGTCTTTCATTTTCTTTAATTACATCTCTAATTGAAACAAGTAGCACTCTTCTAATTTCAACACCTTTCAATTTTAGTCCTTGGACTTTTAATTCCTTTATTTTTTATGCAATTGACTATAATTATTTTTTTCAATTAAGCCCCTAATTGAATTGAAAAGGCCTTCAAACGTTTCAACCTATTTTATTTTGGTCTCTGGCCTTTTAATTTAAGTAAATTTAGTAAATTTCAACCTTTTTCCTTCATTGTTCTTTACACTTAAACATCTAATTGTCCCTCAAAATTATCCCTAACCTAATTGTACCTAACCCATTTTTCTATTTTAAAAATCTTTCTTTGCTAATTTTATCCTACATCATATTATTTTCATTTTTCATTTTTCATTTTTTGTGAATTTTTTATTTTATTATCATTTCTTAAAAAAATCAAATTTTATATAATTTTTTTTTGCAAATTATTTTATTTTTAATAGGGATAAAAATTGAGCTATGACATTCTTTATCATCAATCAAATAAGTATTCATGACCAAGGATTTGATATGGATTGATCCAAAATGTGAATTCAATCCAATATAGGACCAATAAGTACATATGAAATGCATTGAATCAATTCTTTTTAGTGAATAAACCACTCTTGTATCTCATTGAATAAAAATGATGATATTGTTCCTCTATTGTCAAAACTTTTGATTTTTTGGAAGTACCATGATTGTCCAAAAAAAAGGGTATGTTTTTTTCTTTTTTTGATTAAAAGTGACCTACTTAACTAAGCTTAACGATCAATTAGAAAGATTTTTGCTGATATAATAAGAACTACATATATACTTAATAATATAAGACAAAAGCTAGGAATCCACTTATATAATGAAGATTACCTAATTGTAGCTCTCTCTAGGATGTAAAATATTTTGCTATTCACTATCCTCATGTTGTATGAGACAAATATATGCATTTTAATTAGAGTTGTAATCTATGATTACAATTCTATCATATATGTATTTTTCATTCCATCAAAAATTGACTTCATGTTTATGCCTTACTTGAGATAATTTTCTTTTTAAACATAATTATACATATAAATAGATAAAAAAAAGTCTATAAAATCAAGAAGAATAGAAAAAATAGATTATGATAATAAGGAATTGTAAACAAAGAAATATGTTTTGGATCTTTTTGCTCAAATTTGTTTTGCTCATTTCTATCTCATTCTAATAAATATTCCTTTTTATATTATCTTTAATGTTTTTTTTTTAGTTCCAATCTTAGAATTCATAATTTAAATTTAATCATAAATTAAAATCATATTATCTATATGATATTATTATTTGTTATATTTACATATAGTATATTTTATATATGAGATAGTGAAGGCATTAAAGATGTAAGGGGACAATGCTATGAACATTGAACCTGTTGTTAGAGAAGAAAATCAATATATTCCTTATTTATGTAAATTAAATATATTATATAAATATAAATATATCATATATAACCTATTAATTAAATAGATAATAAGAATATATTAGGAACGGTCCTAAAAACAAGAACAAACTAATCCTTTTTTTTTTTCATAAGAAAATATGAGAACAAAAAAACAAGAATAAAATTAAAACAGAAAAAAATCATTTTTTATTATTTTTTTCGAATATCGATATCTTAACGATCTTCTTTATCAAATTAATTAAGAGTCTCCTCTGAAATCGTGGAGAAATGGACTTGGACAATAAATTACCCAATTTCAATTAGCAGACAATGAATCAAATGAAGAGGAGGAGGATGATGATGGAAGGGAAAACAAGAGTGATGCACATGGCTGAAAATGGGAGGGGAGAAGAATAGAGAGAAGAGTGAGAGGGAGAATCTCTAAAAATATTGGAATGTGTTATATCATTAATTCCTCATGCATTCTATTGAAACAAAATGCAATATATATAACAACATTTCCATTCTTAATGTTCTAGAGTTTTTTCTCCTAACACATGTGGCTTTTATTAGCTAATTAACATTGAAATTGAAACGGCATAACATTGGTTGTAACTACAATGCACAAAACACACCGTTTGACTTATTGGTTTCTCTAATTTGAATTCCTCCCCTAAAACCCACTTATCAGTTCCCTCCTTGCAACAAATCATCCATGTTGAAACAACCCCCGAGTACATGTCTTCAATAAGAATTTTATAAGGGTATTCTAATATAATACAAACCTATGAAAAATACCCACAAACCGAACAAATAAATTATAGTGCATAGTTTCTTTTAGGGATTGATGACTTAAAAAAAAAGTAGGTTAACTATAGATTGATTTCCATTTCTGTCAGTTTTATTCAAAGATTCATAAAGAGAAATACTAGCGGGCATATAACAACGTATTACACCTAAATATACAGATAGTTAAATGCATTAGACCTAAATAGGCAAGTCATTTTGGAGTTATTTAAGCTCTAGTGGATGGAACAAAAATATTTTTCATAGAAAATCCTTTTCTATCTAAAGAAGATACTTGTTTCTAATTCTTTTTCCAAGTACAATATAACCCAAAGGGGTTATGATCTTTTTTACCATTCCTATTTTATTTATTTGTATATTTTTGTCTTTTTTATTGTTTGTTACATTATATATTAATTATTTTCTTTATTCTCAAATCAATCAATGATAGTAAGGATCAATATTAGGCCCTGTTATTTGGATGTTGTCTTGAAAATAATAGAATCGATTAATACACAACTATATTTTCTTTTATATCTGTAATTTATACTTGTGTTGTTCTTTACATTATGTATTAATTGTTTCCTTTATCTACAAACCAATAAAGGATGGTAAGATCAAATATCGAAACCTATCCTTTAGGTGTTACCTAATAAATAATTGAATCGGTTAATACATGACAATGTTTTTTATGTTCAATTTTATATTTATTTTATGTATTATTTTTTTCTCTTATCTATAAATCAATCCAAGATGATATGTTATAATATTGACCCTAGTACTTTGGATGTTGTCTAGCAAATAATAAAATTGGTTAATATATGACCTTTTTATGTGCAATTATTAACTTCTTATCATTTGTTATGTTATGTATTGATTGTTCTGTTTATCCGCAAATCAACCTAAGATGGTAAGATTCGATATTAGGCCTAATTGAACATTCATTATCTTCTCAGATCCAATGCTAATATTTTAAAAGTGAGTATTAGGCTTTATTGATAAGCCTAGGTCTTAAATCACTTTCATAGGATATAATAGTCTTTTATCTTTAATAATAATCATGTATATTTGATAGAATTTTTGCATGTAAACACAATAGGTACATGTTATATGAAAAAAAAAAACATGAAGCATCTTACTTTCGACATGATGTATATGGTGATTGTTATCTTTTTAATTGCATAAATAATCCCTTAACTAGAACCTTTGAAAGACTAATTGGAATTTTTTAGTTACTATACAATTAGGCAATGACTTATGTTTTTTTCTATCCTTTTTACCTAATGGATGTTAAAATTACCTTTCTAAATAAGGAATCAGATGAAGAAATATGTGTGGAACAACTATAAGGATTCAAAGTACCAAGACATGAAAGGAAAATGTGCAAGCTTGTTAAATACTTGTATAGTTTAACACAAACACCAAAACTATCGTATGAGAAATTTGACAATGTAATGTTGTCAAATTATTTTAATATTAATGAATGTGACAAAAGTATCTATGTGAAAAACAAAATACAACATATGTCATTGTTTGTCTACATGTAGATGATATATTAATAACATCAATGAATATAACAAAAGTGTTTAATTAAAAAAAATATAAATACAACATATGTCATTGTTTGTCTACATATGGATGATATATTTATATTAAATAGTAATATTAATATCATTAAGACTACTAAGCAAATGTTGACCAATAGGTTTAATATAAATAATATTGGTGTAGCATATTTTATTTTAGGATTGAGAATTTATAAAATACATGATGGCTTAATATTGTCTCAATTTTATTGTATTGAGAAGATTCTTGACAAATTTGACAAGAATGAGAATAATATAACTAAGACACTAATTTATGTAAATCTATGTCTATAAAAAAAACACTAATTATGTAATTCTCAAGTAGAATATTCACATATTATTGAAAGTCATATGTATCTCATGAACTGCACTACACTAGACATAACATATGTAGTTAATAAACTAAGTAGATACACAAGCAATCCCAAAAAGCATCATTCGAATGCTATTATAAGTGTTCCTAGATATCTAAGATATACTATAAAATATGGACTAAATTACACAAAATATCTAGTTATATTTGAAAGGTATACTGATATTAATTTGATATTCAATACTAAAGACTCAAAATCTATAAGTGAATTTAATTTTACTATTAAAGGAGCTATCTTTTAAAAATCCTCTAAACAAACATACATGACTAAATAAACTATAGAGTCTGAGCTTGGACGTAGCTTTAGACATAGCTAAAGAAGAAGCAAAATGGGTTTGAAACTTTTTAGATGATATTCCTAGTTGGTCAAAACTTGTGCGAGCTATATGTATAAATTGAATAGCCAATCTGTTATTTGTTAGGTGTAAAATAGTATGTATAATAGTAAGGGTCTGTTTGGTATTGCGGTTGCTGTTGTGGTTGTGGTTTTAAAAAAGTTGTTTTATATAAAGTACTTTTAGTTGAGGTTGGTTTGAAAAAATATATGTTTGGTTAAAACTGTAGTTGAAATTGAGGTTGAACAAAAAGTAGTTTAATGTGTTTGGTTAAAAAAATGCTTTTCAAATTGAGGTTATAAAACAATTTAAAAATATTTTTAATTTAAATATGGTAGATTTAACTACTATTATTATATCATGAAATAAATAATATTGATAAAAAATATTTTTTATTATTCAATTAAATT
Organism: Populus tremula; assembly: GCA_964019445.1. Classification (NCBI taxonomy): domain Eukaryota; kingdom Viridiplantae; phylum Streptophyta; class Magnoliopsida; order Malpighiales; family Salicaceae; genus Populus; species Populus tremula. The sequence goes on from CAXHTJ010000017.1 coordinate 6,738,358, forward strand.
ATTTGTAATATCATCACATACAAAATCTATCCAACAATGACTATATTTTTCTTGGTTTCTTAAGCATGCAACAATAAAAACTGAATTTTTTGTTACGTCATCAAGCGATATCCTTTTAATTTTTTGAATAAAACACAATTAAAATAAAAATAAAAACTGATTTTTTTTTAGCTGGGTCGGACCCGGCAAGAACATAATTGGACTATAGTTTATGTAGTATTATTAAATAATATTATATACTAGTTTTTCGAGTAAAACTCAATTTTTTTAAAAACAATTTACAATTTCATTACGTACAAAATTCATTTGATAAGGACTATAGTTTTCATAATTTTTTGAGCGTATAATAAAATTAGATGAAATATTATCAGGAATAAAATTGAGATTACAGTACGAGTAAATTTAATTCACCTTAAACAATTTTTTTTAACAAATAAAAAAAATATTATTCACGTTCACGAGTGAAATCAATTAATTGCGTTGGTTTTTCAAAAAAAAAAAAAACGAAACTTCTCAGGTGAACATTGCTCACTCGCACTGGTTTTCTAAATTTAAAAAAAAAGAAAAAAAAAAGAACTGCTACAGTGGAGCCATGCTCCACTATTGAGTTTTATTTTCAGACTTCTCAGAAACCGCAGGTTTCATGTGGGTCCTACCTACTAAAAGCAGGTGCATTCTGCTTACCAAACATTAATTAACGTGGTTGCGGGTGAACCTCACCCGCAACAACGTTATCAAACACCACCTAAGTCTCGACATATTCGTTAGAGACCTAATATTATAAGACAATTGCTTATAAATGAGATTATCTTTATTGACTATATAAGGTAAAAAAACTAACATCATGAAACGGTGTACAAAAGGTTTAATAAGAGAGAAAGTTGATAAATCATTATGGAAGCCTATCTTATTTGATTGAAGATCCTAAGATATAAGATTAAAGAAATAACTGAATGTGTATCCATTCCTATAATGAATAGTGTTGCTTGCAGCAGAAACTAGGATAAATTAAGCTTAAAATGATTATAGCTTGAGAAATTTAAGATGATATTACAAGATATTTTTAATAAAACAAATAAGACTATTTTATATAAAAATTGAAAATGCTAACTTTCAATTGCACTCATAAAAAATAGAACGTATTCGATGCCAAAATAAATACAATCATGAGAACTTAAATTGTATAAAGAGAAATTGTTTGATCTCTATTACCTGGGTACACATAAAATGTTAAATAAGACATTATGATGTTAATTATTAAAGTGAATCCAATATTTTTTAGTATGAAAAGTTTAAAGTCAAAATTTACCTACACTAATGTAGACTTTTTCATTGTCACTCCCTCTCTTTCCTTTATCTGCTCTGCAGTTTAATTTGATCAAATTATTTTTATTTATTTGGAGGATTGTTAGGCTAAATCAAGACGGCAAGAGGAACCACAACAATTAAATAAATGTGTTAACATTCATTCTTTCAACATTGCATCCTCTTATTTTATGATTAATTGTCATCTCTTGTTGTTTATAACTATGGTCTTTGGTTTTTATCAAATTACACGAATCAAAATGCAATGCTCGGAACAACCTTGAGACACATGGGCCATACTATTATATATTACAACTATAGACATCTCAGTCACACAGACCACCATAACATCTTCCTCCTTGTAATTAGGAAGATAATATATATATATATATATATATATATATATATATATATATATATATATTATTTGCAAGCTTTCACCATGATCTAGTTCCATGGTCAAAATTTGTGCACACGAAGACTTCTAGAAATATATTCATTTAAATTATGTGTGCAAAATAATGAATACTCATTAATTCAATTCAAAATCAAAACATCACCAAACGAAGAAAAGGACTACAATAGAATTGTTCAGTGGACTTTCGATTTCCCACGCAATTAAATAATTTATTATTTTATACTTGTAGTTTTCACTCTAGTAAACTCTTGTACGAAATCTAAAATCGAAAAACTGTCTTGTACGACAAAAAATCGAGAAGGGATTTCTTTTTTAATATAGATTGTCCTGATTTTATACTTGACCCCTTTTCAATTCGTAAACTGAAATAATGCCACCCCTCCCCCATCACGTAACCGCTTATCTTGACATGTGATTCACTATAAATTAAGTTAAAAGGTGTTACTATTCACCCACATTCATTCCATTATAAATTATAATAGTAATTTATAGTGTATTACTTTTTTTTAGCATTTTTTTCCCTTTTGTTTTTCTTTTTCACTCACCGTTTATTACTTTCCTTTTTTTTTTCCCTACAATACTTTTCTTGTTTTTATCATTTTTTTAAAATTATATTTGTTAATTGTATATTTTCAATATTGAGTTGGATGAAAATTTTGCTTTGTAATTTTTTTCCTTTGAAATACTATGAATTGCTACAGTATTTTTTTACATGGTTTTTCTATTTGATTTTTTTTTTCAAATTTATATTTGTCGATTTAATGTTTTTAATATTGAGCTGATTAAGAATTTAGTTTTGTAATTTTTTTCTTTAAAACATTGTTGATTGCTGTCGCACCCTCGCGGTGGAGCGCGGCGTCGCGACGACCCTCAATTGATTTCAAGGTTTTTTTTTTGTTTGTGTAAAGGAGTCGCCACCTAGTATTTTGGTCACTAGAAAATCTAACTGGTCTTTCAGAGATTCTAAGGCAAGGGACTGGTTGCGTAAAGGGAAGGTATTAGCACCCATAGTACGCCCAACCTAAGGTAAGCTGCTGGTGTTTGGTTTGCTTTATAATTGCTATGGTGTTAGTGTTTTTTAATCCCATCAGTTTTTCTAGGTTTGATTTAAACTAAATTTATTAAGATAGAAATCCAAGGAGATTTCATGTGTTTCGAAAGTTCATTTTTCCCTTAGTATTTTAAGAGTTTGCGACTCGTAAATTGCAAGGAGGAGGAAAAAAAATTTAGAAATCTAGAGAGCTTTAAAAAAACCTATTTTTTCCTTAGAGTTTTATACTATCACAGCTCGTTAACTGTGGAGTAAAAAAAAAATTGAAATGTCCTCGATTATAATCAAGGCTTCTTTCAAGGATGTGTGTAGATTTATTATTCCTAGAAAATTATTTTGGATTTTACTACTCAGTGTTTCTTTATCCAAATATTAACAGTAAATAATAACAAATTATTTCCAATAATATTTTGCATATTCGTCCTTTAAGGATTTCTTTATCCAAACATCAACGGTGAATAATAGATGAATTCCTCTCAAAATAAGATTTTTATATTTTTTTGGAATATTGGCCAATACCCTTTGGAGTTTTACAAACATGTTGTAAAATCCAGAAATGTAAGAAAACAAAATTTTTTATGTTTAAGAAATCCATGCGAAAACACATTTTTAAAAATTTCCAATATTTTTTGTATATAAAAAAAGAGTTCAAAACATGTTAGGGTATTGGCCGTATGCAACACACAAGAAAACTTTTTTGTTTTTTTTTTTTTATTGAAACACAAGTATCACAATTAAACACAAAAAAAATAGCAATAAAAGCTAACCAGCCGTCATATATATTCTAAGATTTATAATAAGCTTAAAGCAATTAAAAAAAAAATGAAAGCCAACTCATCCTGCGCAGACAACAAGAACAAAAATAAAACTGGGAGCAATCACTAAAAAAAAACAATGGCTAGCTGATTTCTTCTCCAGCGGGTGTAAGGAAAACAAAAGGAAAGTCCCTAAATGTAAAAGTTCCTAAACATGAAAGACAAACCCTTTTTACGTGGATAGCAGCTGAACTGAAACATCATGAATGAAATAATGGACAAGCGTTGGCTTTTCTAAAGATAAACCAATTATTCAGAGGGAAGAAACAACTTTACAACCGAATGCCTAGTATAAAAATAACAAAGGAGGAGAGATTGGGGCTTATACCTGCAGCTCCTGTTTACAAAAAATAAAACCAAAAACCAAAAGTCACAACTCACTCGTGCCTCCTTGGATACTGGTAAATGACGGACGAAAATAGAGATGTTGAAGCGGATGGAATATTTCATTTATGTGCTGGTAAATGATTGGTTTCCATGTCGCCTGCCTCTCTTGCGTTTTCCTTCAAAACTACAGCTCCTGTTTGGAGAAAATAAAACCAAAGACCGAAAGACACAGCTCACGTGTGCCTCCTTGGATACTGGTAAATGACGGATGAAAATAAAGATGCTGAAGCGGACGAAATATTTCAGCTATGTGCTGGTAAATAACTAGTTTCCCTGTCGCCTGCCTCTCTTGCGTTTTCCTTCTCTTTCTTTTGCTTTTTTTTCCTGCTCCTTTCTCTCTGTTTTTCTCTTCTTTTTATGCTTTTTTTTCCTGCCCCTATTAGGTCATTAGAAGGGCTTATATATAGTCTAATTATATCTCTATTTAGAAAAGATTCAATGCATTAATTCTAGGATGCAAATCCCTATTGATTTGTAGTAAAAAAAAAACGCAAAAAGGAAACTTAAATATTCTGATTCTGATGTCTAATTTCTTTCCAGTTTTTTTAGAGGATGGTGTGGCTTCTTTCTATCCTTTTATAAGGCCAACTGCTCCCTTTGAAATGAGGCAATAAAAACATGGTTGCAGCTCCAAAAATTAGGTGTGATGATAAAGGAAAACAACAAGAATTTGCAGAGAAAAAAAGGAAAGAAATCAGATGGAGGGTGCAGCTGAATCTTATTTTCCTTGTTTGGTGTGGTAAAACACCTGTCATGTATGATGATCTAGCCCCCCTCTCCAGCTTTCATTATCCTTCTTCAATTCAATCCCTCATTTTAGCACTTTTCGATTCAATCCTTGGTCCAAAAAAATCCTTTGAATCATTCCTGCGAACTTGGGCTAGATCCTTCCCGCGTTAGAATTCTTTGCCTTCACGTTAGATATTCAAACGAGAATATCTTGAGCTTCTTGTTGTAACCCATTTCTAGGTACCCCATAAATTAAAAAAAAAAAGAGAGAAACTGAACAGTGTCGTTTTGACACTGTTCCTCTTCCCGCATGCTGCTAGAGCCCCACGCCCCCTTAAAACAAGAAACAATGACTGCATGCTGCTCCCAAAACTTAAAGCCCCACGCCCCCTACTTGAAGATCTCGCCCGGTGTCCCCTGCTTCCCATGCGCAGCGACGCCTTCCCCGCTCACCCTTTGCCTATAAATACTGCCGTTAGCAGCTGCAACGGAGGAGGTTTTGTTTTTAGGGAATGGAAGAGAAGTTTGAACGATATAAGAGAGAACGAAGAGAAAGGAATGAAAGAATAACGGGGGGAAGTTTGAACAAAGAGAGGAAACAAAGTAGAGAGAGGAGGGAAGAAGATAGGGAAGCTTGAAACAGAAGCAGAGGAGAACAAAGCTGAAGAGAAAAACACAGAGAAGAAGAAGAAGAAAGACCGACCACCCTCCCAGCCATCCTTCGGTCAGCAACCGCTAGTAGTATCGCCTTCAGAACTGTCACAGGTCAGCCCTCTGCCCCTTATCTCATTTTACTGTTCATCTTCTTGCATGCAGAACATGCACTATGCATGTTCTGCAAGCAACAAAATAATTACCTAGTTACTGTGCATGTGCACAGTAACCGGCTAATTAATTACCTGGTTACTGTGCACACAGTAACCCTAGTTACTATGTGCATAGTAACCAGTCCATGCTTGTTTTGGGCTGGGACCCCAGCCCAGCCCTGTAAAAAGTAGGCCCCAATTTACTTTGGGTTGATTTTGGCCCAATTTCCTTTTGAGCCGAGTCTGGCCCATTCGAAAAAAATTTTCTTCAAAGAATTATTTCAAAAAAATATGTGATTTTCCACAAGTTTGTTGCTGCATTTTGGTCAATATTGGTTTGTATTTTTATACTGTATTAAAATACCCGGTTTTCGTCAAGTCATCAAAAAATAAAAAATAAAAAATGTTTTGTTTTCACGTATACGGCCTAGTCTCTCCAATATATATATATATATATATATATATATATATATATATTATAACATCATATTCTCACACAACAAAGGAAATTTCAAAACAATATATGTATTAACATGCATTTTGGCTTTGATAACCAGTTTATTCAAGCCATGAGAACTAGGCTAATATTTCAAAAATTCCAAAAAATTATTGTGTTTTCTTTTAATATTTAGGGTTACGATCTTATAGGCAACAATTAAGAAACACAACGAAACCTTGAATTTTATCAGACAAATAAAACAATGCAGCTTACCTTAGGTAAGGTGTATTTGGGGTACTAATACCTTCCCTTTATGCAACCAGTCCCCGTGCTCGATCTTTGAGATCAGTTAGGGTTCCTAGTGACCAAAATACTAGGTGGCGACTCCCATTCCATTTTCCACCAACAAAAGACAATATTTTCTTGTCTCCCCAACATTTTCTAGAGATTAGATAATATACACTTCCTGATAAAGTGGAACCGATTTCGCCGCGACGCCGCACATGTGCGACAGAATGACGACTCCACTAGGGACCTTGTGGACTAAGCTTTGTTTTTGTCTGATTTGTTTTTGTTTTCGTGTGTTTATTGTTAATATGCCTTTCCTTTTATTTATTTGCGTATTTGTTTTTTTATTTTATGCGTATTATTAGTCGCACCCCAAAAAAATTCAGCGCGCGGCATCGGCTGACGATTTTTATCGTTGTTGCGTTACGTTTGCTTGAATTGGTTCGTTGGAGTCGCCACCTAGTAATTCATTGAAGGCTACTAGGAAACCGGATGTACTGGTCTTGTCAGAGATTCGCGGGTAAGGGACTAGTTGTGGTTAGGGAAGGTATTAGCACCCCTAACGCACCCTACCTGAGGTAAGCTGCTTCGCGAATTTGATGTGTTAAAGAAGTTTTAATAATTGTCTTTTCATCGGAAATTAGAAATATCACTTATGTATAAGTTAATAATTCTTAACCGTGATCCAATCAAAATATTAAATTCTTCTTTAATCTTTGCAATTTATCGTAAATAAGAAAATAAATAAAACATTCATAAAACAAATACAAACAAAACACACACATACACTTTTCACTATTTTTTTGTTTCTTTTCTTCTTTTTTTCTTTTCTTTTACATCCATATTTACAAAACAAATAAAAATTCAAATTAAACAAATATTACATCAAACAATAAAAAAAAAAAAACAAAACAGTCCCTAAATAATCCAAGAATGACAGGGAAGTCCATCTGGAACAGCATGGAGAGTGGCGGCGCGTCCTCCCACGCGCCACCGTCACTGGCGGCGCGTGGGTTCACGCGCCGCCACAGTCACAAACGCAAGGGATGGGCGGATCTGGGATGCTTTCCCCCTCTGCACAGGCGGTGACAAACGCTATCCCCTGCAACCAAAGAAATAAAAACCCACAAACAATCTTTCAATTTTTTCCTTTTTTTCGATCTGTTCTCGGTTTGTTTCCCGAGAGTTCTGATTCCATCCTTTGTGACAGATCTTGTTGTTAGGCGTCTTCGGGGTTGAGGGCTGCTGGATCTCGGCCAGATCTGTTACACGGGTTTGAGTCGGAGGGGAGCCGGTTGATGACGGGTTTGTTGGTGGCAGGTTCGGTGTGGTGGACGGTCTGGCCCCTGGTCTGGTCCCTGTCCGGCGTGAGGCTGAGATCGGGCTATTGAAGCTACGGTGGAGCTGGCATGGCCGCTGGTCTGCGGGGGGAGCTGCGATGGAGAGGAGTTCGTCTCTCGGCCGGCGGCTTGGCTATCAAAAGGAGAAGGAGATGACCGGCGGCTGTTTGGAGAAGAAGAAAATGGTTCCGGTGTTGAAAGAAAAACCAAAAAAACAGAGGATGGGGGCCGGTGTTGAGAAAAAAACATTCAAAACCGGGGGGGGGGGAGGCCGGCTTGGTTTCGGGTGACCCAATAAAAAATCAAAACTCCGGGGAAGGGGGGGCTGTGTTTGGGATCTTTTGGAGAGCGGCGGCTGCTGTGTTTTTTTTAGGGTTTTTGTGGTTTAGGATTTCTTTTTTTGTATATTTTTTTTTTTGTGTTTCCCAAAATTAACCTCCATGTATCAAAATTGTCCCCCCCCTCTTGCAAGTGTTGGAAACCAGTATTTATAGGCAAAACTTTTGCTAGGTTTTTCAACTTGGTCCCTCAACTCTTTTTTTTTGTAAATTTTGATTTTTCTTATTTTTTTGTATTTTTTAAAAACGAGCAATATCAACGTCGACTCAATGAGGAAAATCAATTATTTTAAAATGGCGCGTGAAAATTCGAACGCGTTTGAAAATCTTTTAAAAAATTAAATTCTTTTTTAGACGACGTTAAAAATGCTAAAATGACGAAAATATATTAAAAAAACATATTTTTTGATTTTCTTTGTTTTTCTCAATTTTTTGGATTTTTTTTTAAAAATATCAAAAACATGGGTAAAAAATTGGGTAGCAACAAATGCCCCCTCTTTACAATGCTTACGAAGCGAAAATCCTCAAAATTTTGCATAGTAAGCTTTGTAAAGACAACAAAAGGAAAATGATTTCATTATCTTGGGCAACCTGCCTACACATACTCACTCTAGTCTATTTTCACGGGCGACCGACCCACACTCTCCCAATAGTCTATTTTCACGGGCGACCTGCCCACACATTGGGTTTACCTGAGATCCCATCTGGCGACCTCATTCAACTGGAACGAAAATATTGTGTAACTCGGTTAACCTGAAATCCCATCTGGCGATTCCCTTTAACTAAAGCTACATGAGATCCCATCTGGCGACCTCATTCAATTGGAACGAAATATGCGTAACTCGGTTAACCTGAAATCCCATCTGGCGATTCCCTTTAACCAAAGCTACATGAGATCCCATCTGGCGACCTCATTCAATTGGAACGAAATATGCGTAACTCGGTTAACCTGAAATCCCATCTGGCGATTCCCTTTAACCAAAGCTACATGAGATCCCATCTAGCGACCTCATTTAAACAAAAGAATGTGTGAAAAATGGTCTCATTGTATGGGTGACAAACCCAAGAAAAAAAATGATGGTCTCATTGTATGGGTGACGAACCCCAGAAAAATGATGGTCTCATTGTATGGGTGACGAACCCAAGAAAAATGATGGTCTCATTGTATGGGTGACGAACCCCAGAAATATGATGGTCTCATTGTATGGGTGACGAACCCAGATGGAAAAAATGTGAAGTGCGATCTCATTGTAATGGGTGACCTACCCACGTGGAAAGAATATGAAAAAGTGGTCTTGTTGTGATGGGCGACCTACCCAAATAGAAAGAATGTGAAGTGCGGTCTCATTGTAATGGGTGACCTACCCAGATGGAAAAAATGTGAAAAACGGTCTTATTATGATGGGCGACCTACCCAGATGGAAAAAATGTGATATGACAAGTGTGAAAAATAGGACTTACCTGGCGAAGTTCTGAAGGGATGACAGAAGAAAGGGCTGGAAAACTTGGTGCTTCCTGATAATTCCCGATCATAGGGTTTGAAAACTCGGTGTTTCCTGACTGCAAGGGTTGAAAACTCGAGGCTTCCCGATTGCAAGGTTGATCTTTCATTTCTTTGGGATTTTCCTAATGGTAGGTTATCCCGTCTTCTTTTATTCCATGATCAAAACCGATTCTTTATTATCATCACCACAATGCTTCTTTCTTTTCCACCATCTTGCTGGACCTCATTAAGGTTTTCCTGTAACAATTCAAAAATATGTGCAAATGGTTTTTTTTTTTTTTTTTTTTTTTGAGGTTAGATGATATGCATGCATCCTTACCTGATTTGAAATATAGGTCCCCCCTCTTTGATGCTCCATCGTCATAGGGTGCCCTTGTTTGTATCCCAAAGCTTTCTTTGTTCTTCCGATGCATTGGCTCATTCATGTGTTAGCCATCCACTCAGCTGTAAATGCAGTGCCCATCCCGGGCTGTCTTCGACAATTACTGCTTGCATCGTTCATCAAGCTTGACCCTGCCCCCAAGTGGGTACTGCTTGATTCATCATGAGAGATTTTCTCTCCTGGTTTCTTCTGAGAAATTATCCTCTGATTGATTGTGTGCATCATGCCAACACCCATCAAGATTGTTAATCAGTCATGAACTTGCCTTCGGTTGAAACACCATTCAAGTATGTATGGTCACCAGCCTTCATGGAACTGCCAAGTCATCCAGACATGGATCTCATGCTTTGCAGTAAACAGCTCATCATTGTAAGCGCGATGTATTTCTCTATGGATTCCTCTTAGCTTGTCAAATCAGATTGTGAACATAACTGCTTTGGCATCATCAATGATGTTCATGTTATCACCCATATTCATGCGGTGAAGTGCGCATTTGAGCTTCAGAATAGATGGTCCCATCGTAAATCTTGGTGGTATGCATATGTTCGATGTTCATCAAATGCACTCACCCGATAACATCTGTCGGAGTCATATCCATGTTTTACAAAGTAACCTAAGATGAAGATATGAAAATATCTTTCTAGTGCAGCGTTGCTCATCAATTGCTGCTGAAGTGCACTAGATCATGGATTGTCTTTGAACAACATTGGCCTCAGTATGATCTGAAGGTTCATTCATCGGTTTATACTCAAGAAGGTTTTTCTTTGTCATTGTCAGATGCTAAACATAACTTTGACGACTCATCATCGATTCTTTCTTTGCCCCCAGCTGATCTGGATACTGTTTGCTTTCCTTCTTAAGGTCCACTGTATTGCCCCCAGGTGGTCAACGTTTCAAGGAGTGTCGAGAAATGTTGATGTCATTTTTGTCAAGAATTTTGCAAACTCAATTGATGTTCTTTCTTGTTCTGGAATCAAATCTCAACATTTCAACGATCATGTCTATTCAAGTATAATTGTTGAAATGAAATCAGAGATATCAGTTTTTGAAAAGTTATTTTGAAATTCAAGCTTCTTTGGTCAAAGACCCAACACACTATTCAATGCAGTCCTTTGATTGTCTTGTATTTTGAAAACAGAAATGACCCGTTGTAAGATTAAAATGGTTTTTCCATGGTTCTTTGTGTCCACTTTAAACTCTGATTTTGGGTATATCTTTTGATGGTCTGGATGAGGTGACTTTTTATGAATTTCAAAAACAAGATGCTCAGGCTTTATCAAGAAAGGTTGTTTCTTCTCTTAGCATTTATTTTATCAGCATGCATAATAACCAGTAGCTTAATTCATGAAGTCACGACCCTTATGGAAAAACTCTTCAAGTTTTGAGATCGCCATTTATCGGTTCAATTGCTTGCTTGATTAAAAAGGGCTTTTAAAAGCACGTAATGCAGGCTATGGTTCATGGCTATGAAAGAAAGGAATTTCAAAGGCTCAAAAGGTGTTTGAGGGTTTCAAAGACCTAGGATCAACATCAACTATTCATCAACTTTTTCTATTGTTGTCTTTGTAAGGAAACGACATATAACCTTGTTAACCTCAAAGTTCAGACTTTTCTTAACATAAGTCATAATGCAAATCCACTTTCCTTGATGAATAACCAACCTTAATCATCTGATAACATCGTAGGCTTTATAATGGATACCAAAAGTCACGTTTATAGCTTAGTCTTTTTTCTGGTATTGACTTTTGTTGTCTTTCCTTGATTGAAATTTCTTTTGCTCTTCATAGACTTGATAGGCGTTTCCTTCCTTTATCTTTGACTTGTATTTAAGTGAAGGCAATTTCAACTTCCTCTTCTTCTTTTTTTTCATAGCCTTCCTCAAAATTTTCTTATATGCCCCCAGTCTATGTGTTTCTTTTAGCTCTCTCTCAATCATTGGACCTTTGTTCTAAGCCTTCCCCTTTATCCATTAATTATATCAATGTCTCCAAAATATCTCTCATTTGCCCCAGTGTGGGGTGTGATCCTAGTCAGGGTTTCTTTTTTGAAAGAAAATATTTTACCAGGCTCAAAATGGGACTGCAAGGGATATAATTTTAGAAAGTGAAGGGATATCAAAGATGGCCTTTTCTCATTTCAAGCAAGGTCGGTTAAACCGATAAATTTTGACCTCATCAGTGTAATGATTGGACTTGTAAGAATCATGATTCACGAGTCCATAACTACCGAATCCACTACATGTCATTATGCATACTGTTAAAACTTAGCTATATGATGTGTGGTTCAGTTTCAAGGTATGAGTTCAAAATTGTTTAGTCACCTCATGTCATTTTCAAGCATCGAGTCATTTCTGTAATCAAAACACTTTTAATCTTCCGATTGATTAACCTTTATCGCATGTTGGAGTTTGATCAAAATATTTTGTCAAATAAAATGTTAAACATCTGTTGATTTCAAAACAACAAAGAGACAAAAGCAAGGCATGTTTCGTTGAAGGATGAGATGTGATCCCAAAACAAAATGCAGAATTCCAAAACAATATGATTGACTGTTCATCACCATTCTTGAATCAGCTTTTCTGGCAATATTTGCGTTTTGCAAGCACTTTCGATCAACATGTCATTCTGAAGATGTTCGGGGGCAATATAGCCAATGACACCCTCTTCAACGACTCCACTTGTCTCTTGCTCACCAACTTTCAGACTCTTCTTGAAATTCTTGAAATTGTTCATTGAAATGGTTGAGGACCCCACCATGACATCACATCTCTTTCTGGATTAACCACCAGAAAATGGTGGTTGCATGGGATTTGTCGGAGTCAAGCAAAATTCTGGAATCTGGCAGATGCTGGTCGACAAACTTAATGGCAGAGGAATGTCCCATCTTGGCAAAGATTTGAGCAATTGATGCTACCGTGAGACCTGGCTATACCACATAATTAAGGGTTCACACCGTCAAAGTCATCTCCTGATTCACCTCTCATCATTGTTCTAGAATCCATGGCAGATCCTTCAATCTTTCTCTCTTCATAGCTTGTTCAATTCTTCGGCAAATCCTCACAACATTATTTCAATCTTCCAATGTTGCTATGGTTGGTTGAGGATTGTTAGAAAACTTTCTAACAGCTTGGTAATCTTGGCAGCGCCCAAAACTTGTAGTATCGCCACTACCACACGTGGAATCACTTACTTTCTTATGGAGAAAACTGATGAAATGAATCTCCTTATTTCTTCTTTTTCCTGAACAGTGCAGCAAACAAGCACCAATAGAGGAAGTCTGCTCTGTTGAAGTTTCAGTCTTCTTCATGTTTTTCAGTCTAGGCATGTCTCTTCTCTCTACTTTTGCGTTTTAATACTGACACTGTTGGAGGAAAATCATAGATGATCTGAAACTACTGTATTCCTTCTTGGATTTCCCACTTGCGGATCCACAAACAGATTCCTGCCGAGAGAGCTCTGCTACGTTGAAGTTTGATGTCTGCTCATATTTTTCAGACCAGGTCTGGCTCTTCAACTGCTACAAGTTTCGTGCTGAAACTGATGAGAGAAATATTTGTAGCATATGCAACTTATAAATCCCCTCTTGCACTCCAATTTGCAGAGCCATAAATGGATTTTTATAGAGAGAGCTCTGCCACATTGAAGTTCAGTGTTCAATCATGGTTTTTCAGACCATCTTGTGCTGCTGAACTGGAATTGAGCTCGTAATCGGGGTAACTTCAAAGCAGATTAATGCACCATGTACAGGAGACCGGTAGTTTTTGGTTCCATTAGATGATGTGGAGGCGATGAACACTTAACAAGTGCAACTGGAAAGAACCAGAGTTGTCATTAGTTGATGACTGAAGGCGTTGTTGCTTTTGTTCATGACGAAAAAGGAGAGATACACTTCAATTAGATGTGAACAAGCAGTGTTCCCACAGAAGACTGTGCAGACATTCTCTTTCCATTTGATGCTCAACACTTGTTCGAGCAGATCTGAGTCTAGCTACTTCACTTTGATGCTCTCAACCTTAATCTGATAATGAGCCTCTATCTGACACCTTTCTTCACTCCATCATTTTTCTCAATCACGTGCAGCACAGCTTGTGTGGGGGACCTACCTTTACCCGGTACATGCATGATAAATGTATGAACATGTAATCTATATGATGAACTCACCCTTCGAGAGGTGACAATATGGTCGTAACTCTTGTATGATGGACAAGAATCGTGATTTTTGCCCAAACTCTACAATGAAAATTTTCGGAGCAACGGCCAATGTGTCACCCACAAGTCTTGAGTTCAAGATGCTTCAAGAAGGGTTTGCCCTTATGCAAAAAACGATAGCACATACAACCTAAGGACAGGTTCTATTCATTATGTGAACATGGGTAGGTTTTCTATCTGGTCTCAAAAGGGTCTCATATCTGCCCAGTGACGTTCTTCGTAAAGACAGTATGGGGGCGTTGCAAAGAATGGTTAAGGCACGTATACCCACCATTACCAAGCAGGCACTCAGATATGAGTTGGGTGTTTCACGCATCTGAACCCTAATCATTAGTCTTAGGGCAGATCGCTAGTTCCCCACCTAACCTAGAAGCTTGTGTGTGCTTTCAAAAATAAATACGGGTGATGCATGAGACAATTCTATAAAATGCATGGAAATAAATATTAACAAAAAAGATAAAAATGCAAAAACTTAAACACATCAAATACACAAAGCTTAGTCCAATAATCGAAAAAAATATCGTCCCCAGTGGAGTCGCCATTCTGTCGCACCCCAAAAAAAATCAGCGCGCGGCATCGGCTGGCGATTTTTATCGTTGTTGTTGTTTGCTTGAATTGGTTCGTTGGAGTCGCCACCTAGTAATTATTGGGCTACTAGGAAACCGGATGTACTGGTCTTGTCAGAGATTCGCGGGTAAGGGACTGGTTGTGGTTAGGGAAGGTATTAGCACCCCTAACGCACCCTACCTGAGGTAAGCTGCTTCGCGAATTTGACGTGTTAAAGAAGTTTTAATAATTGTCTTTTCATCGGAAATTAGAAATATCACTTACGTATAAGTTAATAATTCTTAACCGTGATCCGATCAAAATATTAAATTCTTCTTTAATTTTGCAATTTTATCATAAAAAATAAAATAAACATATAAAACAAATACAAAACAAAACACACACATACACTTTCACTATTTTTTTTTCTTTTCTTCTTTTTTCTTTTCTTTACATCCATATTTACAAAACAAATAAAATTCAAATTAAACAAATATTACATCAAACAATAAAAAAAATACAAAACAGTCCCTAAATAATCCAAGAATGACAGGGAAGTCCATCTGGAACAGCATGGAGAGTGGCGGCGCGTCCTCCCACGCGCCACCGTCACTGGCGGCGCGTGGGTTCACGCGCCGCCACAGTCACAAACGCAAGGGATGGGCGGATCTGGATGCTTTCCCCCTCTGCACAGGCGGTGACAAACGCTATCCCCTGCAACCAAAGAAATAAAAACCCACAAACAATCTTTCAATTTTTCCTTTTTTTCGATCTGTTCTCGGTTTGTTTCCCGAGAGTTCTGATTCCATCCTTTGTGACAGATCTTGTTGTTAGGCGTCTTCGGGGTGAGGGCTGCTGGATCTCGGCCAGATCTGTTACACGGGTTTGAGTCGGAGGGAGCCGGTTGATGACGGGTTTGTTGGTGGCAGGTTCGGTGTGGTGGACGGTCTGGCCCCTGGTCTGGTCCCTGTCCGCGTGAGGCTGAGATCGGGTATTGAAGCTACGGTGGAGCTGGCATGGCCGCTGGTCTGCGGGGGAGCTGCGATGGAGAGGAGTTCGTCTCTCGGCGCGGCTTGGCTATCAAAAGGAGAAGGAGATGACCGGCGGCTGTTTGGAGAAGAAGAAAATGGTTCCGGTGTTGAAAGAAAAACCAAAAAAACAGAGGATGGGGGCGGTGTTGAGAAAAAAAACATTCAAAACTGGGGGGGGGGCCGGCTTGGTTTCGGGTGACCCAATAAAAAAATCAAAACTCCGGGGAAGGGGGGGCTGTGTTTGGGATCTTTTGAGAGCGGCGGCTGCTGTGTTTTTTTTAGGGTTTTTGTGGTTTAGGATTTCTTTTTTTGTATATTTTTTTTTTGTGTTTCCCAAAATTAACCTCCATGTATCAAAATTGTCCCCCCCTCTTGCAAGTGTTGGAAACCAGTATTTATAGGCAAAACTTTTGCTAGGTTTTTCAACTTGGTCCCTCAACTCTTTTTTTTGTAAATTTTGATTTTTTTAATTTTTTTGTATTTTTTGAAAACGAGCAATATCAACGTCGACTCAATGAGGAAAATCAATTATTTTAAAATGGCGCGTGAAAATTCGAACGCGTTTGAAAATCTTTTAAAAAATTAAATTCTTTTTTAGACGACGTTAAAAATGCTAAAATGACGAAAATATATTAAAAAAACATATTTTTTGATTTTCTTTGTTTTTCTCAATTTTTTGGATTTTTTTTTAAAAATATCAAAAACATGGGTCAAAAATTGGGTAGCAACATTATTCATGCATTGTATAAAATTGTCTCATGCATCACTTGTTTTTATTTTGAAAAGCACACACAAGCCTTAAGTTAAATGGGGAATTAACGATTTGCCCTAAGACTATTGGTCAGGGTTCAGATGCGTGAAACACCCAACTCATAGCTGAGTGCCTGCTTGGTAATGGTGGGCATACGTGTCTTAACTGTTCCTTGCAACGTCCCCATACTGTCTTTACGAAGAACGTCACTGGATAGATATGAGACCCTTCAAAACCAAATAGAAAACCTACCCACTCTCACTTAATGAATAAAGCTTGTCCTTAGGTTATGTATCTTACTTTCATTTGCATCAAGATTAATAATGTTAGACTCATCAATACAGGTTTTTGAGATGAAATCATTTTTTGCTGTTATGATAAGAACTTGGCAAAAGGATTACAAAATTCATGAATCAGCTCTAAAAAAATACACATCACATGTGCATCATATTTTCATCACGCATTTTTAAATTATCATATGCATTCTAGATCGTGAAACATAAGTCCAACATCTAAAGTCCACCACACCCGGTCCAGATCAAGGATGGAGAATGAAGAAAGAGCACACTTAGAGTCACATTATCAAACCGAGTTGGAATCCATAAAAAACAAAGTTGCTCGGCTGGCCGACCTACTCAAGCAACTTCTAAGAGCTAAGAATGGGGAGGGAACATTAGCACAACCACCTGAAGGAGCGCCAGCAGCTCACGTCCCTCAAACATTTTAAAACTAGGGGGCAAACTCGGCCAATGAACAACATTTTGTGCCTATCACACCTATCCAGCAACCTCATCCTCCAATCACTGTTGACTTAACAGTGGAGAGAACCCCGGATAATAGGTCTCCCAGTTTGATGGACCATGACAAGCTATTTGCTTTAGAAGAAAGATTAAGGGCAGTTGAGGGTAATGATTGGTTTGACCCTATACGAGCAGCCGAAGTATGTCTGGTACCAAACATTGTGGTGCCAAAGGATTTTAGGATACCAGATTTTATTAAATACACCAGTTTGGAATGCCCAAACACTCATCTTCGATCGTACTGCAACAAAATGGAAAAGGTAATCCGTGATGATAAATTGCTTATCTATTTCTTTCAAGATAGCTTCACAGGATCTACTTTGAGCTGATACATGAGGTTTCATAGTGTTAGGATTAGGAGCTGGAGAGATTTGGTGGAGGCGTTCCTTAAGCAGTACAAGTTTAACCTGGAAATCGCTCCAGATCGAACAAGTCTAATGTCAATGGAGAAAAGAAGTCAAGAGTTACTAAGGGCATATGCGTAAAGGTGGAGGGATGATGCAATGCATGTCCAACCCCTTTTAATAGAAACAAAGATGGTGACTTTGTTTGCCAATACCTTCAAGGCACCATATTATGAGCATTTAATGGGTAGCTCAGCTCAGCATTTCTATGATGTTGTATGCATAGCGGAAAGAATAGAGCAAGGGATTAAAGCTGGACGCATAGTTGAGCCATTGCAGACGAAGGGTTTTATTGGAAGAAAAATGGATTTCGCCACGATGCCGCACACGTGCGACACTTCTGATATCAAAATTAAGCGATTCAAAAGCCCAAATTTATCTACGCATCTAGGACTACAACTTTGATGAAGGAGTCAAAGTGAGATATGACTGAGAATAGAATCTGGCAGTAATCTAGTTGGTCAAAAAGGATCTTGATATGACTGAGAACAAATCAACAAAATTTGTGATGGAAATAGAGTTTTTAGTGCAAAACTCGAGTCAGAATAGTTTGCACGACAGAATTCTTTACCTTCTCATTAGATATTCAAATGGGAATATCTTGAGCTTCTGATATCAAAATCAAGTGATTCAAAAGCCTAAAATCATCTACGCATTTAGGACTAAAACTTTGATGAAGGATTCGAAGTGAGATAAAATCGTTTTAGAGAACAGAACCTGGCAGTAATCAAGTTGGTCAAAAAGGTTCTTGATTTGACAATGCTGAGCATCCAAGTCTGACTGAGAATCTGCCCTAAAAACAATGATCCCTAGGACCTAATAAAGGTGTACGTCAATTTTTCAACATGTCACGAGTGACAAAATATACCTAGGATGGTCAGATATTGTACGAAACCGAGTCAGAATCAGAGCCTAAGTTGGAACAAAAAATTGCGACAACAGCATAATCATTTTTTTTAATGTAAATTCTGAGGGATTTATTCAACCTTAAAGACCAGATAAAAAAGAAATAAATTTAGCATTATGAAGACTCCTGATCAACCTAAGAAAACCTGATGATTTTAGTAGCAAAGAGGAAGGATAAAAAGAGTAGAAAACAGCTCAAACAAGGTTTCGAAAAAAAATATTTCTTTTAGTGCTTTTGTCAATCTTTTGGCAAACATGAGCTAAACTCTTACACTCTATTCAAAAGAGGTATACACTATCTCCAGCATGTGGGGTCCAAAATTGAGTAACAACAATTGCTATAATGTTTCTCCATATGATTTTTTTTTGTTTTTGTTTTTTTAAATGATTTTCTCAAAAATTATCTTTTTTTTTATTTTATTTTTAAATATTGAGCTGGTTAAAAATCATAGTTACAATATATAAGGAAAGCATTGTAGCTTTCCTTGCAAATTACTGTGGATTGCTACAATGATTTTTCCCACATGGTTTTTTTTTATGTTTTTTTTTTAAAATTATCTTTGTCAATTTTATTTTTTAAATATTAAGCTGGTTAAGAATTACAATTATAAGTAAATACAAGTAAGGTTAAATTAAGTGGGGAAAACACTGTAACTTTCCTCACAAAACACTTGATTTTTTTCCAGTTTCTTTTGTGTTTCTTTTTTTGTAATAGTTTCTTTTTCAAACTTATCTTTGTCCATTTTATTTTTTTAATATTGAGCTGGTTAGAATTTTACTTTGTAATAAAGCTTAATCATGTGGGGAAAGCAATGTAGCTTTCCTCACAAAACACTGTGGATTGCTACAGTGTCTCTTTAAATGGTTTTTATTTTTTATTTTTTTAAAATTATCTTTGTTAATTTTATTTTTCTAATATTGAGCTGGTTAAGAATTAAAATTATAAGTCATTACAAATAAGGTTAAATCATGTGGGGAAGTACTGTAGCTTTCATCACATAACACTGTGAATTGTTACAATGATTCCAACATGGTTTTTTTTCCCTATTTTTTTCATGTTTTTTTTGTTATATTTTTTTTTCTTAAATTGTCTCTGTCAATTTTTTTAATATTGAACTGATTGAGAATTTAGCTTTGTACTTTTTTTTTCTTTAAAACACTGTGAATTGTTGTGGTGTTTTTCCACATGATTTTTTTATGATTTTTTTCAAAATTATCTTTGTCGATTTTTTTAAATATTGAGTTGGTTAAGAATTATAATTACAATAAAACTAAATCATATGGGGAAACCGTTGTTATTTTTCTCATAAAACATTATAGATTGCTACAATATTTCTCTAAATGGTTTTTTGTTTTATGATTTTTCTAAAATGGTCTTTGTCGATTTTATTGGAGAAAGCACTGTAGTTTTCTTCACAAAATATTTTCAATTGCTACAATTTTTTTCCTCATGTGATTTTTTCCTTCAAAAATTATATTTGTTGATTTTGTTTTTTAAAATTAAGTTGGTAGAAAATTTAGCTTTGTAATGTTTTTTAACTTTTTATTAACAGAAAAGCTAAATCATGTGGCAAAAGCACTGTATCTTTCCTCACAAAACACTGTGGATTGCTACAAATCATTTTGTTCAGTCTTTAAGTTTTTTTTATCACAAACACAATTTTGTAGTTGAAATATTGGCTCCTTCATACCTTTAGTTTTATTACTTATCTAACGCTGGTTCACAATTATAACACTATCAAGTATATTTGTTTTATAAGCCCGCGACAACGCGCGGACATGCCATCTCATATAATACTAGATAATGTTGATAGTGTCATTAAACTTGGTTCAACAGGTCATCCTTGAAATCTTTTGACTCAACTTCTTGTATAGCCTCAAACGTGACCTAGTTAACTTTACAAGTTCAAAGACAACTTGGATGACTGACACGATCAAATGATTGATGTCTTATTCTAAGTGCATTAGTGTCGAAATAATAAATAACCCGGCAAGATCTGGGTCAAACCACGAGGAGGTAAACTATATAAATTACAAATAATATATATATATTTAATAAAACAAAGAGTTTATGAGAATTTTATAGGATATTAATATAAAGATTAAATAAGGATAACACAATTGTTAAGGTTAGAGGATCCACTAATGATATTTTAAATAAGTACAATATAAACTCTTTTTATTACTAAACTGGAAACCACACACAAAAGAGGTTCCAATCAGATTATAAATTGTTAACATGAATACATTAATTATCTTATTCGAATAATGCTAATACTTGAATATCTTATCCCAATGATGAAACAAAATCAACAAAAAGTTGAACAATAATTGAGGCAACTGTACAATCACAAAGCATATGTCAAAGGGAGGGGGCGACTGTGCAAACAAGAATTGAGGCATGAGAAAGGGGGCAGGTGTGTGAATGAGGACTGAGGATTAAGGCCTCAAAGAGGGGAACAAGGACGAGGTTACTTTGCTAATGTTAATTATCAAGTCTTAATGCCTTATTGTAGAAAGTAGAAACTAGAAAGCTTTTTATCTTTTTTTTTTTAATTTATGAACCGAACCAATTCAATTCGATTTACTTAATTCAAGAAATACAAAACCAGAAACCAAACCAAACCGGACATTTTCCTAGATATTCTAATCGATTTATTCGGTTTTTTTTATCACGATTTGGTTTTTTCGATTAATTTTTTGTTTGGTTTTCTCAGTTTTTTGGTATTTTTGCTCACCCCTAGTTAAAACGTGTGTTATGCCAAGGTTGCATGTTCAAATTTGAGGGACACATATAACTAATTTTAGTGAGAACAAATTATCATTTAATGTTTAATTTTTTTTTAAAAGACATCCACTCTTTTAAAAAGAGAAACAGAGCATGCCTTAAGCACACATGTCTAGCTATTTTGTGACAGTCCCAACCTAGCGCGTTTAAGCTTTTTTTTATTAGTAATTTGGTTTATTGAATTTTATCATTTAGTATTGGGTTTATTATGAATTTATTTTCATTTTTATTAACATTTAATAAAATAAAAAATATCAACTCAACACAATGGAGTCCATAACTAGCGTCGCGGGTTGACCAGGGTGAACCTAACTTGTTTCTTTTTCATTTTTCTTTGAGTTTTTTCTTTGGATTTATATAGTCGACAAGATCACGTCGGAAAACACAAGATTTAATTTAAAATTTGAATAATTGTATTGAGTTTAACGAAAATGTTGAAAAGTTTTTAACGGTTTAGATATTATTTGTTTTCATTCCCATACTTTTTTATTCAAGTCACAACAATAGTGACACTAGTATTACAAAAAAAAATTAAAAGTACTGTGAAAAACATTATGGCCAGACACAAAATACTTTGGATGCCAACAATGTTTTTTTTATTTTTTCTCTAGGATTGTTTATGCTTTGGTCCTTTATTTTTTTTTCTTGTTAATTATTTGCTTCTTGAGATTTTCTAGAAAATGTTTGTCGGTTGGTTAAATCTTGGTTATGTAAAATAAAATTTAATTTATATGATTTAGAATAATTAGGGCTTTGAAAACTGAATTTAAAGATTCCATAAATATTCAACCCTTTATTTTTTGCCAAATTCATGGATTGATTTACATGCTTAAGGGGGAAGTTTTGTCTCTCATTTTTTTTTCCAGTTTGATCTCTTTGAATTAGCATTATTTGGGATTTGACTTTGTATTTTGTTTTGATTACCTTGATATATGGATTTTGCAATATCAAGGGAAATGTTCAATGCTCAATTATGTAAAATAAAAGAAAATTTGGCTCATTTAAAACAATTAAGTGTTAAAGAACCAAGATTTAAACATTTAAGCATCGGGACTATGGTTTTCATGTGCAACAAACAAGTCAGCATGTGGGAGGCAGTTGTGTTCTTTAAACGTTGTGAGTAGTAGATTTTTGGCAACATAAAGATGGCTTCCATGACGATGTTTGATTGATATTTATTTTTTTAATTTTTTTTATTGATTTTTTTTTAAATTTTATCACTTAACATTTGGTTTCATTTAATTTTTATATTAAATTTAGTCCTTTTTATTTTCATTACTATTATTTATTTATTATTTTTTTAATTTCATTTCTCAATATTTTATTTTATTTTATATTTTAAATTTGATCCTCATTATTTTGATTGTTATTTATTTTTCTTTTAATTATTTTTTATTGATTTGTTTTCAATTTCATCCTTCGATATTTAATTAATTGTGGATCTTGCTTTGTGATTTTTGTTTTGCTTTCTACGAGGTTAATCCTAGTCTCATGATCTAGTTCATCAATTTTAAAAATTAAACTAAAAAACTAAATTGACTTCAATCATTTTGTTTCTCATTGAAAAATTTATGTTAAGAAAAACATGATCTAACCGATAGCACAGTGCTTGACAATAATATAGTTAACAACACTACAAGAAAATATTGCCAGATAAGTACGATTGAAAATATGTCATCAACAATAAAGACATGGCGCTCATTAAATAAATGTTTTGACTTGAAGAGGCTAAGATACTATTACTGATAGGGAATATATATATATATATATATATCTTATTTGTTTGATAGACTCAAACTAGAAGCCTCGATGACCAAATCTACCCTTGGCACTGGCCTCCCCAACCCTCATTTTATATATATGTATATATGATACTATTTATGTGATGTCATATATTACTTAAAATTTGAGTCCATGAAAATAAACCTAAAGCTGTGATTGTAGGATCAAGTCCCTCATTTTACAAGTCGTGGATGGCAACTCAGGAACAAATGCGAAGACTATTTCTACCTTCTAAGATCTATGTGGGTCCAGTTTACCTGGTAGAGTCAATATTGAGACTTGACCTTAGCCCCTCAAGAATTTATTAAATATCGTTTGTTCACGTCCAAAATTAACTTCAAACTGCTATGATCATAGTTTCCTCTGAATTGAAAAAGCAGAGAGTAAAAGGTGCTGTAGATAATGGTAGAGAAGATGAACAACTGTCAAGGTCATATTAGCAGTACTAATTATAAAGATGATGCCGGCGTTGAAGAAGCTCAACTTCCAGGGTTTCGATTTCACCCAACAGATGAAGAGCTTGTTGGGTTCTATCTTCGTCGAAAGGTGGACAGGAAGCCTCTCAATATCGAGCTCATCAAACAAGTTGATATCTACAAATATGATCCATGGGATCTGCCAAGTATGTTGTCTTGTTCCAGCTTCTTAATTATATTAATTCACAAAACATCTCCTTTTTATTAAAATAAAATAAAAGAAATTAGGATTTAATTAATATAATGTGTATTTTAAGTAATCATTTCATTATTTCTTAAGAATTTATAGTTTCATGATGCTGCCTAGCAAGCTAGTATACCTTTTCTCAATCTAGCTGGGCTGCTTTCGAACTTTACTAGTTTCCTAGATGGCTGTGCTACTGGAACAGTTTGTTTAACTCGATTTTCTAGCTATAATTAATCAATCCATTTTAATTCGTTTTCAAGTTCAACAAGTTCAAATTATGGTTATACATGTCATAAATTAATATATCTTGATCTGAAAAGATATGCAGAATCAGTTAGGGTTTTCTAGCTTATCAATGGCAGAATATAGCACACACGTAATTATATACAATTTTATTTTTTAAAAAGATCACTTGAAAAAAAAAGAAAAAAGAAAAACGAAAGAACAAAACAAAAACGGTGAAACACACCTCTTTCCGCGTTCCCTTAGCTTGTAGAAGAAAAAACTAAGAGACGATAATTTTCAGTTCTTCTTCCTCGAGAAAAAAATCGCTGGCAAACTATGTTGTATAAACCACTTGTTATTGC
This sequence comes from Populus tremula, assembly GCA_964019445.1. Taxonomy (NCBI): domain Eukaryota; kingdom Viridiplantae; phylum Streptophyta; class Magnoliopsida; order Malpighiales; family Salicaceae; genus Populus; species Populus tremula. The sequence goes on from CAXHTJ010000017.1 coordinate 6,762,626, forward strand.
ATGCCATCTTCTCATTCATTTTGCTGCAAATGTTTCTCTCATTTCGTTGGTATATATTGATGTAGAGCCAAGCAGTGTGGGAGATAATGAAGGATACTTCTTTTGCAAAAGAGGAAGAAAGTATAGGAATAGCATAAGACCTAATAGGGTGACAGGGTCTGGATTTTGGAAAGCAACTGGCATTGACAAGCCTGTATATTCCCTCGGAGGAGAAGGCCGTGACTGCATTGGACTCAAGAAAACACTTGTTTACTATCGCGGAAGTGCAGGAAAAGGCACCAAAACCGATTGGATGATGCACGAGTTTCGCCTTCCCGCCAGTGATAGCAACACCAGCTCCACCGCCATTGCCAAAGCTGAAATATCTCCCCAAGAAGCTGTAAGAACATGAACTAACAACCATAAGTTAAAGATGCTAGGGTGTTTAAGTCTTTTTATTAAATTCTCTTGCTAATTCGTGTTCTTCGATAAATCAGTAATTATTATTGATATTAATTATTTATCAATGTATCATCCCCTTGCAGGAGGACATTAGGGGGGGGGGACTCTTAGTATATCTAGTATTATTGTGAATGACTAACATATTTTGTGAAAGTTAAATTATTATTTGAATCGGCCAATATGCTTGTGTTAGATTGGGATATATATTCCTATGTTTCCTTTCTATTATACATGTTCTATTAGGTTACGTAAATTTAAACTACTAAATTCAAATTAATTAATAAATATGATTAAGTGTATGAAAGAAATAACAACTTAACTACTTATTATTTGTTTTTTCTTAGCTAATCTCGGTCATTAGATTCAAACACTGCTGGATTTTCTTTTCCGTTGAACGATCGAATTGAGTTCAATCATCCCACCCTGGCACTGCACATAGTATTATTATTGCATGCCTCCTGCAATAATGTTTTTCTGTAAGGAAAGAATACTCTTTTTGCAGTACCGAGCATGTGTCTAGCTAGTTGTATAGTTTGTTCATCTTGTGGTCACATGCATGATGAATGGTTCAAATCGCCTCACGCTTTAATTTCAAACGACGGTCCATATATATCATTTTTATCGTGCATGGGATAATAGAGTTCATGGTAATTGGATTCTGATTCTGTTTTTGCTTTTGCAATTATTTTGTTGATTGTTGACAGGAGGTATGGACACTCTGTAGGATTTTCAAAAGAAATGTGTCATACAGAAAATACACACCGGATTGGAGGCAATTATCAACCAAATGTCAACAACCACCAATTGACACGAGCTCCAAGATATGCAGTCCAGTCGAGTCCATTTACAAACAAGAAAGCTACGTCAGTTTTGGTGCTCCACTCATTCAACATTACGATAATAAGCCTCCTGCTGGTAGTCACGCCGTCGAAAGGAAACCACTGCATTTGGACCAGTTGAGCCACATAGCTCAGCCACCATCCATGGCTTCATCCTCAAACATGTCCAGCCCGTATATCCATGAGATTTTTACACATGGGGACTGGGATGAGCTTAGATCAGTCGTCGAGTGTGCTTTTGATCCTTTTCTTATGTGAATATTCGTGTAGTTATAATAATGATAGGTATAGGGACTAAAGCCTCACAAGCTAGTGAATTGGTTTTGTAATATATTTCTACATGGCACTCAAAGACTTTAATATTATGTTTACCATGAACTTAACTCCTTTTGTTTTGAAAGGTTTTGCTTTTCTGTTTCTTTCCTGGATTTTGTTTGGAAATTTAGTTGGTTTCGAGATTCTTGCGATTGTTTTTTTTAATGTTCATATATAATTTATTGATGAGATCAACTCTCCCTTCATTACACTAGCTAGTTGGAAGATCCATTACACCTTAAATTGCAATAAGATTTCATATCCCTGCACTAACTACATGGTTAGTTCTTTTAAGAGGAATTATCCCACACCTTAAGACCTTTTTCCATAAAATTGATGTACATTTTGATATTCAAGTTTGAATATTATAGCATCTGAAAACATACTTAGTGTCTGAGTAGATCGTGGGATCGATAACATCAATCTTGTATTTTGAATTACCTCGACCCGAGCACATAGATATTACATAAAAAATGGCTTACGTACGAGTCACTTAGATTTTTCATACTATTCACCGATGTGTGATATTACACTTCCGTAACATCAATCTTGAATTTTGAACTCCATCCATCCCGTTCCCATCATCTACACTTCGATTTGTAGTTATGACAACGAAGTTTAAGACTAGAGATATGTGTTCAGGTGTCCTTTTAATTGCTCAATTTACTACATGGCAGCTGTTCGCAATTTCTGAATATGATGGACGATTGACCATTAAATCTGTGAAGCGATTATTTTGGCCATTTGGTAGGTTTGCTTTGAAAATGCTAGAAAGTCAAGAAACATAAAAAAAATAAAGAAGAAAGAAGAACGAGAAGAAAAATAAAAAGAAAAGCTCTACTACTAAGGGATGACGAGACTTGCAAGGAAACATCTAAAATGCAGCCTTCTTAGCTAACATATACATATACATATACATATACATATATATATATATATATATATAATCCTTAAATTGTAAGAATCATTAAATATATTGAAGGGTTGAAATTTAGAAGAAATATCTAGAAAATAATTGAAATTGATTAAATAATTGAAAACTTAAAAGTCAATGACCAGATTGCAAAAGGTGCAAACATATTAGGACAAAAAAAATACATTCATAGATGAAATTGTGAAGAAATATTAAGAAAATCATTGAAATTGAATAAATCATTGAAAATTAAAAAGTTAAGGACCAAATTAGAAAAAAATAGAGAAATTGAGGGACCATTTTAATACAATATCAGATGACATTGAAAAGAATTTGGTTGAAATTGGTCAAAAGTTAAAAATTCAGGGACTAAATTCAAAAAGCCATAAAATCTGAGGAACCTGTTTTTAAACATAAAAAATCTATTGAATCGAAACAATGCATTATCTGTAAAATGATGCCATTTCACAACAAAAACAAAAGCCAAATCACCAAAACCATACTTCTTCCTATGCATGATATCTCAGTAACCCTTTTTTTTTTCTTTTTTTTTTAAATCTTGGTTTCGACGTAGATTTCTCCATTTTTTCTCTATCTCATGCCTTCCAAAAATGCCAAACAATACACCATTCCCCTCCTTTATATGTTCACAATATTTTTAGCAAAAAAAAT